>CM060919.1:369032748-370367748 GCA_030737875.1 Allium sativum
TAAACAATGATGTTGCTTTCTTCTTGCAGCTTTGTTTTCCGGAACCAGAACCAATCGTTGACCTACATTTGAAAAATATTATTAATAAAATGAGAAAATTTATATTGATTGAAAGTTTTTTTTTATCGTACTTACTTGACTAGAAATATTTTGTTGATATAAGAGAACTTCTATCATACATTTTGTTATGGTGATGAAATTTTCATCATCACAACTGAATGCTTCATTGCTATAAAATTAGACGATTGTTAACAACAACAAAAAGTTTGTATGAGTACAAAGTAGGTTAATTACTTACTTGTTTCCCCCAAAAATTAAAAAAAAAATTACAACTACTTGTTGTTCTTCACTAAGATGCTGCAGTAGTGGACGTTTTTCAACATTTTTTTGTTTTATCTTCTTCTTTTCTTCTTTAGGACCACTATTTCAAATCTCGCAAATATCGCTTGAGATCTCCTCTGAGATCTTGTTTTGGGCTCCTTCCGAAACGAAACAACAAATATCACTCTTAATCTCCTTTCGAATATATTGCCCGAGATTTTGCAATATCAAACGATATATCGATCGAGGCGAAATACTGGAATATCATCCGAGATCTTAGTCTTTTTGGTTAAAATTTAAATTTGTGCCTAAACTAGAACTATAATTAAAAAAACTCAAATCTAGCCATGACAATCTGTTGTTATTTTACATTTTGCATGTTAAATGACTATATTATATGTTCGTATATGTTTTATAATGCTTATGATTTTCATATTCGTCTTTTCACAAACATGTTACTTATGAAATTATGGTCTATTTATGCTAATTTTTTTCAATGTTTTGGATCCTTTTAATGTTTCTTGTCTAACAATATTTCTATTTTAAGCATATTACGATTTAGAGTATGAACGATCTTTTGCAAAATAAAGAATAATAAAATTATTTTGCATTCAAGTTACTATGTTTTTAATAACATTCATAAAAATCATTTTGTTAAAATATCATTTTTAAAATATAATGTACCCCGAGATCGTTCCGATATGATTTTTCAGACCCGAGATGAAAATCTGAGACGAACTCCCGAGTTAGACTCATCTCATCCGAGATCTCCCCGATATGAGACCGAGTATATAAAATCCCCGAGACGAAACGGGACCGATATCCGAGATTTCAAACCTTGTTTAGGACTACTTTCATCTTCAATAGTGATTGCTTTTTTAGTAGGAATTTCCTCACTAACTTGTTTGTTGTTTTCATATGTTAAACGTTCTTTGGTTTCTAAAATGAAATATTCATTATTTACCAAATCAAAAAACGGAAAGTTATTAGAGGTATTTATGTGCATCATACCAACTAATTTTTTTATAACCTTTACTATCATCTGTCTTTTCTTTCAAATCTTCCTTTTCCATGACATCACGGTTTTCAAACATTTGAATATTCATTTCTAGAATTTGTATTCTTCTTTCAGCTGTACCATGAAAAATTCTTTCTTACTTTAATTGCTCCCCAAAACTTTTCAACTCAGTAGTCAAAAAGTTGTATTTTGTTTCCAGCTCCTTCAAACTCTTTTTCAAACTTTCAGCTTTCATATTGTCATCAAATTTCCTTTTTTAGAATTCTCGTCTTCTTCTTTAACTGATTTCATTTTTTTGACAAAAGATCCTTCTCCTCTTTAGTAACATCTGGAAAAAAATTAAAATCTACAAAAAGATTTCTAAAAAAATAGTCAAATAACTATTCATGACTATTACACAAAAACTGTATTGGGCAAGACAATTATTACTATATATGTAATTCTTGTAGTCAGTATTAGTTTTATTCTGTAGTCTAAGAGGAAATTCATAATATATTTTTCTTTTTCTTACTTGAATGTGTAGTCTATGCAGGAAAGGTACAAATTGAAAAAATATGTTACACAATTCATGCATATAATACCATGACTTTATTCGAATTTCTAAATGATAAATGCACTTATCTTTCTACATGTTGTTTATATCATTTGTACACCTTATGTAAGAATTTCAGATCATGGTAAAAATGAAAGATATGTTTAATATGTATTTGGAAGTAGGATATATAATTACAGTTTAATATGTTATGTATTTATTAATCTGAGAAGATAAATGCATTTATGTTTTCTATATGCTATTTAAATCATTTATATACCTTATGTAAGAACTTCAAATTATGTTAAAAATGATAAATTTGTTTAACATGTAATAGTGGGTGTGATATATAATTACAGAATAAAAAGTTATTTATTAATTAATATGAAAAGATAAAAGAATTTATCATTTTAAACTGCTTTATACAGAAACATTTAGTATAATTTTGAATCATATTTGAAACAGTATTATATAGGAATAGAAAATCAGTTGAACATATTGCAGTATGTACACAACAAAATTTAGTTGAACAATCATTTAAAGAAATAGTACTATGGTACTGTAATTTATAAGAAGAAACTAATGTAAACATTTAACTAAATTATATAAAAACAACTAAATATTTATAAACAGGATACCTTGTTCTCATCAACTTTTGTTAAGTCGATGTTCTTCAGGTTCAATAGAGCCTATTTCCTCATTCTTGGGATTTTGTCTTCAACATTTTCTTTTTAGCAATGATTTGGGTTCTTTCACAGAACTAGAACTGTAAGAAACAGATAAATAGTTTTATATTTTTATAATAAACATAATATTCAGTGTATGTTTATTAATTGAACATAACAAAAACATACCAACATCACCATAGTGCAACCCGGTGTATTCCTTGGATCAGCATGATATTTCTTAACATTTTTAGAACATTTTCACAAATTTCACATGGGCCAAGAGATTGAGTTCTATTTTATAAGATTTAACTATTTACGCAAGAAAACCCCATGGAAAATAGCTTTGATTGTTGGGAAAAAGGAATATATGATAAGTAGTAATAACAATAACATTACTAAATTTTTATCTCTTTTTTTTCTTTTTAGTCAATGAATTCAACCTATTTGTCACTGTTTTTTTTTTACTTATTACATTTTCTTCTTTGAAATTGGATCTTAAAAAATCAGAAAAACTTTCCATGGTGGAAGCCTTGTTTGAAGCCGAAATAGGAAATAATTCCTCTCCAGCTAATGGCATTCCAAATTTAAGACTCACTTCTTTGGGAGTTATTTTCAAAAAATTGTTTCCCACTTTAAAAACATTTTCAGTAACATCAAAAGAAGTAATTATATCATCTATATTTGAAGCACATTTTGTTAAATTTTTTCTTGATATTGAATAGTTAAGAAAAAAATTAAACAAAATTTAAAAGGTGTTTTCTCTATGAAATCTATTGCTTCCTAGGAAAGAATATTTTCTTTTTTAATAACTGACATCACTTTATATATTGCATCTAAATTACTATGTGCAAATGTAATTTTTTCTCCCTACTTCCTCGATTTCATATTTATCTACATCATCCAAGTCAGTACTTGTTCCATCAATTTGGTTATTTGGTTCATCCAAGTCAGTATTTGTTTCCTCACTTTCATTATCTGACTTTGTTTTTTCTTCATCAGAATCTCTTTGTATTTCTGTATTTTCTGGTTCATACAGTTCTGACTCAAATTGTTCCTGCATTCATGAAAAATCTCATTATTAGTTTAGGATGTTTTAGATATTACCATAGTGTATGAAAACAATACTGAACAGAAATTAAATGCTATATCATCCAAACAATATCATTCGTGCATAATAATGTGTACTAAAAGATAATATGATTTATCTTTTTGACATAGTTTGTAAAGTAGGTTTATAAGGAGTGTAATAATTCGAAATAATCATTAAAACAAGAAAATTGTGTAATATATATCACTTAGTTTCAAATTTGAGTGTATATAAACATCTAATTAAATTCAATAATGATAAAGCTAAACGTTTATATCTTTTCAGCAGTTAAATTTGAAATGATTTTGTTATTTTTTTTTGTAAGCTTTAAATCTATTTAATTTGGCATATAATAACTTTAAATAATGAATATAAACAGAAACTTATTTAAATGTATCATTGTTTGTACTGTCTGTTATTAAGATATAGTATTTGCTATTTATCCAATTCAGTGTGACCCTAGTCACTAGAAACAAAATCAAATTGGTGTCAATTATTACAATTTTAAGTAACATAATCCATATCTGGAAATAGCTAACAAGGGTTGATAGAACTGATGTTATAATTGATTATGAAATTGTGGTAATTGATTATGAATTTGTAATGGCTAATGTTTATAATTCTTTGTTAAAAACATAAATGCATTTATCTTACAAAAAGGTTACCACTGCTGTGCATAAAAATCAAAACAGTTAATTATTATACACAATTTAAAGGAAAAATGTTACCACTACTGTGCTTGTAGCTTCTTTAAAAGCAATTTGTTTTCTCCTCGACCTTGTGTTCATTTTGATCTTGGATGAATGTACACAATTATTCAATTTTTTAAATAAACAAGAACATAAAGCAGAAAAAAAGATATATGAATTTATATTTTTCAGTAAACTAATAACATTGCGTACACATTTAGTCAAATAATAAGTTCAAAACATTACAAGGAGCAATCAATCAAACAAACTACATTACATAATAATTGACAAATCATTTTTATACCCAATTTTCAGGGAAAGATAAAACCATTTATCTTTTCCAAAAAAGAAAATTACTATTAAGTTGTAATATATGAGTATTGTTTCATAGTAAAAGAGTTGCATGGCTGTATTTTTAAACACTAACTAGTAATTATCGTCGTTCGATTCAAGCAACATCATCAAAAAACACTTTCTAGTAATAATCATAAATCGATTCATAATGTAACAACCTGGATTTTCAGAACCAATTCAAAAATTTTATTTTTACAATTTTAATGGATTTTGAATATTTAGAATGATTTATTTTAAATAATAACGACTAAAAATTTATTTAAATCGAAGTTAGAACGAATAAATTTATTTTAATTATAAAACGAGCCTAAAATGGCGTGGTAGTTTGAAAATTCGATTTCCAATTTCGGTTGAGTATACATAATTCATTTTAAATCAGAAGTGGACGAAACAAGAAATATTTGAATCTGTTTAGCTATATCTTTCTAAGAATGTAAGAAACTAAGATTTCACAATATAAATTGAAAGTTATGTCCAGTTTAAAATTCAGAATAGTCGCTATGGAAATTATATATTTTTTAATATAATTTATAGCCCTTAAAAATAACCATTTTTCAAATGACCTCCGTTTTCGATGAAACCACTTTTATTGGATCTAGAATGTCAAATTATTGCAATATTCCAATTTTCATAATTTTTGGAATTAATATGTGAGCGTGGTGAATTTAAACGCGTTTGTTAATCTCAGTTTGAATTTAATCGGTTGGAAAAAAGGTCATTTTTCAAACGATCTCCAAATTTAATAAATTAGTTTTGTTAAGTCTGTGTCGTCAAAACATAGCTAGATTTATTTTTCGGGAATTTTTGGAGTTTGTATTTGGCCTCGGTAAATTAAAATGCACGTTGAAATCAATTTTGAACATTATATTAATTTATATTTTAATTCTAACGAAAATTGATCGAAACAGCCGAATAGGCTTACGGGACGTATCCCACTGTGTCCAGAATAGGGGTATTTTGTTAGGGGAGACAGTCGTTGGATTCGATTTGGAATTGGAAAAAAATTAACTTTTTGGAATAAAAATAAATTAAATATATATTTTTATATCAGGATCAAACCCTTTACTCTCTCTCCCCGCAGTCAAAATGGAAAGAAAAAAAATAAAGCTAATCGATCCCGTCGCCCTTCCCTTCTAGGCCACGCCGCCGCCACCGGAGGCCAGCCAACGTCGTCGCGCTCCCCTCTCTCTGATCCTCCTCCTCTGCCGCCACCCCCTTCTAAACCGCGGACCCCCAAGCCCTAACGCCCAAAACCGCCACCGCCAGTACCCACAGCTCCATAACTGACCATAGAGCAAACCCCTGACCTTCCAGCACCTCGTTGCCACCTCCCCTGACCACCAGCGCCACCATGGAACTCACCCCCATTTAAAAATCCAATTTTTATAAACCCCGTATGCTAATAACAGCCCCTGACCTTCCCGAGCCAATATCTTCCAAACCGAGCCCCTACGGCCAAAACTCCACAGTGCCAAAATCGAAGAGCACAATTTTCTCTTCGATTTGAGTATATGTAAGTCATATTTTGGATTGCGAAGTTGTTCAGAAAACACGTCCAAAGTCTTCTGCCCAAATACTTTCTTTTCGCAAATTCTGGCGAGTTGGAGCATTTTCGGAAGAAAAGCCACTAGGCGAAAGTTGTCCGAAATGACGCGTTTAATCCCATAAAAAAGACGGTGTGAAGATTAGAGCTCGTTTGCAAATGCTGGAACCAGAACAGCAGATCAGAGCGTTAGAAAATAACGGTGGAGTGGATCCCAATGTGAGAACACCTTCTTACTCAAATAATTTTACAGTTAAATATATTCTAGGTTCCAGACGGGGCTTAGTAGCTCCTGACACTATTTATTGTACAAACCATGGTTGTTTGTTTGGATTGTATTGCGGAAATTTGGATTGTGCTTGTAAAACTGATTGTGAATTGATTGTGGGATTGTTTGGATTGATTGATGTGTATGGCGCGATCCAGTATCAGGATAGGGGTAATGCTAGACATTACTTTGGTTGTAGTATCGCGCCGTTATAATACCGATTTTTTTTAAAATAAACTATATAAAATCTTCATGTGTTGAATAAAAGGTTTGAACAATAAAAATACCATTTTTATTGGACGTATGACCTATGTAAAATAGTCAAGTGTTAAAAATAAATATTTTATCATTAAAAATATAATTTTTAACGTATATATGAATGGCATGAAATTCTCCTGAAATAAAAATAAATATTCATTTACAAATCAGACGATTTATTTACATACACCCATATAACTTACATAGATTGGGACGATAAATTTTACACATCGCCCAACTGCACAAATAATATTTAGTATTTGTTGGTTGAAACCCCACACGGGTATTGGGATGATATTTGACGTACACTAATGCCAATTGTTTAGTTGTATGTCAATCGATTGGTTGACAGACTATCATAAGCATTAATTATTTACATTTAACGCTTATGCAGTTGTGTAATGCGCTCTGGATGATGGATGATTGTGTATCATTGTTTTTGTGTACATATGTTGTATGAAACACTTATAAATAACATTATATGGAAATTGATCAGGTCTGATTCCAATTTAGGAATAACGAATATTTTAAAATAGCGAATATTTTAAAATATAGAATATTTTAAAATAATATTCAGTAAAGGATTAAAATGTGAATTTGATGTCCGATTTTGGATGGACACGAAAATATTGAAATATGTGAAGCCATATTGATTAGATATGCGCTATTTCGACGTGAACGATTTTTTATATTGATTTTATTCATTTTTATAATGAATATCGAAAAGGAAATTATTTTAAAATCTGATATTTTGAAAATATTATTATTTAAATATTATAATGATAAGGTGTATTCAATTTTGATTTAAAATTGAAATGAAAGTGGGAATCGTTATTAAAACGAATTTATAAAATACGTTTTGAATGAAATATTATATATATATATATGTATACGCTACGCCGCGACCGTTTACGAATTTCGATCATTGATTTCGAATTGACATTACGGGAGATCCGACTGTCGGATTCTCCTAAAACCAAAATCGTTGGGTTTGTATCAAAAGAGCTTTCCAATGAATATAAGAGACTTAAATTTGGATGATCGGATTTGTAATTATGTCCGAATCAAATTTGGAAAAGGTCGTTATGGATGCAGTTCGATAGCCTTATTGGAAACTGACTGTACGGACCTTGATAAAATTATTAAAAATATTAATAATTTTTATAAAATCATAATAAAATATTTGGAAAGAATTTGGATGAAAAATTCCACGTTTGTAAAGATAAAAGATATTTTTATCAAAATGAACTAGTTAATAACTAGAAAGATAATCCAACGTTTTTAAATAAATAAATTAGATTTGTGATTGGTTTTAATCTAACCAGAATTTTCCTACGTATAAATTGGAATGAATTTGAATAGATGTGATGACCCCAAACTTCCACGGGATGAAAGTAAGGAATAATCATTTGGAATACAACACAAATACAATAATACATATCAGAGATACAATATAGCATAGGAAATTTATAGAGTAACAACATCATAGCAGCGGAAATATAATGTCATCAACCACAGAAAGTCCACAGTCACAGAATTCTAAATTATTACATCAAGTTTGCTGAAAAAGAAATAAGTTCCAACTCCAACTTTAAACAATGTGAAATGAAGCAAGTTTAATGTCTGGAATTAAAAAGAGAAAGATGCAATAGCAACAAATGATAGATGTCTTCAAGCTCCAAGCCATCACCTCTCCACAAAAGCAAATCCAAGAAAGATAATAAGCAGCTCCAAAGAAAAGACCCCAAGAAAAGAATGAAACTGTTTGCTTGGCTGCCCATGTAGAAAGAAGGGCACCCGAGTTTGAAAATGTGGAAACAAACAGCGGGTCAGTCGTGGGACTGGTGTGAGAATTCTTAATTAATCAATCATTATTAATAAGGCAAATCCAAAGACCACGCCGCTAACACGGAACGGGTTTACTCTAATGGATTGTCCTGCATAATTTAAAGTGTCAGAACAAGTAATAAGTAAATCGTAAAACAACGCTATGCTTTTAAGAAAAATGGAATCACCATAAGACCCAGGTCCCATCACATAATTCAACACAAACCAGAGGATAGAGTTTTACCATATGGTGATTAAACATGCAAAATACGGCAAATACGAGTTTAATATTATTATTAGTATATATGGAAAACATTTCAAAATAAATGTATCAATCCTAGGACACATAGATACCATAATACTATGCTTCCATACTAGTAATACAATCAAATCCGTAGGTTCGTTTTGAAGTTTGGATTTCCATCATGAGTCAAGGCTAGGGAGGAGCTCCTTACCGATTCGATACACTCTAGCTAGTGCCTCAGGATCCCCCGCAGTGAACCCTTGGATAGCTGCAGGGCCGGTCCGCCATACGAGTTGCGGATTAGTTATTCCTGAATACACGTTTCCTAGTCCTATAGGACCTATCATCCGAGGCGCCTCATTCCATCATCCACATAAGTAAAATGTCGGGCCGTGTTAAAGCCCAATCACCATTTCTAGCTAGAAAGAAACGTGCTGCTCTCCCTGCGTTCCCTTCTCCCGTTTTAGACTCTGCCGGTGTGTGAGGCTCGCGAAGTCATGCTATACACAAAGCTATGACTAAACAGGCTATGCTTTGATCATCTCACAAGGCCTGCTTTTCAACAAAGCCATGATCATATGCATCTTAGCATGCCACATCATCACTCCATATCGCACTACCAATCCTTTGCCGAAATATATGAACGGGTTTTAAGCAAGAGAATAAATTCTCCGCCACCAAACATCCATACATTTGACAGAAGATCAATAACATGATATTTGATAGAGTATGATGTCAGACACACAATCCATTTATTAGCTTATGCTCTGGGTCTGAGCGAAAGCCAAACCCGTGAAATCAACACGTACGTTTGGGCAATGACCATGACCCTTGAGTTGGGAGCAAGTCAAATCAGGGCCTCAATCGTTGTCCATTAGAGGGAAGATTTACGGTCTTCATACGCCATCTTTATACTTCCATTAACGTCGTTTGATTATTTGGAGTGAGAGGACTCGGACTTTCCAAATAATCCTCGTATATATATATATTTAAAATCCTTCGTATCTCTTTATAATGATTACTTCTTATTTTAATTATTTAAAATGATTAACTTTTATATAACGATGCCTTAAGTAAATGAGAGACTATGGCACTGCATTCAACCAATTTTGATTTTTACATTTCTCAGAATCTAACCGTTGGATCTTAATGAAATATATATCGTTGGAAAGATTTTTTCCAAGATGGTTCTAACGGTTTCAGTTTCAAGAAAATCCGACGGTCGGATCTTCTTGTATAGTCATTTAAAGGTACGGTTTCAAAAACGCGAACTACCGCGCTCCATTCGTTTAATTTTAATTATATATATATATATATATATAATCGTTTGATCGCAATAACGTCGCTTGATTTAAACAACGCTAAACACCTATCGATCCTTATTAAATTTTAATTCACTTGAAAATGAAGATCATATCACAACATCCTAATTTCATTCTTTACTTATATTAAAAATGTAAATTTTGATACATTGCAAAATCCTACCTTTAAATTACATATAAAATGTAAAATTTAACCTCAATGTATTTCCTCGTCTTAATTACATAATAATAAAAATGTAACTTATATTTGCATTGAGAATCATATTCTAAATTACATCTAAAAATGTAAATTTATTTACAATGCAAACTTTACTTCTTATTTACATTGTAAAAAAAATATGATTTTTAATTACAATGTAAACCCTACTTCTGATTTCATAGAAAAATGTAATTTTTCTCATACGGCGTAATTCCCTATATAATTTACATATAAAAATGTAAATTTTAACATACGATGTAAATTCACAATTTATTTACATAGAAAAATGTAATTTTTCTCATACGGTATGATTCCCTACATAATTTACATATAAAAATGTAAATTTTAACATACGATGTAAATTCACAATTTAATTACATAGAAAAATGTAATTTTTATCATACGGTGTAATTCCCTATATAATTTACATATAAAAATGTAAATTTTAACATACGATGTAAATTCACAATTTAATTACATAGAAAAATGTAATTTTTATCATACGGTGTAATTCCCTATATAATTTACATATAAAAATGTAAATTTTAACATACGATGTAAATTCACAATTTAATTACATTGAAAAATGTAATTTTTCTTTACTATGCCAAATCTACTTTACATTTACATCCTAAAAATGTAAATTTTCTTTCATGTCAAATTCCTATGTAAAATGTAAATTTAATTTACATGCAAGCTCTACTTTATATTAACATTATAAGAATGTAAATTTATTACATCGCAAATTCCTACTTTAATTCCTATTAAAATAATGTAAGTTTCATACGGTGTAAATTTCTACTTTAATTCACATTAAAATAATGTAAATTTCATACGATGTAAATTTCTACTTTAATTCACATTAAAATAATGTAAATTTCATACGATGTAAATTTCTACTTTAATTCACACTAAAATAATGTAAATTTCATACGATGTAAATTTCTACTTTAATTCACAT
The DNA here is from genome assembly GCA_030737875.1 of Allium sativum. Taxonomy (NCBI): domain Eukaryota; kingdom Viridiplantae; phylum Streptophyta; class Magnoliopsida; order Asparagales; family Amaryllidaceae; genus Allium; species Allium sativum. The sequence continues at coordinate 369,044,040 of CM060919.1, forward strand.
TAAAATAATGTAAATTTCATATGATGTAAATTTCTACGTTAATTCACATTAAAATAATGTAAATTTCATAACAAGCACAAGATGATATATACACATGATTCATATCCGCAAAGCATACTTCAACAAATTTAAACAAGGTAAAAATCTAATTTTTCCTACCGATCTATAATTTTAATTAACAGATCTATGATTGAAAATAACGGATCTAAAATCATAACATCACAAACAATTTGAATCCATAACCTATGGTAACATTCATCGCAGATCTATTTGTGTTTGACTTTCAACTTCACATAACGCAATTATAATAATTAAATATAATAACCCGAAAATCTGGGCCAGTTTAAAAATTTTATTTTGGCAATTTTAGCGAATTTTGAACATTTAAAATAAATTATTTTAAATAATATCAACGAGAAAATTTATTTTGAATAGAATTCGAACGTATATATTATATACGTCGTCGTTAGAATATAAATAATTATATATAATTATAAATAGAATTGAAAATGGCGCGGTAGTTCGATAATTCAATTTCAAACTTCAATTGAATGTACCGGGTGCAAAACAATCCAGATTTTAGTGAAACCAAAAATAATGGAATCTAACTGGGAATATCTTTCCAACGAATCCGAAAAATCGAGATTTCATAGCGGGAATCAAAAGATATGTCCAGTTGAAAATTCTCCTTAAAAATGGAAATTTTGCAAACGACCTCGGATTTCGACAAAACCACTTTTGTTGGATCTGTGATGTCTAGTTATTGCTAGATTCCAAATTTCATAATTTTTCGCATCAATATGTGAGCGTGGCAAAGGAAAACGCGTTTGACCAGTTTTAGTTGATTTTAATCGATTGGAAAATGGCCATTTTTCCAACGGTCTCAGAATTCGACGCAATTAGTTTTGTTAGGACAGTATCGTCAATACGAAGCTAGAAAATATTTTTCGGGAATTTTAAGGGTTAGTACGTGGCCCCAGTGAATTGAAACGCGTATTCAAATTCAATACATAGAGTTATATGTTGATTTTGACGAAAACTGATCGAAACGATCGAATCAGCTTACGACACATATCCCATTGTATTCGTAGTGGGGGTGAAACACTATGGATGACAGGCGGTAGACCTCGTTTAGAGGTCGTATGAAAAAGTCAACTTTTTATAAGTTAAATAATTAAAATAATTAAAAACTTCCTCTCCTCCTCTTCAAAACCGCCCCCCTCCCCCGATGAGCTCGCCGCACGTTGCCTCGCTCCACCTCCGATCAACCATCCGCCCCACCTCCCAAACTTCGCCTGACCCCCCTCTTCTCCGTTCTAACCCCATAACCGAGCCCCCCTACAAACCCTACCACCCCTCCCTCCGCCGCTGGACCCTAAAGTACGACCAACGCCACCTCCGGCAGTCCGCCACCCACCTGAGCCACCAACTCCCCCGCCACTCCCCTCCAACAGTGGATCCCCCTCCTCCTACAACCGGAAAAGTGAGTTTTACTTTTATTTATTTAGCTTTATGAAATTAGTTTAATTAACTTGGTATATGAATAAAAATCTGTTTTTTATATAGGTAAAAGTATTGGAAAATATATCTATGATTTTTACATCAAAAGGTTATTTTTATTATGAAAGAGATTAAGAAGAAAAATATAATTTTTATAATATAGAAAGTTAAAAATATAATTTTTATATATGATGTGAAGATTTAAAAATATAATTTTTATACGAGTATGACAATAAAAATATAATCTTTTATATTGTAGAAGTATAAAAATATAATTTTTATATAGGCAAGCTTGTAAAAATATCATCTTTATAAATACAGCAAAATAAAAATCTGTTTTTTATTGTATATATGTTAAAATAAAAATGTGATTTTTATAGAGATGAAATAAAAAGGCGAAATCTTTATATATAAAAAGGCGAAATCTTTATAGTTGAAAAGGCGAAATCTTTATATTTGAAAAGGCAAAATCTTTATATTTGAAAAGGCGAAATCTTTATATTTGAAAAGGCGAAATCTTTATATTTGAAAGGGCAAAATCTTTATGTAGAGAATAACGATGTAAAAATAGAATTTTTACCTATATAGTAGTGATGTAAAAATAGAATTTTTACCTATATAGTAGCGATGTAAAAATAGAATTTAATTTTTATCTATATTGTAGCGATGTAAAAATAGAATTTTTACCTATATAGTAGCGATGTAAAAATAGAATTTTTATCTATATAGTAGCGATGTAAAAATAGAATTTTTATCTATATAGTAGTGGTGTAAAAATAGGAATTTTATATATTGAATAGCGAAGTAAAAAATTCGATTTTTATATATTGAATGGCGAAGTAAAAATTCGATTTTTATATATTGAATGGCGAAGTAAAAATTCGATTTTTATATATTGAATAGCGAAGTAAAAAATCGATTTTTATATATTGAACAGCGAAGTAAAAAATTCGATTCTTATATATTGAATAGCGAAGTAAAAATTCGATTTTTATATATGTAGTGAATACGGGCAACGAAAGTGACAAAAGGCGAGAATGACGAAGATTTCTACATAAGAAGAGTCATGGTATAGGATTAGCTTTCGGTGAGAACTTCTCACTCTAAATTTCTTTTTCTAGTTATATATATATATATACTAGGATGCAGACGGTGCTTAGCAGCACCCGACACCCGTCATCCACAGACCATGGATGGCTTGTTTGTTTGATTGTTTTGTGGTGAAAATTGGTCGTGTGATGTGAAATGAAATAAAATATTTATATAGTTAAAATTATTTTATCGTTAAAAATATAATTTTTAACGTGAAAGTGAATAGATAAATACATATAAAAAAATCGGCCGATTTGTTTATATACACTGATTTGACTGATATTGATTGGGTCGATAAATTTTACACATCGCCCAACTGCACAAATAAAAATCCGTGTTCGTTGATTTGAAACCCCACATGGGTGTTGGGATGATATTTGAGTACACTAATCCCAATTATTTAATTGTATGTCGATCGATTGGTCGACAGACTGTGTAAGCATTGATTATTTATATTTGATGCTTATGCAGTTGTGTGGTGCACGTTGGATGATGGTTGATTGGTTATCGTTGCTATTAAATACATGTGTTGTATGGAACCCATATAATTAACGTTATATGGTAATTGATTGGGCCTCATTCCAATTGGGAAAATAAAGAATAGAATGAAGTATATATTCATGTATTGAATAGAATAAATTATCATGTGTTGAGAAGAAATATTTTAAAAATAAAATTTACATCTTTATCATATTTAAAATCATTCTCTTACTACTTTACAGTTTGAGTCTGATTTGAAAATCAAATGACAGATACCATAATTTAATAAAATGTTTTAAATAACAAAAATAGTTGTGTTGACAGTACTCATTCGTTGAGATTAGTCAAGTGTTGAAAGAAATATAGATTCATTTGTTGAATAGAATAACGAAGTGATTGAAATATATAAAGCCGTGTTGATTAGAGTTGCGCCATTTTGACGTGAACGATATTTATATCAATTATATTCGTTTTTATAATGAATATAGAAAAGTGATTTCAAAATCGAATATATTGAAAATGAATTGAAATGAATTGAAATGAAGTTGATTGAAATGAATTCGAATTGAAATCGAATAGAAGTGAATTTGAATTGAAATTGAATAGAAAGGAATTCGAATTTAAATTGAATTAATTTGAAATTCAAATTGAATTGAATTGAATTAAAAATCGATTTGAATTGAAATCAATTTGAAATGAATTTAAAACGAATTTATAAAGGAAAATTCAATTTTGATTTGAAATTGAAAGGGAAGTTGAAATCGTTTCGAAAACGAATTTAAAACGATCTATAAAATACGTTTTAAAAGGAAATTGATGAAATATATATATTTTATATATATATATATATATAATGGCCTGAATAGAACGCGCCGCGCCGCGGCAGTTCGTGAATTTCGACCATTGACTTCGAATCGACAATACGGGAGATCCGACCGACGGATTAACCTAAAACCGGAACCGTTGGGTTCGTATCAAAAAGAGCTTTCTAATGAATATTAGAAATTTGAAATTTGAAATCTAACGGTTGGATTTGGAATTATGTCCAAATCAATTTCAGAAAAGGTCGCTGTAAGTGCAGTTCGATGGCCGTTGTTGGAAATCGACTATACGGGCCTTGATAAAATTATTACAATTATTAATAATTTGTGTAAAATCAAAATTTGTGTATTGGAAAGAACCGGGATGAAAAACTCCACATTTGAAAAGATAAAAATAGAATTTTGTCGAAATGAACTAGTTTTGAACTAGAATTAAAATCAATTTATTTTTGAAATAAATAAATTGAATTTGAAAGGGATTTTAAAAATAATCAATATTCCCAATACGTGAATTGGACTGGAGTGAATTGAAATTATTTTCGGAATATTTCGATGTTGGATTTCGTGACTATACAGATATTGTTATGGGAATTTGAAAGATATATTTTATGTCGTTATTTCCAATACGATATTTGTTAGTTTCAGAATTTGATATTGAATATAAGCCGATATATTTTCTATTCAGAGCCTTGTATTTAATATCAAATGTGGTTTGGGTTTATCATGAATCGTGTTTTAGATGACATTGGTTCTTTAACCCAATTAAAGACAGGATATTGATTTTTGAAAAGATTAAAACTAAGTAGAGTTTTAATGAATCTTTAATTAGATTAAAATGTGAATTGATAATTTAAATTATCAAACTTGAAAGGTGATCGAGAATGGAGTACCACCAATTCTTGTTGCAGTCATGATGGGCGGTTCTCACCATGTGGTTTGGTGGCGAACAGTGGGCTCTTACCCCCACATGTCCCTTTCGGGGGTTGGTTAGGTAGTGGCCAGGAGGCTCGAGAGGGTCGCCGTAAAACAATTTACTGGGGGACCATGTGAGAGCCACGGTGGGTTTTACCTGCTGCTTGGGGGATAAAGGGATGGTTGCAAAGCCTACCGGATTTCGTCGGCTATCCTACAGTGGTATCAGAGCTTTGGTTTACAGAGCTCGAGAACAAGACAGATTAGAACCATACGAAAGAATTCATCAGATATTGGATTAGTAATATCCAATTAGAATGACTCGTTAGAGATAGGATCAGTAGTATCCTAGAACGGGTGTGAAGAGTATATTTTTCAAATGAAAACAATTTTGTTTTGAAATTTAAATCGTTTTTCACGTATTTGAATAATTTATTTATATTGATTTGGACAATCCGATATATAAAGATTTTGCATATACACGTCATGAACGTATATTTGAAGTTTTAATATACCGGATAGATATAGAACCGCACTCTAGTAGCCCGGAGATGTTCTGATGGTGGTTCGAAACATCATCAGCATTTATTTTCGTGTTTCGAAGGTGTGATATCTATATATTTCCATTAGACTGGTGTGAGAACAAAAACTTATATAGCTAGAATACATTGTTGTGAATTAGCATCAAAAACATGATTTTCTGTATATGTATAAAAATTATGAATTTGAAACTCTAATTCACTAATTGATTGATGTTTGTGTTGTTTGTTTATTTGTTTGATAATTTTTAACCATTTAGCCTAATTGAATCGAATATTGAATTGTATTGAAAATTGGTCACATTTGCTTGCATATACAAGTACTTACATTGAACAGGTCATAGCAAGGAGGCTAGAGCAGAAAATAAAATTTGTTTGCCCGACAAATAGGTACATGTTTATCGTAATTTACTGTTTTGTTTGGGTGATGATGATTTTATAAGCCTATTGGCTAGCCGCTTGGCTTTTTCTTTTTCTTTTTGAGATCAGAAGCCCTGTATGGCAATTTCGGGATTTTCCTGTTGCTCCCGGTGCAGGGGAGGTTATGGCGAAATTTTTCGAAAATTCCGGGTGCTAGCCAAATTTTTGAAGAATTTGAAAATTCTCAGAAACTGAAAAGTTGGAGAATGGAAGCCAGATCGAACGTAGAGTTGATTAATCAAACCACTTTCTACTTTATTTCTTTTCGAGGACGAAAAGTTTTAAGTGGGGGAGATTGTAATAACCCGAAAATCTGGGCCAGTTTAAAATATTTATTTTGGCAATTTCAGCGAATTTTGAACATTTAAAATGAATTATTTTAAATAATATCAACGAGAAAATTTATTTTGAATAGAATTCGAACGTATATATTATATATGTCGTCGTTAGAATATAAATAATTATATATAATTATAAATAGAATTGAAAATGGCGGGTAGTTCGATAATTCGATTTCAAACTTCAATTGAATGTACCGGGTGCAAAACAATCCGGATTTTAGTGAAACCAAAAATAATGGAATCTAATTGGGAATATCTTTCCAACGAATCCGAAAAATTGAGATTTCATAGCGGGAATCAAAAGATATGTCCAGTTGAAAATTCTGAATAGTCGCTATGGAATTCAGGCCCTTAAAAATGGAAATTTTCCAAACGACCTCGGATTTCGACAAAACCACTTTTGTTGGATCCGTGATGTCAAGTTATTGCTAGATTCCAAATTTCATAATTTTTCGAATCAATATGTGAGCGTGGCAAAGGAAAACGCGTTTGACTAGTTTTAGTTGATTTTAATCGACTGGAAAATGGCCATTTTTCCAACGGTCTCAGAATTTGACGAAATTAGTTTTGTTAGGACCGTATCGTCAATACGAAGCTAGAAAATATTTTTTAGGAATTTTTAGGGTTAGTATGTGGCCCCAGTAAATTAAAACGCGCATTCAAATTCAATATATAGAGTTATATGTTGATTTTGACGAAAACTGATCGAAACGATCGAATCAGCGTACAACACATATCCCATTGTGTTCGGAATGGGGGTGAAACGCTATGGACGACAGGCGGTAGACCTTGTTTAGAGGTCGTATGAAAAAGTCAACTTTTTATAAGTTAAATAATTAAAATAATTAAAAATTAAAAACTTCCTCTCCTACCCTTCAAAACCGCCCCCCCCCCTCCCTCGATGAGCTTGCCGCATGTTGCCTCGCTCCACCTCCGATCAACCATCCGCCCCACCTCCCAAACTTCGCTTGACCCCCCTCTTCTCCGTTCTAACCCCATAACCGAGGGCCCCTACAAACCCTACCACCCCTTCCTCCGCCGCTGGACCCTACAGTACGGCCAGCGCCACCTCCGGCAGTCCGCCACCAGCCTGAGCCACCAAATCCCCTGCCACTCCCCTCCAACAGTGGATCCCTCTCCTCCTACAACCGGAAAAGTGAGTTTTACTTTTATTTATTTATTTAGCTTTATGTAATTAGTTTAATTAACTTGGTATATGAATAAAAATCTATTTTTTTATATAGGTAAAAGTATTGGAAAATATATATATGATTTTTACATCAAAAGGTTATTTTTATTATGAAAGAGATTTAGAAAAAAAATTATAATATAGAAAGTTAAAAATATAATTTTTATATATGATGTGAAGATTTAAAAATATAATTTTTATATGAGTATGACAATAAAAATATAATCTTTTACATTGTAGAAGTATAAAAATATAATTTTTATATAGGCAAGCTTGTAAAAATATCATCTTTATAAATATAGCAAAATAAAAATCTGATTTTTATTGTATATATGTTGAAATAAAAATGTGATTTTTATAGAGATGAAATAAAAAGGCGAAATCTTTATATATAAAAAGGCGAAATCTTTATATTTGAAAAGGCGAAATCTTTATATTTGAAAACGCGAAATCTTTATATTTGGCGAAATCTTTATATTTGAAAAGGCGAAATCTTTATATTTGAAAAGGCGAAATCTTTATATTTGAAAAGGCGAAATCTTTATATTTGAAACGGCGAAATCTTTATGTAGAGAATAACGATGTAAAAATAGAATTTTTACCTATATAGTAGCGATGTAAAAATAGAATTTTTACCTATATAGTAACGATGTAAAAATAGAATTTTTACCTATATAGGAGCGATGTAAAAATAGAATTTTTACCTATATAGTAGCGATGTAAAAATAGAATTTTTACCTATATAGTAGCGATGTAAAAATAGAATTTTTATCTATATAGTAGCGATGTAAAAATAGAATTTTTATCTATGTTGTAGCGGTGTAAAAATGGGACTTTTATATATTGAATAGCGAAGTAAAAATTCGATTTTTATATATTGAATGGCGAAGTAAAAATTCGATTTTTATATATTGAATGGTGAAGTAAAAATTCGATTTTTATATATTGAATAGCGAAGTAAAAATTCGATTTTTATATATTGAATAGCGAAGTAAAAATTCGATTCTTATATATTGAATAGCGAAGTAAAAAATTCGATTTTTATATATGTAGTGAATACGGGCAACGAAAGTGACAAAAGGCGAGAACGACGAAGATTTCTACATAAGAAGAGTTGTGGTATTGGATTAGCTTTCGGTGAGAATTTCTCACTCTAAATTTCTTTTTCTAGTTATATATATATATACTAGGATGTAGACGGTGCTTAGCAGCACTCGACGCCCGTCATCCACAGACCATGGATGGCTTGTTTGTTTGATTGTTTGTTGTGGTGAAAATTGGTCGTGTGATGTGAAATGAAATAAAATATTTATATAGTTAAAAATATGTTATTGTTAAAAATATAATTTTTAACGTGAAAGTGAATAAATAAATACTTATAAACAAATCGGCCGATTTGTTTATATACACTGATTTGACTAATATTGATTGGGTCGATAAATTTTACACATCGTCCAACTACACAAATAAAAATCTGTGTTTGTTGATTTGAAACCCCACACGGGTGTTGGGATGATATTTGAGTACACTAATCCCAATTATTTAATTTTATATCGATCGATTGGTCGACAGACTGTGTAAGCGTTGATTATTTATATTTGATGCTTATGCAGTTGTGTGGTGCACGTTGGATGATGGTTGATTGGTTATCGTTGCTATTATATACATGTGTTGTATGGAACCCATATAATTAACGTTATATGGTAATTGATTGGGCCTCATTCCAATTGGGAAAATAAAGAATAGAATGAAGTATATATTCATGTATTGAGTAGAATAAATTATCATGTGTTGAGAAGAAATATTTTAATAATAAAATTTACATCTTTATCATATTTAAAATCATTCTCTTACTACTTTATAGTTGGAGTCTGATTTGAAAATCAAATGACAGATACCATAATTTTATAAAATGTTTTAAATAACAAAAATAGTTGTGTTGACAGTACTCATTCGTTGAGATTAGTCAAGTGTTGAAAGAAATATAGATTCATTTGTTGAATAGAATAATGAAGTGATCGAAATATATAAAGCCGTGTTGATTAGAGTTGCGCCATTTTGACGAGAACGATACTTATATCAATTATATTCGTTTTTATAATGAATATAGAAAAGTGATTTTAAAATCGAATATACTGAAAATGAATTGAAATAAAGTTAAATTGAAATGAATTCGAATTGAAATCGAATAGAAGTGAATTTGAATTGAAATCGAATAGAAAGGAATTCGAATTTAAATTGAATTAATTTGAAATTCAATTTGAATTGAATTGAATTAAAAATCGATTTGAACTGAAATCAATTTGAAATGAATTTAAAATGAATTTATAAAGGAAAATTCAATTTTGATTTGAAATTGAAAGGGAAGTTGAAATTGTTTCGAAAACGAATTTAAAACGATCTATAAAATACATTTTAAAAGGAAATCGACGAAATATATATAATATATTATATATATATAATGGCCTGAATAGAACGCGCCGCGACAGTTCGTAAATTTCGACCGTTGACTTCGACTCGACATTACGGGAGATCCGACCGTCGGATTCTCCTAAAACCGGAACCGTTGGGTTCCTATCGAAAAGAGCTTTCCAATGAATATTAGAAATTTGAAATCTAACGGTTGGATTTGGAATTATGTCCAAATTAATTTCAGAAAAGGTCACTGTAAGTGCAGTTCGATGGCCGTTGTTGGAAATCGATTGTACGGGCCTTAATAAAATTATTACAAATATTAATAATTTGTGTGAAATCAAAATTTGTGTATTGGAAAGAACTAGGATGAAAAACTCCACATTTGAAAAGATAAAAATAGAATTTTGTCGAAATGAACTAGTTTTGAACTAGAATTAAAATCAATTTATTTTTGAAATAAATAAATTGAACTTGAAAGGGATTTTAAAAATAATCAATATTCCCAATACGTGAATTGGACTAGAGTGAATCGAAATTATTTTCGGAATATTTCGATGTTGGATTTCGTGACTATACAGATATTGTTATGGGAATTTGAAAGATATATTTTATGTCGTTATTTCCAATACGATATTTGTTAGTTTCAGAATTTGATATTGAATATAAGCCGATATATTTTCTATTCAGAGCCTTGTATTTAATATCAAATGTGGTTTGGGTTTATCGTGAATCGTGTTTTAGATGACATTGGTTCTTTAACCCAGTTAAAGACAGGATATTGATTTTTGAAAAGATTAAAACTAAGTAGAGTTTTAATGAATCTTTAATTAGATTAAAATGTGAATTGATAATTTAAATTATCAAACTTGAAAGGTGATCGAGAATGAAGTACCACTAGTTTTCTCCATGGGATATATAGATTGGGATTGGGAAATAAAATAAATAATTACTTCGGTGTGGTTCGCTAACCCGACTAGTTTGAAATGATATCCAAAGGAAGATTAAAGAATAAATTTAGAAGAATTTATCTTGGATAAAATTAATGGGAACCTTTCCCTAAGAATGTGATTTTGTGAATAAAAGAATATTCTGAATTGGAATGAGGCGTTTGTTGTGTTTGTGTAACATTTGTTTATCATATACGTGGGTTATTCAGAAAGGCCGGGTTTATACCCATTCTGAATAATCGATTCGACGAGATGTCGAAGATGAAGACGGTGGTTGAAGACCGGAAGTCTTCACATCGTTTGGGTGATTACTGATGATCTCGATTGGGCTGTACACCCAAGATGAGGGAAATTGTTGGAGATCGTCCAGACGTACTTGGAGATGGATGGATATGCGAGGAAAGTGCCTCCGGTTTCGTTCAGACCCAGAACGAACTTGTAAATGGATTGTGTGTCTGACATTGGATTTTATTCTGTGTTGATTGATCTCTATTAAATATACATCTGTTTGGCGGCGGAGAATTTATTCTCTTGCTTAACGCCCTTCTCTGAGACGTACGAGCTCAGAGGTTGTATATCGATGGACATCAGTCGCATGGAGTGAATTGCCAGTGTGGCACGCGTAAGTGGCAATTGATCAAAGCTTCTGTTGAAAAGCAAAGTCTTGTGGTTGATGATTAAAGCACGGCCTGTGTGGCGTAGCTTTGTGTATAACGTGAATTCGCGAGCCTCACACCTCGGTATGAGTCAAAAACGGGATAGTGACTGTAGGGAGAGCACGACGTTTCTTTCTAGCTAAGGTGGTGTCAGTGACCTACCAGCCCTGACTTTTATATACTTTTCACCTGTGTGGTTGTTGGATACGAGGCGCCTCGGATATAGGTCTGTAAGGACCGGGAAACGTGTGTTCAGGAATTGCCAATCGTCAAAAGTAAGAGAGGACCGGCCCTGAAGATCCAAGGATCATAGTTTGGTCCTGAGGCATTTGCTAGAGTGTCTCGAATCGGAGAGGAGCTTGCCCCTTGCCTCGACTCATGATGGAATCCAATTTCCAATACGTGTTTTTCGGTTTTATTTGTAGAACCTAGTATGGCGACATAGTGGTATGGGTCATTCATGCCGCCTATGATTGATATTTATGGTTGAAACTGTTTCACACTATACACTTATAATAGTATCAAATAATGTGTTTTAAATGTATCAAGCATGCTTTGGCTGTTATAAGGTAAAAACCCTATCCTTTGGCTTGTGTTGCATTGTGTGATGGGACCTGGGTCTTATAAAAGCTTCATTTTTCTTTATTTAGCATTGCGCTGTTTGTTTTATGCACTGGTATTCTTGGGAGGAAACCCGTTCCGTATTATACGGCGTGGTCCCTTGATTTACCTTACTTTAAAACCAATATTAATGACTATTTTAGTTCTCACACCAGTCACATGACTGACCTGGAGTTTATTGTTTTAACCTAAACTCTGGGTGTCGCTATTTTCCGCACGGGAAGCTAGTAGTTTTGGTTTTGCTGATTTATATTCACAGGGTCCTGATTTACAGCTGGAACGATGCTCGGAAAGCTCTGTATCTGTGTATCACTTTCAGTTGTGTTTTGTATATTTTTCCGCTGCTATGTAATTTATTGTAATCTCTGATATTTATCGAATGTATTTTATTCATTTATACTCTGTATATTCTTGTATCTGATGGAATTGTTGTAATATACAATGAAATGTTCTTCCGTCTGCGTTCCGATGTGTGTCGTCTTCATCTCAATCCGGGCTTTCCTTCACGAGGGAGTTCGGGTCGTTATATTAAATTAATTAAATTTAATTAAAAATAAATTCTCACATTGCTCGGGACTGAAATGAAGGTCCAAACTCGATCAGATCTCGTGTTCGAAGTCATGGCGATTTCAGATCTGAAATATTTCAATTTGAAGTTCACATGTATAAATTAGAAAACATTTTTAACAACTGTCACTGCGACACTTAAAATCGTGGCAAAACTGAAATGAAATTCATACCCTTTTGTTCAAAACTTTGATCTTGATTTTCTGGAGCTATAGTTGATATTTTCAGAAACCGATTGCTAGAGGTCGAAGGGGGTGGAGAGGCGCCTGAACGCCGGGAAAGGGGAGGTTGCGCACGCATCAGGTGGGGCTCGGGGGGTGCGATGGCGGCGACTTTAGGGGGTTGGGGTGGCGGTATCAGGTGACGAGGGGGTCTGATTCTTGTCGGAGATGGAAGAGCATGATAATCTCTTCGAAAGTAGCCCAACAACGAAGAATTCCGTTGAGAATTGAAGGAGAAATCGGAATTCAAAGTTTTGAAGCTTTATGGATTTGTTGCGGCTGAATCCATCGGGAAGAAGAAGGTACTGTGTACGGGTATTTATACTGTATTTGGGCCATATTTTTATTTTTAATTTAATTATTTCTAGAAATTAGGGTTTTTCTGTACGATCTCCAAACGGACCCCAATGACTGTCGAACAATACGTTTTGACATCCTTTGAACGCGATGGCGCTATTGCCGAAGTCCAATTCTAAAGTTACAGTATGTTTTCTTTTATTTTCATATTAATTTTTAATATTAAATTCGAACGTACTTTTTAATTTCACCGGGGCCACATACTAACTCAGAAAAATCCAGAAAAAATATTTTTGGCTTTCTTATGACGATACGGTCCTAACAAAATTTATTTCATCGAATCCTGAGACTGTTTGAAAAATGACTATTTTTCAGTCAATTAATTTTGACCGAAATTGACAAAACACTGTTTCTTTTGCCACGCTCACATACTAGCTTCAAAAATCATGAAATTTGAAACCTAGCAATAATTTTACATCCCGGATCCAACAAAAGTGGTTTCGTCGAATTCCGAGGTCGTATGCAAAATGTTGATTTTCAAGGGCGATATATTCTCTATAGCGACCTTTCTGAAAATTCATTTGGTCATAACTTTTTATTCCCGCTATGAAATTTCGATTTTTCAGATTCGTTAGAAAGATATTCATTGACAGATTTAAATATTTTTGGTTTCACCAAAATCATGTTTAATCTGCATTCTGTGTAGTCAGTCAAAGTTCAGGTTTGACTTTTGAAACTACCGTCCTTTTCTAATTCCTTTTGTATTTAAATTAAATATATTCGCATTAAATTCAATCAAAATAAATTTCTAGTCATTTTTATTTAAAATAATTCATCTCAACTATTTAAACACCTTTAAAATCTATAAAATGAAAAAATTTAAATTGGCCCAAAATTCTGGGTGTTACAACCTCCCCCGCTTAGGAACTTTTCGTCCTCGAAAAGGAAAAGGGAAGAATAGAAGGGTAGGAACCAACATAAAGGATGGAAAACACTTTAAGTGTACCTCAAAATAAAACTAATCAGAGATATCCACTCTGCATATGGGATAGGCTTGTTTGATACTCTCCTCGGTTTCCCAAGTGCAGTCTGTAGGATCACTGCTCCATTGCACCTTGACTAGGTTGATACTTTTATTTCTCAGCTTCTGATCGTCGCTTTCCTATGAATTAGAAAAGCGCAAATTTTAAATTTAAATACTGCAAGCGCACAAGTGTGTAGCATACAGGTCGAACACAGGGAGGCAAATTAAAAACAAGTTATTTATTTAATCTCTTGGGCGAGTTAGACGATTTTCGAGGTTGGTTTTGAAAACAATAGAAATTGAAACTGCGATCCGATTTAGAACAAATCTAATTGAACCGACGATCAAATCACAATTATCAATTGGAAATTAAAATTCAAATCAGAAATAAAATGCAGAAATTAAAATTGCAGGAAAAGAAGAACAACAAAAAGTAAATTAGGATTGTCGTTGAAACTAATCAAACGACTAATCACTAGCAAAAAAAATGTAAAATACAATTGTTGTTCTTCCAAAACTAATTGTGAAGACAACACCGATTGCTAAGAAAAAAAATGTAGAAAAATAAAAGAGAACTAAAAACTTTATTAATGAAGAAGAAGAGAAAATATGGTTCAGAATAGGATGGTGGCTACAATGATATTACAAAGGTATATATAGGAGATAACCAAACCCTAACCCTAATACAACGATAGATGGGCCTTAGGGAATTCACCAAAAGAGTTTACAATGAGAATCTCAAATGGGCCTTAGTTATATCTATTAAATTTTTGGCCTTTCTTCTTTTTCTCTTGGTTCTTTGACAAGCCTCCATTGATTAGAGATGTGCATGGCCTTTTTATAAATCATTTTGTTGTCCAACAGCAACTAGATGTGGGATCTTCCTCTACAATTCTTCAAAATGTAAATATATAGCAATCTGATCTCCATTTCTCTACTTTTCTGGTTGCATGCGGGCTGGATTGGAATATCTGTGAAAGTAACAAAACAATGCCCAAGTAATATTTATTTATATACAAAAGACAAGATATAAGAGCATAAAATAAACACATTTCTATGTCAATCAAATACCCCCACTCTTATCTTTTACTCATCCTCAAGTAAAACAAAAATTAAAAACTAACTAGATAGGTCACACTTTCGTAGGAAACACGATTGCATTGAGCGCATGCAACAAGCCGTTAAACCTCTAGGTGTCCCTAGTAGGACGAGTGGTGTCTTGTGAGGGTTTTCAGCGGATACTACCCACAAAATCCAAATGCAGTATGTGTGGATCTAATGTAACTACATGAATGCAAAGGACTTATGCAATTTAAAACAAAAATTGAAAACAAAAATTGAAAACACGACTTGTCTCAGGAAAGTGGTACAACAAATTAAGTTAACAATTTCTAATCAGTTGATTTTATTTTAGATACCTCAACTTGTCACAAATTTTCAATATTAATCAAGTTTTCAAATGTTAAATTCTAGTTTGGCCAGTTGGTTCGGTCGATAACAGAGTGCAGCCATGAAATAGATTCTTAGTTTGCTTGGCACAGTTTGCAAAGTGGTATTATTATTTTCTCATGTATGGCTAGTCAAATCAATAAGGTCAAGAAGTGTTTGGGCATCATTGCTTATTCTATAAAATTTTAAAATTTATGATTAACTACATATACCTAACTTAGAAGACCAAGGTTTACCACCCATGCACTGCCTCACGGACTAACGGAGAGTGGGTAAAGAGCTTGGCGGATTGTGCAGGCCGACTTTGACTTTGTCAACAACGTGTCGGTAATCCTTAGGTGTCCAATCTCATAAAATGAGACCAAGATATTTCGATGCTGACTTTGTCAACAACATGTCAGATAGAGCTTGGCGGGTTTGCACACCAACGCTAGATATAGAAGCAATGTTGGATACCCTTGGATTACTATTATTATTATTGAATTTATAAGCACAAAAGAGAGTTACGCGAATTCAACTTAACACAACTTAGTTTTAAAGATTCGAAAAGCCAATATAAATATTTTAAGTCCTCCACTTATTTAAACAAAGACTACAATATAGAATAGATTTCATGGCCATCACCTAAGAATCTCCCTATGTACCGGTTACACTATTATCCCTCAAAATTAAACTTTTCATGATATTCCATATTCGATCTTAGTTGAGAGAAAAAAAATACTATCAACTGATTGATAATCCTTAACTTATTTTATTGTATCAAATCTAAAATGAGTCGTATTTCCAAAAAAAATGATATATTACTACGATCTAAAATGCATGATGGCCCTAATTGAAATGAAAGAAAAAAAATTAAAGAAAAATAAAAGGATGTAATGCAGACTCCCCTCCACACTAGAACTAAACAGTGTACACACTGTGAACGTTTCCTAAATTTGAAAGATCGTATCCAAAGGTGAATGAGACGCAAAATTATTTGAAGGATGAAATGCAGTTTAACTATATGTAAGAATGAATCATATGTACAATGATATATGTGTTTACGATGCATGCGATGCAAAGAATTCCACCAACTTTGTCCCCCACACTTGGTTCTAGCCCTATGAGTCCCGTTCCCACTATGTCTAGGCACGTTTTCTAACAAGCAAAAGTTTTTAAAAACCATCTCATCTTTATACCTCGATTTATAGTCCAGTAAATGAATGTTCAGGGTCGTCCTAACATGAAGTTTTTCAATCAAGCTAACATTCCAAAAATAATTCATGTACTCAACAAATTTATCAGTGTAATTTTTCAAAAATTTGTGATCGTAAATAAACTCAGTCGCAATCATGAAATTTAAATTCTGAGTGTTGTTCAAGACTATGAGATCACATTTCTCATCATTAACCAACAACGTATTTTCGACACTGACAATTTCAAGTTCATTTGAAATTTTCTCAAAGTTAAAATTTTTGAACTCGTGATGTGAATCTACTTCTTCCTCATTTGGCAACTTATCCTCATACAATCCAACAATTTCATGTTTATTAAAATCTTTCTCAAATTTAAAGTTTTTGAAAATTTCAACATCTTTATTTTGTTAAATTTCTAAAATTTGAAGTTTCTCGCAGTCTGAAAGAGAAAGATCAAAATCCAAGCTTAAATCTTTTTTTTGAAAAGAATCGAAATCCAAATCATTTATTGAATTTTGAACAACTTCATTTAGATCGTTATTCTCAATTTCCAAAGTTGTTATCTGAAAATTTTCACTATCAGTAAAGAATGGATTATTTTCAGATTCATCGCTTGTTTGAATTTGATTTTGTTGTTCAAGTTGTTCTTTAAAAGATGTCATTAAACAAAGAAGTTCATCAAGCTGTCTATCTTTTTCACCAAGCTGTCTATCTTGCTTTTCTACCCTCTCTCTAAGAATGTTAAGATGATATTCTTCAGAATCGTTGATTTGAGAGCTCTCGTTTTGGATTTCTTGATTCTCAAAATTAAAGTTCACATTAATTTCACGATCAATATTATTTCCAATGTGATAGTTGTTTGAATTTTCAGAAAACTTACTATGATATTGGAAATCATTTTGATCATAGAAATTATGTTTGTAACCAAACTGTTGAAATTCGAGGGGAAATTGCAAGTTTGGTTATTTTCAAGATGTTGATATAGGCTATAATTTTGAAAATTTTGGTTTTCAACCCCACATTGATGTGGTTCAAAACCATGTTGAGATTCAGAGCTATTTTGATATGGATGGGGCCCATAATCGAAATTATTGAAATTTGAATTGAAATCGTCATTTCGATCATAACTTTAAAAATGTTGGTCATTTTGAAAATTTTGAAAATTGTTGACATTTGGCTCGCGAAATTTTGGAAAATTTTGCTTCATGAGTTGTAATTCAAAATCATACTCTTCAAGCGGACGTCTACTTTGACTATCATCCCACAATTCTCTCAAGGATTTTTTTGAATCAAACATTTGAAATGAAATCAAGACAAGACAGAAATTATTCTCAGTTCGAAATAGTATAAAATACCGAGTTGTGCTCTATTAATTAGCTGACTCAATTAGAAGGGGGAAGAGGGTCTTATGGCCGTTCATATGTAGTATAAATACTAAGGGATACGACCAATGTTTTACGGGTAGTATGCAACCTCTTTTGCTAGAAGTTCAATAAATTGAACAACTATATATCCGCGATCCAATTATACGAGACAGTCAACTTCACAAAGCACCACTTTTCAATTATATTATTTTGCAATGTCTATTTTTATTGTTCAAAACAATGAGAATGCAGATTTCAATTATGAAAATATCAGCCAACCACAACAATCAAACAACAATAACTGCAGAAATTTAAAATATTATACAAGCAAGCCGCTGCCCCTGCAGAAGATTTTTACACACAATTTCTATATATTTTTCTTTGCAGCAGAGCACCTGTAGAGTTCAGAAAATATTACAGTGGGGTATAGCCGCCGTCCAGCAAATTTGAGTAGTGCTCACGCCTCAAACTCCAGTGTCTACAAGTTAATTGACTTTTGAACTCTCTATTTGATTACTCGAACACTGTCTTCTTTGCCCTTTGTTCTTGTTTATTTTTTATTTCCTTGTTTTTTTAAAGGAAAAGTAAACAATTAAACAAAAGAAAAGAAGAAAAAAATATTAAATTTGAACTAAAACAAAAACTAACTTGAGAACCGACTAGTCTAATTAAATGAAAAAAAACTACACTCAACTTAAAAAGAATCTAAGCTTAACAAGACCAGAACAGACAAATAAACAAAAAGGTCGCACTCACTAGCAAGTAGCCCGCTTTTAAAAGTAAATGATCAACCGCAACAGAGAAAATCAAATTTCAGCCGAGAAACAATGACAAACAAACCACAAATTGTAATAAAAACAAATAATACTTTAGTACATCCTACTTTCTTTCCCTTTTTTTCTCTCTAAAACCAAAACGCCCTCTGTATAACCTACTTAATTTTTTTCCTCCCTTTTTCAGAGAAACCACGAAATAAGGAATCGAATCGATTTCCTCAAATATAAAAGGATGGCACTCTAGTAAGACAATACGCACTAAAACGCAATAACAACTTCTCCTTACTTAGGTGATTTGTTCAGATTGGAGATTATGTGGGTTTGAATAATTCGATGCTGGCTTGAAGGATGTAAGTGGAGGCAGAGGGGTTTTGCTTCAATTTGAACTGTTTACAAGTGGTGAAGTTTCTTATGAGTGTGGCAGAAGGATGTTTGATCGGATGGGGCTGCAGGCGTATTTGGCCGAACTGGTTTAGAATTTGATGATGAAGAAAGTGAAGGCAAACTGAGTATTATGTGGTTTTGATGGCAGTGAAGGAGGAGTTGGTGAAGGAAAAGAGTGGTTAATGTTAGATGAGGACGCTGTCTGGATGTGTTGCGATAGACAATTTTTTTGGGTGATCTGGGTACGTGGATCTGTGATGTGGTTGTGGGGGTTGAGATGGGGTGGAGTTTTGAAACTGCGGAGCAGGGTTGCGGTTGTCTTGGGGTTTTCGAATTGATGTGATGAGTTGAAGATGTTCGGTGCAGTGGGGGTGGTTTGAGGCAGAACAAAAGTTTTTTTTTAAAGGGGATGAGATTTCGATGATGGATCTGTGAATGCGATTTGGTCAGGGAGGGGGATGGACGTGGTAGTTCGGAGGATGTTGGCAATAGTTGATGCGTGAAGGATATGGAACAGTTCTAGGCGGTTTGTGTTGATGGTTATGGAATTGATGATATAAGGTGCGGATTTTCTGTGGATTGGTTGTTGTAATCGTGAGGCAGATGATGGGGGGATGTTGTGGAAAATCTTGGAGTTGACCGCAAGAAACAACAAGGAATCAAAGTAGGAGACAGAAAGGAAAATCTGCAAAATGAAATTTTCGTTTTGTTATGTTTTTTTATTTGTAAAAGGAAGAAAAAGAATGTATTGATTGGAAAGGGATGAGAAAACGGAAGGAAATATGGAATAAAAAAAGCAAGTTTTTTTTGTCAAAGAAAAGAAGAAATAGAAAGGCAACAAATGTGGAGAAAACAGGAAAGCAATAAAGAGGGGATGGAAACAATTGAAAAACGAAAAAGAAATTAAAAGAAAAAAAATGGCAAGAATCTTTTTTTTTCTCTTGGTTTAGTGATTAGAGTATCAATATGTAATAGCCAATCAACTAATCAAGATTTTTTATATATATATACATGAAAATAAAAAAGAAAAATAAAAAAAATGAAAAAAAACTAACACGAATCAGAAATTAAATAAGTAACAAAATTCAATAGTTACCTCCCCGGCAACGGTGCCAAAAACTTGATCGTCGCTTTCCTATGAATTAGAAAAGCGCAAATTTTAAATTAAATTACTGCAAGCGCACAGGTGTGTAGCATACAGGTCGAACACAGGGAGGCAAATTAAAAACAAATTATTTATTTAATCTCTTGGGCGAGTTAGACGATTTTCGAGGTTGGTTTTGAAAACAATAGAAATTGAAACTGCGATCCGATTTAGAACAAATCTAATTGAACCGACGATCAAATCACAATTATCAATTGGAAATTAAAATGCAAAACAGAAATAAAATGCAGAAATTAAAATTGCAGGAAAAGAAGAACAACAAAAAGTAAATTAGGATTGTCGTTGAAACTAATTAAACAACTAATCACCAATAAAAAAAATGTAAAATACAATTGCTGTTCTTCCAAAACTAATTGTGAAGACAACACTGATTGCTAAGAAAGAGAAAAATGCAGAAAAATAAAAGAGAACTAAAAACTTTATTAATGAAGAAGAACAGAAAATATGGTTCAGAATAGGATGGTGGCTACAATGATATTACAAGGGTATATATAAGAGATAACCAAACCCTAACCCTAATACAACGATAGATGGGCCTTAAGGAATTCACCAAAAGAGTTTACAATGAGAATCTCAAATGGGCTTTAGTTATATCTATTAAATTTTTGGCCTTTCTTCTTTTTCTCTTGGTTCTTTGACAAGCCTCCCTTGATTTGAGATGTGCATGGCCTTTTTATAAATCATTTTGTTGTCCAACAGCAACTAGATGTGGGATCTTCCTCTACAATTCTTCAAAATGTAAATATATAGCAATCTGATCTCCATTTCTCTACTTTTCTGGTTGCATGCGGGCTGGATTGGAATATCTGTGAAAGTAACAACACAATGCCCAAGTAATATTTATTTATATACAAAAGACAAGATATAAGAGCATAAAATAAACACATTTCTATGCCAATCAGCTTCCTAGTCTCCTTGCCAATAATTTTCAGTGGTTCTCTTCTCACTACAAGGCTTGGGGTAATCTCCAAATCTTGTTGTGCTGCTTCTTCCACAATCAGATCTGGATCATGGACATGTCTTCGAAGTTGAGATACATGGAATACATCGTGCACTCCAGGCAACCAGTCGGGCATCTGAATTCTGTAGGCAAGGGTGCCAATCTTTTCAAGAATAGGGAAGGGGCCGATGAATCTAGGTGCTAATTTTCCTGTCTTTCCAAAACGGACTACACCTCGCATTGGAGCAACTTTCAGATAGACATAGTCACCCACTTCAAAAGCTAACTCTCTCCTTCTTACATCTGCATAGCTCTTTTGTCTACTTTGGGCAGCCAATAGTCGCTTCTTAATAAAGTCAACTTTGTTCGAAGCATCTCGGATCATGTCTGGACCCAACACAAGCCAATTTCCTTTTTCAACCCAACACGCTGGCGATCTACACGGCCTACCATATAAGGCTTCAAATGGAGACATTTTCAAACTTGCTTGATAGCTATTGTTATACGAGAATTCAACTAAATGCAAGTGATCCTCCCAAAAACCTCCAAAATCGAGTATGCAAGCTCGCAATAGATCTTCAAGAACGCGATTCACCCTCTCAGTTTGGCCGTCAGTCTGAGGGTGATATGCGATACTGAGATTTAACTTTGTTCCCAACTCATTTTGGAATGCTTCCCTAAATTTGCTAGCAAAGATAGGATCACGGTCGCTAACGATGATACTAGGAACTCTGTTTAAAATAAAAGATTATTATTTAAATTTGAAAAAGAAAAAAGAAAAAGAAAATTTCATTCAGATTATGATGAAAAAGGAAAGATTTAGTTTTATTACCCATGTAGCCTGACGATTTCTTTGAAATAGATTTGCACCAGACTTTGAGCAGTTCTAGTGGACTTGACAGGTATGAAGTGAGCGGATTTTGTGAAGTGATCCACGATCACCCATATGCTGTCATTTTCTTTCCTAGTACGAGGCAGACCATCTATAAAATCCATGGAGATTTGGTCCCACTTCCAATCTGGAACTTCCAATGGCTGCAACAACCCCGCAAGCTTTTGTTGATCACTTTTTACTTGTTGGCATGTGGGGCATCTACTCACATAAAGGGATATATCCCTCTTCATAGATCTCCACCAAAATGTGCGCTTTAAGTCTTGATACATCTTGCTCACACCAGGGTGGATGCAAAGCTTTGATTTGTGACCCTCATCCAAAACTTCCTTTATTAGGTCTTTGATATATGGAACACAAATCCACCCTTGAAATCTAAGAATTCCCTTGCCATCTATTTGGAAGTTTGTGTTTTCACCTGCTTCAATTCTCTTGATCATTATCAGAATGAATTTATCCTCCTTTTGAAGAGCAGAAATTTTATCAATCAAGGAAGGGGTAACGATGAGGCTTGCGACAATGACGTCCTTTCTATTAAGCGCGTCCGCCACCACATTGGCTTTCCCCGGCGTATACAAGATGTCAAGATCGTATGCTGCCAGAAATTCTAGCCATCGTTGCTGCCTTAAATTTAGATCCTTTTGATCGAAGAGATATTTCAAAGATTGATGGTCTATGAATAATTCAAATTTTTCGCCCAAAAGATAGTGTCTCCAAATGTTTAAAGCAAAGACTACAGCCAACAACTCTAAGTCATGGACACGATAATTTTTCTCATGCGGCTTTAATTGACGACTTGCATATGCAACAACTTTGCCTCTTTGCATCAGTACCGCACCAAGACCACCACTTTGAGAAGCATCGGTTTAGACCTTTATATCTTGGTTGCCATCGATGATAGTAAGTACGGGCGCAGTGGTCAAACTCACCTTTAGCTTTTGGAATGCCTCCTCACAATCCGATGTCCAATTGAACTTGGCATGCTTCTTGTTAAGCTTTGTTAATGGGCTAGACAGCTTGGCGAAATCTTTGACAAATTTCCTGTAATATCCGGCAATCCTAGGAAGCTTCTTACTTCAGTGGGTGTACTGGGCTGCTTCCAGTCTCGAATGGCGGCAATTTTACTTGGGTCTACTGCAATTCCTTCTTTTTACACAACATGGCCCAAGAATTTTACTTCCTCTTGCCAAAATGTGCATTTGGAAAACTTTGCTTTTAAAACATTTCTTCGCAGAATTTCCAACACTTCCCTTAAATGCCCTTCATGCTCCTCCTTAGTTTTAGAATAGATTAGAATATCATCAATGAAGACTAGGACGAATTTATTTAGGACCTCTCGGAAGACCTTATTCATTAAGTCAACAAAGTTGGCTGGAGCATTGCATAAACCGAACAACATCACTAACCATTCGTAAAATATGTCGGGACCTCTGATGGCGGTCAAAGGTATGCATTCTTCGGCTATGCGGAGTTGGTGGAAACCTGTTGCTAGGTCCATCTTCGAGAACACCTTGGCTCCATTCAATTGGTCCAACAAATCATCTATGCGGAGCAAGGGGTATTTGTTCTTTAATGTTTGTTTGTTAAGATCACGGTAATCAACACAGAGCCTTAGAGTACCGTCGGATTTGGGGACAAACACCCCCAATTAGAAAAGCTAGGTTGGATGAGTCCTTTCCACAAGAGCTACCTAGTTTGGGTTTGCAATTCTTCCTTTTCTTTAGGAGTCATCCTTCTGATAGCATGAACTACAGGTCTTGCATTTGGAACGAGATCAATCCTGAAATCGATTTCCCTTCGCGGGGTAGGCTGTCTACTTCTTCAAATACATCCGCGTAATCTTTGACCACGGGAATATTTTCTAAAGAAATAGGAGTGATCTCCAGGGAAGACCCAAATGCCTTTCTATTAGATTTTGGCCCATGGCAAGGTATAGTAACAGTGTTTCCGAAACCTGTTTTCACCTTAACCGCTCTTTTTGAGCATAGCACTTCAGCATCATATTTGGTTAGCCAATCAAGACCGAGGATGATATCAAACTCGGAAAAATTCATAATGATCAAGTTAAATGAAAATTGGAAATAGGAGTAAGATACAGGCACTTTACAAAATAAATCTAGAGTGGTAGAACCTCCTAAAGGGCATTTATTGGTTCTTTAAGACTTCTTTGCCTAAGTTTCAATTTCTGGACTATATTGCTAGAAATAAATAAAGCTTCTTGATGCACCCGTATTAAACAAGGCAGTAACAAGGATGTTTTTAAAAGAAATGGTACCAACTAAAACATCAGGCTTACCTGCTCCTTCGGAAGAAGTAGGAGCGGAAGAAGATGGTGCACTTGCCCCCTCACACATGTGCAACCTGCGCTCCTTTCAACAGCGGACAATTTGGCTTGATATGACCCTTCTTGTGGATATTATAGCATTCCTTGGTGTCGTCGCTTCGGGCCTTCTTTGGATTTCTGCAGTCCTTGCTGTAGTGTCCAAACTTCTGGCAGTTGTAGCATTGCACCTTTGACTTATCGTTGGTTTTAGCAGCTCCAGAACTGCCTCCTTCAGTCTTCTTCTCGGATTGTTTCCTCTTATTGCTGGCCAAGCTCCTTTCCCTGTCTTGTTGGGAATTCTTCCTATCGTTCTCCTCATATCGACAAGCAAACTCCACCAGCCTATTGAAAGAAAGGTCGATGTGGGCAGTGGCTCTATCAATATACTTCCTCGCAAGCTCATTTATGAACCTCTTGTTCTTCTGAAAGTCGTCCTGAATCAATTTAGGGGCATAGCGGGAGAGGTCTTCGAATCTTCGTACATATTCTGAGATGGTCTTGTCGCCTTGCTTCAGATTGGCGAACTCGTCATGTAGTCTTTCTACCTCCTGCCTTGGAATGTATTTGTCATTGAGAAGCTCCTTAAACCTTGTCCAAGTCATATTACCTGCAATCCCCCCAACCGGGACTGTGTCCCACCAGTTTTGAGCTTCCTCTTGTAGCAGCCATGAAGCCACTAATCTTTTCCTATGACCCTCCAGCTCTAATCCTCCAAAAATCTTTTCACAGTTCCTCAGCCAAGCTTGAGCTTGTGTCACAGTTTCAGTACCCTTGAATGGCACTCCTCCCAGGTTTTTGTACTTCTTTGCCACCTTATCCAAATCAAAGGGCTGCGGTGGTGGTGGTTGTTGGACAGTAGCCTCCTCAGTTCCCACAGCATTTTGCCTCCTTTCTCTAGCTCTAGCGGACCTAGCGGCAGCGGTACTCATTTCTAGTTAGTTCTGTACGATCAAGGAAAGAGTCAGAACAACTATAATGGTGATTTGAAGAATTGATCAAGATAAAAGGACGGATAAAAAGATAATGATAGAATGACTGACTATTATGTATTCATATGAAATGTTCGCCATAGAATATTGTGATTCTATGTTAACGAATTATCATAAATATGTTATATTCCAAGCTAAGTTTAACCAAAGCTCTGATAACAACTGTGATGACCCCAAACTTCCACGGGATGAAATTAAGGAATAATCATTTGGAATACAACACAAATACAATAATACATATCATAGATACAACATAGCATAGGAAATTCATAGAGTAACAACATCATAGCAGCGGAAATATAATGTCATCAACCACAGAAAGTCCACAGTCACAGAATTCTAAATTATTACATCAAGTTTGCTGAAAAAGAAATAAGTTCCAACTCCAACTTTAAACAACGTGAAATGAAGCAAGTTTAATGTCTGGAATTAAAAAGAGAAAGATGCAATAACAACAAATGATAGATGTCTTCAAGCTCCAAGCCATCACCTCTCTACAAAAGCAAATCCAAGAAAGATAATAAGCAACTCCAAAGAAAAGACTCCAAGCAAAGAATGAACCTGTTTACTTGGCTGCCTGTGTAGAAAGAAGAGCACCGAGTTTGAAAAGGTGGAAACAAACAGCGGGTCAGTCGTGGGACTGGTGTGAGAATTCTTAATTAATCAATCACTATTAATAAGGCAAATCCAAAGACCACGCTGCTAACGCGGAACGGGTTTACTCTAATGGATTGCCGTGCATAATTTAAAGTGTCAGAACAAATAATAAGTAAATCGTAAAACAACGCTATGCTTTTAAGAAAAATGGAATCACCATAAGACCCAGGTCCCATCACACAATGCAATACAAACCAGAGGATAGGGTTTTACCTTATGGTGAATAAACATGCTAAATACGGCAAATATGAGTTTAATATTATTATTAGTATATATGGAAAACATTTCAAAATAAATGTATCAATCCTAGGACACATAGATACCATAATACTATGCTTCCATACTAGTAATACAATCAAATCCGTAGGTTCGTATTGGAAGTTTGGATTTCCATAATGAGTCAAGGCTAGGGAGGAGCTCCTTACCGATTCGAGACACTCTAGCTAGTGCCTCAGGATCCCCCGAAGTGAACCCTTGGATAGCTGCAGGGTCGGTCCACCATACGAGCTGTGGATTAGTTATTCCTGAACACACATTTCCCAGTCCTATAGGACCTATCATCCGAGGCACCTCATTTCATCATCCACATAAGTAAAATGTCGGCCCGTGTTAAAGCCCAATCACCACTTCTAGCTAGAAAGAAACGTGCTGCTCTCCCTGCGTTCCCTTCTCCCGTTTTAGACTCCGCCAGTGTGTGAGGCTCGCGAAGTCACGCTATACACAAAGCTATGCCTAAACAGGCTATGCTTTGATCATCCCACAAGGCCTTCTTTTCAACAAAGCCTTGATCATATGCATCTTAGCATGCCACATCATCACTCCATATTGCACTACCAATCCTTTGCCGAAATATATAAACGGGTGTTAAGCAAGAGAATAAATTCTCCGCCACCAAACATCCATACATTCGACAGAAGATCAATAACATGATATTTGATAGAGTATGATGTCAGACACACAATCCATTTATTAGCTTATGCTCTGGGTCTGAGCGAAAGCCAAACCCGTGAAATCAACACGTACGTTTGGGCAATGACCATGACCCTTGAGTTGGGAGCAAGTCAAATCAGGGCCTCGATCGTTGTCCATTAGAGGGAAGATTTACGGTCTTCATACACCATCTTTATACTTCCATTAACGTCGTTTGATTATTTGGAGTGAGAGAACTCGGACTTTCCAAATAATCCTCGTATATATATATATATATATATTTAAAATCCTTCGTATCTCTTTATGATGATTACTTCTTATTTTAATTATTTAAAATGATTAACTTTTATATAACGATGCCGTAAGTAAATAGGTGACTATGGCGCTGCATTCAATCAATTTTGGTTTTTACGTTTCTCAGAAACTAACCGTTGGATCTTAATGTAATATATATCGTTGGAAAGATTTTTTTCCAAGACGGTTCTAACGGTTTCAGTTTCAAGAAAATCAGACGGTCGGATCTTCTTGTATAGTCATTTAAAGGTATGGTTTCAAAAACGTGAACTACCGCCCTCCATTCGTTTAATTTTAATTATATTTATATATATAATCATTTGATCGCAATAACGTCGCTTGATTTAAACAACGCTATAACACCTATCGATCCTTATTAAATTTTAATTCATTTGAAAATGAAGATCATATCACAACATCCAAATTTCATTCTTTACTTATATTAAAAATGTAAATTTTGATACATTGCAAAATCCTATCTTTAAATTACATATAAAATGTAAAATTTAATCTCAATGTATTTCCTCATCTTAATTACATAATAATAAAAATGTAACTTATATTTGCATTGAGAATCATATTCTAAATTACATCTAAAAATGTAAATTTATTTACAATGCAGACTTTACTTCTTATTTACATTATAAAAAAATAAATATGATTTTTAATTACAATGTAAACCCTACTTCTGATTTCATAGAAAAATGTAAATTTTCTCATACGGCGTAATTCCCTATATAATTTACATATAAAAATGTAAATTTTAACATACGATATAAATTCACAATTTAATTACATAGAAAAATGTAATTTTTCTCATATGGTATAATTTACATATAAAAATGTAAATTTTAACATACGATGTAAATTCACAATTTAATTACATAGAAAAATGTAATTTTTATCATACGGTGTAATTCCCTATATAATTTATATATAAAAATGTAAATTTTAACATACGATGTAAATTCACAATTTAATTACATAGAAATATGTAATTTTTATCATATGGTGTAATTCCCTATATAATTTACATATAAAAATGTAAATTTTAACATACGATGTAAATTCACAATTTAATTACATAGAAAAATGTAATTTTTCTTTACTATGCCAAATCTACTTTATACTTACATCCTAAAAATGTAAATTTTCTTTCATATCAAATTCCTATACCTTTTTTACATATAAAAAAAATGTAAATTTAATTTACATGCAAGCTCTACTTTATATTTACATTATAAGAATGTAAATTTATTACATCGCAAATTCCTACTTTAATTCCCATTAAAATAATGTAAGTTTCATACGGTGTAAATTTCTACTTTAATTCACATTAAAATAATGTAAATTTCATACGATGTAAATTTCTACTTTAATTCACATTAAAATAATGTAAATTTCATACGGTGTAAATTTCTACTTTAATTCACACTAAAATAATGTAAATTTTATATGATGTAAATTTCTACTTTAATTCACATTAAAATAATGTAAATTTCATATGATGTAAATTTCTACTTTAATTCACATTAAAATAATGTAAATTTCATAACAAGCACAAGATGATATATACACATGATTCATATCCACAAAGCATACTTCAACAAATTTAAACAAGGTAAAAATCTAATTTTTCCTACCGATCTATAATTTTAATTAACAGATCTATGATTGAAAATAACGGATCTAAAATCATAACATCACAAACAATTTGAATCCATAACCTATGGCAACATTCATCGCAGATCTATTTGTGTTTGACTTTCAACTTCACATAACGCAATAATAATAATTAAATTAATCAAATTTAATTAAAAATAAATTCTCACATTGCTCGGGACTGAAATGAAGGTCCAAACTCGATCAGATCTTGTGTTCGAAGTCTTGGCGATTTCAGATCTGAAATATTTCAATTTGAAGTTCACATGTATAAATTAGAAAACACTTTTAACAACTGTCACTGCGACACTTAAAAGCATGGCAAAACTGAAATGAAATTCATATCCTTTAACTTTGATCTTGATTTTCTGAAGCTATAGTTGATATTTTCAGAAACCGATTGCTGGAGGTCGAAGGGGGTGGAGAGGCGCCTGAACGCTGGGAAGGGGGAAGGTTGCACACGCCTCAGGTGGGGCCCAGGGGGGTGCGACAACGGGGACTTTAGGGGGTCGGGGCGGCGGTTTCAGGTGACGAGGGGGTCTGATTGAATTTTGAGACTGTTTGAAAAATGGCTATTTTTCAGTCAATTAATTTTGACCAAAATTAACAAAACACAGTTTCTTTTGCCACGCTCACATACTAGCTTCAAAAATCATGAAATTTGAAAACTAGCAATAATTTTACATCCCGGATCCAACAAAAGTGGTTTCGTCGAATTCCGAGGTCGTATGCAAAATGTTGATTTTCAAGGGCAATATATTCTCTATAGCGACCACTCTGAAAATTCATTTGGTCATAACTTTTGATTCCCGCTATAAAACTTCGATTTTTCGGATTCGTTAGAAAGATATTCATTAACAGATTTAAATATTTTTGGTTTCACCAAAATCCGGTTTATTCTGCATTCTGTATAGTCAGTCAAAGTTCAGGTTTGACTTTTCAAACTACCGTCCTTTTCTAGTTCCTTTTGTATTTAAATTAAATATATTAGCATTTAATTCAATCAAAACAAATTTCTAGTCATTTTTATTTAAAATAATTCATTTCAACTATTTAAACACCTTTAAAATCTCTAAAATGAAAAATTTTAAATTGGCCCAAAATTCCGGGTTGTTACAATAGAAATCGTCTTCGGGAGATTTCGATTTCGGATTTCGTGACTATACGGATATTGTGGAGGAATTTGGGAGATATATATATATATATATATCGTTATTCCCCATAAGATGTGTATTGGCTTCAGAATTTGATATTGAATGTAAGCCGATATAATTCCTTTTTAGTGCCTTATATTTAATATCAAAGTGGATTTAGGGTTTGTCGTGAATGGTGTCTTCAATAGCACTGTTCTTAAACCCCGTGGTGAAAAGAATAAATCTTTTAATTAATATTATTAGAGTTTTCAGTTATATTTAGTAATTGGAAATAAATGGAATGTGAATTGGGTTTATTGTGAACTGTGTTTTTAACAACATTCGTTCTTTAACCCGATTAACAACGAAATATGATTTGGAATATATAAATCTTTTATTAAGATTTAATGGAAATTTTCCAAAGTAAAGTTTTCCAATTTAATATATTAAATTGGAATTGAATGGAATTCGATTTGGTAATAATGTAAGTGAGCTTCTGTGGAGGAAGACTGTTACTATATATGGAATTTAAATGGCTTTGTCGTTATTACATTTATATTATTAGTCGGATATAGAAATTAATATCGATTGTATATATTGATATGTTTTCCATGAAGATTCCGTAATTAATGGAATGTGCTTTTGGGTTTATCGTGAACTGTGTTTTAAATGACATTGTTCTTTAACCTAGTTAAATTCAGAGTTACATGTCTAACATTGTATTTTGAACTGTATTGTTGATCTCTGCTAAATATATATTTGTTTAGTGGTGGAGAATTCATTTTCTTGCTTAATACCCTTCTTTGAGACGTATAAGTTTAGAGGTTATATATTGGTAGAAATCAGTGGTAAGGTGTAGACTATCGATGTGGCATGTTTGTGTTTCCAAAGTTAAATAATCATTCAATAATGATTGTTGGAAGATTAAAACTAAGTGGAGTTTTAATGAATCTTTAATTAGATTGAAATGTGA
Source organism: Allium sativum (assembly GCA_030737875.1). Taxonomy (NCBI): domain Eukaryota; kingdom Viridiplantae; phylum Streptophyta; class Magnoliopsida; order Asparagales; family Amaryllidaceae; genus Allium; species Allium sativum. The sequence continues at coordinate 369,075,188 of CM060919.1, forward strand.
ATGTGATAATTTGAATTATCAATAATTAGATTGAAATGTGAATGTGATAATTTGAATTATCAAATTTGTGAAATGATCGAGAATGGAGTATCACCAGTTTTGCTCCAAGCGATAGTTAAATCTTTAATTAGATTTGAATGGGAAATGGTAATTAATTTTACCAATAACACCGTGGTGTTAGATATGGAGTATTACCAGTTTTGCTCCATGGGATGAGTAGGTTGGGATTGGGAAATAAAAAAAATGATTACTTCGGTAAGGCTCGATAATCCCGACTAGTTGATAAACCTTAATTTGGTTTAGAATTGATATCCAAAAGAAGATTAAAGTATAAATTTAAAAGAATTTATATTCGATAAAATTAATGGGAACCTTTCCCAAAGGATATGAATATTTGAATAAAAGAATATTCTGGATTGGAATGAGGCATATGATGTGTTTTTATAGCACATGATTATTGATTATAAAATACGCAGGTTATTCGAAAAGACCGGATTTATCCCATTATGAGTAACTGATACGACGACTAAAAGTCAACATGAAGACGGTGGTTGATGACTGGAGTTCTTCACATCGTTTGGATGATTACTGATGTCTTGATTGGGTTGTACACCCAAGACAAGGTAATGAGTGGTGATCGTCCAGACGTACTTGGAGATCGACCAGATATGTGAAGACCTCTCTCCTACATTGGACATATGGGACGAGGAATAAGGTGCCTCCGATTTCTTTCAGACCCAAAACGGACTTGCAAATGGATGGTATATCTGATATTGTATTCCTTTATACTATATTCATTGATCTCTGCTAAATGTATATATGTTTGGTGGCGAAGAATTTAGTTTCTTGCTTAATACCCTTCTCTGAGACATATGAGCTTAGAGGTTATATATTGGTAGAGATCAGTGGTACGGTATGGATTGACAGTGTGGCGTGCTGAGTGGCATGTGATCAAGGCTTTTGTTGAAAAGCAAAGTCTCGTGGTTAATGATCAGAGCACGGCTTTAAATAGCATAGCTTTGTGTATAGCGTTAATTCGCGAGCCTCACACCCGGTATGAGTCAAAAACGGGATCGGACCATAGAGAGGACATGAAGTTTCTTACTAGCTATGGGTAAAGTCATGGTATAGAGCCCAGACATTTATTTATTTTTTACCTATGTGGATGGATAGCAAGGCGCCTCGGATATTGGTCCCTAGTGGCCAAGTGATAGGTCTGATAGGACCGGAAAACGTGTGTTCAGGAATAACTAATCCTCAAAAGTAAGGGATGACCGTACCTGCCGCTTCCAAGGGTTGCCCGCAAGTGTGATCTTGAGACATGTGCTAGAGTGTCTCCAATCAGAGAGGAGCCATCCCTGGCCTGACTCATAGATGGAATCCAATTTCCAATACGTGACCTTTCGGTTTTAATTGCAGAACTAGTATGGCGACATAGTAGCATGGGATACTATGCCGTCTATGATTGATACAATTATATTTGAAGTGATTTTGACACTATATTCTTGTAGTAATATCAAAATGATTTGTTTTAAACGTACCAAGCATGTTTGGCTATTACAAGGGAAAACTCTATCCGCCGACTTGCGTTGCATTGTGAGATGGGAATTGAGTCTTATAATAGCTTTATTTTTCAAAAAGCATTGCGCTGTTTAAAAACTGTTTTATGCACTAGTATTTTTTGGAGAAAACCCGTTCCGTGTTATATGGCGTGGTCCCTTGATTTACTTTATTTAAAGTAAAGTTTCAAATAACTGTCTTAGTTCTCACACCAAGGACTAACCTGAAGTTTATTGTTTTAACCTAAACTCTAGGTGCCCTTATTTTCCATACGGGCAGCTAATAGTTTTGGGTATTTCCGATCCCTATTTTACAGGATCCTGGATTTACAGCTGGATCTATATTCAGAAAGCTTTGTATCTGTATATTTCTTTCGGCTGTGTTATGTATTATTTTTGCACTGCTATGTAATGTAATTTAAATCACTGATATTTTTCTGATGTATATTATTTATTCATACTCTGCTTTATTCTTGTACTCTGATGTAATTGTCGTAATAGCAATGAAGCGTTTCTCATGTTTGCGTTCTGATGCATTTTATCCTCAAAGTAGTCCACCTTCTTGTTCGGTTTAGGCCGGCTGGGAAGTTCGGGTTGCTACAGTTGGTATCGGAGCTTTGGCTTACAGAGCTCGAGAACAAGACACATTAGAACCAAACGAAAGAATTCATCGGAGATTGGATTAATAATATCCATTAAGATTGACTCGTTAGAGATGGGATCAGTAATATCCTAGAATGAGTTTCAAAGAGTGTTATTTTTAAAATAAAAATGAAAAAAAATTGTTTTGAAAAATTAAACCTTACTATACGTATTTGATATTTTATTTTAAATTGATTTTGGACCATCGGGTATATAGAGATTTTAATATACGTCTGATCCACACGTATACGTCTGATCCACACGTATACGAAGCCTCAAATATACTGGATGGATATAGAATCACACTCAAGTCGGCCAGGGATGATTCTGATAATGCTTCAGCATTATCAGTATTCATTTTCGAGTTCCGAAAGTAGGATATCTATATATTTCCAATTGACTGGTGTGAGAACCATAATTAGATAGGGTTATTGTTGTGATTTGGCATTAAAAATATGATTTTGAGTTTATATATATATATATGATAAATGTTTGAAAGCTTAACTAACTAATTGATTGCTGGTTGTGATGCGTGATTATTAATACAACTAATAAAACCAATAAGAAAATGAACATACAGGTCATAGCATGGAAGCTAAGAAGAGGAATAAAATTGTATGCTCGACAAATAGGTACATATTTACTGTATTTCTTAGGTTTTGTTTCTTTTATGAACCGATTGGCTAGTCGCTTGGATTTTTTCTTTTTCTTTTGGATTGATGAGGGCCCTCTGAGGCAAGTTGCGGTTTTAAAGGTCTCCCCGTACAAAGGAGGTTATGGCGAAATATTTTGAAAACTTAGGGTGTTAGCCTAATATTTGAGAAATTAGAAAGTTCTTAGAAACTGAAAAGTAAAAGAATGAAAGCCAGAATGAAAGTTCAGTTGGTTAGCTAAACAACTTTCAGCTCCGTTCCTTTTCAAGTACGAAAAGATTATAAGTGGGAGAGATTGTAACAACCCGGATTTTCAGAACCAATTTAAAAATTTTATTTTAGCAATTTTAATAGATTTTGAATATTTAAAATGATTTATTTTAAGTAATAACAACTAAAAATTTATTTAAATTGAAGTTAGAACGAATAAATTTATTTTAATTATAAAACGAGCCTAAAATGGCGCGGTAGTTTTAAAATTCGATTTCTAATTTCAATTGAGCATACAGAATTCATTTTAAATCAGAAGTGGACAAAATAAGAAATATTTGAATCTATTTAGATATATCTTTCTAATAAATGTAAGAAACTGAGATTTCATAATATAAATTGAAAGTTATGTCCAATTTAAAATTCAAAATAGTCGCTATGGAAATTATATATATTTTAATATAATATGTAGCCCTTAAAAATAGCCATTTGCACCTCCGTTTTCAACGAAACAACGATTTTTGCATCTAGAATTTCAAATTATTGCTATATTCCAATTTTCATAATTTTGGAATTAATATGTGAGCGTGGTGAATTTAAACGTGTTTGGTAATTTCAGTTTGAATTTAGTCGACTGGAAAAAAGCCTTTTTTCAGACGGTCTCCAAATTCGATGAAATTAGTTTTGTTAGGACCATATCATCAAAACATAGCTAGATTTATTTTTTGGGAATGTTTGGAGTCGATATGTGGCCCTGGTAAATTAAAATGTACATTGAAATCAATTTTGAATGTTATATTAATTTATATTTTAATTTTAACGAAAACTGATCGAAACAGCCGAATAGGCTTACGGGACATATCCCATTGTGTCCGAAATAGGGGTATTTGGCTAGGGGCGACACTCGTTGGATTCAATTTGGAATTGGAAAGAAAAATTAATTTTTTGGAATAAAAACAAATTAAATATATATTTTTATATAAGGGTCAAACCTTCTCTCTCCCCGGAGTCAAAATGGAAAGAAAAAAATAAAGCCGATAGATCCCGTCGCCCTTCCCTTCTAGACCACGTCGCCGCCACCGGAGGCCAACCAACGTCTTCGCTCCCCCCTCTCTGCGATGCTCGTCCTCTGTCGCCTCCCCCTTATAAACCGCGGACCCCCAAGCCCTAACACCCAAAACCGCCACTGCCAGCACCGATAGCTCTGTCGCCGACCACCAGAGTAAAACCTAGACCTTCCAGCACCTCACCGCCAACTACCTCAACCACCAGCGCCACCATGGACCCCACCCCCATTTAAAAATCCAATTTTTACAAACCCCATATGCCAATAACTGCCCCTGACGTTCCTGAGCCTATATCTTCCAAACCAAGCCCCTATGGCCAAAACTCCATAGTGCCAAAATCAAAGAGCATGATTTTCTCTTCGATTTGAGTATATGGAAGTCGTATTTTGGATTGTGGCATTGTTTTGAAAAACGCGCCCAAAGCCTGTTGTCCAAATACTGTCTTTTCACAAATTCTGGCGAATTGGAGCATTTTCGGAAGAAAAGCCACTAGGCGAAAATTGTCTGAAATGGCGCGTTTAAGCTAAAAAAAGACGGTGTGAAGATTAGAGCTCGCTTGCAAGTTATGGAACTAGAACAACAAATCAGAGCACCAGAAAATAATGATGGAGTGGATCCCAATGTGAGAACACCTTCTCACTCAAATTATTTTACAGTTAAATATATTCTAGGTTGCAGATGGGGCTTAGTAGGTCTTGACACTATTTATTGTACAAACCATGGTTGATTGTTTGGATTGTATTGTGGAAATTTGGATTGCAGTTGTAAAATTGATTATGAATTGATTGTGGGATTGTTTTGATTGATTATGATTGATGTGTATGGCGCGAGCCAGTATCAGGAGAGGGGTAATGCTAGACATTACTCCGATTCTAATATTGCACCGTTATAATACCAAAATTTTCTGAAATAAACTATATAAAATATTCATGTGTTGAATAAAAAGTTTGAACAACAAAAATACCATTTTTATTTAATGTATGAATTATGTGAAATACTCAAGTGTTAAAAATAAATATTTTATCGTTAAAAATATAATTTTAAACATATATGCATAAAATTCTCCTGAAATGAAAATAGATAGTCATTTACAAATCGGACGATTTGTTTATGTACATCCATTTAACTAACATTGATTGGGATGATAAATTTTACACATCACCCAACTGCACAAATAATATTCAGTATTTGTTGGTTGAAACCCCACATGGATATTGTGACTATATTTGACATACACTAATCCCAAATATTTAGTTGTATGTCAACCGATTGGTTGACAGACTGCCATAAGCGTTAATTATTTATATTTAATGCTTATGCAGTGGTGTAATGAACTCTAAATGATGGATGATTGTGTATCATTGTTGTTGTGTACATATGTTATAGGAAATCCATATAAATAACATTATATGGTAATTGATTGGGTCTGATTCCAATTTAGGAATAACGAATATTTTAAAATAACCAATATTTTAAAACAACGAATATTTTAAAATAATATTCAGTAAAGAATTAAAATGTGAATTTGATGTCCGATTTTGGATGGACACGAAAATATTGAAATGTATGAAGCCGTAATGATTAGATATGCGCTATTTTGATGCGACCGATTTTTTATATTGATTTTATTCATTTTTTAATGAATATCGAAAAGGAAATTATTTCAAAATCTGATATTTTGAAAATATTTTCATTTAAATATTATAATGATAAGGAGTATTCAATTTTGATTTAAAATTGAAATGAAAGTGGGAATCGTTTTTAAAACAAATTTATAAAATACGTTTTGAATGAAATAAATAATATATATATTAATGGCTTGAATAAAACCCACCGCATCACAACCGTTCGTGAATTTCGACCATTGACTTCGAATTGACCATTCGCGAATTTCGACCATTGGCTTCCAATGAATATAAGAGATTTAATTTTGAATGGTTAGATTTGGAAATATGTCCAAATCAAATTTGGAAAAGGTTGCTATGGATGCAGTTCGGTGGTCGTTATTGGAAACCGACTGTACGTGCCTTGATAAAATTATTAAAAATATTAATAGTTTGTGTAAAATCATAATAAATGATTTGGAAAGAATTAGGATGAAAAATTCCACGTTTGTAAAGATAAAAGGTATTTTTATCAAAATAAACTAGTTAATAACTAGAAAGATAATCCAACGTTTTTAAATAAATAAATTGGATTTGTGAATGTTTTTAATCTAACCTGAATTTTCCAACGTATAAATTGGAATCGATTTGAATAGAAATCGCCTTCAGGAGATTTCGATATCAGATTCCGTGACTATATGGATAATATGGAGGTATTTGAAAGATAGATATATATCGTTATTCCCCATACGATATGTGTTGGTTTCAGAATTTGATATAGAATGTAAGTCGATATAATTTCTTTTTAGAGCCTTATATTTAATATCAAAGTGGATTTTGGGTTTTTCGTGAATGGTGTCTTCGGTAACACTGTTCTTAAACCCCGTGGTGAAAAGAATAAATCTTTTAATTAAGATTATTAGAGTTTCCAGTTATATTCAGTAATTGGAATAAAATGGAATGTGAATTGAGTTTATTGTGAACTATATTTTTAACAACATTCGTTCTTTAACCCGATTAGCAGTGAAATGTGATTTTAAATATATAAATCATTTATTAAGATTTAATGGAAATTTTCCAAAGTAAATGTTTCCAATTTAATATATTAAATTGGAATTGAATGGAATTTGATTTGGTAATAATCGAAGCGAGCTTCTGTGGAGGAAGACTGTTACTATATATGGAATTTAAAAGGCTTTATCGTTATTCCATTTATATTATTAGTCGGATGCGGAAATTTATATCGATTATATATATTGGTCTGTTTTCCGTGAAGATTGCATAATAAATGGACTGTGATTTTGGGTTTATCACGAACTGTGTTTAAATGACATTGGTTCCTTAACCCAGTTACAGTCAGGATTACATGTCTAACATTGTATTTTGAACTGTATTATTGATCTGTACTAAATATATTTCTATTTGGTGGAAGGGAATTTATTCTCTTGCTTAACACCCTTCGCTGAGACATATGAGATTAGAGGTTATATATTGTAGAAATTAGTGGTACGGTGTAGACTGTCGACGTGGCATGTTTGTGTTTCCAAAGTTAAATAATGATTATTGGAAGATTAAAACTAAGTGGAGTTTTAATGAATCTAATTAAATTGAAATGTGAATGTGATAATTTAAATTATCAGATTTGTGAAATGATTGAGAATGGAGTATCACTAGTTTTGCTCCAAGCGATATTAAAATCTTTAATCAGATTCGAATGGGAAATGGTAATTAATTTTACCGATAACACCATGGTGTTAGATATGGAGTATTACGAGTTTTGCTCCATGGGATGAGTAGGTTGGGATTGGGAAATAAAATAAATAATTACTTCGGTAAGGCTTGATAATCCCGACTAGTTGATAAACCTTAATTTGGTTTAGAATTGATATCCAAGGAAAGATTAAAGTATAAACTTAAAAGAATTTATATTTGATAAAATTAATGGAACGTTTCCCAAAGAGTATGAATATTTGAATAAAAGAATTTTTTGGATTGGAATGAGGCATATGATGTGTTTTTATAGCACTTGATTATTGATTATAAAATACATGGGTTATTCGGAAAGACCAGGGTTATCTCAATCTGAATAACCGATACGATGACTAAAAGTCAATGATAAAGACGGTGGTTGAAGACCGGAGTTCTTCACATCGTTTGGATGATTACTAATGTCTTGATTGGGCTGTACATCCAAGACAAGGTAATAAGTAGCTCTCTCCTATATTGGACATATAGGATGAGGAATAAGTTGCCTCTGGTTTCGTTCAGACCCAGAACGGACTTGCAAATGGACGGTATGTCTGACATTGTATTCCTTTATACTGTATTCGTTGATTTCTGCTAAATGTATATCTGGTTGGTGGCAGGGAATTATTCTCTTGCTTAACACCCTTCTCTGAGACGTATGAGCTTAGAGGTTATATATTGGTAGGGATCAGTGGCACGGTATGAATTGACAGTGTAGCATGCTGAGTGGCATGTGATCAAGGCTTTTGTTGAATAGGAAAGTCTTGTGGTTTATGACCAAAGCACGGCTTTAAATAGCATAGCTTTGTGTATAGCATTAATTCGCGAGCCTCACACCTGGTATGAGTCAAAAATGAGATCGGACCGTAGGGAGGACTTGGCGTTTCTTTCTAGCTATGGGTGGTGTCATGGTATGGAGCACGTACATTTATTTATTTTTACCTATGTGGATGATGGATAGCGAGGAGCCTCCGATATTGGTTCCTAGTGGCCAAGTGATAGGTCTGGTAGGACTAGGAAACATGCATTCAGGAATAACTAATCCTCAAAAGTAAGGGAGGAACGGCCCTACCGCTTCCAAGGGTAGCCCGTAGGTGCGATCCTGCGACATGTGCTAGAGTGTCTCGAATCGGATAGGAGCCATCCCTGGCCTCGACTCATAAATGGAATCCAATTTCCAATACATGACCTTTGGGTTTTAATTGCAGAACTAGTATGGCGACATAATAGCATGGGATACTATATCGTCTATGATTGATACAATTATATTTGAAGTGATTTGAAACTATATACTTTTAGTAATATCAAAATGATTTGTTTTAAACGTACCAATCATGTTTGGCTGTTATAACAGAAAACTCTATCCTCCAGCTTGCTTTGCATTGTGTGATGGGACCTCAGTCTTATAATATCTTCATTTTTCGAAAAGCATTGCGCTATTTATAAACTGTTTTATGCACTGGTATTCTTGGGAGAAAACCCGTTCCGTGTTATACGGCGTGGTCCCTTGATTTACTTTATTTTTAAAGTAAACTTTCAAATAACTGTTTTAGTTCTCACAACAGTTCCATGACTGGCCTGGAGTTTATTATTTTAACCTAAACTCTGGGTGCCCCTATTTTCCACACGGACAGCTAGTAGTTTTGGGTTTTGCCGATCTCTATTTTACAGGATCCTGGATTTACAGGTGGATCTATATTCGGAAAGCTTTGTACCTGTATATTTCTTTCAGCTATGTTATGTATTATTTTTCCGCTGCTATGTAATGTAATTTAAATCCTTGATATTTTTCTTATGATTGCTATTTATTCATACTCTATTTTATTCTTGTACTCGAATGCAGTTGTTGTAATAGCAATGCAGTGTTTTCCATGTTTGCGTTCTGATGCTTCTTGTCCTCGAAGCAGTCTGCCTTCTTGTTCGGTTTAGGCCGACCGGGAAGTTCGGGTCGCTACACATATTAAAACAGTTTGCATGAGTAAAAACTGATTAGCAAATATCATTGATCGATTAAAGTACTATCATCAACAAACGGCAAAAATTAAGTAATAACATACAACATTTAGTGCAAAATAATACTTACTAATCATTTATTATAAATGAAAACTTACTTTTACAGTAGATGCTTGAGCTACGAATATGGCGACGATCGATTTCTCCGAAATGTTGTTTTGGTAATGGTTGAAAGTAATGATTCAACTGATTTAGTAATTAGGGTCTATTAACGTTTTCAATAATAGTTTCGAATGAAAGGAAAAATAGAAGAAAGTAGAAGCGGTAAATGAAAAATGTCCTGGAAAGTTATTATTGGCGACCCGTGTCCTAGAAATTAATTGTATAAGGTAAATAATCCCTTATAGTAAAATTCCCCTTATTGTTATATATATCTCTAAATAATAATTTGTATATGTGTAAATATAAAATAAACGTTACCATATTATCATCAAAACTACCAGCTATAGTATCAATAATGTCCCTAGTTTAGATAATGACAACCATTTTATAAAATATCTCCTTAACTCCCACTTAATCTATAGTTCTTTTCATTCTATGAATATTTTATATTTTCTCCCTTTTTGTCATCAACAAAAACTATCATGACTTAAAAAATGCCCTAAATACTGACTTAACTCTTGAATTGACTCTAAAACTGACTCGAGTACCTTGTAATTCTAGTTTTGACTCAAATACAAGGTTATCCAAAGAAGAACATAAGAAATCATATTAAATCATCATATGAAAGCACAAATCATACTAACAAGCAAATTTGAGCATCGTATGAAAACATATAACTTAATATAAGCATTTCAATCCAAGCCAAACTTATATATATTAAAAAAACTATATGTTCAAACAATTTAAAATAAATAAACCAATACAACCATATGTTCATACAAATTAAACAATCAACATGTCTTAATTAAATAAATTCGAGCTTAAGTATTTTAACAAACAATTTTAAATTTTATGTGGTACTTCTACCCAATTGTCTTTGTCGTAAATGGGATCAATGTTTATAACATTCAAATCTTCATGGTTGTAGGGCATTCAATATTGGCTTCAGGATCGTCTTTTGAAAGAGAAAATATCATCCATTGAATCACATTGAACTACCTTTTTTGTTCCTTGACCATCGACATTTGACATAATTCTAAATGCCGCTATTTTTGAAAAATGAATGAGAGTACGCTCTTAAATGATTCAAGTGATTTCTCTAAGTATTTATTAGAGATTGAAATGTTGATGACGATGGTTTTAATGATAACACCCTTGTTTCAACTTTGTTTCAATTATTGTTGTTGTAAATTATATACTAACACTATTTTCTGGAATATATATATAGGAAGTCCATGCATGTATTTATTTTTGAAGACTATGTAGTTCGAAGAGTCAAGATTTCAAAGTAGAAGAGTTCAAGTTTCAAGACTCATAAGTATCAGGAAATCAAGAGTTCAAGAATTATAGAGTAAATATGCCTAGATATATTGTCAAAACTCTAGTTAGCACTAAATTTTGATTTCAAACTTAATTCTAATTTTAAATTCTTTTACAAATAATTTCGAATTTATTTACTTATTTTAAATTTAATTTTCAAAATTATTTACTTAATTTTAAATCTAAGTTTTCAAATGATTTCAAAATTACTTCCTTATTCATAAATATAAATTTCTTTATTTTAATGAATATTTTAACTCTTGTTTTCATAATAATAGACGTTTAACGTAATATTTACTTACAAGTTCATTACTTATTACTTATGTTTTCAATTTCCTTGTTTATATTGAGTATTAATATATTCATAGCTTTATATTTATACTCTTATATCATTTCGTATTTAGTGTTCAATTATTTTTATTTCATGTTTACGTAAGTTTTTAAAATATATTTTGCTTTGAATAGGATGTTTTTATATAATGGAATATAGTTTGCTTTAACTTTGGATTCACCATAGTATATTTAAACTATTTGCTTTGTTTTAAATTTCTCTTTTTAGTTTTACACTAGCATATGTCGACATACTTGTCATTACGCTGTTTTCAAATTTTTGAAAATAAGTGTCTTTTGAGCTCAAACCTTTTCTGAAAGGTTGTGGCTATTGGAAAACTATAAATATCTTCCAGAATTCAATTTTTCTAATCACTTTTCATCTCCTTCATCTTCTCACCATTATTATACTTAATTTTTTAACTTATACTATGCCGATTTCAATAAAAACCATATCATTCTTCTTATCTTTCCATTCTAAATCAAAATCTCTTTGAATTCAAGTGCTACTCAAGAGTTCAGGCTGTTTGTAATCCAAGATCTCAAGATCAAGTCCAATTAAGTCAATAATACAAAAACTGACAAAAGAAGGGTTTGGTCTTGTCCCGTATAAAGTGCCTGGGTGCGGTTGTGTCCTGGAAATCAGTTGGGTGTAAATTTGTGGCCCATAAATCAATTTACTCCCACTGCATTTGGAATTATTTGGGGTGTTCCTTTATAGCCTAAAATCAAGGATTTTAATTGGATATTATTGAATAAAAATCTGCATCAACCTAGCGTTGTGGGGGACTGGATGTAGGGGAAACCCAAACCTGTATAAAATCCCGGTGTGTACTTTCTTTTTACTACTTTTATTTTCTATATATAGTGATTGATTCTATGTCTGTTAATATCTGTTATCTGCACACTATTTTTTTTAATCCAAAAAGATTTCAAGAAATTAATAAATTCCATAAAACACTATTCACACCCCTTTTGTGTTTTACTTGCCTTAAGATACTTAATTAGCATCTCCAATAGTTTGTATCAGAGCATTGGTTTTCAAAGTTTTCATAGTATGAATTTTTAAAAGTTTAAATGGCAATTTTTGAAGGTTTTATAACACTAGTTCAAAAGTATGCATTTCATCATTGTTTCATAAGTCTGCATCTAATTATTGTGAAAAGTCAAGTTGTCTACCGAATTGGTGTGTTGTACAGGAACTGAGGCGTACATAGTTTTTAATGATTCAAAACTTGATGGTCAGTTGACGTAAATCAAAAAATATAAATTAGTGGTTGTTTAAGGCATATGACGGGAAATCTGGACTTACTGAATAATATAATCTATAAAGATGGAGGAATGGCCAATTTTGGAGATAACTAAAAAGGATATGTGATTGGAATCGTCAATATCGGTAATTCTAAAACTCCTATTATTTCTCATGTTTTATCAATTAGGAATTTAAAACATAACTTACTTAGTATAAGTCAATTATGCGATAAAGGCTATGAAATTAAATCTGAAAAAGATAAGTGCTTTATCAAACATAATAATTCAAACATAATTTTTAAAGGAATTAGAAAGAAAAATGTTTACATCTTAATTATGAAAATTTCAAATGATAATTTATGTCTTTTGGCTAATACAAGTGACACTTGGATTGGCATAAGTGATTCAGATATTTAAATTTCAAATATCTATCTAAAATTTCTAAATTAGATTTAGTTAGAGGATTATTCAAAATGAATTTCAAATTAGATAACTTATGTGGCGCTTGCCAATTAGGAAAACTAAGAAACATTTCATCCAAGTCAAAAGATGAGATTACCACTTCAAATTAGTTAGAGTTACTTCATATGGATTTATTTGGTCCATTTCAAACACAATCAATAAATCATGGATACATTTTCATTATTATCGATGATTTCTCTAGATTTACTTGGACATTGTTTCTTAAACACAAAAGTGAAGCTTTTGAATTATTTAAAACATTTGCTAAAAGAATTCGAAATCTATTATCTTTAAATATTAAAACTATAAGAAGTGATCACGATGAAGAATTTGAAAATGAAAATTTTGATATATTTTGCAATAAAAAGGGAATTACTCATAATTTTCTTTTCCAAGAACTCCTCAACAAAACGGAGTAGTTAAGCGTAAAAATAGGATGATATAAGAGTGTGCGAGAACTATGCTTTGTGATAGTAGCTTACCTAAAAGTTTTTGGGCTAAACCAGTCGCTACGGCTTGTTATATTTTAAATAGAATTATAACTACACCGTTAAGTAATAAAACTCCATATGAATTTCGGTATAAAAGATACTGAAGTTATCTTACTTTAGAATTTTTGGTAGTAATTGCTTTATTTTAAATACTAAAGAAAATATAGATAAATTTGATCCAAAATCAGATAAAGGAATATTTGTTTGATATTCAAATAGAAGTAAAGCTTATAGTGTTTTCAATTTAAAAACTAATACTATTGTAGAAACTTTAAATGTATCATTTAAAGAAAATTATAAGTATTTAAATCAAGTTGAAAATGAATTTTATAACAATGATGAATCAAATGAAATGAATGAACTTGCGGAGGTCGTTAGAAATAAAGCATGATTAGTTGCACAAGGATATTTCCAAGAAGAAGGAACAGATCATGATGAAACCTTTGCCCCTCTAGCAAGATTAAAAGCTATTAAAATTCTACTGGCTTTTGTTAAACATAATAATTTCAAATTATTCTTTCCTAAGAACGATTCATTCGATTTAATTTTGTATTGTGATGTTGACTATACTGGTTGTAAATCAGATCGAAAAAGCACAAGTGGAACTTGTCACTTTTTGGGTCATTCCCTAGTTTCCAGGTTTAGTAAAAAGCAAAATACCGTTTCCATGTCAACTACAGAAGCAGAATATGTATCTGCTACTTTAGCTTGCTCTCAAGTAATATATATGCAACAAAATCTAAGAGATTTTGGTTTAAATATAACCAAATCACCAATTTATTGCAATAATACGAGTGCTATAATTCTATCTAAAAATCCTACACATCATGGTAGAACAAAACATATTGATGTGAGACATCATTTTGGAAGAGATAACATAAATAAAAAAATTATTTCACTAGAATTTATTAACATAGATAATCAAGTTGCAGATATATTAACTAAATCATTAAATAAAGCAACATTTAGTAAATTAAGAAGTGAACTAGGAATTTGCTCTCTAAATGAAGTAAAATAATTAAATAACTTAGTATAAATATAATATAAATTATAAGAAAATTTTCTCAAAATTAACATATATATGTCGACATAGACAAAGTTATATGTCGATATATAAGAGAAAAAAATTAAAAATAAATTTCCCTCCAAAGTTAGTTTTTACTCTTATTAAAACTATCCACTTCGAAATTCCCTCTCTTCTTACTTATTTTCTTTGTAATAAAAATACCGAAACTATAAAATAATGCCTTTTACTTCAAACAATAACCAAAACAATTCCTTTTCGTTTCCTACATCTATGCAAGTCCCATTTCAACTTTCTATGCACGCAAGGGTTATTAAACTAGAAGATTCTATGAAAGATACCCTTCGGTTACTTGTTGAAATCCAACTTCTTCAACTTCAGATGGTCAAAGATCAAGAGAAGCAAGGGAAGATCATCATGAATCTTCAGAAATATATAGTGGATAACCAAGAAAATCCAATTATTATCGAAGATGATTCCTCCAAGATTCACGCCCATATTCCCATAGAGGAAGATAAAGAAGAAAAGGTTAAAAAGAAGAGGAAGTAATGGATCAAAATCAAGAAATGAATGAAGACAATCAAGTAATATGTGTCGGTGAAGTCTGTTTCGATAAGGATGGAAATTTGGTTGAACAAAATGAGGAATTCTGCCTTTATTACACAAATTGTCCTATTCACAAATCCCCAATTGTTAGAAACAACTAATAACTAAGTCTATATATTCGTTTATGCGCTATTGTATGTGAGTGTTTGTATATATTCATTAAAAATACTTATGTACTTGTAAAATAACATAAATAATAATAAATATATGTTTTATGGATGTTCCTTAGTATTTAGTGTCTATACGATGGTAGTTATACCTAAGGATATTATTATACTATTATACTAGGTTTGGTATAGAATAATTTAGGTTCATTAGTCTTAGTTTTAGATATTATAATAATATTAGTCTTAGAACTATGCCTTAGTTTTAAGGGGAGTATTAGAATTTGGATAGGATTATGTAGTTTTTATTGATGACAAAGGGGGGAATTATAGAATAATGCTTAGACTAAGGGGGTGTTACTAGTTTTAGACGGAGATAATGGAGTAAGAGGGAGTAACTGAAGAGTCAGGACATCAGGTATGAATATTTTATAAACCAAGGTTGTCATCATTAAAAAGGAGGAGACTATTAGAGACTAAATGTTGATGATGATTGGTTTTGATGACAACAAACTAATTTCAACTTTGTTTCAATTATTATTATTATAAAATATATGCTAACACTATTTTTTAAAATATATATATAAGTATACACAGGAAATCAATGCAGGTATTTATTATTGAAGACTGTACAGTTCAGAGAGTCAAGATTTCTAAGTAGAAGAGTTCGAGTTTCAAGGCTCATGAGTATCAAGAAATCAAGAGTTCAAAAATTATAGAGTAAATGTGTGTAGATATACTATCAAAACTCTTGTTAGCACTGATGTAACGACCCGACTTTCGAACACCTTGGAAGTTGTTCCATTATTTAAGAACAAGAATAGACAAAGGATAGAACTAAAGAAAACTCAGATTCTCATAGCGGAACTTGAACAAAAATATAATATAACATAATACGATACATCAAAGTCATAATACATCATAGTACAGTGCATCGGATACATGGATATATTTCCATTTCAACTTACAAACTTCATAATTGTACATAAATACTGATAACTGACTTGCAAACTTCATAGGTATAATATATAGACGGTCTTACGGAAACCATCCCATCCAGTTTAGTCCAAAAAGTTATCCAACACCTGCTTCACTTGTCTACTCATAACAAGTGTTATGAGTACCCAAGAGTTTAGGGAAAACACAGAAAATAAACTCCAGTCAGTCAGGGGACTAGTACGAGTAAACGATTTAAAACAAAAGTAAAGAAATAAAACGTATCTCATAAGACCACGTCGTAAGTACGGAACGGGTTTTTACCTTATGAGAACCAAATCTGTTTATATTTAAATAAGATATTATAATCATGTCTAGGGTTTTCCATAAATAAATTAGAATCTAGCAGAACGCTTGCATCTCACGCTCCATATATATAGTATACAAACAAAATTGCTTGGCGCTTAGGGATAGTGGATTTCCAACTATGACAAGGTATGGAACCACCTTCCGATAGTATATCTCTAGAGAGGAATATACTGGGTTCAACAAGAACATCTTGCAACCCGACCCACACATGACCGACCACTCATTTCTCTTGAGTGTATCGAATGTATTGTCACCGACGGTTGGGCCCACATAATCGTTATCCAAAGATACAGAAGCAAAAGATGTTAAAAAGTGAATATTTTCTAGATGGTGACAATACACCCTAATGGCAGCGACCTACATAGCCATGCTGCCTGCCCGATTTTTGTTATTTTCCGATTGTGAAGCTTAAGGTCAACTTCGTCCTTTTTGACACATCACTTCTTCAATTACCTTGATTGCCTCATCTTCATATCTGTCAGAACACACAATTTATTTTCCCAAATACGTTACGGGCATAAAGATAGGAGAAACGAATTCCTCCGCCACCAATAAAATATACTTCAGAAAAGTCAATGTGTAAGATCTGATAGATATACGTTGTCAGACACCCGACCATACAAGTTGTCCTGGGACTGGACAAATCTAAGGCACTATTTTGTAAAACAAAATAGCCCTTGCATATCTCCGTCTTCAATTTTCTTCAACAACTTCTGACATGCGGCGTATAAATCAAACCGAAGTGGAATATTAATTTCGGACTCTTCGAAATGATTAGCGTAATGTCTTTTACGCTTAATCGATACTTAAGAAACATATTTCTATATTCATTTGTGTCAAAAAATTTCTCTAAAGAAATAGTTATCAGCTTAAAATGAAATGGATTAAATATCATTCAGTTTATATACTCTTTATTTTAACCAAACAGAATGGTATATGTCTGCATTGTTTGAATCCAGACATTTTGAATATCTTTTATAAATGAACAACTAGAGTGTGTGCATCACACACGGTAATTCACTCTAAAATGTATGCTTGTTTATACGACATTTTATAGCTTTGCTATACTTGGTAAATTTCCTTTTTTATTTTTAAATAAATATAAATAACTTAATTTATAATTACCTCTTCTTTTTGTTTTATTTTTAAACTTTTTAAAAACTCATAAACCGAGCTTCTACGTTCGATTTCCCCGCTAACGTCCTTCCTTCCACTTACCAAGATATTTCATTTCTTTTTGAACTTAAAAATCTCCTTTTATATATTTTTATTTTACTTTTATTTTTTTTAATTTAATTTCCTATTTTTTAAAACTTGAATTAATTAAATCGGCCAAATTCTCCTTTCCAAGTGCCACTTTCGCAAAGTGGCAAAGTACCACTTTCGCAAAGTGCCAAAGTGCCAATTCCCATTTATGCCAAAGTACCAAATACCAATCTCCATTATGCACAAGTGCTTTGTGCACATGCACAACGCCTCCTGCCACCATGAGAACCACCCACCATCAATAGCAAATCAGCTCGCACCCCCTGATCACCCACGACCCGTCAAACTGACATTTCAAGCCTTCCTTATCAAAAATACTGTTCAACTCCTACTATCCCGAAAATACATTTCCAGGTTGGCCCTAAAACTTCGATGCCTCTGCTCAGCTCCGATCACTTGAAGGTCTGCTACCACCTCCGATCAAATCTCCGACCCCCACGCGCACTTCCCTTCCGAACCATGTTGCACTCGATCTCTCCACCAGCTCACGCGACTCGATTTAAAACCTGAACCCAAACCCTAACTCCAAACACAAATCGATCTCGATCTGCCCCCCCCCCCCCCAAATTCACCGGTGCCACCCAAACTCCGGCCATGTCTTCCTCTACCTCCATCGTTGCTCCACAAAAAACAGTTTCCCAATTCATCAATCCAATCTCGCGATTTTTTTTTTAATTCAAATTGAATAATAAACCTTAAAACGAATTTTACTGTATTAAAAATCATGTTTTCCGTACTGAAAATCTTCCTTCACCAGTGTGAATCAATTCGCATATCAGAAATAATAATTTCAATAATTGAAAATTTGATCTTGATCCCTCTTTACTGTTATATATACATATATACTGTTATATATATTCTTATTGAAGTGAAACGTTGTTTTTCTCTTTTCCCTACAATAACCTACAGATATATGTAATCAGCTTTCATATATGTGTTAATTTCTAGTATTCACTTTACTTACAGAGTTTTGATCTCTGTTTTTATTTTTTTCAGGTTTAACTCATTCAAATCACAGTCAGTTTTAG
This sequence comes from Allium sativum, assembly GCA_030737875.1. NCBI lineage: Eukaryota > Viridiplantae > Streptophyta > Magnoliopsida > Asparagales > Amaryllidaceae > Allium > Allium sativum. The sequence goes on from CM060919.1 coordinate 369,093,971, forward strand.
TCATTAACATCAACCAAGATCCAATTTTGCATCAATATACGTTTATAAGCCTATGCTTATGCAGCTGTGACGGCCCGCCCCGCACCAACCGACATTTCCAATGAAAGTGCGTTGTGCCAGTGCCCGACTAGCATGGGACGGTCGCCAAAGAAAGGAAAAGAAAGAAATTTAAACTAATAAGGAACCCGTAGAATATCTCACAGCGCATGGGATAAAATATAATAATAACATAACTTTGACATAAAATAGGCGAGATAGTGAATAAACTGAAAAATAAACCATCATAGCAGCGGAAATTTAAAATATAGCTTATTACAACTCCAACATACTGTCTCTAAAGCAAAGAAAAAGGTGCACTACTAATGCCCAAAGTAGTGACCAGCAACAACATAGGGAGAATATCTATATATATCATATGTGGAAGCCTCATGCTCGTCTCTAGTACAGCTACTCGTGCATAATCACCTGACCTGTCTCTAGCCTACCCGTCTACGAGCACCCAGAGTAATAAGAAGAGACATAAAACTCTAGGTCAGACAAAAGTCTGTACGAGCGATAAGCAGCAAAACTGAACAATAATAGGTATACCAAACCATACTTGAACCTAGACCTGCAACCAAAGAGTTAGCACAACAAGATGTACAATACTCTAAGGTAACACTAACATATGTGTAAAGATACGGGGGAGGGGTGTGCATGTAATAGTGGTGTCAAACAATCAAGCATAGCAACCATCCTCACATCCCTCACTTAGTGCGTAAGGCATACAATATCCACCACTTTGACCACCCAAATCCTTTGCTATGATCACTCTGCCCCATGGAGTCACAGTGACCCCACTGCACTGATCCATAGGCACTAAACCTTTGCTATGTCCACTCTACCCCATGAAGTCATAACAACTCCACTGCACTGGCTCATAGCCTTGCTACGATCACTCTGCCCCATGAAGCCATGATGACTTCACTGCACTGATCCGTAGCCAATCCGTCTCTCAGTATGGAATCAAAGCTATAGACGTCGATAACCCATTTGCACACATCCCGCAGCAAAGTCCAATCATGAAGTCAACTTGGTTCCCATTTGGATCCTGAGTTCTTCTTCCCATTTGGACTACCTTTGCATCTCGGGTTTTGGTCTCCTCTGTATTGGTTCGGTTCTTCTAAGACGGTTGGATCGGTCGTGGTTGTCCCTCTGCCATTCGTGAACTCTGGTCGGCTCGTGGTCATCACATCAGGTCGTGATCCAGGCTTCGTGGCTCACCCAGCGATTCGGTTCGTGATCAGCAACTCGGTTCGAGTCGGGCGTCCTCCCACTGGTTCGTGGCTCCTTCATCCTCTTCCTCAAGCACTTGGGTCGGTCGTGGTCTTCGGTTCGGGTCATGGTACAGGCCACGAGTGGGTCAGTTCGTGGAGCTCTGGAAGTGGTCTCTCGTGGTGCTCCTGTCGGATCGGGGTGAGTGTCACGATCGGGTCAGTTCAGAGGGGTGCGATCCGATCCAGTTCATGTGCAATTTTCTGCAACTTTTCCAGCGACTGTCTTACGCTATACGACGGCGTTTTCAACCATTCTAATTGTTCTAAGTAATCATATATCATACCATAAAGTCATAGCAACATGTACCATCATCCACAAACAGCAAAATAACAATTAACATGTTTATACGGATCAAACATACCCAAAACCCATATTTTCCCCTTAATCCCCCTTAATCATGCTTAAGCATAAAATTAGCAAAAGTTATCCTAATTAGCCCAAATTTCTATCAGAGCCCTGAAATAATATTTTAGAATTTTACAAATTTTTCCAAATTTTTCTGAGTTATAATTTCGATAATTATCACTAATCACCCATAATTAGCCGTAATTAGTGAAAAACAATGCAAATCACTCATCTTGACCACAAATTAATCTTAGATCCGAACTTTGCTACTATTATAGGTCGAATTCCAATGCTTAGCAGCAGCCCCAACTCTGATTTGCCACTAGACTTCCTTGATTTGATGTTGATTAGCTAATACGCGATTAAACGGTGATTTGTGATGAATTTAGAAAGTGGAGCCCATTGTAAGGTTTGAAGAAAGGTAAGTGGCGGCTGAGAAAATGAAAATAGATCGTTTCCTAACTGATTTCAGCCTCCCCATGTAACAACCCGCATTCTACGCATCGGAGGATCGTAGAATATTTATTTCTTTCCCATATGAAGTTGTATGGTCATGTAACTTTGGGAAACAACCTTTTGACTCATTTCCCATGTTCATGATTTTTGTTGATTTTTAAATGACCGTTTCGCCCCTAGCTGATCTTGTTTCGGCCATAACTTTTGATTGGAAAGGAATTTTGACGTGAAACCACATCCATTAGTTTCGTTTGATGGTTTACCTTTCCGTAGAGTGGTCACATGTGAGAAACGGACTTACCGTTTGGGAGATATGGCTGAAATAAGGTTTGGAAGGTGAAAAACTGCTTAACCGGGCCAAATAGGGTGACTAGTCAATAGGCCCATAACCCATTTCGGAATTAGAGTTATGGGGAGGCTGAAAAGGGTTAGTGTATCATTCCATTTCAGTTTTCTAGCCTCCACTTATCTCCATGAAACCCTAAAAATGGCCTCCAACCTCTAAATCACCTCTAAATCATCTTCTAATCAAGGATTAAGCTTAGCAACATCAAATCAGGGGAGATCTACACCAAATCAATATTGGAGCTGCTGTTTAGCATCGGTATTCGCATCAAATCAGAGACTTATTTCAGATCTTAGTTTATTTGTGGCTAAAGTGAGTGATTTGCATAGTTCCTCACTAATCATGGCTTATTAAGGGTAATTAGTGTTAATTAGCGAATTTAAACATGATAAAATTCTGGAAAAATATTTATAAAATTTAAAATGATGTTTTAGACCTCTGATATGAATGTGGGTTAATATGGTTAAGTTTTGCTAATCACATCATTAGTTTTACCTAAACATGCTTAAGGGGAAATATGGGGTTTTGGGTATGTTTGATCCATTTTAACCTATTATATTGATGTTTTGATGATTGTGGTTGATTATGCATGTTACTATGACTGTATGGGATGCTTTGTGATTGATTTTAATAGTTAGAATGGTTGAAAACGTCGTTGAATGGCGTAAAATACTTGCTGGAAAGGTAGCAGGAAAAGTGCAGGTTCTGAACCGGATCGGATTGGATATGGGGGCTCGGATCGGAATAGTGACCGGGCAAGGACATCCGAACTGGATCGGAACTTGACACTTGAGAGGCTTGGCAAAAAGGAAGGCCATGTTGGTTAAGCTGGGGATCGGATCGACTTAAGGACGAAGGGCTCGGACCGGAGTATGGCGAAGGGATCGGATCGGATTAGAATAGGGAACGGGACCAGACGAGACAACAGGAGCTGGAGCACGAACTGGAGGGGGAGATGCCAACCCGACCCGAAGTGGGACACCCGACCCGAACCGATGCAACGTTGTGAACCCGAACCGAACCGTTACCAGAGGAAGACCACGAACCGAACCAATTCAAAGTAGAGGACCCGACCCGAACCGATGGCTAGATGGGGAACCCGACCCGATCCAGTATTAACCAAAAACCCGAGATGCAAAGGTAGTCCAAATGGAAGTTGGATCTCAGGATCCAATGGGGAACCAACGAGTTCACTTCATGGTTGGGCTTTGTTGCGGGACGTGTGCTAAGGAGTTGTCGACGTTTATAACTTCGATTCACCACTGAAAATGGATGATGGGCTACTTATCAGTGCAGTAAAGTCATTATGACTCGAGGGGCAAGGTGATGGTAGCAAGACTACGTTATCAGTGCAGTAGAGTCATTACGACTCGAGGGGCAAAGGGATGCGTAGTAAGACTATGAGCCAGTGCAGTGGGGTCATTGTGACTCCATGGGGCAGAATGGACATAGTAAGGATTAGTAAGGCTATGAGCCAGTGCAGTGGGGTCCTTGTGACTCCATGGGGCAAAGTGGACATAGCGAAGGATTTGTGGCTACGTTATCAGTGCAGTGAAGCCATTTATGACTTCATGGGGCAATGTGATCGTAGCAAGGTATGTTGGGTGATCGAAGTGGTGAATATCGTATGCTTTATGCACTGAGTGAGAGTTGTGAGGATGGTTGCTATGTTTGATTGTTGCCATCACTATGACATGCACACCCCCACCCCCGTTATCTTTATACCATTTGAAATGGCACCTTAGAGTGTTGTACAATATGTAGTGCTAACTCTTTGGTTGCAGGTCCAGGTTTAGGTATGTTTTTAGTCTACCTGTTATTGTTCTGTTTAGATGCTTATCGCTCATAAGAGGCTTTATGTCTGACCCAGAGTTTTATGTCTCCTCTTATTACTCTGGGTGCTCACACGAGCGAACTAGAGACAGGTTAGCTGGTGATGCGCGAGTAGCTGATTCGGAGGCGAGCAGGAGGCTTCCACGTATGATATATAGATATTCTCCCTGTGTCGTTGGTGGTCACTACTTGGGCATTAGTAGTGTACCTCCTTTACCCTGTTTTTCTTTTGAGACAGTTTGAAAAGTTGTAATAATGTTTAACTTTGGATCATAAGCTGTACTTGGATTTTCCGCTGCTATGTTAGTTGTTTCAGCTTATGCACTGTCTCACCTGTTTTATGTCAAGTATGTTATTATTATATTTTGTTCTATGCGCTGTGAGGCATTCTACAGGTTCCTTTAGTCCCTTTCCTTCTTCCCTTTTTTTCTGACGACCGTCCCGTGCTGACTGGACATGTGTACAACGCACTTTTGGAGTAAATGTCGGTTGGTGCGGGGCGGGCCGTCACACCCCATAACCCTAATCCTGAAGTGGGTTTTGGGCCTAGCTGCTAATCACCCTAATTAGGCCCGGTTAAGCTTTTTTCACCCTCTAAACCTTAATTCATCCATATCTTCCAAACGGTAAGTCCATTTGATAAATGTGACCACTCTACGGAAAGGTAAACCATCATCCTGATCTAATGGAAGTGGTTTTAGGTCAAAACACCTTACCAATCAAAAGTTATGGGCCAAACAATATTCGTTAGGGGCAAAATGGTCATTTAAAAATCGGCAAAAATCGTGAACATTGGAAATGACCCCAATAGTCATTCCCCAAAGTTACACGACCATAATACTTCATATAAAAAAGAAATAAATATTCTACGATCCTTCGATACGTAGAATGCGGGTCGTTATACTCCCCCCTCCCCCGTTAGGAAATTTCGCCCCCAAAATTCCTTAACCAAAAACATACAAAGGTGTTCTGCATGCCTATCAGTCATTCACAAATGATCAAACACACAATACAAACAAAACAAACATATCCTAGCACGCGGAAAGACTAAATCAAAATGAAAACCTTACCAGGCAATGAGTTCTGGGTACGTCTACTTAATGCTCTCCTCTGTCTCCGAAGTACAGTCATTCTCATCCTCGCCCCACTGAACCTTGACTAGATTCACCGCTTTCCTTCGAGGTTTCTTCGTATTATGCTCGACAATACGAATCGGCTTGCAGTTCCCAACCGCCTTGGGTTCTACTTCGACATCAGGGTCATGCACGAATTTCCTTAACTGGGAAACGTGAAATACGTTTTGAACTCCCGCCATCTTGTTTGGCAACTCTACTTTATATGCCAAATTCACAACTTGTTCGAGAACTGGGAATGGACCAACAAATCGTGGTATTAACTTGCCATTCCTGCCAAATCGTATCACGCTCTTTAATGGGGAAATCTTAACAAACACCAAGTCGCCAATGGAGAATTTTTAATCTCTTCTCCTCTTATCAGCATAACTCTTCTGCCTATCTTGGGCAGCCTTCATTCGCTGTTGGATAACCTTAACCTTGTCTCAAGTTTCTCTTATCACATCTGGCCCAAGCACAAACTTCTCACTGGTTTCTAACCAACATGATGGTGAGTTGCTTCAAATGGAGACATACCAATACTGGACTGATAACTGTTATTATATGCGAATTCAACCAAAAGAAAATGGTCATCCCATGATCCACCAAAATCTAATATATGCAAGCTCTTAAGAGGTCTTCAAATACTTGATTCACCCTCTCTGTCTGACCGTCGGTTTGAGGATGATACAAGGTACTGAGATGTAATTCTGATCCTAAATCCTCTTGTAAGCTCTTCCAAAATCCACTAGTGAACAACGGATCTCGGTCACTTACAATTCCTTTGGGTACTCCATGAAATCTCACTACCCACTTCATATATAGTTCTGCTAACTTAGCTGTTGTTCTATTCGACTTGACGGGTATAAACCTTGCACTCTTGGTCAATCGGTCCACAATCACCCAAATACTATCATGGCCCAATCTAGTCCTTGGTAACCCATCAATGAAATCCACTGAGACTTGTTCCTATTTCCATTCTGGAATTTCTAACGGTTGCAACAAACCACTAGGTTTCTTTTGCTCAGCTTTAACTAGCTGGCAGTTCATGCACTTGGATATAAACTTCCCAACGTCTCTTTTCATCCCTTCCCAGAAGTAGGTCTGCTTCATGTCTCGATACATTTTGTTACCACCGGGATGTATAGTCAGTTTTGAGTGATGACATTCTCTAAGCACTTCGTCTCTCAATCCATTGACATTGGGTACAACTATTCTCCTATTCTTTCTAAGCCATCCATCTCGATCAAGCCCATACTTGTTCATCTCCTCGTCGATTCCCATCTCTAACTTGGAGATGATTTCCAAAAGGTTAGGATCGTCCCTTTGACAGGAACCAATCCGCTCAATCAAAGTGGATCTGATCGTCAAACTTGCTAAATTACTGGATCCAATTCGAACTTAGGTCTGAAATCATACCCTGCAATATACTCTAGTAGTTTCCATTCAAGAAACATAGCCCCCTAAACTGGCATGTCTTCTACTCAATGCATTAGCTACCGCATTGCCTTTTCCTGGTTTATATGCGATATCGAAATCATAGGAAGCTAAGAATTCTAACCATCTTTGCTGTCGTAGATTTAGATCCTTCTGAGAGAAGAGATACTTTAACGATTTATGATCGGTAAACAACACAAATCTTTCTCCTAAGAGATAATGTCTCCACATCTTCAACGCGAACACGATTGCTGCTAATTCCAAATCGTGGGTAGGGTATCTTCTCTCATGCAGTTCCTGTTGCCGACTTTCATAAGCTACAACCCTACCTCCTTCATTAATACAGCACCTAGCCTGGTACTACAGGCATCTGTATATATTGTCATCTCTTCATTCCCCTTAGGAATGACTAACACTAGTGCACATGTCAACTTTTCCTTTAAACTCTTGAATGCATTTTCGCACTTTTCATCCCAGACGAAAGCTTGATTCTTCCTTGTCAACTGAGTTAACGGTGTCGCTATCTTGGAGAAGTCTTGGATAAACTTCAGATAAAATCCAGCCAATCCCAAGAAACTTCTTACTTTTGTTGCATTCTTGGGCGTAGACCAATCTTGTACCGTAGCCACCTTCGCAGGGTCCACGACAATACCATTCTCCGAAACAACATTGCCCAAGAATCTCACTTCCCTCCTCCAGAAGTGACACTTAGAAAACTTTGCTTTCAATTGGTGTTTTCTCAACACCTCCATCACTATCCTCAAATGTTCCTTGTGTTCTTCCTCTATCCTCGAATAAACCAGGATATCATCCATGAACACAAGAACAAACTTATTCAATTGATCACTGAATACCTGATTCGTAAGATCAACAAAATATGCTGGTGCATTGGTCATCCCGAATGGCATGACTAACCACTCATAGAATCCAGACGACATCCGAAAGGTTGTTTTAGCTATACTTTCAGCTTCCACCCTAAGCTGATGAAAACCTATCACGAGATCCAGCTGGGAGAACACTCTCGCTCCACTCAACTGATCGAACAAATCATCTATCTGCGGTAGAGGATACTTATTCTTCCTCGTCACCTTATTCAACTCGCGGTAGTCCACACACAATCAAAGGGAACCATCTGCCTTGGTAGCAAACACAATTGGTGCTCCCCACTCAAAAACACTTCTTCTGATAAATCCCTTCTTCAAAAGATCGCTCACTTGCACCCCTAGCTCTCGTTGCTCCCTTGGTGCCATACGACGAAGTGGCATCACTATAGGCCTGGCATCTTTCACTAAATCAATCTGAAACTCACTCTCTCGGTGTGGTCGAAGTCCGATCACTTCCTCAAAGATGTCCGGATACTGGCCAGCCACGGGCAAATCTGACAACTCATCATGCGGGATGTCCACGGAATTTAGAAAACTAGCCATTACCCTATCACTAGGTAGACCACCAAACACTACCCTCTTCCCATCATCCGCTCTAACTGTCACCAAAAAGCCCTCATAGTCTACCACCACCCCGTATCTTTGGAGCCAATCGACTCCCAAAATAATGTTAAACCCAGTAAATCCCAAAACAAAGCAATCACAAGCAAACATACATCCATGACTCGATAAGACCACATTACGACAAATCATACTAAGGCTAGTCAAACCACCAATCAGGTTCGTCACCGCTAAAGGTCTATCGAATATCTCGGGTTCCAATCCTAAACTGTCTGCCAGTTCACTAGATATGAAGGAACGGGAAGCCCCAGTATCAAACAGTACTCGAACAGGAGCATCATAAACAGAAAACATACCTTGAATGACGACATTCTTTCCTTTCTCCGCCACAGTTGAGCCATCATCCGCCCTTATAGTCACCGAAGTTCACTCACAGTCTACCACCACCCCGTATCTTTGGAGCCAATCGACTCCCAAAGTAATGCCAAACCCGGTAAAGCCCAAAACAAAGCAATCACAAGCAAGCATACATCCATGACTCGATAAGACCACATTATGACAAATCATACTAAGGCTAGTCGAACCACCAATCGGGTTCGTTACCGCTAAAGGTCTATCGACTATCTCGGGTTCCAATCCCAAACTGTCTGCCAGTTCTCTAGATATGAAGGAACGGGAAGCCTCAATATCAAACAGTACTCGAACAGGAGCATCATAAACAGAAAGCATACCTTGAATGTAGACATTCTTTCCTTTCTCCGCCACAGTTGGGGCATTCGACGAAGAAGGAACAACATTAAGAGCATATGCTTTCACAATCTGCTTCTCTTTAGGGGTTTGCGGACATTTATCCTTGTGATGTCCAACTTGGCCGCAGTTGAAGCGCTTCCTGTCCGCTGGCTTTACTCGACATTCTTTAGCATAATGGCCCTTCTTGCCACAGCTAAAGCACTCGACATCTTTCTTTCTCTTCTTCTGACCATCCTTAGTCTGATTCTGTATCCTTTTGTTCTGAGAATTATTCTTGCCTCCACAGCTTGCTTGCGGCTTTGGCCCGTCTGCAGATGCAACAACGACTTCAGTCTTGGGCTTAGGATAAAGGCTCTCTGACCTCAATGCTTTCCCAACAATCGATTCAAAAGTCTCATCGATATGGTTTATAGGCCTTTCCCTCAAGTACTGATCTAAGCCCGTTATGAAATTCTCATTCTTCTTTTCGAGGGTGTCAATAAGGGATAATCCATACTTCGATAAAGTATCAAACTCAACAATATATTCTGAGACTGCCCTACCATTCTGCTTAAGCTCCAGAAATTTCTTAAACAACTCTGATTTCTGAGCAGCTGGGATAAACTTGTCATTGAAGCGAGCTTTAAACTGATCCTAAGTAACTTGATCCTCAAGAGTAGCTGCCTTAATATCATTCCGCCAATTCATAGCTCGTCCTTGTAGTTGGCGCGATGTTAGCTTTCTCATAGCTATCCAACCAATCCTGAACTTCTGTAGCCGATTAGGTTCCGTGGAACGGTTTCCCACCAAGACTAGTGTAGTCCTTACAAAGCTTGGCGAAATCGGCCCTAGGCGCCTGCACCGCTGCACCACCACCATTTGCAGCATTAGGAGTTGCACTATGAACATCCCTAAGCATCTCTCTCATGAGGTCAGTGAACATCGTCCTCATATCAGGAGTATTCACATTATTAGCTCCTCTACCAGTACCCCTCATATGTCGGCTCATCGTTCAATCTGTAAGGAGAAAATGATTAACCATCCCTTCAGTGGTGCCAGTGTAGTCCGACTTCACCCTTAAATATACTAATAGTATATATATATATATATACATATCTTTTGAAAACCAAAATACCATAAATATGCGCTCTCATATACGTACTATCTCTCCCTAGTGTCTTTCCCTAGGTTAACTACGCAACCTAGAGCTCTGATAGCAAGTGTGACGGCTCGCCACGGACCAGCCGACATTTCCAATGAAAGTGTGATGTGTCAATGCCCGACTAGCACGGGACATTCAACAAAGAAAGGAAAAGAAAGAAATTTAAACTAACAAGGAACCTGTAGAATGTCTCACAGCGCATGGGATAAAATATAATAATAATATAACCTTGAAATAAAATAGGCGAGACAATGCATAAGCTGAAAACAAAACCATCATAGCAGCGGAAATTTAAAATACAGCTTATTACAACTCCAACATACTGTCTCTAAAGCAAAGAAAAAGGTTCACTACTAATGCCTAAAGTAGTGACTAGCAACAACACAGGGAGAATATATATATATATATCATACGTGGAAGTCTCCTGCTCGTCTCCAGTACAACTACTCGTGCATAATCACCTGACCTGTCTCTAGTCTGCCCGTTTAAGAGCACCCAGAGTAATAAGAAGAGACATAAAACTCTGGGTCAGACAAAAGTTTGGTATGAGCGATAAGCAGCAAAACAGAACAATAACAGGTATACTGAACCATACCTGAATCTGGACCTGCAACCAAAGAGTTAGCACAACAAGATGTACAATACTCTAAGGTAACACTAACATATGGTGTAAAGATACAGGGGAGGGGTGTGCATGTCATAGTGATGTAAAACAATCAAGCATAGCAACCATCCTCACATCTCTCACTCAGTGCGTAAAGCATATGATATCCACCGCTTTGACCACCCAAATCCTATTCTATGATCACTCTACCCCATGGAGTCATAGTGACCCCATGTAACGGATGGGATTTTCGACCCAGAAAATCAACATAAAAACACACTGTTGACTATTCAAGCATCGAAAACACCAGGACATTAATAGAAGAATTTAGAGGGTGAGAAAGAAAAGATAGAACTAATAGAATAGAAGAAGAAGAAGATCACAACTGAACAGAATCAGAGTAACACGAAACTCGCAGCGGAACAAAATAAGATGTATTATATAACATAACTTTGAATACAAAACTGTATTGTATATACATACCATTATCAGAGTACAATACATCATATCACAGCGGAAATAACTCGACATAACTAATGGTGAAGCTTCCTGCTTTTGAGCTCCTCCAAGTGAATCTGCAAAGCCTGAAACACTTGACTGCCCGTACAAATTTAGGCACCCAAGAGTTTAGGGAAAACAAACAAAATAAACTCTGGGTCAGTCATGGGACTGGTGTGAGTAAATTACAACCATACTGTTTGACTTTGAAAATCCTTTTCAAAACAAGAAGGTAATAGTAAGACCAGCCCACACATAAACATGGACGGTTTTTACCTTACTATAACCCAACATATCTTTATATCAAACTTCAGTGATATTATAATAATGTCTACTTAATTAAATCATCAAGTAGTAGAACGCTTGCATCTCACGCTCCACATATATATAGTATAAAATCATAAACCGCAGGGCGCTTATTGGAGATTGGACTTCAACAGACAAGGTATGGGAGCACCTTCTGAATAGTGTACTCTAGAGGGGATACACTCAGGGTTCAACAAGAACGTCTTGCAACCCGGCCACACATGACCGCTCACTCATTTAGCTTGAGTGTCGCGAATATATTGCCACCACGGTTGTAGGCTATCCAACCGTCATCCGAAGATACAGAATCGAAAAGAAGTATAAATATGAATATTCTCTAGATCGGTGACAATACACCCTGCTTGGGGATGACCCAACTAGCCATGCTGCCTAGCCCAACTTCTGTCATTCCTGGTTGTGAGGCTAGAGGCTACGTCTATCTTCAGAACATCTGATCACCATTCACTTTGAATGTCACATCGTCAAATCCGTAATCACACATTGATTACACAAATGCACACTGGGTGTAGAATAAAGAGAAGTTACATTCTCCCCACCAACTTGGTATATTCATAAAATCAACGGCGTGACCGTTGGAAATACTCTATCAGACACTCGTCCATACAAGTTGCCCTGGGACTGGACAAACAAATAAACATCATTCTAGAACTGGACGACCCTTGCATTTAACTCCGTCTTCAATTATCTTCATCATATCTAATTCGCAACGCTTATGCCTATACGGAGTGGTTTTCGGATAACGTATCCAACCGGTCTCTCCATATTGACAACGATGGTCAAAACACTTCGATAGTCGATTATTTAACTATCGAAGTAAAAACAACATCCATTCTAATGTATAACTAACATCACACAATCACGGGTATTTTTAATTTTAAGATTCGGCTTTATTATTCGAATTCTCATATCTTACCAGATATTTCTCAAATCCCGTTTTAGCCTTTTCATACTTCTTGGAAAACATTTCCAATTATTATAAACCCTTATTCTTTCATATTCCAGAAAATATACGTTATCAACGTTCGATCCATTATTTTCACATTCTTTATTTCTGTACTTGGATAATCTACCCTATTTATATTGGAAAATATTTCCAATTTCCTTTTAACCTTTTAATTGGCCCCATGTTCACTTTTTAAACATTATTCCCTTTGAAATGGGAATACTATCCCTTCTTATAGAAATCTAAACACCTTGATCATATAAATCTTTATTCACGTAATAATCTCCCTTATCTTGTTTACCGAAATCTATTTCATACTTTTCACTCCTATTCTACTTTATAAACTCTGTCTCTAAGTCAACTTCTAATCAAATCGATATCAAGTTTATAACTAAATACTGATTTCTATCCTATCAACATTTATTTGTTTAAAACTAAATGTTCATTATTTTATCAGATTATAATCCCTAAAAATAGTTTAATACATCCGACATCGTCGAATTCTAGTTACAAATCCTAATGGTTTAATTCTAATCACATTTCGAACATCGAAATGCTGTCATCAGTTTCTAATACGATTCCCCAATTCTTTTTCTAAACTCTTTCTTATATTTCTTTGAACAAACGTCGTTACTTATTACTCTAGAATAAGTGGATTTCAAACCAAACTGTTACATTTCCTAGGAAGTGCTGCTATATATAAAAGTCATGCTTAAGTCAAATCAACAGCAGTTAATTTGTCGCTATAGTTCTAAACTTGTCATACGCTGTAATATTCTCCTTATAACTAATTACAGTCACCCTTACCTTATCAACAACGTTATTTTATTGCTATAGTTCAACTTGTCATACGCTGTAATTTTCTTTGTTATAACTAATCTTGACATAACAGTCACACTTGTCTTATCAACAGCGTTATTTTATCGCTATAATTCTAAGACTTGCATACGCTGCCATATTCCTTTTATACAAAAGTCTTGACATCTCTTTCTGTTACAAAAATCTTGACATCTCTTTCTGTTACAAAAATATTGACATCTCTTTCTGTTACAAACTGATATCGTTTCCTCGATAATAGCGAAGCTGTTCAAGTTGGGGTATTCTGTTTACCTCTCAGACCTTGATCGACAACGTTCTTACCTTAGAACCGATACAAGTCTGCACTCTAATCCCTTATTACTTATAATATCTATCCGATCGTACTTTCATGTTTAACTATGGTTTTATAACACCATATCGTTAATTTGAAATCTCTGGTGTTTGAATATTTATATTAAACATTTACTCTTTGCTTTCTCCATTCCACAGTTCTATTTATAACTTCTTAACCAAAAGGTAATTTAATCTCATTTATTTCTAAACTGTTTTCATTAGATTAATTAAAGGCCAATTAATCAAATAATCATTTTCCCAATAACAGTTGATTAAATCAACTTCATTTCATCAGTAAATTCGTTAACTGATCTTAATTACTTCGCATTAGATTATTAAAATAAATCTAATAATATTTCTAAATTTGTTTATCTTAAATATAATTATCCAAATATTTAATCGTCGGATAATTTCTGCTTTATAAACTTATTTAAATATCAACAAATCGTTTTTATTTATTTTATAAAAACGAACTCTAAAATACTGGTTTACAATAGAACTTCTATTATAAATTTAAATCTTCTTTTTAATTATAAAAATAAACTTTTTATAATTAACCTCATTGATTTGCCTGACGGCCAATCAACTCCTTAACAAAACGATGGTTTTACGGTCGACTGTTATCACTTTCTAAATTGATATCGTTTATTGATTTATCGAAACAGATGTTGAATTTTCCGTTCAACATCAATATTCACATGGGTTTTTAAATATAATTCGGGTTCACACAAAACAAACAGTACATCTAATTATCAAGGAATCCGGTCGGATTCCTCCAACCGGTTTACGCATCCACAGATGTCAGTCAACACAATTCACACTAACTCTATACTAGGGGTATTCTAATCGGTGGAATCAATGTCCAACTGTTGATGTGTACATATATATAACGGTATATGATATTCAACCAAATTAATTGTAATCAACCTAATCAACCATCACATAACATTCAAACAACATTAAAATATAATTGCAATATTTTAAAATAGATCAGAGTTAGTGATTTTACTCACCTTGGCGCGTTAACCGTCAAATGACGATTTGCGTCGACGGTTTGAATCGAGCGTTCTATTTTGCTTTAAATTTTGACGAGCTCCACATTGCTCCAGACCAATCTTCATAGCGTAACCCGTTCCAGTACGATTCTAACATGACAGCGGAAGCTCGATTCTGATGATGTATTCATAGATCCTCTTAATCGCGTTCCAAACCTTCGGTCACCATGCACGTTCATACCCTCGGACCCAATCCGACCCTCCTTCCTTCCCTGTCTTTACGCAAGGCACCCTCTTTTGCTACTTCATATACCCACGCATCCATTTCCAGTCCAGAACTTCCTCCACATGTTTCACTCTTTCATCACCACAACACATATACACATGCACTTCCAGTCCCCATAACCTGCCATGTCCCCCTGCTTCGCTCGATTTCAGTTCAACATCGGCCTTCAGTAAAACAACACACACGCACCACTTGGTTCTATTGCCGCTTCCCTTGTTTTTCATCACTTTCTCCACTTTCTCTCGGAACAAAGCCGACTGCTTTTGCTTCCCTTTTGTTTGAACTACGCATCAGGAGAAAACGATGCTCCTGCCAACGCTCCTTAAAACACTTCTTGCACTAAAAGTACTCGCATCTCCACTGTCTTATTTTTAAACCCAATAAATGACGTGAGCCTCTGTTGATTAGAAAGAGCCGTTGCTCCATTTTTCATCAGTTCGGTGAACCCAACTCAACGTCCATCTCCCAACGCTATTTCTACTTCATCGAGAACTGATGGTACCCACTGTTTCACGCCATGATACACTCTTTCCTTGGATCCTCATTGTGACGATCGCCTAAGATCCATCGAACTCCACGAAAAGTATCTTCACCGTCCCTCAGTCCGCATGCAGCACGTCTCTCCACAAACATCCTTGAATCCGTACATTTCCTACTCCACTTTGGCAGCTCCGTCCATATAGAGACTCAGAGAGATTACCCGTAGGATTTATGGTGGAAGAGCTTATTTGTTTTTAATTCTATTGAAAAGCTTTGAAGGGTTTTTCTCCCAAAATCAACACAATAAGGATGCAGCAAGTATTTATAATGTTTTAATCGCTTATTGATTAAGCAATAGGACGTGGGATAGGCATGTTATTAGGGTATGGGTGTTAAGGTATGGGTGTTCGCTTCATTCTTAAGTTATAGGCTACTGTTTACTACATAGACAGGCACGTTCACATTAATGTATGTATGGGTGACATGTTCACATCATAAATGCAAGTATGGATGGCTGTAGGTAGGTATTCATTTACACGTAACATAGCTAGGGTAGGTTCTCCATTTAATTATAGAGATAACATGCTAGTCTTTGAGTTAGATTTATAGTGTACACCATTACCGTTACGTACAACTTCGTTCTTGTCCGAGCAGCCGCAGACAGAAGTAAGGATACGGTCGTGTCCAGTGAGAGGTCACGATCCCAAAAATACATTAATACCGGTAGATTGACTCATATTTTGAAATCCCGAAGTATCGATACAGGGTGCGAAATACTCCAAATAAAAAGTTGTGTATTTAATTATTTAAAAATTACAGTAAAATTCTAAAAATTAAATTATCGCTACGCCTCAAAAGAACCTTGTCCCGATTTGCACCCGATATCAAGTTATATTCAAATAACTGTTACGGTCGATATATGCTTCTACAGCGACTTTCTTAATATTTGATTTGGACATATCTTGCAGTCGGTACGATGAAATCTCCATTTTCCACTTTTGTTGGAAAGATACAGTTCAACAGATTCCAACGTTTCTTGTTTCGAAGAAATCTGAGTCAAAACGAGTTCAGTACACTCAGTTGAAGTTCAGAACGTTAAATTATGAACTACCGCGATATTACGGGCTCGATTATATTTAATATATGTTTTTATATGTTCAACTTCGTTTTAATCCACTTATATTACAAATTAAATATTTAAACCGATTTAAATATTCGAATTCAAACCGACAAAAATGCGGGACGTTACAGTCCTTCCCCCTTAAAATAATTTCGTCCTCGAAATTGCTAAGATAGGGAAAATGCTACAATCTCTATTATAAACAAGTTTATAAACAAGTTAAAGATCCTTTTGGTTTATAATTTCAGTTTGAACTGAACTGATTAATTCCAATTAAAATATTAATTTCTTCTTATTTCGAATATTTTCAAAATTCTGAAAATTTCCTAACAGCTTAAATTTTCAGAGAATCTCGCCAGTGTCTCTTCTGCACGGCTCACCCGGTATTACAACAATTTGCCACTCTGGGCCTTCTCCAATACAAAAGAAAATCAAATAGCCAAACGGCTTGCCCAAACCGACTCATAAAAATTCTCATACTCGTATATAAACGTGTACCTTCTCTATTGGGCATTCAACTCTATCTCTGCCATCTGCTATCAAACCAGCATATATCCAAACATTTCCAGCTGATCTCCAATCCATTTATTTTCCAATCCAATCATTCGCTTTTACTAAGCCAAATTTCTATTTCAACTCTTATTTCATTTACTGATTTATTTCTCAAATCAGTCATCTTCATCTCCAAATTCAAATTTGATTCTTATTCTCTAAGAATCGATTCATTTTAATAACTTGAATCTCCAATATTTTTCTTTTATAACTTTCATTCTGGATCGTTCCAATTCAGTCCAGTTTTGTTAACTTCGTTTAAATTCCCCTTTTTACCATTTTAACTCCATAAGTTAAATTTTTATTTCAGAATTCAAATTCCTGGGATTTATTTCAAATCAGTTTGAAATCATTTATAATTCGAAACATTTGAATTTCTAACAACTTGTTTCTCAAACAATACAATACAAAATCTTTGGTAGTAATCCGTCACTTACCAGCTCAAAAATGAACACCGACAATGTCGCGATCATCATCGGAATTTATTTTCCAGTCATCGAAGTGAGTTCAATACTATATCACTCTATTTTTGAAATTACTTCAAAATATCTTTCACAGCACTTGGAAAACAAATTTTCAAATCTCCCAGGATTTTAAAATTCCCTTATATTTAATTCAATTTCAATTTCAATTCTTTTCCAAGTTTCTAGAGTTTTATTTCAATTCTGGTTTTTAATTCAGATTCAGCTCATCTGATTTTGCATATCATACTTATATAATATTTCGATTGGTAGTTTATATAACCAACTCAATTATAATCCTGCTCGATCATAATAATGATCACATATCCAATATATTATATTAATATCAAGATATACACTTCTTTTTATATCAAAATATACTTTGGGTAAAATTGTTTCATTTACCCTCTTTTCAAAACATACTGTGTCGAATTACTCTGTTCAAGAGTTTAGAAACACCTATCGACGCAGTTTGCATTACTGTTTCGACCAGAATTCATAAACCCCTCGACTGACCAGTCAACATAATATAAAACAGTTTTTATATTTATTTACAAATACGCGCTCATATATATACACTCAAACTCAATCTAGAGTATTACTAACTCCATCTCTACTGAGTCACGCCACAGAGCCAAGGTAATCACTTAACCTTATGCTCTGATACCAACTGTAACGGATGGGATTTTCGACCCAGAAAATCAACATAAAAACACACTGTTGACTATTCAAGCATCGAAAACACCAGGACATTAATAGAAGAATTTAGAGGGTGAGAAAGAAAAGATAGAACTAATAGAATAGAAGAAGAAGAAGATCACAACTGAACAGAATCAGAGTAACACGAAACTCGCAGCGGAACAAAATAAGATGTATTATATAACATAACTTTGAATACAAAACTGTATTGTATATACATACCATTATCAGAGTACAATACATCATATCACAGCGGAAATAACTCTACATAACTAATGGTGAAGCTTCCTGCTTTTGAGCTCCTCCAAGTGAATCTGCAAAGCCTGAAACACTTGACTGCCCGTACAAATTTAGGCACCCAAGAGTTTAGGGAAAACAAACAAAATAAACTCTGGGTCAGTCATGGGACTGGTGTGAGTAAATTACAACCATACTGTTTGACTTTGAAAATCCTTTTCAAAACAAGAAGGTAATAGTAAGACCAGCCCACACATAAACATGGACGGTTTTTACCTTACTATAACCCAACATATCTTTATATCAAACTTCAGTGATATTATAATAATGTCTACTTAATTAAATCATCAAGTAGTAGAACGCTTGCATCTCACGCTCCACATATATATAGTATAAAATCATAAACCGCAGGGCGCTTATTGGAGATTGGACTTCAACAGACAAGGTATGGGAGCACCTTCTGAATAGTGTACTCTAGAGGGGATACACTCAGGGTTCAACAAGAACGTCTTGCAACCCGGCCACACATGACCGCTCACTCATTTAGCTTGAGTGTCGCGAATATATTGCCACCACGGTTGTAGGCTATCCAACCGTCATCCGAAGATACAGAATCGAAAAGAAGTATAAATATGAATATTCTCTAGATCGGTGACAATACACCCTGCTTGGGGATGACCCAACTAGCCATGCTGCCTAGCCCAACTTCTGTCATTCCTGGTTGTGAGGCTAGAGGCTACGTCTATCTTCAGAACATCTGATCACCATTCACTTTGAATGTCACATCGTCAAATCCGTAATCACACATTGATTACACAAATGCACACTGGGTGTAGAATAAAGAGAAGTTACATTCTCCCCACCAACTTGGTATATTCATAAAATCAACGGCGTGACCGTTGGAAATACTCTATCAGACACTCGTCCATACAAGTTGCCCTGGGACTGGACAAACAAATAAACATCATTCTAGAACTGGACGACCCTTGCATTTAACTCCGTCTTCAATTATCTTCATCATATCTAATTCGCAGCGCTTATGCCTATACGGAGTGGTTTTCGGATAACGTATCCAACCGGTCTCTCCATATTGACAACGATGGTCAAAACACTTCGATAGTCGATTATTTAACTATCGAAGTAAAAACAACATCCATTCTAATGTATAACTAACATCACACAATCACGGGTATTTTTAATTTTAAGATTCGGCTTTATTATTCGAATTCTCATATCTTACCAGATATTTCTCAAATCCCGTTTTAGCCTTTTCATACTTCTTGGAAAACATTTCCAATTATTATAAACCCTTATTCTTTCATATTCCAGAAAATATACGTTATCAACGTTCGATCCATTATTTTCACATTCTTTATTTCTGTACTTGGATAATCTACCCTATTTATATTGGAAAATATTTCCAATTTCCTTTTAACCTTTTAATTGGCCCCATGTTCACTTTTTAAACATTATTCCCTTTGAAATGGGAATACTATCCCTTCTTATAGAAATCTAAACACCTTGATCATATAAATCTTTATTCACGTAATAATCTCCCTTATCTTGTTTACCGAAATCTATTTCATACTTTTCACTCCTATTCTACTTTATAAACTCTGTCTCTAAGTCAACTTCTAATCAAATCGATATCAAGTTTATAACTAAATACTGATTTCTATCCTATCAACATTTATTTGTTTAAAACTAAATGTTCATTATTCTATCAGATTATAATCCCTAAAAATAGTTTAATACATCCGACATCGTCGAATTCTAGTTACAAATCCTAATGGTTTAATTCTAATCACATTTCGAACATCGAAATGCTGTCATCAGTTTCTAATACGATTCCCCAATTCTTTTTCTAAACTCTTTCTTATATTTCTTTGAACAAACGTCATTACTTATTACTCTAGAATAAGTGGATTTCAAACCAAACTGTTACATTTCCTAGGAAGTGCTGCTATATATAAAAGTCATGCTTAAGTCAAATCAACAGCAGTTAATTTGTCGCTATAGTTCTAAACTTGTCATACGCTGTAATATTCTCCTTATAACTAATTACAGTCACCCTTACCTTATCAACAGCGTTATTTTATTGCTATAGTTCAACTTGTCATACGCTGTAATTTTCTTTGTTATAACTAATCTTGACATAACAGTCACACTTATCTTATCAACAGCGTTATTTTATCGCTATAATTCTAAGACTTGCATACGCTGCCATATTCCTTTTATACAAAAGTCTTGACATCTCTTTATGTTACAAAAATCTTGACATCTCTTTCTGTTACAAAAATATTGACATCTCTTTCTGTTACAAACTGATATTGTTTCCTCGATAATAGCGAAGCTGTTCAAGTTGGGGTATTCTGTTTACCTCTCAGACCTTGATCGACAACGTTCTTACCTTAGAACCGATACAAGTCTGCACTCTAATCCCTTATTACTTATAATATCTATCCGATCGTACTTTCATGTTTAACTATGGTTTTATAACACCATATCGTTAATTTGAAATCTCTGGTGTTTGAATATTTATATTAAACATTTACTCTTTGCTTTCTCCATTCCACAGTTCTATTTATAACTTCTTAACCAAAAGGTAATTTAATCTCATTTATTTCTAAACTGTTTTCATTAGATTAATTAAAGGCCAATTAATCAAATAATCATTTTCCCAATAACAGTTGATTAAATCAACTTCATTTCATCAGTAAATTCGTTAACTGATCTTAATTACTTCTCATTAGATTATTAAAATAAATCTAATAATATTTCTAAATTTGTTTATCTTAAATATAATTATCCAAATATTTAATCGTCGGATAATTTCTGCTTTATAAACTTATTTAAATATCAACAAATCGTTTTTATTTATTTTATAAAAACGAACTCTAAAATACTGGTTTACAATAGAACTTCTATTATAAATTTAAATCTTCTTTTTAATTATAAAAATAAACTTTTTATAATTAACCTCATTGATTTGCCTGACGGCCAATCAACTCCTTAACAAAACGATGGTTTTACGGTCGACTGTTATCACTTTCTAAATTGATATCGTTTATTGATTTATCGAAACAGATGTTGAATTTTCCGTTCAACATCAATATTCACATGGGTTTTTAAATATAATTCGGGTTCACACAAAACAAACAGTACATCTAATTATCAAGGAATCCGGTCGGATTCCTCCAACCGGTTTACGCATCCACAGATGTCAGTCAACACAATTCACACTAACTCTATACTAGGGGTATTCTAATCGGTGGAATCAATGTCCAACTGTTGATGTGTACATATATATAACGGTATATGATATTCAACCAAATTAATTGTAATCAACCTAATCAACCATCACACAACATTCAAACAACATTAAAATATAATTGCAATATTTTAAAATAGATCAGAGTTAGTGATTTTACTCACCTTGGCGCGTTAACCGTCAAATGACGATTTGCGTCGACGGTTTGAATCGAGCGTTCTATTTTGCTTTAAATTTTGACGAGCTCCACATTGCTCCAGACCAATCTTCGTAGCGTAACCCGTTCCAGTACGATTCTAACATGACAGCGGAAGCTCGATTCTGATGATGTATTCATAGATCCTCTTAATCGCGTTCCAAACCTTCGGTCACCATGCACGTTCATACCCTCGGACCCAATCCGACCCTCCTTCCTTCCCTGTCTTTACGCAAGGCACCCTCTTTTGCTACTTCATATACCCACGCATCCATTTCCAGTCCAGAACTTCCTCCACATGTTTCACTCTTTCATCACCACAACACATATACACATGCACTTCCAGTCCCCATAACCTGCCACGTCCCCCTGCTTCGCTCGATTTCAGTTCAACATCGGCCTTCAGTAAAACAACACACACGCACCACTTGGTTCTATTGCCGCTTCCCTTGTTTTTCATCACTTTCTCCACTTTCTCTCAGAACAAAGCCGACTGCTTTTGCTTCCCTTTTGTTTGAACTACGCATCAGGAGAAAACGATGCTCCTGCCAACGCTCCTTAAAACACTTCTTGCACTAAAAGTACTCGCATCTCCACTGTCTTATTTTTAAACCCAATAAATGACGTGAGCCTCTGCTGATTAGAAAGAGCCGTTGCTCCATTTTTCATCAGTTCGGTGAACCCAGCTCAACGTCCATCTCCCAACGCTATTTCTACTTCATCGAGAACTGATGGTACCCACTGTTTCACGCCATGATACACTCTTTCCTTGGATCCTCATTGTGACGCTCGCCTAAGATCCATCGAACTCCACGAAAAGTATCTTCACCGTCCCTCAGTCCGCATGCAGCACGTCTCTCCACAAACATCCTTGAATCCGTACATTTCCTACTCCACTTTGGCAGCTCCGTCCATATAGAGACTCAGAGAGATTACCCGTAGGATTTATGGTGGAAGAGCTTATTTGTTTTTAATTCTATTGAAAAGCTTTGAAGGGTTTTTCTCCCAAAATCAACACAATAAGGATGCAGCAAGTATTTATAATGTTTTAATCGCTTATTGATTAAGCAATAGGACGTGGGATAGGCATGTTATTAGGGTATGGGTGTTAAGGTATGGGTGTTCGCTTCATTCTTAAGTTATAGGCTACTGTTTACTACATAGACAGGCACGTTCACATTAATGTATGTATGGGTGACATGTTCACATCATAAATGCAAGTATGGATGGCTGTAGGTAGGTATTCATTTACACGTAACATAGCTAGGGTAGGTTCTCCATTTAATTATAGAGATAACATGCTAGTCTTTGAGTTAGATTTATAGTGTACACCATTACCGTTACGTACAACTTCGTTCTTGTCCGAGCAGCCGCAGACAGAAGTAAGGATACGGTCGTGTCCAGTGAGAGGTCACGATCCCAAAAATACATTAATACCGGTAGATTGACTCATATTTTGAAATCCCGAAGTATCGATACAGGGTGCGAAATACTCCAAATAAAAAGTTGTGTATTTAATTATTTAAAAATTACAGTAAAATTCTAAAAATTAAATTATCGCTACGCCTCAAAAGAACCTTGTCCCGATTTGCACCCGATATCAAGTTATATTCAAATAACTGTTACGGTCGATATATGCTTCTACAGCGACTTTCTTAATATTTGATTTGGACATATCTTGCAGTCGGTACGATGAAATCTCCATTTTCCACTTTTGTTGGAAAGATACAGTTCAACAGATTCCAACGTTTCTTGTTTCGAAGAAATCTGAGTCAAAACGAGTTCAGTACACTCAGTTGAAGTTCAGAACGTTAAATTATGAACTGCCGCGATATTACGGGCTCGATTATATTTAATATATGTTTTTATATGTTCAACTTCGTTTTAATCCACTTATATTACAAATTAAATATTTAAACCGATTTAAATATTCGAATTCAAACCGACAAAAATGCGGGACGTTACACCCCACTTCACTAATCCATAGCCACTGTTCCTTTGTTATGTCCACTCTGCCCCATGAAGTCATAACAACTCCACTGCACTGGCTCATAGCCTTGCTACGATCACTCTGCCCCCTGAAGCCATGATGACTTCACTGCACTGACCCATAGCCAATCCGTCTCTCAATGGTGAATCAAAGCTATAGACATCGATAACCCCTTTGCACACGTCCCGCAGCAAAGTCCAATCATGAAGTCAACTCATTTGTTCACATTTGGATCCTGAGTTCTACTTCCCATTTGGACTACCTTTGCATCTCCGGTTTTGGTCTCCTCCGGATCAGTTTGGTTCTTCTAAGACGGTTCATATCGGTCATGGTTGTCCCTCTACCATTCGTGAACTCTGGTTGGCTCATGGTCATCACATCAGGTCGTTATCCAGGCTTTGTGGCTCCCTGAGCGATTCGGTTCGTGATCAGCAACCCGGTTCGAGTCAGGCGTCCTCCCACTGGTTTGTGGCTCCTTCATCCGCTTGCTCAAGCACCGGGTCGGTCGTGGTCTTCAGTTCGGGTCGTGGTACGTAGACCGCGAGTGGGTCAGTTCCTGGAGCTCTGGAAGTGTTGTCTCGTGGTGCCCTTGGTCAGATCGGGGTGAGTATCACAATCGGGTCGGTTCGGAAGGGCGCGATCCGATCCAGTTCCTGTGCAGTTTTCTGCAACTTTTCCAGCGATTGTCTTACGCCAAACAATGGAATTTTCAACCATTATAACTGTTCTAAGCAATCATAAAATCGTACCATAAAGTCATAGAAACACGTACCATCATCCACAAACAGCAAAACAACAATTTAACACGTTTATACGGATCAAACATACCCAAAACCCATATTTTCCCTTAATCCCCCTTAATCATGCTTAAGCATACAATTAGCAAAACTTATCCAAATTAGCCCAAATTTATATCAGAGCCCTAAAGTAATATTTTAGAATTTTACAAATTTTTCCAGATTTTTCTGAGTTATAATTTCGCTAATTATCACTAATCACCCCTAATTAGCCGTAATTAGTGAAAAACAATGCAAGTCACTCACCTTGGCCATAAATTAATCTTAGATCTGAATTTTTCTACTGTTATAGGTCAAATTCCAATGCTTAGCAGTAGCCCCAACTCTGATTTTCCACTAGACTTCCTTGATTTGATGTTGATTAAGCTAATACGCGATTAAACGGTGATTTGGGATGAATTTAGAAAGTGAAAGCCATTGTTAGGGTTGAAGAGAGGTAAGTGGCGGCTGAGAAAATGAAAATAGATTGTTTCCTAACTGATTTCAGCCTCCCCATAACCCTAATCCCAAAATGGGTTATGGGCCTACCTGCTAATCACCCTAATTAGGCCCGGTTAAGCTGGTTTCACCTTCTAAACCTTAATTCAGCCATATCTCAAAAACGTTAGTCCGTTTGATTAATGTGACCACTCTATGGAGAGGTAAACCATCATCCGGATCTAACGGAAGTGGTTTCAGGTCAAAAGTCCTTACCAATCAAAAGTTACGGGCAAAACAAGATTCGCTAGGGGCAAAATGGTCATTTAAAACTGGCAAAAATCGTGAACATTGGAGATGTCCCCAATAGTCGTTCCCCAAAGTTACACGATCATACGACTTTGTATGAAAAAGAAATAAATATTCTATGATCCTTCGATACACAGAATGCAGGTCGTTACAGCAGCACTCTTAAGTTTACATAAATAGATGCATGAAACAATGGGTAAAGAAAAAGGGTTCACAGACAAGTTCATCATCCTATACTAGTTTTAAACTTAACTTTCAACACAAGGATACATATACAGGTTCTAAGACTCATACCAATATTTGCATAGCTTATCAATGGGAACAGAACTTTTAAAATAAATATTTCAAAAGTTTAGTTTACTCACAATAATTTTGTTTACTGTCCCTTGTTTTAAAGCAAGATAACGATGGAGTTTACTTATCTACTGAGTTCACTGTTTTCATGTTATTTACTTTCAGGATTGGCCATATCAGGTTTTCGACAAGCAAATATATGAATGCCTACGTGAATATATTCACTTAACATCTAATAATTAGTAAATAAAATGGTTTGCTCACCAACATGCCATTTTTTTTACTTATCTCAAGTTTCATGACTATTTCCAGATTTTTAACGCTTTAGTCCGGCATGTGGATTTAATTAACCAAACAACATATCTATACATACATCTATACCTATACTAGCATTAATATAAATCCACCAATAAAAGATTTAAGGAAAAAACAGAGTTTACTCCCCAATGCTTCTCCGTTCTTAGATTTTCTTGGTTTCTCTCTACAGATCTACTTGATGTTTGCTTTGAGTGATTTATGAATGAAGTGTGTGTGTACAGGTACATATTTATAGATGAAATATATGAATAACCAATGTTTGCTTTTAAATCATATGAAATTGAATAACAGAGAGGTAGCTATTTCTTTGAAAAGATTTATCTAGTATATTAGCTAGCTGGAACAAAGCCTGCTATGTGAAAAGGGACATTACGGCCATCACTTGGATACATCTAAATTGTACTAAATCACATGCAGACAATGGTTTAAAAAGTGGTGCAAACTGGCTACTGTATGGTGATGGTTGTCTCTAGGTGCCAGGCTATTCTGTGTTTGATTTACTGGATGTTGAAATGCAGTCAGCATTGTAGACAGTTTGCACATGCAAGAATTTATTTAAGAGTGGTGGTTGGTTTCAAAGCAAACTAGCAACCTATCCCTTGATTTGAATGTAGCTTGTCTCTATATCTATCTTGTTATATGATGTATGTTTTGATGTTTTTAGACAAAATTGTGCAGGTTAGTCTATTTTTTATCATATTATGGCTAAAATGCAGGTCCGTGAAGTGTAAAGTCTACCAAGCTATGAGCAACTAGATGGTGATATCTTTACATCAAGAATTTTCCTAATATTTTAGCTGTGATTTCAGCTATGTATTTTCAGCCACAACCTGCAGCATATATACGAATTGTTGTTTTCAAAATCATACTTTGTTCTTAAGGAACAATCTATTTCTCCTTTGATTTGAATATGTAAGTTGTTACTATATCTTAGCTTATGGAAAGGAGTATGCTAGGTGCTAGCTGTTGTGATGTTTTCTTTAGATGTAGGTCAATGAAGTTATTGTATACTCATGCTACATGCTGCTAGATTTAATTAGTACTAATGTCTAGGCATTCATTTTATTGAGATGGCACATTTGAAAGTAATAATTTTAAACAAATGATTACAAATCCTAAGTATAAAAGGTGTTAAAATTTTCATATTACCATTACTTCCTAATATATGAAGTAATGAAACAATTTACTCGACTATTATTATTACTTAAGTTCTAAAAAAAAATCTAAGCAAAGATGTAAAACAAAGTTACAAATATAGGTATTGAAATAAATACACACATTTACCTTATTTCACATATATACACATGTAAAATATTTTTAAAATAAATTAACATACATCTACATATATTTATAACAAATTAATATATAGATAACATGTATACACATATCTATATTTACATAGATATACATAAGATTTAAAAAGATCAATTTAAATTTCTACCAGTATTAACTCTAATTAATTTAATTAAATTTTAAATTAATCATAAATAAAAATCAATGATTAACAACGTTAGTAAAAATTCGGGACATTACAATTGAATTTTGATTTAAGACTTAATTTTGATTTCAAATTCTTTTTCAAATAATTTCAAATTTGTATACATATTTTAAATCTAAGTTTTCAAAATTATTTACTTATTTTTAAATCTAAGTTTTTAAAAATGATTTCAAAATTACTTCCTTATTTATAAATATATAGTTCTTTATTTTAAGAAATATTTTAACTCCTGTTTTCAAAATAATAGATTTTAACATAAGATTTACTTATAAGGTTATTATTTGTACTTATGTTTTCAATTTCCTTTTTTATATTAAGTTTTAATATATTTATATTTTTATATTTATACTTTTATATAATTTTGTATTTAGTTTCTTAATTATTTTTGTTCCATCTTTATATATATTTTTAAAATATATTTTACTTTGAATATAATGTTTAATATAAAGGAATATAGTTTGTTTTAACTCGGGATTCACAATAACATATTTAAACTTTATTTACTTTGTTTTAAAATACATTTTTTTTTATTTTATACTAGCATATGTCGACATCCCTATTTATGTATGTTGACATACTAGTCGTTAGGCTGTTTTTTAAATTTTGAAAAGAAGTGTCTTTTGAAATTAAACATTTTCTGAAAGGTAGTGACTGTTGGAAAACTACAAATACCTTCTAGAATTCAGGTTTTTAAATCACTTTTCATCTCCTTCTTCTTCTCACCATTATTATACTTAATTTCTTAACTTTCTGCACTTATACTCTGTCGATTTCAATAGAAATTATATTATTCTTCTTCTCTTCCAATTCTAAATCAAAATCTTATTGAATTCAAGTGCTACTCAAGAGTTATACGCTGTTTGTAATCAAAGATCTCAAGCTCAATTCCTATCAAGTTAATACTACAAAAACTGATAGGATCTTGTCCCGAATAAAGTGACTGGGTGCGATTATGTCCCGAAAATCAATTGGGTATAAAGTTGTGGCCTATAAATCAACTAAGTCTCACTATACTTGGAATCAGTTGGGGTGTTCCCTTATAGCCCTGAAATCAAGGATTATAATTGGATATTATTACATAAAAATCCGCAACAGACCAGCGTTAGGTGGGACTAGATGTAGGGGAGTTCCAAACCAGAGTAAAATCCCTATGCGTACTTCCCTTTTATTGCTTTTACTTTTATTCTCTACATTCACTATGCCATAGACGATCTACCACAGTGAAAATCCATGATGTTGCTAGCTACAATGTTGTCATTGCTATGCTGTTTTTTGTCTATTGCAACGCACGCTTCAATGTGTTAGCAGAAACATACACACATGTTGCAATAGCTCTAGAAATATTCTAAGTTACAAAAATTAAAAACAAAAATACACCTCCCCCATCCACACCATTAGTTAAAACAAAATCTAAGCCGTCCATCCACACCATCGATCCACAGCTAAGTTAAATCTATTTTCCACCTTTTTCGTTTACCCACTTCTTTATTTTTCATTTCATTCCCCCCAAAATTTCCAAATCCCTAATTTTCGCATTTTCATTTCCAGATCTCATTTAGTGATTTATCCATCTCTCCTAATCATTAATTTCAGACATCAAATTTTCGATTCGAGTTTGTTACGTCTTCTAGTGGGTTCGTTGTTTCTAATGGGTTCACTGTTTCGGTTTTCTAAGGCAACTGGGTGTAGAAGTTTGGAATCGAAGGTCTTTGTAAAGTCATTTGAGTTTGTAATCGAAGGTCTTTGTAAACAAGTTTGATTAATTCGTATCATTAATTAATTTCATGTCGATGGTACGGGATGAGGCTAAGTTTGGGTGCTGAAATACACCCAAGGAGCTCATGTAAGCTGTAATGCTGCGATTATGCTTGCTTAACCTCATAGTTTGCAATATGTAAACAATTGAATAGGTATTTGTTGATGTTATGTAGCCATAAATACTAGTTGTAGAGTAATGATTCAACATTTATTACTTGACATTTACTTGTTATATTCTTAAGTTAATACTGCTGAAATCTCTGGTTGTGTGTACTTGTACCTACTACCAAGTGGTTGAGTGGTGTGCATTTGATTTTTGATTTGTTTAGAGAAGTTTATTTAGGTTATAATTTGGACTGATGGACTCTCGTACAATTTGAAATCTAAATTCTTATACTACATCATCATTATTTTTCAGATAAGTACGTCCACATAGCTTTCTGGCATACTGTTTGTTTAACTATTTTTGTATGATTCTCAATTCTGTTTTCAGCATATAATTTTGCAGTGGCATGCACGTTTACTGTCATGGTTTTAATGTTACTATCATCTGCATATTATGTTGCCCATAATCTATCTGAATCCTACATGCAAAAGAATTGGGCTTTGCTCAAACAAGAAAGCAAGTTTATAGATTATGTCAGAATCCTTCCAGCACCTACATCTTATGTGTATTTAGGATTCAGTTCACATTGTGTTGTTATTACCATCTGAATTTAGAGGTTGAATGCACTTACCAAGCAGAGTTTGATATAATGATGTGGATATGGCTTTGAAAATTTCACTCTTTTTTAGAAAAATTTGTGCACTATAACTAGTTTATTTCTTCTAAATGACAATGGGTGATTTGATATTCCACTAGAGTAGGTGATTTTAGTCTACTACTAGTTACGAAGCAGCTGCCACTGAAGCTTCACTTCATTCCAATGTTTCTGCTTTCAGGTATTTGTTCTGCAATACAGTTCAACTATATGCTTTATATTTAAGTAAACAAACTCACCATTATATTTCACCTTTGAGAAGTCAAAGTTCTTGGATGCGTCTTGTTCCTCATTCTATTCATGCTAGCATTTCTTTTCAGTTAATAAACTCACCATTATAGTTAAGGAATTCTGTTCTTGGATGCGTCAAAGTTCTCAGGTATTCTGTTCCTCCTTCAGTAAGTCCCACTGCAATTTGTAAATTTTGATGTGAATCCATACGGACCTGGACTTTGTGCATCGTGTATGGTGTCAAGAGCAGTTTTGATTTCCTTAAGGGTACAAGGGAAATATAAGCATTCCTTTCCATATGCATTAATATTCTTTCTACTTCCTGTTGTAGGGAATTGGACATTATTTACTCGGTTGAACAGATTGGAATAATAATCCAAGGATTCATAAATAATCAAAATCCCCGCTGTAGATATAATTCCCTTCAGCAACTATCTATGCCCGAATTCTGTTTCTGAACTTTCGCATAGACATTTTTGCATAGAAAGATCTTGAATTTGTGTCTCCTTTCGGTCAGCCATGAAGTTTTACTCTTTTGAGTCAATTGTTCATGTTGCAATTTATATTGGAGTTTCATATTCAAATTAACCTAGAGTATTCCGTCATACATATTAGCATCATCTGGATCCACGTTAGCTTGATTGAAAGTGCTAGAATAGGCCGACTGTGGTCTATGTATCATCAAAGCTGGTTCTTCGGTAGAGCTTTCGGATAGTGGGCTGAAAAGTTTGCGGAAACTGAATTCAGCAGTGTCGATACCAGCACTAGTTCTTTTGAAGGTGAGGGAATTGGTAGAAATGCAGTCGCCACATGGAGTGGAGTTTATCCCCATCGAGTACGCAACCCATAATGGAAACCTTGTACAGAAATAGGCAGACTCATCAAAGAAATTAAGGACAAGGGTTGTTCAGGGAAGCTATCTAGGTATATCAGTTAATTTTTGTTATCAGGTGTACAAACTTGACTTATCTTTTAATTCTAATTTTGATATTGTGTTTGATGTACAATTAATTTTACAAATTGTAAAAATGAAATTACCTCAAACACATTTCAGAAAGATCAAATTAGTAGCCAGTTAATGTATGACTTAGAACATTGTCAAAAACACATTAAGTTCCCTTCTTTGATGAATAACAGTTGAGATAAGTCAAAATGTGTTTGAGGTAACTTCATTTTTACAATTTTACAACATCCTAAAATCTAGATAATCTGAATACTTACACATCAAATACTCATGCTATTATAGTTTAATGCTTGTAGGTTGCTTCAACTACTACTGTTTTGGCCAAAAGATATGAAGTAGACATAATAGTTATTGGTATCCTCTATTTTTTTTGTATATGAGTGAATCGAGTGACAATGTAGTGAGAAATGTATGTAAACATGAATGATTGCATAATATACCAGTGAATGTATATAGTGGAGTCAAGAAATTTGTACCATTTGAAATGTTGAAATAAAATATTTATTCGGATAAAATACTATGTTATAATAATATTTATTATAATGTTATGAAATCTTTGATTAATAGCAGTTGAGGTGTAATTACTTTTAGTAGTTGTAAAACAAATTTTAACAACTGCTAGAAACAGTTGTAAAAAAGATTGACTTCATTACGATCGCCAATTGTACTAGACATATTACAACTATTTTATGCAGTTGTGAAACAGTTTTTTTTTTTGTTCTAGTGGAACCTATGGCAACACCTGTATCGATATTGCCATAGAGTCGCAAAGGCGTTGCCTTTGACTCTAAGGCAACGCGGCAAAATTACGGGTAGCAGATTCCAATTAATTAGTTAATCTTGTAAAATACTATTCACCACTCTATTATTTCACTTGCCTTAAGATCCATAATTTTCATCTCCAACAGTATTTAGCAAGATTACGGGCAGCATTATCCATTATTTTGTTTTAAGGTTGAAAAATGAAAAGGAAAGAAGATAATGAAGTTTAAATTCGTTTTCCCGGTCTAAATAAATATTTACATGGGTTGAAATACATTTGAAAAGAATTTAGTTATTCAACATTTAATTTTAGTAGAACCGGTCGTTATATGTCAACATAAAGTTAGGGAATATGTCGAATATTTAGGCAGATTCTGATATTTAATTTATTTAAGAGTTTTCAAGCTATATATCGACGGTTTAATGATTTCCAAAAACTATTTAAGATATTTGATAGAGAAAATAAGAATTTTCATTCATACTAAACAATGATTACAAACACTACTTATGTATTAAGGTAATACAATGCTTAATAAACTAAAATACAAAGTAATACTTTGGTTTTCGTACTAATCCAGATCCCTTTTAGCAACAATAATCCAAAATTTACACTATCAGAATGTAGTAAATAGCAAACTTTTGGAAATTCCACTCGCATAGATTAGAAAAGGAGAATAGTGGAATATAATGTGGAATCTGGATTTCTACCTTCGGACTAACGTATTCAAACTTTCCCTAGTATGTGTATATATATATAAGAGAACCAAAGTTTAGAATCTCGTGTATATATAACTTAATTCCAAAGTTTATACATATAATAATTTAAATTAAGAAAGATAGAATATAGGTTATAAGAGGGACGAGAAACCTAACTTGAATTCTGGTATTAAGAAATGGAGAGACAAAGTGGAGGCACAAAATAAGATCAGGTATACGATTTAGAGAGTAACTAGAGGGTCTTATTTATTTTTGCAAGTGTGTGTACACACCGTCGCATTAGTTAGATTTAATCAAGTCCATCTGTTGTTGCAAAATTATAAACAAACCCCAAAAAATAAAGTCTTCCTTACCAAAACACAAGAAGGGCAGTCGACCCTCTTCTACAGGGAGGGTCGACCACCTTCTAGGGTCGAGGTAGTGGATTTTTTCTCCTGTACGTTTGTTTTTTATTAATTATTCGATTAATGAGATTGATTACTTTCTATTACTTG
Source organism: Allium sativum (assembly GCA_030737875.1). Taxonomy (NCBI): domain Eukaryota; kingdom Viridiplantae; phylum Streptophyta; class Magnoliopsida; order Asparagales; family Amaryllidaceae; genus Allium; species Allium sativum. The sequence goes on from CM060919.1 coordinate 369,127,284, forward strand.
ATTATTCTTGTCCCCCTCTCCATACATACACACACACACACTCAAATTTAAATCCTTATGGAATACTCCTTTATGCCAAATAATAATTAATTACATTCTGGATTTATATCTAATCAGTTTGAGTTCCAAATCTTGTCTCAAACAAATTATGTATAACTTGTTTTATTAATAACTCTTGCATACATAATCCATTTTCAGTAAATAAAATATGAAAACGGATCAGAGTCTCGCCACGAATACAACTGTAATACTTTCGTGGCCTAATTCTTAATTACCCAAAATTATATTTTTCAACCTATTAATTTATTATTACTATTTATTTTAAATTTAATTATCCTATGACTATTTAAGGTACATTTTGCAGGGTGTTACAAATAACTTGTCCACTATACTTGAAATCGTGTTGAATTTCTTGCCCATGGATTATTAAGCATTTTTTTGATTCTGTATGATCTTCTTTCAGTTTATAAGAAGATCAATGGTATTTGGATAATCATGGAGATTGATACACTTTAGGGAAGTTTAATCCTCTTCTTCCATTTGTTATTCGTGAGTGAGCCTTTTCCTTTTCGGTAAGTGTCTCATGAGGTCAAAAAATCACGGGAATATATGTAAGATGGATATAGGATAGAATGAAAACTTTTCAAGGATTAAATTCATCTTCTTTAAAATCGACACCAAAATGGGTAAAGATCCGAGTAAGACAATGTAACGTCCCGCATTTTACGTATCGGAGGATCATAAAAGATTTTTATTTAATTCCTTGAGGGTTGGATCATTCTCATATTTTAGTATGTTGTTAATGGGGATTTGGGACATGTCCATAACTTTTATCAATTTAATTTGTGACCATTTTTCCCCTGTCAGTCTTGTATAGGGAATAACTTTTGAATGGTATCGAATCAGGTGCTGATGTGGTTTCATTGGAAAGGAAATGGTGTTTCCAATTCTGTAGAGTGGTCACATTACATATTTGATTCAGCGCTTTGGGAGGAATCACTGTTTTTATGTTTCACAATTTTTGTTCAGGTTTTTAGAGCCATTGATGGGCTGATTTGAGGAGGCCCATTAGTTAGCTTGTGGGAGGCTATAAATAGGGAGTTAAAGGTATGGAGTATAATTTAATTTCTTCATTCTCTCGTTTGGTTGAGCTCGTGTTCCACCTTGCTAAATCAAATGCACCTTTCCCCCATTGAAATTTAAAATCTACATAAGAGAATCGAAGATCTACATTGTTTGAAGCTAAATCTACATCAAGTGAAGAGAGATCGCATCAAATCAAGAGGTTTGAAGCATATTCTTCGCTGTCTGGATTGAGAATTTTGCGATTTCAAGTTAGTTCGAAGAACTAGTGAGTGATAAGCATCTCTCACACGAATTCAATCAAGTATATGGGTTGTTGGATCCTAATTTCATCATTCTAAGTTATTTCCACCTAGATCTACATCATGGTAAGTATATTTTCATTTAAATCACCATAGGATCTAATCTAGCAACTTTAAACCGGTAATTCTTATGTTAGTTCATATGTTTATGCAAGTTAGATCCATTGTTTCACTTTATGCATTGATTTATCATTTTTTTGAGAATTTTATATGATCATTAATGAATAATTATCATTTTGACGTTGTTAGTTGTTTCATAAAGTTTTTTGGTTGAATTGGATGATTTGGATGAATTGGTCGCATCGATATTGTCGTTTGGTGATGATTTTGTCAAAATTGGAGTTTATTTTCGGTCAAATCTGCAGTCGGATCATTTTTCCTTGAGTCATATCATTTTTCCTTAGGTCGGGTCATTTTTCTCAGGTTAAGTCGTTTTAAGGACTTGGTAGTTTGATGGACTGGACCGTTTAGAGCATGAACCAGGTAGAAATTCTGAAGCATAAGCTATTTAGAAATTCTAGATCATGAACCGGGCAGAAATTCTGGAACACAGATCGTTGGAAAAGCCGGTATTAGATTGTGGGTGCGAGCATTGGTGATGTTAGATCGGAGAACAACCTCAGGTTAGGGCGCTAACACTTAGATCATGGGCTCCAAATAGGTGGAAGGTGGGTTGGCAAAGAGAGCTTTCGTCGTGGGATGACCTAAGGAACTAGGTCGTGGAAATGACCTGCTGAGGTTGGGTTATGAACGACCTAGGATATGACATCGTTTAAAAATGCTATGAATATGGGCTTAAATGTTGTGGAAAGTTGTACATAGCAAATGGGTGAAACGCCATGGATTAGATGTCGACCAAACGAGGTGTATTTTTTGGATCAATAATTATTGTGACTTCGAAATGCATTCAAGGTAGGGTGTTCAAAGTGTTGTGAGACATTCGTTAATTGTGGAGATTAAACGAATGTGAAGATGATTCAAGTTGGACTTGAACTTGTGAATAGTGGTTGCTCAATATGGTATCTGAGCTTGCGGATAGTCGCCAACGATAAAGACTAGAGTTATGAAGGTTGAGAGATTATCATTGTCGTAAGTTCTAAGAGGCTCAAAGCAGGGGTAAAATAGGGACACCTAAAAGGCAAGTTGGACTAGTCGAGTACCGTAGACCCATTGGATGGGCCTAATTGTCTTTGGGAGGCAAACGTATGTTGGACATGCAGTAGTTTAGTTGGAAATGGGGTTACCATTAGCCCTTGATGAAAGGCAAGGTGTTTAGCCGGTCAAACAATTAACAATGGTTTCAAAGCAGGATTGGCAGTGATAGTCAGAGTCATGGATATTAATTGTTTTGTTTGTATCATCATGTGTACATTATTCAACGTCGAAGGAGATATCTCTTGGGTGCTTGTCTGACATTGGGTTAGGCTTTCGGGGATTGTGCTTTAGAGATGTCGATATCGATTAGGATGGTCTACGCTTGATAACGGGTTGCCATGAACGCACTATTATTTCAACTTTGTTGTTTGTAAAGGCTATCGCTGTTCGATGTGGGGAAGACGGTTTGGGTTCTTCTCTAAGGGGTTGGTAGATTGGTTGGATTAATCAGCTTATTCTCATATACTTTATTGATGATGTTAGTTAGCTCTTTTATCGTTCACTAAGACTGTTGTCTAACTCAAGGTTTTATGTCTCCCTCTTATTACCTTGGGTTTTTCATCCAATTTTGGATGGGAAGACTAAGTAGTAGGTGATCCCTTGGTGAGGTCGATGTTGCTAAATGGAGACGAGTAGGAGGCTTACATACCAGTTTCTTATTATACATATTACGATGTTTTTCCGGCATCTGTTGTATCCTCTGAGTGTTTTAGTGAGGCCTCTTCGTATAGAGATTGTAATAACCCAGAAATCCGAGCCAATTTAAAATTTTTATTTTGGAAACTTTAGTGAATTTTGAGTATTTAAAATGAATTATTTTAAATAATAATGACGAAAAATTTATTTTGAACAGAATTAGAACATATATATTTATATAGATCATCGTTAGAAAATAATATTTATTTTTAATCATAAAAGGAATTGAAAATGGCGCGATAGTTTGAAAATTCGATTTCAAAGTTCAAATGAATGTACAGGATTCAAAATAAACCGGATTTTAGAGAAACCGAAAATATTAGAATCTATTTGAAAATATCTTTCCAATGAATTCGGAAAATTGAAATTTCATAGCGGGAATAAAAAGTTATGTGCAGTTGATAATTTAGAATAGTCGCTATGGAATCCTGGCACTTAAAATGGAAATTTTGCAAACGATCACTACTTTCGACGAAACCACTTTTGTTGGATCCGGGATGTCTAATTATTGCTAGATTCCAAAATTCATAATTTTTTGAATCGATATGTGAGCGTGGCAAAGTTAAACGTGTTTAAATAGTTTCAGCAAATTTTGATCGACCAAAAAATGGCCATTTTTCAAACGGTCTCAGAGTTTGATTAAATTAGTTTTGTTAAGACTGTATCGGCAACACGAAGCTAGAAATAATTTTTCTGGAATTTTTAGAATCTGTATGTGGCCCTGGTAAATTAAAATGTACGTTCGAATTCAATTTTAATTGATTTATATTTTAATTTAAATTAAAACTGACTGTAACAGTCGAATGGGCTAACGAAACATATCCCATTGCGTTTGGAATGGGGGCATTTAGCGAGGGGTGACAGTCATGGGGTTCAATTTGTATTTAGAATGCAAATTCTCGCTTTAAAGAATTAAATAAAAAATTTATATTAATATATAAGGTCAAAAACCCTAGGACTCAATTCATTGGTCAACGCCAAACTAAAATCCCACCTCCCTCTGAAAACCGACGGCAAAATGAACATGATTCTTCTTTTATTTATTTCTACAAATCCTCTCAAAATAAATCAAAAATCAATAACTGCAAAGTTGTTCTACTGCATGAGATCTTCATGCTGATCGAAAATAGGATATTTTCGTGGAGGATGGAGCACGAATTTCGAGCCCAAATGGGTTGCGTTCGGGCTGCCGCCGTGAGGCGCAGAGGCCACCGGACCGGACGTCGTCGCCGGCGCAAGGGAAGGGGCTTCGGCCTTCCTCGTGGTGTCACCAGATTAGTCTTCGACATCCTCCATCGTCGTGCGCAGGGAACCCTAATTTTGAAGATGGCCGAGTTTTACTGGAGGTGTTCAACGCAGAAGAACACCGTGAGTTTCTTATATCATTTCTTTTCTATTTTATTTATTATTTTATTTTTCTATGTAATTAGTTAGTTAATTTATAAAGAAAATAGTAGTAAATGATTTTTTTGTTTAAAATAAAAATAGAAGGGATTTAAAAATATGAAATATATATATGTATTGCTTTAAAAATATAAATTTGCATGGTTTTAAAAATATAAGTTTGCATTGTTTTAAAATAAAAATTAGCATTCCTTTGTAATAAAAATAGCATATGTTTTGAAAGTAAAAATAACATTGTTTTTAAAATATAAAGCATTGTATATAAATTATAAACTAGCATTTTTTAAAAAATAATAATATCATAGTTTAAAAATATAATTTGTATTATAAAGATAGATTGATAAAAATATGATTTTTATGTATATGGTTTCGAAAAAAAAATACGATTTTTATTATATGAATAACAGAATAAAAACGTGATTTTTATACGAACAATATAAGAATAAAATTGGGATTATTATACGAACAATATAAAATTAAAAATTTGATATTTATTTATAAAGATCATTGTTTAAAAACCTGATTTTTAACATACACCGCGTGAAATAGATCGATGGAAGCACATCGAAGATTTTCTACATAAGAAGAGTCGCAGCGTTTGGTTTAGCTTATGCGTGAGAACTCCTCACTTTTAATTTAATCTCTAGTTTGAAATATATACTAGGATGCAGACGGTGCTTAGTAGCACCCGACACACGTCGTCCACAGACCATAGATGACTTGTTTTGTTTGATTGATGTGTTGTGAAATTTTATTGTGTGATGTGGAATGAATAAATATTTTATAGTTAAAAATATATTTTTTAACGTGTATATAAAATAAATATTTATAAAAAAATCGGACAATTTGTTTATGTACACCCATTTGACTAATATTGATTGGGACGATAAATTTTACACATCGCCTAACTGCACATATAAAAATCTGTGTTTGTTGATTGGAAACCCCACACAGGTGTTGGGATGATATTTGGTGTACATTAATCCCAATTATTTAGCTGTATATCGATCGATTGGTTGACAGACTGTGTAAGCGTTAATTATTTATATCTAATGCTTATGCTGTTTTGTGGTGCACTCTGGATGATGGTTGATGAGGTATCGTTGCTATTATATATGTGTTGTAGGGAATCCATATAATTAACATTATATGGTAATTGATTGGGCCTCATTCCAATTGGGAAAATAAAGAATAAAAGAAAATTCATGTGTTGAATAAAATATATATTCATGTGTTGAACGAAAGAAAATTCATGTGTTGAATAAAATATATATTCATGTGTTGAATAAAAGAAAATTCATGTGTTGAATAAAATATATATTCATGTGTTGAATAAAAGAAAATTCATGTGTTGAATAAAAGAAAATTCATATGTTGAATAAAATATATATTCATGTGTTGAACAAAAGGGAATTCATGTATTGAACGAAATATTTATACAATAAAGTTCACGTTTTTATTGTAAGTAAGAATTAATAAATATTCATGTGTTGAATAAAGCACATATTCATGTATTGAAGAAAATATTCATTTGTTGAATAAAATAATGAAGTTATTGAAATATATAAAGCCGTGTTGGTTAGATTGACGCCATTTTGACGTGAATGATATTTATATCGATTTTATTCATTTTTATTATGAATAACGAAAAGGAATTGATTTCAAAATCTAATGTTTTGAAAATATTATCATTTATATATCGATGATATAGAATATTCAATTTTGATTAGAAATTGAATAGGAAGTTGAAATCGTTTTGAAAATGAATTTAAACGATTTATACAATACATTTTGAAAGGAAATCGACGACATATATATATACATATATATATAATAGCCTGAATAGAACGCGTCACGCCGCGGCAGTTCGCGAATTTCGACCATTGACTTCGAATGGACACAACGGGAGATCAGACCGTCGGATTCTCCTAAACCCATAACCGTTGGGTTCGTATCGAAAAGAGCTTTCTAACAAACATTAGTGATTTGAAATCTAACAATTGGATTTTGAATTATGTCCAAATCAAAATTGGAAAAGGTCGTTGTAAGTGCAATTCGATGGCCGTTTATGGAAATCGACTGTACGGGCCTTGATAAAATTATTAAAAATAGTAATAATTTGTGTAAAATTATAAGAAATGATTTGGATGAAAAACTCCATATTTGAAAAGATGAAAATAGATTTTTATCGAAGTGCACTAGTTTTGAACTAGAATTATAATCCATTTATTTTTTAAATAAATAAATTCGATTTGAAAGGGTTTTAAAAGTAATACGAATTTCCAATAATTGAATTGGAATGGATTTGAATCGAAATTGTCTTTGGAATATTTCGATGTTGGATTTCGTGATTTTACAGATATTGTTATGGGAATTTGAAAGATATATTTATATCGTTATTTCCATTACGATATTTGTTGGTCGTAGAATTTGATATTAAAAAATAAGCCGATATATTTTCTATTAAGAGCCTTGTATTTAATATCAAATGGGATTTGGGTTTGTCATGAATGGTGTCTTCATTAACACTGTTCTTAAACCCAGTTGAGAAAAAGATTAAATCTTTTTATTTAGATTTAATGAAGTATACCAATTAAATGATATTTAATTGGAATTGGAATTGATTTTTAGGTTTATCTGAACGGTGTTTTAAATAACACTTGTTCTTTAACCCGATAATTAATGGAATGTGAATTGGGTTTATCGTGAACTGTGTTTTAACGACATTCGTTCTTTAACCCGATTTACAGTGAAATGTGATTTGGAATTTATAAATCTTTTGTTAAGATTTAAAGGAGATTTTCCAAAGTAAAGTTTTCCAATTTAATAAAATAAATTGGAATGGAATGGAATTCGATTTGGTAATAATCGAAGTGAATTTATGTGGAGGAAGACAACTAATATATTTGGGGGCCTTGCCATTATTCCATTTACATTATTAGTTGGATATGGAAGTTTATATCGATTATATATATATATATAGCTATTTGTTTTCCATGAAGATTCCATTGTAAATGGAATGTGATTTTGGGTTTATCGTGAACCGTGTTTTAAAAGACATTGGTTCTTTAACCAGTTAAAGACAGAATATGAGTTCCGAAGTTAAATAATCATTGATAGTGATTTTTGGGAAGATTAAAACCAAGTGGAGTTTTAATGAATCTTTAATTAGATTGAAATGATCGAGAATGGAGTATCACCAGTTTTGCTCTAGGCAATAGTTAAATCTTTAATTAGATTTGAACATGAAATGTTAATTGAATTTACCGATAACACCGTGGTGTTAGATATGAAGTATGACCAGTTTTACTTCATGGGATGAATAGGCTGGGGTTGGGAAATTTAACAAGTGATTACTTCGATAAGGTTCGCTAATCCCGACTAGTTTGGATAAACCATAATTTGGTTTGAATTGATATTCGAAAGAATATTAAAAAATAAATTTAAAGAATTTATCTTTGATAAAATTAATGGGGACCATTCCCAAAGTGTAAGTATATTTGAATAAAAGAATATTCTGAGTTGGAATGAGGCGTATGTTGTGTTTGTGTAACACTTGTTTATTATATACGTGAGTTATTCGGAAAGGCCGGGTTTATCCCATTCTGAATAACTGAATCAACGATGTGCCAAGGATGAAGATGGTGGTCGAAGAGCGGAGGTCTTCACATCGTTTGGATAATAACCGATGATCTTGATTGGGCTGTACACCCAAGAGGAAGGAAATAGTTGGTGATCGTCCAGACGTACTTGGAGATCGATGGATATGCGAGGTACAAGGTGCCTCGGGTTTCGTTCAAACCCAGAACGGACTTGTAAATGGACTTTGTGTCTGACACTAGATATCATTCTGTGTGGTTGATGGATATCGGTTGCATGGAGTGGTTTGCCTGTGTGGCATGCCAAGATGCAAATGATCAAGGCTTTTGTTGAAAAGCAAAGTCTTGTGGTTGATGATCAAAGCACGGCCTGTGTGGCATAGCTTTGTGTATAACGTTAATTCGCGAGCCTCACACCCCGGTTGTGAGCGAGGGTGGTGTCAGTGACCTACCAGCCCTGATAGGAACCTAGTTTACAACTGGAATGGTATCTAGAAAGCTCTGTATCCATATATCTCTTTCAGTTGTGTATTGTATTAATTTTCTGTTGCAGTAATGTATTTAAATATCTGATATTTCTCTGATGTATAATATTTATTCATACTCTGTATGTTCTTGTATTCTGATGGAATTGTTGTAACTAACAATGAAATGTCCTTCTATTTGTGTTCTGATTCGTCTTGTCCTCAAAGCAATCCGTTCTTTTCTTACCGGGAAAGTTACGGGTTCTTACAGAGATTATTGATGTGGTCCAAAGATGTTTTGGATATTCTGTGATGATATGGAGGCTTAAATTTCTATGCAATTACGCTTCACTATTATTGCATGTTGTATATGTTCTATTATATTTTATCCTTGCACTATGAGTTACACGATAGGTTCGCTTGTGTTATCCTACCCAGATTATCGTCCATAGCTACCTGACACATATTTTAGCGCATTATTCCCTTGTTAAGTGCAGGAGTTATGGGCGGTCGTCACATTTGGTATCGGAGCTCTGGTTATCGATTTTAGCCAAATCTCAAAGACGTAATTACATATAAGAGACGTATTTGTGGATTTTTGATGGATTTATACTATATAGTAGTGTATATTATAATAGTTTTTGAACTCCATTTGCAGTTTTTCTCGTGCATGGACTAATCATTCTATAATACAAATTTAGAATGATTTGTAGAACATCGAGACACACTACTAGGGAGGAGACTGCCTGAAGGGGGAAATGGCGGTATACTAGATTGCCGAGCTATGTTCAAGGCCATGGTGACAGTGATCATGAGGAGGGCCCTACTCCAAAGATAGCCGCGGTAGATGCAGAAGTTCAAGTGTAGGTTCCTAGGGCTGTGGACTTCGCAAAGTAGTGCAAATACTTCACTACCCTAGGAGGGAAGCAGTTTAAGGGGACCGAACCAATTGAAAAAATTCAAGGGTGGCTTGATACATGTATTCATATCTGTAGAGACTTGGGAATTGACGATGCAACGAAGAGGAAGCTTGCATCGAGGCAAGTTCTGGGCAGAGCTATGGATTAGTGGAACTCTATCACTCTTGAGACTCCTAAAGATGATGTCACATAGGGGAAATTCCAAGTCAAGTTCGAGGAGAAGTTTATATCTACCCTTTAGAAGTCTATTCTGTTTAAGTGGTTTGTCGAGCTTAAGCAGAATGGTAGGCCAGTGCTTGAGTATGTTTTTGACTTTGAAGCTTTGTCGAAGTACGTTGGTTCATATGTCGAGACTCCTTATCAGAAGAATGAGAAATTTGTCATGGGCTTGGACAAATACCTTGGGAACCTACTGATAGATCATTTGGATTATACATATGAGAAGATCGTGGAAAAATCTCTAAGGAGTGAGAGTTTGTTTCCTACGGAAGAGACTGTTGTTGCAACTCAGGAAGGACCAAAACCACAGCAGGATGGAAATGACAAAAGGAGGAAGTAACAATAGCAGAAAGGAAAAGATGACCAGAAAAAGGTGAAGAGCGAGGTGATATGCTTCAATTTCCAGAAGAAGGGCCGTTATTCTAAGGATTGCAAGGATTTTTAAGGTGTTAGGAAGTGCTTCAGCTATGAGAAGCCTAGGCATAATAAGAAGGATTGCCCATAAATAGATAAGGGTAAGCAGGTTGGGAAGGCATATGCTATCGAAGTTGTCCCATCTTCTTCGGGGACTCCTACGACGGAGAAGAAAGGGAAGGGTGTCGTCATTCAAGGTAGTCTTCCCGATTAGAGATGCTTCAATTCGTGTGTTGTTCGATACTGGAGCATCGCATTCATTCATTTGTAATGAGTTTGTTTGTCACTTGGGTTTGGAACCCGAGATTTGTGATAGACCACTGGTCGGAACTAATCCAGTGAGGGCTCGTCTAGTATGTGTATGATATTTTATGGTCTAGTGTTGTCGATTCATGGTTGCTTCTTTGTGTGTGATTGCTTTGTTTTGAACTTCGCTTAGTATGGGATTATGTTGGTTATGGTATGACTCAAGAGGTATGCGACAAAGGTGGATAGTGAAAAGATGGAAGTGACAGTCGGGAATGTGGAAGGGCGAATGGTTGTGATTCAATGTAAGCCAAAAGAAGAGGTCTTCATAAGCTATTTATATTTGCTTGTGATTCCACAGGAAGACTTGTCATTGGAGCCAATCGCTAGTGAGTTAATGATGTCTTTGAAGAGGTCAAAGGGTTTCCACCGCATCGCGAGATTGAGTTAAGAATCAATTTGGTCGAAGATGCTAGATCTATCTTTATGCCTCTTAGGTGGATAGCGTCTAAGGAACAACAGGAGTTAGAGGTGCAAGTATGTGACCTTTTGACAAAAGTATTCATTCAGAGAAGTGTATCCGAATGGGATGCACCAGTTGTGTTTGCAACCATGACTGACGGATCTTTGAGATTATGTGTGGACTATCATGGGCTATGTAAGGTGACCAAGAAGAACAAGTATTCATTGCCAAGGATAGATGACTTGTTTGATCAGCTTCACGAGGCCAAAGTGTTTTCTCATATGGATTTGGCAACGGGATTCTACCAGTTGAGGGTGGCGAAGGATAGTGTGTCGAAGACAGCTTTTAGGACACCATCTGGCTTCTTCGAATGGTTGGTGACGCCATTTGGGTTGACTAACGCGCTAGCATATTTCGTGGATATTATGAATAGAGTATTCAGAGGTTAGCTGAACAAGTTTGTGCTTGTGCCCGTGGATGATATTCTGGTTCACTCCCGGAATTTGGAAAGATAATAAAAGGCACTTGAGAGTTGTTTTGGAAACCTTGTGAAAGCATCAGCTGAGAGCTAAACTTTTGAAGCATCACTTCTGGAAGAGCGAAGTGAGGTTCTTATTCCATGTTGGTATGGATAGAGAATAACGGTTGATCCCATTAAGGTGGCAGCAATCTAGGACTTGGGTAGACCTTAGAATACAAAGGATGTACGGAGTTCCTTTGGATTGGCTCCGAAAAACAAGGACGACTGGTTGTCCCTGATATTGACGGATTGAGAGTTGAGGTTCTAAGGGGATGTCATCACTAAAAGTTGATGATTCATCCAAGCAGTAACACGATGTATCAGGGCATGATGCGAGCTTACTGCTGGGGAGGGATGAAGGGAGATGTTAGAATGTTCATTTCCACAGGGTATGAACTATCAGTTAGTGAAAGCTGAACAGAAGAAGCTGAGTAGTTTGATTCAGCCATTGGAAGTTTCTACATGTAAGTGGGAGCATAAATCGATGGATTACCTAGGACCAGGACAGAAAACAAAGGGATTTGGGTCATTGTGGATCACTTGACCAAAAGTGTAAGGTTTATTCCTGTCAGATTAACTAGGAGGCATCGAAGTTGGCTAAGCCATATTAAATGGATAGTTCGATCCCATGGTATCCCGGAGAGCATAATTAGCTCCTAGGTTGGTGGATCGTTTCCCATAGTCGAGCGGATTGGAAAGCTCAGGTATAGGTTGAAGTTACCTAAGAAGAAGTCGAGACTGTAGTTATGAAACCTCGTAAGCCGCTTTTTGTTGTGGGGAATGACACGAAACAACATAGGAGGAAGACGGTTAAGCTAGTCAAGGTACAATGGAGTGAGGATGATAATGATTGTACATGGGAGATAGAAGAGAGTATGAAGACGACTCATTAAAAACTCTTCATTGATATGACCCATTAATGTCGTATCAACTTACACCATTGTAACTTCTACTATCGTTGCCAGGATTCTGCATGCTAAGATAAGGCTATGGTAGGCATGCAGAATTGTTTTTTTGCTTGTAATTTCGGGGGCAAATTTCTAAGGGGGGAGAATGTAACAGCCCGCATTTTACGTATCGGAGGATCGTAAAATATTTTTATTTATTTCCCCGATGGTGAATCAGTCTCATATTTTGCTATGTTGTTTATGTGGATGTGGGACATGTCCATAATTTTCACTAATTTTATTTGTGACCATTTTACCGCTATCAGTCTTGTACATGGCATAACTTTTGACTGGGATCGAATCAGGTGCATAGGTTGGATTCATTGGAAAGGAAATGGTGTTGCCAATTCCATAGAGTGGTCACATTAAAGAGGGAGGAATCACTGTTTTTTGTGTTTCACAATTTCCATTCAGGTTTTTAGAGCCATTGATGGGTTGATTTATGGAGGCCCATTAGTGGGCTGGTGGGAGGCTATAAATAAGGGGATAGAGGTATGGAGAATAGTTTACTTTCTTCATTCTCTCATTTGGTTAAGCTCGTGATCCTGCTTGCTCAATCAAATGCAACTTTCCACTATTAAAATTCTAGATCTACAAAAGAGAATCGAAGATCTACATCGTTTGAAGCTGGATCTACGTTAAGTGAAGAGAGATCACATCAAATCAAGAGTTTGAAGCATATTCTTCGCTATTCGAATTGAGAAATTAGCGATTTCAAGTTAATTCAAAGAATTAGTGAGTGATAAGCATCTCTCACAGGGATTCAATCAAGTATATGGGTTGTTTGAACCTAATTTCATCATTTTAAGTTGTTTCCATCTAGATCTACATCATGGTAAGTATATTTTCATTTAAATCACCATAGGATCTAATCTAGCAACTTAAAACAGGTAATTCTTATGTTAATTCATATGTTTATGCAAGTTAGATCCATTATTATATTTTATGCATTGATTTATCATTTTTTGGAGAATTTTATATGATTATTGATGAATAATTGTCATTTTGACGTTGTTAATGATTTCATAAAGTGTTTATAGTTGAATTAGATGATTTGAATGAATTGGTCGCAACTATGTTGTCGTTTGGTGATGATTTTGTCAAAATTTGAGCTATTTTTGGTCAGATCTGGAGTCGGATCGTTTTTCCTTAGGTCAGGTCGTTTTTCTTAGGTCAGGTCGTTATATGAACTGGGCAGTTTTATGGACTGGACAGTTTGGAGCATGGACCCGGTCAAAAATTATGAAGCATGGACTGAGAAAAAATTATGGAGCATGGACTGGGAAGAAAATATGGAGCTTAGATCGTTGGAATGGCTGGTACTAGATCATGGGTGCTAGATCGTTCGGCTTGGACCATTGGAGCATTGGTGACGTTTTATCGGAGAACGACCTAAGGTTAGGGCGCTGACACTTAGATCGTAGGCTCCAGATATGTAGAAGGTGGGCTGGCAAAGAGAGCTTAGGTCATGGGACGACCTAAGGAACTAGGCCGTGCAAATGACCTAGTGAGGTTGGGTCATGAATGAGCTAAGGATATGACAACGTTTAGAAATGCTATGAATGAGGGCTTAAACACTATGGAAAGTTGTACACAGCAATTGGATGAAACGCTATGGATTAGTTGCCAACCAAATGAAGTGTATTTTTTGGATCGAAAATGATTGTGACTTCGAAATGTTTTCAAGGTGGGATGTTCGAGATGATACGTTCGTTGATCGTGGAGATGCAACAAATGTGAAGACGGTTCAAGTTGGACTTGAACTCATGGATAATGGTTGACTGATATTGTATACGAGCTTGTAGATAGTCGTCGGCCATGACGACTAAAGTAAAGAAGGCTTAGAGATTATCATTGTCGTAAGTTTTGGTGGGCACAAAGCAGAGGTATAATAGGGACGCCTAAAAGGCTAGTTGGACTAGTAGAGTACCCTGGACCCATTGGATGGGCCTAGTTGTCTTTGGGAGGCAAATGTACGTTGGACGTGCAGTAGTCTAGTTAGAATTGGGATTACCATTATCCTTTGACAAAAGGCAAGGCATTTAGCCGGTCATACGATTAACGATGGTTTCAAAGCAGGACTGGCGGTGATAGCCAGAGTCATGGATGATGATTGTTTTGTTTGTATCGTCTTATCTAGATTATTTGACGCCGAAGGAGATATCTCTTGGGTGCTTGTCTGACGTTGGTTTGGGCATTCGGGGCTTGTGGATGAGAGATGTCGATTTCGATTAGAATGGTATACCCTTGATAACTGATTGCCATGATTGTACGGTTATTTCAACTTGTTTGTTTGTAAAGGCTATCGCCATCATATATAGGGAAGACAATTTGGGTTCTTCTATAGGGGGTTGGTAGATTGGTTAGATTAATCTATCTATTCTCATATACTTTAAAGATGATTTTAGTTAGTTATTTTATCGCTCACTAAGATTGTTGCCTGGCTTACGGTTTTACCTCTCCCTCTTATTACCTTGGGTTGTTCATCCAGTTTTGGATGGGCAGACTAAGTAGCAGGTGACAGGTGATCCCTTGGTGAGGATGATGTTGCCAAACGGAGACGAGCAGGAGAGTTACGTACTAATTTCTCATTATACGTATTATGATGTTTTTCCTCTGTCTGTTGTATCTTCTGAGTGTTGTAGTGAGACCTCTTTATATAGAGATTATTGATGTGGTCCAAAGATGTTATGGATATTCTATGATGACATGGAGGTTTAAATTTCTGTGCAATTATGCTTCACTATTATTGCCTGTTGTATATGTTCTGTTATATTTTATCCTTATGTTGTGAGTTATACAACCGTTTTTGCTTGTGTTATCCTACCTAGATGATCGTTCATAGTTTTCTGGCAGGTCTTTCAGCGCATTATTCCCCTTGTTAAGTGCAGGAGTTATGGGCGGTCATCACAGACAAACACCATAAAAGATAATGTTCTCATGGTAAAAATGATTATTAAGATAAAATTCATCAAGAATGCCGAATTCGTTTCATACTCACCAAAAAGAGCTTTACAAACTTTAAGCGCTAAAATTTCCTAACTTAGGAGTTATAGTTTTTTGCAAAAGAATATTAACAATTCTCTCCTTTGGATAACAATTATGATTTTTGAATTCTAAATCCTTCGAAAATGTGATGGAAAATCTCCTTTTCATTTTCATTGATTTGAAACGTTGAAAGATGTATTTTGGCAAATTTTCAACCAAGAATGTGTCCTAAAACATCGCAACCTAAAACAATTTGTGTTCCTTTAACGTTGCTCCAAAGTAGGTTTTCATTTTCTTCATTAAATTTTCCATTAAAATTATCAAAAAACATTTTTACAAGATGAGGATAACAAACAAAATCATTTTGACTTAGGTCAAAAAGAGAAAGAGTCAAATTTTTATTGAAAAGAATATCAAGTTCTTAGGAAGGAAAAATGACTAAAAATGGTTAACCTACCAGGATGAATTTTCCTTAGTTTATTTACTTGATATAGGCATTTCTAGCCTCTAGGTCATTGAAAACATTATACTTGACAATTCTAGAGACTCTCAGGATGATAGGATTGTTTAAAGATGAATCATTAAAGTTATGTAGAGATAAGTGTTTAAAAATGGAAGTTAGAATTGGAAATGAGATGTTACGAAAGAATGAATATACATGATATAAATAGAGATTCAGTAGAAACATTATAGAACAACCCACCCAAAACTGGCCTAAATTTAGACCCGGAAAAGGCTTATCAGAACTTAGAGCCATTCTAAATAAATCATTGGTTCCTATAGGGAAATACTTAAACAAATTTAGCAGAGAAGTCTAAAACGAAATTAGAGTCTCACATAGCGAAAATGATAAAATATAATATCTCAAAATTGATGTACTATAAATAAAATGATCATAAATGTCAATTACAATGAGTCTCAAGCAATAAAAGGTACATCAATAACTATCCTAATAATACAATAATAATACTGCCATAAATAACAAAAAGCCTCCGTCGTCGGGCTCCATCTCCAAAATATTACTGATCCCAAGCATTCTCACATACTAACCTATTTATGTTAAGAGGATGGAGGTCGGAACATAAAGTTATGGTGAATGAAAATCACATAAGTTTAAGGAATAACTATTTCCTATATTTCTTAGTATGAATTATTCACATTGTGTCTACGTAGTTCAACGCGCAATCAATCATACTCATTTATGAGGCAGACTACCCTACATTCACTTAAGGCCTACACTGTTTATTTATTTTACAGAAGATTCTCTATCATCCCCTAATATCCTATGAGGCGGACTACCATTCAGTCACTTAAGGCTATTGCTTTATGTTTATTCTTGGGTGGATTCCCACTATCAGTTAATACCCTTTGGCGGACCCTAGTCACTTAAGACCCCATCTTCTAATTGTCGACGCTATTAAATATCATGTCCATTGTAATATGAGAAATAGTAATCTTCCACTCAATACTGGGAAAAGGTAGACCCTCATCGTCATTGAAGACTTCCCCTGGTGGACCCATACATTACTATTTAAATGGTATTACAGGTGAGCTCCTAGCCACTTAATACTTCTCTTGGACACGCGGTCCCTTTTACATGACCGGTGGAACTCTTAGTGGAACATCCTTAGGTTAACCCTCACTTAGCCCCCAAATAGGAAGAGAACACTTCCGGAGAACCACCCTACTCATACTCCATCGTTTGCTAGGACCATTTTATACAATATACGAGAAAGGTGGACCCAACGACCATTTAAGACCTAATAAGGTCGGGTCATGTGACTCTGGTCCATAACCAAGGATTGAACCTTAGGAGTAGACCTAGTACTAACCACTTAATACCCAACAAGGTAGGTCAGCCACTTAATACCTTCTCAAAGCAGTCCTACTTCACGCACAAAAAATATATATATATATACATATACACACATACATATACACACAAAAGACATCTCATATTAAACCGACCATTTGTAGACACTTGATTTTCTAGGCTCCGGATAGGGTTATACTATAAGTTGGGATTAACCCCGCCTCTTAGTGTAACAATTATAATGGCCTATGGCACCTAGACCTTTCACAATAACCAGCCTTACTTGTAGATGTTGGATATGCAAGTTAGTTCTAGGTGGACTTCTACAACAAGCAATGGTTAACCTCGTGTGTTAGTATGTGTCATTAATTTTGATAAAATCCATTAACTCACACACATACAAATTTCCTATGCGCACATTTGAATTCTTATTTTCCTAACTTGACGCAATTAGTACACAATTAATACGTATTTATATTCCATTTATTACGCTATAAATATATGCAAATAAATAGGCGTAAATTCAACGTACGTGAATAATGACCTAATTATGTTTGAAATGTCAATCTTAATAACCCCAATTAAGATATACAAGTTAATTTACCTATCGACTAAGATGGTTCAAACATGTATATCCCCCTTCGATGATAAAAAGGGAAATAACAACACATAAAAAAAACTTGCAACCTAGGTTTGAATAGTTATTTAAATAATAAAAGTATAGACAAGGTGCCATAATCCAGCTACATATGCACAACCTTGCTTTTGGGGCTACTTCGCTTTTTATTTTATATTGCATGCAAAAATTTAAGATTCTAGTATATTGCATACAATACATTCAAACAATCTATTTGAAATAGATGCTTAAAACTATTAATTTACAAATACATAGACCTTATATTTTAATACACAAACATATCTGAATATCTAAAGTGAAAATCAAGTGAATCGAACCAGAAACTAGGAACTACACAACAACCAAAGTCTAACTTTCATTATTTCAATAACATAAACCCAAACATATAACTTTTGATTGACCATTTCCACAATAAACAAAATGTAGGATTTGGAGGTTTTATAGTTTTATACTCGTTCTAATCCAAATCCCATACACGCATAAAAATTCAAATCCGTACTACAAAGGGTAGAACAACAACTTATAAGATTTCCACTCATAGAGACCTAAGAAGGAAGAATAATATAATTTGTGTAGAATCAGACTGGATTCAGCCTTCGAAATAATCGTACACCAGTCCTCCTAATATAATATATAACAATAGACCAGAAAAGATCTTTAGTAGTATTTGAAAAATGCTACCAAAACCTTTTGGTAGTGTTTTTAAAGAACGATACTACATGTCTCACAACTAAATTTCCTGTTTTATTGGTTGGGTTTTGATAAAGGCTATCAAATCTTCTGTGCAGTTGTGTTTTCCAAAAGCAACCGAAGATATGTACGTGGGTCATTTTTTTCCTTTTCTGCAGCATTTTTTTATGCAACTAAAAACTTTCCGTTGCATTTATTTTCTGCCACTAAAATTTAGGTCGTGTGTGACAATTGTTTCTGTAACGTTTCTCAAAATGCTACAAAAATGTGTTGATTATCTTGTAGCATATTTTAAATGCTATTATATACTATTAATGGCTTATATTATTTCCAGCAACCAGTTATATAATAATCATATTAAAATCAGCAACAATCATATAAACGTTTGATTTAAATTAACAGTCAATCAATCATATAATCATCATACTCAAATAACTGAGAAAATATTGGTAAAATATATATTTTCCATAATCATTTAAATAATAGTTATTTGACAAAATCGGCAATTCACGTACGCAAGCATTCAGAAACAAGTTTACACAACAAATATCATAATACATATAACAATAAATCATGTCCATTGTTGCTGATGATCTTCACTCCGGAAAAGCTAATTACTTGTAGACAAGGATGATAACCAACAATAAGAATTTGCCATGAATTATCGAGTAACATTCAAACAATGGTTTATTTCAAAGGAAATGATAAGATAGATGCTTGTCTTTTTTTTGGAGGTTGCATACAACCTGAAGATTATAGTCGCAAAATGTTGATATTTGGTGATTAACTGCACTGCAAACTCATGTAGTTTAGGTTCTTAATTGTTTAAACATAATTTCAATAATAAATAGCATGCTAGTCTAAAGTGTTTTTAGTTATCATAGTTGGTAAATAAAGTATATAAAAACATATATTTAGTTTAGTTAGATCAAACACTAGTGAGATTTGTTAGCTACAATTTATATAGTCTTGCTACTTAGTTCAGCTTTCAATTAACCACACCATATTAAATAAATCAAATGATAGTTAATTAACTAGCTTGATAAATAATGCTATGATTAATTAACTAACCAAATCATCAATAAATCTAGTCATTCCTCTATGTCAAGTTGTGTGCGGCAACTGTTTTTGCTTAATGGCTCTATATTTCTCACTTTTTGCTGAAAATAGATAAATGAATTAATTCTAGATGAAAAAAATAGACATTGCACAAAAAGAACGGTATGATAGCATGAATCTATAAATAAACAAACCTTTTGGTTTTCTATAGTAATAATAATATCAAATTAGTATCAAGAAAAAGGAAATTGTTGATAATTCTTTCAAAGTAATTCTATCATAATATCAACAAGAGACACTTTTTATCACAAATACATCTCTATGCATTTCGGTTTGCAAAGTATGTGTGTACATTTTCTTATAAAATTAACTCAAAAGGTCATGTCACAAATACATGTTTGTGCATTTCAGTTTTAAAAGTATGTGTAAATTTTCTTATAAAATTAACTCAAAAGGCATGATAAGATTGCCAAGAAACTACAAGTACAAAGATTCAAATACTTTCAAATATAAAAACATGCATATGACTTGGTTTTACTAAATTTTGAATATATTCTCAGTGATATGCTTCTATTTTATAAACTATACAGTTAGTTTCTCTTTTATATCATCATGGAAATATCTCTAACTAAATAACCACCCTATTTCGCTATTACGTATGATCACAAAGCTAAAGATCAATGCATGTCAATGACCATTGTTATAGCGGTAAACCAAGAGTGGCAAGACACTAACTAGAGTTATTCTCAAGGTTAGTAATCTATAAAAAATATGCTGACTTTTAGTCAGCGATTACATGTGGAATTATAACCTTACTTGCACTATACTTGCAACATAGGAGTAGTAAGCAATAAATTATATTGCAGTTGTTAATTGATAGTGGTACGTGCTAAGGATTGCAGAATGCGGATCTTAAGAAAAAACAAACACTAGAGGGAGGTGAATAGTGTTTATGAGGAATTTATGAAAATCTTAAACTAAAATGATATACTATATGAATCACACACACATCAGAGATGATCACAAACACAGAATCAAACACAAATACAGAAACAGATAAATATAAAATGCAGAAAAAAAAGAACACGCTTGATTTTATAATGGTTTTGATTACTCCTATGTCCAATCTCATACAATGCTGGATTGCACAGAGTTTTATTGATATCAGAATCCAATTACAACACCCTTGATTTCATGGCTATAAGGTTAACATCGATTCCACCACCCTTGATTTCACGGCTACAACGTTAACACCAATTACGCCACCCTTGATTTCACGGCTTCAAGGTTAACACCATTCCCTTTCCTTGATTTCAAGACTACAAGAAACACACCCTTTCCTAAATGATTACAACAACCCTATAACTCTTCAATAGCTCTTCTAAATTGGTAGCAGTATGTAAAGATTTAGAAGAGATGAAGTTTTATATAATTCGAGTAGAAATCGACAAAGTATAAGTGTAGAAATCAAGAAAATGATATATTTTAATGGTGGTATGAAAAGGGATGAAGATGGAGAAGAAGAATGGTGAAAAAATTCGAAATCAGGCCCTATTTATATTGTCTAAATGGTTGCAACGTTTCAGAAACGTTACAAATAGTGAAAAGACACTTCCTTTCAAAATTGAATTTCTGACAGTTGTTTGTTGACATGGCTATTTATGTATGTCGACATATTATATTTTTTTATTTTTAGAACTACTTTTCAAGTGTTTAAACATATATATTATTCTGGAAATTCTTGAGTCAAAACTTAGCAATATAAAAGAATATTCGAAAGTGTAAAATCATATGAAATCATAATAATATATTATATAAACATATTTATAAAGTTATAAGATTTAAAACTATAAAATTATATAACTACATATATAAACTTAAATATATGTATATATATTAAAAATTTAAACTTATATGTTTGAAATCATAAGTAAGATAATCTGAATTTTGAAAATAGAATTTGAATTTTGAAGATCAGAATTTGAAATTTGAAAATCAGAATTTGAACCTAGAGTGCTATTCAGAGTCTTACAAATAAACTAGACTCTGTTACTATATTTTTCTTGAACTCTTGATATCCCTATAACTTGATAACTCATGAGCCTTGCATTTCTTCTGAATCTCTTGAACCTCTAAAACTGTAGAGTCTTCAGTATTTAAGCCCTGTATACAAATCCTATATATATATATATATATATTCTAGACAGAAATGTTAGTACATATTTTATTATCAATTAATAATGATAATTAAAATAAGGTTGTTGTCATCAAAACTCGAATCTCCAGCAATCTCCCCCTTTTTGATGATGACAACCTTGATTTATAAAATATTCATACATGTTGATACTTTTTGATCTTGTCCTTCGAAAAGTTACCCATATCACCATAAATCCTACATACTCCCCCTTAAACTAAGCCTAACTAATCTTTATTTTATAATTTCTCCCCCTTTGTCATCAACAAAAAGAAATTCTAAATATACTCCCCTTAAATCTACAAAATATCTAAAAGATTATGACTTCCCCTATATTCATTCCTATATTATCCTAATTCTAACAAGAAAGAGTATAAACAATTCTAATGATTCAAGTATTTCATTCAATATTTACAATCCATATGTATTCAAGTTTTCAAATCCAATCCAAACCAAGCAATATTTGCAAGAAAGTTCAAGCACATTCAAATCAAACAAATCATGCCAAACAATTCAAATATCTCTTGGAACTTCCACCCATTCATCTTTTCCAAAGATTGGGTCTTTCTCGATGTCCTTCCAGTCTTCTTCATTAGCGAGTGGTGCTTTATTGTTTTCATCATTGAAATGGGAAGAAAATGACCAACAAATTACGTCAAATTGTTTCTCTTGATATTCGACCATTTTCATCTGAATCAATTCTAGATGACGTTGATTGCGAAGTACTATAGAAAGGACATTCTTGAAAGAATTCAATGTTTCTTCTAGATTTTCACTCAAATTATGCATTGGATTTGCCATAAGTTAATATTTTAGAAAAGGAATGATTAGAGAAGAAGGAGAAAGTTTAGAATGAGTTTTTCTGGAAGAAGGAGGTATTTACAGGGCCTGAAATTCGTTGGAATTGAATAGACATTAGTTGTTTATTTAAATTTTAAATTTTGAATAAATTTGAAAAACTGTCAGTCATATGCCGACATAGTTAAAAATGTATGTTGACATACATTAGTAACTTTTTGGTTATTT
The DNA here is from genome assembly GCA_030737875.1 of Allium sativum. NCBI lineage: Eukaryota > Viridiplantae > Streptophyta > Magnoliopsida > Asparagales > Amaryllidaceae > Allium > Allium sativum. Next base: position 369,150,123 of record CM060919.1, read on the forward strand.
TTAATTTTTAGCTACTTTTTATTTTATGATTTTATTTTATTCAATTCTAATTAGTTTTTATAGTAAATTAAAGATTGTTTTGACAGAAATAAACACCATCCATTACTGGTTAAAAGAAAATACATCCAACTAGTATAAGTACTAAATACAAGATTCGAAAGTAAATACAAGCAGATACGAAAGATAACATAAATTAGATAAGCTTAAATTTCAGCAGACGATGATGGGGAAGATTGTATTCCAAATTTTCTTCCTATTTTGCTAATGAACTTGGACGTATGCATAAGAGTATTTTTGATCTTCTTTTGGTTCTTGGGTAACCTTGCTTGATTTTGAACAAGCATTTCTTTGGAAATGGTTCTAGTATTAAAAGGACACTCTATACTTTCCATAGAAGTTTTTTCTTCTTCGATATGCATAGGATCTTGTTGTTATTGCATACGAGCTTGTTTATCTTCGAATGTTTCATAAGGCTTAAAGGTGATCTGAATTTGCATAAGATGTATATTTCCCAAGTTAAACACCTTTCTTTACACAAATTCTTCTCCTTTGAGATCCACTCCAAAATATTAGAAAATCCGAGTAAGATAAAAACTTCATAATAAAGAGTGTTTTCTCCAGTGGACATTTCTCTGGGCTTAAATTCTTTTAAAACCATATCAGCCCAATTGATGTCATAAACAGCAATAATAGCAAATAGTGCTTTTTGAGCTTTGAGGGTAAGGTTTTTGAAATTTCCGGAACGAGGAGTGGTTGTTTTTTGAAGGAAGAGTTGACTGTTGTTGCTTTTGGGAAGAAAAAGCGATTTTTGAATTCCACATGATCGTCACTTTCAAATATGCGATGAACGGTTTCCAAATCCGTTTCATCAATTTTGAACTCCGAAAAATTCGAGCTCGTACTTTTACAATTCAAGATATTACCCAAAATTTATAATCTGAAATGACTTGAGTGCCTTTTACGCTACTCCATACTTGATATTCATCTCCTTCGTAAAAGCCACGATTTAAATTTGCATAGAACATTTTAACTAGATTGGGATAAAATACTTCATTGTTATCCCGTGAATCTATTAGACTCAAAACTCCATTTTGTTCGAAAAGAGAATGAAGACTGTAAGATGGAAAATCTTCAAAGATGGCGAACGCTCCCATATTGACTTTTCCATTTGCTAAGTAGTCAACATAGGCATTTTTTGCTTCTTTATCATTGTAGAGATATCCTTTGATTGTTTTGGATAATCTCATTGTTTGAGGTGTGCTTGAAGAAGCCATTAAAGAGTTGTTTTTGAAGAGTATAGATATGAAGAAAGTTGTTTGAATTTTGACTAAGAGGTAGAGAGAAAAAGATTGAACAGATAAATAAATAGAGATTGAATGGGCACAACTTTTCTGAAATTTATGACACTTTTTCAGACATTGGGAGTTAGTGAAAAGTTGGTGGGATGTTTGAAAGTTTAAACTTTTGAAATTCAAATTTTAAATTTCATTTTCGGACCTATATGTCAACATGTCGATTTATGTATGTCGATATACATTTTGATTTTCAAGAGACATGTTGATTTGACCTTTGTTTATAGTATTATCGTTTTATATTTCTGGTTTTATTATTTCCTGAAACAATATTAATACTAACACTCATTAAAAAGTTAATTATTATTATATTTATTATTATTATTGTTATTATTATTTATGAATTTCATATTTCAAATTTGAATTTTAAATTTTAAATTTTAAATTTCAAGTTTTAATTTTAGAATTTTAAATTCCAGATTCAAACAAGGCAAACAGAAAAACATCCTTTCATCCAGACCGACCATAAAAATTAAAAATTAATTACGGTATACCTGGTATTTAGATCCATTTCTTTGATATTTTTTTGAATGTTGAATCACTGTGAAACATATATTTGAACTTCCGGTTTCTGGCTCTTCATCACCTAATGATGAGTCTAATCGTCTAAAGTTGATGCGTACGTTCTCTTTCTCTTCTTTGACGAATTACTATTGTCTGTTTATTGATTTGATTTATCCGGATATGGACACATTCTCTTTATATGGCCTGGTTTGTTGCAATTATAACATGATCATCATTTCTTCCCGAACTCCCTTGATTATTTCTTTGAAAATTATTTCTAATTTTATATCTTAGAAATTTTCTGAAACTTCTTGTCATTAAAGCAATTTTTCCATCATCTTCACTACTTGTCTCAAAACCAATTGTTGTCACTTTGAATGCTATAGATTTCTTTTCTGTAGGCTTATTTTCCCTTCTTTTCTGTAACTGAACTTCAAACGACATCAAATTCCTAATTAAATCACAATCTTCATTTCACTGACATTATTGGCTTCTTCAATTGCCAATGTTTTCTGATCCCATTCTGGAGTTAATGAACTAAGTATTTTTCTGACTTTATCTTCTTTTAAATAAGTTTTTCCCAATGCTATTAACGAATGCACAATCTCCTGGAATCTGCAATACATATCGGAGATAGATTAATTCTCATTCATTTGAAATAACTCAAACTGATTAATTAGCATTGGTATCATTGTATGTTGAACTTTATTGGTTCCTTCATGAGTAACTTTTAATGTTCTCCACATTTCATAAGAAGATTTACAAATAGACACTCTATTAAATTCATTTCTATCTGATGAACAGAACAACATATTCATGGCTCTAGAATTACTCTATGCAGTAGGCTTTTTCTCATTAGTCCATTGTGCAAAAACTGTAGTGGGTTCAACATATTTAGTTTGTGTACCCATGTGTCTAATCCTACTGATTGTAAATATATTTTCATTTTACCTGCCCAATATGAATAATTATTACCATTAAACAGTGGTAGTCTAACAGTGGACTGAACTATTATAACCAGCATTGGTTGCCATTTAATATTTTAAAAAATCAGATCATGAACTTTATGAAAACCTATGCTCTGATACCAATTGTTAGGGATTGTGGAATGCGGATCTTAAGGCAAAACAAACACTAGAGGAGGATGAATAGTGCTTATAAGGAATTTATGAAAATCTTAAACTTAAATGGTCTACTATATGAATCATACACACCAGAGATGATCACAAACACAGAATCAAACACTAATACAGAAACATATAAATGTAAAATGCAGAAAAAGAAAGAACACACCTGATTTTATACTGGTTCGGATTACTCCTACGGCCACTCCTACACAATGCTGGATTGTGCAGAGTTTTATTAATATAAGAATCCAATTACAACACCCTTGATTTCATGGCTACAAGGTTAACACTGATTCCACCACCCTTGATTTCACGGCTACAAGGTTAACACTGATTCGGCCACCCGGGATTCCACGGCTACAAGGTTAGCATGCTCCCTTTCCTTGACTTCAGAGAACATGCCCTTTCCCAAACAATTCCCAAAAGATTACAATAGCCCTATAACTCTTCAATAGCACTTCCAAATTGATAGTAGTAGGTGGAGATAGAGACAAGATGAAGTATTCTATAATTTGAGTAGAAATCGGCAAAGAATAAGTATAGAAATCAAGAAAATGTTGTATTTTAATGGTGGTATGGAAAGGGGTGAAGATAGAGTAGGAGAATGATGAAAAAAAATTCTAAATCAGCTCCTGTTTACAATGTCTCAATGATTGCAATGTTTTAGAAACGTTACAAATAGTGAAAAGACACTTCCTTTCAAAATCGAATTTCTGACAGTTGTATGTTGACATATTATAGTATATTTTATTTTTAAAACTATAAACATATATATTATTCTGGAAATTTTTGAATCAAAACTTAGTAATATAAATGAATATTCTAAAGTGCAAAATCATATGAAATCATATAATTTGTTATATAAACATATTTATAAAGTTATAAGATTTCAAACTATACAACTATATAAATATATATATATATAATTTATATATATATTAGAACTTTAAACTTATATGTTTGAAATCATAAGTAAGATAATTTGAATTTTGAAAATAGAATTTGAAAACTAGAATTTGAAATTTGAAAATCAGAATTTGAAAATTGAAAATCAAAATTTGAAAATTGAAAATCAAAATTTGAACCTGGAGTGTTATTCAGAGTCTTACATATAAACTAGACTCTATTACTATATTTTTCTTGAACTCTTGAAATCTTGATATGTTGATAACTTGATAACTCATGAGTTTTGAATCTCTTTTAAATCCTGAATCTCTTGAAATTCTGAAACTTAACAGTCTTTAGTATTTAAGTCCTGTATACAAACCCTGCATATATTTATACGTATTCTAGATTGAAATGTTAGTATATAATTTATAATCAATTTATAATGATAATTGAAATAAGGTTGTTGTCATCAAAACTCCATTCTCCCACAGTACGGTTTCAAAGTAGTTTTATTTCGGGTCAGGTGGGAGAACTTTATTGGGTTTTTATAAAAGGTATGAAAAAGTAGATAAACCATGCACTGATGTGTCTTAAAGGTTATATATTGCATTAGGAACATACAAATAACTAGCCTGTATGCAAGTTGATAGTTGTCAGAAAGCTTTTGTGTGTGGTGTCAGCTTGCAAGTTGATTGTGAAATTCGTTAATGGTTGATCGAAAAGAAGATGGTGATGGAGGCCTCAAATCAATTGTGAGATTCCACTAATGAGCATAGGGTATTTTCGGGGTTTCAATAAGTCACTATAGAATTCATACTCATCGAATTCTCTTTATTAATAGTTGAAATAATGCACAAAAAGAATGTAAATATAAACATTAATGTTATATTAGCTATAACTAACATAGAGAAAGATTATGTGGAAGACGGAAAATTTATCACTTAAAAAAGATACGGTAGCATCTCTTGAAATTATTTCATTGACAGAAAATATAAATGGTAAAATTATAATGTAGGTGCACTAAGTGAAAGGTATCTTGCATTCAGAAATGCTCATCTCCTCACGAACAACAGATAGGCGAGTCTGCTCTATCAAATTCTCGAAAGTAGTAGGAGAAGAACCCGAATTGGAATGGAATGAATCTTTTCTGTTCATATAAGAAATATTTAATTCAAAAATGATGCACACAAAAGTACACATAACTAAAAATTAGATGTCACCTTCAAATAAACTATCTCATCTTCGGAAATGGTTTTTCATCTGTAGCAGCAGTTGCTTTAAAACTGTACCTCCCACATTTTCCTTTTCCATTTTGAATCATATGAATTGCAATTAACTGAGCGTGACATTATTTCATTCCTATTTTTGATAAATGGATAAAAACAAAGAAAAATGAAAAGTGCATCTTTAAAATTTCAGGGTCCTTCCACGGTCCGTTCTCTAATCAAAGATATCCTCCTAGCACTCACATTTACATGTGCCACCAAGAAACTAAGGAAATTCACTAAAAATGTCATTTAATTGAGTAATCACAATGCCTTTCGAATAATAACAAAAAATGATGTCATGATCTATTAGTCAAAGTTTATCAAAATGTTAATCATAATATTACTAAGAATATATATATATATATATATATATATATGATGCTAGAATCCAATCCAACATGTTTGTTTCCCAACAGCAAAGCATGTACAAGTTCGACTTAAAGGAAATTGTAGCAACAACGGCTCTTTTAATGGCAGAAAGAAACTAAGCTCTCAATCTCTTATATTTCTCTTCGCTCTCTCCAGATCTCTTAAGTGTGTTTATTTCCAGATCTTCCTGCTAGCTCGCATCTTAGATCCCTCCTCCATCTTGTGGCTCCTCCCTTTGATGTGCTTACTGTAGTGGATCTTGTCTTGCGCGCTCTGCATCGCTTACTTTTTCTAGGGCTTCGTTTTTGGGAATTTTGATCGGCATGCCTAGCGCTGATGGTTTGTTCGAGGTTCATGGTTCAAGCACTGTCTCTTGTCTTCTGATAGATGCAATTTATGCATCCATTCGCGAGTTCATTTCTGAACCAATTTCTGTTGTTTTATTGGGCACAACAACGTTTGTAGTGAAGCTTCAATCTCTGGCTTCTTTTGGGACTCTTGTGCGTTTCAAATATATCATCGTGGATGGGAAATTATAGGAGATGGTGCCTTTTTACAATGGTACTTTTGCATCGTGTTTTGCTCCATTAGGCAGGATGGGTTCTCAGATTTTTGATGCGGTTATGGGTTGTATTCTCGCTTCTGAAATAAATCGAGATCAGGAGGAATTGACCACCTCTTTCGCTCCTAGATTGAACTTCAGAGGCTCGAAGTCTGAGTATTTTCAAGATGTTGCTAGTTTTATTGTTGGAACCGTTACTTATGGTGGATTTTTCAGTCATGAAGGGTGTTTTCTGTTATCACTGAAGTCTGTTGCTTTTGGAGAGCTGACCGCCCCAATCAACGCTGGCGTTGGAGGCACAACCTTCACTACTGCAGTTTTTTACTGTGGAGGAGTGTTATCGAGGCCAGCAAGTCACAGTGAGGTTTTGGAGAATTGGCATGGCAAGACTGGAAGGTCATCATCACGGTCTCGACGCCGAGGCGTTCTAAATCGATGAAGGTGATAGCTCCAGTATTGACAACAAAGATCTCTGATGTACCACTGGTCTTTGCTGCGCCTGCAGCACCTCTTTCTACTACTAATGTCTTCAGGGCTTTGTCGGCGTTGGTGGTTGAAGATGAGGATGAGGTGTTTGACAACAGTTTGGGTCGAAGGAATGTTCTTGTGCTGGTTTTTCTTCCTCGGAGGTGGATGTTTCATATCCAGATGTAGTTGCAGGTGTGTCGAAGACTTGGCTTAGGGGATCCGACTATCGCCAGTGGTGTAGAAGTAGGGCTGCTATACTACGCGAGCAGTCAGGACCTACTGTCCTTGGCGTGGCAGCGAAGTACAGTGAGCCTCTTGTGTGTACCCCGGTAAATGCATCGCTGGCGATAGGTTCGGTGCTTCCTGCGAGATCAGTTTGCTCGCAAATGACATTGGGCTTCTCGTCTGCTATCTTGGATGGTATCGGAGATATGGCGATCTGTTTCTTCAAGTTCTTCATCTGGAAGGTACGGTGTGATTTTCCTGTTTCTTATATCGTTGATTGTGTGCATGCTTTTCTTGGGCCTGTAGCAGTTTCTAGTGGCTTGCTAGCTTATGTGAATTGTTTGGTTCCTGTTTGCTCTCATCCGTTTGAAAATTTGGATTTATGTCCAATGAATCACACCCATTAAAAAAAGTATTTTGTTTTGGTTTGGTTTGTTCTTGACTTATGTTTCGGATATTCATGATGCTATTCTAGGTAGTTATTGGGGTGTATTGAGCCAAATCACACATATGTGTGAGCTCCTTGGCACGATTGCGCCTCCTGAGGTTGTCGTTGTGCCATGTCACGTGTGTGTTTTGCTTGGGTTGTGTGGTGTGAGTTCTTGTGTTCCTATTTTGTATTTGTATTCTCCCTTTTTGTTGCAATACTCCCTTCCATTCTTGGAGCGGAAAGAGTGCACTTCTTTGTTTTGGGCTATGTTTGCGGTTTTACCACATGGCGATGGTGGTTTCTTGATTGGTTGGTACTATTCCTGTTTTTATGCTGCGGGTTGGGCTTATTGTGACTTGTTTGGCGATTTTGCTTTTGCCTCTTCCTGTTGGTCCTCGGTTTTCAGTTATGCCTAGTTCTTTGGGGCTTTGGCCTTCTGGTTGGGTTCCGCTCACTTTGCATCAGCTTCACTACGAGGCCTTCTCTGTGTCGCTGGTGACTAGGTTGTGTTGGTTTTGGATCTTGCTTGGTTTAGGCCACTTTTGTTAGCTATCCGGCTACGACTACATTGGATGGGTGGCTTCTCTGTAGTAGGCATATAGTGGACACCGCGATGGTTCAATATACGGTCTATCAGAGAGGTGGCCTCTCATGTATGTCCTTGTCGTCGATTGGTTTTTTGGAACCCGATGTCTGAATTTTTATCTACAGTGCAGGTCTATCAATATGATGATAGATCTACTTTGGTAAAGTTCATATAGCAATTGGTGTTGTCTCCATTGAGCAACCCCACACTTTCTTGGTTTCTCATGACGATTTGTCGTCATGGTCTTCTTCTCCCCCTTCTTCTGTTTCTTATTCATCTGTGTCCTCTGTGTCTTCTCCCCTTCTTAGTAAGGCCGGGATAGATATCATTAATGATCTCCTAACATGGCTTACTAAGAACTCTTACCCCCCACGTTGCTCGGTACGGGGTTCTTGTTCTCCTTCTCTGAGTCTTGATGGCTCTTCAGGTATCTCGGGTCTATGTGAGGATTATGCATACTCGACTACTCGATCTTATCATCGTAGTCGACGAGTGGCCCCTTGCACACCCCACACCATTCGCACACTCTCTGTAGTGGCATCCGAGCAGATCGTCAGATCTACTCGACATACTCTTTACCTTATTTAAGCTAGGCAGTTCGACCATCCCTAGCCGTATGCTTCTAGTGTCGTTTGCTCTTTTGTTTTTCGCTCTTCATGGCGAATTTTCTTTTCTGGAACGTTAGGGGCATAGGGAATGATGCGTCGGTAGCTAAGCTAAAGCGCATCATTCATAAGCATTCTATCTGTTTAGTCGCGCTCCTGGAACCACTTGTGGGAGCAGACACGATCACCTCTTCGGTTTCTCTCTTGGCTTTGGTGGTGCCTTAGCTAATTTTTCCGACAAGATTTGGATCCCATGGTCCAAAGGTGTCGTCATTTACCGAATTTTTGATTCGGATCAGCTTTTATCAGTAGCTTGTTCATTTCCCTCTCTGTCTTCGTCCTTCCTCTTCTCGGCGGTCTATGCTAAGTGCGATCGGTTGGAGAGGCAATCCTTATGGGCGGATATTCTTTCTCTGTCTGACTTGGGTTTTCTGCTTTCGTTCTTGGTGGCGACATTAATGTTGTCGCCGGTCAAGCAGAAAAGCATGGCGGAAATGTCATGAACCGCTTGGCGGTTGCAGATTTCAACTCGTTGATCGTTAGATTGAGGCTTTCCAAAGTGTCATTTGTTGGGTCGGCTTTCACTTAGTGTAGTAATCAAGAAGGCCCTAACCAGATCCTATCGAGGCTTGACAAAATCTTTGCCTCTGAGGGATGGTTTAGTCTTCCTTTCTCTTTCTCTATCTCCTATCTGCATTGTACCTTTTCTGACCATGCCCCTATGCTTCTTAGCTGTTCCCCTCGATCTCTTTCTGGCCCTTCCTCCTTCAGGTTCCAAAGTATGTGGCATTCACATCATTCCTTCCTCAGTGTCGTTGCAGAATCCTGGGGTTATCTAGTGAGTGGTACCCCCTGTGTTGCCTTCTCTCGTAAGCTGAAGTGGATTAAGATTTTTCATAAGGCGTGGAATCTGCTGGTCTTCAGAAATATTTTCGACCGTGTCTGAACAACTGAAGAAATTCTTATCCTAGCAGAAGCGACTTTCGATGAGAAGCCTAATGCTGCCAACAAGGAGGCTTAGGCGTTGGCCCAACTCACTTTCTCCTTTGAACTTCGTGTAGAACACGACCACCTTCGGCAAAAAGCTAGAATCAAGTGGATTGTGGAAGGAGATACGAACTCCAAATTTTTTCACTCGACTATTCGTAAGAAGAATAATCTTCTCACCATTAGTCAGATTCATCTCCCAGACCTTTCTTTGGCTTCCACTCCAAGTGAAGTCAAAGATATTATTCTCTCCCACTTCCAATCCTTCCTCTCCGTCTCGTCGTTTTTGGCATCTGACCCGTCCCTTCTTGCTTTCATTCCTTGATTGATCCTTCCGTCGGACGACTCAGACCTAGCCGCACTACCTTCATTGGAAGAGATACATGCTTGTGTATTTGCTTTAAGTAAGGGTAGTGCAAGTGGGCCAGATGGTTTCAATGGGATTTTTTATACGAGTGTGTGGCCTATCATTCAATCGGATCTTTGCCTTGCCATTCAGTCCTTCTTCTCTGGTGAAGACCAACCCGGTGGTTGGTCTTCCACCAACTTGGTTCTAATCCCTAAATGTGATCATCCCAGTTCTTGTTCGGATTTCAGACCCATCAGCTTATGTAACTTCTCTAACAAGGTCATTTCTAAGGTCCTAACCACTAGAATAGCACCTTTTCTTGAGCGCCTTATTTCTTCATCACAGGCTGGGTTCGTAAAAGGAAGGCTTATCAATGGTAACGTCCTTTTATCCCAGGAGCTGATTTCTCAGATTGACAAGAAGGTTCAAGGATCTAATGTGGTCGTCAAGCTCGATATGGCTAAGGCTTACGACCGTATGTCGTGGTTCTTCTTCATCAAGGTCCTCAAGGCTTTTGGCTTCCCGAAACCCCTTATCGATGCTGTCTGGAGACTTATCTCCAACTATTGGTTTTCTATTCTCATCAATGGCTCGGCTACTGGATATTCCAGGTTCGGTAGAGGTCTTCGGTAGGGAGACCCCTTGTCCCCTTCCCTTTTCGTCATTGCTGCCGAGGTTTTTGTTCGGGGACTTCACTTCCTAACGATAGCTGGGCAGATTCAAAGGTTCGGCCTACCGCAGGGTTGCCCTGTCATCTCCTCCTTATCTTTCGTTGATGACATAATCATTTTCATAAATGGTTCTCGTCGTTCAATCAGGTGCCTTCTTGGTCTCATCAGGCAATGCGAGAATTGTTCGGGGAAACCCGTTAACGCCGCCAAAAGCTGCTTTGTGCCAGCTAATGACCTATCCTTGATTAGATCCTCCTGGATCAAGTCTGCCTCTGGCTTTAAGGTTGCTTCCCTTCCGCTTCCATATCTTGGTATTGTGCTATATCGAGGTAGGAAGCTCAACGCCAACTTCGATCCCCTAACTGCCAAAGTTAGGGGAAAGATTATTAGGTGGAATGCTTCCCTCATTTCTCAGGCAGGCGGAATTGTTCTCATTAAGTCTATCCTTGACTCCATGGGATCTCATATCTTTGCTGCTATGACTCCCACTGCTGCTTTCTTCCGCTCCTTCCAGTCTTTGGCCTCTTCCTTTTTTTGGGGCAACAAGGACAACGCCACTCGCCATCACTTGATTTCATGGAACATCATTTGTCGTCCCAAAGATAGAGGAGGCCTTGGCCTGTGCAATCCTAAGGACATATGTTTGGCCTTTGCTTGTAAGATTTGGGCGAGGTTTGGAGCAAACAACTCCCTTTGGGTCACGTTTCTCCACACCAAGTACCGTAGGCTAACAACCACGAATTACACCGATATCCCGTCCTACGCTAGTGAGACGTGGAAACGTATGCAATCCGTAAAGGCTTTAACAGATGCTCATGGGAATGGTACCATTTGGGGTGGCAGTCTTTTCGCTCTCAAGTCAGCATGGGAAACTGTGCGGATGCCTGGCCCTCGGCTCCTAGTTTTCAGCTTTATCGGGAATGTCCGTAATCCGCCAAAGGTTTCTCTGTTTATGTGGAAAACATTGCATGACGGTCAACCAATAGATGAGAACCTTCAGCGTGTTGGCATCCTACTCGTGTCTAGATGCATGTGTTGCAACACTGAACGCACTGAGTCCTGCTTTCATTTGTTGATTTCTGGTGCTTGTGCTAGAGCAGTCTGGAATTACTTCGGGAATCTAATGGGTTGCCGAGGTAATGCCATCTCGTTGGAAGGTTTGCTGAGTTTCTGGTGGGCTGGGAACTCTGGTAAATCTTTTCGGTCTATTCTAATGCGTCTGATTCCATGTCTTATTTGCTGGCACATCTGGTGCTCCAGGAATAAGGCGGTTTTTGACGAAGTAGCAATGGATCCTCCTTCCATTATCTGGAAGGTTAGGAACGATATATTTCTTGCATTTCGGGGTCGTCCTTTCAGAGGTGTCTTAGGTGCCTGCTCTAGGAGACCAACCGTTATCTTTGATATTTTACAAGTAACGGCCAGTCTGAGGGCAGAAGTAGGTTGATTATGTTTTTTTTCTTTTATTTAACCCCCCCACCCCGGCCTTACGTCATTTGCTATTTGTGCAGATTTGGCTTTTTAGGTCACCGGTTTGTTATGCTTGGAGCTTGATGGGTCCTTATATCTTAAGATGATGGAGCAGGTACTGTTGAAGATTTAGAAGACCAGCCCACTTTGAGATCTTAGGGTTGCACTTTTATAGGAGCTGCGAAAGCTCGTTGTTCTTCAGTAGTCTGTGTCCCGAGGAGGGCTATGGGGTTTGCGCAGCTTTGGTCAATAGGCTTTCTTGGTGGCATGCACGATTCCCTTGCACTTGGATTGTCCTTCGGGTAATTTTGAGATGTTGATGTTGTGGTCTCTTCGCCTTTCACATGTTTTTGATTTCACATGCTGCGCCCGAGGATTGGCTTGGAGTTGTTTTTCTGTTGTTTTTTAGCTCTTGTTGTAGTTCGGTTTTTCTTTCGTTTGTGTGTGCATGATTTCTGTTATTCGGAAATCGTTTTTGTGAGCCGTTGGAGAATGACTTGATTCTCTCTTTTGGTATGTCATTTTTTGGAAAAAAAAACATGTTTGTTTCTCAAAAATGTAATGTTACGGGCTTCTGATATATTAGATACTAAATTAGAATTGATGTATTAAATGTTCCCACATCTATACATACAAAAAATTCGGAATATAGGAAACAACTTATTAGGAACGCAATATTGAATATAAACACGCTCTATCTTCATATTAATGAAATGAAATAATATGTTCCCTTATTCCCTTATCTTAAGAATGTACTTTCTGAAAGCTCGCTTTATCTTGTTTAAAATTTCATTTCTATCATTGATTGAATCAATGTCTTTCTCTTCGTGGAACTTACACCTTCTACTAAACAACTTGCACTTTGCCTCCCTGTCTTGAAGCTCCATTATCATTCTATCAATATTTTCTTCCGGGGTTCTGGCAATTTTAGAATAACATACATGCCAAGGAAAATAAAATTAAAAATCATAATTGGATTCGCCGTGCTGTATTATCAATTTATGCATTACGCTAAAAGAAATGAAGAATGAATAAGCATTGTGCAGTCTACCATTAAATTGCACTTTCTAGTTACTTCTAAGGAAAGATGAAGACGAATACAATGTATTTACACAAGCTATACTTTGAAAAAATGGTGCATCATATAAAGACATTGCTAAATGTCATTTCTTAATAACTGAATTCAAGAAACATTTAAGTTATTTGGCTCCTTCATTTCAATGCTTTTTCAATTTAGTGTCAATTCAATGTTCTTTCAGGTTACAAGGTATTCTTGAAAAGGGTCTTTACAATACAAGTTGAATAAGATTAATAAGTTCTCTTAACATGTATTTCTTAATTTAAGGCACTTCAACATGGAAATTTGATGTCTAATCAAAAGTGTTACCATAACCGAAATCTAATGTATACGTACACATATAGAAGACCAAAAGTAGATATTGCTATGATAGGTTTTTTATTGAAACTCAAAAGTTAAGAAAAAAATTGTTCAATGTTAATTACTGACTGAATTTTTCCTCCCATGACGTCCTCTTCCTCGAGCCCATCGAAATTCTCCTTCCTTCCCAACTCATCTTCATGCATCTCTCTGTATCGAATCAACAGACATCTCGCCTCTCCTCTTAGATCATTCCCTCCTCCATCGATTCCCCCACCACTAGGTCCACCTTCTGCACCTTTTTCTTCCTTATTGCAAGCATTCCTGAGCCTTCACTTCCTGTACTAATGTAACAACCTGAATTTTAATAACATGTTGAAACTAGAAACCAGGGCATAATTAACTTTTAAAGTGAGAATCATGGGAAGCGGGTTGCGCCATTGAGTTCATCTCGGAATTCTGCATGAATTCGACTCTGAGTTTTCGAAAATCGAAGTCCGTATGACTGAGTTATGACCTCTAGAAGTTTCATGAATTTTCAGAATCAAAAACAGCTCAGAAATTCGAATTCAAGACCCAGAAGCGGGCTGGGCGGGAAAATTCCCGCACAGATCCCAGGTCGACCATAGGGTCAACCTAGGGGTCGGCCTGGCCAGACCAAGTCGACCATAGTGTCGACCTGGGTGTCGACCTGGGGGTCGACCTCCCTGGTCGGCCTGGGTGCGACTAGCTAGCTGGGTGGGAAGGTTTGCGGGCCTGTGACGTTTTTGATGGCTCAGATCAGTTCTAGGGTTAATATAAGGGCCTAAACTAGTTACTACACCTATAAAAACACCCTTAGACCTAACCTAATTCATAGCAAGTCATTCTTACACAAAAATTCTGCTGAACTCCCTCTTGAACCATGGCCGCCGCCCACAAATTAAAGCTTAAGCATTCAAACTCAAATCAGTTCAAAGAACAAAGCTTCAACAATGATTCAAGACAATAAATCAACAACTCCGCAACATTTTTACAACAAAATCCAGTTCTTAATTCATTATCCACGATCTGTAAGTTCTAGTTGTTTTTAGATTTAAACTTGTTAATTATAATATGGTCTTGGAATAAAGTGGAATTGGATTTAAGTATGTTTATCAATTTAGATCTATTTCTGTTGCTTCTTAAATCTTGAGTTTTGGGACTTTTCTATTTTCATTCTCACGTCAAGCTTACGATCTATTCAGCTTGTTGTAAATCAGTTTTTCTTGATTCATGTGATATTATTATCAAGATCTATCTTTTATGCCTGAGATGTCGTTCTTATGCCAGTTTTCTCTCTGTACTTATTGTTATACAAATTCTACCTCCCCCTATTTATTTTCTTTTGATGAACCTAGGTCAATTTCGGACCTAGGCCTAAACCGCGATTTGCGTACGATTGAATACGGGGAAATATGGGAATATTGTCTATATTAGATATATATGTTTGGAAAAATTGATGGCATAACAAGAAATTGGAAATTTGGGTATGGTCAACATAATTGAAATTACAAGATTGGCCATTGGCACAACTAATTTGGCATGAAGTGAGCATACATGAATTGGCTTTTAAATTATATCACGAGTTCAGGCCTAGGTAAATTAAATCAAAAGATTAGGCTTACAATTGGGCATAAGTAGAATTGGGAATTTGAATATAAAAGCGATAGTAAATTTTATAATTGGCCTAAATATGTATTATGAACTTGAGTAATTGGCGTGTATTGTAATAAAAAGATTATAGTCTGGGATAACTACATCATGAATCATAATTTGGGTTTATTTGGATCTGAAACTTGATACATGTAACCTTGGCTAGAACTTGGTATGGGTAAAATGGCATAAACTTGTCATACATGCAAATAGGAAAGAATTGGATATATGTAAACTGACTAGAATTGGTGGTGTGTGTGTGTATATATATATGTATGTATATTTATTGGCGTGTAATTTTGGAACTTGGGCATATGTTTATTAATATGTAATGTCGGGGATTTGAAACATGAAAATGATTGTGTATTGGATAATTGACTTGAACACGAATATGAACATTCTCATATGTTAAACATATGAACTGGTATAAGGGTTTTGGGTGGAATGTGACCATTAATGAACCTTTGACACGAGGTTAGACTTAGTTTGTGGTGTAAATCTTCTCGGAACCGCCCAACAAATCTAGTAGCCACAAAGTGTCAGTCTAACGTGAGAGGTCGAAGGCTAAATTGTAGGCGTAACGGTTTATGACACGAGGTTGGACTCAGTTTGTGGTGTAAATCTGCCCGGAACCACCCGGCAAATCCAGTGGCCACAAAATGCACGGCCTAATGTGAGAGGTCTTGATTCGTTCATCATAATGAATGAATTAAGGAATACTAACCATAACAAGACGTTGGTATGGTTAGAGGGTTAGGTGGGATGGCACGGAAATTTGACAGGTAAATATGGACCTAACCGGTATGAGTTAAGAACACGTAAAACTTATAAGTGTGGGCTTAACCATCATAACATGTTAATTAGACCAGTGGGTAGGGTTAAGTAAATTAAGAACGCTTAACCAACATAACTGTTAATCAGACCAATGGGTGGGTTAAGTAATATGACTAGACTAATGGCACTTAATCGATATGACATGAATGGGTGGGTTAAGTAATATGACTAGACGAATGACACTTAACCAATATAACATGACACGTGGCAGGGTTATGTCAACTTGAACATATAGATAATACTTAACCAACTAAGCATGATACATGGGCGGGTTAAGTCATGAACTGCTTGAAAACACTTAACCAATTTGATATGCTAAGATAGCGGGGTTAAGTTATGAATCACTAGACAGCACTTAACCAACTTGACATGATACGTGGGCGGGTTAAGCCATGAATTACCTGAAATACTTAACCAATGCAATCTTACGAATGGGAGCGTTAAGTTAAATGGGTTGGCGATTCTTAACCAATATGACATGGTGTATGGTAGGGTTAAGTAAACACGCGAAGGCAACGCTTAACCGATATAACAAGACATGTGGTAGGGTTAAGTAACACCAGAGAGAACACTTATCCCAAGGTAACATGATGGGGGGGTGGGGTTAAGTTAACTTGAATGAATAACACTTAACCAACCTGTGGGGTATATGAATAGAACCTAGGAAAACCCTAGTAGCAGGACCCGTTTCAGCAGTAACCCACACTAGGTATCAACGGTACCCTGAGCTAGGCAGGGTGGGGCACGATTACTGGGCTGATTGTAAGCGGTCAAAACGGCAGCGGGTGATCCAGCAGTGTAGGTTCCGATGGATTATGGGCGTGCACGTATTCTGGAGTGGAAAATTTAGCCACTGGTCATCCGTAGATATAACGCTGTGCATCAAGAATTGCATCGGGGTTGATACACCCTAGGGTGGGACCGGCACAGGTATCTACAAGTAGGGGGGCGCAAGAACTAGGTCGAGTAGGAGACGATCGATTAAGGTAATAAGGATACATCTGACACATTCGTGGCAATTGGGCTGGTTGAGGTGAAACCCTCATATTAGATGTAGTCCTGAAGGCTACCACAACTACGGGGTAGGGATAACCTTAGTGTATAACACATGTGAAACATTGTAAGTAAAAGCCAATCAAATAGGTACGGTGGGGACACAAAACTGTCAATATGAGGTGGCACCCTCATCGTGGGAAATATACCTATGAAACTGTCATGCGAGGTATGGGGGTTCACTTATCTTGTAATTACAACTAAGTAAACTAATTGGAACGCTAGTTAGGTGGTGCAGAGAATACAGGAAATCAAGGAAAATAGGGTAAAGGTGAAACTTAGAAATCTTGCGACGTTATTGAAACCTTGCGATATGATACTTGGTAGGAACCTTGTGATGCTACCCTTGATAGGAAGTATGGGATGTTATACTTGATTCATCGTGCTTGTAGCTTATCCTGTCATCATGCTTATGTTTACTTTCAGTTTATTCATGCCATGTTATCTTTACATGTTTTTATGCTGAAAGTCACTAGGACTTACTCAGTCTTTATGACTGACCCGTTTTGTTTCGGCTCTTTTTCTTCCATTCCCCCTAGTTTCGCAAGGTTTGAATACAGCTTAGTTCGGATCTTACCAAGCTTCAAGTCTCTTTCATGTACGGCTTGGATTTCTCCTGGCTATGGCGTGCTTTGCTTTATTGGGGAATACTGCAATTTATTTTATGCTTCTTTGTTTTTGAGCAAGGCAAATATTTTAGTTATGTAATTGGGTATTGGAAGTTGATGGGCTTTTATTGTAAACAATTATATAAATGATTTGAAATACTTCTACTTTGCTTTCCGTTGTTTTATATCTATCTATCTTGTAATATTTCTGTTCCAGTACCCATAATGCTCCATTGAAGTTAAGGCATTCCCTTTGTGAGTGACCTTAACGGATGTGGGTTGTTACATTTGGTATCAGAGCAGAAGGTTACCAGACTGGGAAAAAGCTTTTAAAAACCTTCTGAATTTATTTTCAAAATGTTTACAAAGAAGCATTTTCTAAGAAAAGTTTTGTTTTACGAAAGGCATATTCCCCAAAGCCATATGCACTATCTTTTGATTCTCTCCTTGAGTCTTTTCTCTCTTTCTTTTTCCCCATAGTTTTGTAGGTGTACGACACATGTAGGAGGGCAAAGAAGTGCCCAATTTCCATCTGTAGCTGCAATAGTTCCGTCTGCGTCTAATCTTATTTCAAGCTTTGTGGAGTCGTCGTGCAATGGAGGCAGCTTTCGAGAAACTTGTCAACAAACTATACAAGTATAATAAGAACAGGTATAAAGAACACAAGCCTAAGGATGAGGAACTTGTTGATATGTCTTAATCCACGAAGGAGGAAAAGGTGAAAGGAAAGAGGTCAAAATAAAAGAATAATTAAAACCCATGACAAGAAAGAGCATCGTTGGTGTGGTAAAAAGGGGCATGTAGTTAAATATTATAAGACAAGGACAAGGGCAAAGGACAAGATTGTCGAGAGGGCAATTGTATGCTTTCACTACCAGCGTACCTAAGAAAGGTGGAATGTTTCTATTAAAGGTTTTGCTTTCTATTCTATCATCCCATTAGAACTTTGTTTTTGTACATCGCATTCTTTTTATTCTGC
Organism: Allium sativum; assembly: GCA_030737875.1. NCBI lineage: Eukaryota > Viridiplantae > Streptophyta > Magnoliopsida > Asparagales > Amaryllidaceae > Allium > Allium sativum. The sequence continues at coordinate 369,168,510 of CM060919.1, forward strand.
TTTGATAGTTGAGTCTCTGCACCTTAGTACTAGCATAGTAGAGGGTCACATTTTTTTGTCCCAAATCCTGTTGGGGAATCGGCTCATTTATTCATGACTTGTTTGGATTTGAGAATGTCTATGCTAAGTGTTGAGTTTAGAAGTAATGCTTATGTTTTTGGGCTATGGGTTGTTTCTAGGGATGGAGTGGTTATCCAGAAATGATACCATTCTCGAGTATGAAAAGAGGGAAGTTAGACTCTTGACTTGCCTCGGTAATACCCTCGAAGACTTGTAGTAACCCTTTGGGTTCTACCATGCTTAGTTACCTAGAATCTCTTGATACATTTATCAATCCGCTCGAGTAGTATTCGCCACTAAGGAGGATGGTTCATTTCACTTATGCATGAGTTCTAGAAAATCACCTTAGTAAGTACACTTGGCAACATGGTTGGCATTTGTTTATTTTCAAGAGATAATTCATTTATGTGGAATACCTTCTAGTAAGTGAATGAGATCCAAGATTCACTAGTTAATTTTAGAGAGCTTGCATGAAACCATGAGTACGCAGTTATGTTTAAGCCGAGTATACTAGAAAAAGGAATAAGTGAAAGTGGAACGAGAGGCGACAGTGAAATGAGTTCCAACTCATATTTTGGAAATAGGAATAAAGAAGCTACAAAATTGTGAAGCTAAAGACGGTCAAAGCACAATGGAGTTAAGCTCAAGAAAATGCGACTTAGAAGATTGAAGACTAGACACGCGCATCATATCTCTTTTTAAGAGTATATCCTTGATCCCTCTTTTCCTGTAGAGCTTATTTGCATACTATCTTTTAAGTATAACCTCTCGGTCCTATTCTCAATCCTATTTCTATTGCAAAAACCCATAGGGAGTATGACTCATTTGTTAGTAATACAGGTTGGGGCTTGAGGGTGTCCGTTGGGTTGACTAAACTTTTTGGGTTTTATAGGATACGGGTTGGTTTTAAGAAGGGATTTCCTGTGATCAAAAAGGAGTCCATCGTGCTTAGTTCCCTAGAATCATACATGTTGGTTAGGTTGAGTAATTCTTTGAGTATCATTCTGATGTTGATTTCGGTCTTAGGGGCTGGTGCTTAGGGAATTCTTCTCCTAATCAGTATACATGTGATATAGATTTCCAGTTTTGACATTGCCTAATAGGCACAAAGTTTTTACTTGCTTCTATCATCCGACTATATCTTTAGATAGGAACAATTGCGTGTAAACATGTGTTTGAGACATGTTATGATTGATGGTTTCAAGTGGTTGCTAGTGGTTGCTCGTGGATGCATATACATGCACATTAGACACTAGATCGACTCCGTCACCTTTCATACTGCATATGCATGGGTGTTTATACTTGTTGATGGATGAAATTGAATGTATTATCATGTGGATGTTGCATATGGATGGATGTTTGTGCACACATATAGTGTTTATGTGATTAGGGCTATTTGCATACATGTTGGACTCATGGAACTAAACATATTTTGCATTAAGAAGATCAATCAGGCCTGATCATTTGCATTAGATAAGGAACATATACACACATTTTCTGCATATGTTCATACAGCATTAGAAATCTCTTAAGGACAATGGATGCTTGTGATTGATTATTGAGTAGATGGATGATTGGATGGTAGGACGCATTCTTCTTAACTTGAAGATTTCGGGGACGAAATCCTTTAAGGAGGGGAGAATGTAACAACCTGAATTTTAATAACATGTTGAAACTAGAAACCAGGGTATAATTAACTTTTAAGGTGATAATTATAGGAAGCGGGTTGTGACATTGCGTTCGTCTCGGAATTCTACATGAAATCGAGTCTGAGTTTTCGAAAATCGGAGTCCGTATGACTGAATTATGACCTCTAGAAGTTTCACAAATTTTCAGAATCAAAAACAGCTCAGAAATTTGAATTCAAATTTGAATTCAAGACCCAGAAGCGGGCTGGGCGGGAAATTTCCCGTCCAGAGCCCAGGTCGACCATAGGGTCGACCTGGGGGTCGACCTCCCTGGTCGGCCTGGGTGCGACTGGCTAGCTGGGTGGGTCTGTTTGCGGGCCTGTGACATTTTTGATGGCTCAGATCAGTTCTAGGGTTAATCTAAGGGCCTAAACTAGTTGCTACACCTATAAAAACACCCTTAGACCTAACCTAATTCACATCAAATCATTCTTACACCAAAATGCTGCTAAACTCCCTCTTGAACCATGGCCGCCGCCCCCAAATTAAAGCTTAAGCATTCAAACTCAAATCAGTTCAAAGAACAAAGCTTCAACAATGATTCAAGACAATAAATCAACAACGCCACAACATTTTTACAACAAAATACAGCTCTTAATTCATTAGCCACGATCTGTAAGTTCTAGTTGTTTTAAGATTTAAACTTGTTAATTATAATATGGCCATGGAATAAAGTGGAATTGGATTTAAGTATGTTTATCGATTCAGATCTATTTTTGTTGCTTCTTAAATCTTGAGTTTTGGGACTTTTCTATTTTCATTCTCACGTCAAGCTTATGATCTATTCAGCTTGTTGTAAATCAGTTTTTTTTATTCATGTGATATTATTATCAAGATCTATCTTTTATGCCTGAGATGATGTTCTTATGCCAGTTTTCTCTCTGTACTTATTGTTATACAAATTCTACCTCCCCCTATTTATTTTCTTTTGATGAACCTAGGTCAATTTCGGACCTAAGCCTAAACCGCGATTTGAGTACGATTGAAAACGGGAAATATGGGAATATTGGATATATATGTTTGGAAAAATTGATGGCATAACATGAAATTGGAAATTTGGGTATGGTCAACATAATTGAAATTGCAAGATTGGCCATTGGCACAATTAATTTGGCATGAAGTGAGCATACATGAACTGGCTTGTAAATTATATCACGAGTTCGGGCCTAGGTAAATTTAATCAAAAGATTAGGCTTACAATTGGGCATAAGTAGAATTGGGAATTTGAATATAAAAGCGATTGTAAATTTGATAATTGGCCTAAATATGTATTATGAACTTGAGTTAATTGGCGTGTATTGTAATAAAAAGATTATAATCTGGGATGACTACATCATGAATCATAATTTGGGTTTATTTGGATCTGAAACTTGATACATGTAACCTTGGCTAGAACTTGATATGGGTAAAATGGCATAAACTTGTCATACATGCAAATAGGCAAGAATTGGACATACGTAAACTGACTAGAATGAGGTATATATATATATATATATATATATATATATATATATTGGCGTGTAATTTTGGAACTTGGGCATACGTTTATTAATATGTAATGTTGGGGATTTGAAACATGAAAATGACTATGTATTGGATAATTGACTTGAACACGAATATGAACATTTTCATATGTTAAACATATGAGCTGGTATAAGGGTTTTGGGTGGAATGTGACCATTAATGAACCTTTGACACGAGGTTAGACTCAGTTTGTGGTGTAAATCTGCCCGGAACCGCCCGGCAAATCCAGTAGCCATAAAGTGTCAGTCTAATGTGAGAGGTCGAAGGCCAAATTGTAGGCATAATGGTTTATGACACGAGGTTAGACTCAGTTTGTGGTGTAAATCTGCCCGGAACCGCCCGGCAAATCCAGTGGCCACAAAATGCACGGCCTAATGTGAGAGGTCTTGATTCGTTCGTCATAATGAATGAATTAAGGAATACTAACCATAACAAGACGTGGGTATGGTTGGAGGGTTAGGTGGGATGGCACAGAAATTTGACAGGTAAATATGGACCTAACCGGTATGAGTTAAGAACACGTAAAACTTATAAGTGTGGACTTCATCATAACATGTTAATTAGACCAGTGGGAAGGGTTAAGTAAATTAAGAATGCTTAACCAACATAACTGTTAATCAGACCAATGGGCGGGTTAAGTAATATGACTAGACTAATGGCACTTAACTGATATGACATGAATGGGTGGGTTAAGTAATATGACTTGACTAATGACACTTAACCAATATAACATGACATGTGGCAGGGCTAAGTCAACTTGAACATATAGATAATACTTAACCAACTTAGCATGATACGTGGGCGGGTTAAGTCATGAACTGCTTGAAAACACTTAACCAATTTGATATGCTAAGATAGCGGGGTTAAGTTATGAATCACTAGACAACACTTAACCAACTTGACATGATACGTGGGCGGGTTAAGCCATGAATTACCTAAAATACTTAACCAATGCAATCTTACGAATGGGAGCGTTAAGTTAAATGGGTTGGCGATGCTTAACCAATATGACATGGTGTGTGGTAGGGTTAAGTAAACACGCGAAGGCAACGCTTAACCGATATAACAAGACATGCGGTAGGGTTAAGTAACACCAGAGAGAACACTTAACCCAAGGTAACATGATGGGGGGTGGGGTTAAGCTAACTTGAATGAATAACACATAACCAACCTATGGGATATATGAATAGTACCTAGAAAACCCTAGTAGCGGGACCCGTTTCAGCAGTAACCCACACTAGGTATCAACGGTACCCTGAGCTAGGCAGGGTGGGGCACGATTACTGGGCTGATTGTAAGCGGTCAAAACGGCGGCGGGTGATGCAGCAGTGCAGGTTCTGACGGATTACGGGCGTGCACATATTCTGGAGTGGAAAATTTAGCCACTGGGCATCAGTAGATATAAAGCTATGCATCAAGAATTGCATCGGGGTTGATACACCCTAGGGTGGGACCAGCACAGGTATCTACAAGTAGGGGGCGCAAGAACTAGGTCGAATAGGAGCCGATCGATTAGGGTAGTAAGGATACATCTAACACATTCGTGGCAATTGGGCTGGTTGAGATGAAACCCTCATATTAGATGTAGTCCTGAAGGCTACCACAACTACGGGGTTGGGATAACCTTAGTGTATACCACATGCGTAACATTGTAAGTAAGACCCGATCAAATAAGTACGGTGGGGACACGAAACTGTCAATATGAGGTGGGACCCTCATCGTGGGATATATATACCTATGAAACTGTCATGCGAGGTATGGGGGATCACTTATCTTGTAATTTCAACTAAGTAAACTAATTGGAACGCCAGTTAGGTAGTGCAGAGAATATAGGAAATCAAGGAAAATAGGGTAATGGTGAAACTTAGAAATCTTGCGACGTTATAGAAACCTTGCGATATGATACTTGGTAGGAACCTTGTGATGCTACCCTTGATAGGAAGTATGGGATGTTATACTTGATTCATCGTGCCTGTAGCTTATCTTGTCTTCATGCTTATGTTTACTTTCAGTTTATTCATGCCATGTTATCTTTACATGTTTTTATGCTGAAAGTCACTAGGACTTACTCAGTCTTTATGACTGACCCGTTTTGTTTCGCCTCTTTTTCTTCCATTCCCCCCCCCCCAGGTTCGCAGGGTGGGAATACAACTTAGTTCGGATCTTACCAAGCTTCAAGGCTCTTTCATGTACGGCTTGGATTTCTCCTGGCTATGGCTTGCTTTGCTTTTTTGGGGAATACTGCAATTTATTTTTATGCTTCTTTGTTTTTGAGCAAGTCAAATATTTTAGTTATGTAATTGGGTATTGGAAGTTGATAGGCTTTTATTGTAAACAATTAAATAAATGATTTGAAATACTTCTACTTTGCTTTCCGCTGTTTTATATATGTCTGTCTTGTAATATTTCTGTTCCAGTACCCATAATGCTCCATTGAAGTTAAGGGATTCCCTTTGTGAGTGACCTTAACGGATGTGGGGTGTTACAACCAAAAAGAAATGGTCTTCTCTCTTTGAAGCAGAACCTAGAAAGGCGGGATCCTTTTCTCCGCCGCCTTTCAAACTTGAATTTTTTGGCAAAGCTCTTTTGCCAACAGTCGAAATCATTGAAGCAGGTAAAGAAGTGTGAAATAAATAACTTATTTGGTATTTCCTTGATAAGCCATTATATTACACAGCTGCAATTAGTCACCTTAGACGAATTTGTAAGCCTTCAGGTGGCATCAAGGTCAGATTGACAGGTAAGATATTTTTCTTCTTCCTAGAAAAATCTGATGATAAGGATAGAATCTTGAGGGTTGATTCAGTCATAATACAAAACAAGATTTTCATTGTCAGACCATGGGATGCTGGAATAAATGATATTAGCAATAGTATGAAGATTGTCCCAATTTAGATCATACTATATAACTTACCCTTGTTTGCATGGTCGAAAATGGGTATGAGTTGGTAGGCCACTAGGATAGGAAACTTTGTATGTACTGATTTGTCTACAGAAAAACTAGATAGACTTGAATTTGCAAAATAATGGTAGATATTAACCTTAATGTTGAACTAGCCACAGATTTTCTTGTGATGCTACCTCATGGCACTGAGCAAACAGTTCATGTAATATATATGGAAACCTGATATCTATGTCAGGTACACAAAGTTTGGCCATTCTACTATAAATTGTGTGTTTGATAGTAAGGAGAATTGTGTGAATTCAACAAACAAAATTGGATTAGAAACGAGGGTTAAGGAAGTGCCAGGTAACAATATAGGCAATGAAAAAGTTGTTGATGTTGCATCTAAAGCTGTTGGCAATGGGGTCAATTCCATTCTCAAAAGGAAAGAAATTTGGAAGGTCTCTAGGAAATAGACTAGGCAAGATAAATTTTCTAATATCGATAAGGTCAGTACTCTCCAAGACACAAATGTAGTTAAGGGTACTAATGCACAATGTGGTAACCCAATTATTGGGAATAGTTTCAACATCCTTAGCTCGGTAGGGAACAATTCTGATGACCAAGTAGAAGCACAGAGGGAAGTTGGCTTGTTTATGGGGACTAACATGCCTATTGATGTGACCATTAACAGAAACTCTAGTACGCAATTTGCTGAGTATGCTGTAAACAAAAATTATTTTGGTGAGGCTCTAGAAGAAGGGGAGATTGCCAGTATCAATGAGCTGGTCACCAATGCTTTCTGTTGGGTACCTCTTGAGCAGTCTAGTGATGACGGGAAATAAAAAAAGCAAGAGAAGGAAAGTAGTAGTTGTGAAAAAGATGTTACCTTGCAATATGCTATTGTTACTCCTCGCATTGATAATTTACCAGATCATGCCCTAGATGCCCGGGTAAATGTTAGGATTGCCTCGCATGTTCTTAAGAAAGAATGATAGTTTGAATACAATAGTCCCACATCATGAAATAAATTGAAGAAGTAGAGTACAAATATGAGTTGGTATGCACGTAACATAAGGGATTCCTTTTGTTATATGGGAGTTATGTGCTGGCTCATATGCATGCAAGAAAGGGGGCTATGTTCCAATCTAAGTTACATAACAGTGGTATCAGAGCCGAAGGTTCGGACTGGGCCATGTAGGCAAGCAGTGCTCTCAAAAGATACTCGTAGGATGCAAGTCAAGGGGGAGACTATTAGGATTGCCTCGCATGTTCTTAAGGAGGAATGATGGTTTGAATACAATAGTCCCACATCATGGAATAAATTGAAGAAGTAGAGTACAAATATGAGTTGGTATGCACGTAACATCAGGGATTCCTTTTGTTATATGGGAGTTATGTTCCAACTCATATGCATGCAAGGAAGGGGCTTTGTTTCGACTGTCGTTACATAACAGTAAATTCTTTTGCTGATAATGAATCGGTTGGGAAATTGGATGACATTTTTTCCAGTAGTGATAAGTGTAACAATGACCATCCTGATAGTTTTCTTCTCTAGAATTTCAACCTTGACAATAATGAGGTTAGTGAGCAGGCCACTGAAATTCATGAAATTGAAATGTCCACTGTTAGAGATAACTTCTAGATATATTTGAGATTACTGGACGTATTAGTGCTCAGTTAGTGGGAGACAATGTTAACGGAGATGGTAATGCAGATAAGAGACTGATGTTAAAAAAACACTAGAGGACATCAATAGTTTCAAAACAACATGAACGAAACAGTCAATGGAAAAGGTAAACAAGAGTCTGCTAAACTTGTTTTGAATCAAACTAAACACCACTCTTCAATACCCTTTATGCCAGGTTTCTCAATTCTCTGAGTCCCAGGAAACCGAGTGTTGTGGTAAACAACTCAACTTCTTCAATTGTTAGTGTTGCTGCTCCAAAGAACTTCATCAAAGTGATTTCACCATATTCATACCATTGCTACTCCTCCTGGTCATAAAGCTCCACCTATGCCTTCGGAAATAGTTAACTCGTAGGATATGACTAGTGAAGTTACTATCACTGTTGCGGTGAAGACTCCAACACTCGAAGCAGAAGAAAGAACCGATGCAAGCTCAACTGGATAAAGGCTCGTCCTTTGTCAAGCTAGGAGTGCTTTGTTTTGGCACTAGGAAATTTCTGTTTGTTAAATAATTTGTTATGTACTGTGTCATGCTATTGTGTCATGTAATTTTCTTTTGCTGGAGTGTTCAGATTTTACCCCTATGTGGGATTTCTCATAGCTGAAGTATGCCTGGTATATTACTTGCAACTAATGTAAATCTTTTCTTTTTTAATAAAACAGTGTTATGGAGAATTATAAAACCAGTCGGCCTTGCCAAAAAAAAGTTAGGAAAAATGGCACGCACCCTACATATTAGTAGACACGATATGAGTGATGTTGGCTACATAAAGTATCACTTCCACCAGTTGCTTACTGTCATCTAGAAGTTATATGTTTATGCTAGTGTAAAAAAGCGAATGCGGGCGATAAGTAAAAGAACATATTTATCATTTCCCATGAAAACAGGTGTTATGTTTTAGATGTTATATGTGGACTGACCATAAAAAGAGAGGGATGGGGGTGTTAACAGGTTGATTGCAAAAATATATCAGATTATGTCAAAGTATGTTAAGTGAACTCCTACGGAAATGTGTTCCTGATGGCATCCAAAAATGGTATTTTAAAAAGATTCAGGCATTCGAAGTTAAAACCATGGGCGAACTTTTTATTTAGCAAATGGTCATATCAGTGTTTTAGTCAAGTACTTCTCAGGTAGTGCTAAATCTGGATTACAATAAAACTCAAACACCTACAATGTCTCTTAAATCATTCAACCTTTATGCATGAATAAAAATCAGATATACCAACATATGTTCCCAATAACGCTCGTTTGACGGAACTGAAGACAAGCATGCAGTCGACCTAAAAAAAATCATTATTTAGGCAAAAAAGACAATACATATACTAGAAAAAATAGATTAATCAAAATTATTCGTATATATTAATCAGAATTATTCATGTAATCAATGGAAAACATAAGATCTACAAAAAATATTACTTTTCGGTAGCAACAGAGGTGAGAATAGGGCGATTGGAAGATTTGATCCGCAACCCTTTGATATTAAGTCCAAATTGTACACGTGGCAATAATACGTCGTGGGATGCTTTCAAATCGGTCTCTTTTCCTACTTTACTTGATTCCTCCATTGACTAAATGCAAGCCCCAAAAAATTGCTTACAAGGGATTCTTTAGTATAAGAAAAATAATGGCACAGAATTTTTTACTACCTATAATGAGGAAACAATTTTGTTTAAAAGAATATTACTAGAGTAGACACTACTGGGAAGCAACATAAGAGTATGGAATCTAAATTTATTTTGCACCGTTATCACGATTATGGAAACTAAGTGCCTCAACCAATTGTTTACTTTAACATAATTGAATTCTTGGAAAAACATATAAACTGATTATGAATGGGAAATAATAAAATCAAGTTGTATTTTTAAATATCCGATAAGTCTTTGATATTGTCCTAACATTAGTGCATTCCTCTTGTTGGTAATCAGCTGGAGGAATTAATGCTTCTGATGTCGATTCATTTTAAAAGTCAAAACTTCATCCTTACTAGCTGAGATACTCTTACAAAAACATATTTTACTCCAAATGGAAAACATTGATCTCTATGTAATGTGCTACCGGATAATGAATTAATATAGTTAAAAAAACTTATGCATGAATGCATACGTTGTAAATGAAGTGTCATAGAGAACATACATTATATTAGTAAAATAATGTTAAAGATGTAGGACAAACTAAATACCGACATCATTTTTTGTAGGATCAAAGCTTCGCACGTGTGGTGGAGAACCAAATATTTGTGTAGCATCCTGTACTTTTAGTAGTCGAATATTTAATTTATTTTATTATTTTAAATATTGATTTGGAATTTAAATAACTTGAATTCAACGTTTGATCATATTTATTTTATTTAATTAAAAAAGAGTTCCCCGCGGTAGTTTGTAATTTGATGATTTGAATTTCAATTGAGTATACAGAATTCAATATAAGTCGGAATTCTTTGAAATAAGAATCTTTCGGATCTACTAGATTATAGTCTTCTAATGAAAGAGAAAAATAGAGATTTCATCTTGTAGATTTTAAGTTATGTCAAAATCAATTTTTCAAAAAGTAGTTGTAAAATCGCTTATAAACTATAGCGATTTATTATATATAACGAAAGGATTTATAATGTACTAAATATCGATTTAACTTGGAATTAAATATTTGAGTTTAAAACCAAAATTAGTTTATTTTGAAGCTATATATGCTAATAATAATTTATTATTATTGGATATAATTGTTTTGAAATTGATTTATTTCGATTTAATTGAGACCTTAAAAATAGCCACTTTTTAAACGACCTCGGATTTTAATGAAACGAATTTTATTAAATCCGTAATAGCTAATTATTGCTTAAAAATGATTGCTAGATTTTAAGTTTCAAGCCAATCGAAGTTATCCTGTGAGATGCGCAATTAAAATGAGAATATATTAATAATTTGAATACAAACCAGCGCTATTTTTGCAAACGGACTCGAATTACGATGAAACAAGTTTCATCGGGTCCAGTTTATCAAATTATTGAAGGATGTTCATTTTCACCATGATCGGAGTTCCTATGTGATCGTACAATAAAGAAACGTCAACCAGAAATGGCTATAGGATCGAATTAATAAATAATTGAATAAAATATAATAAACTCAAAATATCTTCATTATAAATTATGCTAACTTTACTTTTATTCCCAAATTAACAGCCGCCAATTTTTCATTTTCACTCGTTTTCAATTTTAATTTTTATCTCTCAAACCATAGCGAATTGAAGGATGTTGTCAACTACAAAATTGTAGAGAATGATGAAATCGACCATAGGTAAAATTTGATGGCATCGGTGGAGGGAGGCGGCTGAAATCGTCGAGAACAATGAGATACGGCAGTTAATATTTTGGTGATTTCAAGGAGGTGGGGTCCATTTCAGGCGATCGACCCTTAAGGTCGTAGGTAGAGGAGAGAGGGTCAGAGGTAATGGTGGTGGATGTATGGTGGGCCACGTTGGCTTGTTGTGTCGGAATTTGGAAGTTGAACGTGGTACAACATGTTTTCAAATTTTGACTAATTTCTCGGTCATGTTTGATCTTCAGGTGATGTTGTTCATGGTTCGAAGGGAGAAGGAAGCCAAGCCGTTCAGTTGGCGAGTGTAGCGAAGGTTCCAATGGCTTATGCTTGGAGAAAAGCCAAGATGAATGGAATAAGGTATTTTTTAGGTACGTACGATGGTTGCAGGCGATCAGGATGAACGAGACCGGTCAGAGGTAGAAGTTGTGGTGTCGGCGGTCAGTCTGGCGGTGATGTGGTTACCTCCAAGTGACTGTAGCGGCAACATGGGTTTATTCGGTGAGAAGGGAGTCTAGTTGTTTGGCGCAGAGGGGGATCAAGATTTTTCCAGGAGAGGAAAACGATTAGGTGGACAAATCACATAATTAAGGGAGTAACTCGGTAATTAACTCCTACTGATTGGATTAAGTTTATTCAATTTTATTTTATATAATTGATAACTTAGAAAATGTATAACTTTTGCATACCTTAATAGAGCTGAACGGAAACAAGTCACGTTGAAATCGCAGAGACGAAGACATCGCAGTCAAGCTGGTTTGCTTGGAATTATAAGTAATTGGGATTTCGTTTAATTTTAAACATTTGTTTAAAATTAAATGAAACAACACGCCATCGTCAAATCAAAACAAATGATGAGTTAACTCTCACGCCTTCTAGAATTTTATGATGTGATTAAATCCATATAATTTTAACTTATCGTTGTTAGTATAGAATTGGGTGTTTGGTTGCTTAAATGATTATTGTTGGTCATTGATTGTTGACATTTTTATTTATGTCATCTTGGATGCATTAGAATATAATTTCTATTTCATATACTATTATATAATGATGTTATGAGTTGTGATGCAGGGAAGAACAGGTTGGAGGGATCCAATTGGATTCCTCAAATACATTGTATGTTACTTGTTTTTTTTGTTTCATTTTCATTTTTCATATATGAATTATTTAACTCAAGTAACATTATATCATGTTTACATTATATCCTGTTTGAATGTTGATTGTTTGATCATTGAATATAAATTCAATGATTATTGTGTTTTTAACCAGTAGACAGTGTTGGTTAAGTGATTAGCGGTAGATAGCTAAAAACTCATCTTTTTAGACGTTGACTTGCTATCAGGTGAATTGACGCAATTAAAGTTATAAAATTTAATTTTATAACCAAAGAAAGATTTTAAAGTATATTTCGTAAAAACAGAAGTTTTATAAATAAATTGATATTTATAACTTGATTTTTATAAAGTAATTATAAAAATATTTATATAACAAATTCTTATGCTTTAATAAGTAAGAAAGTCAGAAATTAAACCAATGGTTAATGATTTCAAATAATCGATTTATGAAAAAATTAAACGTTGTTATTAAATTAATCAAGCTATTAATGAATTTAATAGAAAAGATTAATGGAAATAAGTTAATAAGTTAACTGATGTCCTCAAGTTGACTAATCAACGGTTTTAATAGAAATCAATTATTGGATTAATTTGATTTGAATAGTTTTACAAGCAGTCGTTAAACATAACTAGTGTTCTTACAAGTTAATCAATCTTTAATTAACTAGGTTTAAAGATGATTGCCAAGTTATTTATTATTAATAAAGTTAATTATTATTTTAATAACCTTTTAAAGCGGATTAACTATTCTACTTTAGTTAATTAAGAAGCTAACTACATCTACTATAGTAAATATTGAAATTAATTATTTTTAATTAGTAATAATTTAAGTATTTTACTTTTTAAATGAATTCATTGAGTTGTAATAAGATTTAGTTGGATACTATAAAGGGTTTTGTTTAGGGATTTTATAATAAATCATGGTTTTATAAAAAAAGTTTATAAAGGAGATTTTTACCTAATGCGTTGATTTTAAATCAGAATTTACTTAATGATTGGATTAAGTAGAATTATCTGGAATTGAAAGGGGTTTCCAAAAGGTATAAATAAAGGATGCTTAATGAATTGAGCAAATAGATTTTTTTGAATTCAAGTGTAATGAATGATATTAAAGAAGGTTTAAGCTAAATGTTGAATTTTAAGAAATTACTTCATAATGAATTAAGTAAAATAATCATAATTGAAAGGATATTTTCAGTATGAGTAATGATTTATAAAACCATTTGAATAGTAATTAGAACTTATGATAGTATACTTAATATCAGTTTTGTGTAACAAACTTTTATCTATCTCAAGATAAGAACGTTCCCGATTCAAGGTCTGAGAGGTAATCAAAATACCCCAAGTTGAATGACTTCACGATTATCCAAGGATAGTATTAGTTTGAGATGGTAAAAGATGTTAGAAAAAATTCATTATTTCCATAATAAGATACTATTGCAACTAATTTGCAAGGTTTCGAAATTTAATGAAACCATTAGATTTTACAGTAAACAATGAATTATTTAATATTGTTTAGCCCATATAAATTGGCAATTAGGCTCATACCAATTGTTTAAGTATATATATATCGATATTTCCAAAGTAAACAAAGTAAGAAAGTGTTTTGAGAATAAGTTTATTCTAATGAAACAAATATTGATTATTGTTTTAATAGTAACGTAAACAAACGCGATTTGTTGAGATTTATTATAGAATCGATTTAAATCGATGAAATGGTTTAAATGAATGGCTTTTAAAAAGGCCTTGGGCTGCTGATGTACTTAATCATACGGTTGTGATTTGATAGTTAAAGAACCGACTATAAAATGAATTTTACTTGTGACTTTTGACATGTAAATTCGAAGAGATCGGGATGGAACTCGACCCAAAACCTCTTCGAACTGACTTTGTTTTCGGAACTAACTTGCAAGGTTGCTTATAAAGATAGAGCATTGAAGGCTGCGGATCTTCATAAAATGGAAGTACTTAAAATCTCTGGTTAACTCCCAAAGATAGACTATGATTCTGTCATGACTGAAATCTACGGATTACAAGGACTACTCGCTACTGATCCGTAGGGTGGCTCCTATAGAGAATGTGTTAGGGGAATGCCTTCGATTCATCCTATTTATGGATGACTTGTATGGAAGAATGTATGATAGAGTATTTCCAAAGGATCATGTACATTGATTTTACAAATATATCAAGTTTGGTGGCGGAGAAGACACCTTCTATTAGTTTAACACCCAGAGTATTTTTGTGAATATTAATTAGTGATTTGATGGATCTGACGATGTGGCATTCGAAGTAAATGAAGATGTGATATTCTGAAAAGGTAATTGTGACCTCAAGTCTCATCAACCTGGAAATGAAAGAAATCAAGCAGGCGTCATGGCTATATAGGTCAATCCCATAAGGTTGTATTATCACCATCTAGAGAAAATTCACTTGTTTACTTCTGTATCTTACGGAAAACGATGGTTGGCCAACCGTGGGTGATAATATTTTCGGTACACTCAAGTTGAACGAATGGTCGATCATGTATGGCCCAATTCCAAGATGTTCTTGTTGAACACTGGTATATTTCTCTCTAGAGGTACACTATTCGAGAGGTGGTCCCATACCTTGTCATGTTGTAAATCTAAACTCCAATATGAGCCATTTGCTTTTAGTTGTATACCGATTATGTTGGAAACTGAGATGCAAGCTTTTTGGCTATATTCCTATTTTATCTGGGGTTTGATAGGCAATATAATAATATCACCAGATTTTGATATGAAAAGTGATTTGGTTATCGTAAGGTAAAAACACTTGCCACGTTTATATATGGTCGTGTCTTACGAGAGTTTCATTCTTTTAAGTGATTTTCTAAAGTTAGACAAGTTGTTTGTGTTGTGAATTTATAACTGAAAGTATTCTTAACTGATCCGGTGATTTTGCTTTTCTCAAAATGTGCTCGGGTCAGACCGAGTATATTTTCCACGTTAGGTTTTGCTTGGAGTTTCAGAAGAGGAGCCGAAGTCGAGATGTATTCCTGTATTTTTTTGGAAATAATTTATTTCTGCTATGTGTGTTGTATTGATCTAGTGTGTACTCTGATGTTGCAATCATATATATACACACACAGTTTCCTCTTTGTGTAAAGGGTTTTGATATATTATATTTTATTCATTCCACTGTGAGACTCCGATCTTTTTTTCTTCTGTTCTAATATTTCTTTCTTTCTTTTCTCACCCTCTAACTTTTTTCTATTAACTATTTTGGTTTTTCTTTTCCTTAGAGTTGGACAAGTGAAGTTAAAAGTCGGCTTTAAACGGTACGGAAAATTTCAGTCATTACAATTTAACAGGGAAGTTCCAGTATGGGCTTAAAAGATGATTCAATATTACCTCTTGTATCAAATGATTAGAATCAACAATCATTCCTGGACCATTTAACTCAGATGCACGAGCAAAGCCGAGCAACAACTTTTTGGTCCAAGGTTGGTTCGAATACTCAGTGGTTTAATATGCAAGTCCCCTGTTTGAACATTGTGCACTTACCTGCAATGTAAAATAATAATCGATTAAAATAACAATCATGCATGATTTTGATCATTATATTAAAGTGTACATGGTTTTTTTGGTCAATATGAACGTCTTACTGAACTCTATGGTCAACTTAGAATTTTTTTTTACCTTCTACCTCATTATGAAGTATATAGAATAATGAATAAATACAGTAGGAATAGACATAAAATTAAACTTCGATACTATTGAGTCAAAAAACGATGACTAACCAAATCCATGGACTAAGTAATCGCTCTGAATCATAAAAGAAAAAATGATCTGTTTTACTACTGAGTGTTGTTACAAAGCATTTCTATTTTATTTTGCGCATTAGTCTATTGCACTTTGGTTCCATTTTGTTCTGTTTGACTTCTGATTGCAACATCTTGCGTGAGCACCATCTAATTCTCCCCACCTCAGAACGCTTCATCAACCAGACCTCATCAACTAAAACTTCCATCAGTGTCCATGCATCAACTGAAACTCTTTGATCCTCCTCCGGATAGTCTTTACAAATTACACTCCCGACCTTATTTATCATGAACATCAATTTTAGCTCGTCACACAAACACACCTCCCACATTGAAATAATGACCACTTTAACACTTATCCCGTATGTAGACTCCATCATCACTTTAGCATAAAGTAATAAATCGACATTCGAACTCCTTCCTATTCC
This sequence comes from Allium sativum, assembly GCA_030737875.1. Lineage (NCBI taxonomy): Eukaryota > Viridiplantae > Streptophyta > Magnoliopsida > Asparagales > Amaryllidaceae > Allium > Allium sativum. The sequence goes on from CM060919.1 coordinate 369,184,994, forward strand.
CTTTGCTACTACCACAATACAACCTCATTTCATCCTGCGTATAAACTGCATTCAACCACTTGCATGTCTAACCACCTCACATCCATCTACAATTATCTCCACCAGCACACACTTCTTCATCAACAATTTAACTCCTAATCAAACAACCTATAAGTTCCCACCATTATAGTAGCAACACCAAAACAGTACACCAAAATCAGCAAAACCTACTCATTTTCCACATAAATACCTCTTCACCCTTCAAATATAAATAACCATTATAATCAACTGAAAACCCCATTAATTGCCTAAAACAATAATCCCTAAAACAACTATCATCTATAATCATAATCTCTATCTTCTCTTATCTAACCGCTAGCTTCTATAATCATCACCTCGATCTTCTCTTATCTAACCGCTAGCTTCATTACCCCTTCACTACAACAAAAATGCAACCATCATCGCCGAATCCAACCAAAATCATATGTATTAATACCAAACCCCAATTCCAACACCAAACTACTTTGATTATGCACTACATGTTACATCTTTAACTTATCACATAACATCTCTTTCAATATCAAAACAACTGCTCACCACATCTAACGACTAGAGTTTAGGTTACAATCGCTTACCTAGAAAAAGAATAAATATAGAAGGAATCAACAACATTCATGCAATTTAATTCCTTAGAATCCCAGAAAAGGCCACATGACTCATTTATCCTTTTTTTCTTTCCATTCTTTCGATTCTTTAGAATCTGGTTACATTCATGTAACCTTTTTTTTCTATTAGCTATTGTTATCACGATTTGGTGCCCTTGAATATTATGTTAGGGATTGTAGGATGCGGATCTTAAGGAAAAACAAACACTGTAGGGGGATGAATAGTGTTTATGAGGAATATATGAAAATATTAAACTAAAATGATCTACTATGTAACGACCCAAGAATTTTCGACCCTGAAAATCAACATAAATACAATTTCATTATCCTATGACAATCTTCCAAACACTGAAAACATTGGATAGTTATTAGAAAGAATATTAGAGGGTGAGATAAGTAAGAAAGAAAGTTAGAATAGAAGAAGAGAAGAAGAAACACCACAACACAGAATCAGAGTCTCACATCGCAGCAGAACAAAATATAATATGGAAATAACTTTTATTGAGAACTTGAAATAATACTTACAACATCAGAGTGCATCAATACACCTGGATAGGTATAATAATCTGTCCTCATATATATAACACACAGCTGAATAATAACGGTTGAACATCATATGTTTGAACTTCTTACCTCGTCTTTGGACTTCACAACATCCGATAACCTGAACCTGTACACCCGGTCTAACCCGAGCATTTACAAAACATCGGGTTAGTCTGGTGAAACAGAATGAGTTAAACATGCAAAGTTTTAAAGGGAATCATCCAACTTGATTTTAAAGTTCAAAAATCTTTTCGAAAGAAAAGGATAATCGTAAGACCAAATCCACACATAAATACGTGCGGTTTTTACCTTATGATAACCCAAAACATTTTTGAAATCAATATCTTATTCTGATATTATTATAATGTCTAAATACAAATAAATAGAATCCAGCGGAACACTTGCATCTCACGCTCTACATACATAGATACAAACAAAACCACGGGCGCTTACTGGAGATTGGATTCCGACTATGACAAGGTATGGGACCACCTGCCGATAGTGTATCTCTAGAGGCGAATACACTGGGTTCAACAAGAACATCTTGCAACCCGGCCCACATATGACCGACCACTCATTTCGCCTGAGTGTATCGAATGCATATCACCAACGGTTGGGCTCAAGCCACCGTTACCCGAAAAGGGACAGCATCGAAATATATTAAAGAAGTAAAAGGAATTTCTCTAGATAGGTGATTATACATTCTAATGGGTGCGTCCCACATAGCCATGTTACCTGCCCGATTTTTGTCATTTCCCGGTTGATGAGGCTTGAGGTTATAATCGACTTTTGGAACATCTGGCCATCATTCACATCGTCCATACAAGTCATCCAGGAACAGGATGAATCGAAGGCACCCTCTTACCACATCCTAGGAATCACCCTACAGATCAGTAGCGAGTAGTCCTTGCAATCCATAGACTTCAGCCACGACATAATCACAGTATATTCCTGGGGATCAGCTAGAGATTGTAAGTAACTCTTCCATTTTATGAAGATCTATGGTCTTCAATTGCTCCATATCGATCATCATCTCTGACGTATTCGTATTTCTTGGTTGGAATGGTTTTCGAATATAAATTCGATCCCGGTCTTTCCGTACCAATAACGTTAGGCCAGATTTTGATAGTCGATTATTTGACTATCAAAATAAATAGTCAAAAAATAATAATAAATTTATTGGTTTAGACACATCGTCACTTGGCCTTAAAAATAATATATTGGTTTAAATTCTCAAATCATTTTATTTTGATACTTTGAAAAATATCTAAAAATCAATATCCCATTTCTCATTAACTACCATTTCAAAACATTCCTGCAACTTTATTTACTATATGTAATTAGAAAATCAATCCAACTTATCATCGTAAACAATCGTTACGAAATCTCCTTTTTGTTTTGTTATTTGAAAACACAATTCGTCACTTGTCCTTTTTGAATAAACCCATTATATAACCCGTCTCTTTTTTCAACGATATCGTCATATTTCACAAATCTCCCCTTTATTTCTATGGAAATTTCATTTCATATATTCAAATCCCTTTTATTTCCGCTACTTTGGGAATACCAATATACCTCTCTTCAAATTCATTTATTTCCTATATTTTGGAATCTCCTTGTATATTCACAAACCTCTCAAAAAAAATGTTGCATTGTATATTCTCTAAAATATATCTCTTCTAACATCTTTACCATTACAACTAATATCATCTTCGATAATCCAGAAGTCGTTCAAGTTGGGGTATTCTAATTACCTCTCAAACCTTGATCAACATCATTCTTATCTTAAGATAAATATGAATTGTAATTCAAAAACCCATATTCATTCTAATATCAACAAATACCACTTCACTAATTTATTTAAAATACAGTTTTATAAAATCTTCTTACTTTTGAAATATCCTTTTCAAACATATTATTATTACTGAATTTCTTGATTTAGTAAATGGTTAATAAAACAAATTTTAAACTTTAATGTCTTTATGCTGTTTGTTTCACCATCTGGTATTTATCACATATCCCAATCTCGATCTTTTGCCAAATTCAATTTCTAGAATCCTTCTCTAAACCTTTCCATCATTTATTCTGGGAGATCTTATTTCAATCCAATCCATTCCACTTAATGTCATTCTTAAGTAATGTTTATTTAAAATTAACTCTATGACTTTCCATCTCTTTTAAAAACCCATTTATACAACTCTGGTTTAATATCAAACCCTATCTCATCTCCAATTTTCTTAATTCAAATCGTATTTGCTTAAAGTCACTTTTATAACTTCATTTACCAAACTTGGTTTAAATATAACCCGTTCAAAACTCACTTTAAAATTCAATTATATTTCAATGCTGCTTCGATTACTTAAATGAACTTCATGTAAGAAATAATTCCTTAAATTATTATTAATCAAAAATTATAATTCACTTCATCACTAATTGGGATTAATATTAAATTCCTATTTAAAATCTTATTAAATTAAACCACTATTTGTTAAATTATCTCATTAGATTAACTGGCACAAACTAGTTTAATTCAATAATCAATTTCAGTTAAAACAGTTGGCTTGGTCAATTTAAAACATTATTACTCATTGATCAATCCTAACTAGTCATTTTATTTAAATTAATAAATAATATTATTAATTTAAATAAATCTATGTCAAAATAATCTTATTTTAATTGTTTCATAAAACAATTGGTCGCAATTATTAATCGTTTCACAGTTGCTTAACAATCTTATTAATATATGAATTTGCTTTATAAAAAGATAAGGCACGTGCTTCGCAAACAGTCGATTTTGGTGCCAAAATGGCGATTGTTAGTTAAAATAACCCATATATGTGGTTGGTTTTTTTTTAAATCTTATTAAAAATAATATATTTAAAAATCTATATTCAGTTATAAAATAAATTTCATAACTATATTTCTATTGATTTACCTAAGGTAAATCTGTCTTTTATAAACAAATTGTATTTTGGCCATCAACTGTTAATTTCTCAACCAATATTGCCATTTGGTTAATATCAAAGTAACTATTGAAATCTGGATTCAATAACCAATCATTCAATCATATTCAGCAAACAATTCATGTAATGAAACATGAATAATCAATTCAACTGGAAACGGTAAATAAATAAAAACAGTTCAAGCACCAAAATTTAATACGTTTATATTATTATAAACGTAATCAACCGGGTAAGTTACTTTCATTGCAAATCACCGTTAAAAATAACGAGGGAGTTCGATTAAATTAAACGGACATTTAATTTAAATCAGTTATATATGAAAATATTCAGCATATATATCCGAACAAACATGCAGTCATTCAACCAATAGCAACCAAAGCACACAAATATAAACCCGATTTGTATGAAATATAAGTGGGGATAACCGAGTGAGTTTAACTCACCTTGATTTTGTTCACCATTAAAACTGTTTGTTTTTGATAAAATTAAACAGATGTTTAATTTTATCAAAAATTATGGTATCTTTTAGTGCCAACCAAACTAGCTCAGATCGTAGTGCTCGACGATGTGGTTCCAACGCCCCTGTGTCTATTAAATTCAGTTACTGAATGATCATGTAACACAACATATAAGTTGACGCATATAATTAAATTAATTAACCTACTCCTAAACATTAAAGTTTATAAACTAATTATTTTAATTGGTAAGTAATGGCGCTTACTTTGGGTTGAACGTGTACAACCAAACATGTTCCATTTCTCCTAAAACAAAACTTGCCTCCAACTCTCTTCGCATAAAGGCCCTCCTTTATTCTTCTGTTCGCTTTTCTTTGATATTTTTTTTCGTTATGTTCATTTCTGAACCCACATCAGCACGTCCACCACCCACCACCATAAATGACGAATTCTCCTCCATTTAAATTCCTTTTATTTCTATTTTTTATTTAACACAAGGCCCAAAAGCCCTTGCCAAAAGCCTGTGTGCACACAAAAGAACCGAGACCCGCATACTGTACAGAACGCTACAGTCCTCTTCATCCTCCCCAACACTTGAAACTCACGGCTCCAACATATCCTTCCCTATGTTCTCATTTATCCATCTTCCTTCGAATTTTTTTTCTGTGCGTCCGCTCCACTGACTTTCCCATGCTGAAACTAACCCCACGATAACTTCCTCCTACCATCCAAACACTACCATGCCTCACTGTTTCTTCCTATACCTGCTCTATTATTTTCAAACCCCACTAACAATTCCCCTTCTACCCTCGACTGCAATCGGATGCCATCACCACCCAGAACCCAGCGCCGCCATTCACCTTGCGCTTCCATCTGAGTTACTCATGGACTGCCACTTTCCTACTACCGTCATCAAAGACCATGCACCGTTCGAAAAGCATGAAAACTGAAGACTGAAGAGCTTTGTCTTTTTGTTCACGTGAAACTGAAGGAAGTTGGGTTTTAATTTGCTGAAACAAAAATGGGCAGTTTAAATTTTTATTTTCTAGAAAAAAATGAACGAAACAGGTGCTTATTTATAGGAGGGGTATTCGTGGGCATCAAGTAAATAGGGTATAGGGTTTGTAGAAGTTTATAGTTTAGTTGTATTGTGGGGTTGAAAAAAACGTGGGATGCAGGAAGAAATAGATTGGGGCGCAATTTAAAGGTTTGGCAGGAAAGAAAAGTGAAACCGTGGCCTTCAAGGAATTAGTTGTGTCGTTGGAAAGGAACCGAACTTTTTAATACGCTAGGGTGGTTGTACTATGGCTAAGTTAGAATAGGCTTGCAGTTCCTTAAGACTTAAGTTTGAAGTATAATATAATAATACACATATAGGCTGCGTTGTATGTAGGTGTTATGGAGCAGGCTTGTATGCAAAAAAAATGTTGCATGTACGTTTGTACGGTTAGGAACAGAGTATGCTTGATGCTTCAGATGAAAGAAATTTATTTCTATATGGTTAGTTAAATTTATAACTGTTATTTAACACCGAATTTTAAATATATGGACCCTCGCACACGAACTCCAAACACCAAGAAACCGACATCATGTTACGCCTCGACATTCCGGTCCAATGAAATAAATTTTGTTGAAAACGGACTCCGTTTGCAAGATGACATTATTTTAAATTTATCGGTTCACTTTTAAATTTCGTATGCCGATAAAATAACTCCGATTGGCTCCAACCTGGAAACATAGCAATAATCAGCGATACGTATTCCAAAAAAAATTTGTTTCATCAAAAACAAAGATCGTTTGGAAAAATAACTATTTCTATGACATATATAATACCATTAAAATATAAATAAATTACAAAACAATTTAATTAAGTAAAAATAAATTATTATTTTTACCAACATAGAATTATAACTCAATATTTACACTTCAGAGTTAAATGGTATCAAAATTAGATATATAAAACCTTTTATAACTATTAAATAACTGTTATCGTTTATAACGATTTTCATAGCGACTATTTTGAAAATTGATTTGGACATATCTCACAATATATAAGCTGAAATCTCGATTTTTCTCTTTAGTTAGAAAATTATAACGAATCTGATTCTAATGTTTCTTATTTCACAGAATTCCGACTTAAAACGGATTCTGTATATTCAATTGAAGTTCAAAACTAAATATTACGAACTACTGCACCCTTACGAGTTCGTTTTAAATATAAATATAAATTAAAACGTTAAGTCCTCGTTTTATAAATGAATTCGATGTTAAATCCATTAATATTTCCAAATAAAATATTTAAACCAATTTAAATATTCGAATCCAAATAACTGGAAAACCCGGGTCGTTACATTCTTCCTACCTTAAAAGAGTTTCGTCCCCGAAATTGCTAAGTTGAGAAGAATGATCCGAACCCAATTATAAAATAATTAATTAAAATATTATCAAAAATATTTCTAAGTTTTAAAATTTACGAAAAATTCACCAGCACCTACACTGTACAGCTTGATCTAAACAACTACAACTGCCACTCTGGGCCTCATATAGACCGAAAGAAACAAAGCCAAATGGCGACTCAACTCAGGGGTATAAAATCAAAACCCAAATCAATAATATTAAAGTTTACCTTTTTATCAGGCAACCAAACTCTAATCACCAAGTAAAGCACTAACTTCTCTTTCATTTCCTACCTGCACTAACTAAATATACGAGCCAAATAACTAATACTGGGTTAAATCATTTCAGTTTCATTTCATATTTGATTTTTTTTCAAATCCATTATATTGGACTTAATCTCTTTAGTTCTCAATTCATTCTGTTGATGAATTTTATTATATGAACAATCTAATATTAAATAAATAATCAATTAACATAACCAGATCATTCCATTATTAACTTATTTTTAAGTTAACTTCTGATACATTTAAATTTATATACATATATAAATTTTTATTCACAAATTCCATATTTTAGATTCTCTTCTGGTTTTATTAAACCATACAAGTTTATAATTCTGTTTGAATTCTATTCAAATCAATCAATAAACCGATATCAATAATTTGAAGAAATTTTTTTTCTTATCTATATAAAATATAGTTTAGGTAAAATTATTTCATTTACCCGCTTTACAAAACAATATTGTATCAATTTTCCAGTTTAACTTGAACCGATCAAATAACACAATACAAAACATTTGTATATAAAATCTATAAATACGCACTCTAATATATATATTCTCAATCTCGATCTATGGTTTTACTAACCTAATCTCTATCGAGTTACCCCACAAAGCCAAGGTTATTCCTAAACCTTTGCTCTGATACCAACTGTAACGACCCAAGAATTTTTGGCCTCGAAAATCGACATAAATACAATTTCATATCCTATGACGATCTTCCAAACACCGAAAACACTCGATAGTTATTAGAAAGAAGATTATAGGGTGAGATAAGTAAGAAAGAAAGTTAGAATGGAAGAAGAGAAGAAGAAACACCACAACACAAAATCAGAGTCTCACATCGCAGCGGAACAAAATATAATATGGAAATAACTTTTATTGAGAACTTGAAATAATACTTACAACATCAGAGTACATCAATACACCTGGACAGTTATAATAATCTGTCCTCATATATATATAACACACAACGGAATAATAATGGTTGAACATCATACATCTGAACTTATTTCCTCGTCTTTGGACTTCTCAGCATCTGATAACCTGAACCTGTACACCCGGTCTAACCCGAGCATTTACGAAGCACTGGGTCAGTCTGGTGAACCAGAGTTAGATAAACTCGCAAAGTTTTAAGGGGAGTTGTCCAACTTGATTTTAAAGTTCGAAAATCTTTTCGAAAGAAAAGGATAATCGTAAGAACAAATCTACACATAAATACGGACGGTTTTTACTTTACGATAACCCTAAACATTTTTGAAATCAATATCTTATTCTGATATTATTATATTATCTAAATACAAATAAATAGAATCTAGCGGAATGCTTGCATCTCACGCTCTACATATATAGTATACAAACAAAATCCCGAGCGCTTATTGGAGATTGTATTCCGACTATGACAAGGTATGGGACCACTTGCCGATAGTGTATCTCTAGAGGCGAATAAATTGGGTTCAACCCGACCCACACATGACCGACCACTCATTTCGATTGAGTGTATCGAATGTATATCACCAACGGTTGGGCTCAAACCACCGTTACCTGAAAAGGGACAGCATCGAGATAGATTAAAGAAGTAAAAGGAATTTCTCTAGATAGGTGATTATACATTCTAATGGGTGCGACCCACGTAGCCATGCTGCCTGCTCGATTTTTTTCATTTCCCGGTTTATGAGGCTTGAGGTTATAATCGACTTTTGGAACATCTGGCCATCACTCACATCGTCCATACAAGTCATCCAGGAATAGGATGAACCAAAGGCACCCTTCTACCACATCCCAGGAATCACCCTACGAATCAGTAGCGAGTAGCCCTTGCAATCCATAGATTTCAGCCACGACAAAATCACAGTATATCCCTAGGGATTAGCTAGAGATTGTAAGTAACTCTTCTGTTTTATGAAGATCTACGGTCTTCAGTTGCTCCATATCGATCAGCATCTCTGACGTATTCGTATTCATTGGTTGGAATGGTTTTCAAATATAAATTCGATCCCGGTCTTTCCGTGCCAATAACGTTGGGCTAGATTTTGATAGTCAGCTATTTAACTATCAAAATAAATAGTCATAAAATAATAATAAATTTATTGGTTTAGACACAACGTCACTTGGCCTTAAAAATAATATATCAATTTAAAATTTTGAAATAATTTTTTTTGATACTTTGAAAAATATATAAAATCAATATCCTATTTCTCATTAACTAACATTTCAGCAACTTTATTTACTATATGTAATTAGAAAATCAATTCAACTTATCATCGTAAACAATCATTACGAAATCTCCTTTTTGTTTTGTTATTTGAAAACACAATTCGTCACTTGTCCCTTTTGAATAAACCCATTATATAACCCATCTCTTTATTTCAACGATATCGTAATATTTTCATAAATCTCCCTTTTATTTCTATGGAAATTTCATTTCATATACTCAAATCCCTTTTATTTCCGCTACTTTGGGAATACCAATATACCTATCTTCAAATTCTTTTATTTCCTATATTTTGGAATCTCCTTGTATATTCTCAAACCTCTCAAAAAAATGTTGCATTGTATATTCTCCAAAATATATCTCTTCTAACATCTTTACCATTACAACTAATATCATCTTCGATAATCCTGAAGCCGTTCAAGTTGGGGTATTCTAATTACCTCTCAAACCTTGATCAACATCATTCTTATCTTAAGATAAATATGAATTGTAATTCAAAAACCCATATTCATTCTAATACCAACAAATACCACTTCACTAATTTATTTAAAATACAGTTTTATAAAACCTTCTAACTTTTGAAATCTCCTTTTCAAACATATTATTATTACTGAATTTCTTGATTTAGTAAATGGTCAATAAAACAACTTTAAACTTTAAGGTCTTTAAGCTGTTTGTTTCACCATCCGGTATTCATTACAAATCCTGTTACTTGATATTTTGCCAAATTCAATTTCTAGAATCCTTCTCTAAACCTTTCCATCATTTATTTTGGGAGATCTTATTACAATCCAATCCATTCCACTTAATTTAATTATTAAATAATGTTAATTTAAAATTAACGCTATGACTTTCCATCTCGTTTAAAAACCCATTTATACAACTCTGGTTTGATATCAAACCCTATCTCATCTCCATTTTTCTTAATTCAAATCGTATTTTCTTAAAGTCACTTTTATAACTTCATTTACCAAACTTAGTTTAGATATAACCCGTTCATAACTCACTTTAAAAATTCAATTATATTTCAATACTACTTCGATTACTTAAGTGAACATCATTTAAGAATTAATTCCTTAAATTATTATTAATTAACAATTATAATTTACTTCATCACTAACTGGGATTAATATTAAATTCCTATTTAAAATCTTATTAAATTAAACCACTATATGTCACTCATTAGATTAACTGGCACAAACTATTTTAATTCAATAATCAATTTCAGTTAAAAAAGTTGGCTTGGTCCATTTAAACATGATTACTCATTGATCAATCCTAACTAGTCTTTTTAATTAAATTAATAAATAATAATATTAATTTAAACAAATTTATGTCAAATTAATCTTATTTTAATTGTTTCATGAAACAATTGGTCACAGTTATTAATCGTTTCACAGTTGCTTAACAATCTTATTAATATAAGAATTTGCTTTATAAAAGATAAAGCACGTGCTTCGCACACGGTCGATTTTGGTGCTAAAATGGTGATTGTTGGTTAAAATAATCCATATATATATATATGTGGTTGGTTTTATTTACTTTTAAAAATCTTATTAAAAATAATATATTTAAAAATCTGTATTCAGTTATAAAATAAATTTCATAACTATATTTCTATCGATTTACCTAACGGTAAATCTGTCTTTTATAAACAAATTGAATTTTGGCCATCAACTGTTAATTTCTCAACCAATATTGCCATTTGGTTAATATCAAAATAACTGTTGAAATCTGGATTCAACAACCAATCATTCAATCATATTCAACAAACAATTCATGTAATGATAATATAAAACAAACAAGAAAAATCAATTCAACTGGAAATGGTAAATATATAACAATAGTTCAAGCACCAAAATTTAATACGTTTATATTATTATAAACGTGATCAACCGGGTAAGTTACTTTCATTGGAAATCATTGTTAAAAATAACAATGGAGTTCGATTAAATTAAAAGGACCTTTAATTTAAATCAGTTATACGAAAATATTCAACATATATATTCAAACAAAGATGCAGCCATTCAACCAATAGCAACCAAAGCACACAAATATAAACCCGACTTATATAAAATATAAGTGGGCATAACTGAGTGAGTTTAACTCACCTTGATTTTGTTTCACCGTTAAAACTGTTCATTTTTAATAAAATTAAACAGACGTTTAATTTTATCAAAAATTCTGGTATCTTCTAGTGGCAACCAAACTAACTCAGATCGTAGTGCTCGATGATGCGGTTCTGACGCCCCTGTGTTTATTAATTACAGTTACTGAATGACCATGTAACACAACATATAAGTTGACACGTATAATTAAATTAATTAAACTACTCCTTAACATTAAAGTTTATAAACTAATTATTTTAATTAGTAAGTAATGGCGCTTACTTCTGGGTTGAACGTGTACAGTCCAACATGTTCCATTTCTCCCAAAACAAACCTTGCCTCCAACTCTCTTCGCATGAAGGCCCTCCTTCATTCTTCTGTCCGCTTTTCTTTGATAATTTTTTTTTCGTTCTGTTCATTTCTGAACCCACTTCAGCACGTCCACCACCCGCCACCATAAATGATGAATGTTCCCCCATTTAAATTCCTTTTATTTCTATTTTTTTATTTAACACAAGGCCTAAAAGCCCTTGCCAAAAGCTCGCGTGCACACAAAAGGACCGAGACCCGCATACTGTACACAACGCTACAGTCCTTTTCATCCTCGCTAACACTTGAAACTCACGGCTCCTGCATATCCATCCCTATATTCTCGTTTATCCATCTTCTTTTGATTTTTTTATTTTTTTCTGCACGTCCTCTCCAGTGACTTCCCCATGCTGAAACTAACCCCATGCTAACTTCCTCCTACCATCCAAACACTACCATGCCTCACCGTTTCTTCCCGTACCTTCTCTATTATTTTCAAACCCCACTAAAAGTTCCCCCTCTACCATCGACTACAACCAGACGCCATCACCACCCAGAACCCAGCGCCACCATTCACCCTGCGCTTCCATCTGAGTTACTCATGGACTGCCACTTTCCTGCTACCATCATCAAAGACCATGCACCATTCGAAAAGCACGAAAACTGAAGACTGAAGAGCTTTGTCTTTTTGTTCATGTAAGACTGAAGGAAGTTGGGTTTTAATTTGCTGAAACAAAAATGGGCAGTTTAAATTTTTATTTTTTGGAAAAAAATGAACGAAACAGGTGCTTATTTATAGGAGGGGTATCCGTGGGCATCAAGGAAATAGGGTATAGGGTTTGTAGAAGTTTATAGTTTAGCTGTATTGTGGGGTTGGCAAAAAAGTGGGATGCACGGAAGAAATAGATTAGGGCGCAAGAAATTTAAAGGTTTGGCAGGCAAGAAAAGTGAAACCATGGCTGTCATGGAGTTACTTGTGTCATTGGCAAGGAACCGAACTTTTTAATACACTAGGGTGGCTGTACTATAGCTAAGTTAGAATAGGCTTGCAGTTCCTTAAGACTTAAGTTCGACGTATAATATAATAATACACATATAGGCTGCGTTGTATGTAGGTGTTATGGAGTAGGCTTGTATGCAAAAAAAAGTTGCATATACGTTGGTACGGTTAGGAACAGAGTATGCTTAATGCTTTAGATGAAAGAAATTAATTTTTATATGGTTAGTTAAATTTTTAACTATTATTTAACATAGAATTTTAAATATATGGACCTTCACACACGAGCTCCAAACACCATGAAACAGACACCATGTTACGCCTTGACATTCCGGTTTCAGTGAAATAAATTTTGTTGAAAACGGACTCTGTTTACAAGACGACGTTATTTTATATTTATCGGTTCACTTTTAAATTTCGTATACCGATAAAATAACTCTGATTGGCTCCAAATTGGAAACATAGCAGTAATCAGCGATACATATTCCAAAAAAATTCATTTCGTCAAAAACGAAGATCGTTTGAAAAAAAACTATTTCTACGACATATATAGTACCGTAAAAATATAAATAAATTACAAAATAATTAAATTAAATAAAAATAAATTATTATTTTTACCAACATAGAATTATAACTCAATATTTACACTTCAAAGTTAAATGGTATCAAAATTAGATATATAAAACCTTTTATAACTATTAAATAAACGTTATCGTTTATAACGATTTTCATAACGACTATTTTGAAAATTTATTTGGACATATCTCACAATATATAAGCTGAAATCTCGATTTTTCTCTTTCGTTAGAAAATTATAACCAATGTGATTCTAATGTTTCTTATTTCACAGAATTCTGACTTAAAACGAATTCTGTATGTTCAATTGAAGTTCAAAACTCAATATTACGAACTACCGCGTTGTTACGAGTTCGTTTTAAATATAAATATAAATTAAAATGTTAAATCATCATTTTATAAATGAATTCGATGTTAAATCCATTAATATTTCCAAATAAAATATTTAAACTAATTTAAATATTTGAATCCAAATAATTGGAAAATCAGGGTCGTTACATACTATATGATTCACACACACCAGAGATGATCACGAACACAGAATCAAACACAAACACAAAAACATATAAATATAAAATGCAGAAAAGTAAAGAACACACTGGATTTTATATTAGTTAAGATTACTCCTACGTCCAGTCCCACGAAACGCTGTATTGCATAGAGTTTTATTATTATTAATATCCAAGTACGTCCTCTTGATTTCACAGCTAGAAGGTTAACACTGCTCCAAACACCCTAGATTTCATGGCTACAAGGTTAACACCACTCCATTTCCTTGATTTTAGGGCTAGAAGGAACATACCCTTTCCCAAACAATTCCAATTGATTACAACAGTCCTATAACTCTTCAATAGCACTTCCAAACTGATAGTATTAGACAAAGTTTGAGAAGAGAAGAAGTTCGATATAATTTGAGTAGAAATCCGCAAAGTATAAGTATAGAAATCTAGAAAATGATAAATATCAATGGTGGTATGAAAAGGGGTGACGATGGAGAAGAAGAATCATGAGAGAATCCAAAGTTAACCCCTATTTATAGCATTTTAATGGCTGCAACGTTTTAGAAATGTCACAAATAGTGAAAAGACACTTCCTTTGAAAATTGAAAAAATGACAGTTGTATATCGACATAGCTATTTATGTATGTCGACATATGTATAGTATATTAATTTTTAAAACTATTTTTCAAGTGTTTAACCATATGTATTATTCTGGAAATTCTTGAATCAAAATTTAGTAATACAAATGAATATTCTAACGTGTAAAATCATACGAAATCATAATAATATAATATATAAACATATTTATAAAGTTTAAAACTATAGATCTATATAATTATATATTTATATAATTATATAAACTTATATATATTAAAACTTTTAGCTTGTAGGTTCGAAATCATAAGTAAGATAAAATAATTTGAATCGGAATTTGAATCTTGAAAACTCAATTTGAAATTTGAAATTTGAAGTTTGAAATTTGAAAATCGAAATTTGAAAAATAGAATCTGAACTTGGAGTGCTATTCAAAGTCTTACATATAAACTAGACTCTATTACTATATTTTCCTCGAAATCTTGATATCTTAATAACTTGATTACTTATGAGTCTTGAATCTCTTCTGAATCCTGAATCTCTTGAAACTCTAAAACTGTATAGTCATCAGTATTTAAGTCCTGTATATGAACCCAACATATATATGTATATATATTCTAGATAGAGATGTTAGCATATATTTTATAGTCAATTAATAATGAAAATTTAAATAAGGTTGTTGTCATCAAAAACCCACTCTCCAACAATATCCCCCTTTTTGATGATGATAACCTTGATTTATAAAATATTCATACCTGTTCATATTCGCTGATCTGGTCTTTCTATTACTCCCCTTTTCACCATGAATCCGACATACTCCCCCTCAAACTTAGCCTAAATAATCCTTATTATGTAATTTCCCTTCCTTTGTCATCAACAAAAAGAAATCCTAAATGTACTCCCTTTAAATTTATACCATAATTATCTATAACCTATATATATATATATATATTCTAAGATTATACTATCTGATTATATACTAAAGTATTAATATATTCTTGAATGAATTCGAAGTTTCTACAAGATTCTCACTCAAATTATGAATGGGATTTGCCATAATTTGACATTTTAGATAAGAATTTATTAAATAAGAAGGAGAAATGATAGAATAAATTTTTCTAGAAGAAATAAGTATATATTGGGTATGGAATTCATTAGAATTGAATAGACATTAGTTAGTTATTTAAATTTTGAACAAATTTGAAAAACTGGCAGTTATATGTCAACACAAGGAAAAATGTATGTCGATATACTATAGTGATTTTTTTGGAAATTTTCATTTTTTAGTTAATTCTTATTATATTATTTTAATTTATTTATTTCTAATGTGTTTTTATAGAAAATTAATGATTATTTTGACAGAAATAAATACCAATCATTATTACTTAAAAGCAAATACATTCAACTAATACACGATACTAAATACGAGATTCGAAAGAAAATACAATCAAATATGAAGATAACATAAACGAGGTAAGCTTAGATTTCAGCGGATGATGAGGAGGAAGATGATATTCCAAGTTTTCTTCCTATTTTTCCAATGAACTTAGACATATGGTTAAGAGTCTTTTTGATTTTCTTTTGGTTCTTGGCCAACTTCACTTGATTTTGGACAAGCATTTCTTTGGAAATGGTTCTAGTATTAGATGGACACTCTACAATTTCCAAAGAAGTTTCTTCATCTTCTTCTTCGATATCCTTAAGATCTTACTGTTGTTGCATACGAGCTTATTTATCTTCGAATGATTCATATCGCTTAAAGGTGATTGGAATTTGCATAAGATGTATATTTCCTAAGTTAATCACCTTTCTTGACACAACTTCTTCTCCTTTGAGATCCACTCCAAAATATTTAAATATCCGAGTAATACAAACCCTATAATAAAGATTGTTTTCTCTTATAGACATTTCTTTGGGCTTAATTTCTTTCAAAATCATATCGGGCCAGTTGAGGTCATAAACACCAATAATAGCAAAGAGTGCATTTTGAACTTTGAGGGTACGGTTGTTGAAATTTCCAGAACGAAGAATGATTGTATGTTAAAGGAGGAGGTTGATGATACTTGCTTTTGGGTGGAAAAAGCGATTTTTGAATTTCGAATGATCATCACTTTCAAGTATGTGATGAAAGGTTTCCATATCCATTTCATCAATTTTGAATCCCAAAAAATCTGATCCCGTACTCTTACAATTCAAGATATTACCCAAAATTTCACAATCTAAAATGATTTAAGTGCCTTTTATGCTACTCCATACTTGATTTTCATCTCCTTCGTAAATGCCACGGTTTAAATTTGCATAGAACATTTTGACTAGATTAGGATAAGATACTTCATTTTTATCCCGTGAAACTATTAGAATTAAAACTCCATTTTGTTCGAAAAGAGAATGAAGAATGTAAGATGGAAAATTTTCAAAGATGGTGCAGGCTCCCGTATTGACTTTTCCATTTGCTAGGTGGTCAACATACACATTTTTTTTCTTCTCTATTATTGTAGAGATATCCTTTTATGATTTTGGATAACCACATTGTTTAGGGTGAGCTTGAGGAAGCCATTAAAGAGTTGTTTTTGAAATGTATAGATATGAAGAAAGTTGTTTGAATTTTGGATGAGAGGTAGATAGAATAAGATAGAATAGATAAATAAATAGAGGTTGAATGGACACAACTTTTCAGCAATTAAAGACACCTTTTCAGACCTTGAAAGTTGGTGAAAAGTTCGAGGGAAGTTTGAAAGTATAAAATTTTGAAATTCAAATTTTGAAATTCATTTACAGGACTATATGTCGAAATGTCTATTTATGTATGTCGATATACATGTTGAATTTCGAAGGACATGTTTTTTTGACTTTTGGTTCTATTATATTAATGTTTTATATTTTAGATTTATTATTTCCTGAATTAATATTAATCCTAACAAACATCTAAAATTTATTTTATTATTATATTTACTATTTATTATTTGATTATTATTTTGAATTTCGAATTTTGAATTCCACTTTTACAGTTCAAGGTTGAATTTTAATTTTAATTTCAGATTCAAACAAAGCAAAAAAAACAAAACATCCACTCATCCAAATTAACCAAAAAATTAATTATAGTGTACCTAGTTTTTAGATCCATTTCTTCGATATTTTCTGAATTCTGAATCTTATATTTGAATTTTCGGTTTTTGCCTCTTCATCACTTGATGATGAATCTGAATCATCTAAAGGTGCTGCGTATGCCCTCTTCCTTTTCTTCGACTAATTACTACTGTTTGTTTGTCATTTGGTTTATCTGGATATGGACACATTCTTTTTATATAGCCTGGTTTGTTGCAGTTATAACATTGATAATCATTTCTTCCCGAACTCCGTTGATTATTTCTCTGAAAATTATTTCTCCTATTATACCTTAGAAATTTTCTGAAATTCCTTGTCGTTAAAGCAATTTTTCATCATCTTCACTGCTTGAATCAGACCCATTTGTTGTCGTTTTGAATGTTATAGGTTTCTTTTCTATGAACTTATTTAGCTTTCTTTCTGGTAATTGAACTTCAAATTACATCAAATTCCCAATTAACTCCTCAATATTCATTTCACTGACATTATTGGCTTCCTCAATTGCCAGTGTTTTCTGATCCCATTCTAGAGTCAATGAACTAAGTATTTTTCTGACTTGGTCTTCTTTTGAATAAGTTTTTTCCAATGTTATTAATGAATGCATAATCTCCTAGAATCTACAATACATATCGGAGATAGATTGATTCTCAGTCATTTTAAATAACTCAAACTGATTAACTAGCATTGTTATCTTTGTTTGTTTAACTTATTGGTTCCTTCATGAGTAGCTTGTAATGTTCTCCATATTTCATAAGCAGATTTACAAACTGACACTCCTTTTGTAACACCTCGTAATTTGTTAATACATTAAGATGATAAATTAAGGAATACTTATAAAGATATTCAGAATTAAGTGAAATAGACTACACCATTACGTTCGTCTCGGAATTCTTCTTAAGATAGACTCCGAGTTTGCATGAAACGGACATCGTATGAAGAAGGTATTAAGGTTAGAAGTTTGTATATGCATAAGAGAAATATATATGAATAAAATAAGTCCAAAATTCAAATAAATTCAAAATCGAACAGCAGAAAGGGGAGCATGAAAAATCCCGCACATAGGTGTCGACCTATGGGTCGACCCCCACGCAGATCTTGGAAGATTTCTGTTTCCGTACGTGGACTGATTTCTGTGCAAGATCCGTTGGATGATGGCTATAAATAAGACCCTATACCCATTGTTTTATTCATTTTAGATCAATGCATAACTAGTTGTTGTCTCTGCCTAGACTGAAATAGCATATTTTTCTTCTGCAACTAGAGTTAGACAAATTCAAATATCTGTGCTTCTACATTTACTATTATTCTTCTATTTCTTAGATCCAACCACTGTGAGTCTAATTTATTTTTAGACATAAATACTTAAAAGTCAATCTTAACATGTTTATGAATTGGATCTAAGCCTGTGACTAGTTAAATCATATCAGATCTGTCATAACCTGTGTATCTAAGTTATTTGACATGACTATGAATTGGATCTATGCCTATGCCTATTTATCATGTCAAATCTGCTATTATTTGTAGATCTAATTCACTGTTTATATCTCAACATGCCTGTTTATGATGTCTTAATTATATTAGAATCAGTTCTCTTACCACATGTTCATCAGATTTGTTCCTATATACCTATCTTAGCATTATGCCCAATTACATCACTATATGTTTATTAGTTGATATGCCTATTCCTGCCATCATATATCAATCTTGATTATTTCTATTCTCTTCCCTTCTTCTTTTCCCTTTTTATTTTATAGCCAAGCTACCTTCGAGCCTAGGCATACCGCTGAAATATGCGAACATGTTAAACTGGGAATGAGGAGAAAATGTTAAAATTGGGGCATAACTTGTATTGGGAAATTTAGGCATAACATGAATTAAATACATGAATATGGATTTGGGGCATAAATCAAACTGTGGTTTAGATCTTAATTTGGGGCATATGGTACATAATGAACATGACTTGGGAAAGGAGCATAAAAACCTATAATGAAATAGGGATAATTGATTAATAGTGAAATACCTATAATTATAGTAATTAGAAAATGTAACTGCGCTTAGAACAAGGTTAGATTACACTTGTGGTGGAAGTCTACACGGACCAGCCCGGCATATCCAGCGACCACAAGTGATGAATCTAATGTGAGGGCTCTAAGTGCATAAACACGTGACGTGCTAAGACACGAGGTTAAATCCGACTTGTGGAAGAAGTCTGGCCGGACCCGCCCACATATCCAGCATCCACAAGTTGTAGGCTTAATGTGGGAGGTCTAGAGCATTATAACCATAAATGAATAAATGGTAATGAACTTGAATACTTAACTTGGTTGAATCCTTAAGGATTACATGAACATGGTAACTTGAGTAGGGGTTAAGTAAACTTCCTTAAAATAGTGAGAGGGTTAAGTATATGGGCGCGTTTTTTACAGGTCCCTGTTATAGTTTCAAAATAGAAAAAAAACCCGGTCATAAACTTATTGTAAATTAGGTCCCTATTTTCTGAAAATTCATCAAAAAAATATTAAAAAAAATATAAAAAAATCATGTTAATTCGTATTTAAATAAAACATGTAAACGCTAAAAAATTCAGAACAAAAAATCATCAAACAAGGCGTCAAAAATCAAAAAAACAGAAAAAAAAAACGAAATTTCCAGTTAAATGCATAATAGTATGCACATATATCATTTTCCTGCATACATCCGTGCTTATTTTTCACTACATTCATCTTCGTTGATTTTTCTTCATGCAAATACGTGCATACATGTGTGCAAATATTTCAAATACTTGCACACATTTGTGCAGGTTTATTTTTAGATTTTAATCCGAACACAGCTTACGGAAAAGTTGCATACATATATGCAATTATCAGTAATAATTGCATAAATGTATGCAACTATTTTTTTTTGATTTCCGTACAATCGAGACATTATCTCCAGATTTTAGAATTTTTTTTTTATGAACGAAAGCACATTTTTTTTAAAAAAAATAAAAAAAAGGCGGAAATAATAAAATAGGGGGCGGGTTTAAAATTTTCAAAACTTTTTTTTTATAAATTAGGTCCCCACTTTTAGCCAGTGTGTTATCCTATAAAAATGTTGCACACATATGTGCATGTTTTCTGAGAAATTTGCACATTTGGATGCAAATAAAAATGAACTGAAATATTAACTTAAATCTATGCATTGGAAGAACTGCAATAATTGCACATATGCAGGCAATAAAATCAAAAACGTGCATAATATTATGCATTTAACTGCAGTTTTTTCTGTTTTTTTTGCTGTTTTCTTCTTTCTGACATTATTTTTGTTGTTTTTTTAACTGAATTTTTTGTATAATGCATAATATATTTTATTACTAATTTACGAATTTTTTTATTTTTTTAATTATTATTTTATAAGTTTTGAAAACAGGGACCTAATTTATATTAAGTTTATGACCGGATGTGAGCCTAATTAAGTTTCAAAATAGGGATGTGAGCCTAATATTCACTAAGTATATCTTGGGGTGGTGGGTAATATTTATATATAGGCCCACAAACTTAACCTGTTGGGGTTATACAATTTTGTTACTATGGTATGACATAACTTATGGTAATCCTAGTAGTGGGGATGCAAGCCTAGGGGAAGCTTGTATCATCTTGTGTGTGGGACCCGTTTCAGTCAGTAACCCATATAGGTATCAAATGAGTACTCCGAACAAGGTCGGAGTCAGGGCACACTTACTGGGCTGATTGTAAGAGATCCAAAACAAAGAGGAGGTGTGGGCGGCGCGTTCTGATGGGGTCATGTGCATGCATGGGTCCGGACAAGAGGTGGCTAAGACATCGTGACATCGGTAGATATGGTTTTGCACACCCTAAAAACAATGGGTTGCCACTTTAGGAAGTGATACATCTTACTATGGGGCCAGCACAAGGTATCTACGGAGTAGGGAATCGATCGATTGGGGTAGTAGTTAGGGTACATCTAGACTCTGGTATGCTTAGGAGCTTGTTATTATCCTTAGGGTTAACTTCGGTATGTTCAGTTGGGCTGTCTGTTTTTCTATGGGGTTAAACCTCTCACTAGAAGTACGCCTAAGTCTACCATCTTATACTTGTTGGGGATCATCTTGTTTAGTATACTAGTATTGGGGCAGAGAAGGAAAAGTGTTAGAGAAGCGCTATTTATTCTATCTTATTCATCCCATTTACCTTGTCATACCTGTTCTGCATGCTTTCTAACTCTTATCCATTTTATATGCCTATCATGATACATTTACTTATTTATATGATAAAAGTAACTGGATTCGCCAGATTTTATGTCTAACCTGTTTTTTTTTTCTCTTCTTCTATTCCATTCCCCCCGGGTTCTTAGGGTGGGAATACTCAAGCTTGATCAGGATTCTTGTTTCCTTCACCTTGGAGTTGCTTAGATGAACTGCTTGATTTCATACCTTTTCTACTATGGTTATGCTTTTGGGGATTATGTTGTTTTCATGTTTATTGTACTCTAATGATTTTAGTACAAGACAGAAGTTTAAAATTGATATACTGGGTTTTATGCATTTCGGACTTATGATGTAACTATGTTTTGATCCACGATGTTTTCTGCTTAATAAAAGTTTTAAATTCGGCTGTTATTTTGTATCTGCCTTGTAATGTTTATGTTTCTTTTTACCTATAACGCTTCACGAAACTTAATGCATTCTCTTAACGAGTGACATTAACGAACGTGGGGTGTCACACTATTAAATTCATTTCTATATAATGAACAGAACTACATATTCATGGCTTTAGAATTACTCTGTGCAGCAGCTTTTTGTTTATTAGTCCATTGCGCAAAATTAGGAGTAGGTTCAAAATATTCAATTTATGTGCTATTCCATATGTCTAAGCCTACTAATTGTAAATATATTTTCATTCTACATGCCCTATGTGAATAATTATTACCATTAAACAGTTGTAGTCTAACAGTGGATTGACTCTCTACAAAAGAAATATTATTACCAGTGTTGATTGCCATTTAATATTTTCAAAAATCAGATTATGAACCTTTTGAAAACCTATGCTCTGATACTAATTGTTAAGGATTGCGGAATACAGATCTTAAGGGAAAAAGAAACACTAAAGGGGCTGAATAATATTTATGAAGAATTCATGAAAATTCTTAAACTTAAATGATCTACTATACGAATCACACACATCAGATATGATCACAAACATAGAATCAAATGCAAACACAGAAACATATAAATATAAAATGCAGAAAAGGAAAGGATACACCGGATTTAATACTGCTACAGATTACTCCTACGTCCAGTCCCACGCAATGCTGGATTGAACAGAGTTTTATTATTACCAATATCCAAGTACAACCCCTTGATTTCATGGCTACAAGATTAACGCTGCTCTAAACACTACACCAAATATGCTAATTAAGTTGTTTTTTTTAGTCGTATCTAAAGCTCTTAAACATGGCAAAAAACCTATCAAAAAATAGCATGTTAACTTCTTAGATACGACTATAAACCGTATCTCACTAGTGATAACATATGGCTTATAGCCGTATCTAAATTGTATTCAGACACTGCCTTTTACTGTATCTAATTATATTTGTATGCGCATGTATATATACATATACATATATATATATATATGTAAAAACAGAAACTGTAGAACATATTTTTCATAATACATCATGTATACCACAATTTGTACACAAGAATAATGTAATTTATATATATATATATATATATACTCAAAGCATTACACGATTTTTCATAACACGAACACAATGTATAACATATAAACATATACAAAGGAAACTGTCAAAGATTTTCATAACGGTACGAACTAACAAAAAAAGGTAAAAACATATGATCAGCCTGATATAACTCCAGTCGAGGCCGGGAAGATTGAGTGTATGTGCCGATCATGCCGATGAAATCCATGTGTTTTCTGTAAATCAAAGCAGTATGAGAATAAGCTAGCTGATGCTGATAAAGTTTTACAACGGCATAAATATTTATACATATACACAGTTTAAAACAAAAGCATAAAAGGCCAACCTGATGATTGGCAGTAAAACTGAATCATGATAGCCAGCCTGAGTTCCAGCAACATAAAACCACCAAAATATACATTAAAAAAGAAGTAATTTTATGCCTGATTGCACACAAAATATCGTGTCTTTGTGTTCGTACTGATAACAGCGAAGGGCATATCATGTCTTTGTGTTTGTGTGTGTTCATATTTGTCAGTTATATGTATAACATGTTTATGTGATGCTACCGACATGATTTCATGAACTTGTAACCCAAAAACATATCAGCATCTCACATGCTTTGTGGTTTAGCGTAACCTCCAACATCGTATATAGCTGATACACCTCCCCACTTTTTCTGTTTTCTCCAATAGAATTGCATATAAATTCATTAAACAAGTTACAAATACTTCACTGGACAGGAGATCGACATTGTAACTCACCAAAGCATACAAAAATGAGCTAAAATGGAACTTGTTTAATGACATATATACAGAAATGATATGTGGAATGAAATGTCTTCTTTTATTATGTACTGATAGAATTTAACTCAAATTATGCCAAAACAAGTCAAAAATAGCACTTTAATTACTGACTGATAATGTCTTCTACGTTTAACTCAGTCAGTACATTGTAACAAGTCAAAAATAACACTTTAAGGTCCAATGTCCATGTGTTAGTGTAGTCAGTAAGTATATGTCTCAAAGATGAATGAAATGGCAGTCATTAAAAATGCAAGGCATCGCCCATGTAAGATATTATGTAGAGACAAGTGTAAAATAATGCATACCTGCTCCAACAGCTAAAGATATCGGATCATCATCTTCGGATGACACATACTCGACTTTCTGTTTAAGAATTTACTAGGCGATCCACCAGCTGGCTGTATTTTAGCTCACGCGCAGGGTCAGCAATCCATGCTAATAGCTTCATTCAAATGTTGAATGCCGCTTCACTTAATCTTTGGAAAAAGCTGCTTTCACTTGCAACTTTCAATTTCTTTGAAGCAGACTGTGTAGTGTAAGGTAACTTACACTACAGCCTCTGCTACAAAGTAGGGGAAAATTGCTAGTGAAAGCAGCTTTTTACTAAGGTTAAATGCAGTAGCATCCATCATTTGGATGAAGCTAATTAGCATGGATACCTGACCCTACACGTGAGCTAAAATGCATCCACCTGGTGGATCGCCTAGTAAAATATTAACCAAAAAGTCTATAATCATCCATCTACCAAAATTTTCAACAAACTTGTTAAAATATTTTCAGTACACTTGTTATCTCTCAAAATAGAGTAAACTTGTTACAAGACAACCCAATTTAAATTTCAAGCATAAGGCAAACAAACAATCAAATGACGATGAAATCATGGCAAACTAGCTCATTGTTATTTCTTTGTTTCATGGATATAACGCAATCTAAAATTATACCATACATGTTTCCAATAGCAATTCAGATGTTTTTACATTATCACAAATCATGATTCAAATTTGATTTCTCTGAAATCAGGATATAACCACAGATCCGTCCCTAACACAAAGTAGCAATCAGGTAACACAAGGACATAAACCAATTCAATTGAAATAGCTAACATACTAACCAGTAGCGGAGCTGAGGATTTTTTCCAGATAGAGTAGAAATAAAAAACTTGCTTACAAATCATTTTCAATTGGACAAAAATGATAGTTTTTACATAGGATGTATAGTTTTGCCGAAGTAGCAATCAACTATCACACAAAAATTTCAATTTATCCCCTCTTATCTGTCATGCATACCAAAATTTAATTGAAACATACCTGCTCTGTCGAAGGAGGACTAGGGAGACCAAGGGTTGCTGCGTTTCTACCAAAGGAGAGGGTCGTTCGTCTCTGTCGAAGGTGGAGGCACGATTTGATGACCAAAAACCCTAATTTGGGTTTTCGATCACCACTAAAGTAAAACAAATAGAAAAGGGAGCGGCCAATTTTTTTATTCCGGGTGCCTAATGTGATGCACAATATGATACGAATTCGATTTGGCCCAAAGCCATATCAAATTAGTTAATTCGGGGCTTCATTGATGAATAGTCAGATTTATGGCATTTGGGGTGGTGCAGATCGCAAAATATAATTTGATACGGATCTGAGCACTATTAAATATGATAGGGCTTAAACCCGTATTATATCTCTGCATCCATCTGTGCCAAAGTGGATGTTATGGTGTAGTGAAACACCCTTGATTTCACGGCTACAAGGTTAAAACCATTACCCTTTCCTTGATTTTATGGCCACAAGGAACACACCCTTTCCCAAACAATTCAAATGATTACAACAGCCCTATAACTCTTTAATAGCACTTCCAAATTGATAGTAATAGATAGATATTGAGAAGAAAAGAAGGTGAAGATGGAGAAGAAGAATAATTAAAAAATTTGAAATCAGCCCCTATTTATAGCATTTCAATTGTTGCAACGTTTCAGAAACGTTACAAGTAGTGGAAAGACACTTCCTTTGAAAATTGAAAAAAATGACAGTTGTATTTCGACATAGCAATTTATGTATGTTGACATATGTATAGTATATTTATTTTAAAACTATTTTTCAAGTGTTTAAACATATATATTATTCTGGAAATTCTTGAATCAAAATTTAGTAATATAAATGAATATTCTAATGTGTAAAATCATATGAAATCATAATAATATAATATATAAACATATTTATAAAGTTATAAAGTTTAAAACTATAAAATTATATAACTA
Source organism: Allium sativum (assembly GCA_030737875.1). NCBI lineage: Eukaryota > Viridiplantae > Streptophyta > Magnoliopsida > Asparagales > Amaryllidaceae > Allium > Allium sativum. The sequence continues at coordinate 369,211,434 of CM060919.1, forward strand.
TATACCTATATAATTATATAACTATATAAACTTATATATGTTAAAACTTTAAACTTATATGTTTGAAATCATAAGTAAGATAAAATAATTTGAATATAACTTGAAATCAGAATTTGAATTTTGAAAACAGAATTTGAAAAATAGAATTTGAACCTGGAGTCTGTTTAGAATTTTACATATAAATTAGGCTCTATTATTATATTTTTCTTGAACTCTTGAAATCTTGATATCTTGATAACTTGATTACTCATGAGTCTTGAATCTCTTCTTAATCCTGAGTCTCTTGAAACTCTAAAACTATACAGTCTTCAGTGTTTAAGTCCTATATACGAACCCTACATATACATGTATACATATATATATTCTAGATAGAGATGTTAGTATATATTTTATCATCAATTAATAGTGATAACTGAAATAAGGTTGTTGTCATCAAAACTCCATTCTCCAACATATTATGTGGCCCAAAACGAATTTTTTGCCGCTTTGCCAAAAAGCTGGCTCATGGTTCTATATCTACTTGAGTTTCCCCTAAGAGACGGAGTGGTTGGCGTTGGTCTTGGGTTGGCATGTTATTCGACTATAGAAATTCCTTCCTCCTCCCATCTAATTGTGAAAAAAACAGCTGTTCCCATGCATTATGTGCGATAGATGTGAGTCTCTGTGGAAGGAGAAGATGGAACTCAAACGTACGAAAGGAAATAAGACAGAAACATTGAAACAGGGAAGATTAGAAAGGTGGAAATTAATTTAGGGGAAGAGAGGAGGAAAGTAATTTTGGTTTCGGTGAAAAAACTGAAATAGAGGAGGGAAATAAAATGTAATGGGAGGAAAGTGTTAAATGTAACCAATATTTAGACAATTGTTAAATAAATGTAACCAAAACCGCTAAATACAATATTAAAAAATATATTGGTTGCATTTACAAATCAAATGTAGCTAATGAATGCAATATATGTATGTTTTCTTGTAGTGTAAGAATCAAATCTTAGAATCTCATACATATATATATATATATATATATATATGTTGGGTTAATCGTTCTAATCGAAACCCTAGTTACAACAATTTAAACGATTTAAATCACGGATCTATGCGAATAAAGTAAATCGAATTTTGCTGGATTAAGAACAATACCTGCAAGATGTCGAACCCTGGAAATCAGATTGATCTCGAAACCAATAGGAAAGGCTGGAGCATCGAATTGAGGAGCACGAAAATTGCCATGCCTCTATAGTTTTCCACAAAAACGTGTTCTTCTCCGATCAAATTGAAGAAGGGACTGGGATTTTGTTGCTAGCCGCCACCATGAATAGGGTTTCATGTATTAAAATGTATCGGCTAAATTTCCATTGGACCTTATCCCCTTTTTGATGGTCCACCCATATTTAATAAGGACTAAATACCCTATAAAACCTAGTGTGCACCATCAAACGAGGGAACCGTCGTTATACCATTTCAACATTAAATAAAACATCAACAAATTTGATATTTTATTTACCCAATACTTGACTTTCCCTTTATCACGTTCTAAGTGTGTGACCCTACAGGTTACTGTAACGTTGGCAATGATTTTAAATTGTATTTGAAACCATAAACGGTGATTGGCATCTAGCAATGCGTTGCTGCTACCTAAGTTATAATAAAATTATCGATTCGATACATCCTTTCCGTGACCAATGTATCAATGTAATATAATCCTTTAAGTCGTTATATCCAGCATTAAACTCAAGGCATGGATCATATCACCCTCTTTATAATTTATTCCATTTTTCTTGATCGATGAGTAGACTGTTTAAAACAAATCAGTATTTGAGCATGGCCATGCATTTCACAGTCTCACTCAATCAAGAGGCCCATGGATATCACTACGAATATATCGTAGAGTTAAATTCCATCTAGATCATTCATAATTTTCATTTGATTCGAGATGTATCCAATAATCACCGTTATCGTTACTCTGTTACGAGTAACTTTAGATGATATCAAAACACAAATATCCTCGAATAAAATTAAAATGATTCCAGGTCTAAGGGCCATTACATCACTGTCACTATGAGAATAACTTATGATACTGTTACTTATATTCCATGTAGTTTATCTCACGGTGGGTCAGCCCAATACGCTATTCTCCAATACGTATTTATATCCTGAATTTAATATCACGTATATTAATGATCAATGAGATGTGATCATCAGTCAATCAATATACTAGTCTCAACGCTTTATTGTTGTCCTATATAAACAATAAAACTCGACTAGGGACATTTAAGAATTATAATACTTATCATATTATATAATCTCAAATTCAAGTCTTACTCAAATTATATAATTTCGTATTATAGTTCCAAGGACTTTAAATATATTAATATTTATATTACGCAGTAAATATACTATAGTAGAATATTATTTTATTCCAAATAAAATAATAACAACAACATTGTTATCAATCTCATCAAATGGATTGCCTCTAGGGCATAAACTCTAACAATCTCCCACTTGCACTAGAGTCAATTATTTATGTATCGTATACTCATGAAACTAGTGTGGTTATTAAACTTCTACTGCGACAGAGTTTAATCCAATAGGTCTACGACTTTACAATTTTTGCAACTTTTTAGATATGTTCATTTCCTCTGTGAACAACCTCACATTAGAATTATATTTCTTAAATATATGTTTGGATCGGTAATGAGTTTAACGTTTTAGGCCTGAGCAATAGCCACATTGTTATCGCAATGTATTTCATTGGATCAACAATGAATTAAGTTCAATTATGAACTTCTTAACCCAAACATTTTCTTTCTCGGAATCAGTATTTATTTTTTGCTTTTAAAACTAACATAATTTACAATAATTAATGTGTTATCAAATAACGTTAGAATTATTGTCTCACTCCCACTCAATTTCTTATCTATACAAGATTCAATGACACTTTGTGGTTTCTATACATTTTGACTTCTATTTCATTCCTATCAGTATCTTAGAGTCTGGTTCTCCTTTACAAAGGATACCAATTCGAGCAATAAACATTTTATTTTCAGAGAATTTATAGAAATAATATCCATTTTTATCTTGTGGATATTTCACAAAATAGTTACCATATTTGGGTCTGATCTGATCTTATCATAGGAACGACGTTTAATAAACGCCTTGCATCCAAATCTACGCATTAAACACAATAGGACATTTCCTAGTCCATATATTATATGGCGTCTTTAAAATCATTTTAGTAGGATTAAATGCAATTGTTCTAAATTTAATCAATTGGAAGATCTATATGACTTATCTTGGTCGTACCATATCTTATAAGGTGTGATTACTCTTTTCAGACACACCATTTCAATATGGTGTTCTAGGTGGAGTGAGTCGTGAAACAATTTCAAACTCATTTGGATAGTCATTAAATAGTTGGCTTAAATATTCCTTTTCGATCTGTTCAAAAAATATATTTATTTTCTATTAAAATTGGTTTCTATCTTCACTTTGTATTCTTTGAACTTTTCAAAGGATTCTGATATGTGTTTCATAAGATACACATATCTGTAAATACTGATATCATCAGTAAATATAATGAAGTAATAAAACCTACCTCTAGTTTATATATTCATTGCACTATATACATTATTATGTACGAGACTTAATACTTATCACTCATTAACCGTGTCAAGTGAGAGATGATTCAGTTATTTTGCCTAATAAACAAGATCTGTATTCTTTATATAATTCAAAATCAAAATGATCTCAAAATTCCATCATTATGGAGTTTTGATATACTTTCTTATTTACTGGGCTAATCGGTAATACTAAAGGTATATTGGATTTAAATCACTAAATTTAATCCACTTATTGTTAATGTCAAGTACATTATAGTTAAGGATTTACAAAGATCATTAACTATTTGTGAAACTCCATACGATATTTCATTTACATAAAATGAATAACAATTGTTTTTTTAATACAAATGAAATTCAAACATTTCTAAACAAGATCTATTAAAACATTTATCTTAAGTGGAATTTCATTATAACAATTATTTTATTTATTTAATTAAGCCGATATATTCAACAAGAATCAACTTCCTATGGACAATCCAGCAACATTTGTTTTATTTCCAATTGTAAGTTCACTTGTCCTTTTATCAGATTTCTACTTATTTTGCAATTTCTGTAAATTAACATACATTTGTGTGATTTATATCTAGTATCTAATACTAGAAATGTATAATAGATTGTTATAACATTTATATATTATTCGGTTGAAGTCATACCTCAACCTTTCATTTTAGATCCTTTATGTTTATATTACAATTACGTTTGATTTGTTTGAGGACAATCCTCAAATTTCAATGTTAGTCAAGAAATTTGATTTAATTCAATTTATATCCTTCTTAAGGATTAATTTAAATTATCGAGTTTTTATTTATTTAATATCTACATTAGATAATAAAATAATAACTGATTCTGCAATATTTATTTAATACAAAATTTTGACAATCAAAATTTATATTAGCATAAATATGTAATTGAAACTAAAATATGCTCCCGCTCAAATTAACATCCCTTTGTTTATACATGTAAATCATTACATACATATAATGGTGTTCCAAGATCCATATCTAGTTATACCTTGACCCAGCTTTGGCTAAACTCAAAACACAACCTTTTAGGTAGACATCTTATGTCAATTATATTTTCTATATAACTCTTGGATCGCGTGTTGAACATTTTGTTGAGTATTATTCATTTGCCTAAAATGTAGAATAATTCATGTTTTTGTCTCTATGGCCATAACCGTATTATGCAGCCTAGTTAAGTCAGACCCAATAATAGGTTGGAGCACCACATTTTACTCCATCGCATATAACCAAAATAAAAGGTGCACAACGCTTTGGCGTTAGTTACATCCAGTGATTTTGGACAGTGACGAGTATATTATTGGAAGACGTCACCATGACTTAATATAACAAAATTTGCTTTAGAGAGATTTCATAATTCGTAGTGGCGAACAATATCAGAGTTATGCACGTATATCAAAATATACGTATTTTATATTCATAATATAAATTGGACTTAAATTAAAATATATGAAAAATACATATATTTAAATTCAAATTTATGTATATACAAAGCATATCTATTTATTTTTGAACATTTCAACATTTTAATTAATACAACTTTTGCATTACATAGCACCAGATGTAATACGCGCAAGCTTGAAGTCTACATAATTTCTGAACACATGTATATGTTCTGGTAGGCCCATTATAAAAGGATTAACCATCATGATATTTATATAATCAAACAACATGCTTCTTGAGACAAGTATATCATTTTGTATGTTACATCCAACACCAAACATTTTGAGAGATTCATATACATGACTATATCAATATGGACATGTGTATATAAAAGTAAAACTATTGCAGTAAGTACAATAATATTATGAAGGTGATTACTCATTTACATATATTTAAATTTTAAATGCAAAACAGTTCTGCAATTTGCACATCCACATACAATACATATCAATGATAATTATATGTATTCGGGCATAACAATTACACATTATTGTTACATTTCACATGAGAATATACATCTATACATATATAAATATCTATAAACTTCATGTAAAGGCCCGCAAATCCGTGCTACCTGAGTTGACTAAATACACCACACGTCCAACCCAAATAACACAGAAATACGACTCATTATTAGAAAGAAGATAGAGGATGAGAAATAGAAAGAAAGAAATATTAGAATAGAAGAAAAACGAAGATCACAACTCACAGCGGAACGAATAAAATATATTATATAACATAAGCTTTGAAATACAAATCTGTTTGTACATATACACATACCATCATCAGAGTACACATAACATTTGATCCAGCGGAAGTAACTCTAAATAACTAACGTTGAAGCCTCCTGCTTCAAGCTCCTCCAAGTGTATCTGTAAAAGCCTGAAACACTTGACTGCCCGTACAAATTTGGGCACCCAAGAGTTTAGGGAAAACAAAACAAAATAAACTCTGGGTCAGTCATGGGACTGGTGTGAGTAAACTCCAACCACTTGTTTAACTTTCAAAATCTTTTTCGAAAGAAAAGATAATAGTAAGACCAACCCACACATAAACACGGACGGTTTTTACCTTACTATAACCCAAAACACTTTGATATCAAATCCAATGATATTATAATAATGTCTACATCAAATAAATAACCAAATAGCAGAACGCTTGCATCTCACGCTCCACATATATAGTATAAAATCAAAAACCGCATGGCGCTTATTGGAGATTGGATTTCCAACATGACAAGGTATGGAACCACCTTCCGATGATGTATCTCTAGAGGCAAATACACCTGGGTTCAACAAGAACGTCTTGCAACCCGGCCCACACATGACCGACCACTCATTTCGCTTGAGTGTATCGAATGTATATCACCAACGGTTGGACTCAAACCACCGTTTCCCGAATGGGCAGAATCGATAGATTTAGAAACAAAAGGAATTTCTCTAGATAGGTGATTATACACCCTAATGGGTGCGACCCACATAGCCATGCTGCCTGCCCGATTTTTGTCCTTTCCCGGTTGTTGAGTCCTGAGGCTACGATTACTTACCATTCATCGATAACACAATCACTTTGAATGCCACATCGTCAGATCCGTTAATCACTAGTTGAGTCTGCACAAATATTCTGGATATTATGCTAAGGGATAAATCCGTTGCAACCATATATATTCATACAGACCAACCCATTTGATCATTGGAAATACTCTGTCAGACATTCGTCCATATACGTTCGTTCTGGGATTGAACGAAACCGAAGGCACTATTTCTATTACTAGAAAAGCCCTTGCACTTCACTCCGTCTTCAATATATTCAGCATACTTGGTTCGCAACGCTTATGCCGATACGGAGTGGTTCTTCGGATAATAATCCAACCGGTCTCTCCATATCGACAACGATGGTCAAAACTTCGATAGTCTGTGATTTAACTATCGAATAAAAACAAGTGTTCATCCAAACATATCAAACAAATCACTGGGCTCCTTAATTAATATTTCATTAATTAAACCACTTCTCTATTTCCCTATCAATATTTGTTAACCAAATATTTTCAATAATCACTTCGGCCTCTTATGCCATTTGGAAAACGTTTCCAAATATTAATTTCTTTTATTTTTCTATATATTAGAAAATATCTCTATTTTCAATTGAAATCAATTTCAATCACTTATCTCCATCCCTTTTTGTTTACAACATTCGATTTTTATATTCACTTTACTATCGAATTCAATACGTCGATACAATGATTTCAAATTATCAAAATATCTTAAAAATATTCTAACTCCTTAAATTTCCGGAAAATTTCGCCATAACCTCCCCTGTATCGGGAGCATCGGGAAATTTCAAATAGCATCCCGGTATCTTCCAATCTCAAAAAGAAAAAGAAAAAGCCAAGCGGCTTGCCGATACGGCGCATAAAACCCATATATGAATTTAACATGTACCTTTTTGTCGAGCACACTAATTATATACCTTCATCACTTTATCCCATACCTGTCTAACACATGTTCACCTGTTTCAATTCAATTCAACTCAATTCAATCGTCTGAATTCAGTTTCCGCTCATTTATTCTTTAATTAGCTATTTTGCCTATTTCGCTTCTTTGTTGAACATAACATGTCCAAATAAAATATTTAACTTGCCCTAACCAAATTGAATTTTAATTTCAATTCTAGTTCTCTTTCCTATTTCGAATATACATTTTCAAATCGAATTCGCTTATTCAAAGCCCAATATTAATTCGAAATCTCATTAACTAATTACTATTCGAATTAGTTAACTCTACTCAATAAACCAAAAATCTGATTTCTGTTTCAGAAATCAACTCATTACTCCACTGGAGTTCACATATGTTTTATAACTCAAATCTGGATTTTTCTAAATAGAAATTCGGATTTTATTTGATTAAAATCCTTTAATATCATTAAATAAAACGTTATGGTTTTAAACGATTCTGGCGCTGCTTTTCTGAAAATTTGATTTTGACATAACTCAAAATCTATACGACGAAATTCAGATTTTACTCCTTCATTAGAAAACTATTATCAAACTGGTCCTGACGTTTCTTGTTTCGAAGAATTCCGACTTCAATTGGGTTCTGTATATTCAATTGAAGTTCGAATCGTTATTTTACGAACTGCAGCGCTGCGGCGAGTTCGTTTTAATTATATATATATATAAACTTTTTAAACTTCTTTAAAAATGAATTCAACTTTATTTTTATATATATTCATATATATTTCAATTTCCATTTGAATCTTTACATTTCAAATTCCATAGTTTAAATCCTGTATTCAAATCCCATTTGAAATCCTTTATTCGAATTCCATTTTAAATTCTTTATTCGAATTCCATTTCAAATTCTCTATTCGAATTCCCACTTTAATTCAACTCCTTTTTGAATTTCTATATTTGAAATTCATACTTGAATCTAGATATTCAACTCCATTTAAATTTCTATTTGAAATTCTAAATGTTTCAAATTCCATTTGCACCTCTATATTCCAATTTCTATATTTGAATTCTATTGAGATTCAAATATCCACTCCTTTTTAAATTCTATATTCAGAATTCCATAGTTTAAAACCCATTTGAATTTCATATTCAAATCCCATAGATCAAATCCTATTTGAATTCAATTTGAATCTCTCATATTCAAATTCCATTTTCCTTTTCCCATTTGAATTCTAATATTCAAATTCATTTTCAACACCATTTGAATTTCTATTACTCAAATTCATTTGCATTCCCTTGAATTCAAATTCCATTTCAAAACTATTTGGATTTCCTATTTTGAAATCCTATTTCAATCCTACTTTGAAATCCTACTTCCAAAGTTTATTTCGAATTTTATTTTGAAATTCCATATTCAAATTTCTACTTGAATTCCTATATTCAATTTCATGTTCAAATTCAATACTTGAATTTCCATTTCAAATCTCAATTCAAATCTCATATTTAAATTCCATTCAAATCTCTATTCAAATTTCACATTTGAATTCTTCTTTGAAATTCTATATTTCAAATGCTATTCAATTCTTCTTTGAAATTCTATATTTCAAAGTCTATTTCAAATTCTCTTTTGAAAATTCTATTTTGAAATTCTATTTCAAATTCTATTTGGAAATTCTATTTCAAATTCTCTATATTCAAACACCATTGAAAGTTCTATATTCAAATCCACCTTGGATTTTCTATTTGAATTCTAAATTCAAATTTTCTATTTCCTTTTCTTTTTGAATTCAAATTTCCATTTCCTTTTCTATTATTCAAATTCTATATTTAAATTTCCTTTTAAATCATATTTTCAAAACACTTGTTTTTCATTTCTGAATTATCAAATGATAATTCTTTTCACTTCATTTATAACTTCGTTATAAAAGAACTATTTATAAACTTCGTTTAAAAGAAACTACCTGTTTTATTTTCAAAACAAGTTTTATTTTTATTCCATTTAAAATTCAAATTCTATTTAAAAATAGAATTTTTCCTTTTTAAATTTCCAATATCCTTTTTACGATATTTTTAAATATCATAACTCAAGCCCAGTGATAAAACACACAAAGCAACCAATTATTTATTTTTCTAACACATCATATATAACAATATATATGCAAACAAATAAACAACAGATAATATATTTTTGAGGAATCCAGTTGGATTCCTCCAACCTGTTTTCCTGCATCCACAGATGTTAGCACATAAATAATACCCATTCTGCTTCGTGGCAGAATATCGCGGTATAGAAGGTCATCCACTAATCATAGCGTGGGGCGTATAGGGTAATCATCCGCTATGAAACTGCGGGCATCCGCTAATGAGACTGCGGGAATCCAACCAATCAATCAACCCAATATATATATATAGCCTAAATAACTAATATATATAAAGCAAGCAGAAAGCATTCACACAAGCAACAACAATTATTTTTAATGAAATAAAAATAATTTTAAGTAAAGGTGAGTGAGATTTACTCACCAGGATTTCTTTTGCTGAATATCCTGTTTTAATCTCAAATTAGCGGCTACTAATCTTCTCGAATGGATCCGCACCTGCGATAATTTTTATTTAAATTTACCGATTAAATGTTTATTTATTTAAATAAACTATTTAAATAAATAAATAACTTTTCTAATTTTTTCCGCTAAATTAATTCTAACTTAACTAATTTGAACAAACCTATTTATTTTTAAACATTAAACTAATTAAGGCATTAAATTTTAGATTACCTTAATCCCTCTATTTTTCTTTTTCTTCCTTTCCGGCATTTCACCAAACATCTGCACCGCACTCCCTCTTTTCTTCTTATAGTCCTAATGATCACCGTTCATCTCTGAAAATTGGAAACTCCACCTCACCAGTACCCATCGAACAGCCTCACCACCTTCGAAGTAACAGATCCCGAGTTCACCATCGACCCCTAGTTCATTCACCAGAGCGACTGTCGAACACCCAAACAAACTGACAAAGACCCCTTATTCAATACTTCGCATCTTTCAACGCGTTCGACAACCACCCATTTTCGCTCTCTGTCCACCCATCGAACCTCCACATCGCCCCATTCCAGACATCGAATCCCCCCTCCAGATTGAAATCAACAATCGCGACAAAGACCACTAGAACCCATTTCGCAATCGAGCTCTCAGAGGATTATCACGGATTTGATTCGAGAAAAGGGGAAACCACGGCTCCCTTTTGATTTTAATTGAGGATATAAGATCGGCATATACGATTTGCAGAAAAAAAATGAGGGTAGCGGCTTGATTTATATAGGATGATAGGGAACCAGAAGTACGAACCCATTAATTTGTTGTCTGTTCGATGTTGAGGATGGGAGACAATTTTATCAGCTCGAAGAAAGAATAGCTGCGACATGAAAACATTTAGGTCGGCTGATGTATTTTTATTTTATTTTTGTTTTGATTAAAAAGCTAAATATCTTGTGGTCCTTTAAATTAAAACCCTGAACCGCTATTTAACACAACGACCGATGCTACCAGATTCTTACGTTATTCTAAACTTAACTGAGCATATTCTGAAATTTAATTCGTTTGCTTATACAGACTATCAATATCAAATAAACGATTAAAGTCATTGAAAATAACTCGTCGATATTCAACTAGAATTATATTGATCGACTGAATCATTTCGATTCAGTTTTAAATCTGAATTATATCCTATATCGATTATTTAATCGATAAATTCAATATAAAAATTCTTTTATATTATCAACACCATATTTAAAACGATATTAAATATTTAAAACTAATCGTTCAAAAACCTGGGTCGTTACATTCTTTCCCCCTTAAAATAATTTCGTCCTCGAAATTGCTTAGGTAGAAAAAAGGGTACAAATCCATTTCTTTTCAACATCTCACTTACGTTGAAACTCAACTCCTCATATTTCAACAAATTAACTCCAATCAAAACTTTTGGTCTTCCCACATTCAATTCGAATGATCCACGATCAATCCATTTATATCCAATCTATATTCCATTAAACCTATTCAAATTGATTCTACTCGATTGATTTACTTCAATCCATTTAACTAGCTTAAGTTAAATTCCAATGCCAGAATTCAAATCCCTGGGTTTTTTTTCATTTCAAATTCTTTTTGAAATCACATATTTTATAACTAATTCAAATTCAAAACATTTGAATATTTCCAAACTATTTGTTTTCTTCCAAACAAATTTCCATCAAAAATTTCTAAGATAGCAATTCATCACTTAGAAACTCGAAAATGAACTCTGATGAGGCTGCAGTCATCATCAGAATTATTTCCCAGCCACTGAAGTGAGTTCGGTGCTTTATCCATTTCAAAATCCATCTAAAATGATTTTCTTTCAAATTCTTTAAAACAAATCTATATTATTTTAATATACTTTGAAAAATATTTTTCAACTTCCCAGGATTTTGAATTCTCAATTCTGGTTTGAATTAAATTCTAATTCATCTCATTTGTATATATTTCATTCATATACAAATTCAGTTTGGTTATAAATAACCATTTCAATTTTTATAATCTCATTTGATTATAAAATCAACATCCAACACATCCATATAATAAGAATTCTAGAAAATTATTCTTTCTATATCAAAATAGAAATTTGGGTAAAATTATTTCATTTACCCACTTTAAAACAATATCATGTCGTATTTTCTGTTCAAGTGTTTAGAAATTCCTATCGACTTCGTGGCGTCCCACGATTCGACCAGAATTCATAAACCACTCAACAGTCAAGCCAACACAATATAAAACAAATTTAATATCAATTTACAAATACGCTCTCTCGTATATACACTCAACTCATTCTAGGGTACTACTGACCCTATCTCTAATGAGCACATGCCACACAAGCCTAGGTGTTCACTCAACCTAAGCTCTGATACCAACTGTAAAGGCCCGCAAATCCGTGCTACCTGAGTTGACTAAATACACCACACGTCCAACCCAAATAACACAGAAATACGACTCATTATTAGAAAGAAGATAGAGGATGAGAAATAGAAAGAAAGAAATATTAGAATAGAAGAAAAACGAAGATCACAACTCACAGCGGAACGAATAAAATATATTATATAACATAAGCTTTGAAATACAAATCTGTTTGTACATATACACATACCATCATCAGAGTACACATAACATTTGATCCAGCGGAAGTAACTCTAAATAACTAACGTTGAAGCCTCCTGCTTCAAGCTCCTCCAAGTGTATCTGTAAAAGCCTGAAACACTTGACTGCCCGTACAAATTTGGGCACCCAAGAGTTTAGGGAAAACAAAACAAAATAAACTCTGGGTCAGTCATGGGACTGGTGTGAGTAAACTCCAACCACTTGTTTAACTTTCAAAATCTTTTTCGAAAGAAAAGATAATAGTAAGACCAGCCCACACATAAACACGGACGGTTTTTACCTTACTATAACCCAAAACACTTTGATATCAAATCCAATGATATTATAATAATGTCTACATCAAATAAATAACCAAATAGCAGAACGCTTGCATCTCACGCTCCACATATATAGTATAAAATCAAAAACCGCATGGCGCTTATTGGAGATTGGATTTCCAACATGACAAGGTATGGAACCACCTTCCGATGATGTATCTCTAGAGGCAAATACACCTGGGTTCAACAAGAACGTCTTGCAACCCGGCCCACACATGACCGACCACTCATTTCGCTTGAGTGTATCGAATGTATATCACCAACGGTTGGACTCAAACCACCGTTTCCCGAATGGGCAGAATCGATAGATTTAGAAACAAAAGGAATTTCTCTAGATAGGTGATTATACACCCTAATGGGTGCGACCCACATAGCCATGCTGCCTGCCCGATTTTTGTCCTTTCCCGGTTGTTGAGTCCTGAGGCTACGATTACTTACCATTCATCGATAACACAATCACTTTGAATGCCACATCGTCAGATCCGTTAATCACTAGTTGAGTCTGCACAAATATTCTGGATATTATGCTAAGGGATAAATCCGTTGCAACCATATATATTCATACAGACCAACCCATTTGATCATTGGAAATACTCTGTCAGACATTCGTCCATATACGTTCGTTCTGGGATTGAACGAAACCGAAGGCACTATTTCTATTACTAGAAAAGCCCTTGCACTTCACTCCGTCTTCAATATATTCAGCATACTTGGTTCGCAACGCTTATGCCGATACGGAGTGGTTCTTCGGATAATAATCCAACCGGTCTCTCCATATCGACAACGATGGTCAAAACTTCGATAGTCTGTGATTTAACTATCGAATAAAAACAAGTGTTCATCCAAACATATCAAACAAATCACTGGGCTCCTTAATTAATATTTCATTAATTAAACCACTTCTCTATTTCCCTATCAATATTTGTTAACCAAATATTTTCAATAATCACTTCGGCCTCTTATGCCATTTGGAAAACGTTTCCAAATATTAATTTCTTTTATTTTTCTATATATTAGAAAATATCTCTATTTTCAATTGAAATCAATTTCAATCACTTATCTCCATCCCTTTTTGTTTACAACATTCGATTTTTATATTCACTTTACTATCGAATTCAATACGTCGATACAATGATTTCAAATTATCAAAATATCTTAAAAATATTCTAACTCCTTAAATTTCCGGAAAATTTCGCCATAACCTCCCCTGTATCGGGAGCATCGGGAAATTTCAAATAGCATCCCGGTATCTTCCAATCTCAAAAAGAAAAAGAAAAAGCCAAGCGGCTTGCCGATACGGCGCATAAAACCCATATATGAATTTAACATGTACCTTTTTGTCGAGCACACTAATTATATACCTTCATCACTTTATCCCATACCTGTCTAACACATGTTCACCTGTTTCAATTCAATTCAACTCAATTCAATCGTCTGAATTCAGTTTCCGCTCATTTATTCTTTAATTAGCTATTTTGCCTATTTCGCTTCTTTGTTGAACATAACATGTCCAAATAAAATATTTAACTTGCCCTAACCAAATTGAATTTTAATTTCAATTCTAGTTCTCTTTCCTATTTCGAATATACATTTTCAAATCGAATTCGCTTATTCAAAGCCCAATATTAATTCGAAATCTCATTAACTAATTACTATTCGAATTAGTTAACTCTACTCAATAAACCAAAAATCTGATTTCTGTTTCAGAAATCAACTCATTACTCCACTGGAGTTCACATATGTTTTATAACTCAAATCTGGATTTTTCTAAATAGAAATTCGGATTTTATTTGATTAAAATCCTTTAATATCATTAAATAAAACGTTATGGTTTTAAACGATTCTGGCGCTGCTTTTCTGAAAATTTGATTTTGACATAACTCAAAATCTATACGACGAAATTCAGATTTTACTCCTTCATTAGAAAACTATTATCAAACTGGTCCTGACGTTTCTTGTTTCGAAGAATTCCGACTTCAATTGGGTTCTGTATATTCAATTGAAGTTCGAATCGTTATTTTACGAACTGCAGCGCTGCGGCGAGTTCGTTTTAATTATATATATATATAAACTTTTTAAACTTCTTTAAAAATGAATTCAACTTTATTTTTATATATATTCATATATATTTCAATTTCCATTTGAATCTTTACATTTCAAATTCCATAGTTTAAATCCTGTATTCAAATCCCATTTGAAATCCTTTATTCGAATTCCATTTTAAATTCTTTATTCGAATTCCATTTCAAATTCTCTATTCGAATTCCCACTTTAATTCAACTCCTTTTTGAATTTCTATATTTGAAATTCATACTTGAATCTAGATATTCAACTCCATTTAAATTTCTATTTGAAATTCTAAATGTTTCAAATTCCATTTGCACCTCTATATTCCAATTTCTATATTTGAATTCTATTGAGATTCAAATATCCACTCCTTTTTAAATTCTATATTCAGAATTCCATAGTTTAAAACCCATTTGAATTTCATATTCAAATCCCATAGATCAAATCCTATTTGAATTCAATTTGAATCTCTCATATTCAAATTCCATTTTCCTTTTCCCATTTGAATTCTAATATTCAAATTCATTTTCAACACCATTTGAATTTCTATTACTCAAATTCATTTGCATTCCCTTGAATTCAAATTCCATTTCAAAACTATTTGGATTTCCTATTTTGAAATCCTATTTCAATCCTACTTTGAAATCCTACTTCCAAAGTTTATTTCGAATTTTATTTTGAAATTCCATATTCAAATTTCTACTTGAATTCCTATATTCAATTTCATGTTCAAATTCAATACTTGAATTTCCATTTCAAATCTCAATTCAAATCTCATATTTAAATTCCATTCAAATCTCTATTCAAATTTCACATTTGAATTCTTCTTTGAAATTCTATATTTCAAATGCTATTCAATTCTTCTTTGAAATTCTATATTTCAAAGTCTATTTCAAATTCTCTTTTGAAAATTCTATTTTGAAATTCTATTTCAAATTCTATTTGGAAATTCTATTTCAAATTCTCTATATTCAAACACCATTGAAAGTTCTATATTCAAATCCACCTTGGATTTTCTATTTGAATTCTAAATTCAAATTTTCTATTTCCTTTTCTTTTTGAATTCAAATTTCCATTTCCTTTTCTATTATTCAAATTCTATATTTAAATTTCCTTTTAAATCATATTTTCAAAACACTTGTTTTTCATTTCTGAATTATCAAATGATAATTCTTTTCACTTCATTTATAACTTCGTTATAAAAGAACTATTTATAAACTTCGTTTAAAAGAAACTACCTATTTTATTTTCAAAACAAGTTTTATTTTTATTCCATTTAAAATTCAAATTCTATTTAAAAATAGAATTTTTCCTTTTTAAATTTCCAATATCCTTTTTACGATATTTTTAAATATCATAACTCAAGCCCAGTGATAAAACACACAAAGCAACCAATTATTTATTTTTCTAACACATCATATATAACAATATATATGCAAACAAATAAACAACAGATAATATATTTTTGAGGAATCCAGTTGGATTCCTCCAACCTGTTTTCCTGCATCCACAGATGTTAGCACATAAATAATACCCATTCTGCTTCGTGGCAGAATATCGCGGTATAGAAGGTCATCCACTAATCATAGCGTGGGGCGTATAGGGTAATCATCCGCTATGAAACTGCGGGCATCCGCTAATGAGACTGCGGGAATCCAACCAATCAATCAACCCAATATATATATATATAGCCTAAATAACTAATATATATAAAGCAAGCAGAAAGCATTCACACAAGCAACAACAATTATTTTTAATGAAATAAAAATAATTTTAAGTAAAGGTGAGTGAGATTTACTCACCAGGATTTCTTTTGCTGAATATCCTGTTTTAATCTCAAATTAGCGGCTACTAATCTTCTCGAATGGATCCGCACCTGCGATAATTTTTATTTAAATTTACCGATTAAATGTTTATTTATTTAAATAAACTATTTAAATAAATAAATAACTTTTCTAATTTTTTCCGCTAAATTAATTCTAACTTAACTAATTTGAACAAACCTATTTATTTTTAAACATTAAACTAATTAAGGCATTAAATTTTAGATTACCTTAATCCCTCTATTTTTCTTTTTCTTCCTTTCCGGCATTTCACCAAACATCTGCACCGCACTCCCTCTTTTCTTCTTATAGTCCTAATGATCACCGTTCATCTCTGAAAATTGGAAACTCCACCTCACCAGTACCCATCGAACAGCCTCACCACCTTCGAAGTAACAGATCCCGAGTTCACCATCGACCCCTAGTTCATTCACCAGAGCGACTGTCGAACACCCAAACAAACTGACAAAGACCCCTTATTCAATACTTCGCATCTTTCAACGCGTTCGACAACCACCCATTTTCGCTCTCTGTCCACCCATCGAACCTCCACATCGCCCCATTCCAGACATCGAATCCCCCCCTCCAGATTGAAATCAACAATCGCGACAAAGACCACTAGAACCCATTTCGCAATCGAGCTCTCAGAGGATTATCACGGATTTGATTCGAGAAAAGGGGAAACCACGGCTCCCTTTTGATTTTAATTGAGGATATAAGATCGGCATATACGATTTGCAGAAAAAAAATGAGGGTAGCGGCTTGATTTATATAGGATGATAGGGAACCAGAAGTACGAACCCATTAATTTGTTGTCTGTTCGATGTTGAGGATGGGAGACAATTTTATCAGCTCGAAGAAAGAATAGCTGCGACATGAAAACATTTAGGTCGGCTGATGTATTTTTATTTTATTTTTGTTTTGATTAAAAAGCTAAATATCTTGTGGTCCTTTAAATTAAAACCCTGAACCGCTATTTAACACAACGACCGATGCTACCAGATTCTTACGTTATTCTAAACTTAACTGAGCATATTCTGAAATTTAATTCGTTTGCTTATACAGACTATCAATATCAAATAAACGATTAAAGTCATTGAAAATAACTCGTCGATATTCAACTAGAATTATATTGATCGACTGAATCATTTCGATTCAGTTTTAAATCTGAATTATATCCTATATCGATTATTTAATCGATAAATTCAATATAAAAATTCTTTTATATTATCAACACCATATTTAAAACGATATTAAATATTTAAAACTAATCGTTCAAAAACCTGGGTCGTTACACTTCATTTAGGCTGTGGTTGCATTTCCAAAACTAGCTTTTGTCCTCCCTTTTACATCTGAGACAATTTCACAAATTAATGTCGTCCCCTTGTTAAAACAGTTTTAACATTCACGGTCAGTGTTTAACAAAATTACATAAATTACATCCGAGTGTAAACCTTATGTATTCATGCAGCATTAACTCATATACATCAAATGTATATTTGTTATATATATTGTAATTTACACACATATGCTGCAATTTGTGTGTGTATACACACACACACACACACACACACACACACACACACATATATATATACATATATATATATATCAAATGTATACGCATATACATTCAGCCACATGCTATATATAGAGAATTAGTTCTCTATAAATATAACACTTTCATGGTGCATATAGAAGGGATGAATATTATGAGGTTATAAAATTTACATGTTTAAACAACATGTTGGCTCACAGGTATGTCTAATAACCTATATATAACTACCATTAGCAAATCAAATTTGCAGAAGGTATAAGCAAATATCAAATATATGAATAAATTATATTAACTATGTCTAAATCCTCTAAAAAATAAGATAGACTTATTTGTTAACCATACCATACAAGTTTGAATGGTAACAAAAACACACAGATCATATATGAGTGTGTTTCTAACTCAATGATTCAATTAATCATCGAATCTGGGTTCTTCATACTTAAAATAAAATGGGTCATAATCAGTGAAAGGATGATCATTGTATGCATACAAAATATGGATGTTTAATTTTATAAGTGTTAATAGGTGTTCAACCCTATTGTTCCTATCAGATTCTTACAAATCTTGACAGACAAATCAGTCAATATTTATATCAATAGCATCTATCATCAAGCAAACATACTGATCTTGAACCTATACTAAGGTTAACTATGCTATTCAGATTGTCATCAGGTAGCATAACCCTGAACAATTTCTAAACCCATTTGTGTGTTAAGGCAACCATCATGATAGATAATATAATCGATATGAGGTTATCAAGTATATTGATAGTCTAACTAAGGGGTAATATCCATTACAGTCTAACTATGCAAACTAGGATCAAATAATTATATGTCTATAACTTATAAAACTACCAAATGGTGTATAGTAACATCAATCATTAACAATAGGATTTAACTTTTAAAACATGTTCACTGTATTGATATTATTATGCATACACCATAAAGTTCAAACTATAAGTCATATTTGCTATAGATTTTAAACAAGACTTATAATATAATATAAATATAAATATATATTTATCATAAGCAAAGTATCAACATAGTAAATCAGATTGCATCTTTTACTATATAATTTGCTATCAACAATGTATAGTACAAGGTCTAGCAAAATTGTGTACTTAAACATATTTAAATAAGTGCAAAATATATCAAATATACTTGCAGATCTAAAATTGTTGTTGGAGTGATGATCAAAACATGTTACATACACAAGTCAAACTCATATTCAATTACATATGTATATATGATATATATATATGTATATGTATATACAGTTTGAATCAATCTTCCAAAGATTAATAAAACTACATAACTTATGATACGAATAAAGTGTCAAAGTATAATGAACTGATTTAACCTGGTTCAATCGTTCGATTAATAAAATAAATAATTGTCCCAGTAGCAATAAAACAGGGTTATTACTAAGTTATTACAAGTAAACCAACCTAGATCCAAACATATACGAATATGTATGTATACTGTTTACAATAAGGTGATATATCTATGTATATATCAAAATGATTCATATATTACCATTCAATATATATCATATATATAAATAATAAAATACGGTTATGTACAGATGACAACACAGTAACTCATATAATAGTTTTAATTTGGCATAACTGACAACTTTTGATAGTATTAATAAAACTAAATTAATATTGGATCTGGAAAAAAATACAAAAGATCTTAAACTTTTATAACATAAACAATTCTGATAATTATATATGTATAGAGTTATGAATCAATTTATTTTATATCATCGTCATCAAAATGAACACAAGATGATCAGTATCAATATGATATAAAATGATATTTATGGTTGTTCAACAGGATTTCAGAAATCTGTTGCAATTCCCATATAAATCTGAACTATTACAGACTAATATAAAATTCTTACATAATGTAAGTAATTTTAAGAAATATAGTTTATCAATATAAACTACATAAAAGGAATTGATCCATACGTTGAATTAGTTTACAAAACATGATCCAAAACAACTTAGATATGTATAAAATTACCAATTTAACTAACTTGGATGCTTGATCCCATTTTCAGTCATCAACACTTGATCAATATGAGAGCATATTATACTTAGTGATTTCCAAAATTTCAGTAAACATCTGAAATCATTATTTAAACCATACATGATTAACTTTTAATCGTTAGTATCAAAACAAATTCTTGATCAAGTAAGCATGGTCATTTAGGATATTATAATCACCATTATAGCATTGGTATCATATATATAAATTCTAGCAAGTTCATTAGAATTTGATATAGCGATGACCCATTTTACTGCAAATAATTTCAATACATAAAGAACTATATCCTTCAATCTGGTTTGTATAAGATATCAACAATAGTTTAGTTTTTCGAAATCAACAGTTGGTTTTGAATAACAGTTCCACATCGCTATGTTATCAAATACCATAGATGCAAACGTCAATGAATCAAACTTAGTTGAATAACTTAAATGAACAATATTAAAACATTAAAAAGTTATTGTTTATTTTAAATCCAATCTCATTTATTCAAACAATATAACATCGATATAAAACTGAATCAATGTTCAGTATTAAGAACGAATCCTTTTGTAATTTTATATCATATATCAAAATTAACTGCAGTAAACAATTTTACTTTAGTATCGAATACTATTTTGATTGCAGCGGAACAATTTTGATTCTATAAATAAAATTACTATAAATTCTAATATCAGTGGGTTCTAACACATGATTATCAGGTAATTCAAGTAAGCAGAAAAAAATCATGATTCAAAGTACTAAATTTCGCAAGCCTATGGCTCTGATACCACTGTTGGGTTAGTCGTTCTAATCGAAACCCTAGTTACAACAATTTAAACGATTTAAATCATGGATCTATGCGAATAAAGATAATCGAATTTTACTGGATTAAGAACAATACCTACAAGATGTCGAACCCTAGAAATCAGATTGATCTCGACACCAATAGGAAAGGCAGGAGCATCGAATTGAGGAGCACGACAATTACCATGCCTCTATAGTTGTCCACACGAACGTGTTCTTCTCCGATCAAATTGAAGAAGGGATTGGGATTTTGGTGCTAGCCGTCGCCATGAATAGGGTTCCATGTATTAAAATGTATCGGCTAAATTTCAATTGGATCTTATCCTCTTTTTGATGGTCCACCCATATTTAATAAGGACTAAAATCCCCTATAAAACCTAGTGTGCACCATCAAACAAGGAAACTGTCATTACACCATTTCAACATTAAATAAAACATCAACAGATTTGATATTTTATTTTCCCAATACATGACTTTCCCTTTATCACATTCTAAGTATGTGACCCTACAGGATACTATAACATTGGCAATGATTTTAAATTGTATTTAAAACCATAAACAGTGATTGGCATCTAGCAATGCGTCGCTGCTACCCAAGTTATAATAAAATTATCGATTCGATACATCTTTTCCATGACCAGTGTATCAATGTAATATAATCCTTTTAACCGTTATATCCCGGATTAAACTCAAGGCATGGATCGTACCATCCTCTTTATAATTTAATCCGTTTTTCTTGATCGATGAGTAGACTGTTTAAAACAAATCAGTATTAGAGCATGGCCATGCATTTCACAGTCTCACTCAATCAAGAGGCCCATGGATATCACTACGAATATATCGTAGGGTTAAATTCCATCTAGATCATTCATAATTTTCATTCGATTCGAGATGTATCCAATAATCACCGTTATCGTTACTCTGTTACGAGTAACTTTAGATGATATCAAAACACAAATATCCTCAAATAAAATTATAATGATTTCAGGTCTGAGGACCATTACATCACTGTCACTATGAGAATAACTTATGATACTGTTACTTATATTCCATGTAGTTTATCTCACGGTGGGTCAGCCCAATATGTTATTCTCCAATACGTATTTATATCTTGACTTTAATATCACGTATATTAATGATCAATGAGATGTGATCATCAGTCAATCAATATACTAGTCTCAACGCTTTATTGTTGTCCTATATAAACAATAAAACTCGACTAGGGACATTTAAGAATTATAATACTTATCATATTATATAATCTCGAATTCAAGTCTTACACGAATTATATAATTCCGTATTATAGTTTCGAGGACTTCTATTATATTAATATTTATATTACTCAGTAAATATAATATAGTAGAATATTATTTTATTCCAAATAAAATAACAACAACAACATTGTTATCAATCTCATCAAATGGATTGCCTCTAGGGCATAAACTCTAACAATATATGTATATATATATATAACACTAAATTACAGAACCTAAATCTATACAGATCTAGATTAGAAAAGATAGAATGGAGGTTAGAGGAATAATAGAGAATCCTAACTTTTTCTGGAATTCATCAATGGTAGAAGGATAGTATGGAGGCATAGAATGAAATGATAGTATGGTTTAGAGTGAGGCTAGGGGCTATATTTATAGTTGCAAGTATGTGTATAGACCGTTGGATTAGTTTGATTTAGTTTGGATGGTCTATTGATGCAAAACTACATACAACTCCATATAAAAACACAACCTCACCATCTTTCCCACTGGAGCGCGGTTGACCCTCTCTATAAGAGGCAGCCAATCAGTCTACTCCCTCTATAGGAAGTGGCCAACCGGTCGACCCCCTCCTATAAGGGTAGTTGACCCACCTTCCGGGGTCGAGCCAAGAGATTTTGAATTCCCTATAACATCTTTTTTTTATTAATTTCTAAATTAATGACTTTAATTTCTTTCCTTATGTTTATTATCCCCTTCTGTACAATTCAAATTCTTATGGAATACTCTTTTATGCTAATTAATATATTTTTATATTTTAAATGTATATTCATCTAATTTGAATTTCAAACGTTGTGTGTAAACAATTTACATCCAACCCGTTTTATTAATATCTTCTTCATACAGACTCCGTTTTCAGTAAATAGATATAAAAACAGATCAAAATATCTCCACGAAACAATAGTAGTTCTTTTTTGGCCTAATTCCAATCATTCAAAATTCTTATTTTCAAACCACTGAATTTATTAATTATTATTGTAATTATTATTTAATTTAATTATCTATGTCTATTTATGGTTTATTGTATAGGGTGTAACATTTACCCCCTTTAAAAGAGATTTTGTCCCGAAATCTTTTTAAAGTGGAGAAAATGACAACTTGCTCTAATAACCATATTATACACCCATGTTATTTTATAAACATCTATAAAACATATGTAACCCATAGTGATTTTGTACCGCTGACATGCTAAAGTAAGCTTATTCCTAACGTGTAAGTATAATAAATGATGTAGAATGCATGTAAAACACTCTAATATGCATAAAAAATTTATATGTGTGCATGGTACATTTGTGTTGCAACTGATTCCCACCAACTAATCTAGCAACCACAATGCAACCATGGAATCCCAAAATTTCCGAGAGAGGCTACAAAATTCAAAGTTTTCATGTCTTTCATCGAATTTTCTTCCTTATATACTCAAAGCAATCTAAATAAATGTGGTGGAGTCATGAAATCCCATGCTCGAGAATATTGGTGGTTGCATGAGACCACCAAGGTTCCGTCTTTGTCCCCATTTCTTGATTATTCCTTACCAAACATAGCCATAGTGTGAAGGTATCTTATCAAATATAAATGAATAAAAATGTCATAGGCTCCTATCAACAAAAATATCCTTTATTTCCCTAATATTGGGATAACCCAAAATATAATACTGACTTCCTAACCTTCACAAGCTACCTAGTCAAATTAGACTTTTTCCCCGAAAATCTGATTACAAATTTGGTTCGAGTAAAATTTATTGATGGTTATCCTATCAAGAGTTGGGTATTTTTAGATGGCCTCTTGAAATACTTTAAGAGTGCCTACTAATTACCAAAAAGATAGCTACATTACTCCTATAATGATAAATATTACTCCTATTGTCTAAGAGATCCAAGAATGCTTCGATAATCCTAGAAATGGCGACTAGCTCTCTTTTCTTTCCCCCTTTTTCTTCCTTCCGCTCCAATTCCTCTTCACTTTTCCGAATCTCTTCTTCTTTCCATTCATTCTTTCCTCTTTTATTGAACTAGCTTTTGATGTGCCTAGGATTATTTGTTAATCACTCCTCTCAACCCTGTTTTATTACTCATTTCGGCTTTTGTCCTAATTGCTCGATTGGTATGCTCTGATGATTCTCTTTGGCTTAGATCTTGTGTGGAGTATCGGTCTCCTTATTCTTCTGCCACGCCGCTAGTCTTCCTTCTTCCTCACTACGTGACAGATTTTCAGCTGATCGAGGATTTCATGTATATCTACGGCTTGGTGCTTTTCGGGGGAATTTGCGATACCTCTGTGAGTCTTTTTTCTATGGGTTTGCATCTTATGCTTTTTGGTTGTTTAGATTGTTAGTTCGAGTTTAGATGTGATCATTTTGGTTACGTGGAGCTGGGAGATGTTTGTTTGTGTTGTCTCGTAGGTGCCATCACCAGCAACCTAGGGATAGCCATGCTAAAGGGTTTGCTAGTGGTTGATGGTTCGTTTTCCTTTCGACACCAAAATCTACCTATGTTATGTTACTGCTTGTAACTAGCATTATCGTGCGTTTAGTGAAGGTAATAGGCTGTGTTGACTGTGATAGCTCTTTGCCACTTGAAAATGTAAGTAGTACAGAAAAATGCATCTGTGTGTATCTTTTTTGTACTTGTTTATTATCTAGAAGTAATATTTTTGTTTTGGACATTTAAATGTTGAGTCATTGATGGTGTAGCTCTTTATTGGCGTTGATTCTTGTGTAGTTTGTGGTGGTCAAAGGGATGGTTTCTTTGAAGTGTTTTCAGGGAAGTGACGTACCTTATGTACACTGTTTTGGTAATGTTAGTTGTTTCTGTGGAATTCGTACTACGGATGACCAAGTTTTGATGTTTGTTATAGGTCAGTGTAGCTACTTTGTAGTTGTCCTTGCCTACGATAGAGTTGCACAGTGTTGTCTCTTATTGGATGAGCTGGTTTCGCAGTCCAAATCTATTGTCATATAGCCTAAAGAAAGTTTGCTATAGTGTAGTCACATTTTTGTGTCTAGTGTAGTTCGTGAATGCTATTCATATTGTACTCTTATTGTTATTTTACATGATTATGATAATTTATGTGTTTAAGCGCTTTTTGGTCAATGCAGTCACACGTCAAGTTCATGTCTAGCGACTAGTGATCATTAGTGATCACAATATAAACAAATCTTTTGGAAGTTTTATCCTATAATTAAGTGGTTCAAATAGTGCCGAGGTCTTCATATTTTTATTCCAATCCCTTAAGAAACCAATCCATTTCTTTAAATTTTCCAACTTCATCTTTCTCGTAAATGTGGTCCATTCATCATCAAAACCGGACCATTTTATGAATACTTAATTCTTTCAAACTCCTTCAAACTTGAATATATATTCATTTCTTTCTAAATAAATTTCTCATATAAATCAGCCCCTCGAAACTAATTGTATTTTGGTCTCATTGTAACACCCCACACCTTCTGAGCCTGAATTTCAATAAAAATCGAAACTCAAACCCATCCAAGCATGGAAAGTATATATACGGTACCTGCAAATAATGAGCATGAGCATAATCAAAGAAAATAAAACTAACTCACAGCAGAAACAGAATAAGATAGCTAATTCCGATTTAGGCGACTTCCTTAAAAGCATATCACCACATCAATATCAAGCATGAGAGAACGAGGGCAGAAAAACAAACAGAGCACCTGCTAAGACCTGTCTTCCCCAAACTAAACCTCAGATTTGTTATGAGGAGTGGATCAGAATAATAAGTCCAGGTGAGTAGAAAATGCATAATGTTGTTTATAATACACAAATGTATCCCGTTTGGTCAGAACCAAAACATATATCTAACGAGGCTAGTAATTTTAACCCAACCTAGTAAAGATTTACGCATGACGACTAACTACCATACCCAAGTTAGCATTCCCAAACAAGAGATAAGATACTGCGATAAAACATTTACGCATAAATATGAAGCTTTGAAACCAACATTCAATCAATAACAAAAGACTAAGAGGTTTCTAACTGCTCACTATTCCATAAGGAGGTTAATTATTTCTATACAGCTACTTAAAGACCTCACTGCTATATAAGATAAGGGTGGATCCTTTCGATCACTTAAGACCCCACTATAATTATTATATAAGGGTGGATCCTTTCGATCACTTAAGACCCAAGGACGATCCATCGATCACTTAATACCTTACTCGGTGGTTTTCTTTAACTAATATAAATTAATGGACACTAGCTACAAGTCTACTAGTTTAAGGCTTTCATCTTTCACGCATATACCCATGCCCTGCATAAGGAGAGAGATAGTCAACAGTCACTTATAACCTACAGGATAGGCAGATGACATCTTGTCATTTATGACCTTCCCCTCGACATACATACGTGTTACTATCTAGCTGGCCTTATTAGATAATCCCTTAGCCACTTACTACTTCCCCCAGGATAGGCAGACCTATGTTACCTCCGTAGCGGTCATTTAATACTTAATCACAAGGCAGACTCTCATCCCTGTCACTTACTACCTAGAGTAAGCAGACTAACGCAGGGATTACCAAGCTCGTACCCAATAGCCATTTGATGCTTCTTGGTTATGGGGAGGTAAGCTACAAAATCACTTAGTACTTTTTTAATGGTGGATCTAACTACTTAATACCTCTATCCGGAAGCAGGATTACGCTTATAAATTGTTTCACTTTTTAAGTTTTCCTCTTTTGGGAGGAAGGAAGGTCTTACAACCACTTAATACCTCACACTTGAGAAAAACCTCATTTTAGAAAATAATCCTCGCTATGTTATTAATTATCATCACAGGTTCCAATGGTTAATTATATCTCACATAAGTTGTATGAATATCCAACTGTTGGAAAGTATAAACATCTGTCGAATAGGGCAATTGACCTCGTTATCATTAACCTACTACGTCTAATTCTTATTCTTAATTATATTAATGATAAATTAACTAGAAATAAATAAGGAAAACCTATAACTTCCTATCCTAGGATGTTTAACTATTAATTTTCTTATTGGAGTTAGTATTTACTATGCCAATCAATCCCCATTAATTCCCCTTTCTATTACTTTTATTATTATTAATTAGGTCACCTGCCACTAACAACCCTAATGGTCATACTCATAAAGGCATCAATTGACCTATTCAATACCATTTACGACATTAACTGTCATATTTTCCTAAAGTATTCATTATCTTGTTAAATGCTACTTATATAAGTCCCAATTGAATTCTAATATAGTTATTGTAACTACCAAATATTGCTACAAATTTAATGCGAATTAATTCATATGTGAATGTATGCATACATACATACATACATACATACATACATACATACATACATACATATATATATGCTATTTATTTATTCCCTGGTTGGGGTTACAATCTTTATTCCTAAATGTCAATTTTAATTGTAACCATTTAGGTATATTTATCCTAATCAATTCACCTAAACGTTCATGGTTACAATAGTTATTACCTTACTTATGACCCTTTTATTATAGCAACATATTCCATATAGATTTCCACAACGATCATAAACGTTTAATTTTCATTTATTATGGGAGTTATTACCATGCATTTATTCTCATAAATTTGAAACTGTTGGATCTAGATTAACCCTAGAGGGGGTGAATAAGGTTTATTGGATTTTTACGAGATATTAAAATTATCACAGCATGGATTGCATCAGAGAAAATGAATGCAAGAAATAAACAACACTGATTTTGCCCAGCTTTGGTAAACACTACTTACTGCCGCATCCCCAAGTTTTCTACTAGGCATTAAAACAGATCCCACTTATAAAACTATGTAAACTCGCAAATCTTGCTTTTGCTCTAATCCTACGCTTAAAACCCCTGACTGGTCTTTACCCCCAAGATCAGATTTTCTCCAAATTACAAACCCATAACTCGTAAACCCTAGCTATAAATCCTATAACTAGTGAACCCCTAGTTTTACAAACAAACTAGAAAACCCCTAGTTTTACAAACAAACTAGAAAACCCCTAGTTTTACAGACAAATTATAAAACCAATGGACGATTACAAAAGAAATACAAAAGGCAATACAATAAAAAATAAAAACAAAACCCTTCCCTTCTAAATAAAAAATAGCCAGCCTCTTACTTCTTTTAACCCTTGAAAAAATGTCAACCGACCCAAATTAGGGTTTTGCTTCGTTTCTCCAAATCGCAATGCCTAAATGTTGATAAAATTTGATTCAGTGATATCTTCAATGCTTGATGTCCCTTGATCGATCAATTTGGCCTTTGGCGAATGAAAAACTCTATGAGTATTCTGAATTGATTTTCTTGCTCTTGATTTTCGTTGCTTGATTTTTTGATCCCTTAAATAGCTGATGATAATGTGGTATAAATAGGATTTAAAAATCCATTTTATTCTATAATTTCCATGAATGGCTTGGTTTGATTGTGTGTGAGTTTCTCTTGCGTGATTGTTTGATTAACTGCCATGAATCATTGATTGAATTCTATAAATGTTCGAATGTTTCTTGCCCAAAATTATTTGCTTATATCTGCCTATGCTTTGATTGAAAATGCCGTGAATGTATTGAATTTCTGGAAGAAAATTAATGATTTTTTGGCATATTTGGGTAGGGTAGTTCTTCTCATGTACCCTCAACTGCCTAATCCTGTAGCGTACAAGCCTACCCTTATGCATAAGCACTGCTCCTAAACCTATGCTGCAAGCATCCATATATACGGTGAACATCTTCGTACCATAAGGAAGAGTCAACATTGGAGCGGATGTAGGAGCCTTCTTCAATCTCAAGAATTCATCCTCGCAATCCACATCACAAGAAAATACTAGGTTCTTCTTTGTAAGGCGAGTAAGCGGAGCTTGGATCCGCTCAAAATCCTTGATGAACTTCTAATGGTGTCCCGCCAAACCCAAAAGCCTCCTCACCTCTATCGCACTCTTAAGGGCTTTACAATCCTATACTGTGACAACCTTAGTGGGTTGCACGGCTATACCATCTCTTGAGACAACGTGCCCTAAGAACCTTACCTCCTTCCCCAAAAGTGGAACTTTGAAAACTTCGCCTTTAACCAATGTGCACGAAGAGTACGGAGGACCTCTCCCAAGTGCAAGGCGTGGTCCTCCTTGTTCCTCGAGAGTACCAATATATCATCAGTGAATGCCACCACGAACTTATTTAGGCACTTCCTAAATACTCGGCTCATCAAATCTACAAAATACGTCAGTGCATTAGTTAGCCCAAAAGGCGTAACCAGCCACTCAAGAATTCGTCGGGAGTCCTAAAAGCAGTCTTGTTAATGCTATCATCTGCCACCCTAAGCTGATGAAAACCTGTAGCTAAATCCTACTGTGAGAAAACAGAAGCGCCTACTAACTCGGCAAACAAGTCATCTATCTGTAGGAGTGGGTGTCTATTCTTCCTTGTGAACTTGTTCAATTCTTTGTAATCCACACGTAGACGAAGAGAGCCGTCCATCTTAGTCGCAAAGACGACCAGTGCTCCCTACTCTAAAATTCTCTATCTAATAAACCATTTCTCGAACAACTCACCCACTTGTTTATTAAGCTCTCTCCTTCTCTAAGCTAATGAAAAAGCTGGCATGCATACAATATGTATGTAAGGCTATCATAATGATACATATAAAATTCTAAATGCATGCACAACCATTCATCAAAATGCTACATTTAAGAAATGATTCAACCATTTTTCATCCATATTTAAAATTAAAAAAAATGCACATGCATCCTTATGCAATTATGTAAGTGCCCTAGTTCGTCAATCTCTAACTGGTGCCTAGCATGTGTATATGCATCCACTAGCAAACACTTGCATCTATGTGAATCCATTCAATCATAACATGTTCTATTAACATGTTTTAAACCATTTCCAACCATTCATAGGCTACTACCTAAGACTTATGATTCAAACGATAGGAAAAATATATTAAAATTCAAAGCTTAGGAAAGGATTTAGAGCGTACTCTCAAAGAGAAATGGAAAAGAAGCATGAATCTTATCCTCTACTTCCCAAGTTGCATCATCACTGTGTTATGCCCACTGAATCTTAACAAGATTGATCTCTTTATTTCATAGCTTCTTCACCTCATATCCTAGTATCCGAGTAGGAACTCTCCTGACTAATGCCTCCCTCTCTACCTCGATCTCCTCTAGAGTACTCGGCTCTACTGCTGTCGTGGAATCATGTAAACACTTCTGCAAGTGTGAAACATGGAATACATCATGAACTCCTACCAGTCTCTCCGGTAGTCTAACTTTATAGGCAATCTAACCTATCCTCTCTAGTATAGGGAACAACCCTACGAACCTCGCGCCAACTTCCACACTGAGCCGAACCAAACAACGCTCCTCAAAGGTGACATCTTAACAAAAAAAACCATGTATCAAACTTTGAACACTAGATCTCTCCTCCGCTGATCTGCATACGACTTCTATCTATCCTAAGCTGCCTTCATTCGCCTACGAATCAAATCTATCTTCTCTGAGGTCTCTCTAACCATCTTAGATTCAGGTAGAATTTTGTTTGTGGAATCCCACCAACATGTACGTGATCTGCAGGGTTGTCCTTATAATGCCTCGAAGGGAACCATACCTATACTCTTTTGACAGTCGTTATTATATGCGAACTCTACCAATGGAAGATGCACCTCCCACGTCCCTCTGAAG
The DNA here is from genome assembly GCA_030737875.1 of Allium sativum. Lineage (NCBI taxonomy): Eukaryota > Viridiplantae > Streptophyta > Magnoliopsida > Asparagales > Amaryllidaceae > Allium > Allium sativum. Next base: position 369,242,711 of record CM060919.1, read on the forward strand.
TCTAGGATACACAATCGCAATAAATCCTCAAGAATCCTATTAATTGTCTCCATTTGTCTGTCTTTCGGAGGGTGACAGGAAGTGCTAAGTCATAGTTGTGCCCCCAATGCCTCTTGCAGCCTTCTTCAAACCTCGCTTATAAAAATGGGTCTCGGTCACTAATGATACTAAAGGGAAATCCATGAAGTTGGATGATCTCTCGAAGATACACAAATGTTGAACAAGCTTGCATCCGCTAACTCTTAACCGGGATAAAGTGAGCACTCTCAATTAACCTATCAACTATAACCCAAATATTGGTGTTGCCTTTTCTTGATCTAGGCAACCTGTCTATGAAGTCCATTGAAACGCTCTCTCACTTCCACTGTGGCACATCCAGAGGCTGAAGCAATCCATCAGGCTTCCTCTGCTCAGCTTTCACTTGCTGAGATGTCATACATCTAGTTACATATTCTGCCACATCCTTCTTCATCCCTATCCAATGAAAGACCCTCCCCATATCTCTATACATCTTATCATCGCCTGGATGGATGGTCACCCGAGAGCAATGGGCCTCCTCAAAAACCAATCTCAAAAATCATCAACTTGAGGAACACACAATCACCCATCACGATGTAGCCACTCTCTCTCATCCACAAAGTACCTAGCAAGGTGACTAGAGGTTCTCCTCTATTAAGCCCATCCATGATATCCTCTAACTGCTGATCCCCACGCTGACTAGATCCAATGCGCTCTAAGAGAGTAGGTCGCACCTCCAACAATGCCAATAATCCTGTTGCACACTCCGTAGATGGTCTAAAATCGAACAACGAGATAAACTCCAATCTTTTCCACTCTATCAATAATGGACTCAAAGTCATTCTTTGCTTACTCAATACGTTTGCTACTACATTCCCCTTACCCAGATATACTCAATCTCAAAGTCATAAGATGCAAGAAACTCCATCTAGCGCAGCTGTTGCAAATTAAGATCTTTTTGCGAGAACAAGTACTTAAGAGACTTATAATCTGTACAAAGCTCGAACCTCTCACCTAATAAATATGTCCCCAAGTCTTAAGCGCAAACATTATCACTGCTAGCTTCAAATCATGGGTAGGGTGGTTCTTCTCATGTACCCTCAACTGCCTACTCCTGTAGCAGACAACCCCACCCTCCTACATAAGCACCCCGTGCCGCAAGCATTCGTATATACGGTGAACATGGTACCATCAGGAAGAGTCAACACTAGAGCTGATGTAAGAGCCTTCTTCAATCTCAAGAATGCATCCTCGCAATCCATATCCCAAGCAAATACTAGGTTCTTCTTTGTAAGACGAGTAAGAAGAGTTGAGATCTGCATAAAATCCTTGATGAACTTCCAATAGTATCCCATCAAACACAAAAAGCTCCTCGCCTTTGTCGCACTCTTATAGGCTTTACAATTCTATACTGCGACAAGCTTAGCAGGATCCACCGCTATACCATCACTAGAGACAACATGCCCTAAGAACCTTACCTCCTTCTGCCAAAAGTAGAGAACTCTGCCTTCAACTGATGTGCACGGAGAGTACGGAGGACCCCTCCCAAGTGCAAGGAGTACTCCTCCTCAATAATACCAAGATATCATCAACGAATACCACCATGAACTTATTCAGGTACTCCCTAAATACCAGCTCATCGAATCCATAAAATACATCGGTGCATTGGTTAGCCGAAAAGGCATAACCAGCCACTCGAAGAATCCATCGGGAGTCCTAAGAGAGGTCTTGTCTATGTTATCATCCGCCACCCTAAGCTGATGAAAACATGTAACTAAATCCAAATGCGAGAAAATTAAAGTGCCCACTAACTGGTCAAACAAATCATCTATCTGCGGGAGTGGGTGTCTATTCTTCCCTACGGGCTTGTTCAATTCTCTGTAATCCACACGTAGACGGAGAGAGCCATCTGCCTTAGTCGCGAAGATGACTGTTGCTCCCCACTCAGAAATGCTCCGTTTAATAAACCTTTTCTCAAACCACTCACCTATTTGGTTACTAAGCTCCCTCCTCTCTCTCTCTCTCTCTCTCGCGGAGCCATTTGGTGCACTAACAATGCAATAGGTTTAGCATTCTCCTAAGTATATCCGGAAATCTATCTCACTTCTGGGAGGTAGCCCTCTTACCACCTCGAATACATGCGGAAAGTCTCTAAGTACGGGCACGAAACTGAGATTGTCGACAAGAGCATATATGGAATCCAAGAAACTGAGCGTGACTGACCCTCGCGGGTCATAAGAAATCCCGTGGGTCTACCATGGCACGTTAATAGCCTAAAAAATATCCTCTCATAGTCAAGATGACTCCATACACGGCCAATAAATACATCCATAAAATAAGCTCATACCCCATGAAACCCAGTACGCGTCACACTAAACTCAATGCCAAGAATAGAAATCCTCAAACCCCAACATATCATAGACAGGTGAATCATACCTCTATAGGGTTTGAGACAACTATAGATCAGAAACTATAGAAGTATCTATCTGAAAACTATCAATAATAGAACTGGATATGAAAGAATGAGAAGCACTAAAACCGAACAAGGTCCTAATGGGAAATTCGAAAAGAGAATCAACCCTTCTATAGTGACCTTCCTACCTCTGTCCTAACTTCTACCACCGGTCCAAGTCGCCTCAAGCGCATGAATCTGTGCTCCGGATGAACCTGCCTCAGCTACTTCCCACCAATATGACGCCTCTCCTTGTAGTTACTAAGAGGACAACTGAATCCTCCTCCTGCCATCAAGCTCTAATAATACAAACACACGATAAGTATCCCTAAGCCAATTGCGAGCATCAAGTAATCTCTCTGATCCAAGAAATGACTTTTCGTCCATAGCAGAAAAATACTAACAGAGCTTAGAGAAATTGACCACTGGATTTGGTGGAACTGCCAAGGGTACCACTGGAGGCGGGGCATTTCCTTGTCCTTCGGTAGGTGTGTAGCTTTAATGTATCTACGGAACCATGCCAGAATGGGAACACCCTCCGGGAAATTAGGAGCCCCAGACCTGCTAAAAAAAGAGAGACAAGATTCAAAAAGGGACTAAGGAATTAATGTAGTTGACTTAAGGGGATATTCTTTTCAAAATAGATGTTTACTTGAAAATTATTTATTTTTGAAGACACTTTTTCAAAAACTTTTCTCTATCCTGTAACCTTAGCCTCTAATACCAAATGAAACACCCCACACCCCTTAATGTTACCCATATAAGGATGTGTTAAGGTTTATTAAGCGCTTAGGTATAAAGTAACAACACAAAGACTAAAATTCACAAGACAGAAATATAAAACACAATAGATACATTAAAACATTATTTAAATAAGCAAGTCAAATCACAGTACTTATTACATTTTAAAATACCAGACAGTCATCATTATAAACAAAACATATTGTCTCGTGGAAAATATGAAAGTACATAAGTAAAACCATAAAAACCACCCCTCTCATATGTCAATACAACGATCAGAAAATAAGAAGTGAACCAATACATGAATCTGGAAAGAGTCTGAATCCAAGTTGAACCGAATAATTAAGAATCACTGCTGAGACCCTCCACCCTTCAAAACTGAGAGGAAGGAAGAGAGAAGGAGAAAACAAAACAGGTCAGACACACATCTGGTGAGTAATAGTAATTTCTAACATGAGTATAAGTTAAGGAAACATTTAGAAAGATGAATAGTTCTAAAAGAAATAGACATAAAAACATAAATGAAATAGCAAGAAAGATAAAATGAATAATGATAGTCTTCTCATTCATATCCAAGATTGCTGCACCAACTACCAAGATATCACGATTAGGTTTTACCTAATTTCTACCCGTCGATCGGCTCCTATACCCATAATGTGATAACCTATGCCAGCTATGGCATTCGAGTTTATCAATCTTGAACACATCAACTATAAGGACATAGCCGTTAATCATAGGCATTACAACAACTTATCTTCCTCGATCAGCATGAGGCATGCTCATCGTCTTGCAGGAACGCGCCCGTACCCATTTGAACCTCTTACTATCCAGTACAGTAAAATGTTCCCAAGCCTCTACCTAGTGTAAGACTTACATGATAAAATGGATACTGACTGATACAGGGTCTCAACCAAATATGCAATTGGCATAAGTCACCCCTAGACTTAGTCCTCATTCATTATTTTGTTAGTCCCACCAGAACTAGGATTTCATTATATTATTAAGCCTTTTATCTTTTTAAGTCATCCCCACACCGCCGGAACAGACCTAAACTACGAGCTACTTATCTTCCCCAATCAGCCGTATGCTGCCAGAATGGACTCCCTCTATCTTAGCTTATTAATTTATCAATTTTAACTTAACACAATTTAAATTTAATAAGCCCAATATTACCTCATGTTTTATCCCTAGGTTGTATTAACATTCCTAATTAATGCTATTTTTTAATACAACCAATTCCCACATTACTTAATGTCTGATTAAGTTCAATATATTCTAGTTCATACGTTTGCTAGTTCTCCAATTTCATATTAAGGTTTATCCTCAATTTACAGTCCAATACTGATTAAAATATTTAATCAGTTCTAACATGCCCATAATCCCTTTTTAATTCCAAATTGAATTTAATAATAACGATAAAGGCCTAGGCTCTCTTCAGGTCTAGGATCAGCGTTAAAAGAAAAAGGGAAACAGTCTAAGCTACTTGTGAGGCCTAGAACTGAAAATAAACAAAACAAATAAAATAGGGCATAAGCATAACTATAAATAAATTACAACAAAGAGGGGATAGAAGAAAGAGAATTACTTATAAATAATAAACAACTAGAAATAAATAGGCACGAATAGTAAATAAACTATAGTAACTTACAAAAAAACTAAATATATAAATACTGTAAACATAAAACTTTCAAATTAAAACTATCTGACTGTCTAAATTTTCCTACATAAATAAATGATCTAAAAATTACATAAAACTCATAGATCTGATGATCAAAGCTTCCCCCGTGGTCGTCTTCTTAGATATAGCAGAACCTCGGCCTCTAGAAGTAAAATAAATATTAAAACTTAAGAACTTCTTTATCTCCATAAAAGTTTAATTATTTGCCCCCACCTAGCAAAGAAGAAGAAGTGAGAATGGATGTGAACAAATGAGAGAGGCTCTGCTAGTCTATTTATAGGGTTTATTGGATGCCCTCAGCCGTCCAAATCCAAGATTAGATCTGGTCCAACTACGTCCTTAGACCAATAAGAAAGCGCCACATCAGCTTTTGGTTTAAAATAGGTCAATAAACCTCAGCCAACTCGGCAAAATAACGATGGAAAATAATAAATGATCGCTACCTTGCGTGCAGGCCAAGGCATGTAAAATTCTCAACCTACGTTGACACAACTGCTTACCTAACTCGACACAAGGGTCGACCCACCTCGGCATAGGTCGACACACATGTTGACCCAAGTGAGCTGTGTCGCCCAGTGACTGTTTATTCCATATGTATATTTATTTTAATTTTTCTGAATTCTTCTTTAATTCACAGCTAATTCATTTTAACTTCGATTTTAGCAAACCAAGTGCCCATGTTCATCAGAAAATTACTATGGACCTAATGGTGCTATTCCTGTTGTTCAATTCTAAATATTATTCTGATTAATATTTAGTTTATTAATCTTTTACATTTAATTATTGTTTATTAAAATTTGGGGTGTTACAAATTATTACAATTTGACTATGAGATTCTAAAACCGTAGATAGATAGCTCTATGTATTATTCATTGAATGAATTTTGATATGGAACAAGTCTAAGTACGATGTGTTTTTACTAAGTCGAAAACTAAGCCCATCACGAGGCAAATTATTGTCGGTGATGCATGTATGTCTTTCAAGTTTTGAAGTTATTGAACGTTCTTTAAAATTTATTTTGACATAGTTTAAAAAAAATCTTTAAGAAAGCATAGATTCTTTCAATTATGAAGTTTTGAAGTTATGATAAAAACAATAGAACTTTTCGGATTTGTAAAATTTTGATTATCTTATATTTTTATCATAATCAATTCCTATACCACAAATTGCTTTACATACTTTTTAATTTTTTAATAATTTTTTGGACTAAAATTGTGATAGCCCGTAACTTCCCGGTAAGGAAAGCACGGATTATCTTGAGAACACGACAAAATAGAACGCAAACAGAAAACATTTCATTGTTTATTACAACAATTCCATCAGAATACAAGAATATACAGAGTATGAATAAATATTACACATTCGACAAATATCAGAGATTACAATAAATTACATAGCAGCGGAAAAATATACAAAACACAACTGAAAGTAATACACGGATACAGAGCTTTCGGAACATTGTTCCAGTTGTAAATCAGGATCCTGTGAATATAAATCTGCAAAACCAAAACTACTAGCTGCCCGTGTAGAAAATAAGGGCACCTAGAGTTTAGGTTAAAAAAATAAACTCCAGGTCAGTCATGTGACTGGTGTGAGAACAAAAACAGTTATTAATCTTTATTTTAAAGTTCGGTAAATCAAAGGACCACGCCGTATAACACGGAACGGGTTTCCTCCCAAGAATACCAGTGCATAAAACAAACAGCGCAATGCTAAATAAAGAAAAATGAAGCTATTATAAGACCCAGGTCCCATCACACAATACAACGCAATCCGGAGGATAGGGCTTTTACCTTGTAATAGCCAAAGCATGCTTGATATGTTAAAAACACATTATTTGATACTATAATAAATGTATAGTGTCCAAACAATTTCAATCATAAATATCAATCATAGATGGCATTAATGACCCATACCACTATGTCGCCATACTAGGTTCTACAAATAAAACAGCAATATCACGTATTGGAAACTGGATTTCCGTCATGAGTCGAGGCAAGGGGAAAGATCCTCTCCGATTCGAGACACTCTAGTAAATGTCTCAGGACCCCACTATGATCCTTGAATCTTCAGGGCTGGTCCTCTCTTACTTTTGAGGATTAGTTATTCCTGAACACACGTTTCCCGGCCCTAACAGGCCTATATCTGAGGCGCCTCGCATTCCAACAACCACACAGGTGAAAAGTATATAAATGTCAGCTAGTTTAAGCACTGACACCACCACTAGCTAAAAAGAAACGCCGTGCTCTCCCTGCAGTCACTATCCCGTTTTTGACTCATACCGAGGTGTGAGGCTCGCGAATTCACGCTATACACAAAGCTATGCCACATGGGCTGTGCTTTGATCATCAACCACAAGACTTTGCTTTTCAACAGAAGCCTTGATCATTTGCCACTTAGGCGTGCCACACAGGTAATTCATGCCATGCGACTGATGTCCATCGATATACAACCTCTGAGCTCCTACGCCTCAGAGAAGGGCGTTAAACAAGAGAATAAATTCTCCGCCGCCAAACAGATGTATATTTAATAGAGATCAATCAACACGGAATAAAATCCAATGTCAGACACACAATCCATTTACAAGTTCGTTCTAGGTCTGAATGAAACCGGAGGCACTTTCCTCGCATATCCATCGATCTACAAGTACGTCTGGACGATCACCAACTGATTCTCTCATCTTGGGTGTACAGCCCAATCAAGATCATCAGTAATCACCCAAACGATGTGAAGACTTCCGGTCTTCAACCACTGTCTTCATCTTCGACATATCGCCGAATCGGTTATTCAGAATGGGTGTAAACCCGGCCTTTCCGAATAACCCGCGTATATAATAAACATGTGTTATAAAAACACAACATACGCCTCATTCCAATTCAGAATATTCTTTTATTCAAATTTTCACACTCTTAGGGAAAGTTTCCCATTAATTGTATCAAAGATAAATTCTTTTAAATTTATTCTTTAATCTTCCTTTTGGATATCATTTCAAACCATATTATGGTTTTCTAAACTAGTTGGGATTAACGAACCACACTGAAGTAATTATTTATTTTATTTCCCAATCCCAACCTATTTATCCCATGGAGCAAAACTGGTAATACTCCATATCTAACACCACGGTGTTATTAGTAAAATTAATTACCATTTCCCGTTCAAATCTAATTAAAGGTTTAACTATCGCCTTGGAGCAAAACTGTTGATACTCCATTCTCGATCACTTTTCAGATTTGATAATTTAAATTATCAATTCACTTTCAATCTAATTAAAGATTCATTAAAACTCCACTTAGTTTTAATCTTCTCAAAAATCAATATCCTGTCTTTAACTGGGTTAAAGAACCAATGTCACCTGAAACATGGTTCACGATAAACCCAAAATCTCATTCAAATCCAGTTCCACTTAAATATTATTTAATTCGTACACTTCATTAAATCTAAATAGAAAGATTTAATCTTTTCTACACTGGATCCAAGAACAATGTTATTCAAGACACCATTCACGAGGAACGCAAAATCCCATTTGATATTAAATACAAGGCTCTGAATAGAAAATATATCATCTTATATTCAATATCAAATTCTGAAACCAACAAATATCGTATTGGAAATAACGATATAAATATATCTTTCAAATTTCCACAACCATATCTGTATAATCACGAAATCCAACATCGAAATATTCCGAAGATAATTTCGATTCAAATCCATTCCAATTCGTATATTGGAAATTCTGACTATTTTTAAAACCACTTTCAAATTCAATTTATTTATTTCAAAAATAAATTGATTTCAATTCTAGTTAAAAACTAGTTCATTTCAATAAAAATCTATTTTTATACTTTCAAATGTGGATTTTTTCAACCTAGTTCTTTTCAAATCATATATTATGATTTTACACAAATTATTAATATTTTTAATAATTTTATCAAGGAATGTACAGTCGATTTCCATCAACGGCCATCGAACTGCACTTACAGCGACCTTTTCCAAATTTGATTTGGACATAATTCCAAATCCAACCGTTAGATTTCAAATTTCTAATATTCATTGGAAAGCTCTTTTCGATACGAACCCAACGGTTCTAGTTTTAGGAGAATTCGACGGTCGGATCTCTCGCAACGTCAATTCGAAGTCAATGGTCGAAATTCACGAACTGCCGTGGCGCGTTCTATTCAGGCCATTATATATATAATATATATATATATATATTATATTTTTAATCGATTTCCTTTTAAAACGTATTATATAAATCGTTTTAAATTCGTTTTCAAAATCATTTCAACTCTATATTCAATTTCAAATCAAAATTGAATATTTCATGTCATTACTATATAAATGATAATATTTTCAAAACGTTATATTTTGAAATCACTACCTTTTCTATATTCATTATAAAAACGAATATAATCGATATAAATATCGTTCACTTCAAAATAGCACAACTCTAATCAACACGGCTTTATATATTTCAATAAATTCGTTATTCTATTCAACAAATGAATATTTATTCTACTCAACACATGAATCTATATTTCTTTCAACACACGAATATTCTCAACACATGAGCACCGTCAACACATGACTATTTTTGTGAAGTAATTTATTTTATGAAATTATGGTATCTATCGTTTGATTTTTAATCAGACTCCAATCGTAAAGTAGTTTCTAATCTTAAATATGATAAAGATGTAAATTTTATTGTTAAAATATTTTACTCAACACATGAATCTATATTTCTTTCAACAAACGAATATTCTCAACACCTGAGCACCGTCAACATATGACTATTTTTATATTCTAATATTCTTTATTTTCCCAATTGGAATGAGGCCCAATCAATTACCATATAATGTTAATTATATAGATTCCACCCAACACATGTATATAATGGCACTCACAAATAATCAACCATCATCCAAAGTGCATTACTTTGTATAAGCATCAAATATAGATATCTAACGCTTATAACAGATTGTCAATCAATCGATCGACATACAACTAATTATTGGGATTAGTGTATGCCGTATTTTATCCCAATACCCATGTGGGGTTTCAAGTCAACAAACACAGATTTTTATTTATTCACATACCCGTTAAAAATTATATTTTTAACGATAAAATATTTTTAACTATATAAATATTTTATTTCATTTCACATCACACAATCAATTTTCACCACAACAAACAATCAAACATACAAGCCATCCATGGTTTGTGGACGACGGGAGTCGGGTGCTACTAAGCACTGTCTGCATCCTAGTATATAATTTAAACTAGAAAAGAAAATTTAAAGCGAGAAATTCTCACATTTGGGTTCCACTCGCCATTCCATTCTAAACTTCTGAACCGTTTGGTTTCGTTCGAAATTCCAACGCATCCTTTTCACGCTGTTCGTATATAAATAAAAGTCATATTTTTATCACTTCATTCAATAAATAAATAAATAATCACATTTTTATTTTTACTTCATATATTTTTACAACGCTTCTTTCTATATAAAAATTATATATTTATATTTCTACTTCTTCTATAAAGATCGAATTTTTCTCTCATCGCTATAAAAAACACATTTTTACTTCAACATATATATAAGAAAAATCAGATTTTTATTTCGCTACGTATATAAAGATAATATTTTTATATTCTCTATTATATAAAAATCATATTTTTAATACTCCTACTTTATAAAAATCATATTTTTAATCTCCTACTTTATAAAAATCATATTTTTATTATGTACATTATATAAAAATAATATTTTTTTATAATGAAAAATCATATCTTTACTATCTGAAAAATCATTTCTTCTCCTCGCCATTCAAGCAATGCTATACTTAAATAAAAACTGATTTAAAATCCCATTGTTTATATATATATATATATATATATATATATATATATATATTAAACTAATTGCATTAAATAAAACAAGTAGATAAAACAAAACAAAAACACACCACGAAAGAAGGCTGAGGGGTGCTGGAGAGTCGTTGGTGGCGCGGGGAAGGCGGTCAGGCGAGTGGTGGCGCTGTGGGTAAAAGGGGGCGTCGGATTTCAAGGGGGGAAGGAGGAAAAGGAGAAGAGAGGAGCAAGAAGCAGGAGGGTCGCGTCGGGGTAGGGGAAGGTCGGAGCGGTGAGGGGGGGTCCTAAGGCTGGCGCGAGAAGGGGATATGGGGTTTCTGGCCTTCGAACGACGAAGGAAAGGAGGGAAAGGGGAAAGGAGGCGTAGCAAGTCGTAGCGGTGACGTGGGGCGGCGCCGGCCCTAGCGAGGCGCGGTGTTGACGTAGGTCTCCTGGCGGCTGAGCGCGGTTTTCTTCGATTGTGTGTTTTTTTTTAATCTGAAAAGTGAGAGAGAGAGGGATTGAGAGATTATATAATATAATATATATATTTAATTATTTTAGATTCTAAAAAGCAACTTTAAATTTCGACATCGAAATCGAACCCACCGCCTGTCGTCCCTTGCTAACTACCCCCATTCCAAATGCAATGGGATATGTATCGCAAGCTGATTCGATCGTTTCGATCAGTTTTCGCCAAAATCAATATATAACACTATATATTGAATTTGAACGTGCATTTCAATTTACCGGGGCCACATACTAACTCGAAAATTTCCAGAAAAATATTTTCTAGCTTCGTATTGACGATACGGTCCTAACGAAACTAATTTCTTCCAATTCTAAGACCGTTTGAAAAATGGCCATCTTCCAGTCGATTAAAATCAACTAAAACTGGTCAAACGCGTTTTCCTTTGCCACGCTCACATATTGATTCGAAAGATTATGAAATTTGAAACCAAGCAATAATATGACATCCCGGATCCAACAAAAGTGGTTTCGTCGAAGTCCGAGGTCGTTTGCAAAATTTCCATTTTTAAGGGCCTGAATTCCATAGCGACTATTCTGAATTTTTCAACTGGACATAACTTTTTATTCCCGCTATGAAATTTCAATTTTTCGGATTCGTTGGAAAGATATTCTCAATTAGATTCTATTATTTTTTGTTTCACTAAAATCCGATTTATTTTGCACCCGGTATGTTCAATTGAAATTTGAAATCGAATTATTGAACTTCCGCGCCATTTTCAATTCCTTTTATAATTGTAAATAATATATTTATATTCTAATGACGATCTATATAAATATATACGTTCGAATTCTATTCAAAATAAATTTCTCCTTATTATTATTTAAAATAAATCATTTTAAATAATCAAAATTCGCTAAAATTGCCAAAATAAAAAATTTAAATTGGCTCGCATTCCGGGATACTACAATTTCCCCCACTTAAAACTTTTCGTCCCCGAAAAGGAACAAAGTCGAAAGTTGTTTAATTAATCAGCTCAACTTCCATTATTTTCTTTACGGCTTAAGTTCTTCAACTTTTCAGTTTCTAAGAACTTTTCAAATTTTTCAAAATTTTGGCTAACACCCTAAATTTTCGAAAATTTCCGCCATAGCGTCCCATGCACCGTGGACTTCGGGATATTTCATATAGCCTCCCATGGCTTTCTTCAATCCAAAAAAAAAAAAAGCCAATCGGCTCATAAAATCATCATCACCCAAACAAAACATTAAATTATGGCAAACATGTACCTATTGTCGGGCAAACAATTTTATTCTTCTGCTCTAGCCTCCTTGTTATGACCTGTTCAATGTAAGTACATGTATATGCATGCAAATGCGACAAATTTTCAATACAACTCACTATTTGGTTCAATTGGGATAAAGGTTCAACAATTAATTAATCCAACAATAATCAAACAACACAATCAGCAATCAATTAGTTGATTAGATTTTCAAATTCATAATTTTGATACATATACAGAAAATCATGTTTTTGATGCTAAATCACAACAATGTATTCTTGCTATATTTTGGTTCTCACACCAGTCTAATGGAAATATACAGATATCACACCTTCGAAACTCGAATATAAATTATGATGATGACCGATCAATCATCAGAACCATCTCCGGGCGGCTAGAGTGTGATTCTATATCTATCCAATATACTAAAACTTCGAATATACGTTCATGACGCGTATACGCGAAATCTTTATATATTGGATTGTCCAAATTCAATATAAACAAAATATTCAAATACGTATAATTGATTTAAATTTTCAAAACAATATTCTTTTATTTAAAAACATACTCTTCACACTCGTTCTAGGATACTACTGATCCTATCTCTAACGAGTCATTCTAATTGGATAATACTAATCCAATATCTGATGAATTCTTTCGTATGGTTATAATGTGTCTTGTTCTCGAGCTCTGAAAACCAAAGCTCTGATACCAACTATGATAGCCCGTAACTTCCCCAGTAAGGAAAGCATGGATTATCTTGAGAACACGACAAAATAGAACGCAAAAACAGAAGAACATTTCATTGTTTATTACAACAATTCCATCAGAATACAAGAATATACAGAGTATGAATAAATATTACACATTCGACAAATATCAGAGATTACAATAAATTACATAGCAGTGGAAAAATATACAAAACACAACTGAAAGTAATACACGGATACAGAGCTTTACGAGCATCGTTCCAGTTGTAAATCAGGATCCTGTGAATATAAATCTGCAAAACCAAAACTACTAGTTGCCCATGTAGAAAATAAAGGCACCTAGAGTTTAGTTTGAAACAATAAACTCCAGGTCAGTCATGTGACTGGTGTGAGAACTAAAACAGTTACTAATCTTTATTTTAAAGTTCGGTAAATCAAGGGACCACGCCGTATAACACGGAACGGGTTTCCTCCCAAGAATACCAGTGCATAAAACAAATAGCGCAATGCTAAATAAAGAAAAATGAAGCTATTATAAGACCCAGGTCCCATCACACAATGCAACGCAAGCCGGAGGATAGGATTTTTAACTTGTAATAGCCAAAAGCATGCTTGATACGTTAAAAACACATTATTTGATACTATAATAAATGTATAGTGTCCAAACAATTTCAATCATAAATATCAATCATAGACGGCATTAATGACCCATACCACTATGTCGCCATACTAGGTTCTACAAATAAAACCGCAATATCACGTATTGGTAACTGGATTTCCGTCATGAGTCGAGGCAAGGGGCAAGCTCCTCTCCGATTCGAGACACTCTAGCAAATGTCTCAGTACCCCACTATGATCCTTGGATCTTCAGGGCCGGTCCTCTCTTACTTTTGAGGATTAGTTATTCCTGAACACACATTTCCAGGTCCTAACAGACCTATATCCGAGGCGCCTCGCATTCCAACAACCACACAGATGAAAAGTATATAAATGTTAGCTAGTTTAAGCATGACACTACCACTAGCTAAAAAGAAATGTCGTGCTCTCCCTGCAGTCACTATCCCGTTTTTGACTCATACCGAGGTGTGAGGCTCGCGAATTCACGCTATACACAAAGCTATGCCACACGGGCTGTGCTTTGATCATCAACCACAAGACTTTGCTTTTCAACAGAAGCCTTGATCATTTGCCACTTAGGCGTGCCACACAGGCAATTCATGCCATGCGACTGATGTCCATCGATATACAACCTCTGAGCTCCTACGTCTCAGAGAAGGGCGCTAAGCAAGAGAATAAATTCTCCGCTGCCAAACAGATGTATATTTAATAGAGATCAATCAACACAGAATAAAATCCAATGTCAGACACACAATCCATTTACAAGTTCGTTCTAGGTCTGGACGACACCGGAGGCACTTTCCTCGCATATCCATCGATCTCCAAGTATGTCTGGACGATCACCAACTGATTCTCTCATCTTGGGTGTACAGCCCAATCAAGATCATCATTAATTACCCAAACGATGTGAAGACTTCCGGTCTTCAACCACCATCTTCATCTTCGACATATCATCGAATCGGTTGTTCAGAATGGGTGTAAACCCGGCCTTTCCGAATAACCCACGTATATAATAAACACGTGTTACACAAACACAACATACGCCTCATTCCAATTCAGAATATTCTTTTATTCAAATTTTCACACTCTTAGGGAAAGATTCCCATTAATTTTATCAAAGATAAATTCTTTTAAATTTATTCTTTAATCTTCCTTTGGATATCATTTCAAACAATATTATGGTTTTCCAAACTAGTCGGGATAGCGAACCACACCGAAGTAATTATTTATTTTATTTCCCAATCCCAACCTATTTATCCCATGGAGCAAAATTGGTAATACTCCATATCTAACACCACGGAGTTATCGGTAAAATTAATTACCATTTCATGTTCAAATCTAATTAAAGGTTTAACTATCGCCTTGGAGCAAAACAGGTAATACTCCATTCTCGATCACTTTTCAGATTTGATAATTTAAATTATCAATTCACTTTCAATCTAATTAAAGATTCGTTAAAATTCCACTTAGTTTTAATCTTCTCAAAAATAAATATCCTGTCTTTAACTGGGTTAAAGAACCAATGTCACCCAAAACACGGTTCACGACAAACCCAAATTCTCATTCAAATACAATTCCAATTAAATATTATTTAATTCGTACACTTCATTAAATCTAAATAGAAAAATTTAATCTTTTCTACACTGGATCCAAGAACAGTGTTATTCAAGACACCATTCACGACGAACGCAAAATCCCATTTGATATTAAATACAAGGCTCTGAATAGAAAATATATCGACTTATATTCAATATCAAATTCTGAAACCAACAAATATCGTATTGGAAATAACGATATAAATATATCTTTCAAATTTCCACAACCATATCTGTATAATCACGAAATCCAACATCGAAATATTCCGAAGATAATTTCGATTCAAATCCATTCCAATTCGTATATTGGAAATTCTGACTATTTTTAAAACCACTTTCAAATTCAATTTATTTATTTCAAAAATAAATTGATTTTAATTCTAGTTCAAAACTAGTTCATTTCGATAAAAATCCATTTTTATACTTTCAAATGTGGAATTTTTCATCCCAGTTCTTTTCAAATCATATATTATGATTTTATACAAATTATTAATATTTTTAATAATTTTATCAAGGAATGTACAGTCGATTTCCATCAACGGCCATCGAACTGCACTTACAGCGAACTTTTCCAAATTTGATTTGGACATAATTCCAAATCCAACCATTATATTTCAAATTTCTAATATTCATTGGAAAGCTCTTTTCGATACGAACCCAATGATTCCGGTTTTAGGAGAATCCGACGGTCGGATCTACCACAACGTCAATTCGAAGTCAATGGTCGAAATTCACGAACTGCCGCGGCGCATTCTATTCAGGCCATTATACATACATATGTATATATATATATATATTTCATCGATTTCCTTTTAAAATGTATTTTATAAATCGTTTTAAATTCGTTTTCAAAACCATTTCAACTCTATATTCAATTTCAAATCAAAATTGAATATTTCATATCATTACTATATAAATGATAATATTTTCATAACGTTATATTTTGAAATCACTATCTTTTCTATATTCATTATAAAAACGAATATAATCGATATAAATATCGTTCACGTCAAAATAGCGCAACTCTAATCAACACGGCTTTATATATTTCAATAAATTCGTTATTCTATTCAACAAATGAATATTTATTCTACTCAACACATGAATCTATATTTCTTTCAACACACGAATATTCTCAACACATGAGCACCGTCAACACATGACTATTTTTGTTATGTAATATATTTTATAAAATTATGGTATCTTTCATTTGATTTTTATTTAGACTCCAACCGTAAAGTAGTTTCTAATCTTAAATATGATAAAGATATAAATTTTATTGTTAAAATATTTTACTCAACACATAAATCTATATTTCTTTCAACACACGAATATTCTCAACACATGAGCACCGTCAACACATGACTATTTTTATATTCTAATATTCTTTATTTTCCCAATTGGAATGAGGCCCAATCA
Organism: Allium sativum; assembly: GCA_030737875.1. NCBI lineage: Eukaryota > Viridiplantae > Streptophyta > Magnoliopsida > Asparagales > Amaryllidaceae > Allium > Allium sativum. The sequence goes on from CM060919.1 coordinate 369,259,537, forward strand.
ATTACCATATAATGTTAATTATATGGATTCCACCCAACACATGTATATAATGGCACTGACAAATAATCAACCATCATCCAAAGTGCACTACTCTGTATAAGCATCAAATATAGATATCTAACGCTTATAACAGCTTGTCAATCAATCGATCGACATACAACTAATTATTGGGATTAATATATGTCGTATTTTATCCCAATACCCGTGTGGGGTTTCAAATCAACAAACACAGATTTATATTTATTCACATACCCGTTAAAAATTATATTTTTAACGATAAAATATTTTTAACTATATAAATATTTTATTTCATTTCACATCACACAATCAGTTTTCACCACAACAAACAATCAAACATACAAGCCATCCATGGTCTATGGACGACGGGTGTCGGATGCTACTAAGCACCGTCTGCATCCTACTATATAATTTAAACTAGAAAATAAAATTTAAAGCGAAAAATTCTCACATTTTGGTTCCACTCCGCCATTCCATTCTGAACTTCTGAACCGTTTGGTTTCATTCGAAATTCCAACGCATCCTTTTCACGATGTTCATATATAAATAAAAGTAATATTTTTATCACTTCATTCAATAAATAAATAAATAATCACATTTTTATTTTTACTTCATATATTTTTACAACGCTTCTTTCTATATAAAAATTATATATTTATATTTCTACTTCTTCTATAAAGATCGAATTTTTCTCTCATCGCTATAAAAAATCACATTTTTACTTCAACATATATATAAGAAAAATTAGATTTTTATTTCGCTACATATATAAAGATAATATTTTTATATTCTCTATTATATAAAAATCATATTTTTAATACTCCTACTTTATAAAAATCATATTTTTAATCTCCTACTTTATAAAAATCATATTTTTATTATCAACATTATATAAAAATAATATTTTTATATAATGAAAAATCATATCTTTACTATCTGAAAAATCATTTCTTCTCCTCGCCATTCAAGCAATGCTATACTTAAATAAAAACTGATTTAAAATCCCTTTGTTTATATATATATATATATATATGTATATGTATAACTAATTGCATTAAATAAAACAAGTAGAAAAAACAAAACAAAAACTTACCACGAAAGAAGGCTGAGGGGTGTTGGAGAGTCATTGGTGGCGCGGGGAAGGCGGTCAGGCGAGTGGTGGCGCCATGGGTAAAAGGGGGTGTCGGATTTCAAGGGGGAGGAAGGAGGAAAAGGGGAAGAGAGGAGCGAGAAGCAAGGGGTCGCGTCGGGGATGGTCGGAGCGGTGAGGGTGGTCCTAGGGCTGACGCGAGAAGGGGGTTTGGGGTTTCTGGCCTTCGAACGGCGAAGGAAAGGAGGGAAAGGGGAAAGGAGGAGTAGCAGGTCGGAGCGGTGACGTGGGGCGGCGCCGGCCCTGGTGAGGCGCAGTGACTACGTAGGTCGCCTAGCGGCTGAGCGCGGTTTTCTTCGACCATGTTTTTTTTATCTGAAAAGTGAGAGAGAGAGTGGGATTGAGGGATTATATAATATAATATATATATATATTTAATTATTTTAGATTCTAAAAAGCAACTTTAAATTTCGACATCGAAATCGAACCCACCGCCTGTCGTCCCTAGCTAATTACCTCCATTCCGAACGTAATGGGATATGTATCGCAAGCTGATTCGATCGTTTCGATTAGTTTTCGTCAAAATCAAAATATAACTCTATATATTGAATTTGAACGCGCATTTCAATTTACCGGGGCCACATACTAACTCGAAAATTTCCAAAAAAATATTTTCTAGCTTCAAATTGACGATACGGTCCTAACGAAACTAATTTCGTCCAATTTTAAGACCGTTTGAAAAATGGCCATTTTCCAGTCGATTAAAATCAACTAAAACTGGTCAAACGCGTTTTTCTTTGCCACGCTCACATATTGATTCGAAAGATTATGAAATTTGAAACCAAGCAATAATTTGACATCCCGGATCCAACAAAAGTGGTTTCGTCGAAATCCGAGGTTGTTTTCAAAATTTCCATTTTTAAGGGCCTAAATTCCATAGCGACTATTCTGAATTTTCAACTGGACATAACTTTTTATTCCCGCTATAAAATTTCTATTTTTCGGATTCATTGGAAAGATATTCCCAATTATATTCTATTATTTTTGGTTTCGCTAAAATCCGGTTTATTTTGCACCCGGTATGTTCAATTGAAATTTGAAATCGAATTATCGAACTACCGCGCCATTTTCAATTCCTTTTATAATTATAAATAATATATTTATGTTCTAACGACGATCTATATAATTATATACGTTCGAATTATATTCAAAATAAATTTCTCCTCATTATTATTTAAAATAAATCATTTTAAATAATCAAAATTCGCTAAAATTGCCAAAATAAAAGTTTTAAATTGGCTCGCATTTCCGGGTTATTACAAAAATGCCCTAGTTAAAGAACTCTTATATTAAAGTCGCAAACCCACGGTATAATTGGCTTAATTTCCTTTATATAAAATAGCTAAAGTTTCTAGACATATTTGTTATAATTAAATTCCTTTTAGATATTAAATTATATTCGTGCAATTTCAAGTTGTATTCATACGTAGTCGATTTTATTCACTTTAAATCGAATTTACAATTAAGTTCTAATATTTTATACTAAAATCGAAATAATTCATAAAAGACTGAATTTTTTTATCTTTTAAATATTTTAAGTTAAATGTTTGATGTCAAATTTTAGTAGTCTACCATTTTAGTATTAAAAAATTAAATTCTCCCTAGTCTGTTGCACATCCTCCATCGCAAGTCCTTCCACCCTCAAGTGCATAAAACAACGCTGTCTGTTAATCACCAGCGAGTGCTTTGGTTTTAGTTTGAGTTAGCTTCCACTGCTTGGTGAGTCACGGAGGTTTGTTTGCTCTAATGATGTGTCGATTCTTTCCTTGAGCTAAGGTTGCCTTCTGGTTTTTGTGGGGGTATTTCATGTATTCTTTGTTTGTTTAGGTGCTTGGTTTCTGGTACTTAGTGTTCGACTTAAGTTTGGTGATTTTTGTTTGATTGGTTTGGTGTTGTTTGCGTTCTACTGCCTGTTGGAGTGTTTATTTTCTGATGAACTGGAAGGGGTAGGGTGAGTTGATGGTGAGGTTCTTCTGTTCTTGGTGTTGGTAGTGTCTTTGGTTTTGGCTGTTTGGTTTCAACTCTGATGACATTTCTACCTTACAAAGATGCCCATTCATAGCAAGTTTTCCTATGTCAAGCTCGGTTGTGCTTAACAAGTGATAGCCTTGGTTTCTTTAGCTGGTCAAAAAGTTTGTGTGAGGGTGCTTTGTTACAACTGTGAAGATGATGCTTCTGCATTTCATGTGTTTTTGTGGAGCTAAGGTTTTGCTGTAACTACTTGTGATGTATGCGAGCGCTTTGGATGTAATTCACTCCAGTTTGGAGTTAGTAAATGTGACAGACATCTTTGTTTATCATTGTTATTTTTTTGTAATATCGCTCCCTGCATGGAGTTTGAAAGTATTGTAGTCTAGAAACTTTATCTAGCCAGCATTGTAAACTAATTTATGTAAAGTGAGCGGTCCACTATAAAAACCATTTATAATAGGTTAGCAGTTTGGAAAACTCATGTACTTTTTTGTAATTATTATTGTTATAATAATAAGTGTTACCGAACACTATAAAAAACCGGTCGGCCTTACCAAAAATAAATAAACTTAAACTGTTATACATAATTAATTAAATAGATTACAATTATGTTTAAATTACTCAAATTTTAAATTTACAAAAACGAATTCAGGGACTTTATGAGTGTTTGTTTGATTACGCACGAGAACGTGAGTGAAATGGAATATTATTTTGTTTTATTTCAAAGTAAGGATGATTTTGTAATATATATATATACATATATATATATATATATGTATATATATATACATATATGCATATATATATATATATGTATGTATGTATGTATGTATGTATATTGTATATTGAATAAAAATGATGTAGTCAAATTTTCCATTGTACACCATGTATTTAAGATATGATGCAACATGTGGTTTTGCAAGTGGATCTTTACCCTAGAGTATGCAATTATTGTTGCATTTCTATTTAGTTTGTTTTTAAAAGAAGGATCTAATCCCCAAATCTTATCAACAATATAAAATTAGTACGTAATAGGTCAACAGGAAAGTAAATAACTACTTATCAACAATGGATGGTTCACCACATTCTGAAACTTAAAACGAAGAGAACAAACACATGAAATCTAAATTAAAAAAAATTGGAGATTATGGTCACATGTCTATTTTTAAAACTTATTTTAAGTATTGTTGACCCGCTTTTTAGTCAAAGCAGTCACACATAGAATTTCGGGTAAACAATACGCTCAAGTATTCGGAACATCGTCAGAAGACATGGAGCGATTTGGTTGAAGTCGCATCACAGACAAAGATTGGCCCGAAACTCCTTTCAGACAATCTCTTTTGGGCCCGAAAACAGCAATTATGGAGCTGAGCTCTGTAACTCTCGTAGCCCTCTGAATTAGCTTCAAATCGAGCTTTCGTTTGGCTAAAACGGACTTACTGTTAGAAAGTTATGCCCGTTTCCGTGAACGCATGCAGAACCGAAAAGTTTGGATTTTGGCATTGGACAAAGCCTCGGATCGGATCCGTTCCGACCCCACGCTTCAAAGACACTCAGACTTTGACTCCAGCTCATTTCGGTTCGGATCGGACCATCAGAACCCGAACCGCCTTGCTCTGCACAGAAGTGCACATCATGTCTTCCGTTTGGAAATTCCACTTCTGTTCGGTTCGGACGCGAACCAACCCGCCTGCGTTGTTTCCTGCACGCAAGCTTTGACCGCTTCTTAAGGAGTAACCGCACCTACTTCATGGATCTGGCTCCACTTGGCAAAGCACGATCTGGTGACCACTTCTCCACTACTTCCGAGATCGCCTCAGCGCTCACCACGTAGCTCCTCCGAACCGAACCGCTCCAGAGTTCCCAAGGGCTCCTCTACGCCTATAAATACACCACAACAAGGCCATTTGAAGGGATCGACTCTTTCCGACCATTGCCGACTCTTATCTTCCATCATTGCTTAGGACTTTTGGCCACTTCAATATTTGGCCTCCATTACAACCAAGCAAGGACATTGCTTATCTCTCTCTAACACGGGGTTATCGTGTATAAAATCAATTTCTAATCTCCTTTTCTTCATTGTAAACACGAGTATTTCATGTATAAACCACAAGAAAACATCATTGTAATAGCTTCTTAGGGTTTGAGAAACTATAAAGTGGACGTAGGCTTGGATTGAGCCGAACCACTATAAAAATCTCGTGTATTCCCTTTTATTTTACTGCTTTTCTGCATTGATCTATGATTGTGAGGTTTTCGCATAGCATTTGGGTGTTAGGCCCAGATTTCGGTCTAACATTTTGGCGCGCCAGGAAGGGGCACACGATACTATTTCATTCTATAACCTCAAAGGAATTGGATTTCTCGACTGTTAGATTAGTGGTTAAACGAAAGAAAGATGGAACCTTCTCTCGTACTACGGACATTGGTACAGAAGGTGCGAGGAATGAGGAGAGCCAGGAGGCTTCCTCTCATGGTGATCTATCAGCATACTTAACCAGAGACGAAATGGACAGCGTTCTCGCTGAATTGAGAACCTAGATGGCAAGGCAAGATGATCTCCTCCGCAAACAACAGGAGATGATCGACCAATTCTTCGCTCGGATGGAAGGCATGCTAAGAGGCAACACACAACTCGCTGGAAATAACATGGAAACGGCTTGAGCAGCTGAAGCGAACCGGATCGGATCGGTCCTTATCCAACCCGAGAACATCACAGCAAATCAGAACCCAGTTCAGATGGAAACAAGGGGCAATCCACATCGGGTCGAATCGGGTCCGATCCGAACCGCAGCATTACCTGAGCTCGGGGCCAGTAGCTTCCCCTATGGAAATCATGGCACGGGTCGAGCACGACCCACGCCGCTCCGGTACGGATAGAACCCACGCGAATGCAGCAGCACGAAGCAGCTTAGAATGGCAACCAAGCATCGGTTCGGATCGGGCCCCACGAGCCGAACCGGTTCGGCCTCCACGACCTGCAATATGGGGGTACCTCCGAACTGAATCGGATAGCCTTCCAAGCTCCCTATACACTTCCACACTCTTCTGGATTCAACACTGGGGGCACTAGCTCTAATCTTGGCAGTTTGCAATAGCACTTTGAAGGCGACCAGCTCGCCAATTTGATTGAATGCCTCTCGAGAGGTCGCACTTATCAGAGTGACGTGGATGACGTTAATCACAATCCATTCGCCCAGGAAATTATGAATTCCCTCAACCCACCGGATTTCAAACTTCCAGTTCTGGAACCATACAACGGCAGGACAGATCCTACCGTGCATCTGATGCGCTATAAATGGCATATGGAAGTTCAATCGGCATCGGAAAACGTCATGGCAAAGTGCTTCCCTCTCTTTTTGACCGATATAGCTACTATGTGGAGTCGGTAGCTGGAATCTGAATCGATCAACAGTTGGAACATGTTGGTCGCTCGCTTTATTGAACAGTTTCGGGTCCACATTGCTCGACCTAAAAATGTCATGTCTCTCACTACAATCAAGCAGAGGCCCAAAGAAACTCTGCGCTCGTTTTTGGAATGCTTCAACGTTGCAGCAGCATCAGTTGACCGACCTGAGCCATCTATGGTATTGATGGCGGTAGTATCCAGCGTTCTAGACAACTCGGAGTTAAAAAAAATCCTTGTACCGAGACCCACCACGGAATCTTAGCGAATTCTACTTTGAATCGGATAGATTTCTACGTGATGAAGACGCAACGTCTAAAAAGAAAATTCTCGATGTTAACATGCTCAAAGACGGAGAACCGTCTGATTCTGGTAAAGGCAAAGGGAAAGTTGCTGTCAAGAATGACCACAACGCTCAGCTCCGTAGTGGGCCCATATACGAAAAGTACACCGAACTCAATTCAATGCTAAATGACATCTACATAAACACAAACGATGACGTCTCCTATCCAAAGCCTCCGAGGAGGGAGCCATCGCAAAGAGAACGCGATTTTGGAAAATACTGCATGTTTCATGATATGGACGGTCATGACACAAATGACTATAGGCACTTGCGAGACTTGATTGAGGAACAAGTTAGACGTGGAGAGCTACCCGAGTATGTGAAACAACCTACAACGCATGCACCCACGCTGCCACCACCTGCTCCCCGGAGAGGGAATGACCTTGGAACGAGCTCCCGTGGGCTCATCATCAACTGTTATGGATTGGGTCACTCTACGTTTTCAGCATTTCTTAGGATTTAAGATATGTCTCTTTGCTTTCTTTAGGTTTTCCGATTAGCTAAATCGAAGTACATACATTCGGGGTTTGGATTTATCTCCAAAGCGTGCTCTGCACTCGATCATAAACCAATCAGGATTTTCTTTGGTTTTGTACTTTGAATTGAATAAGGAAGGACTTTCCGAACATGGATTATGTTTGGCGAATTTAAGTGTCTTGTCAGGTTGTGGCAGGATTCTCAATCTCAATTAAGGTATGGCTTATACTTATCTCGGACCCTTAGGCACGGATTATGCCTAGGGACAGACTGTTTTATCAGGTTTTGGCAAGTATAGCTCTATCCCGACATGAGTATGGATTGTACTCACTAGGATGCTTAAGTATGGATTATACTCTGGAACGACGAACGATCTTGTCCGATTGGGCAAAGGAACTCAATAAAACTCGAGTATGGCTTATGTTCAGTTTGAACTTCCTGGTATGGCTTATACCCGAAAGGTTAGGTCCCTCGCCAAGTTTTGGCAGGATGATTCGAACGTCCCTCGAGTATGGTTTTTGCTCAAACAAATGCCCAAACATGGTTTATGCTCGAAAGTGTAACCAGTTTGTCAGGATTGGGCACACCTTTTTGCTCTCTTTTCTTCGCAGGTATGGATTATACTTGCAGCTGGAAGGCCCAGCGTGGCCTTGGATTATCCAGAACACATCTTCCTTCAACCAGCAAGATATGTTATGGGGGGCAAAATGTTGACCCGCTTTTTAGTCAAAGCAGTCACATATAGAATTTCTGGTAAACAATACGCTCAAGTATTGGGAACATCGTCAGAAGACATGGAGCGATTTGGTTGAAGTTGCATCACAGATAAAGATTGGCCCGAAACTCCTATCAGACGATCTCTTTTGGGCCCGAAAACAGCAATTACGGAGCTGAGCTCGGTAACTCTTGTAGCCCTCTAAATCATATTCAAATCGAGCTTTCATTTGGCTAAAACGAACTTACGGTTAGAAAGTTATGCCCGACTCCGTGAACGCATGCAGAACCAAAAAGTTTGGATTTGGCATTGGACAAAGCCTTGGATCGGATCCATTCTGACCCTACGCTTCAAAGACACTCAGACTTCGACTCCAACTCATTTCGGTTCGGATCAGACCATCAGAAACCGAACCGCCTTGCTCCGGACAGAAGTGCACATCATGTCTTCCGTTTGGAAATTCCACTTCGCTTCGGTTCGGACCCGAACCAACCCGCCTGTGTTGTTTCCTGCACGCAAGCTTTGACCGCTTCTTAAGGAGTAACCACACCTACTTTCATGGATTTGGCTCCACTTGGCAAAGCACGATCTGGTGACCACTTCTCCACCACTTCCGAGATCGCCTCAGCGCTCACCACATGGCACCTCCGAACTGAACCGCTCTAGAGTTCCCAAGGGCTCCTCTATGCCTATAAATACACCACAACATGGCCATTTGAAGGGATCGGCTCTTTTCGACCATTTCCAACTCTCATCTTCCACCACTGCAAGGGACTTTTGGCCACTTCAATATTTGGCCTCCATTACAACCAAGCAAGGACACTGCTTATCTCTCTCTAAAACGGGGTTATTGTGTATAAAATCAATTTCTAATCTCCTTTTCTTCATTGTAAACACGAGGATTTCGTGTATAAACCACAAGCAAACAACATTGTAATAGCTTCTTAGGGTTTGAGAAACTATAAAGTGGACGTAGGCTTGGATTGAGCCGAACCACTATAAAAACTCGTGTGTTCCCTTTTATTTTACTGCTTTTCTGCATTGATCTGTGATTGTGAGGTTTTCGCATAGCATTTGGGTGTTAGGCCCAGATTTCGGTCTAACATTTTGGCGCACCAGGAAGGGGGCAAACGATACTATTTCATTCTCTAACCTCAAAGTAATTGGATTGCTCGACTTTTGGATCAATGGTTAAAAGAAAGAAATATGGAACCTTCTCTCGTACTGAGGACATTGGTACAGAAGGTGCGAGGAATGAGGCGAGCCAGGAGGGTTCCTCTCATGGTGATCTATCAGCATACTTAACCAGAGACGAAATGGACGGCGTTCTTGCTGAACTGAGAACCTAGATGGCAAGGCAAGATGATCTCCTCCGCAAACAACAGGAGATGATTGACCAATTCTTCACTCGGATGGAAGGCAGGCCGAGCGGCAACACACAACTCGCTGGAAATAACATGGAAACGGCTAGAGCAGCTGAAGCGAACCGGATCGGATCGATCCTTATCCAACCCGAGAACATCACAGCAAATCAGAACCCAGTTCAGATGGAAACAAGGGGCAATCAACATCGGGTCAGATCGGGTCTGATCCAAACCGCAGCATTACCTGAGCTCGGGGCTAGTAGCTTCCCCTATGGAAATCATGGCACGGGTCGAGCACGACCCACGTCCGCTCCGGTACGGATAGAACCCACGCGAGTGCAGCAGAACGAGCAGCTCAGAATGGCAACCAAGCATCGGTTCAGATTGGGCCCCACGAACCGAACAGGTTCGGCCTCCATGACCTGCAATATGGGGGCACCTCCGAACCGAATCGGATAGCCTTCCAAGCTCCCAATACACTTCCACACTCTTCTGGATTCAAAACTGGGGGCACCAGCTCTGATCTTGGCAATTTGCAATAGCTCTTTGAAGGCGACCGGCTCGCCAATTTGATTGAACGCCTCTCGAGAGGTCGCACTTATCAGAGTGACGTGGATGACGTTAATCACAATCCATTCACCAAGAAAATCAAGAATTCCCGCAATCCACCGGATTTCAAATTTCCAGTTCTGGAACCATACAACGGCAGGACAGATCCTACCGTGCATCTGATGCGCTATAAACGGCATATGGAAGTTCAATCAGCGTCGGAAAACGTCATGGCATAGTGCTTCCCTCTCTTTTTTACCGATATAGCTGCTATGTGGAGTCAGCAGCTGGAATCCGAATCAATCAAAAATTGGAACATGTTGGTCGCTTGCTTTATTGAACAGTTTCGGGTCCACATTGCTCGACCTAAAAATGTCATGTCTTTCACTACAATCAAGCAGAGGCCTAGAGAAACTCTACGCTCATTTTTGGAACGGTTCAATGTTGCAGCAGCATCAGATGATAGACCTGAGCCATCTATGGTATTGATGGCGGCAGTATCCGGTGTTCTGGACAACTCGGAGTTCAAAAAATCCTTGTACCGAGACCCACCATGGAATCTCAGCGAATTCTACTTTGAATCGGATAGATTTCTACGTGAAGAAGACGCCACGTCCGTAAAGAAAATTCTCGATATTAACATGCTCAAAGACGGAGTACCGCCTGATTCTGGTAAAGGCAAAGGGAAAGCTGCTGTCAAGAATGACCACAACGCTCAGCCCCGTAGAGGGCCCAGATACGAAAAGTACACCGAACTCAATTCAACGCTGACTGACATCTATATAAACATAAACGGTGACGTCTCCTATCCAAAGCCTCCCAGGAGGGAGCCATCGCAAAGAGAACGTGATTTTGGAAAATACTGCATGTTTCATGATATGGACTGTCATGACACAACGACTGTAGGCACTTGCGAGACTTGATTGAGGAACGAGTTAGACGTGGAGAGCTACCCGAGTATGTGAAACAACCTACAACACCCGCGCTGCCACCACCTGCTCCCCGGAGAGGGGATGTCCCTGGAACAAGCTCCCGTGGGCTCATCATCAACTGATATGGATTGGATCACACTGCGTTTTCAGCAGTTCTTGGCGTTGATGGTGTAACTCTTTATTGGCGTTGATTCTTTCAGTGCAGTTTGTGGTGGTCAAAGGGATGGTTTCTTTGTATTTCCAGGGAAGTGACGTACCTCAAGTACACTGTTTTGGTAATGTCAGTTGTTTTTGTGGAGGTCGTACTACGCGACGACCATGTTTTGATGTTTGTTACAGGTCAGTATAGCTACTTTGTAGTTGTCCTTGGCTATGATAGAGTTGTGCAGTGTTGTCTCTTCTTGTATGAGCTGGTTTTACAGCCCAAATCTCTTGATATATAGCCTAAAGAAAGTTTTCTACAGTGTAGTCACATTTTTGTGTCTAGTGTAGTTCGTGAATGATGTTCATATTGTACTCTAATTGTTATTTTACATGATTATGATAATTTTTGTGTTTACGCGCATTTTGGTCAATGTAGTCACATGTCAAGTTCATGGCTAGCGACTGGCGATCATTAGTGATCACAATCTAAAAAATCTTTTGGAAGTCTTATCTTACAATTAAGTGGTTCAAATAGTGCCGAGGTCTTTATATTTTTATTCCAATCCCTTAAGAAACTAATCCATTTCTTTAAATTTTCCATCTCCATCTTTCTCATAAATGTGGTCATTCATCATCAAAACTAGAATATTTTATGAATACTTACTTAATTCTTTCAAACTTCTTCAAGCTTGAATATATATTCATTTCTTTCTATATAAATTTCTCTTATAAATCAGTCCCCCGAAACTAATTGTATTTTGGTCTCATTGTAACACCCCACACCTTTCGAGCTTGAATTTCAATAAAAATTGAAACTCAAACCCATCCAAGCATGGAGAGTATATATCTAGTACCTGCAAATAATGAGCACGAGCATAATCAAAGTAAAATAAAATTAATTCACAACAGAAATAGAATAATATAACTAATACCGATTTAGGCGATTTCCTTAAAAGCATATCACCACATTGATATCAAGCTTGAGAGAACGAGGACAGAAAACCACACTGAACACCTGTTAAGACCTATCTTCCCTAAACTAAACTTGAAATTTGTTATGAGGAGTGGGTCAGAACAATAATTCCTGGTGAGTAGAAAATGCATTACGTTGTCTATAATACACAAATTACCCTGTTTAGTCAGAACCAAAACATATGTCAACAAGGCTAGTAATTCTAACCCAACCTAGTAAAGATTTACGCACGACGACTAACTGCCATACCCAAGGTAGAATTCCCAAACGAGCAATAAGATACTGCGATAGAACGTTTACGCATAAATATGAAGCCTTGAAACCACTATTCAATCAATAACCAAAGACTAAGAGGTGAACTCCCAACTATTTACTATTCCATAAGGAGGTTAATTATTTCTATATAGCCACTTATGGCCTCACTACTATATAAGATAAGGGTGAATCCTCTCGATCAGTTAAGACCCCACTATAATTATTAGATAAGGGTGGATCCTTTCGATCTTAAGACCCAAGGACGATCCATCGATCACTTAGCCACTTACTACTTCCCGCAGGATAGGAAGACCTATGCTACCTATGTTGCGGTCATTTAATACTTAATCCCAAGGCAGACTCTCACCCCAGTCACTTATTACCTAGAGTAAGCGGACTAACGTAGGGATTACCAAGCTCGTACCCAACAGCCATTTAATACTTCTTGGTTATGGGGAGGTAAGCTACATGATCACTTAATACCTTTTTAAAGGTGGATCTAACTACTTAATACCTCTATCCCGAAGCAGGATTACGCTTATTGTTTCTTTTTTTAAGGTTTCCTCTTTTTGGAGGAAGACAGGTCCTACAACCACTTAATACCTCACACTCGAAATAAACCTCATTTTAGAAAATAATCCTCGCTATGCTATTAACTATCATCGTGGGTTCTAATGGTTAATGATACCTCACATAAGTTGTACATATATCCAGCCGTTGGAAAGTATAAACATATGTCGAATAAGGCAACTAACCTCGTATCATTAACCTACTACGTCCAGTTCTTATTCTTAATTATATTAATGATAAAATAACTAGAAATAAATAAGGAAATCTATAAATTAATATCCTAGTATGTTTAACTATTAATTTTCTTATTGGAGTTAGTATTTACTACGCCAATCAATCCTCATTAATTCCCATTTCTATTACTTTTACTATTATTAATTAGGTTACCTTCCACTAACAACCGTAATGGTCATACTCCCAAAGGCATCAATTGACCTATTCAATATTGTTTACGACATTAACTATCATATTTTCCTAAGGTATGCATTATCCTATTAAATGCTATTTATATCAATCCCAATTGAATTCTAATATAGTTATTGTAACTACCAAATATTACTACAAATTTAATGCCAGATAATTCATATGCGAATGTATGCACATATATATATGCTATTTATTTATTTCCTGGTTGGGGTTATAATCTTTATTCCTAAATGTCAATTTTAACTGTAGCCATTTAGGTATATTTATCCTAATCAATTCACCAAAACGTTCATGGTTACAATAGTCGTTACCTTACTTATGACCCTTTTATTATAGCAACATATTCCATATTGATTGCTACAACAATCATAAATGTTTAGTTTCCATTTACTATGCGAGTTATTACCATGCATTTATTCCCATAAATTGGTAACTGTTGGATCTAGATTAACCCTAGAGGGGGTGAATAGGGTTTATTGGATTTTAACGAGATAATAAAATTATCACAGCACAGATTGCAGCAGAGAAAATAAATGCAAGAAATAAATAACACTGATTTTTCCCAGCTTTGGTAAACCCTGCCGACTGCTGCATCCCCAAGATTTCTACTAGGTACTAAAACAGATCCCATTTACAAAACCGTGCAAACTCACAAACCCTACTAATCCTCTAATCCTATGCTCGAAATCCCTAACTGATCTTTATCCCCAAGATCTGATTTTCCCCGAATTACAAACCCATAATTCGTAAAGCCTAACTATAAATCCTATAACTAGTCAACCCCTAGTTTTACAAACCAACTAGAAAACCCCTAGTTTTACAGACAAACTAGAAAACCAATGGACGATTACAAAAAAAATACAAAAGGCAATACAATAAAAAATAAAAACAAATCCCTTCCCTTCTAAATAAAAAATAGCCAGCCTCTTACTTCTTTTAACCCTTAAAAAAATGTCGACCGACCCAAAATAGGCTTTTGCTTCGTTTCTCCAAATCACGATGCATGGATGTTGATAAAATTTGATTCAGTAATATCTACGATGCTTGATATCTCTTTATCGATCGATTTGGTCTTTGGCGAATGAAACTCTATGAGTATTCTGAATTCATTGCTTGGTTTTTTAATCCCTTAAATTGTCGATGATGATGTGGTATAAATAGGATTTACAAATCCATTTTATTCTCTGATTTTCTTGATTGGCTTGGTTTGATTGTACGTGAGTTTCTCTTGCGTAATTGTTTGATTAACTGCCATGAATCACGGATTGAATTCTAGAAAACTTCGAATGTTTCTTGCCCAAAATTATTTGCATATATTTGCCCATGCTTTGATTGAAAATGTCGTGAATGTATTGAATTTCTGGAAACAAATTGATGATTTCTTGGCATATTTGAACATGTGACAGAATCCATTCCTGGAATGATTTTAAGGATGTGGATCCCCTGTTGATTCCTGGAAACAATCGAATGAATTTCTTGCCTAAAAACTGTATTGTGATTTCTGGAAAGATATTGAAAAATGCCAAAAACATTTGCATAATTAAATTGGATGTATATGGCCTAATTTTTGTCCCTCTATGAAAATCTGGAAAGCATTGATTTTCTACCCAAAAATTAATAACTTGATATTTTCTGGAAACACTTTAATTTTGTGGGGTTAACAATTTTCCAGAAATGGATTTGCATGAATTTAAATACCAATTTTATTCTTGCATACTAATTTGAATACTTGCCATTCTTGACCAGTTGTGTTCCTGACTATCATTAATCACTGACCCATTGTTTACGCACCATATTTTTGTGCATCTCTTCATGTACATTCGAATTGAGATTCTGTTTGAATACATTTTGCATGCTGAAAAAATGTTTCCAAATATACTGGCCTTTGGTGACTTAACTTCTGGCTATGTTGATTCATAACATTTCGAGCTAGAACTTGAAACTTGCCCAGACTTGCTCTATTTCAATTCATGTGCCATGTGAATCCTGCGTGATGCATCCCATGTCTTCGTGCACCTTTGTGCTGCACCTATTTCACCATGTTGAGTTGTGTTGTGTGTTGATTTACACATGCTTCACTTCTCTGCTATGATGTGTACTGCTTTGTGTATATGTGACATAAGTTTGCATGTATCTTGTACTTGAGCCATTTCATATATCCAGAACGATGCTGCATCATTACATGTAGTTTTAGTTACTCCTTCACCATGCACAAAACTGTAGTTGCACACATTAATGTGCATGATGTTTGTCCTCACTCGGATACACTGTTTTTTCCATTTATGTGTTGAACAATTGCTTTGACTATCCTTGAAACTGTCTTAAAACTGCATTTTGAACTTGCTTGTATTTGAGTTGTTGCACCGTGTGTCAGGCCCCTGAACAGTTTACTGCACATGTATATTTCATTGTAGTCTCCCATGCCTCAAAAATTTAAGAGCCACTATTGCATCAATACTGACTTGTTAACCTTTGCCTTGTACATGTGCTCCATGTATTTTTGCCTTGACCAAATATACGTTTGAGTTGTTTTTGACTCATGCCATTCATTGCTTGTACATGCAGCATGTATGCATGAAATTGTTGTTGCCACATCATGAATATGTGCTCATAATATTTGTTACTTGGAAAAACTATCTGTGACAAAAAGGAATTTCGCTCGATCTGAACCAGTCGCTAAACCGATCTAGACCGTTCGAAACGCCTGATTGTTTTGAGAACACGACAAAGTAGAACGCAGACGGAAGAACATTTCATTGCATATTACAACAATGCATCAGAATACAAGAATATACAGAGTATAAATGAATATTACACAGAAATATCAGAGATTACAATAAATTACATAGCAGCGGAAAATAATACAATACACAATTAGAAGGAGATATACGGATACAAAGCTTTCCGGATATCGTTCCAGCTGTAAACCAGGATCCTGTGAATATAAATCTGCAAAACCAAAACTACTAGCTGCCCGTGTCAAAATAAGGGCACCCAAAGTTTAGGTTAAAACAATAAACTCCAGGTCAGTCATGGGATTGGTGTGAGAACTAAAACAGTAATCTTTATTTTTAAAGTTAGGTAAATCAAGGGACCACGTCGTATAACACGGAACGGGTTTCCTCCCAAGAATACCAGTGCATAAAACAAACATCGCAATGCTAAATAAAGAAAAATGAAGCTGTTATAAGACCCAGGTCCTATCACACAATGCAACGCAAGCCAGGGGATAGGGTTTTCCCTTATAACAGCCAAAGAATGCTTGATACGTTTTAAAACAAATCATTTGATACTATTATCAGTGTATAGTGTATAAAACAACTTCAAATCATAAGTATTAATCATAGGCGGCATGGGTACCATATATCATGTCGCCATGCTAGTTCTACAATTAAAACCGCAAATGTCACGTATTTGGAAATTGGATTTCCATCTATGAACCGAGGCAAAAGATAGTCCTCAACCGATTCGAGACTCTCTAGCCCGAGCCTTAGGATCAGAGCTCGAGTGACCCTTGGATCGTCAGGGCCGGTCCACCGAGGTGGATTAAAATGCCTGAACACTGCGTTTCCCCGCCCTTTTGGGCGTAAATGAGCCAACGAATGGCTCCATCGGACCCGGATCGTCCGATCTAATCGAGGCGCCTCGCAACAGCAACAACCACACAGGTGAAAAGTATATAAATGTCAGAGCTGGTAGGTCACTGACACCACCCTAGCTAGAAAGAAACGCATGCCCTCCCTGAGGTCCTCTCCCGTTTTTGGTTCACAACCGGGGTGTGAGGCTCGCAAATTCACGTTACACAAAGTTGTGCCACACAGGCGGTGCTTTGAACATCACCACAAAACTTTGCTTTTCAACAGAAGCCTTGATCAACTGCCACTTAGGCATGCCACACAGGCAATTCATTCCATGCGAATGATATTCATCAATATATAGCCCCTGAGCTCGTACATCTCAGAGAAGGGCGTTAAGCAAGAGAATAAATTCTCCGCCGCCAAACAGATATATATTTAATAGAAATCAACCACACAGACTAAAATCCAATGTCAGACACACAGTCCATTTACAAGTTCGTTCTGGGTCTGAACGAAACCGGAGGCACCTAGTACCCCGCATATCCATCGATCTCCAAGTACGTCTGGACGATCACCAACTGTTTCCATCTTCTTGGGTGTACAGCCCAATCAAGATCATCAGTAATCACCCAAACAACGTGAAGACTTCCGGTCTTCGACCACCGTCTTCATCTTCGACTTATCGTCATATCAGTTATTCAGAATGGGATAAACCCAGTCTTTCCGAATAACTCGCGTATATTTTAAATAAGTGTTAAACAAACACAACATACGCCTCATTCCAATTCATCAGACACTAACCGTAAATTAACAAGAGAACAATTCCCCAAATATTAACCCCGAAGGCCGAAACCAACATCAGATCAATATCCAGAAAACCATTCTGCTTGGCTAACCGACAGTTAGTTTCTAAATTTCACATTCATAGGGAAAGGTTCCCATTAATTTTATACAAGATAAATTCCTTGAATTTATTCTCTAATCTTCTTTTGAATTTTGATTCAACTAGTCGAGATTAACGACCCTTACCGAAGTAATCATTTGTTTTAATTTCCCAATCCCAACCTATTCATCCCATGAAGTAGAACTGGTAATACTCCATATCTAACACCACGGTGTTATCGGTAAATTCAATTACCATTTCACGTTCAAATCTAATTAAAGATTTAACTATCGCCTGGAGCAAAACTGGTGCTACTCCATTTTCGATCATTTCAATATAATTAAAGATTCATTAAAACTCCACTTAGTTTTAATCTTTAACGAGGTTAAAGAATCAGTGTCATTTAAAACACGGTTCACGATAAACCCAAAATCCCATTCCATTAATTATCGGGTTAAAGAACAAGTGTTATTTAAAAACACTGTTCACGATAAACCCAAAAATCAATATCAATTCAGTTCCAATTAAATATTATTTAATTGGTACACTTCATTAAATCTAAATAAAAAGATTTAATCTTTTCTCAACTGGGTTCAAGAACAGTGTTAGTCAAGACACCATTCACGACAAACCCAAATCACATTTGATATTAAATACAAGGCTCTGAATAGAAAATATACCGGCTTATATTCAATATCAAATTCTACGACCAACAGATATCCGTATTGGAAATAACGATATATATATCTATATCTTTCAAATTTCCATAACAACATCTGTATAGTCACGAAATCCAACATCGAAATATTCCGAAGGCAATTTCGATTCAAATCCATTCCAATGCAATCATTGGAAATTCTGATTATTTTCAAAACCATTTCAAATTCAATTTATTTATTTAAAATAAATAGAATTATAATTATAGTTCAAAACTAGTTCATTTCGATAAAAATCTATTTTTTTATCTTTTCAAATATGTAGATTTTCATCCCAATTCTTTCTAAATCATTTCTTATGATTTTACACAAATTATTACTATTTTTAATAATTTTATCAAGGCCCGTACAGTCGATTTCCATCAACGGCTATCGAACTGCACTTACAGCGACCTTTTCCAAATTTGATTTGGACATAATTCCAAATCCAACTGTTAGATTTCAAATTTCTAATATTCGTTAGAAAGCTCTTTTCGATACGAACCCAACGGTTCCGGTTTTAGGAGAATCCGACGGTCGGATCTCCCGTAATATCCGTTCGAAGTCAATGGTCGAAATTCGCGAACTGCCGCGGCGCGGCGCGTTCTATTCAGGCCATTATATTATATATATATATATAATATATACTTCGTCGATTTTCTTTTCAAAACGATTTTTAATTCAATTTCCATTCGTTTTCAATTCAATTTGAATTTCAAATTAATTCAATTTCATTTCAAATTTATTTCTATTCAATTTCTATTCGAATTCATTTTAAAACGATTTCAATTCTATTTCAATTCTATTCAAATTTCAAACCATTTCAGTTTATTTCGAATTTAAAATCAATTCAATTAAATTCGAATTTCCATTCACTTTAATATTCACTTCAATTTGAATAAAATCGATATAAATATCGTTCACGTCAAAATGGCGTCAATCTATCAACGCGGCTTCATATATTTCGATTTTCAAATATTCTACTTCAAATATTTCTTTTTCAAATATTTCTATTCAAATATTCCTATTTCTAATATTTCTATTCAAATATTTTATTTCAAATATATCTATTTCAAAACTGGAATGAGGCCCAATCAATTACCATATAATGTTAATTATATGGATTTTCTACAACACATATATACAATAACAACGATTAATAATCAACCATCATCCAAAGTGCATTCTACACTGTATAAGCATCAAATATAAATATTCAACGCTTATAACAGTCTGTCAATCAATCGATCGACATACAACTAAACAATCGGGATTAGTGTACGTCAAATATCATCCCAATACCCGTGTGGGGTTTCAAGCAATCAAACACAGATTTTTATTTGTGCAGTTGGGCGATGTGTAAAATTTATCGTCCCAATCAATATCAGTCAAATATGTGTATATAAACAAATCGTCCGATTTGTTTATTTTTATTTCATTTCATATGCACGTTAAAATTTCTATTTTTAACTATAAAATATTTTTAGCTATATAAATATTTTATTTCATTTCTCATCACATCACACAATCAACTACACATCAAAATTAAACAACCAAGCATACAAGCCGTCCATGGTATGTGGACGACGGGTGTCGGGTGCTACTAAACACCGTCTGCATCCTAATATATATAAATAACTAGAAATAAAATAAAAGAGTGAGAAATTCTCACCAAAGCTATCCCAACTTCATGACACTTCATTTAGAGAAATCTTCGTCGTTCTCGCCTCTTGTCAATTTTCAATGCCCGTACTCTCTACATATGTAAAAATCACATTTTTACTTCGCTATTCAATATAGGAAAACCGAATTTTTACTTTGCTATTCAGTATATAAAAATCGAATTTTTACTTCGCTATTCAATATATAAAAATCGAATTTTTACTTCGCTATTCAATATATAAAAATCGAATTTTTACTTCGCTATTCAATATATAAAAATCGAATTTTTACTTCGCTATTCACTATATAAAAATCGAATTTTTACTTCGCTATTCAAATATGAAAATCGAAATTTTAATTCGCTATTCAATATATAAAAATCGAATTTGTACTTCGCTATTCAATATATAAAAATCGAATTTTTACACTGCTATTATAGAGATAAAAATTCTATTTTTACAACGCTATTATATATAAAGATTTCGCCTTTTCAAATATAAAGATTTTGCCTTTTCAAATATAAAGATTTCGCCTTTTCCATTTCAAAAATCTAATCTTTTATATTTTAAAAAAAATCTAATCTTTTATATTTTAAAAATCTAATCTTTTATATTTTAAAAATCTAATCTTTTCTATTTTAAAAATCTAATCTTTTATATTCTATTCATAAAATAAAAATCGAATTTTTATTCCTTAAACAACTATATAAAAATCACTGATTTTATAAATAAAAATAAAATTAAAAACTTACAGATTTTGGTCGAAGGGGGGGCTGTGCTTCTTTGTCGGAGGTCTTCAGGGTGGAGCGACGTCGGGTGGTGCGCGATGAGGCGCAGGCGGAGGTGGGTTGCAGAGGGGGTGGTCGATGCGGTTAAGGCTGCGGGTTTCGCTAGAGGGGCTGGAGGGGGGGTCGTGTCGCGGTCTGGCGCAAGGGGAGGGGGGTCGTGCGGTGGCGCGCCGCCCGGAGGGGGGGGCTCGGCGGTTTTTCTCTTCTTCTTTTTTCTGAACTGATTTCGATTGAAAATCTGAGGGGGGGCCAACGGTTTTGAAGGGGAGAAGAGAGGAAGAATTTTTATTTTATTTTATTTTAATTATTTAATTTCAAAAAGGTTGACTTTTTCATACGACCTCTAAACGAGGCCCACCGCCTGTCGCCTCTAGCTAATTACCCCCATTCCGAACACAATGGGATATGTTACGTAAGCCAATTCGATCGTTTCGATCAGTTTTCATTAAATTTACATTTAAATCATTATATTGAATTTTAAACGTACATTTCAATTTACCGGGGCCACATACAGTCCCGAAAAATTCCAGAAAAATATTTTCTGGCTTCGTATTGACGATACGGTCCTAACAAAACTAGTTTCATCAAATTCTGAGACATTTTGAAAAATGGCCATTTTCCAGTCGATTAAATTCAACTGAAATGGTCAAAACACGTTTTCCTTTGCCACGCTCACATATTGATTCGAAAAATTATGAAATTTGGAATCTAGCTATAACTTTACATCACGGACCCAACAAAAGTGGTTTCGTCAAAATCCGAGGTCGTTTGCAAAATTTTCATTTTTAAGGGCCTGAATTCCATAGCGACTATTCAGAATTTTCAACTGGACATTTCTTTTGATTCCCGTTATGAAATTTCAATTTTTCGGATTCGTTGGAAAGATATTCACAATTAGATTCCATTATTTTTGGTTTCACTAAAATCTGGTTTATTTTGCACCTGGTACATTCATTTGAAGTTTGAAATCGAATTATCGAACTACCGCGCCATTTTCAATTCCTTTTATAATTATATATAATTATTTATATTCTAACGTCGATCTATATAATATATACATTCAAATTCTATTCAAAATAAATTTATCGTTGATATTATTTAAAATAATTCATTTTAAATAATCAAAATTCGCTAAAATTGCCAAAATAAAAATTTTAAACTGGCCTAGATTTTCGGGTTATTACACTATCCTCTTTTGAGTAAACAATCTACTTACTCAATGAATTAAGTAAAAGTGGTTGTCCCTGAGTGAAATTTTTTATCGAACCTTCTGCTAATGGTGTCATCAAAAACCTCCCTCTCTCCGTCCTCCTTTTCGTTCGATTCTTCTGCTTTTCCTTCCCTTCCAAATCATTCTTCTCGCTTTTCTCCCTCTGGCCCACCTGTCCCTCCGCCCACGACCTTCTCTGCCAATGTTTATGCTTCAGCTTTGAACCTAAACCCTAGTGGTAAAGGTGATTCGAATATTGCTACTGCTAACTCTTTTCATTCTTCTTTCAATGCGGAACGATCCGAAATCTCTCCTGATAATGTCATTTCTAATCCAAATAATTCATCGAACACTTTGAATAATCTTCCTCCAGAAACTAATAATAATGTTGTGAATTTATTTTTGCAAATCTTGATAATACTCATCGTTTTTCACCTTCCCTTGTTAATCATAATGTAGATTTGTCAAAATCACCTAAGATCAATTTGTCGAACACCTTGAATTCACATCATCCTCCAGCAAAATATGATTATCTATCACTTTTCAACTCACTTCCTCGTAAAGCCGGTAGTTACAAACCTATGTAATTTAATATTCAGAGGAATGGGGAACCGAGATTGTTTCTAGATACAGTCAGAGAAAAAGGTATGAAGTTTTGGCAAAATCATTTGGTGGAGTTTTTCTTGGATGGTACATCTCTTACCTTACTGTTGTCAATTTCTTGCTTAAGTTCTGAAATTAAAGGGTGAAGTAGACATTAAATTAGATGGGGTTAATTTCTACTTTAATCTCTCAAATGATTTGGAAAGGAAAGAGTACTGAAATCAGACCTAATATTCATAAAAAGGAAGAATGTTTATTATAACTAGATGGTATCCATCCATGGGAAACTCATAATTTGAAATTAAGAAAGTGCCAATTTGGTTTCACTTACACTGTATCCCTTTATTACTTTGGACCCTTGTTGGTATCAACTGGTTGGCTTGCCATGTGGGGAAACTTACCTGCTTTGATTCTAGTACCGAAAAACTGCAAAGGTTTAAGTATGCTAAGGCATTTGTAGAAGTTACTCTTGATTTTGAATTGCCAAAAGATATTGAGATAGCTGGCCTTGGTGAGAAATGTCTATCAGTATTGGTCTCATATGACTGGAAGCCTAATATATATACCCACTGCAAAGTATTTGGTCATGAAACATCAAAATGTGAATTACATGAAAAGATGGAAATGAATACTGAGGAGCAGTATAATAACACTTATGAGGAGCAGCATTACAATGGTGATGGCATTAATGAGAGAAGGCAAAAATAATGTTGAACCCATGTAATTTAATAGTGAGGCTCAGCCAGAAGGAAATTTTAATGATCGGAAAGAAGTTGTGTCTAAAAAGAAATAGGTTTGGAGAAAGAAAGTGAATGGTAGAAATCAAGCAGTGGTTGAAGAAGTCAATAAAGCCATGGGAGAAGTAATTGAAATTGTGGGGAATGATATCTATGAGGTAGATGGTGATAAAAATGATACTCAGGAAATGAACATTAATATTGGTGTTCATCAGGAAAATGGGCAGAAGGTTTATTATGTGAATGAACAAGGTACATGTTATCAACAAGGCACAACATTTACCTCTAAAGAAAGTTCAATTGAAAATTTGTAGAAAAGAAATAATGCTTTTGAAGCACTGTTTTCTGCAGCAGTGGAGAAGTTTCATAGCAAATATCATTTTTCTCTCTTGAATGAACAAGACAAAGGGGATGCAATTCACTTTGGTACATTATCTACATCTCAATATTTTTTTTGCATCCTCTTACTAACATATAAAAACTTCGAAGCCCTAAAGTGGTGAAACCTTATGCTCAATCTGATCCAATCAAATGGTCTCTCTTCCTAAGAATGAAACTTATATGACACGAGGAAGATCAGATAGTGCAAGTAGGTATTATGGACTAAGAAATATCAGAGAGAATAAATTAGTTTTAGACCTCGGAGTAATAGTAGGGAAAGATCTAATGCATAACTAGTGCAAGAAAAAGAGGAGACGAGGCGATAACAAGTAAAGAGAAGAAGAATAAAGGTATGGTTCGGCTAGATGAGGAAGGACTAAAGAAAGAAGTTTAAGGAGAAAATTTTGAATGCAATTTGTATGGCTGAGTCATAGGTTCAGGTTGTACCAAAACTCATCAATTAGTTGACCCTTCTAGGTATAACACTAAACAACCAACTAGTAAACGAGCTTTGGACAAAGGTTAAACCTTGAACCTATAAGGGTCGAAGTGAAACGGTAGTCGTCCCGCGTCATCTCTTAAGATTTGACGTGAATCCGAAAAAATACTTGTTCTCGTCACGGCGGTATCATAGTCAGTAGTCAAACTTCAAACTATCTAAAAAGATTCATTGTAGTCTCAGCAAAAAAGTTGCAACCACACAACGAATGAAAAGCGAAATAATTCAGCTAGAAATTAGAAATAAACTTAGAATGGATTTCTCCTTAACCAGCTGATATAAGAATCGAACGATTTACGAAGTCAAATACCCCAAACTGAGTAAAAATTCCTTAGTGTTTTCCAAGAGAAAACTTTGAAAACTTTTCAAAATAAATCCCCTTATTTATAAACTGAGGGTCTAATAATATAAATCTATTTATCTTTTTAATTTATATTCCAGTTTATATTACTAACTAGGAATATCCTTCCATGTTTTGAATTGTCGAGAATATAAATGTAATGACCCGCATTGGCAGGGGTATTATAATTAATTCATTTAATTATTGAAATGGTGATTTAGAGAATTTAATGGTCGTGGAATTTAATTATGATGAATATTTAATTAAAATAATAAATTAAATAATATATTTAATTCTGAATGGTTGAAATGACGATATGGTGTGAACCAGATCATCTATGATATTTAATTCAGCTTGGAATTGAATTTGAATAACGAATATATTCAATTGTCTTTAGTTGAACGTATAGTTTATAATATAATTATAAACGAGCTCGAAATGGCGCTGAAATTCGTAAATTGGTGATTCGAACTTCAACTGAATGTACAGGATTCGTTTTAAGCCGGATTTCTGCGAAACAAGAAACGTGTGGAGCTGGTGGAGTATATCTTTCTAGTGGAAGAGAAAAATCGGGATTTCATCATGTAGATTTTGATGTATGTCCAAATCAAATTTTAGAAAAGTCGCTGTGGAATTCCTTTATAATTTATAAAGGAATTATTTATATTTTAAAAAGGAATTTCAATGTAAATCGAATATCGGGTTGACCCAGATTGAAATATCGAGCTAGGAATCAATATAGGAATTTTCTGAAGCTGTATGATATGCCACAGTGAATATAGACGATAATATTTAATTTTAAATATTTAATTTAATTATATTTAAATATATTTATATATTTAAATAGGCTATTTAGAGCGTTAAAAATAACCACCTTTGCAAACGAGGTCGGAATTCGACGAAACCAGTTTTGTTGGATCCGCAATATCAAATAGTGGTTAGATTTCCAGTTTCGTGATTTTTAGAGTCACTGTGTGGCCGTACGGATTTTTAGAGTGTAAGGTAGTCAGTATTTCGACAGTTAAAAATACGCTGTGTGAGCATACGGAGTCGGAATTCGACGAAACCAGTTTCGTTCTGACCGTAATGTCGAACTTTAGCTATGGGTCCAGTTTAGTGATTTTTAGGTATCATATGTAACCGTGGTGATTTTTAGAAAGCCAACGATCAAATAAAGATAAATAAAAATAAATGTATGTGGACATAAGGAAGGCCACATCCTTCTCCTTCTCAACCACAAACATCACCTACCACAATCACGACTATAAAGTCAAATTTTCCAAGCCACCAGCGAACTGAAACATTTCCAACAGCAAGTTCGATCAAAAAGAAAAATCCAAAACAAACAAAAGAAAAATCCTATAAATCGAGACTCATGTATATTCAAACTCCGGTGATGATTCTGTACAACCTAGTGCAAGATTCAAGAGGTGGGACGCAATATTCTGGAACCCAAAAATCAACAGTCGAGCTAGGGTTCGAGTTTGCGAGGAGTATAATCATTTGTTTGTGGATTCAAGGTTGTTTTCGGGGTCCTGAAGTGATTCCGCATCAGGCGTACTAACTTGGTGGGATTCAGTTCATATGTGTCGTCGATGGGTGTGCAGGAAGTGGCGGCATAAGTCTTTGATTTCATGGCATCGAGTGGATATTTGTGAGTATGAGGATGAAGAGCTCGAGAAGTGGAGAACTTTGGTGGTAGTGGCGCTCGAGATGGATGGCCGGAGGAGGAGAAACCGTCGGCCAAAATGTCGGTCAACGATGGATGTGGAAGAGTGATGTACTGGAGGGAGCGAAAGTAATTTGGGGGAGAAAGTATCCGACAGGGCCAGTTTTATAAGTGGGGTTGGGCTTCATGGGCCAAGGTGGGTAATGAGGATGAGGCCCGGACTTTTAATGTTTAGTTTAATTTGAATTTAAAATCGTATTAAATTGTAAAATCAATAACTTCCACATACGATATCAGATTTAGGAACCGTAAGTTGCGTTGGGATCGTATGGATGGACACTACACCATGGAGCTAACTGGAAGTGAATCCGAGCTCGTTACGATTTATGGCAAAATAAATTGTTCGACTGAATCAATGAACGCAAACCGATATTTATCGGTTAACGCGCAAATGTGAGTAAATCTCACTAACTCTGAACAGTTTATAATTTCATGTTGTATTTTTAGAACTGTTAGAAATTGTCAGATTTACTGTGTGTTGACTGATTGATTGAACTGCTAGTCAGTTAGTTGAATTCCTATATTTGATTATGTTTAACAGAATATATCATATGGAACTGAAAGTGATGTTATCTATATTGTTTAACATCTGTGATGCAGGGAAACAGGTTGGAGGAATCCAACTGGATTCCTCAACATTTATTTTACTGTTTTTCATATATTGTGATATATGATGTGTTATATAATCTGTTATGGATTATGTGTGTTAGAATGATACTGATCATTGTTATTCGATATTTTAATATCATAAAAGACCCTGGGATGTAAAAAGAATTATTTCAATGTATATTGAAATAAAAGGATTTTATCAAATCAATAGATTTTATTAAAGGAAATATTTCGAAAGTAAATAAAAAGGGAAAAATGATTTTTTTTTTAAAACGAATAGAGTTAGAATAAAAGGGAAATCATTTGTAAAGTGAAGAACCGTTACAAAAAGTAAATCTTTATAAATGAATAGTTTATTCAAAAGGGAGCTAATCGATGTTAGTTTAGTCGATTAGAGTTAAAGTAAAAGGGAACTAATCGATGTTAGTTTAGTCGATTAGAGTTAAAGTAAAAGGGAACTAATCGATGTTAGTTTAGTCGATTAGAGTTAAAGTAAAAGGGAACTAATCGATGTTAGTTTAGTCGATTAGAGTTAAAGTAAAAGGGAATTATCGATGTTAGTTTAGTCGATTAGAGTTAAAGTAAAAGGGAACTAATCGATGTTAGTTTAGTCGATTAGAGTTAAATAAAAGGGAACTAATCGATGTTAGCTTAGTCGATTACAGTTAAAGCGAGGGAACTAATCGATGTTAGTTTAATCGATTAGAGTTAAAGCAAAGGAGTTAATCAATGTTAGTTAATCGATTAGAGAATAAAGTTAAAAGGAGTTAATCGATGTTAGTTAATCGATTAGAGAATAAAGTTAAAAGGAGTTAATCGATGTTAGTTAATCGATTAGAGAATAAAGTTAAAAGGAGGTAATCGATGTTAGTTAATCGATTTGAGAGAAAGTAAAAGGAGTTAAATCGAATATAGTTTATTCGTAGAAAGTCAAAGGAGTTATCGAATATAGTTTATTCGAAAGGAGTTAAGTGAAATGAGTAAATCAATAGCGCTAGTCAAATAGAGTTAATCCAATAGTGTTAGTCCAATAAAGTTAATTGATAAGGGTTAATCGAATAGAGTTAAGTGAAAAGAGTCAATCGAATATAGCTATTCGAAGGAGGGTTAAGTAAGGAAGTTAGTTAAAGAAATATAAAGTGAACTTTGCCAATTTCAAAGTTAGAAATGTTGTTCAGTTAAGGTCTGTGAGGTAGTTCTACCCCAACTTGATTGGCTTCGTTTTTAACTAAGGAATAGTTAAGGTTCGGTAGTAAAAGGGAATGTTTGAGTTGGCATCGCGATGGTTTGTTTAAACATCTGTCTAAGTCCAATGAAGAAACTTTGGAAATGTTTTCCAAATAAGAAACCAGAAATGTTTTCTAATAAAGAAAACAAGAAATGGAAATGTTTTCCATTGTTAATAACGTATATTTTCCAAATTTAGAAAATAAGAAATATTGAATATAGGGAAACCGGTGATGAAAAATAAACTAAGGAGATGAATGTTCAATAATGTTTGATCGATAAAATTTCCATTTGGGAATAATATCGTTGTTTGCACACCTGTATTTATTCGATAGTTAAATCACAGACTATTGAAGTTTTGACCATTTCAACGTTGTTAATATGGAGAGACCGGTTGGATTATTATCCAAAGAACCACTCTGTATTGGCATAAGCGTTGCGAATCATATATGCCAAAGAAAATTGAAGATGGAGTTTTGCAAGGGCTATCCTGTTTACTGAATAGTGCCTTCGGTTCATCCGGTTCCTGGATGACTTGTATGGACGGATGTCTAACAGAGTATTTCCAGATGATCACGTATATTGATTTCTCCAACTGTACCAAGAGTGGAAGCGGAGAAGGAAACTTCTTTTAGCTAACACATAATGCATGGTTGAGGACGTCAATCGGTGATTTGATGGATTTGACGATGTGACATTCAAAGTGAATCTGGTGTGATGATAAAGCGTAGTTTCTAGCCTCACATCCGGTAAATGACAGAAATCGGGCAGGCAACATGGCTAAGTCGGTCGCACCGAAGTAGGGTGTATAATCACCTGATCGAGAGTTTCATTTACTTCTAAAAATCTATTGTTGATGCTGTCCCATTCGGGAAACGGTTGCTGATCCCAACCGTTGGTGATATACATTCGATACGCTCAAGCGAAATGAGTGGTCGGTCATGTGTGGCCGGGTTGCAAGATGTTCTTGTTGAACCCAGTGTATTCCTTTCTAGAGGTACACTAGCGAAAGGTGGTTCCATACCTTGTCATAGTTGGAAATCCATTACCCAATACGTGCTTGCGGTTTTTATTGTATACTATATATGTAGAACGTGAGATGAAAGCGTTTCTACTAGATGATTATTATAGTTGTGGTTGATAGACATTATTATAATATCAAAAGGTTTTTGATATAAAGATATTTGGATTCTCATAAGGGAAAAACCCGTTCCGTTATGCGGCGTGGTCTTATGAGATATCGTTTACCTGTTCGAACTGTTTTTAAAACTGTTTTACTCACACCAGTCCCATGACTGACCCGGAGTTTACCTTGTTGTTTTCCCTAAACTCTTGGGTGCCTAAATTTGTACGGGCAGTCAAGTAGTCGGGATTTACAGATATACTGGAAGAGCTTGGAGCAGGAGGCTTCAGGATCATATAGCTATAGTTATTTCCGCTGTGTTGTAAGTGCTGTACTTTGATAATGATATGTATATTCAAGTACCAATTTTGTATTTCAAAGTTATGTTATGAAATATATTTATTCGTTCCGCTGTGAGATTCGTGTTACTCTGATATTGTGTTCTTCTTCTTCTTCTATTCTAATTTTCTATCTTATCTTTCCTCACCCTCTAATTTCTTTCACTAATTACCAGGATTTTTCGGTGTTTTGGTTATCGACATCGTGTTTATGTCGATAACCAAAGTCGCTCAAAATCCGGGTCGTTACAGTTGGTATCAGAGCTTAAGTTAAAAATTACTTGGCTCTGTGGCGTGACTCGGTAGAGATAGGGTTAGTAATACCCTAGATTGAGTTTGAGTGTATATATACGAGTGAACGTATTTGTTATTGATATAAAAATTGTTTTATATTGTGGAGATTCATTGGTTGAGTCGTTTATGAGTATTGGTCGATCAGTTTGATCCACTGTATCGGTAGGAGTTACTAAACACTTGAATACGATGGGTCGACACGATATGTTTTGAAAAGGTGGTAAATTAAAATAAGTTTACCCAAGGTAAATCTTGATATAGAGAAGATATATATATATATCAAAATTATAATATATTGGATACATTGGTTGTTATTATAATCGAGTAAGATTATAAATTAAATGGTTATGTAAATAACCAATCAGAATTCATATAAGTGAAATACGTGAAATCAGATGAGTTGAATCTGAAATTTTAGACCAGAAATTGAGTTAAAACTCTGGAGAATTGGATAAGTGTTTGTAAATGAATTTGGTTTAAAAATAAGGAAAATTTAAGATCTTGGGAGATTTTAAATTGTTTTACAAGCCGTGTGAATTATATTTTGAAATGAATTTCAAAGTGGAAATGTTTAGAAATGGTTTTATAGTATTGAACTCACTTCGATCGCTGGGAAATAGATCTGATGATGACAGCTGCATCATCAGTATTCATTTTCGAGTTGTAAGTGACGAATTACTACCAGAGATACTGTTTTGATTTTGTTTTGGGAAAGACAAGTGTGTTGAATTTCAAAATAGAATTTAAAATATAGAATTTGAATTTTGAAATAGATTTGAAATATTAACTTGTTTTAAAAGAAATAAAACGAGAAGTCCCTTTATAAACGAAGTTTATAAATAGTTCTTTTATAAACGAAGTTTATAAAATGAAGTAAAAAGAATTATCATTGGATAATTCAGAAATAAAAAAAAATACAAGTATGGAATTGAAAGGGAAATCTATTTTCCAAAGGTAGAGATATCGATTTCAAAAGGAATTGAAACCGAGACTTATTTAAAGGAATTTGAATAAAGGAAGTTCAAACATAGGATTTGAATATAGAAAATTCAAAGGGGATTTGAATAAAGAGAATTCAAATAGAAATTGAATATAGAAATTCAAAGGGAGTTTGAATATATGAAATTCAATGGAAGTGATATAGAATTTGAATATAGAAATTCAAATGGCGTTTGGATATAGAAAATATAAGAGATTTCAAATATAGGATTTGAATATCGAAAATGAAATGAAATTTGAATGTAGAGGATTCAAATAGAACTGAAAATGAAATTTGAATGTAGATGATTCAAATAGAATTGAATTTGAAATTTGAATGTAGAGGATTCAAATAGAATTGAATTTGAAATTTGAATATAGAAGATTCAAATAGAATTGAAATGAAATTCAAATATAGAATTTGAATAAGGAAATTGAAATGAAATTCAAATACAAAATTTGAATAGAAATTGAATAGAATTAACTAAGTCAAAGAGGAGTTAGTTGATCGAATTTTGAATTTGAAGTTGAACTTTGAAAGGTGAATTGGATTTGTGAATGGATATTCGAAATCGAATATAGAACTTAAATTTGAAATTTGGATTCAAATTAGTAAATAAGCAAGTTAAAATATATTCGAACATGTCATGTTCAAATATAAAAGTGAAATAGATTAAAGAGTTAATTGACAAATTAATTAACGAATTGCGTTAAAACGATCAGGTATAGTTAAAATAAAGATAGACATGTATAAATATACAAGAGATAGGTATGGATAAGGTATGAAGGTATATAAATAGAATGCCCGACAAAAAGGTACATATTTAATTTCCATATGAGATTTTTGTGCCGTATCGGCTAGCCGCTTGGCTTTTCTTTTTCTTCCTGGATTGGTGAGGGCCATGGGAGGCTATTTGAAATATCCCGATGCTCCCAGTACAAAGGAGGTTATGGCGAATTTTTCCAGGAATCTAAGGAGTTAGAATATTTTTAAGATAATTTGATAGTTAGAAATCAACGTATCGATATATATATATATATAGAAGTCAATAAGAAAACGAACTTAAAAATAGAATAGTAAAATCAAAAAGGAAGACTAAGAATAAAATCTAGTAAGAATAGAAAGAGAAAGTGTATACGTGTTTAAAAGTGAATGAGTAGTTGTATGGTATTGATTATTCGAATAAGTAGTCATATCTGTTTTGACGTTATAAATGTTATTCAGTCAAGGTCTGAGAGGTAGTTATACCCCAACTTGATTAATTTCATTATTAACGAATAAATAGTAAGATTTCAGGCTCGAAGATCAATGTTGAATAAGAGTTAGTTGAATATAGTATTTGGGTTGTCGTAGCGATGTTTTACACAACATCCGTTTTAACCCAAATAAGTGTAAGCTTGGAAATAGAATAATAAATATTTCCTAAGTATATAAATAAATGAGATCGAAAAAGAGATAAATAATTTGAGTATTTTCCAATTATAAATAGCATATATTTTCTAAGAAGTTAGAAAATAAAGGAAGGCGATATTCGGAAATGTTTTCCAAATAACATAAAAGGCCAATATGGTTATTGAAATTATTTGGTTAACAAATATTGATAAAGAAATAGAGAAGTGATTTAACTAATGGAATATTAATTAAGGGCTCAGTGGCATGTTCAAAAGGAAAATTTTGATTTTTGAAAAGAGTAAATTGTTAAAAACTCCCTGGTAAAGACTGTTTGAATTAAAAACAAATTTAACAGAAATTTGTGAAAGAAAATTTGAATTAAAGTAAAATCAGTTAAGTGGTAACTGAAGTTAAATTGAAATCGAATAAGATTAGATTTGTGAAATTAAAATATGAAATGGTATTGGATTGAGGAGTTAAGGAATTGAAAATCAAGAATTGAACTTGAGTTGAAATGGGATTTGGATCGGATATAAGCGAATGGTTGTGTCGTGGATAAAGGCAGATTGGAATTTGATTGGGATAACATTGGTATATGCTGAGTTGATAGCATATGGAAGTGATAGAGTTGATATGCCGACAAAAGGTACAAGCTTATATTTCACATGGTATGAGATTTATGAGACGAGTTTGCAAGCCGCTTGGCTGTTTGGTTTCCTTTTGGGTTGGAGATGGCCCAGAGAGGCAAGTTGGAGTTTGGGATATTAACCAGTACAAAGGAGGTGCTGACGAAATTTTTCGAAAAGATAAGGCGTTAGAAAATTTTCAGGATTTTTGAAAATTTTCGATAATAAGAATTAATTAATTTTAATTGGAATTAAATTGGTTCAGTTGAAACTAAAGTTAAGAAGTGAACAAATATGTTCTAACTAGTCGATAGGGTCGTCCTCTACCTTCTAGCAATTTCGAGGACGAAATTATTTTAAGTGGGGAAGATTGTAATGACCCGCATTGGCAGGGGTATTATAATTAATTTATTTAATTATTGAAATGGTGATTTAGAAAATTTAATGGTCATGGAATTTAATTATGATGAATATTTAATTAAAATAATAAATTAAATAATATATTTAATTCTAAATGGTTGAAATGACGATATGGTGTGAACCAGATCATCTGTGATATTTAATTCAGCTTGGAATTGAATTTGAATAACGAATATATTCAATTGTCGATAGTTGAACGTATAGTTTATAATATAATTATAAACGAGCTCGAAATGGTGTTGCAGTTCGTAAATTGGCGATTCGAACTTCAACTGAATGTACAGGATTCGTTTTAAGCCGGATTTCTGCGAAACAAGAAATGTGTGGAGCTGGTGGAGTATATCTTTCTAGTGGAAGAGAAAAATCGGGATTTCATCGTGTAGATTTTGATGTATGTCCAAATCAAATTTTAGAAAAGTCGCTATGGAATTCCTTTATAATATATAAAGGAATTATTTATATTTTAAAAAGGAATTTCAATGTAAATCGAATATCGGGTTGACCCAGATTGAAATATCGAGCTAGGAATCAATATAGGAATATTCTGAAGTTGTATGATATGCCACAGTGAATATAGACGATAATATTTAATTTTAAATATTTAATTTAATTATATTTAAATATATTTATATATTTAAATAGGCTATTTAGAGCGTTAAAAATAGCCACCTTTGCAAACGAGGTCGGAATTCGACGAAACCAGTTTTGTTGGATCCGCAATATCAAATAGTGGTTAGATTTCCAGTTTCGTGATTTTTAGAGTCACTGTGTGGCCGTACGGATTTTTAGAGTGTAAGATAGTCAGTATTTCGACAGTTAAAAATACGTGTGTGAGCATACAGAGTCGGAATTCGACGAAACCAGTTTCGTTCTGACCGTAATGTCAAACTTTAGCTATGGGTCCAGTTTAGTGATTTTTAGGTATCATATGTAACCGTGGTGATTTTTAGAAAGCCAATGATCAAATAAAGATAAATAAAAATAAATGTATGTGGACATAAGGAAGGCCACATCCTTCTCCTTCTCAACCACAAACATCACCTACCACAATCACGACTATAAAGTCAAATTTTCCAAGCCACCAGCGAACTGAAACATTTCCGACAGCAAGTTCGATCAAAAAGAAAAATCCAAAACAAACAAAAGAAAAATCCTATAAATCGAGACTCATGTATATTCAAACTCCGGTGATGATTCTGTACAACCTAGTGCAAGATTCAAGAGGTGCGACGCAATATTCTGGAACCCAAAAATCAACAGTCGAGCTAGGGTTCGAGTTTGCGAGGAGTATAATCATTTGTTTGTGAATTCAAGGTTGTTTTCGGGGTCCTGAAGTGATTCCGCATCAGGCGTACTAACTTGGTGGGATTCGGTTCAAATGTGTCATCGATGGGTGTGCAGGAAGTGGCGGCATAAGTCTTTGATTTCATGGCATCGAGTGGATATTTGTGAGCATGAGGATGAAGAGCTCGAGAAGTGGAGAACTTTGGTGGTAGTGGCGCTCGAGATGGATGGCCGGAGGAGGAGAAACCGTCGGTCAAAATGTCGGTCAACGATGGATGTGGAAGAGTGATGTACTGGAAGGAGCGAAAGTAATTTGGGGGAGAAAGTATCTGACGGGGCCGGTTTTATAAGTGGGGTTGGGCTTCATGGGCCAAGGTGGGTAATGAGGGTGAGGCCCGGACTTTTAATGTTTAGTTTAATTTGAATTTAAAATCGTATTAACTTGTAAAATCAATAACTTCCACATACGATATCAGATTTAGGAACCGTAAGTTGCATTGGGATCGTATGGATGGACACTACACCATGGAGCTGACTAGAAGTGAATCCGAGCTCGTTACGATTTATGGCAAAATAAATTGTTCGACTGAATCAATGAACGCAAACCGATATTTATCGGTTAACGCGCAAATGTGAGTAAATCTCACTAACTCTGAACAGTTTATAATTTCATGTTGTATTTTTAGAACTGTTAGAAATTGTCTGATTTACTGTATGTTGACTGATTGATTGAACTGCTAGTCAGTTAGTTGAATTCCTACATTTGATTCTGTTTTACAGAATATATCATATGGAACTGAAAGTGATGTTATCTATATTGTTTAACATCTGTGATGCAGGGAAACAGGTTGGAGGAATCCAACTGGATTCCTCAACATTTATTTTACTGTTTTTCATATATTGTGATATATGATGTGTTATATAATCTGTTATGGATTATGTGTGTTAGAATGATATTGATCATTGTTATTCGATATTTTAAATATCATAAAAGACCCTGGGATGTAAAAAGAATTATTTCAATGTATATTGAAATAAAAGGATTTTATCAAATCAACAGATTTTATAAAAGGAAATATTTCGAAAGTAAATAAAAAGGGAAAAATGATTTTTTCAAAAAACGAATAGAGTTAGAATAAAAGGGAAATCATTTGTAAAGTGAAGAACCGTTACAAAAAGTAAATCTTTATAAATGAATAGTTTATTCAAAAGGGAGCTAATCGATGTTAGTTTAGTCGGTTAGAGTTAAAGTAAAAGGGAACTAATCGATGTTAGTTTAGTCGATTAGAGTTAAAGTAAAAGGGAACTAATCGATGTTAGTTTAGTCGATTAGAGTTAAAGTAAAAGGGAACTAATCGATGTTAGTTTAGTCGATTAGAGTTAAAGTAAAAGGGAACTAATCGATGTTAGTTTAGTCGATTAGAGTTAAAGTAAAAGGGAACTAATCGATGTTAGTTTAGTCGATTAGAGTTAAAGTAAAAGGGAACTAATCGATGTTAGCTTAGTCGATTAGAGTTAAAGCAAGGGAACTAATCGATGTTAGATTAATCGATTAGAGTTAAAGCAAAGGTGTTAATCGATGTTAGTTAATCGATTAGAGAATAAAGTTAAAAGGAGTTAATCGATGTTAGTTAATCGATTAGAGAATAAAGTTAAAAGGAGGTAATCGATGTTAGTTAATCGATTAGAGAGAAAGTAAAAGGAGTTAAATCGAATATAGTTTATTCGAAGAAAGTCAAAGGAGTTATCGAATATAGTTTATTCGAAAGGAATTAAGTGAAATGAGTAAATCAATAGCGCTAGTCAAATAGAGTTAATCCAATAGTGTTAGTCCAATAAAGTTAATTGATAAGGGTTAATCGAATAGAGTTAAGTGAAAAGAGTCAATCGAATATAGCTATTCGAAGGAGGGTTAAGTAAGGAAGTTAGTTAAAGATATATAAAGTGAACTTTGCCAATTTCAAAGTTAGAAATGTTGTTCAGTTAAGGTCTGAGAGGTAGTTCTACCCCAACTTGATTGGCTTCGTTTTTAACTAAGGAATAGTTAAGGTTCGGCAATAAAAGGGAATGGTTTGAGTTGGCATCGCGATGGTTTGTTTAAACATCTGTCTAAGTCCAATGAAGAAACTTTGGAAATGTTTTCCAAATAAGAAACCAGAAATGTTTTCTAATAAAGAAAACAAGAAATGGAAATGTTTTCCATTGTTAATAACGTATTTTTTCCAAATTTAGAAAATAAGAAATATTGAATATAGGGAAACAGGAGATGAAAAATGAA
Source organism: Allium sativum (assembly GCA_030737875.1). NCBI lineage: Eukaryota > Viridiplantae > Streptophyta > Magnoliopsida > Asparagales > Amaryllidaceae > Allium > Allium sativum. Next base: position 369,296,504 of record CM060919.1, read on the forward strand.
CTAAGGAGATGAATGTTCAATAATGTTTGATCGATAAAATTTCCATTTGGGAATAATATCATTGTTTGCACACCTGTTTTTATTCGATAGTTAAATCACAGACTATCGAAGTTTTGACCATTTTAACGTTGTTAATATGGAGAGACCGGTTGGATTATTATCCAAAGAACCACTCTGTATTGGCATAAGCGTTGCGAATCATATATGCCAAAGAAAATTGAAGACGGAGTTATGCAAGGGCTATCCTGTTTACTGAATAGTGCCTTCGGTTCATCCTGTTCCTGGATGACTTGTATGGACGGATGTCTGACAGAGTATTTCCAGACGATCACGTATATTGATTTCTCCAACCGTACCAAGAGTGGAAGCGGAGAAGGAAACTTCTTTTAGCTAACACGTAATGTATGGTTGAGGATGTCAATCGGTGATTTGATGGATTTGACGATGTGACATTCAAAGTGAAACTGGTGTGATGATAAAGCGTAGTTTCTAGCCTCACATCCGGTAAATGACAGAAATCGGGCAGGAAGCATGGCTAAGTCGGTCGCACCGAAGTAGGGTGTATAATCACCTGATCTAGAGTTTCATTTACTTCTAAAAATCTATTGTTGATGTTGTCCCATTCGGGAAACGGTTGTTGATCCCAACCATTGGTGATATACATTCGATACGCTCAAGCGAAATGAGTGGTCGGTCATGTGTGGCCGGGTTGCAAGATGTTCTTGTTGAACCCAGTGTATTCCTTTCTAGAGGTACACTAGCGAAAGGTGGTTCCATACCTTGTCATAGTTGGAAATTCATTACCCAATACGTGCTTGCGGTTTTGATTGTATACCATATATGTAGAACGTGAGATGAAAGCGTTTCTACTAGATGATTATTATAGTTGTGGTTGATAGACATTATTATAATATCAAAAGGTTTTTGATATAAAGATATTTGGATTCTCATAAGGGAAAAACCCGTTCCGTTATGCGGCGTGGTCTTATGAGATATCGTTTACCTGTTCGAACTGCTTTTAAAACTGTTTTACTCACACCAGTCCCATGACTGACCCGGAGTTTACTTTGTTGTTTTCCCTTAACTCTTGGGTGCCTAAATTTGTACGGGCAGTCAAGTAGTCGGGATTTACAGATATACTGGAAGAGCTTGGAGCAGGAGGCTTCAGGATCATATAGCTATAGTTATTTCCGCTCTGTTGTAAGTGCTGTACTTTGATAATGATATGTATATTCAAGTACCAATTTTGTATTTCAAAGTTATGTTATGAAATATATTTATTCGTTCCGCTGTGAGATTCGTGTTACTCTGATATTGTGTTCTTCTTCTTCTTCTACTCTAAGTTTCTATCTTATCTTTCCTCACCCTCTAATTTCTTTCACTAATTACCAGGATTTTTCGGTGTTTTGGTTATCGACATCGTGTTTATGTCGATAACCAAAGTCGCTCAAAATCCGGGTCGTTACAATAAATCTCGAAAAGGTTAATATCTCGAAAAGGTTATTTGTGTTAATTTCCATAAATCATCCGAGAAGAGGAATATTAAAAATCACAAGGAATGGGTAATAAGAGTTATAAATTCTGAGGCATATTCCTTGTCATTTCAAATTCCCTTCTTTTTACCAAAATGGACTATTTATTAAAATTACACAAAACCCAATAATCTGAAACATGGTTAGGTTTAAAATTCTAAAAAATTTATATTAAACAATTTCTTAAAAACCATAGTTTAAAATTTCTGAAACCTATCTTAATTTTCAAAAACCATTTTTAAAACTGAAATTCCCTCAAAGTAATTTAAAGTCGAGTAAGAAAGACGAAAGAAAATAGAAAAGAAGTTCGAGTATGTTCTATCACTAATCCTAATTTATTAATCCTCCTTATCGTCTAAACCTTGCTCCAATACTAAATGTAACACCAAGCATTCTCTGAGCCCAAATTTCAACAAGAATCGAAACTCAAACCCATCCAAGCATGGGGAGTATATATTTGGTACCTGCAAATCACGAGCATGAGCATAATTAGAGTAAAATAAAACTAACTCACAGTAGAAACAGAATAAGATAACTAATACCAACTAAGGTAACTACCTTAAAGCATACTGCCACATCAATATCGAGCATTAGAGAACGAGAACAGAAAACCAAACTGAACACCTACTAAGACTTTTCTTTCTCGAACTAAACTTGGGAGTTGTTATGAGAAGGGGGGTCAGAGCAAGTCCTAGTGGGTAGAAAATGCATAATACCGTCTACAATACACAAATGTATCCCACTTGGTCAAAACCAAAACATATGTCTAATGAGGCTAGTAATTCTTACCTAACCTTGTAAATATTTACGCATGATGACTAACTACCTTACCCAAGGTGGCATTCCCAAATGATAATGATAATGATACTAAGATAGAACATTTACGCATAAATATGGAGCCTTTAAACCACCATTTAATCAATAACCAAAGACTAAGAGGTGGGCTTTTAACTACTCATTATACCATAAGGAGGTTAATTATTTCTACATAGCCGCTTAAGACCTTACTACTTACATAAGATAACGGAGGATCCTTTCGATCACTTAAGACCCCACTCTCAATATTAGATAAGGGTAGATCCTTTCGATCGCTTAAGACCCAAGGCGGATCCATCGATCACTTAACACCTTACTCGGTGTTTTACTATACACGAATACAAAATAGAGGACTCTAACTAGAAGTCCTACTAATTTAAGGCTTCTGTCTTTAACGCTTATGCTCATGCCCCACATGAGGCAAGAGATAGTAAGTAGTCACTTATTACCTATAGGATAGGTAGACGACATCTCTCCATTTATGACCATCCCCAGGCGGACCCCGTGTTATTATCTAGCTGACCTTGTTAGATAATCCCTTAGCCACTTAATAGTTCCCACGGGATAGGCAGACCTATGGTACCTCCATAGCGGTCATTTTATAACTAATCCCAAGGCGGACTCTCACCCAAGTCACTTACTACCTAGAGAAAGCGGACTAACATAAGGATTACCAAGCTCGTACCCAATAGCCATTCAATACTTCTTGATTATGAGGAGGTGAGCTATGCAATCACTTGATACCCTTTTAATGGTGGAGCTGACTACTTAATACCTTTATCCCAAAGCATACTTATGCTTATAAATTATTTCTCTTTTTAAGGTTTCCTCTTTTGGAAGGGAGGTGGGTCCTGCAACCACTTAATACCTCACACTTGAAATAAACCTCAATTCAGAAAATAATCCTCGTTATGCAATTAACTATGGTCATGGCTTCCTATGATAGTGCAGACTTCTGTAGAATAAAGCAGCTGACATCGCATCATTAACCTGCTAAGTCCAATTCTTATTCTTAATTATATTAATTCTAGATTAACTAGAAATAAATAAGGAAAACCTATACCTTCCTATCCCAAAATGTTTAATTATTAGTTTCCTTATTAGGCTTAGTATTTTCTACGTCAATCAATCCCCATTATTACCCTTTCTATTCTTTTTGTTATAATTAATTAGGTTACCGTCCACTAATTATCCTAACGGTCATATTCCTTAGGGCATCAATTAACCTATTCAATACCAATTACGACACTAATGGTCATATTTACCTAGACAATTTATTATTCTACTAAATGTCATCTATATCAGTCTCTTTTAAATTCTAATCTAGTTATTGTAACTCCCAAATATTACTACAAATTTAATGTCAATTAATTCTTATGTTAATATATGCATATATATATGCTATTTATTTATTCTCTATTTGGAGTTACAAACTTTATTCCTAAATGTCAATTTTAATTGTAACCATTTAGGCATATTTATCCTATTTAATTAATTCCCCTAAACATCGATGGTTACAATAGCTATTACCTTACTTGTATCCCTTTTATTACAACAACAAATTTCATATTGATTGATACAATGGTCATAAACGTTTAACTTCCATTTATTATGGGAGTTATTACCATGCATTTATTTCCATAAAACGGAAACACTCCAAATTAAAACATACAATACAAATAAACACTTATTTAATATATTAGCGTCATTAATGTAAATTCAAACGGATAAGATATATAGATATATTTATTTATATTTAAAAGCAAAGTTAACGTAGTTGCTAATTTAATTTTTCTTATTATATATTACTTTTGTTATGGTCTAAGCTGGACACCAAAACAACCATTTTTTTTGGCAAGGCAGGCGGGGGTGAGTGGACCCCTACTACATTTATTAAAAACAAGAAAGAGCATATAAAATACTCAGCAAAAGACTTGCCGAGAGCTACACACATAGATACAAACTAAGCACACAAACAAGACAGAGATTACAACAGCTTAAGCAACCACAAATCCAAGAAGGGACTGACAAAATTATAAATAGGAGAAGACAAATCCCTCCTTATTTAAAGCTTTAGAGCAGTCCAAATTTCATTTCCACTTCTCTTCTTGAACTTAAAGGCTCTTGAATTTCTTTCTTCCCAAATCATCCTTGCAAATTTTTGATGCAAAGAATGAATAGGACATGTGTATTACTTCTCCATTTAGTTGACTGCCTGACGTAATGCCACTGAGTAATAGAATTATCAGGATGTGCCGTTGCACCAAAAACCAGTAGCAGTCTCTTCCATATGTCAAAAGAATAGTGCATTCAAAATAAAGATGTGGAATTGATTCAACCGCAGTTTCACAAAGCAAGCACTTCCCATCCACTAGAATTCCCATCTGTCGCAGCTTAAATTTGGTGAGCAAAGCACCATTAATTCCCTTTCATAACATAAATTCTCCCTGGGAATTGTCGCTTTACTCCATACAATCTCGTGCCACTCACGATCAGGTAACAGTCCCGGGTTAATAAGATTAAGGTATATATTTTTATCAAAATGAGGAGAACCGTTCCATGTTAGTATTTTGCCCGAACTGTACGAAACAGACGGGATATGGCTATGACATAACATATGTGCATTGGAATTGGCGAGAAATGGAAGGACTACTTCCCAATGGCAAGGAAATTTATGACATTAGTCGTTCTATTAATTCCAGATTGAACGATGCAATCACAACCCAACAACTTCGAGAGAATAATACTGTTTGACATCCAAGGATTGTCCCAAAATGATACGCTGCATGAAGATGAAACGTTGTATTGTATAAAAGGCAGAAATTTGCATCGCAACTTCAAAATGTTCCTCCTAACCCAGCTGCAGGATGATGGAGTTTCCATTAACCAGAACTTATGATTATTAACATAAAATCTCCAGCATCACTTAACCCACAAGCTATTAGAACATGACATAAAGTTGTGAAAATGAGTACTAATTACCGCATAGTTCCACTGTTGCAACGATAATAAGCCAAGGCCTCCCTTGTTCTTTGGCAATTACATTTTGAGGAAGGCATACGGGATTAGCTTCCTACCATGCATGCTACCAGTCTAAATAAACCGTAGCATAGCAGATGTAATCATCGAAATGAGCTTCTCAGGTAGGATGAAAGCTCTTGCACAATAAACTGATAAGAAGAAACCGATGCTACGAACTAAAGCAAGGCGTCTAGCTTGCGATAAAAATTTATTTTCCCAGTAACTAAGTGATGTCGTTATTTTGTTGTAGAGCAACATATAGTTAGCTTGAGTCACTCTAGACAAATAAAGAGGCAAACCCAGATATAAATACCCCTTTTCGAGAGGATACATAGCAAGCAAAGAGTTCATCCTAGTCACGACAACATCGTAGATTCCAAAAAATACTACTTGAGATTTTGCTGAGTTTAACTTAAGACCAGTCATGGAATAGAAAGCATTCAAGGTTTCAATGATGAAGTGCATGGAGGAGTCCTCTGGTTTGGAGAAGACAATAATGTCATAAGCAAATAAAAGTGTTGAGATATTGTTATATTTGCATTTGGGGTGATATTTAATTAACCCATGATCAAATTTCTCTTTAAATAACCAGGTCAACAACTCCATAACAATAATGAAAATATAAGAAGATATCGGATCCCCCTGGCGAATTCCTTGTTTGCTCTTGAAAAAACCAGAGCTTCTGCCATTATACACAAGCGAGAAACTTGGGTTAGACATACAAATATAAATCCATGCTACAAAAGTTTTGGGTAAGTTCATTCTAGCTAGAATCCTGACAATCGAGGTCCATTGCAAGCTGTCATATGCCTTGCTCAAATCAAGCTTCAACATTGCAGCAAGGCTTGTATTGGCAGTTCTGTAACCCTTAATCAACTCATGTGTTAAAAACACATTATCCAGGGTACTTCTTTCAGGAAGGACTTTGAAATTGCAGAAAGCGTGATCAATATTAGTGAAACTTCGTACCCCGCTTCTGCTACGGTTATTCCAAGAAAATTGTGCACCTGTAATGTTAATAGAAAATAAATCAGCATCATGTACACTAGTATTGATAGGCTCAATGTCATGGGGTAGCAGAGGAGGACCACCAGACTTGTCATGAAGATGGAAACAATAGTTAAAATCACCCAAGACCACCTAGGGATGAGAATCCTGTCTAAAAGCGGGTAGAATATTGTAACGATACGGATTTCGCCCGGACCTAATCGATTGTAAAATCGACTAAAACCGTTAAAAACTCGGATACGTTAACTTTGGGAAAATAACACATCAGAACAAATAACAGAAGACTTTTATAAACATTATAATAATGTTACATCAGAGTACAGAATATCAGAGTACATCGAAATAATAATACAACGGAAGATAAATTTATAATAAATACAATACACAGCGGAAGACTATCATTGCTCTGGACACAGCTTTAAGCTTCCATCCAGAATCCTGCTCAAGAAATGAATATCTACAAAAGAAGCTACTCGACTGCCCATGTGGAAAAGAGGGCACCCGAGTTTGCAAAGTGAAACAAACTACGGGTCAGTCATTGGACTGGTATAAGAAATCTTACTTAACCTATTTAATTATAATAAGGATAATCACAGGACCACGCCGCTACGTGGAACGAGTTTACTCCATTGCATTGCCAGTGCAAGAAATAAAGTAAATCGTTAAACAACGCAATGCTTTTTAGAAAAATGAAACCATTATAAGACTCAAGTCCCATCACACAATGCAACGCAAACCAAAGGATATAGTTTTACCTTATAATGGTCAAAAATGCTTGATACGTATAAAATGGATTTGATATTATTTATGTATATATATTTCAAAAGCATTTCAATCATAATGTATCAATCATAGATGGCATAACTACCATATACTATGCCGCCATACTAGTTATACAATCAAAACCGTATGGTGTCGTATTGGAAGTTGGATTTCCATCATGAACCAAGGCAAAAGATAGTCCTTAACGAATTCGAGACAATCTAGCCCATTCTTAGGACAAGTACTCAGTCAAGCCCTTAGGAGTGCCGGGGTTGGTCTACACATATGTTAATGGATTAGTTATGCCTGAACAATTCATTTTAACTTCGATTTTAGCAAACCAAATGCCCATTTTTCATCAAAAAATTACAACGAACCCAATGTTGCTAGTCTCATTGCTCAATTCTGAATATTATTCTGATTAATATTTAGTTTATTATTATTTTTACATTTAATTATTATTTATTAAAATTCGGGGTGTTACATTCTCCCCTCCTTAAATGAATTTGTCCCTGAAATTTCTAAGGCTAGAAGAATGTTACAAATATTGTCAAATATTATCTACACCCATCTACTCAACCATCAACCAGTGGCATCCGCTATTCTTAGATTTTCTAATGCTTTTTATGAACATATGCCAAAGGTGTTGTGTATATGTCCCTAAGCTAATGCAAAAATTAGATGGCTCACTGATTTAGTTGACCCACTTAATGCAATTAATGTCTAAGTCGAGCATCCAATATGTATACAAGAGAATCCTAATGATACATATAAAATTCTATATGCATGCACAACCATTCATCATATGCAATATTCAAGTGATGATTCAACCATTTTTCATCCATATTTAAAATATATTGAAAAACTGTACATGCATCCATATGAAATTATGTAAGGGTTCTAGTTCGCTGATCTCTAACTAGTGCCTTGTGTGTGTGTGTATGCATCCACTAGCAAACACTTGCATCCAGGTGAATCCATTCAATCATAACATGTTCTATTAAAATGTTTTGAGCCATTTCCTACTATCCATAGGCTTTTACCTAAGACTTATGACCAAAATGATAGGAAAAAATAGATTCAAATTCAAAGATTAGGAAAGCATTAAGAGCGTACTCTCAAAGAGAAAAGGAAAATAAGTGTGAATCCTATCCTCTACTTCCCAAGTCGCATCATCACGATTCTATCCCCACTGAATCTTAACAAGATTGATCTCTTTATTTCGTAGCTTCTTCACCTCATATCCTAGTATCCGAATTGGAACTCTCCTGACTGATGCCTCCCTCTCTACCTCGCTCTCCTTCAAAATACTCGGCTCTACTACTATCGCGGAATCATGTAAACAATTCCACAAGTGTGAAACATGCAATACATTATGATCTCTTGTTGGTCTCTCCGGTAGTCTAACTCTATAGGTCATCTTACCTATCCTCTCTACTATAGGGAACGACCCTACGAACCTCGTGCCAACTTCCCCACTGAGCCGAACCGAACAAGTCTCGTCAAAGGTGGCGGCTTAACAAAAAAACATGTCTCTAATTTTGAACACCAGATCTCTCCTCCGCTGATATGCATACGACTTCTATCTATCCTAAGCTGCCTTCATTCGAATCCGAATCAAATCTATCTTCTCTGAGGTCTCTCTAACCAACTCAGGTCCAAGTAGAAGTCTGTCTGTGGACTCCCACCAACATGTAGGTGATCTGCAGGGTCATCCATATAATGCCTCGAAGGGAGCCATACCTATACTCGTTTGGTAGTTGTTATTAGCGACAGATGCTTTCGAATACGGATAGTGCCATATCCGTATCTGTATCCGCTTAATTTTTGAATATTGGGTATCCGTATTTGCTAAATTTTCAGGTATGGACGGATATTAGATATTTATCCGCTCCCCAAGTAATTAATGAATTTTTAAGAGTACAAATAAAAATGTTTAGATCAACATAAAATAATTCTTACACTAATGTTTATAAAAAAAACCAGAAAATAAAGGAATGTGATGATGAAACATTATTTTATACTAATACCCATAAGCATATCTAAAATAATTCTAAAATTAATCATTTAGACTACCTTTTTTCACTAAAAAGGACAAAAAATTATATTATAGTAACATCCAATAGTTACAAAATAATTATTAACTCTATTTTTCTGTTTTGATTTATATATATTGAATCAATTAGTTGAACGGATATTTTACGAATATGGATACCACTATAACCATATCCAAAAAGCTTTTCGGATATCGATTATCCATATCTGCTTTTCGGATAATGCCGGATAGCACATATTTCAGATATGGATTCGGACGAGTAACGGAATTTTCGAGTATTCATTAACAGCCCTAGTTGTTATTATATGTGAACTCTACCAACGGAAGATGCTCCTCCCAAGTCCCTCTGAAGTCTATGATACACAACCGTAATAAATCCTTAAGAATCTTATTAACAATCTCCGTTTGTCTATCTTTCGGAGGGTGACAGGCAGTGCTAAGTCGTAGCTGTGTCCCCAGTGCCTCCTGCAGTCTCCTTCAAACCTCGCTCATAAATATGGGGTCTCGATCACTAACAATACTAGAGGGAAATCCATGAAGTTGGATGATCTCTCTAAGATACACTAATGCCAACCAAGCTGTCGTCCGCTAACTCTTAACAGGGATAAAGTGAGTACTCTTAGTCAACGTGTCGACTATAACCCAAATGTTGGTGTTGCCTTTTTTTTGTAGGTAACCCATCTATAAAGTCCATTGAGACACTCTTCCACTTCCACCGTGGCATATTTAGAGGCTGAAGAAATCAACCAGTCTTCCTCTGCTCAGCCTTCACTTGCTGACAAGTAATACATCTAGCCACATATTCTGCTACATCCTTCTTCATCCTTATCCAATGAAAGACCCTCCCCACATCTCTATACATGTTATCACCGCCCGGATGGATGGTCATCCGAGAGTGGTGAGCCTCCTCTAAAACGAATCACAACAAATCATCAACTCGAGGAACAAACAATCTCCCATCACGATGTAGTCACCCTCTCTCATCTACAGAATACCTAGTAAGGTGACTAGAGGTCTTTCCTCTACTGAGTCGTTCCATGATATCCGCTACCTACTGATCCTCGTGCTAACTAGATCCAGTGAGCTCTAAGAGAGTAGATCGCACCTCCGATGATGCCAATAATCCTTGTGCACTCTCCGTAGATGTCTAAAATAGTAGATAAACTCCAAACTCTACCACTCTACAAACAATGGATTCAAAGCCATTCTCTGCCTACTTAATGCATCTGCTACTACATTCCCCTTACCTGAGGAATACGCTATCTCAAAGTTATAAGATACAAGGAATTCCATCCAACAGTGTTGTTGCAAATCATGATCTTTTTGGGAGAACAAATGCTTGAGAGACTTATAATTTGTATAAAGCTCGAACCTCCCACCTAATAAATAATGTCTTCAAGACTTAAGCGCAAACACTATCGCTGCTAGCTCCAAATTATGGATAGGTTAGTTCTTTTCATATACCCTCAACTGCCTACTCCTGTAGCATACAAACCTACCCTCCTGCATAAGCACTGCTCCTAAACCTACGCCTCAAGCATCTGTAATACGTTGAACATCTTTGTACCATAAGGAAGAGCCAACATTGGAGTGGATGTAAGAGCCTTCTTTAATCTCAAGAATTCATCCTCGTAATCTGCATCCTAAGAAAATACTAGGTTCTTCTTTGTAAGGCTGGTAAGCGAAGCTGAGATCTGCGCAAAATCCTTGATGAACTTCTGATACTATCCCACCAAACCCAAAAGCCTCCTCACCTCTATCACACTCTTAAGGGCTTTATAATCCTGTACTACGACAACCTTAGCGGGGTGCACGACTATATGATCTCTAGAGACAACATGCCCTAAGAACCTTACCTCCTTCCGCCAAAAGTGGCACTTAGAAAACTTCGCCTTTAACCGATGTGCACGAAGAGTACGGAGGACCTCTCCCAAGTGCAGGGCGTTCTCCTCCTTGTTCTTTGAGAATACCAAGGTATCATCAACAAATACTACTAAGAACTTATTTAGGTACTTCCTAAATACTCGGCTCATCAAATCTACTAAATACGCCAGTGCATTGGTTAGCCCAAAAGACATAATCATCCACTCAAAGAATTCGTCGGGAGTCCTAAAAGCAGTCTTGTCAATGCTATCATCTGCCACCCTAAGCTGATGAAAACCTGTAAGAAAACTGAAGCGCCCACTAACTCGGCAAACAAGCCATCTATCCTTAGGAGTGGGTGTCTATTCTTCCTCATGAACTTGTTCAATTCTTTGTAATCCATGCGTAGATGAAGAGAGCCGTCCGTCTTAGTCGCAAAGACGACTGGTGCTCCCTACTCTAAAATGCTATGTCTAATAAACCATTTCTCGAACAACTCACCCACTTGCTTATTGAGCTCTCTCCTTCTCTAATCTAATGCAAAAACTGACACGCATCCAATATGTATGCAAGGCATCATCGGTCTTGCACGGTCTTCGTATCTTCGACTTTCACTCGTCGATCAATTATTTGAAATGAGAATCAACTAGGCCTTTTCAAATAATTCACGTATATTTAGAATTTCAAATCAATTCATTTCAATGGTTAAATTATTCGACATCACTAGTTCTGTTCTTTAATGTAATTTTCACGCTAAACACATTCAACCATCAAATACCACATAAATCGAGCAAATTCAGTTTATTTCCATTCCATATCATTTATAATATTTTATCACTATTTATCGCTCTTTTTATTTATTTAAAAATAGCCAATTCATTCCAACGACGCTTTAGGCCATAACGTGGCCGTGGCGCTGTTTTTCTCCAAATTTGATTTACACATATCTGAAAATCTAACCATTGGATCTTCACTAATTTTATATCATTAGAAAGATCTTTTCAAAACGAATCCAACGGTTTCAGTTTTGGGAAAATCCGACGGACGGATCTCCCGTACTAATCGTTTGAAGTTACGATTTCAAAATACGAACTACAACGTCATTATTCGATTTAATTTAATTATATTTATATATATATATATATATATATATATATATATATAATCGATTCTGGCGCTGTTTTTCTTCAGATTTGAATTAAACATTCCAGACAATCCAACCATTGGATCTTCAAAAAGTGGGTGTCGTTGGACAGATATTTCCAAAGCGAACCCAACGGTTTTGGCTTCGGGAAAATCCGATGGTCGGATCTCCCGCACTAATCATTTGAAATCACGGTTTCAAAACACGAACTGCAGCTTCATTATTCGATTTATTTTAATTATATTTATATAAATATATACAAATATAATTCTTCCTTCGATTTCAAAACCATATCCACTTTATATATTTGATAAAATGATATTTTTATCATCAAAAATATTTATAAAACACATGAATATTTTTAGCATTTCATATTGACAATAAAAATGTAGATTTTATTGTTCAATCTATATATTCAACACATGAATGTTTTCGACTTCACACATACGATAAAAATATGATTTTTATCGTTCCTGTCCTTTATTCAACACATGAATATTTTCTATAGTTGACGTATACAATAAAAATGTGATTTTTGTTGTAAAACAATTTATTTCAAAACACAATTATCTTATATAGTCTATACATAAGGTAAAAATGTTATTTTTGGTGTTAAAACAATTTATTTAAAATATTAATATTTTATATAGGCTATATATATATAATAAAAATGTGATTTTTATCTTTCAAATAATTTACTCAACACATGAACTCGTTCAACACTTGAATTTCTATTCAACACATGAATTTCTATTCAACACACGAATATAGTTTCAACACATGAAAATAATTCTAACACATGAATATTATTGAAAATTTCAGCAGCATAAGGCAGGGTAGTTAAAACCGGGCCCGTCCCTAGTACGGCTCCTCGCTCTACTGAAGTGACCCGTAACTTCCCCACCTCCGAAGAGAAGAGAAAGAACGAATTACCATGAGAACACGACAAAATAGAACGCAGACGGAAGAACATTTCATTGTTATTACAACAATTCCATCAGATACAAGAATATACAGAGTATAAATGAATAAATTACATTCGATAAATATCAGAGATTACAATAAATTACATTGCAGTGGAAAAATAATACAAAGCACAACTGAAGGTGATATACGGATACAGAGCTTTCCAGATATCATTCCAGCTGTAAATCAGGATCCTGTGAATATAAATCTGCAAAACCAAAACTACTAGCTGCCCGTGCGGAAAATAGGGGCACCCAGAGTTTAGGTTAAAACAATAAACTCCAGGTGTGAGAACTAAAACAGTTATTAATATTGGTTTTAAAGTTAGGTAAATCAAGGGACCACGCCGTATAACACGGAACGGGTTTCCTCCAAAGAATACCAGTGCATAGAACAAACAGCGCAATGCTAAGTAAAGAAAAATGAAGCTGTTATAAGACCCAGGTCCCATCACACAATGCAACGCAAGCCGGAGGATAGGGTTTTCCCTTATAACAGCCAGAGCATGCTTGATACGTTTAAAACACATTATTTGATACTATTATAGGTGTATAGTGTCAAAACAATTTAAATCATAAATATCAATCATAGGCGGCATAGCTACCATCTACTATGTCGCCATACTAGTTCTACAATTAAAACCGCAATATCACGTATTGGAAATTGGATTTCCGTTATGAGTCGAGGCAAGGGGCAAGCTCCTCTCCGCTTCGAGACACTCTAGCAAATGTCTCAGGACTACACACTCTGGGTAACCCTGGATGCTTCAGGGCCGGTCCTCACTTACGTTAGAGGATTGGCAATTCCTAAACACACGTTTCCCGGTCCTTACAGACATAAAATCGAGGAGCCTCATCCAACAACCACATAGGTGAAAAGTATATAAATGTCAGGGCTGGTAAGTCACTGACACCACCAAAGCTAGAAAGAAACATCGTGCTCTCCCTGCAGTCCGTATCCCGTTTTTGACTCATACCGAGGTGTGAGGCTCGCGAATTCACGTTATACACATAGCTGCCACGTAGGTCGTGCTTTGATCATCAACCACATGACTTTGCTTTTCAACAGAAGCCTTGATCTATGCAACTCAGCATGCCACACAGGCAATTCATGCCATGCGATTGATATCTATCGATATATAACCTCTAAGCTCGTACGTCTCAGAGAAGGGCATTAAGCAAGAGAATAAATTCTCCGCCGCCAAACAGATATATATTTAACAGAAATCAATCAACACAGAATAAAATCCAATGTCAGACACACAATCCATTTACAAGTTCGTTCTGGGTCTGAATGAAACCGGAGGCACTTTCCTCGCATATCCATCCATCTCCAAGTACGTCTGGACGACAACCAACTATTTCCATCCTCTTGGGTGTACAGCCCAATCAGGATCATCAGTAATCACCCAAACGATGTGAAGACTTCCGGTCTTTAACCACCGTCTTCATCTTCGACTTATCGTCGAATCGGTTATTCAGAATGGGTATAAACCCGGACTTTCCGAACAACCCGCGTATATTAAAAATATTACACAAACACAACATACGCCTCATTCCAATTCCACCTTCTTAGGGAAAGGTTCCCATTAATTTTATCCAAGATAAATTCTTTAAAATTTATCCTTTAATCTTCCTTTGGATGTCGTTTCAAACCAAATTATGATTTTCTAAACTAGTCGAGATTAGCGAACCATACCGAAGTAATTATTTATTTTATTTCCCAATCCCAACCTATTCATCCCATGAAGCAAAACTGGTAATACTCCATATTTAATAGTATGGTGTTATCGGTAAAATTAATTACCATTTAACGTTCAAATCTAATTAAAGATTTAACTATCGCTGGGAGCAAAACTGGTGATACTCCATTCTCGCTCATTTGCCAAATTCGATAATTTAAATTATCAATTCACATTTTAATCTAATTGCAGATTCATCAAAACTCCCTTTTCTGGGTTAAAGAACTAATGTCATTTAAAACACAGTTCACGATAAACCCAAATCACATTCTATTTATTATCGGGTTAAAGAACTAGTGTAATTTAAAACACAGTTCACGATAAACCCCTGAATCAATTATATTTAAGCCCATTTCAAATCCAATTTATTTATTTAAAAATAAATGGGTTTTAATTTCAGTTCAAAACTAGTTCATTTCGATAAAAATCTATTTTTATCTTTTCAAATATGGAGTTTTTCATCCCAATTTTTCCCAAATCATTTCTTATGATTTTACACAAATTATTACTATATTTAATAATTTTATCAAGGCCCGTACAGTCGATTTCCATCAGCGGCCATCGAACTGCACTTACAACGACCTTTTCCAAATTTGATTTGGACGTATCTCCAAATCCAACCGTTAGATTTCAAATTTCTAATATTCGTTAGAAAGCTCTTTTCGATACGAACCCAACGGTTCCGGTTTTAGGAGAATCCGACGGTCGGATCTCCCGTAATGTCCATTCGAAATTCGCGAACTGCCGCAGCGCGGCGCGTTCTATTCAGGCCTTTATATTATATATATAATATATATTTCGTCGATTTCCTTTTAAAACGAATTTTATAAATCGTTTTAATTTCGTTTTCAAAACAAATTCAACTTTCTATTCAATTTCGGATCAAAATTGAATATTCCATATTATTCGTTTTAAATTGATTTCAATTCGGATTCATTTCTATTCAATTCAATTCAAATTCGTTTTCTATTCAATTCAGTTCGAATTCGTTTTCTATTCAGTTCAATTCGAATTCGTTTTCAATTCAATTCATTTCGAATTCGTTTTCAATTCAATTCAATTCGAATTCGTTTTCAATTCAATTCAATTCGAATTCGTTTTCAATTCAAATCAAATTCGTTTTCTATTCAATTCGAATTCGTTTTCAATTCAAATCAAATTCGTTTTCTATTCAATTCAATTCGAATTCGTTTTCAATTCAATTCGAATTCGTTTTCAGTTCAATTCAATTCGAATTCGTTTTCAATTCAATTCAATTCGAATTCGTTTTCAATTCAATTCGAATTCGTTTTCAATTCAATTCAATTCGAATTCGTTTTCAATTCAAATCAAATTCGTTTTCAATTCAATTCAAATTGGTTTTCTATTCGATTCAATTCAAATTGGTTTTCTATTCGATTCAATTCAAATTTAAAAACGAATATAAACGGTATAAATATCGTTCGCGTCAAAACAGCGCATCTCTAATCAACACGGCTTTATAAATTTCAATAATTCCATTTTCTATTCAACAATTGAATATTTATTCCATTCAATAAGTGAATCTATATTTTCGTCAACACATGACTAATCTCAACGGATGAGTACTGTCCACGTGTGACTATTTTTGTTATTTAATATATTTTATGAAAATTAAGGTATCTATCGTTTGATATTAAATCAGACTCCAACCGTAAATTAGTAAGAGAACGATTCCCTGAATATTGACCCCGAAGGCCGAAACCAACATCAGATCAATATCCAGGAGACCACTCATCTTATCTATTTTCCAGTTGATTTCTAATTTTATATATGATAAAGATGTAAATTTTTATTGTTAAAATACTTCGTTCAACACATGACTAGTCTCAACGGATGAGTACAGTCAACACATGAATCTTTATATTATAATATTCTTTATTTTCTAAATTGGAATGAGGCCCAATCAATTACCATATAAAGTTAATTATATGGATTCCATTCAACACATGTATATAAATAGCAACAATACATAATCAACCATCATCCAAAGTGCACTACACTGTATAAGCATCAAATATAGATATCTAACGCTTATAACAGCCTGTCAATCGATCGATCGACACACAACTAATTATTGGGATTAGTGTATGCCGTATTTTATCCCAATACCCATGTGGGGTTTCAAACAATCCAACACAAATTTTATTCGTGCAGTTGGGCGATGTGTAAAATTTATCGACCCAATCAATATCAGTCAAATCAGTGTATATAGACAAATCGGCCGATTTGTTTATAATTATTTATTTTTCACATTCACGTTAAAAATTATATTTTTAACGATCAAATTATTTTATTCAACCTATGAATATTCTATTCGGTTCATTTATTAAATAAAATGATATCTTTATTTTTCTAACTTATTTTAGAAAATTTCGGCGGCATAACGGCACGATACTAGAAACGGGACAAGGCCTAGCCTTATCCCCGGTCTAGTGAAGGCCCACGCCATTCACACATCAATCAAATCCATTCCATTTCACCAAACAATTCAATTCAAACCAAATAATCTAACCAACTACACAACCAAACAATTTAACAAACAAGCCATCAATGGTCTGTGGATGACGGGTGTCGGGTGCTACTAAACACCGTCTGCATCCTAGTATTTATATATAACTAGAAAAAGAGATTTTGAGTGAGAAGTTCTCACCAATAGCTATTCCAACTCCACGACACTTCATTTATAGAAATCTTCATCGTTCTCGCCTTTTTGTCATTGTAAAAATCGAATTTTTACTTTGCTTTTCAATATATAAAAATCGAATTTTTACTATGCTATTCAATATATAAAAATTGAATTTTTACTATGCTATTCAATATATAAAAATCGAATTTTTATTATGCTATTCAATATATAAAAATCGAATTTTTATAATCACGCTATATGGATAAAAATTCTATTTTTTACATTGCTACTATATAGATAAAAATTATATTTTTACCTCGCTATTCTCTATATAAAGATTTCGCCTTTTCAAATATAAAGATTTCGCCTTTTCAAATATATCATTATAAAAATCACATTTTTATTTCCTACACATATAAAGATGATATTTCTAATATTCCTATCATGTAAAAAAATTATATTTTTTAATTCTCTACATAAACAAAAATCATATTTTTACATTTTCTATATAGTAAAGATTATATTTTTAATACTTTAAAAATATAAAAAATCATATTTTTAACTCGTTACTTATACAAAAATCATTCCTTATGATTTGTAAAAATCATTCCTTTTTGCTTTATAAAAAAAAATTAAAACTTTCATCATATAAAAATCTAATTTTCTTATAACTAAAAATTTAATTTAATTTTCATTCATGCAATTAAACCTATTTCATAAAAGAATTCACAAAAACAATGTAAATAAAAGTAAAAGCTTACAATTTTCGGATCTAGGAGGGAAGAGGAGTTTCACGTTGGTTTTTGCTCGGGGGGGGGGGGGCTTCATCACCGGAGTTGGTGCCATAGGGGGCGGCTCGGGCCTGTAGCGGCGGCATGGCTACGGCTTGGTGGTGGAGGGTCTGGCGGGTCCTGGTGTTGGGTGTCGTGCGCGGTCTTCAGATGAAGGAGGAGAGAGGTAAGATCGAAGCGAAGGGGGAGGATGTGGGGGGCGGCGATGGGTTCGGAGGTGGCGCTGTGGTCATCGGGGAGGGCGGCGGCTCCTCTCCGCTTCGTCGTCTTCTTCTTCTTTTTTTTCTCTTTTTTTTTTTACGTTTTCGATTTCGACTGAAGGAAAGGGGGGCCAGAGGGAATTAAGGGGAGGGAGAGAGAATTTTTTTCTATTATTTTTATATTATTTAATTTCTAGAAGTTGACTTTTACATACGACCTCTAAACAAGGCCCACTGCCTGTCGTCCATAGCGTATTACCCCCATTCCGAACACAATGGGATATGTATCGTAGGCTGATTCGACCGTTTCGATCAGTTTTCGTTAAAATCAACATATAAGTCTATATATTGAATTTGAACGCGCATTTCTATTTACTGGGGTCGCATACTAACTCGAAAAATTACAGAAAAATATTTTATAGCTTCGTATTGAACGATACGGTCCTAACAAAACTAGTTTCGTCGAATGCTGAGACCGTTGGAAAAATGGCCAATTTCCAGCCGATTAAAATCAACTGAAACTGGTCAAACGCGTTTTCCTCTGCCACGCTCACATATTGATTCGAAAAATTATGAAATTTGAAATCTAGCAATAACTTTACATCACGGACCCAACAAAAGTGGTTTCGTCGAGATCCGAGGTCGTTTGCAAAATTCCCATTTTTAAGGGCCTGACTTTCATAGCGACTATCCAGAATTTTCAACTGGACATATCTTTTGATTCCCGCTATGAAATCTAGATTATTCAGATTCGTTGGAAAGATATTATCAATTAGATCCTAATGTTTTTGGTTTCACCAAAATCCTGTTTATTTTACACCCGGTACATTCAATTGAAGTTTGAAATCAAATTATCGAACTACCGCGCCATTTTCAATTCTATTTATAATTATATATAATTATTTATATTCTAACGACGACGTATATAAATATATACGTTCGAATTATATTCAAAATAAATTTTCTCGTCGATATTATTTAAAATAATTTATTTTAAATATTCAAAATTCGCTAAAATTGCCAAAATAAAAATTTTAAACTGGTTCAGAATTTCCGGGTTATTACAATCTCCCCCACTTAAAACTTTTCGTCCCCGAAAAGGAACAAATTCGAAAGTGGTTTGATTAATCAACTCTACATTCGATCTGGCTTTCATTCTCCAACTTTTCAGTTTTTGAGAATTTTCAGAAATTTGGCTAACACCCTAAATTTTCGAAAAATTTCGCCATAACCTCCCCTGCACCGGGAGCCATGGGAAAATCCCGAAATTGCCATATAGGCCTTCTGATCTTAAAAAGAAAAAGAAAAAGCCAAGCGGCTAGCCAATAGGCTCATAAAATCATCATCACCCAAACAAAATAGTAAATTATAGTAAACATGTACCTATTTGTCAGGCAAACAAATTTTATTCTCTGCTCTAGCCTCCTTGCTATGACATGTTCAATGTAAGTACATGTATATGCAAGCAAATGCAACTAATTTTCAATACAATTCAATATTTGGTTCAATTAGGCATAATGGTTCAAAATTATCAAACAAATAAACAAACAACACAAACTTCAATCAATTAGCGAATTTAACGTTTCAAATTGATAATTTTGATATATATACAAAAATCATGTTTTTGATGCCAATTCACAACAATAAATCTAGCTATATTAGTTTTGGTTCTCACACCAGTCTGATGGAAATATATAGAAAGCACACCTTCGAAACACGAAAATAATTACTAATGATGACGCGTCAATCATCAGAATCAGGTCCATGCGACTAGAGTGTGATTCTATATCTATCTAATATATTAAAACTTCGAATATACGTTCATGACGCGTATATGCAAAAACTTTATATACTAGATTGTCCAAATTCAAAATAAATAAATAATCAAATACATTTAAAATGGTTTAAATTTCAAAACAAAATTGTTTTCATTTGAAAAATATACTCTTCACACTCGTTCTAGGATACTACTGATCCTATCTCTAACGAGTCATTCTAATTGGATATTACTAACCCAATATCTGATGAATTCTTCCGTATGGTTCTAATGTGTCTTGTTCTCGAGCTCTGTAAACCAAAGCTCTGATACCAAATGAAGTGACCCGTAACTTCCCCACCTCCGAAGAGAAGAGAAAGAACGAATTACCATGAGAACACGACAAAATAGAACGCAGACGGAAGAACATTTCATTGTTATTACAACAATTCCATCAGATACAAGAATATACAGAGTATAAATGAATAAATTACATTCGATAAATATCAGAGATTACAATAAATTACATTGCAGTGGAAAAATAATACAAAGCACAACTGAAGGTGATATACGGATACAGAGCTTTCCAGATATCATTCCAGCTGTAAATCAGGATCCTGTGAATATAAATCTACAAAACCAAAACTACTAGCTGCCCGTGTGGAAAATAGGGGCACCCAGAGTTTAGGTTAAAACAATAAACTCCAGGTCAGTCATGTGACTGGTGTGAGAACTAAAACAGTTATTAATATTGGTTTTAAAGTTAGGTAAATCAGGGGACCACGCCGTATAACACGGAACGGGTTTCCTCCAAAGAATACCAGTGCATAGAACAAACAGCGCAATGCTAAGTAAAGAAAAATGAAGCTGTTATAAGACCCAGGTCCCATCACACAATGCAACGCAAGCCGGAGGATAGGGTTTTCCCTTATAACAGCCAGAGCATGCTTGATACGTTTAAAACACATTATTTGATACTATTATAGGTGTATAGTGTCAAAACAATTTAAATCATAAATATCAATCATAGGCGGCATAGCTACCATCTACTATGTCGCCATACTAGTTCTACAATTAAAACCGCAATATCACGTATTGGAAATTGGATTTCCGTTGTGAGTCGAGGCAAGGGGCAAGCTCCTCTCCGCTTCGAGACACTCTAGCAAATGTCTCAGGACTACACACTCTGGGTAACCCTGGATGCTTCAGGGCCGGTCCTCACTTACGTTAGAGGATTAGCAATTCCTAAACACACGTTTCCCGGTCCTTACAGACATAAAATCGAGGAGCCTCATCCAACAACCACATAGTTGAAAAGTATATAAATGTCAGGGCTGGTAAGTCACTGACACCACCAAAGCTAGAAAGAAACATCGTGCTCTCCCTGCAGTCCGTATCCCGTTTTTGACTCATACCGAGGTGTGAGGCTCGCGAATTCACGTTATACACAAAGCTGCCACGTAGGCCGTGCTTTGATCATCAACCACAAGACTTTGTTTTCATCGGAAGCCTTGATCTATGCAACTCAGCATGCCACACAGGCAATTCATGCCATGCGATTGATATCTATCGATATATAACCTCTAAGCTCGTACGTCTCAGAGAAGGGCGTTAAGAAAGAGAATAAATTCTCCGCCGCCAAACAGATATATATTTAACAGAAATCAATCAACACAGAATAAAATCCAATGTCAGACACACAATCCATTTACAAGTTCGTTCTGGGTCTGAACGAAACCGGAGGCACTTTCCTCGCATATCCATCCATCTCCAAGTACGTCTGGACGACAACTAACTATTTCCATCCTCTTGGGTGTACAGTCCAATCAGGATCATCGGTAATCACCCAAACGATGTGAAGACTTCCGGTCTTCAACCACCGTCTTCATCTTCGACTTATCGTCGAATCGGTTATTCAGAATGGGTATAAACCCGGACTTTCCGAACAACCCGTGTATATTAAAAATATTACACAAACACAACATACGCCTCATTCCAATTCCACCTTCTTAGGGAAAGGTTCCCATTAATTTTATCCAAGATAAATTCTTTAAAATTTATCATTTAATCTTCCTTTGGATGTCGTTTCAAACCAAATTATGGTTTTCTAAACTAGTTGAGATTAGCGAACCATACCGAAGTAATTATTTATTTTATTTCCCAATCCCAACCTATTCATCCCATGAAGCAAAACTGGTAATACTCCATATTTAATAGTATGGTGTTATCGGTAAAATTAATTACCATTTCACGTTCAAATCTAATTAAAGATTTAACTATCGCTGGGAGCAAAACTGGTGATACTCCATTCTCGCTCATTTTCCAAATTTGATAATTTAAATTATCAATTCACATTTCAATCTAATTGCAGATTCATCAAAACTCCCTTTTCTGGGTCAAAGAACTAATGTCATTTAAAACACAGTTCACGATAAACCTAAATCACATTCTATTTATTATCGGGTTAAAGAACTAGTGTTATTTAAAACACAGTTCACGATAAACCCCTAAATCAATTATATTTAAGCCCGTTTCAAATCCAATTTATTTATTTAAAAATAAATGGGTTTTAATTTCAGTTCTAAACTAGTTCATTTCGACAAAAATCTATTTTTATCTTTTCAAATATGGAGTTTTTCATCCCAATTTTTCCCAAATCATTTCTTATGATTTCACACAAATTATTACTATTTTATATAATTTTATCAAGGCCCGTACAGTCGATTTCCATCAACGGCCATCGAACTGCACTTACAGCGACCTTTTCCAAATTTGATTTGGACGTATCTCCAAATCCAACCGTTAGATTTCTAATTTCTAATATTCGTTAGAAAGCTCTTTTCGATACGAACCCAAAGGTTCCAGTTTTAGGAGAATCCGACGGTCGGATCTCCCGTAATGTCCGTTCGAAATAAATGGTCGAAATTCGCGAGCTGCCGCAGCGCGGCGCGTTCTATTCAGGCCTTTATATTATATATATAATATATATTTCGTCGATTTCTGTAACGACCCAACTTTCGAACACATCTCAAGTTGTGCCATTAATAAGAAATGAGAATAGATAGAAGATAAAAACACTGAACATCAGAATCTCACAGCGGAAATTTCACAAAAGATAATACTTTAAAATATTACACAGCGGAATATATTACATCAGAGTGATACAGACCATTCATAGTACATCAGTATTCTACATATCATAGATGATTAACTGATAGACTTAATTATACAGTAGACGGATGGACCAGCACACAGCAAAATCTTCATTCCAGCTTCACAAGTTTATCCAAATCCTGATTCACTTGTCTATTCATAACAAGCGTTATGAATACCCAAGAGTTTAAGGGAAAACACAGAAAATAAACTCCGGGTCAGTCAGGGGACTGGTATGAGTAAACAGTTTAAAACAATTCAAAGAAAATATCTCATGAGACCACGCCGTAAGTACGGAACGGGTTTTTTTACCTTATGAGATCAAAACACTTCGTATACTTTTAAAACAGATATTATTATAATATCAAGGGTTTTCACAAATAATTTAAAAATCTAGGAGAATGCTTGCATCTCACACTCTCCGATATAGTATACAAATAAAACCGCTTGGCGCTTAGGTAAATTTGATTTCCAACTTGACAAGGTATGGGTCCACCTTCCACTGATGTATCTCTAGAGGCAAATACATCTGGGTTCAACAAGAACTTCTTGCAACCCGGCCCTCACATGACCGACCACTCATTTCTCTTGAGTATATTGAATGTATATCACCGATGGTTGTGTACGGCAACCATCCCCGCATGGGCAGAATCGATAGATTAAGAAACAATAAGAATTTCTCTAGATAGGTGATACTACACCCTAATGGGAGCGACCCACATAGCCATGCTGCCAGCCCGATTTTTGTCATTTCCTGGGTGTGAGGCTTGAGGCTAGACTCGTCTTTCCATCATCACAGGTTCATTCCTTTGAATGCCACATCGTCCTACCCGTCAGAAATACTCAAACGATTTCCCAAATATATCACGGGTAATAAAGCCAAGAGAAACGAATTTCTCCGCCACCAACGTAATATACTTACGTAAATTCGATGTGTATAATCTGACTGATATACGTTGTCAGACACTCGTCCATTCAGGTTTGTTCTGGGACTGAACAGACCAAAGATATCGTTTTCGATCATCGTCTTTAATATCTCTGACGCGTACGTGTAATCATTTCAAAGTGGAATGTACATCCGGACTCCTTGAAATGATTAACGAACATTTTTCACTTTAAATTATAATTCTAACAGGATTATAATCAAATCTGTATATAGTCAAACCAAACAGTTCATGATCATCTTGTCAATATATGATGCATTGATCATCTTTTCAAAACGGTAAATTTAGTGTGTGCGTCGCACACGGTCTTTTCCTCCGTTTTGTTCATCACTTCTAAAAATAAATTCTTATTTTATTTATCTTCAGAAACTTATTTCTCCTAAGCATTTCTTTAACCTGATTATTCATAAATTAAATAAATTTATGGTTTATACTTTATATATTTCAACTTTGTATTCTTTGTACTGTTTCGTCGAAATCTCCTTTTTATGCTCGATTGGCTCCTTCTTCTTTCTGTACCGATAAAATTTATTTATCAGTCTAAATGATTAAAATACACTTTACAGTCTTATTGCATCAAATACTGGACTGCACTTGACCGTTTTCTTGTACTTTGAAATTACAGCTTAAACAGTCAAATCTACCATATGTGTTACATACGCCTCCTCATCATTTGTATGTTTTTAAACGAAATGTTCTATTCATAAATAAATTCAAATTTTAAATTATAAATTATAATTATAATTTTATAAACCTGCAGATTCTGCATTTTGGTTTCAACTTCTGATGACAACACAATATCCTGATTCACCTTACTTTTTACTAGGCCTGTTATACACAAAATGTTCTTTATCTTCCCCTTGTTTATTTGTTATTCAATTATAACTTAAATTATACTATTAATACCTATTTTAAAACTTAAATTAAACTAAAAATAAGAATTTACTCACATATTCAACTGGAATAACTAAAGTTTAAAACCTATTAAAACCAAAGTGTTAAGCTACAAATCTAAGGTGTCAATCTAAACAAAACTCAGTGCCAACCCAGGAAGACTAACATGCGAGTTGCCTGGAAGGAACTAAAGTGCCAACATGGAAATCCAAAATGTCAAGCTCAAACCAAAATGCCAAGCTTAAATACAAGGTGCCGAGCTCCAGTTCACAGTACCAAATCATGTTCAAAGTACCAAATTCAAGTTACACCCTGTTCACACGACAAAACCCATGGTTCCCTTCAATTTGCACAGCTCTGTGCACGTGCACAGCCATGTCAGACCTCGGACGACGCTTCGACCACCACTCGCCAGTCACGTTTCCGTCCAGGGTCACCCTTATCAGATCGTTCAACCTCCAGAACCACTGATCCTCAAAAACACAGTTTGATCCCTTCTTCCCAAATTACACAGCACAGGTTGACCCACTTTCCTTGATCCGCCTGCCTGGCTTCGATCACCAGAAGGGCTGCCGCCACCTTCGACCAACTACCCGGCCACTCGAGCTCCTCCCCTCCCAAAACCGGACCACTCGAACCAGTGGGGACCTCAGACGAGGCGCCTAAAACCCATGAACCCATTAACAGCAAAAAACCCTATTTTGCTAAATCTCTCTTAATTTACTCATTTAAAAATTCATTTCGCATTTTTTTCTACATCTCTACTCCCCTCCACTCCTTCCGACCAAGCACCATCGTCCCTTATCCCACGGATCAACGGGAATTCCCCCAATTCTATCCTATGGCCATTTCTTTCTCTCCCATGATTTAGACTTCTAAAAATCACGATTTTTGTTTTAAAAATCATTATCTGGTTGCCTTAACATGTTTATGAAGTCAAAACCTGTTTTTATTTAGTTTGAAAAACTCACTTGAAGTCTTGAAACAGAGAACTGCTAAGGGTTCCTGTTGTTTTATCTTAACATGACAGTAAGGTTTTTTTTTTTCTTGGCTAAGTTTACTTCAAATTTGAATATTTTAATTAATCGAATGAGTATTTAAATATGGTATACTCTATTAGTTCCAATTTCTTAATCTAGATCCATTGATCTATTTGATTTGATCAAGTTTTTCACAACTTGACATGTCTAGAACAACCAAACAGTCAATGCACTTCTAATCATATGGCACTTAAGGGTTTATCAACAAATCAAAGTTTCCTACTTCATATCAGACAGCAAACAACACATGATGGGATACTCATACAAGATCATGAAAGGAATTCAAGACCACTTCATAGTTCAACAACCAAAACTGTAGTAATTTAAAACAGAAAATGTAATGCAAGTTTACTCACCTTTGCTCTAAGAGTTTCTCTCTGGTTTCCTCTTACTGATTTAGTTTGGAATTGTTTGAGAATGTGTATGAAAGTGTTCATGCCATGGTCTTTATATAGTAGTGTAAAATGATAAAAATATTGATGTATAAAATGTTGTCTAGGAATGAAGAGACAAAGAAAAACAGTTTTCAGTCTTTGCAAGCCATTTGAAAGACCACTTTTAAAAAAAATATTTCTCTCACACAATCAACACAAAATCCTATGACTTCACATGGCCTTAGCAGCCACTTTATGTGAAATATTTTCCTGCGCAAGGACTCTTATTGGAGGACTATGAACCATCAAATTAAATGCTTCTTTCACTACATGTCATTTTTTTAAATCTATCCTAGGACTTAGCCCAAAAATAGAACCCCTTATAGTACCAAACTAGGCTCAGTTTTCACATGCATTAGCTCACCTCTTTCTTATGCAAAAAGTGCTGATTTAACAACAATTATAAAATACAAGCACCTTGGCTTTCAAGGTAGGCAAAACTCTGAAATTTCCTGCACAGTTTTTGCTCACGGCAGGTCATGTTTTGTGCAAAGAAAATCTTGAAAAAAAACATTTCTTGAGGCTTAACTAGGGTAGTGATGAACTATGTTTATTCGTACAAGTTTTTGGTGGCTTCTAGTACATATATATGCCAAAATGCAAGTGCT
The DNA here is from genome assembly GCA_030737875.1 of Allium sativum. Lineage (NCBI taxonomy): Eukaryota > Viridiplantae > Streptophyta > Magnoliopsida > Asparagales > Amaryllidaceae > Allium > Allium sativum. The sequence continues at coordinate 369,323,880 of CM060919.1, forward strand.
CTTGGGAACATGAAAAGATTTAAAAATTGAAAATGTTGAAATAAGGAAACATTGCCATGTGCAAGTGTTCAAATGCTTTCAAATCATTGTCCTAGAGTAGTCCCTAGTCTAGGCTTTCTCTTGTGTAGTTGCAACCTAGGTGTAGGTGTATGTTTGTCTATGAAATCATGTTTGCAAGTAAATGGGTATTCATGTTTTAATGTTTTCATGAAACATGCATGTTTTGTTAATCTTGCTTTTCAAATTGTATTTGTACTCAAGATAAACTAAACTGTTGTTTGCGATTGACGTAAACACCGGGTCATTACATTCTACCCCCCTTATAAAAATTTCGTCCTCGAAATTTGTAAGTAGTGTATTTAGAGTTATCGACTTATAAACACACATCAATAAATAAAACAACATCAGCCATTATTCCTATTCAAAATATCTGCCCAAATCCCCTTAACTCACAAGTCAATCTTCTTAACTTCGTTAAGTATTTTCCCAAAACTTTAATTTACATACTTAACGATCTCTATTTCAGAACTCAACATGATTTGTTTTCACAAATCGACCCATTCACTTTGACTGAGTCCACACACAAATAAATACTTAAGTCTAGTTTCAATTTCAGTAAAATCCAAAATTTAACTCAATTTAAAATTCTAACTCGATCTCCGGTATTAATGTGATTGGATATTACCCCAATTTATTCCACCCATATTCATTTTATCTCGAGGCTGACCCTAGTTTGTTAACTCCTTTTATAAGAAAAGAGTAAGGTACCTTCTGAAACATCTTCCATTTTCACACTCTCAGAAGTTGATGGCTTATCCATTAAAGCGTAAAATTTTGGTTGCTGTGACTTCTTCATAAGCGGACAGTCTTTAACCAAGTGTCCAGGCTGATGACAGTTATAGCATGAAAACTTCTGTGGAATAACATCACTTGTTCCCTTTGGTTGCTGTTGCCCCGGCTGCTGAGTCTGCTGTGGCTTTTCTGCTGCTGGCTTGGTGCAGAACTTGGCAATGTGTCCCTTCTGCAAACATTTATGGCATGTGGTATCTTTGAACCTCTCCTTGGCTTTTTCTCCCATCACGGGTATTCCCTTGTTGTTGTTCCAGTTCGGATTGAATTTCCTTTTATTTGGATTCTCACTATTAGATCCTCCTGTCTGTGCTGCTTTTGCCACTGTCTTCTTACCTTCCAGTGCCTCATAACGAACAGCCATATCCACTAGATCAACGAATGGAACCTTGAGATGTCCAATCATCTGAACTTGTAGGCTATCCTTTAATCCTGCTATGAACATTTCATTCTTCTTAAGTGAAGTGTTTATCAGTTCTGGCCCGAAACAAGAAAGCGAGTTGAATTTGTTCTCATATTCTGATACTTTCATATTTCCCTGCTTGAGATCGATAAAATCTCTATACATCCTTGTCTTTCCTGCAGCAGGTAGAAACTGTGCTTCGAAAGCTTCTTTGAACTTATCCCAAGTAAAACTTTCCTCAGGAACATTAGCGGTTTGAGCGTCCCACCAAGTTCCAGCAGCTTCTTGAAGTTGCCATGATGCCAAAAGACGTTTCTGATCGTCATTCAACTTCAACCCTTTGAAAATCCTTTCACATGATCTCATCCAGGCTTGAACTTCACTGAAAGACTCCGTCCCTTTGAATACTTTTCCTCCTAGAGTTGTATACTCCTTACAAATAGTCGCAAAACTTTTGTCTTGTTGAACTGGTGCAACTTCCTCCATTGTTTCTACTTGATCCTGGGATCCAATAGTACGACCAGTAGTAGTGGACGACCCTCTAGCTTGACCTCTTCGTGCACGGGTGCTCATTTTGATCACCTGACTATAACAGGTTGTCAATCGAGTCTTGATAGGGTATATCTAACCTAGGTATAACATCCAAGTTGTTTTAAGTTCATTTTAAATTTTATATAAAAATACGCTCTCTCATACTCACCCAAAGCCTAGGTAATCAGTAACCTAAGCTCTGATACCAACTGTAACGACCCAACTTTCGAACACATCTCAAGTTGTGCCATTAATAAGAAATGAGAATAGATAGAAGATAAAAACACTGAACATCAGAATCTCACAGCGGAAATTTCACAAAAGATAATACTTTAAAATATTACACAGCGGAATATATTACATCAGAGTGATACAGACCATTCATAGTACATCAGTATTCTACATATCATAGATGATTAACTGATAGACTTAATTATACAGTAGACGGATGGACCAGCACACAGCAAAATCTTCATTCCAGCTTCACAAGTTTATCCAAATCCTGATTCACTTGTCTATTCATAACAAGCGTTATGAATACCCAAGAGTTTAAGGGAAAACACATAAAATAAACTCCGGGTCAGTCAGGGGACTGGTATGAGTAAACAGTTTAAAACAATTCAAAGAAAATATCTCATGAGACCACGCCGTAAGTACAGAACGGGTTTTTTTACCTTATGAGATCAAAACACTTCGTATACTTTTAAAACAGATATTATTATAATATCAAGGGTTTTCACAAATAATTTAAAAATCTAGGAGAATGCTTGCATCTCACACTCTCCGATATAGTATACAAATAAAACCGCTTGGCGCTTAGGTAAATTTGATTTCCAACTTGACAAGGTATGGGTCCACCTTCCGCTGATGTATCTCTAGAGGCAAATACATCTGGGTTCAACAAGAACTTCTTGCAACCCGGCCCTCACATGACCGACCACTCATTTCTCTTGAGTGTATCGAATGTATATCACCGATGGTTGTGTACGGCAACCATCCCCGCATGGGCAGAATCGATAGATTAAGAAACAATAAGAATTTCTCTAGATAGGTGATACTACACCCTAATGGGAGCGACCCACATAGCCATGCTGCCAGCCCGATTTTTGTCATTTCCTGGGTGTGAGGCTTGAGGCTAGACTCGTCTTTCCATCATCACAGGTTCATTCCTTTGAATGCCACATCGTCCTACCCGTCAGAAATACTCAAACGATTTCCCAAATATATCACGGGTAATAAAGCCAAGAGAAACGAATTTCTCCGCCACCAACGTAATATACTTACGTAAATTCGATGTGTATAATTTGACTGATATACGTTGTCAGACACTCGTCCATTCAGGTTTGTTCTGGGACTGAACAGACCAAAGATATCGTTTTCGATCATCGTCTTTAATATCTCTGACGCGTACGTGTAATCATTTCAAAGTGGAATGTACATCCGGACTCCTTGAAATGATTAACGAACATTTTTCACTTTAAATTATAATTCTAACAGGATTATAATCAAATCTGTATATAGTCAAACCAAACAGTTCATGATCATCTTGTCAATATATGATGCATTGATCATCTTTTCAAAACGGTAAATTTAGTGTGTGCGTCGCACACGGTCTTTTCCTCCGTTTTGTTCATCACTTCTAAAAATAAATTCTTATTTTATTTATCTTCAGAAACTTATTTCTCCTAAGCATTTCTTTAACCTGATTATTCATAAATTAAATAAATTTATGGTTTATACTTTATATATTTCAACTTTGTATTTTTTGTACTGTTTCGTCGAAATCTCCTTTTTATGCTCGATTGGCTCCTTCTTCTTTCTGTACCGATAAAATTTATTTATCAGTCTAAATGATTAAAATACACTTTACAGTCTTATTGCATCAAATACTGGACTGCACTTGACCGTTTTCTTGTACTTTGAAATTACAGCTTAAACAGTCAAATCTACCATATGTGTTACATACGCCTCCTCATCATTTGTATGTTTTTAAACGAAATGTTCTATTCATAAATAAATTCAAATTTTAAATTATAAATTATAATTATAATTTTATAAACCTGCAGATTCTGCATTTTGGTTTCAACTTCTGATGACAACACAATATCCTGATTCACCTTACTTTTTACTAGGCCTGTTATACACAAAATGTTCTTTATCTTCCCCTTGTTTATTTGTTATTCAATTATAACTTAAATTACACTATTAATACCTATTTTAAAACTTAAATTAAACTAAAAATAAGAATTTACTCACATATTCAACTGGAATAACTAAAGTTTAAAACCTATTAAAACCAAAGTGTTAAGCTACAAATCTAAGGTGTCAATCTAAACAAAACTCAGTGCCAACCCAGGAAGACTAACATGCGAGTTGCCTGGAAGGAACTAAAGTGCCAACCTGGAAATCCAAAATGTCAAGCTCAAACCAAAATGCCAAGCTTAAATACAAGGTGCCGAGCTCCAGTTCACAGTACCAAATCATGTTCAAAGTACCAAATTCAAGTTACACCCTGTTCACACGACAAAACCCATGGTTCCCTTCAATTTGCACAGCTCTGTGCACGTGCACAGCCATGTCAGACCTCGGACGACGCTTCGACCACCACTCGCCAGTCACGTTTCCGTCCAGGGTCACCCTTATCAGATCGTTCAACCTCCAGAACCACTGATCCTCAAAAACACAGTTTGATCCCTTCTTCCCAAATTACACAGCACAGGTTGACCCACTTTCCTTGATCCGCCTGCCTGGCTTCGATCACCAGAAGGGCTGCCGCCACCTTCGACCAACTACCCGGCCACTCGAGCTCCTACCCTCCCAAAACCGGACCACTCGAACCAGTGGGGACCTCAGACGAGGCGCCTAAAACCCATGAACCCATTAACAGCAAACAACCCTATTTTGCTAAATCTCTCTTAATTTACTCATTTAAAAATTCATTTCGCATTTTTTTCTACATCTCTACTCCCCTCCACTCCTTCCGACCAAGCACCATCGTCCCTTATCCCACGGATCAACGGGAATTCCCCCAATTCTATCCTATGGCCATTTCTTTCTCTCCCATGATTTAGACTTCTAAAAATCACGATTTTTGTTTTAAAAATCATTATCTGGTTGCCTTAACATGTTTATGAAGTCAAAACCTGTTTTTATTTAGTTTGAAAAACTCACTTGAAGTCTTGAAACAGAGAACTGCTAAGGGTTCCTGTTGTTTTATCTTAACATGACAGTAAGGTTTTTTTTTTCTTGGCTAAGTTTACTTCAAATTTGAATATTTTAATTAATCAAATGAGTATTTAAATATGGTATACTCTATTAGTTCCAATTTCTTAATCTAGATCCATTGATCTATTTGATTTGATCAAGTTTTTCACAACTTGACATGTATAGAACAACCAAACAGTCAATGCACTTCTAATCATATGGCACTTAAGGGTTTATCAACAAATCAAAGTTTCCTACTTCATATCAGACAGCAAACAACACATGATGGGATACTCATACAAGATCATGAAAGGAATTCAAGACCACTTCATAGTTCAACAACCAAAACTGTAGTAATTTAAAACAGAAAATGTAATGCAAGTTTACTCACCTTTGCTCTAAGAGTTTCTCTCTGGTTTCCTCTTACTGATTTAGTTTGGAATTGTTTGAGAATGTGTATGAAAGTGTTCATGCCATGGTCTTTATATAGTAGTGTAAAATGATAAAAATATTGATGTATAAAATGTTGTCTAGGAATGAAGAGACAAAGAAAAACAGTTTTCAGTCTTTGCAAGCCATTTGAAAGACCACTTTTAAAAAAAATATTTCTCTCACACAATCAACACAAAATCCTATGACTTCACATGGCCTTAGCAGCCACTTTATGTGAAATATTTTCCTGCGCAAGGACTCTTATTGGAGGACTATGAACCATCAAATTAAATGCTTCTTTCACTACATGTCATTTTTTTAAATCTATCCTAGGACTTAGCCCAAAAATAGAACCCCTTATAGTACCAAACTAGGCTCAGTTTTCACATGCATTAGCTCACCTCTTTCTTATGCAAAAAGTGCTGATTTAACAACAATTATAAAATACAAGCACCTTGGCTTTCAAGGTAGGCAAAACTCTGAAATTTCCTGCACAGTTTTTGCTCACGGCAGGTCATGTTTTGTGCAAAGAAAATCTTGAAAAAAAACATTTCTTGAGGCTTAACTAGGGTAGTAATGAACTATGTTTATTCGTACAAGTTTTTGGTGGCTTCTAGTACATATATATGCCAAAATGCAAGTGCTTTTGGGAACATGAAAAGATTTAAAAATTGAAAATGTTGAAACAAGGAAACATTGCCATGTGCAAGTGTTCAAATGCTTTCAAATCATTGTCCTAGAGTAGTCCCTAGTCTAGGCTTTCTCTTGTGTAGTTGCAACCTAGGTGTAGGTGTATGTTTGTCTATGAAATCATGTTTGCAAGTAAATAGGTATTCATGTTTTAATGTTTTCATGAAACATGCATGTTTTGTTAATCTTGCTTTTCAAATTGTATTTGTACTCAAGATAAACTAAACTGTTGTTTGCGATTGACGTAAACACCGGGTCATTACATTCTACCCCCCTTATAAAAATTTTGTCCTCGAAATTTGTATGTAGTGTATTTAGAGTTATCGACTTATAAACACACATCAATAAATAAAACAACATCAGCCATTATTCCTATTCAAAATATCTGCCCAAATCCCCTTAACTCACAAGTCAATCTTCTTAACTTCGTTAAGTATTTTCCCAAAACTTTAATTTACATACTTAACGATCTCTATTTCAGAACTCAACATGATTTGTTTTCACAAATCGACCCATTCACTTTGACTGAGTCCACACACAAATAAATACTTAAGTCTAGTCTCAATTTCAGTAAAATCCAAAATTTAACTCAATTTAAAATTCTAACTCGATCTCCGGTATTAATGTGATTGGATATTACCCCAATTTATTCCACCCATATTCATTTTATCTCGAGGCTGACCCTAGTTTGTTAACTCCTTTTATAAGAAAAGAGTAAGGTACCTTCTGAAACATCTTCCATTTTCACACTCTCAGAAGTTGATGGCTTATCCATTAAAGCGTAGACCTTTGGTTGCTGTGACTTCTTCATAAGCGGACAGTCTTTAACTAAGTGTCCAGGCTGATGACAGTTATAGCATGAAAACTTCTGTGGAATAACATCACTTGTTCCCTTTGGTTGCTGTTGCCCCGGCTGCTGAGTCTGCTGTGGCTTTTCTGCTGCTGGCTTGGTGCAGAACTTGGCAATGTGTCCCTTCTGCAAACATTTATGGCATGTGGTATCTTTGAACCTCTCCTTGGCTTTTTCTCCCATCACGGGTATTCCCTTGTTGTTGTTCCAGTTCGGATTGAATTTCCTTTTATTTGGATTCTCACTATTAGATCCTCCTGTCTGTGCTGCTTTTGCCACTGTCTTCTTACCTTCCAGTGCCTCATAACGAACAGCCATATCCACTAGATCAACGAATGGAACCTTGAGATGTCCAATCATCTGAACTTGTAGGCTATCCTTTAATCCTGCTATGAACATTTCATTCTTCTTAAGTGAAGTGTTTATCAGTTCTGGCCCGAAACAAGAAAGCGAGTTGAATTTGTTCTCATATTCTGATACTTTCATATTTCCCTGCTTGAGATCGATAAAATCTCTATACATCCTTGTCTTTCCTGCAGCAGGTAGAAACTGTGCTTCGAAAGCTTCTTTGAACTTATCCCAAGTAAAACTTTCCTCAGGAACATTAGCGGTTTGAGCGTCCCACCAAGTTCCAGCAGCTTCTTGAAGTTGCCATGATGCCAAAAGACGTTTCTGATCGTCATTCAACTTCAACCCTTTGAAAATCCTTTCACATGATCTCATCCAGGCTTGAACTTCACTGAAAGACTCCGTCCCTTTGAATACTTTTCCTCCTAGAGTTGTATACTCCTTACAAATAGTCGCAAAACTTTTGTCTTGTTGAACTGGTGCAACTTCCTCCATTGTTTCTACTTGATCCTGGGATCCAATAGTACGACCAGTAGTAGTGGACGACCCTCTAGCTTGACCTCTTCGTGCACGGGTGCTCATTTTGATCACCTGACTATAACAGGTTGTCAATCGAGTCTTGATAGGGTATATCTAACCTAGGTATAACATCCAAGTTGTTTTAAGTTCATTTTAAATTTTATATAAAAATACGCTCTCTCATACTCACCCAAAGCCTAGGTAATCAGTAACCTAAGCTCTGATACCAACTGTAACGACCCAACTTTCGAACACATCTCAAGTTGTGCCATTAATAAGAAATGAGAATAGATAGAAGATAAAAACACTGAACATCAGAATCTCACAGCGGAAATTTCACAAAAGATAATACTTTAAAATATTACACAGCGGAATATATTACATCAGAGTGATACAGACCATTCATAGTACATCAGTATTCTACATATCATAGATGATTAACTGATAGACTTAATTATACAGTAGACAGATGGACCAGCACACAGCAAAATCTTCATTCCAGCTTCACAAGTTTATCCAAATCCTGATTCACTTGTCTATTCATAACAAGCGTTATGAATACCCAAGAGTTTAAGGGAAAACACATAAAATAAACTCCGGGTCAGTCAGGGGACTGGTATGAGTAAACAGTTTAAAACAATTCAAAGAAAATATCTCATGAGACCACGCCGTAAGTACGGAACGGGTTTTTTTACCTTATGAGATCAAAACACTTCGTATACTTTTAAAACAGATATTATTATAATATCAAGGGTTTTCACAAATAATTTAAAAATCTAGGAGAATGCTTGCATCTCACACTCTCCGATATAGTATACAAATAAAACCGCTTGGCGCTTAGGTAAATTTGATTTCCAACTTGACAAGGTATGGGTCCACCTTCCGCTGATGTATCTCTAGAGGCAAATACATCTGGGTTCAACAAGAACTTCTTGCAACCCGGCCCTCACATGACCGACCACTCATTTCTCTTGAGTGTATCGAATGTATATCACCGATGGTTGTGTACAGCAACCATCCCCGCATGGGCAGAATCGATAGATTAAGAAACAATAAGAATTTCTCTAGATAGGTGATACTACACCCTAATGGGAGCAACCCACATAGCCATGCTGCCAGCCCGATTTTTGTCATTTCCTGGGTGTGAGGCTTGAGGCTAGACTCGTCTTTCCATCATCACAGGTTCATTCCTTTGAATGCCACATCGTCCTACCCGTCAGAAATACTCAAACGATTTCCTAAATATATCACGGGTAATAAAGCCAAGAGAAACGAATTTCTCCGCCACCAACGTAATATACTTACGTAAATTCGATGTGTATAATCTGACTGATATACGTTGTCAGACACTCGTCCATTCAGGTTTGTTCTGGGACTGAACAGACCAAAGATATCGTTTTCGATCATCGTCTTTAATATCTCTGACGCGTACGTGTAATCATTTCAAAGTGGAATGTACATCCGGACTCCTTGAAATGATTAACGAACATTTTTCACTTTAAATTATAATTCTAACAGGATTATAATCAAATCTGTATATAGTCAAACCAAACAGTTCATGATCATCTTGTCAATATATGATGCATTGATCATCTTTTCAAAACGGTAAATTTAGTGTGTGCGTCGCACACGGTCTTTTCCTCCGTTTTGTTCATCACTTCTAAAAATAAATTCTTATTTTATTTATCTTCAGAAACTTATTTCTCCTAAGCATTTCTTTAACCTGATTATTCATAAATTAAATAAATTTATGGTTTATACTTTATATATTTCAACTTTGTATTCTTTGTACTGTTTCGTCGAAATCTCCTTTTTATGCTCGATTGGCTCCTTCTTCTTTCTGTACCGATAAAATTTATTTATCAGTCTAAATGATTAAAATACACTTTACAGTCTTATTGCATCAAATACTGGACTGCACTTGACCGTTTTCTTGTACTTTGAAATTACAGCTTAAACAGTCAAATCTACCATATGTGTTACATACGCCTCCTCATCATTTGTATGTTTTTAAACGAAATGTTCTATTCATAAATAAATTCAAATTTTAAATTATAAATTATAATTATAATTTTATAAACCTGCAGATTCTGCATTTTGGTTTCAACTTCTGATGACAACACAATATCCTGATTCACCTTACTTTTTACTAGGCCTGTTATACACAAAATGTTCTTTATCTTCCCCTTGTTTATTTGTTATTCAATTATAACTTAAATTATACTATTAATACCTATTTTAAAACTTAAATTAAACTAAAAATAAGAATTTACTCACATATTCAACTGGAATAACTAAAGTTTAAAACCTATTAAAACCAAAGTGTTAAGCTACAAATCTAAGGTGTCAATCTAAACAAAACTCAGTGCCAACCCAGGAAGACTAACATGCGAGTTGCCTGGAAGGAACTAAAGTGCCAACCTGGAAATCCAAAATGTCAAGCTCAAACCAAAATGCCAAGCTTAAATACAAGGTGCCGAGCTCCAGTTCACAGTACCAAATCATGTTCAAAGTACCAAATTCAAGTTACACCCTGTTCACACGACAAAACCCATGGTTCCCTTCAATTTGCACAGCTCTGTGCACGTGCACAGCCATGTCAGACCTCGGACGACGCTTCGACCACCACTCGCCAGTCACATTTCCGTCCAGGGTCACCCTTATCAGATCGTTCAACCTCCAGAACCACTGATCCTCAAAAACACAGTTTGATCCCTTCTTCCCAAATTACACAGCACAGGTTGACCCACTTTCCTTGATCCGCCTGCCTGGCTTCGATCACCAGAAGGGCTGCCGCCACCTTCGACCAACTACCCGGCCACTCGAGCTCCTCCCCTCCCAAAACCGGACCACTCGAACCAGTGGGGACCTCAGACGAGGCGCCTAAAACCCATGAACCCATTAACAGCAAACAACCCTATTTTGCTAAATCTCTCTTAATTTACTCATTTAAAAATTCATTTCGCATTTTTTTCTACATCTCTACTCCCCTCCACTCCTTCCGACCAAGCACCATCGTCCCTTATCCCACGGATCAACGGGAATTCCCCCAATTCTATCCTATGGCCATTTCTTTCTCTCCTATGATTTAGACTTCTAAAAATCACGATTTTTGTTTTAAAAATCATTATCTGGTTGCCTTAACATGTTTATGAAGTCAAAACCTGTTTTTATTTAGTTTGAAAAACTCACTTGAAGTCTTGAAACAGAGAACTGCTAAGGGTTCCTGTTGTTTTATCTTAACATGACAGTAAGGTTTTTTTTTTTCTTGGCTAAGTTTACTTTAAATTTGAATATTTTAATTAATCGAATGAGTATTTAAATATGGTATACTCTATTAGTTCCAATTTCTTAATCTAGATCCATTGATCTATTTGATTTGATAAAGTTTTTCACAACTTGACATGTCTAGAACAACCAAACAGTCAATGCACTTCTAATCATATGGCACTTAAGGGTTTATCAACAAATCAAAGTTTCCTACTTCATATCAGACAGCAAACAACACATGATGGGATACTCATACAAGATCATGAAAGGAATTCAAGACCACTTCATAGTTCAACAACCAAAACTGTAGTAATTTAAAACAGAAAATGTAATGCAAGTTTACTCACCTTTGCTCTAAGAGTTTCTCTCTGGTTTCCTCTTACTGATTTAGTTTGGAATTGTTTGAGAATGTGTATGAAAGTGTTCATGCCATGGTCTTTATATAGTAGTGTAAAATGATAAAAATATTGATGTATAAAATGTTGTCTAGGAATGAAGAGACAAAGAAAAACAGTTTTCAGTCTTTGCAAGCCATTTGAAAGACCACTTTTAAAAAAAAATATTTCTCTCACACAATCAACACAAAATCCTATGACTTCACATGGCCTTAGCAGCCACTTTATGTGAAATATTTTCCTGCGCAAGGACTCTTATTGGAGGACTATGAACCATCAAATTAAATGCTTCTTTCACTACATGTCATTTTTTTAAATCTATCCTAGGACTTAGCCCAAAAATAGAACCCCTTATAGTACCAAACTAGGCTCAGTTTTCACATGCATTAGCTCACCTCTTTCTTATGCAAAAAGTGCTGATTTAACAACAATTATAAAATACAAGCACCTTGGCTTTCAAGGTAGGCAAAACTCTGAAATTTCCTGCACAGTTTTTGCTCACGGCAGGTCATGTTTTGTGCAAAGAAAATCTTGAAAAAAAAAACATTTCTTGAGGCTTAACTAGGGTAGTGATGAACTATGTTTATTCGTACAAGTTTTTGGTGGCTTCTAGTACATATATATGCCAAAATGCAAGTGCTTTTGGGAACATGAAAAGATTTAAAAATTGAAAATGTTGAAACAAGGAAACATTGCCATGTGCAAGTGTTCAAATGCTTTCAAATCATTGTCCTAGAGTAGTCCCTAGTCTAGGCTTTCTCTTGTGTAGTTGCGACCTAGGTGTAGGTGTATGTTTGTCTATGAAATCATGTTTGCAAGTAAATGGGTATTCATGTTTTAATGTTTTCATGAAACATGCATGTTTTGTTAATCTTGCTTTTCAAATTGTATTTGTACTCAAGATAAACTAAACTGTTGTTTGCGATTGACGTAAACACCGGGTCATTACAATTTCCTTTTAAAACGAATTTTATAAATTGTTTTAATTTCATTTTCAAAACAAATTCAACTTTCTATTCAATTTCGGATCAAAATTGAATATTCCATATTATTCGTTTTAAATTGATTTCAATTCGGATTCATTTCTATTCAATTCAATTCAAATTCGTTTTCTATTCAATTCAATTCGAATTTGTTTTCTATTCAATTCAATTCGAATTCGTTTTCAATTCAATTCAATTCGAATTCGTTTTCAATTCAATTCAATTCGAATTCATTTTCAATTCAAATCAAATTCATTTTCTATTCAATTCAATTCGAATTCGTTTTCAATTCAAATCAAATTCTTTTTCTATTCAATTCAATTCGAATTCGTTTTCTATTCAATTCAATTCGAATTCGTTTTCAATTCAATTCAATTCGAATTCATTTTCAATTCAATTCGAATTCGTTTTTAATTCAATTCAATTCGAATTCATTTTCAATTCAAATCAAATTCGTTTTCTATTCAATTCAATTCAAATTCGTCTTCAAATCAAATTCGTTTTCAATTTAATTCAAATTGGTTTTCTATTCGATTCAATTCAAATTGGTTTTCTATTCGATTCAATTCAAATTGGTTTTCTATTCGATTCAATTCAAATTGGTTTTCTATTCGATTCAATTCAAATTTAAAAACAAATATAAATGATATAAATATCGTTCGCGTCAAAATAGCGCATCTCTAATCAACACGGCTTTATAAATTTCAATAATTCCATTTTCTATTCAACAATTGAATATTTATTCCATTCAATGAGTGAATCTATATTTTCGTCAACACATGACTAATCTCAACGGATGAGTATTGTCCACGTGTGACTATTTTTGTTATTTAATATATTTTATGAAAATTAAGGTATCTATCGTTTGATATTAAATCAGACTCCAACCGTAAATTAGTAAGAGAATGATTCCCTGAATATTAACCCCGAAGGCCGAAACCAACATCAGATCAATATCCAGGAGACCACTCATCTTATCTATTTTCCAGTTGATTTCTAATTTTATATATTATAAAGATGTAAATTTTTATTGTTAAAATACTTCGTTCAACACATGACTAGTCTCAACGGATGAGTACAGTCAACACATGAATCTTTATATTATAATATTCTTTATTTTCTAAATTGGAATGAGGCCCAATCAATTACCATATAAAGTTAATTATATGGATTCCATTCAACACATGTATATAAATAGCAATGATACATAATCAACCATCATCCAAAGTGCACTACATTGTATAAGCGTCAAATATAGATATCTAACGCTTATAATAGCCTGTCAATCAATCGATCGACATATAACTAATTATTGGGATTAGTGTATGCCGTATTTTATCCCAATACCCATGTGGGGTTTCAAACAATCCAACACAAATTTTATTCGTGCAGTTGGGCGATGTGTAAAATTTATCGACCCAATCAATATCAGTCAAATCAGTGTATATAGACAAATCGGTCGATTTGTTTATAATTATTTATTTTTCACATCACGTTAAAAATTATATTTTTAATGACCAAATTATTTTATTCAACCTATGAATATTCTATTCGGTTCATTTATTAAATAAAATGATATCTTTATTTTTCTAACTTATTTTAGAAAATTTCGGTGGCATAACGGCACGATACTAGAAACGGGACAAGGCCTAGCCTTATCCCCGGTCTAGTGAAGGCCCACGCCATTCACACATCAATCAAATCCATACCATTTCACCAAACAATTCAATTCAAACCAAATAATCTAACCAACTACACAACCAAACAATTTAACAAACAAACCATCCATGGTCTGTGGATGACGGGTGTCGGGTGCTACTAAACACCGTCTGCATCCTAGTATTTATATATAACTAGAAAAAGAGATTTTGAGTGAGAAGTTCTCACCAATAGCTATTCCAACTCCACGACACTTCATTTATAGAAATCTTCATCGTTCTCGCCTTTTTGTCATCTTCGTTGCCCGTATTCACTACATATGTAAAAAACGAATTTTTACTTCGCTTTTCAATATATAAAAATCGAATTTTTACTATGCTATTCAATATATAAAAATCGAATTTTTACTATGCTATTCAATATATAAAAATCGAATTTTTATTATGCTATTCAATATATAAAAATCGAATTTTTATAATCACGCTATATGGATAAAAATTCTATTTTTACATTGCTACTATATAGATAAAAATTATATTTTTACCTCGCTATTCTCTATATAAAGATTTCGCCTTTTCAAATATAAAGATTTCGCCTTTTCAAATATATCATTATAAAAATCACATTTTTATTTTCCTACACATATAAAGATGATATTTCTAATATTCCTATCATGTAAACAAATTATATTTTTTAATTCTCTACATAAACAAAAATCATATTTTTACATCTTCTATATAGTAAAGATTATATTTTTAATACTTTAAAAATATAAAAATCATATTTTTAATACTTTAAAAATATAAAAATCATATTTTTAACTCGTTACTTATACAAAAATCATTCCTTATGATTTGTAAAAATCATTCCTTTTTGCTTTATAAAAAAAATTAAAACTTTCATCATATAAAAATTTAATTTTCTTATAACTAAAAATTTAATTTTCTTTTCATTCATGCAATTAAATCTATTTCATAAAAGAATTCACAAAAACAATGTAAATAAAAGTAAAAGCTTACAATTTTCGGATCTAGGAGGGAAGAGGAGTTTCACGTTGGTTTTTGCTCAAGGGGGGGGGCTTCATCACCGGAGTTGGTGCCATAGGGGGCGGCTCGGGCCTGTGGCGGCGGCATGGGCTGCGGCTTGGTAGTGGAGGGTCTGGCGGGTCCTGGTGTTGGGTGTCGTGCGCGGTCTTCAGATGAAGGAGGAGAGAGGGAAGATCGGAGCGAAGGGAGAGGATGTGGGGTGGTGATGGGTTCGGAGGTGGCGCGGTGGTCATCGGGGAGGGCGGCGGCTCCTCTCCGCTTCGTCGTCTTCTTCTTCTTCTTCTTTTTCTCTTTTTTTTTTTACGTTTTCGATTTCGACTGAAGGAAGGGGGCCAGAGGGAATTAAGGGGAGGGAGAGAGAATTTTTTCTATTATTTTTATATTATTTAATTTCTAAAAGTTGACTTTTACATACGACCTCCAAACGAGGCCCACCGCCTGTCGTCCATAGCGTATTACCCCCATTCCGAACATAATGGGATATGTATCGTAGGCTGATTCGACTGTTTCGATCAGTTTTCGTTAAAATCAACATATAACTCTATATGTTAAATTTGAACGTGCATTTCTATTTACTGGGGTCGCATACTAACTCGAAAAATTACAGAAAAATATTTTCTAGCTTCGTATTGACGATACAGTCATAAAATAACTAGTTTCGTCGAATGCTGAGACCGTTGGAAAAATGGCCAATTTCCAGTCGATTAAAATCAACTAAAACTGGTCAAACGCGTTTTCCTCTGCCACGCTCACATATTGATTCGAAAAATTATGAAATTTGAAATCTAGCAATAACTTTACATCACGGACCCAACAAAAGTGGTTTCGTCAAGATCCGAGGTCGTTTGCAAAATTCCCATTTTTAAGGGCTTGACTTTCGTAGCGACTATTCAGAATTTTCAACTGGACATATCTTTTGATTCCCGCTATGAAATCTCGATTATTCAGATTCGTTGGAAAGATATTATCAATTAGATCCTAATGTTTTTGGTTTCACCAAAATCCGGTTTATTTTGCACCTGGTACATTCAATTGAAGTTTGAAATTGAATTATCGAACTACCGCGCCATTTTCAATTCTATTTATAATTATATATAATTATTTATATTCTAACGATGACGTATATAAATATATACGTTCGAATTATATTCAAAATAAATTTTCTCGTCGATATTATTTAAAATAATCTATTTTAAATATTCAAAATTCGCTAAAATTGCCAAAATAAAAATTTTAAACTGGTTCAGAATTTCCGGGTTATTACATCTACATTAAAACCTCGCGGTTTTTGACAATGGGGATTTATTGCATCTAATCCGCACGCAGGCAAGCATGTTTATTTTTCTTTTCCACAAACTAATCCTATGTGGTTTCATCCAAAATAATTCTCAACCACAAACAGGTATTTTTCAACCACAATCAATCATTCATGATTTTCACCAAATTTCACATCAACCAATAATCCAAACAATATCACAACCAATATATATCGTCCATGGTCTGTGGACGAGGGGAGTATATGTATATATATATTCGTATATAAATATATTTTGATTTCACTTCAATGTCATTTCGACGCATATATAATTTTTACAACGCATATATAACTTATATATCGAACGTACAACTTATACAATGCTTATACATGGAGTGTACAACGCTTATATAACTCATGCATCGAGTATATAATTTATACATCGTTGTTTTCTATATCGTTTATAAATTAGAAATCTCACATTGGTTCCACTCCACCAAAAATAGCAGAAGACTCAGAAAAATACGCGGTCTCTTCTAGAATGTAGAAGACGTCCACACGAGTCCACTGTCTCTTGTTTCACTGAATTTCGTCAACATAGCAAAAAGATATGATTTTTACAGTGTAACTAGAAATTGTAGCGCTTTAAAGTGCTATAGAATAGTTTAAAATAAAATAGGCCGTTACCTTGAAAAAAATTTCAAAATTAGGTCACAGATTTGCGTGAAATCCGGGCAACGATTGGACGATCAGGCTACGCCACAACGACGGGCTAGGAAGGGCACGCAGGCGCCACCCACGATGGCCAGTTCGGTGGCGCATCGGAGGCGCAATCACGGTGGAAACGGCTCCACTTTCGAGCTCCAGATCTTGAGAAACACAACACGAGAATATCTGATTCAAGTATGGATGGGAAGCTCGTGAAAATCTCTACAAAATACTCTAAAGAAGGGGTTGATTTCGTTGAGTAGATTGAGAGAAAAAGAAGAGAGAAGGCAGGAATGATTTCCGCCGTGCCTGGGAGGTTTTCGGGAAGAAGGTCGGGGAGAGAGAAAGACAATGGGCCAATGATATTTTTTATTTATTTATACAGTTTTAAATTTCTAAAATACCCCTTATCTCCTACGAACTCCGATCCAAACCCAACGACTGTCGTCCCTAGCTAAATACCCCCATTCCGAACACAATGGGATATGTTTCGAAGGCCCATTCGACTGTTTCAGTCAGCTTCTCTTCAAATTAAAAATATAAAACATTCAATATTTAATTTGAACGTACATTTCAATTTGCCGGGGCCACATACTGATTCTTAAAATTTCCGAAAAATAAATCTAGCTATTTTTTGATGATACTGTCCCAACAAAACTAGTTTCGCTGAATTCTGAGACCGTTTGAAAAATGTCTATTTTCAAGGGCGATATATTCTCTATAGCGACCTTTCTGAAAATTCATTTAGTTATAATTTTTTATCCCCACTATGAAATTTCGATTTTTCAGATTCGTTAGAAAGATATTCACTAACAGATTTAAATATTTTTGGTTTCACTAAAATCCGTTTTATTTTACACTCAGTACAGTCATTCAAAGTTTGAATTGAAATTTTGAAACTGCCGCGCCATTTCAGGCCTTGTTTATAATTTAAAATAATTATATTTATTTTCGAACGTTGATTCAAACATAATTTTCGTCATTATTATTTAAAATAATTATTTTAAATATTTAAAATCTACTAAAATAGCCAAATTAAAAAATTTTAACTGGCTCAGATTTTCCGGGTTGTTACAATCTCCCCCACTTGAAACTTTTCGTCCCCGAAAAGGAACAAAGTCAAAAGTGGTTTACTTAACCAACTCAACTTTCAATCTGGCTTCCATTCTCCAACTTTTCAGTTTCTAAGAATTTTCAAATTCTTCAAATATTTGGCTAACACCCTAAATTTTTGAAAAATTCCGCCATAACCTCCTTTGTACGGGGAGGGGTTTGGAAATTTATTGGGCCGCATTAGGTATCCAATAAATCCTAATAAGCATGCACATATTTATAGTGTTATATTCTGGTGTCCATAGGGGAGTGTGTTTAGATCATAACTCCAAAGAATAAATTCTCGTCACCCTATAAATGGTTTTTGTGCCTTAATGACCAGAGAGACATGTTTATTGTCATCTCCAGACCCGTATGGGGTTTTTATTAATCTGGCAGTTTACCGTTATATTTTATATGGTCCATATCAGTCATCAGTTCAACCTGAAAAATATAGTCATCGCCATACAAGCCTCTCACTCGTATGGTAAATCTTCTACCTTATCACACAATCTCCAAATGCTTATGTGGTATATGATGAAGTATGCCTATCTTCAAGAAGTATGCCATGTAATATAGTTCAAAATTAATTGTTACTACCCTATGGCGACATTTATTATTACACACAGAACAACCAGCACTCCGCATCCAGTGGCATTCACAGGAGTTGATATAATAAATAAAATTGCGCATCCAACTCATTAAGGTTTACCTATTTGTCGGGCACGCAAATAAATTTTGTACACAACAGCTAATCCATTTACCTGTTCAAACATATATAACGCACATGTATATATTTCTATCACATTTTAAATCAGTTCAATACTTGATCAATTGCATACATTTAACTTCCTTCTCTTATTGATTTAATTAACTATCATTCTAATAATTTAATTAATCAAATTCACAATCACACAACGCAATCAACAGTCAATTTGTTTTTAACTTTTCAAAAGTATACCAAATAATTCATATACTCTTTTAAAATCATTCAAACTATATAATTAAAAAGTTTACATCCATGCAAATAAAACAACAACAAAGTGAAGAATAGAATGGAAATGCAAAATATGGTAAATGTACCTTGCACCAGAGTCAATCAGAGACATCCACTCTGCTCTTAGGATAGGCTTTCTTAATGCTTTCCTCAGTTTCCCAAGTACAATCTCGCGGATCTCCACTCCATTGCACTTTGACTAAGTGAACCTTTTTGTTCCTCAACTCTTTGGTTTCTTTGCCAATTATCTTTACCAACTCTCTTCTCACAGCCAATTATGGAGTGATTTCCAAATCCTGTTGTGCGGCTTCTTCTACAACGAGATCTGGATCATGCACATGCTTTCGCAGTTGAGATACATGAAATACATCATGCACTCCACACAACCAATCAGGCAATTGAACCCTATATGCAAGAGTTCCAATCCGTTCAAGAATAGGAAACGGACCAATAAATTTAGGTGCCAATTTCCCCGTTTTACCGAATCGGATGACTCCTCTCATCGGAGATACCTTCAAATATACATAGTCGCCAACAACAAATGATATATCTCTTCTTCTCTTATCTGCATAGCTCTTCTCTCGGCTTTGAGCGGCTAGTAACCGTTTCTTAATGAAATTGACTTTGTCCGTAGCATCGCGAATCATATTAGGTCCCAATACAAGTCTATCACCAGGTTCTACCCAACAAGCAGGAGATCGGCATGGTCTACCATACAGTACTTCGAATGGAGACATTTTCAAGCTCGCCTGGTAGCTGTTGTTATATGAGAATTCGGCCAAATGTAAATGGTCTTCCCATGATCCGCCAAAATCAATAACACAAGCCCGCAATAAATCTTCTAGAATAAGATTCACCCTCTCAGTTTGACCATCTGTTTGAGGATGATATGCGGTGCTCAAGTTCAGCTTCGTTCCTAATTCTGCTTGTAATGCTTCCCAGAATTTACTAGCAAAAATCGGGTCACGATCACTAACGATGCTCATGGAAATCCGTGCAGTTTAACTATTTCCTTAAAATATATCTGAGCCAGAATCTGAGCAGTTCTGTTTGGTTTGACAGGTATGAAATGGGCGGTCTTCGTGAAACGATCTACGATCACCCAGATACTGTCATTTCCTTTCCTGGTTCTGGGCAAACCATCTTTGAAATCCATAGAAATATGTTCCCACTTCCCACCTGGAACTTCCAAAAGTTGCAACAATCCAGCGAGCTTTTGCTGATCGCTTTTGACTTGCTGACAGGTGGAACACCGGCTAACGTATATAGAGATATCTCTTTTCATTGCCTTCCACTAGAAAGTTCTCTTGAGGCCATTGTACATTTTACTAACCCCTGGGTGGATGCTCAGTTTGGACTTGTGGCTCTCGTCCATTACTTCTCTTTGAGCTCAAGATTGTCGGAAACACAAATTCTACCTTTCAATCTCAGAACTCCTGCGCCATCCACTTGGAAACTGGAGACTTCGCCCTTTTGAATTCTTCTGATCATCTCCTTAATAAAATTATCGTCTTTCTAAAGAATAGTTATTTTATCAATCAACGATGGTGTAATGATAATACTGGCGATGATCACATTCTTCCTACTGAGTGCATCAGCTACAACATTTGCTTTCCCTAGAGTACATAAAATATCAAGATCATATGCCGCGAGAAATTCTAACCAATGCTGTTGTCTCATATTCAGATCTTTCTGGGTGAATAAATACTTCAATGATTGACGATCAGTATATAATTCGAACTTTTCACCCAATAGATAGTGCCTCCAGATTTTCATAGCAAACACGATAGCTAGCAATTCAAGATCGTGAGTAACATAATTCTTTTCATGTGGTTTCAATTGACGGCTAGCATAAGCGACTACATTGCCCCTTTGCATTAACACTGCGCCAAGGCCTTCTTTAGAAGCATCGGTCCAAACTTTTAAATCCTGATTGCCATCAATAATTGTGAGCACTGGAGAAGTTGTCAATTTTAACTTCAGCTCCTGGAAAGCTGCCTCGCATTCGGGAGTCCAGTTGAATCTCGAATGTTTCTTAGTAAGCTTCGTTAAGTGACTGGATATCTTCGAAAAATTCTTAACAAACTTCCGATAATAACTGGCCAACCCAAGAAAACTCCTGACTTCTGTGGGCGTACGAGGTTGTTTCCAATTCTGAATAGCCGTGATTTTACTGGGATCCACTGAAATTCCTTGCTTTGACACGACGTGGCCAAGAAATTTGACTTCTTCTTGCCAGAATATACATTTGGAAAACTTTGCTTTTAAAACATTCTTTCTCAGAATTTCTAACACTTGTTCCAAATGTTTTTCGTGCTCGCTTTCTAACTTAGAGAAGATCAGTATATCATCAATGAAAACCAAAACAAATTTATTCAATACTCCTCTGAATAACCGGTTCGTTAGATCGACAAAATAAGCTGGAGCATTACATAAGCCGAACGGCATTACTAACCACTCATAGAATAAGGCTGGACCTCGGAATGCTGTCAAAGGAACACACTCTTCGGCAATACGAAGTTGATGGAAACCTGTAGCTAGGTCCATTCATGAAAACACTTGTGCTCCATTCAATCTGTCCAATAAATCATCAATCCGCGGCAATGGATATTTTGTTTTTCAGCGTCTGCTTATGCTAATAACGATAATCTACACACTGTCTGAGAGTATCGTCTGACTTCGGGACAAACACCACTGCTGCTCCCCAATCAGAGAAACCAGGCCTGATCTGACCTTTCCATACTAGCTGTCGCCTTTGATTATCCAACTCTTCTTTTTCCTTCAAGGTCATTCTTCGAGTAGTGTGAACTACTGGCCTTGCACTCGGAACTAAAGAGATTTTAAAATCAATTTCTCTCTACGGAGGTAAGCTAACAACTTCTTTGAACACATCCGCATAGTTCTTGACAACTGGGATATTTTCAATGTTGACCGGAATATTCTTGGGAACGACAGGAACATGATCTATTTGAGCAGGAGAAACATCTAGAGCTGCCCAGAAATCCTTTCTATCAGAATTCGAACCTTCACATGGAATGGTTATATAATTGCCCGATTTAATCTTCGCCCTTACGACTCTGTCGGCGCATTTAACCTCAGCTTCATATTTGGTTAACCAATCCATTCCCAGAATAAGATCAAACTCTGTAAAATTCATGACGATCGCGATAGTAGGAAATCGATAGCAGGAAAAAGAAACTGGAACCCCACAAACCCAACTAAGATCGACAGAACCCCCAACCGGATTATGAACAGTCATGGGTTCTCTGAGCTTCTTCAAATTCAAATCCAGTTTCTTAACCGCATTCTTTGCAACAAAGCTTCGCGACGCGCCTGTATGAAATAATACCTTAATTGGAATGTTTTTGACAGTAAGCGTGCCCTCTAAAACATCTGGCCTTTCCTGACTAGATGAGGTTCCAGGAACTTCTGCAACTTATTTACCTAAGCCTTTTCAGATTTCTTCAATAACCGGCAATCCCGCTTTATATGACCAGCCCGATGGCAAAGATTACATTTCCTATTCTCTCGACCCTTCTTATTGGATTTTGATCCAACATTTCTTTCCTTCCTCGAGGATTTGCAATTCCCTTGAAAATGCCCTGGCTTTTTGCAGTTATTGCATATGGCGGTCGTCACTGGTCCTTCCTCAGACTTAGCCCTTATCTTCTTGAATCTAGGCTTCTTTCTGAACTCAGACTTCATACTGGCCTCAGGCTGTATACTCGCCTCTGGGCTATCAGCTTCAAATTTCCTTTTATTGCTCGAACTGACTTCCTCTTCATCGACTAAAAGACCTCGATTATTTAGATCTTCATACTGATAAGCCATATATATCATTTCAGAAAAAGGAAGCTTCACATGCCCCATTACTTTATTCTGGTATTTTTTTTGAAGACCATTAATAAACCTCAGATTCTTCCTCTTTGGATCTTGAATTAGATGAGGGGGAAAATGAGAAAGTTCATTAAATCTCTTATGATATTTTGGGATATTCATATCTCCTTGTATCAAATAGTAGAATTCATCACAAAACCGTTCAGTTGCTTCTGGAGGAATAAATTTTTCATTGAAAAGCTCTTTGAATCTATCTCAGGTGATATCACTTTCTGGATTATCTTTAACAATCGAATCCCACCAGAACAAAGCCTCGTCTTTGAGTGCCCAAGATGCTATAAATCTTTTCTGGTCATCCCTCAGGTTT
Source organism: Allium sativum (assembly GCA_030737875.1). Classification (NCBI taxonomy): domain Eukaryota; kingdom Viridiplantae; phylum Streptophyta; class Magnoliopsida; order Asparagales; family Amaryllidaceae; genus Allium; species Allium sativum. The sequence goes on from CM060919.1 coordinate 369,347,315, forward strand.
GAACCTTCAAATATTTTCTCAGCAGAGCGCACCCATGCTTGTGTTTGAATAATAGATTCACTACCTGAGAACGGAACTCCACCCAGATTTCTATATTTCATAAATAGAGCTTCTATATCTGGGTCAGTATTACCTCTTCTGTTTCTGGCACTCATTTTCTAGTACTTCTGCAAATAGCAGACCAAGTGTCAGGTCAACAGAAAAGAGATTATAAATCATAGAAACATATACTTGAATGTAAATGCATCTATCGAGGTGTACTTCATTCTGCTATACTCATACTAAGATACTACTGATCCTATCTGTAATGAGTTACTCGTCCTAGAACACTACTGGTTCTATTTCTGACAAGTTCGTTAATATGTTATATTCCAGAACTAAGCTTAACCAAAGCTCTGATACCACGTTTGTGACGACCCCAAACCCCAATAGGACGGTGGCAAGGGTAATCTTTGGAATATAACACATAAACAGATAACAGCAGAACATAAATAATTAAATACACTATAAAATGTATAATAGAATACACTGGATAAACATAATCATCAGAGTTACACAGTATATAGGATCATACTTAGTACAAAATACAGTTCAGCTATACATAAATGTCTACAGTGGAAAACAAAACATAATATGTACAATAGGAGCTGAACAGCATAAAAAGAGATAAATGATAGAATCCATCTTCAGCTCCAGGTATCCAGAAAGAGCCTGCTAAAACCTGAATACAAGGCTGCCCGTGTAGAAATAAGGGCACGCGGGTTTGCAAGTGAAACAAACTACGAGTCAGTCATAGGACTGGTATGAGAAATCTACTTAACGCATTTTACAATATGGCTAATCACAGGACCACGCCACTTTCGCGGAACGGGTTTACTCCATTGGATTGCCAGTGTTTTAAAACAAGTAAATCTCTTAAACATCGCAATGATTTTTATAAAAATGAAGCCATTATAAGACTCAGTTCCCATCACACAATGCAACACAAACCGGAGGATAGAGTTTTACCTTATAATGGCCAAAATATTCTTGATAAGAGCAAAACAAATCATTTGATATTATTGCTAGTGTATATATATTTCAAAAACAATTTCAATCATAAGTATCAATCATAGACAGCATTAATGCCCCATACCACTATGTCGCCATATATAAGTATATAATCAAAACTGCACGATGTCGTATTCGGAAACTGGATTTCCATCATGAACCAAGGCAAAAGATAGTCCTTACCGAATTCGAGACAATCTAGCCCATGTCTCAGGCAAGCGCGCAGGCAAGCCTTGGATCATCAGGGTCGGTCCACCGATGTGGATTAAAATGCCTGAACACTGCGTTTCCCCGCCCTATAGGGCGTAAACTGATCATATCTGACCACACCATCGGCTCCGAAGAGACCGAAGCAAACCGAGGCCTCGCTTTCCGTCATCCACATAAGTAAAATACCCGGGCGTGCAAAACCCAAAGCACCACTCCTAGCTAGAAGGAAACGCATGTCCTCCCTGATGTCCGTCTCCCGTTTCTGGCTTATACCGGGGTGTGAGGCTCGCGAAACAACGCTATACACAAATCTATGCCACACAGGCCGTGCTTTGATCATCAACCACAAGACTTTGCTTTTCAACAGAAGCCTTGATCATCTGCCACTTAGGCATGTCACACAGGCAATTCACTCCATGCGACTGATTTCTATCGATATATAACCTCTGAGCTCGTACGTCTCAGAGAAGGGCGTTAAGCAAGAGAATAAATTCTCCGCCGCCAAACGGATGTACATTTAATAGAGATCAATCAGCACAGAAAAAAATCCAATGTCAGACACACAGTCCATTTACACGTTCGTTCTAGGTCTGAACGAAACCGGAGGCACTCAATACCTCGCATATTTGTACAATCAACAAGTACGTCCGGACGGCTACTACTTCAACCCCGTCAAGGTAGCTACTCCTATCATGAGCATCAGTAGCACCCCTCCATTCGACGTGAAGATCGTCGGTCTTCGTATCTTCGACTTTCACTTGTCGATCAATTATTTGAAATGAGAATCAACTCGGCCTTTTCAAATAATTCACGTATATTTAGAATTTCAAATCAATTCATTTCAATGGTTAAATTATTCGATATCACTAGTTCTGTTTTTAATGTAATTTTCACCCCAAACACATTCAACCATCAAATACCACATAAACCGAGCAAATTCAGTTTATTTCCATTCCATATCGTTTATAATATTTTATAACTATTTATTGCTATTTTTATTTATTTAAAAATAGCCAATTCATTCAAACGACGCTTCAGCCCATAACGCGGTCGTGGCGCTGTTTTTCTCCATATTTGATTTACACATATCTGAAAATCTAACCATTGGATCTTCACAAATTTTATATCATTAGAAAGATCTTTTCAAAACGAATCCAACGGTTTCAGTTTTGGGAAAATCCGACGGTCGGATCTCCCGCACTAATCGTTTGAAGTTACAATTTCAAAATACGAACTACAGCGTCGTTATTCGATTTAATTTAATTATATATATATATATATATACTCGATTCTGGCGCTGATTTTCTTCAGATTTGAATTAAACATTCCAGACAATCCAACCGTTGGATCTTCACAAAGTGGATGTCGTTGGAAAGATATTTCCAAAGCGAACCCACTGGTTTCGATTTCAGGAAAATCCGATGGTCGGATCTCCTGCACTAATCGTTTGAAATCAAGGTTTCAAAACACGAACTATAGCTTCGTTATTCGATTTATTTTAATTATATTTATATATAAATATATATAAATATAATTCTTCCTTCGATTTCAAAACCATATCCACTTTATATATTTGATAAAAATGATATTTTTATCATCAAAAATATTTATTCAACACATGAATATTTTTAGCATTTCATATTCACAATAAAAATGTAGATTTTATTGTTCAATATATATATATTCAACACATGAACGTTTTCGACTTCACACATGCGATAAAAATATGATTTTTATCGTTCCAGTCCTTTATTCAACACATGAATATTTTCTATAGTTCATATATATAATAAAATTGTGATTTTTATGATAAAACAATTTATTTCAAAACAAGATTATTTTATATAGTCTATACATAAGGTAAAAATGTTATTTTTGGTATTAAAACAATTTATTTAAAAGACTAATATTTTATATAGGCTATATATATAATAAAAATGTGATTTTTATCTTTCAAATAATTTACTCAACACATGAACTCATTCAACACATGTATTTCTATTCAACACACGAATATAGTTTCAACACATGAAAATAATTCTAACACATGAATATTATTGAAAATTTCGGCAGCATAACGGCAGGGTAGTTAAAACCGGGACCGTCCCTAGTACGGCTCCTCGCTCTACCTTAAAACCTCGCGGTTTTTGACAATGGGGATTTCATGCATCTAATCCGCACGCATGTGAGCATGTTTATTTTTCTTTTCCATAAACTAATCCTATGTGGTTTCATCCAAAATAATTCTTAACCACAAACAGGTATTTTTCAACCATAATCGATCATTCATGATTTTCACCAAATTTCACATCAACCAATAATCCAAACAACATCACAACCAATATATATCGTCCATGGTCTGTAGATGAGGGGAGTGTGTGTGTGTGTATATATATATATATATATATATTCATATATAAATATATTTCGATTTCACTTCAATATCATTTCAACGCATATATAATTTTTACAACGCATATATAACTTATACATCGAACGTACAACTTATACAACGCTTATACATGAGGTGTACAATGCTTATATAACTCATACATCGACTATATAATTTATACATCGTTGTTTTCCATATCGTTTATAAATTAGAAATCTCACATTGGGTTCCACTCCACTAAAAATAGCAGAAGGCTCAGAAAAATATGTGGTCTCTTCTTGAATGTAGAAGACGTCCACACGAGTCCACTGTCTCTTGTTTCACTGAATTTCGTCAATATAGAAAAAAGATATGATTTTTACAGTGAAATCAGAAACCATAGCGCTTTAAAGTGCTATAGAATAGTTTAAAATAAAATAGGTCGTTACCTTGCAAAATTCTTCAAAACTAGGTCACGGATTTGCGTGAAATCCGAGCAATGATTGGACGATCAGGCTACGCCACCACGACGGGCTAGGAAGGGCGCGCAGGCGCCACCCACGATGGCCAGTTCGATGGCAGATCGGAGGTGCAATCACGGTCGAAACGGCTCCACTTTCGAGCTCCAGATCTCGAGAAACACAACACGAGAAGATCTGATTCAAGTATGGATGGGAAGCTCGTGAAAATCTCTACAAAATACTCTGAAGAAGGGGTTGATTTCGTTGAGTAGATTGAGAGAAAAAGAAGAGAGAAGGCTGGAATGATTTCCGCCGTGCCTGGGAGGTTTTCGGGAAGAAGGTCGAGGAGAGGGAAAGACAATGGGCCAATGATATTTTATTTATTTATATATTTTTAAATTTCTAAAATACCCCTTATCTCCTACAAACTCCAATCCAAACCCAACGACTGTCATCCCTAGCTAAATACCCCCATTCTGAACACAATGAGATATGTTTTGAAGGCCCATTCGATTGTTTCAGTCAGCTTCTCTTCAAATTAAAAATATAAAACATTCAATATTTAATTTGAACGTACATTTCAATTTGCTGAGGCCACATACTGATTCTAAAAATTCCCGAAAAATAAATCTAGCTATGTTTTGACGATATGGTCCCAACAAAACTAGTTTCGTCGAATTCTGAGACCGTTTAAAAAATATCTATTTTCAAGGGCGATATATTCTCTATAGCGACCTTTCTGAAAATTCATGTGGCCATAACATTTTATCCCCGCTATGAAACTTCGATTTTTCAGATTCGTTAGAAAGATATTCACTAACAGATTTAAATATTTTTGGTTTCACTAAAATTCGTTGTATTTTACACCCGGTACAGTCATTCAAAGTTTGAATTGAAATTTTGAAACTGCCGCGCCATTTCAGGCCTTATTTATAATTTAAAATAATTATATTTATTTTCAAACGTCGATTCAAACATACCATTCGTCGTTATTATTTAAAATAAATATTTAAAATCTACTAAAATAGCCAAATTAAAAAAAATAAACTGGCTTAGATTTTCCAGGTTGTTACACAGGGCAATCCTAATGATACATATAAAATTCTAAATGCATGCACAACCATTCATAAAAATGCAACATTCAAGAAATGATTCAACCATTTTTCATACATATTTAAAATAAATTAAAAAAATGCACATGCATCCGTATGCAATTATGTGAATGCCCTAGTTCGTCGATCTCTAACTAGTGCCTAGTGTGTGTATATGCATCCACTAACAAACACTTGCATCTATGTGAATCCATTCAATCATAACATGTTCTATTAATCCTACCATTCATAGGCTACTACCTAAGACTTATGATTTAAACGATAGGAAAAATAGATTAAAATTCAAAGCTTAGGAAATGATTCAAAGCGTACTCTCAATGAGAAACAGAAAAGAAGCGTGAATCCTATCCTCTGCTTCCTAAGTCGCATCTTCACTATGTTATCCCCATTGAATCTTAACAAGATTGATCTCTTTATTTCATAGCTTCTTCACCTCATATCCGAGCAGGAACTCTCCTGACTGATGCCTCCCTCTCTACCTCGATCTCCTCCAGAGTACTCGGCTATACTACTATCGTGGAATCATGTAAACACTTCCGCAAGTGTGAAACATGGAATACATCATGAACTCCTGTCAGGCTCTCCGGTAGTCTAACTTTATATGCCATCTAACCTATCCTCTCTACTATAGGGAACAACCCTACGAACCTCGCGCCAACTTCCCTACTGAGCTGAACCGAACAACACTCCTCAAAGGTGACATCTTAACAAAAAAAACATGTCTCAAACTTTGAACACTAGACCTCTCCTCCGCTGATCTGCATACGACTTCTATCTATCCTGGGCTGCCAACATTCGCCTTTGAATCAAATCTATCTTCTCTGAGGTCTCCCTAACCATCTCAGATTCAAGTAGAATTCTGTTTATGGGGTCCCACTGTTGATGTGTCCGACGCAGATGCAAACTTCAACTGCCCAGTTGGAAAATCTAACGCTACCTAAAATTAGTACGTAATAGGTCAACGGGAAAGTAAATAACTACTTATCAACAATGGATGGTTCACCACATTTGAAACTTAAAACGAAGAGAATAAACACATGAAATCTAAATTTTTTTAAAAAAAATGGAGATTATGGTCACGTGTCTATTTTTTAAACTTATTTTAAGTAATGAATTATATTCATGCAGTTTCAAATCACTCCTAATCATTTTTTTTCATTTTTCATTTTAAATTAAACTTACAATTAAGTTTTAACATTTTGTTCTAAAATCATATAATATCGAAGTCTTCTTTGTCAACTACTATTTTAAATTTAATGTTTGACATCAAATTTTTAGTAGCCCACAATTCTAACACTCAATAACTAAATTCAAAATGTTATACATATAGATAATTAGACAAATTATTAAATTACTTGGATGTTAAACTTACAAAAATGAATTTGGTGATTTCAAGAAAGAGAAAGTGAGTTGCAATAGGTATACTATGTATGGTGAATAAAAATTAGGCAAATTTTTTGGTGTACACAATGTATTTACGAAGCACGAATAAAATTTGGCTTATTTATGTTTTTGAACTAGAAGTGTAGGATGTGAAGATAAGATGCAACATATGGTTTTGACAATGGATGCTTACCTTAGATTATGCAATTATCGCTGCATTTTCGCTTACTTCGTTCTTAAAATAAGGAATCAACTCTCAGAACTTATAAACAATACAAAAGGTATATATGAGAGATCAATCGGAAAATTTAACTATTTACAACAACAGCTGGTTTACCACATTTTGAAATTTAAAATAAAGCGAATAAACATATGAAATCTAAACATTAAAAAAAGTGGAGCTTATGATCACACATACTTATTTCATTAACTTATATATTTAACATCGCGTTATTTTAAAAAGTATATTTTACATTATTATTTTACAATTTTATCTTTTAACATTTTTTTTGTTTTCAAATTTACAAGCCGCTTTGGAAAAAGGTGCACTATACGTGGTCGTGAGTTGTGAAAACGATACCATGAACAAATAATAAGGTTGCTAAAATCACCTATATACCACCTTGTTACTCTTATCGTTCTCGTAGTAATAATAGAAGTGTGTTTAATGATATATGCCGAAGTTTCGGGATAAAAAATTGATGTAAACGTCATGCTACAAATACTACCGAGTAAAAGAATAAACACCGAAAAAGACATATTTGGTTTATTTACACAGACGAAACGAAGACACCCGCATAAAAATAAAAGAGAGAGGATGATAAGTCTATGCGAGCAGCAAAATTATCCGCAAAAATCCCTTCAACGTCCCCATCATCCCAGAGGAGAGAGAGCATGGCGTACCAGTGCTCTCAGACGCGATTGTCAGACACTCCGTCACTTTTCTACCCTCACCACAAACCGCACCCACTTACCCACCCACTCTACCCCTCCCCCCCTTTTCCATTACTGCACACCACAATAATAAAGTAATCAGACGCGGGCCTACCGGATCTCGATAAGTCCCTTTCCGGGTTCGTTGTTTTGGGTGGACGTTAGGATGCAACCTGCAGATTTGTAAGCGACGGTTGGGGCCCACTTCGATAAATGGGCCCCCAACTCCTCCCCATTTTTGATTATAGCAAAAATAAAAAAGTAATCTGCGTATGCTTATTTCGTACACAGCAATAACAATAATTATTGATATAAAATCAAAATACGAAGAGCACATGACGAAAGTCGGTCGTACGTACCGAAGTAGCAATCATAATGATTGTTTTTCTATCGTTATTTTGGGTTTTTCCGTCCTTTTTCTCCACCTTTTTATTTTGCCATATTTTCCGTTCATTTACAAAAGCTCAAAACGGCGGTATCACGGGTTCAATTACTTAAACGAAGCACCATGAATGCACCATGTCAGAGCAAAGAATTTCTTTCCGGTTTCAATATTATTTTACTTTCGCTGCGAGCCCATTATTGTGGGCATGTTTACGTTAATTTACGGGCTGTAAATCAAATTTCATTTTCGGACATATTGATAAAAAAAATGACATTGCGTACTTCAAGAAGAAAAGGAGTGACAGCAGCGAGCCAGCTCTGGTGACGGAGATGGCATATTTATGCCTCACTTTTTTAATTTACTTTTCTGTCCATTCCTTTTTTGTATTTATTACGAATTTATCTTTTTACCCTTCACGCCGTTAACTGTTTATTGCGGAGGAGGTGGGGACCGGGGGATGTGAAAAAGCAGCAGTCACAATCGTAGATTCTCTAGTTTAACAATGGAAGCAAAAGCTACTGCTTTCGTGCGTTGGGAAGGTAAATATTGCTCTGACAGGTACAGTGCGACGCCGTTTGCTGACGCCGTTAGCGTCTTGTCGTTTGTGTGATTAGTTCAAGGAAGGGGATTAGTTTAGTATTTGACTTGGGTAATTTTTTATTAACGGTGGTTAAATATTCGTGATTTGATTGGGATTAAGGAGAATGTGGGTGGGTGGTTAGAGGAGGACACGTGGAGGTGAGGAGTTTTTTTTATTGGTGCTCCCTTTGGCCGAGCAGAAAGGTGAGGGGCAATGATGGGATTGGATCTGGGCCGTTGGTTTGTGGGGATAAATGATGGAAGGTGGGCAAAAGGTTCTGAGCGATTTTGTTGGGGGGAGATAAAGCTGAATGGAAATGGGCAATGATTTAAAATGAAATAAAAAGAGAGACGATCCAAAGGTTCATGATGGAATGTACTTGAGATTATAGTACTTGTAAACTTTATAATCATAACTGATACTTTGAAAACATATAATTGTTTAATGTATGCGCGAAAAGAATAAACTGTTAAACAAAATAAAGAATTGGAATTTTGAATAACTTTGGTTTTTGGGTATGTATATATGGAACTACTCAATTACATCTCAACAGGTAAGTAGGTAAAGGAAAATACCTTCTAATTTCTACTATAAATTTTTATTTAAATAATGATGGCAGTGGATAAAAAAAGATAAAACGATAGTTATTATTTAGGGTGCGTTTTTTACAAGTCCCTATTTACTTTTAAAATGTAAAAAAAAAAACGACTGTAAAAAGAATATGAATTACATCCCTGTTTTTGAACATCGTCTAATAAAATTCCGATATTAACCTCTTAAACCCTAAAATCCATCGTTCCAGGCTTTATCATTTCAATTATTGCAGCGCACGAGTAGGACAGACGATCTAAGAAGAAAAATAAAATTTTCCAGCTGATTTTCATGTTTTGTATCTCGATCAAGTGTAACAGCATAAAATCGTTGCCGATTTGATCAGAAACTTTCATCGATATGGCGAGAACGAAGGTAAAAATTTGATTTAGTTATTTTTCTGTAAAACAACAGATAATCTTGTCTTATATTATATTGAAATATGGATTAACGTCGAATTGTTGCATGATTATACGATTAAATACAAATATTCATGCAAATTTGGTTGAAAAAATGTTTTCGAATGTAAAAAAAATCAGTACAATCTCCTTTTTCAAATTTGAAACTATCCGCTGACTCGTGCAACTATCAGCAGATTCATGCCTAAATGTATGCATTTAATCACAATTGTTGCATGTAATTGTGCAACTATTATCTGAGTATTGAATAATTATATGCATTTATCCAAAACTGTGGAATGCAATTGTGATTTTATTACATAATTCTTGCATAATTCTATGCATGTAATTAGAAATTTTGCATGCAATTCTGAAACTATCAACACATTATATTCAATTCTAATAATATTTGCATGTTTAGATGTAGATAGTAAAATAAATTGCATACTTTTATGCACATATGTTGAATAGTTGAATATGCATTTACACACATAATAAGTGCATATTTGTACGCATGAATTCATAATATTTGCAAACTTGTATGCATAAAATATAATCACTTGCGTACTTTTTGCTGATTTCATAAATGTTATGAAATTAATGCAGATATTGAGAATGTTTGCATATTTTTATGCAGTTTTCATAGTAAATAGAGTAATTCTAACAAATTGTTTTTTTTTTTTTTTTACAATTTCTACAACGACAATTGTGAAATGTTTGTAGTAAATATTTGAATAATTTAATTTAGATTTCTTGAAGAAATGTATATAATTATCTTCTGTATTTGCTTGCTGATTTCCAAATATTAGCAAAATTATTGTAAGAGTTCATGAATGATTATAATATATTGTTAAGAATATTTGAAAACATGTTTGAATGTGGCCAGGATGCTCAAACACTTGTCGATAACAATTCATAATAGATGAGCACTAGTGTCCATTTATTCCGAATACCTGCACTCTAAATGCATTTTTTATGTTTTTTGGCACAATTATGTGATGTTATTACAAATTTTTGTACAGTTCTGAGCTTATGTCCGTAATATTTGCATACTTATGTAAATCAATTCTATATAGTAGCACACCAGTGTGCTATTATTAAAAATACATGCTTTGTTTGCTATTATTAGCAGGGCCGGCCCTGGGTATTTATGGGCCTAGTGCGAACCCAAAATTTTGGGCTCTTAATTTTTTATTTTTTTTATGTAATTGAACTTAAGTGAAAATGTGTTTTTTCTACCGTGCATCTCCATTGAGAAAATTGCGTGTTTCAGCAAATTCATAAAGTTTTTACCCACGTTTTCAATCTGTCAACTAGAGGTCCACACAAGCCACATCTCCATTTTAATATATTGATCGATGTCAACAAAACATACAATCATATCTACTTTTGCATAGATAAATTACTATCAGGTACACGCATCCTGACAAGAAAAAGCATCTCTAGTAAAGGTAATACAGTTTTTTTTGAGGCCCCCTGGCCTAATGGGCCCTGTGCGGTCGCACGGCTCGCACTATGCCAGGACCGGCCCTGATTATTAGTAAAAGTTGCACATTTGTATTTAGTACAGTTTGAAACCTTTTGTTAATAACTTTCTAATCCTTTTTACAGGTACCTATGGTGGAAGATGATCCTATATGAGATGTTAAAAAAGAGAGAGCGTTAGTAATTACTGAGCAGCCGTCTAAATCTCAACAATTGGTGAAAGAAGGATAAATCGAAGAAGTACGGAAGAATCCCAAAAAGGATAGTGTGTATAGGAATAATTTAAGGCATTCATCGAACTGATAGAGAAATTAAAGAAAGATGATCTTTATATGTATAAGCATTTTGTATTTCTTGAATGTATAATGCTGTGAACTTTTACGTGCTGTTAAAAATTTAGTTCAATTTTTTAATATTAATTCTGTATTTTTTACAGTTAGTTTTTTTCCAGAAATACCGTGTATGCAATCATTCTATATAGTTGGATAAAAGTATGCAAATATTATGTATAATTCCATAGATGTATGCAATTATACTGAATATATGTATCAACTTTACTAGTATACTGCATAGATGAATAAATGTAAGAAAAAAATTCATAGAAGCTACATACAGGTAGGAAATTATTCTTGTAAATGGATAATGTACACAAGTATTATTCATTGTTGCATAGAAGTATGCAACTATTCTCTTTATTTACATGCAAGTATTCAAAATTTATCGTTTTTGCATACTCTGTTTTAACTTTGTCTACTTTTTTCCCCTTTTAATCCTGAATTTTTTAATTTAATCACCTGATTCTACGGTTTTAATTTCATTATTCATTCCTATAATTTATGAAGTTTAGTTCTTACATGTCAATATTTAATAAAAAAATAAAACATCTTCTGGAGTAATGCTGCAAAATATATGCAGTTACATCAGGAGTTGTATTGAAACATGCATATAAGTATACAAAATATTACGAATAACTGTACACACGACAGCATCAAATCATAATTTCATGTAAAATTAGAAGAACTTAATTCAGTTCACAAAATAAAATGGTAATTCAGTTTACACACTACATAATCATACACACGTATTTCAAAAAACAAAATAGCAGTCAGCATTTTCTAACAAATACAAACACCCCTTTCTTCCATTTTAATTTCTTCATCTCTAACGATTTCTTTGTCCTCACTTCCATGCTTCATTGTGTTAATAACAAACATGCACCAATATTTGCAGGACCACTGTTTAAAAAAAAAACATTAATCAGCCTTATCTGTATGTATTCAAATAAAATTACAAAAACATAGACATATAATTATAAGTAAATGCATACATATTTGTAAATAACAGTAATTTCTGCATATTTATATGAAATTTTTCAGGATATTTCCACATATTTTATTAAAAAATATATCTAGAACACTTGTAATATGCATATATTAAGAATATATTCATATATGTATGCAACTAATCATTAGGCACACAAACAAGCAGAAAATCAAATGAGCTGAATATTTGTATGCATATATACAAAAAATATGCATACTTCTACGCAACTTTTCTGAATACATCCAAACACATATTATACCAATAGTTGCATTTTTATATGCTCATATTCACAATATATGCATATTTTTATACATATATGCAGAACAGATTAAAAAATATGTTGACAAATTAAACTGCACAGCTAAACAGTCAGCAACAAAAATAAAACTTTATAAAATAATTAAAATGCCCATCAATAAAACAGGCCAATTAAACTAAAACATAATAATGAATCGGCTGTAAAATCAGTAACAAAAAATATCCATTGATAAAACAAGACATTTAAAATAATTCAGAATAATGAATCAAACAATAAACGATTGCAAAATCAAATCCGCATACCAAAAACAATATTAGAACAATTTGCCAATCACCTGCAAGAAGAAAAAATTAGAACAATTTCAAATTGAAATCCGCATACCACAAAACGATTTCAAAATGAAATAATGCAAAAAGTATAAATCACCTGGAAGAAGAAACATCCATTTTTTAAATGAAGGATCGATCAAATTAATTCTCTGAAGAAATCAGAGAGAAACCCTAATTATAATCGCTGAAAAAATGACGGCGCAACCATTAACAAAGATATACATGACGATGAAAAAACAGATCGGTGGAATGTATAATAGGTCACGTTAATTACGCTGTAATTTGTGTAAATGGGCAATTGAGGAAAAGAAAATGCGAATATTTAAAAATAGGGATGAAATTTACATGTAACTAGTATTATCGTACAACGGAGGGAAAAACCGACCGTTAAAGTTAAATTGTATACTATCAAAGAAAAAGTCTTTATTAATTCTCAATTATGAATTTGAAGTAAAATTAACTGCGTTGTTTGAAATAAAAAACGAAAATATTTTAGAAAGTGTAAATCAAATTATATTAAGGTTTGAACATGTAAGTTAGTTTGACAAATAAGAATTGATGTCATTGTATTAGTATAATTCAAGCACATTCAAGTACATCCATATTATACCATTAAGGATTAATACGCTACAAAAGATAAGTTTCTGAAAGTTCTAAATCATTATAGAGTTTAAAAAATAGAAGGAAAAGCAAGCAAAATATTAGCTCAAAACATACCATCATATTTTTGAATATTTAATTAAAAAAGATTAAAAAAATAAGAATAAATGTAGTAAATAAATCAAATATTATTGAATTACATTATCTATACAAATAACATTGAAGTACAATTGTCATTAACGATAACTAACATTACTACAATAAAAAAAAAAATAGGGCACATACTATACTCATTAGAAACTGCACTAAGTCTAAACATTGAGGTAATCCTAAGATAAAATGAAAATAAAAAGATTTGATAAAAGTTCAACAATGATAGAACTTCAACTAATAAATCCAAAATAAGCTAAAGTGCATGTGAAATTATAAACGGGAAATAACCACTCCGGTGAATTGTATGTGGCTCCGTCCATGGATACAGTACAGGTATTTAGCTCTTTAATTACATCTCGAAAACATTATTTTTTGATAACATCAGTAATATTTTTTCATTTAAGAAAACCATTAAGTTTTGATGTCCCATGAGCTCAAAGCCAACATGCTGTACACGAATTTTATAGATGCTTTTATGACCAAATCTAGGTTCACAGAGTAGACATCATTTGGGTACTGTTCAAATGACACCAATAAGGCTAACAAGCAAGGAGACAAGTCTACGGTCTTGCCAGCTACACTCCTAAAATAACTTTACACACTCAAATGTTTGAGTATTTTATATGTAAAATACACACATACACACAAGCATATCGTCTAGAATTATATAATACACCGGAATTACCAGACATTATAGATTACAGCAAAAATAATAGGACCATGTAGATAAAATTCAAAGATATCATGTAAATGTATGATAGTGTATCACAACTCACCTCTTGTTCAGTATCACACGATAAACGTATAACTTGATAGAAAATATAAGGACTGGTGTAAGCACTTTGATATAGTAGCTCAAGGAACTGACCCTTTTAATATAATATTGACATACATTTTTCACCTCCCAACATGGAACATCATGCCTATGCTTCATGTCCATGGCCATAAAGTTCTGTTTCATAACACAACGTTATTCACATAAGTTGATGAGGACACAATCTAGTCATAGTAAACAGATGCAATGTAACCATAACAAATGTTGAAATATAAACATGCAAGTAAGAAAGAAGTCATCCGGTGCATCAATAATGAGGGAATATAATAATTTATGATGATATTATATTGTCACAATTTGAATTTGTGATTCACAATGTCAGCTGATTTGGATGATATTATGTATTTGTTTGTCATCTTGTAGAGAAAAAGCATAGAATAGATGAAGACTTGTTATCATCACAAAACAAAACCAAGAAACGAAAATCAGAAGCAATGACTGCAGTACAAAATTAAATGAGATACGAGAGGTGGTGCATATTTAAATAGAACATTTAAGCATAGCCAAATAATAGTACTCATAACAAAAAACCCAAAGGTGAAATAATCTTTAAATTGTTAAGCTGCTCTAAAAAGTGCTATTATATCCATGACAGGACACATGGATACCAGGCTACCAGCATTGCATTGGTATAAAAGGTGATGGGGGTGAAGAATACCTATAAATAATAATTTACCTCAAATCCGTTTCATCTTATCCATCTCCAACTTAGCTACGTGAATATTTTCTGAAATGCGAATGTAGGTACAATTTTAGCAATATACAAAATAAAAGAATGGAAATAATAATTTACTACAAGAATGCTAGTAGGATTACATATAAGGAACAAATGAACATATTAGGAAATTTTAAAGATGCATAATCTTTTAGTGCAGACATGCAAGAATACCTATGATTATATTTTACATGCAAGTAGCAAGAAAACCAACCGATTCTAAATAAATTGGAAGTTGTATGAACTATCTTGGCATTTTGAGCTAGGTAATTGATTTCCAAGAGCAGAGTGAACTAATTACTTCAGATAGTTGGCATGAATGGTCCGATCTCTGAACATATCAACTAGCCACCAAAAAACAACCAACTAGAAAATAAGAGGTAAATTTCTCGTACACTCAGGTTGACATAAAAGCGGTCATAGAATAATTGAACTCCACATATGAAGAAATAAGAAAGTGTATGCAACAAAAATAAAATTATGAATATCCAAATTGCATATTATAAGAGCGCATGAGCTAAAGTAGAGGTAAATCTATATTAATCTAAATAAATATTTCGGAGTACATTCTTAAGTTAAGAAAGGTATTGCTAATTTTTTTTATACTCATGTATATTATTGTTGCAACATGGTTATCAATTCAGTCATAGAGAGTTCCAAAAGCTGAATGTTTATGGTCTACATATATGTGAAGTGTCCAAAGTAACTTCTTTTACAGGAGGTGTCATGAAATAGAGAGAGAAACGTTGATTGTAATGTTAGAAGAAAATAGCCAAACGGGAGGAGAAAATACTGGAAAAAAGCATGGAAGAAATAAAAGAAGAGAAAGTGATTCGATGTAAGATCCAAACATTACAAGACTGAATAATTTTTCATAACTTACCTTATGCAGCTTTACAAGAACATGCAAACGATATGGAAACTATTTGTTGCTATAAAACTTCAAGTGAAACTATTGTAACAATCAACCAAAGATCCCAACACAAATTTCTCTCAATGCTACATAAATAATGGATATTGCAACATTCAACCGCAGAACATATGCTAAAATTAGAAGTTAAAGTAACTTACTTAAAATCTACTGAAAGGTAAACAAAATCATAAGAAGACAAGTGATCTTCTCCTCCACCACTAATATGTTCACTGCACTGCATGTAGAGCCCCTCAAGCGAGTCCAACAACAACTTACGAGTGCAAATGTCCATTCAACCAATTAACTCAATATTCATAGGTTCTGCTTTATATTCAATTATTTAAATCAAAAATGTAATTATCTATAATTGTTTGGAACATTTATAGACTAATACCGAATCAGAAATGTAATTAAATTGGCAGTATTATCAATTTTGAACAGGTGAAGAAACTAAATTTTGGATATAGTTGACTAATTCAACTATTTATTTGAATTATCTAATCAACATTTAATGACAAATGGTTAGGTTTTAAGAATGTTTCTCGTAACGTGTATCTTGGTTATCCAAAATGAGCAAGATGTGCGTCATTCCCAAAGAGTTAACAGTCTACCAGGTTCAATATGTCTACCCAAAGCCATGATCCGAAATATAAGAGCATACAGTTTTTATTTCTCATTAAACATTAACAGTAAAAAATATTTTTGTTTGTACTCAACAATATAACCCCAATAAACATGCATTAAACAGTAATTAGGGGAAAAACATGAACCTGAAAAGGTTAAACATTTGGATAGAAGCTTCGCTCGGTGAGGCAATGGTCTAAGGAGTCGGAGTGGATGCCTATACCAAATCAGGAATTCCATATTAGAAAAAGTAAGAATTATTTTTTGAGTTTCACTAGCTTCCTTTCTTGCACTTCTCTTTGAGGATCTAATGGCAAGGATGCACATTCAAGAACTTCTAAAGCAGCAGAAAGGACGCTTTTACCAGCTAACCTTGGCGCCAAATCTTTAGGACCTGTCTTGCATTCGACTTTAACTTGGCATCATAATTTCAAACACATTGATAACCATACATGCAATGTAATTTGCAAAGAGAAAATAGTAACTTATTCTCCTACTATCCTACCTTACTCTTAGATGCACAAACGATTCCAAGAGCTGCACCGTGGAACATGCTATTTCTAATTCAACCTTTTAGACATATATAACAAGGTTTGTAGTTCCAATCCAAATACCATAGATTTTGACCATTCAAGTTTGATTTCAGTAGGGACCAAAACAAAATCAAACCAAAACCCTGGCTTAAAATTCATTTTTAGCACCAGTAATGATTCGATCATGTCAAATATCGACATTGCAAATACCTGTATATTGAAATAAATTTAATATTTTCACAGTATATTTTGTATAACTGCTAGTATTTGCAAAAAAATAAGTATAAACAAAGAATGTTGCATCGAACAATCTTTTGTGAGTATTACTATTAACAATTAATCATTATTTTTTCTTTGTATCTTATTTCTTGATTAAAAGTAAATTACACATTTTGATTCAATAAATTAATTAAATATATGTGTAACCAAATAAAAAAATTAGCTAATAAGATATGGAATTGAAAATGAAAATTTTAAAACTCATGAATTAAACCAAAATTTCTAGAATTACTGAAACCAAATCAAGAACATATAAAACCTTTTGTAAAAACTAAAAGAAACTACAAATACTTGTAGTAAGGCTAAGAATAAAAGTAGAGTTTTATTCTATATATGAGTCGAAACTACAAATACTCGTAGTAAGGCTAAGAATAAAACCAAATACTCGTAGTAAGTTTGCTAGTACATAAGGTTCTGGAAAAGGTCAAAATTTATTCCTCTTAAAGGCTTAATACTTGACATTGACATGAATATCGCTGATTGCACCAACTTATGGTCACATAAACATGAAAGGATGATACCGGGTTCGAAGGACGTTGAACAAAATCGAATGGTGCGATGGAAACTTGAAATGGACTTAATTAATTCTAAACATTGAGACGTAACCTATACACAGGAAGATGTATAGGAAAAAAAATTATAATTAGGAAATACCAAAACCTCGGTGAAACATTGTTCCTGTAGCAAGACGGGAAAAATTATTAAAATTTATAACAACAGAGGATCATGTACATTCAAAAAATCAGTTCAATTTTGTCCCAGCATAGCATTTGAGTAACAAAGAATTACTTGCAATTATCTCAACATCTCAAAGGTATGCTTTTAGATTACAAATAAATTATGATAAGCTATAACAACTTTTCATATGTTCAGACTTAGAGCATTTACATCCCTTTACAAGGACACAAACAAATTTTGGCTGCTTTTTTCCGAAATAGACCAGATATACAGACATGATGTGATACATATTATCCAACTTACAAATTGCATCTGAACTCATCTTTGCAAGAGATTGTTTCTCACAAAATTGGCAGTATCTTCAAAAATCATATTTCATACGTAAGGTTTGGAAATGAAAATTTTATTCATCATAAAAGCTTAGTATTTCACATTGACGTGAATATCGCTGATAGCACCATCTTATGGTCACATAAACATGAAAGGATGATACCTGGATCGGAAGGACGTTCAACAAAATCGAAGATCTGATAAATTGAATGGTGCGATGGAAACTTGAAATCGTTTGCGGGTTGTTTTGGAAGATGGGTTCTTTTGCGATTTAGATGTGAAAATTTATAGAAAATCGGTATACGAGAGAAACGGGAAGAAGGAGGTATACGGGAAGAATTCATGAAGAAGGGATAGGGATACGAGAAAATCAGGGCAACGCGAAGAAAAAGAATAGGTAGAAAGAATTTGTATTTAAGGAAAACGCAGATAAGAAGGAAACGACGGAGATAAGATTATTGTTGAGCGAAAATTAAGGCTTAATTTATTGGCTCAGACAATTTGGTTTTGGCTCTTGCTGTAGGGAAACCTCCCTAACAGTCGGTTTGACTCCCTAACGGTCGGTTTGATTAAAGGGGAGGATGTGAGCCTAATTAAGTTTACTTTTAAGGATGTTAGCCTAATTTTCACTATTATTTAAGTAAGAATTTGGTAGGAAAATCAAAGATATTTTGCACTATTTGAGACGTCGTTTCTCATTTATGGAAAGTTGATGTCACCTGAGCAACTATACGAGCTAAAAGGCTTTCTCATTACGTAACCATACTTCTTTTGGAATTTGGTTTGAGGTACAACCGCAACACATTTTAGATTTCAAATCACTAAACTCATTTATGTATAACAACTTCAATTCTCAATGCTGAAGTCGTTGAATATTCACGGTTGAAAATAAAGATACACCTTAAATTACAAGTTTTGAAGATGTTCTAAATTTCATTTCTATTCACAAAGACGAAAAAAAGTGCGTATTTCTATTCTTCAGCTTAAAATAGTCCGTCGTCACCACATCACGAATCGTGCCACATTCCACATTCCTAAGTTACCGTTCGCCAGGCCAAAACGGACCGTTTGCCCAACAGACGCGTCCGTTGAGCAACGGTCTATTTTGATCCGTTTGCCCAATAATTCAAAATTGGGTTGTTGGGCATCGACGCGTCCAACACGTCGAAGTCCTACGGTCCAATTTTGAGTTTTTTGATATAAATATTTTTTTTAATTTATTTAATAAATTTAAGTTTTTTAAAAATTAATAACTTGTGCAAATGAGATCCTTTTCAGATGCGGTTTTTTGTACGTAATGAAGTTGGTTTGAACTGAACTAGAGTAATTTACAATTTTTCAATTTATTTATACATTTGTGTAAATTAGTGATACATATTATTTATTAAAAACAAATAATAAATTAATTAACCATAAATCAATTAAATTAAAAAATAAAAATAAAATGATCTGCTTAAATGGTCCGTTTGAATCCGCAAACACATTCTCCGCTAACTAAAATACCCCGCTAAAATACTCCACTGAATTACCCCGTCTTAATACCCCGCTTCCGCTTCACTCAAACATACCCTAAGGGTGTGTTTGGCGCAAACGGAAGTGGAGAATTTGAGCGGAAAGTTTGAACGGAGAATTGTAGTTAGTGAAGAATACGTTTGGCATGTTAAGCGGACTATTTGAGGGGAGCATTTAAGCAGACCATATTATTTTTATGTTGCAATTTAATTAATTTACGATTAATTAGTTTATTATTTGTTTTTAATAAATAATACGTATCAATAATTCACACAAATAAACACATAAATAAATAAAAAATTATTAGTTACTCCAATTTAGTTCAAACCAACTTCATTACGTAGAGCACTTCGATACGATCGCAACGCAAAAAATCGTGTCTCGGACGATCTCATATGCACAAGTTATCAATTTTTAAAGTTTTTCAAAAACTTAAATTAATTAATTAAATTAAATAATTAAGCTAAACAAAGCGATTTTATTAAATTAAATCCGACGTGTTGGCCGCGTCCAACACGTCGGACCCCAACGGACCGATTTTGGTCCGTTGGGGAAACGAGGCTGTTTCCCCATTCAGAAACGGACGCGTCCAACGTGTCCATTTCTGGAATTCCCAGTTAAGGGTGCCGAACGGGACCTGAGTTGCCTGCCAACGTTGTCAGCATTGTCATTCCCACCGTCACTACATCACGACTTCATCACTTCCTGCCACATTTCACACCCCACACTCCTATATTGCATGCCAACACTATCGGCGTCGTCATCCCACAATCATTGTTACCAATGTCACCATCAAAATCATTAAATTAATAATCGTAATTACCAACTATGAATACAAGTATTCAAATCACTTGTTGATGCACAAAAATACGAAACATTACATAATAATAAATCAGAATGCTATTCAAGAAAAAATGTTAACATCATATGTGATAAACATTGTAATAATGACTACAATTGTTAAAATGATACTATATGACAACAATAAAACATGTAATCTTACATTATTATTCCAACCTACGTAATGATACAATGAAATACGTACAAAGCACGATGTCCTACATAGGGGTGAGCGTTCGGTCGGTTCGGTTGGTTTGGACGTAAAAATTCTCAAATCGAATTAGAACCGAAAATTTTCCAAACCGAACCGAACCGAATTAATTTCGGTTAATTCGGTCAGTAACCGAATTAACCGAGCTTAAAAGATGTATTGTTATCCAAATGATGGATTCACTCAAAGTAAAACATAAATTCATGTTTGGAGAAATTTTATGTACTACATTTTATGTTTATGATAAGATTAGATCTGTTTGCAACAAAAGTCTTTGTATTATAAAACTAAACTAATTATTTAAAATACTACAAAACCGTAAAATTAGATGATAAATTAAAAGTTCGGTTAATTCGGTTAAACCGATAACCAAAAAAATAATATTTTACAAACCGAATTCAAACCGATTTAGTTTTGAAACCAAACCGACCGAAATGAACCGGTTTAGTCGGTTATTTCGGTTTGAACCGAATATTGCTCACCCCTAGTCCTACACAATAATAAAGCATAGTGTTATTTAAAACTAGCTGTTAGCATTCCAGTAAAAAGATATTGTAAAACTACTACAATTATTTAACATAATACTAATTGCATTAAAACACAAAATTTATATTTGATTTCCGATAATATAGCATTATTTAGAAACTTAACTGTATAGATTATTATATAAGAATAGTGCAATGAATTATGAAACGAAATCTGATAAAGTATGGTTTAACTGTATAGTCTTCGTCTTGGATGTTGATTTCTTTTTTAGGTTGTTTTTATCCTTTTACTTGTCTATTTTTTATGCCCTTCTCCTTATACATGTATATATGGATATATGTCTATATTTTTATATAGGCATATACTCATATATATGTATAAGATACTGATTCCCTTTTTTAGTTTTTTTTAGTTTACAGGTTGTAGATATTATAGTGGAGCTTTTGTGGCAGCTGGTTGGATTGATCTCTTTGATGAGACTTGGGTTATTGGTGTATGATGAGTAGAGACGTTTGTATTTTTTTGGTGTTTTGCTTCATCACTTTTGTTCATAGTTGTTATGTGTAGGGGAACAGATATACTTCTTATCGGGTGGTGGCCTTGCCGGAATTCGATAAGTAGTATGATGGGTGGTGGCCTTGCCGGAACTCATCTTTCTGTTATCCCTTACTTTTTCTTTATGGGTTACTCGTTTTTTGGTTGTATTCGGATATTTGTATCTTTGTATTTTATTATATATATGTGTGCTCTCTTCCTTTCAGAAGATCACACATTTTTGCTCAAAAAAAAGTATGGTTTAACCTTAACTAATAAACCTTTACGATTATTTTAATTCAAGCATAAAAGTGGCTTTATGGAAGGGATAAAATTATGGATATATCTGCCTTCATACCCCTTCATCGTCTCCTTCATTCTTCTTATTTCTAAAAACAATCAAACCAAAGTAGAGGTCGACGATTAAAGCATTACAAAACATGAGACATGAGGAAGAAAATCAAGAGAAAGAGCTTAGGAAAATTAAAGCACATGAAATTTCGACTTTGTTATCCATTATAAGGTGGATAAATACTACAATAATTTATTTAATCTCTTGATTGATTCGATTATGGACAGTAATTGATTCTATTATATTTGTTTTGCCAAGTTTAGGTTGAGTAATTATTGTTGCATAAAATAATGATTTATGATAATTATTATGAATTTATGTAAGTAGATTTTGGATAGAAACCCATGATTTAAGCCCCTAATGTTTTGCAATTGATATGTTGTACTTAATATTTAATTTGGAGATAGATTTTAATTTTCATGATTTCCAACCAATTATGAATATTTAATAAAAAAAAAATTAAGATGGAAAACAGGTTATTTCCGGGCTTTAATTATTTAAAACTTAAACAATGATTTTAGATTAGAAATATTTATATGATGAAGAGAATGATATTATCGAATTTCCATGATTTTTGAAGATAATTCCCGATTAAAATTTAGCTACCATAATGTTATTTCGCTAGTAAAGCTTATGGAATGATATTTAATTAAGGATGTTAATTAATTATCTCTTTAATATTAACCTTGAGAAAAAAGGCATGATTCTCATGATTTCTGAAAAGAAATTATAAATTATGAATTGCACCAATAAGATTTTGACATATAATGGAAATTAGTTAAAAAAAAACTTTATTGCAAAAAATAAATTCTAATGTTGATTGCTGCTTTGTCATATGTGATACAGGGTGTCACCACAACCATGTTGCCTCCACTTGTATCGCCATTTCTTTAACAAAAGGGTAGGATGTCAACTAAGTTGGTATGTAACAATTTTACTATAGGGAAGAAGGCAAGATGCAGCAAAGCGACGTATATCCCTTCTGTATCGACTAATGCATGTCACTTATTTTAAAATCAAAGGTTGACTCTGATATTTAATAACTTAGTATACCCAAGGCATGTTGCCTTCAATTTTCAATGTTCCTTTTAAGAGGTGGAACGACACACTATCATTTATCCACTCTTCTTTTCCATCTTGTTTTATCAAATGGTTTATTGTGCCGACACCCTGATGGTGAACATACTTGTATGCCTTTTTTAGGGTTGCCTTATTTTATTTGTGTTATGGACACCAGACGGTGTCACTCTCTTTTGTGTTGCCCTAAGCTGGATAGGAAAGGGTGATATACTATCTTGTATAATACGTGCTAAGTATATAAGGTTGTAAGCCCATATTTTGAGGTCAATTGTCTTGCTTTTGACCCTAAGAGTTTTGTTTATTTGTATACCTTGGGTAAAAAGTCAACACGAGTTAGTGCGACATAGGTATCGCTCCATTTTTTGTCGTTTATTAAATGTGGATAACCATATTCATTTTATTTTGGCATAAGGAGAGACGACATGGATGCCACTCCATTCTTTGTTATTGTGGATAACCAATTATTGATTATATTATAAAAAGGGGATACCAATATTATAAATGCAGTGTCTTCTTATATCAGCCTACATTAGGGATACCGATACTTTATTGTTTGAAACATGATGGTAAATCACTGAAACAAATAATTGGAGATCTAAATGGGTAGTAAATCGATATACATTGAATATAAAGCGAAATAATCTAATTAGGTATACCAACGGATATGGGCTATATTCTTAGAGAATAAGATCTAGTTTTGAGTATGATGAACATGATGGGTTTATAGTTATCATAGGAAAGTTATAGAATATGTGATGGATAGCTTACAAGGTAGGGATATATATATTGTGACGACCCCCATCCGCCTAACACTTGCTTTAAATAGCATAAATAAAGAGTTGCACACATATCAGGTTGATATATGGCGACCATCAGAGAAGAAACAAAAGTAAAACCTATCATATAACTCATAGTGCAAGGATTAAAATATAATCAGAGCATATATAATATAATAGTAGTTAATCATAGCAAAGTGAAAATATCATCTCTATAGAATCATTGAGTTGTGTACAAATTGTTATAATATTCGAATACATTAAATCATCACTACATATCCCTCAAAGCACATGAATAATAGCGGAAAGTATCTACAAGTAGAGAAATACACCAAGCTCTCCTAGCTCGTCTCTAAAATAGCTACATTATCACCCAACCTATTATTTAGTCTGCTCATCAGCATCGTCTATGATCACTGATGAGCACTCAAGATAATAAGAGGAAACATAAAACCTTGGGTCATACAAAGTATGGTGTAAGTGATAAATGACTATAAAATTATACAGGAGAATATGCTACTAGACAAAGGCATATAAATCATACTTGTCATGTCCCCTGCAACCAAAGAGTTTACACATAATAACTAAGTAATATATCATATTCAATGATAATAATAGTGAATACAATAGTAGAACATTA
Organism: Allium sativum; assembly: GCA_030737875.1. Taxonomy (NCBI): domain Eukaryota; kingdom Viridiplantae; phylum Streptophyta; class Magnoliopsida; order Asparagales; family Amaryllidaceae; genus Allium; species Allium sativum. Next base: position 369,372,276 of record CM060919.1, read on the forward strand.
TAGAAGAATCTAAGCAGCCTCCTTAACCACTTATATTCCTAATCCCCACTCTAGCATCCTACATGTAATAGCCTACCCAAAGAGAAAGGAAGAAAGAGCATCCATAAAACAAAAACTGAGTTTCCACCACTTTATAGCGTTACATACATGATAACCTGTATGATCATTCTTGCTTATGCCAGAAGCTAACGGAAATATTTGTTTCTTTTCAGATTTTCATGCTTTTAGGACTTCATCTGTCGAGCAATTTGCCTTCAAGACCTAATCGTCCAGCAATAGATGCCCCTTCTTAGGGTCTAGGCAATCTGGAGTACACGACCATCACTTATAGGGATAACGGGCATCCCCATGATACCACCTCTTTTAGACAACAATTAGAACACTTCGAGTTATCAATGATTCGTTGGCACTTCCAATCTCAAGAGCCTTTTCAGCTACATCTTAGGTTTGAATCCCACTCAAAGCAGTTCCTTATCCCCCAGCCTCATTCCATCTTGAGCCGTCTATCACAGACTCAAAACTTCATCGTGCCATAACCTCCACCTCATAGAAGCAATAACAAGGCATAACTTCTAGTGCAATCCTGAAGATCCCACCTTGATCCTCTATGTGTCGCACTTCCTGAGCCTTCCTCGTGATAGGTCGGTACCGTTTTATCCCATATGGATCAGTGTAGACCATACACTAGCCAAAATTTTGGCTAATGCACCTCTATTGTTCAATGCACACCTTCTTGATGTCTTGGACTTCAACCCATTGACTCTGGCCTCTGTCACTTTAGTTTTAAGTATCATAACTGATCCATCAACCAAGTAGCACTTGGCTTATCTAATTGCTACCAAATTTTCCAAACAACACCTACTAGGTAAGATAGGAAAAACCATATAGGTGTCTTCTTCATTGGAGCTACTAATATAGTTTAATACTAATCCATCATGTAGATCGGCACCAATCCATAAAGGTTGCCCCAATGAAGATGCGATTCATGGTGTAGCTTTACGCCAAGCCTGGAGCCAGTCTTCTAAGTTTCATTCAACTCCAATAAACTTCGCTCTCGATATGCACTGATCATCAATCTAATAAAAGATGCACAACACTAACACATAATTCAAGCATAGCAGCCAAATCAAGAAATGCATCAATTCTAACAATAAATTAAAATAATTTCAAACACATATAATCATTCAGCTATATGCAAACATAAATCAATCAAATCTAATCAAGGATTTAGCATTTAATGTGGTTACTCACTAATTACATATGACCTAACATACTGACTGTGTAATTACACAATTAAATTTACATAGAGTTTCTTGATTTGAATTTAACTACATCTATCTAGGTTTAGGGTTATTTTAACATATAGATGGTAAAATCACTTAATCACAATATATACTCCAACATAGACATGTGAAAGATAAGAATCACTGACCTACTCTCACAATTCGATGAAATCGATTGGGAATCTAATTCGAGCATCAAGCAATTGAGTGAATTATGCCACCAATGGCAAGTTCTAATCAATCAATGTAGGTCTAACTTCTAATTAGTAATTATAGATGATTTGTTGTGAATTTGAGTGCGGATTTGAGAATTTGGGGATGGACTATAGCAGATATATGGTTTGGGGCTATTAAAAATGAGAGGGAAGCCACCATCCTGAAGTAACATAATAGGTTATAACATCTAATTTAGCTTATATTAAAAAAAAAACTGAAACAAAACTACTCAAAGGCAAAATGGTCACATAAAAACTTGACAAAAGTCATGGACCTGTAAACATTTCTAAAAAAACATGTCCCAAAATATTAGTGTCATATTCATATGACTTCAAATCAATCAAATAGAATTATTTTACGGTCTTTCGATATGTAAAATATAACTCGTTACATCTTCCCCTCCTCATTCTAGGAATTTCGCCAACAAAATCCCTAAACGAACACAAGTAAGCTAATTATCACATGTACTTACCATCTACAAGAAACAATTTAACATCAAATCTAGAATCCAAGCAAACAATAACAAAGAAATTCCTACCTTAGCATCCAAGTAGGGGTCTAATTGCCACCCCTACTCAAGGCAGGCCTATTTCAAACACACGCACACACACACACACATATATATATATATACACACACACACATGTATATATATATATATACATACATACACACAAACACACTAGACATCTCACATTAAATCGACCACTTTTAGATGTTGGATTTGCCGGGCGGTTCCGGACAGGTTTCTACTACAAGTTTGGCTTAACCTCGCGTCTTAGTGTACTAATTATAATGGCCCATGGCACCTAGACCTCTCATGTTAACAAGTCTTACTTGTAGATGCTAGATATGTCGGTCGGTTCCATGCAGGCTTCTACTACAAGTAACGGTTAACCTCGTGTCTGTATGTCATTAATTATAATTAAAGCCATCAACTCACGCATATACAAATACGCATACACATTCCTATTGGGAATATTCAAATTCTATTTCCTAATTTAAACATATTTAGTACGCACTTAATATGCATTAATATTACGTTTAATTACGCTATAGATATATAGGTGTGAATTTAACGCACGAGGATAACGACCTAACGCTTTGAAATGTCAATCCAAACAATCACAATTAAGGTATACAAGTTATTTTCCCAATCAATTAACATAGTCCAACATGCATATTCTCATTTAATAATAAAAAGGGAAATAACAACACATATATTTGGATAAAATTTACAACCTAGGCTTGAATAATTATTTAAATAATAGAAATATGGGCAAGGTGCAATAAATCCAATTACATATGCAAAAACCTTAAGTGGGTAGACCCATATTTGTAATAGTTCATTAGACATTGGATGTTTGACACATGACAATCGTGTGGTGGATATATATCATGTAACACCACGAATTTCGGTTAATGCTAAAATTCACTAATTACAGAATAAATAATCTCAGATGTGAGAATTGGGGGAAACGGGCTGCGTCATTGCGTTCGTCTCGGAAAAATACGCGAAATAGAGTCCGAGTTTTCGAAAATCGGAGTCCGTATGGCCCAGTTATGGCCCGATGAAGTTTGCAGAAAATTCTAAGCTAAAAACAGATTTAATAAATTAAATTCAGATTTTAAAAATAGAGCAAGCGGGGCCAGGCGGGAGAGTTCCCGCCCTACCCATGTCGACAGGGCTGTCGACAGGCCTGTCGACAGGGGGGTCGACTTGCCTGTCAACTTGCCTGTCGACAGGGGTGCGGCGTCCAGAGAACCTGGGTGCACCAGGTTGCACCAGGTTGGGTCTTAGGCTGGCTTGGAGGGCTGGTTTCTGGAAGCTTCTTGGATCTGACGGGCCTAAATCAATCTAGGGTTAATCTAAGGGTCTAAAATGCAACCTAATCCTATAAGTAACACCCTAACCCTACCCTAATTCATTCATAATTAGATCTTGTAACTAAACTATGGCAAAATGAAACTTGATCATGGCCTCCACAAATCAATGAAGAGGAAAGCAAGCTAATCAACCTCTCTAATCAACCTCTAATCCATTCTAAGCATCTTAATCTTCTTCATTTGGAGTGCAAATTGCTAGTGGTGAGTTTCTATCACTTTAACATCAATTGTTAAAGTAAGTAGATTAGGTGTAATGAGACTTATGGTCTTGAATGCGGATTTGTGAGTTTGAATCATTTGTAATGATATGCTAATCTATGTATAATATTAATCCTATGTTTATGCATGTTGAATATGTAAGTTTATGCAAGTTGAATATGTAAGTTTATGCAAGTTGAATATGTGAGTTTATGCAAGTTGGATATGTGGGTTTATGCATAATAAGTAATTGATTTTATGCAAATTAAGTATGTGGATATTATGCATGATGAGTATGTGATTCTATGCATGCTAAGTATATGATATTATGCAAGTTTAGTATGTGATTCTATGCATGCTAAGTATGTGATATTATGCATGTTTAATAAGTTGGTTTATGCATGTTTAACAAGTGGGTTTATGCATGTTTAACAAGTGGGTTTATGCATGTTTAACAAGTTCATATGCAAGTTACATGTATGATAATATACAAGATATGCTATGCAAGTTACATGTTTGTTAATATGCAAGTTACATGTATGATAATATGCAAGATATGCTATGCAAGTTACATGTTTGTTAATATGCAAGTTACATGTATGTTAATATGCAAGATATGCTATGCAAGTTACATGCTTGTTCATATGCAAGTTACATGTATGATAATATGCAAGATATGCTATGCAAGATACATGTTTGTTAAAATGCAAGTTCATGATGACACATTATGCAAGTTTATGAGTTAATATGCAAGTATGTGGATGCTTATGCAAGAATGTGAATGCTTATGCAAGTTATGTGTATGCTTAAATGCATGTTTAACATGTTATGCAAGTTATGTATGCTTATGCAAGTTATGTGAATGCTTATATGCAAATTTAACATGTTATGCAAGTTATGTGAATATATGCAAGTTCAACATGTTATGCAAGATATGTGTATGATAATATGCAAGTTCATATGCAATATGTTATGCAAGTCATGTGTGATAATATGCAAGTTTGGGTTAAATGTAGTTGGGTTACTATATGCTCATATATGCAAGTTGACACCCTCTTAACCCATGACAAAGTTATATGCTAAGATTTGGTTAAACCCATGATGTTTGTGATGGATCTTCCCTTTTATTATGTCGTGAAATGAGAACGATTTGCGTGGGGAACGATGGGGTTAATAAATATGTTAATTTAAAAGTATGGTTGGGTGTGATTAAACATACCATAAAAATAAATTAACATAAGTGGGAATTTACCTATTGAGTTAGGTCTACCCCATGGGAATTTACCTATTGAGTTAGGTCTACCCATGTTATGAAAAACTTGATATTAATTAGGGATAATTAATATAAATTGTGAGGGTGATTAATTAGGTGTAATTAATCGATTAAGACACGAGGTTGGACTCAGTTGTAGCGTAAAACTGCCCGGACCCAACCGGCTTAACCAGTTGCTACAAATGTTAGCCCAATGTGAGAGGTCTTAGGCACAAACTAAATACGTGATTAATGTAAAGACACGAGGTTAGACTCGGTTATGACATAAGGCTGCCCGGACCCAACCGGCTTAACCAGCGGTCATAAAAGATAGTCTAATGTGAGAGGTCTTTATGAGGATCACGGTCTTAATTAATTAAGAAACACTTAACCATATAAGCATGTAGTGGGGCATGAGGGTTAAGTGGGTGCCTTGGGTGACTTGTAGTAACTAGTGGGGTGCCTTGGGTGGCATGAGGAAACTAGTGGGTTGCCTTGGGTAGCAATAGAAAATACGATTAGAATACTTAACCAAAGTAGAACATGTAATTAAACATGATTAAAGGGTTAAGTAAGTGCCTCAGGTGGCATGTGGGAATTAAGTAAATGACTTGGGTGGCATGTGGAAATCTAGTGGGTGCCTTGAGTGGTAATTAAAATATGATTAAATGACTTAACCAGGATTTATAACATGAAGGTAGACATGATTATTAAAAAGGGTTAAGTGGGATACACTAGATAGAATAACAAGCTTAGGTGGTAGCTTGTGGGGGCCCATCTCAACCAATATCCCAAACGTATCTTAGTGGGCTCGACTCAAGTCGAGTGACGGGACACGCATATTGGGCTTGACTATAAGAGGCCAAATCGGGTTAGCGGTGGCAACGTAAGACCAACGGGTTTCATATGCGTGTGTGGACCCGGGCTGGTTAGTAAGTCGTTGTTGCATCGTGTAGGTATAAAACCGTGCACCGTTGATAACATCAGGTTGCCACTTTGGGAAAATGATACACCCCATTGTGGGACCAGCACGGATATCTACGTTAGGGAGCCGATCGCTAGGGAGTAGTGGGTACACCTAGGTAGTTAGCTAGGGGTACACGGAACTACTGGGTAAAAATTACTAAGTACATTTAGTAGGATCAACCTTTAAGTAGGAATTACTCTTGGTGGGTAGAACTGGTGTGGTGCAGTGTAGGAATTACCCTTGGGTGGATAAGTCTGGGGCGGTGTAATCTAGTAATTATCTTCGGGTGGATAAATGCGTCTTTACAGTTATCTTAGTTTATCCTAAGTTTACCAAGCTGCCTAGTGTATCCATTAATCCCCAGGCGTTACCGTATATCAACTTATGTCTGCTCTGTTTACTTTAACGATTGTATTGTTAGGGTTATAGGACTCACTCAGACTTATGTCTGACCCCGTTGTTTTTATCTTTTTCCCCCAAACCCAGGTTATCAGAGTGGGCTTAGTGCTAGTGGGCTTTGATCAGATTGCTGTATCTATCCTTTGGAGCTTGGACCGTTGAAGTAAAGCTCAGTTCATCCTTCCTTTTATGGCTATTGTTTACATAGTGGGATTATGTACTTATTTTTATCAAGATGGATATTTTGTACTTGACTCTTGTATGGTTTTGTGATGTAACCAAACATGTTTTACTTTCCGCTGCAATGAAATGATGATTTAAATTTTCAAGTATTACTTATATCTGTCTTGTTGTAATTTTACTGTTCTATATTCACTTAAAATACTTCACCAAAACTAAGGCATTCCCCTCTTATGAGTGACCTTAGCGGGTGTGGGGTGTTACACGTGGTATCAGAGCTTAAGGTTACCAGAACAGATAAAATTTTAGAAAAACTATTTTTCTAAGAAAATTTTTTGAAGGAGTATTTTCAAAAACATGTCTTTTAAGAGAAAAGTTTTTGAGAGAAAAGCATAATCCCCGATAGCCATATCTTTATCTTTCGAATTCTCCGGTTGAATCTCTTCCTCTCTCTCATTTTGAGTTTCCCCTCCGCGTATAGATGATCTTTCTAAGATAGATAAGAATGGAAGACCACTTCAAGGGACTTAGACGTTAGTTGGATTAGAAGTAGGTTCAAGAAGGAGGAGGACTTGTAGTTACCTATTGGATGGACAATGGGAGGAAGGCTTAAATAGTTGTTTGGTTAATGAAGGAAGAAACCTCATTGGTGGGAGGTTGCGAGTGGAGAATGGGAAAAAGAAGGCGAGTAGTTATCATTTAGGAGGAATAGGACATTTTATTAGGATTATCCAAAGAGGCAGGGGCAAGGTACGGAATCTTCTGGAGGGTAGTTGTATTCCCTCACGACTAAGGTGCCGGATGGGGATAAGACCGTCTAGGTTGGAATTTGAATTTCTTTATTATCCGATTCAAACTTTATTTGATTCTGATGTATCGAGTTCGTTTATCGCATCATTGTTAGTTGAGTCACTGCACTTAGACACCAGTTTGGTAGATGATCCCTTAGTTGTTTCAAACCCAATTGGGGCTCCATGATGTGTTTGGGTTTGAAAGTTGCTATACTTAGCGTTGAGTTTAGATGTGATGCTTGTTGGGCTTCACGGGCTATGGGTTAGTTGTGAGCATGGACTGGTTATCCAGTAGGGGTGCCGTTCTTGATTTTGAAGGGAGAGTTGTTAGGCTTATGACCCGCTTGGGTAACACTCTCGAGATCTCTTGTAATCCCATAGAGACTGTTATGCTAGGTTATTTAGAATCGCTTGACACGTCGGTCGAGAGTTTGCGATCTGTTAGAGTGGCCCGGGAATACTCGGATGTGTTTGAGAAGGTGAAGGGCTTACCTCCGGAGCGGGAGATTGACTTCCGAATATATCTGGTAAACAATGCCAAACCAGTGACTTGGCCAGTGTGCCACATGGCTCCTCGTGAGAGGAGGGAACTCCATAAGTAAGTGGGCAATTTGCTTGAGAAGGGGTTCATAAGACGAAGTATATCGGAGTAGGGGTGCTCCAGTAGTTTTTGCCACGAAGGCGGATGGGTCCCTCAGACTTTGTGTAGGCTAAAGGGAACTAAATAAACTCACAAAGAAGAATAGACACCCATTGCTGAGGATTGGTGATCTCTTTGATCAGTCGGTTGGCGCCTCAGTGTTTTCGCAGTTGGATTTGCCACGGGGTTCGTCAGTTGAAGAGTGGTTGAGGATAGTATAGAGAAGACTGCCTTTAGGACTCCGGATGGTTTTTATGAGTAGCTGGTGATGCCATTTGGTTTGACGAACGCCCCCGCATACTTTGTTGATTTGATGAGAAGGGTGTTCTGGGAGTACCTAAATAAGTTTGTGATGGTCTTTGTGGATGATATCTTGGTCTTTTCTAGGAGCAAAATAAGTTTTCGTATGTGCTCAATAGGGTGAGCAAAGCCAGTTATGGGAAGAACGGTGGTTTTGGAGCGAGACTGGCGAGGACATCCAAAGTTGGTCAAAGGCTTAATTGTTTAGCCATTATTTATTTTATTAGTATCATCTCACGTAGGTCGCCTGAACTCGAAGGAGATATCCCTTGGGTGTTTGTCTGATATTGGTTTAGGCCTTTGGGGCTTGCATTTGGGGGATGTCGAGCTCGACTAGGGTGGTCTGCGTGAGAGATGGACAGTTGTGATGATTTTGGATGGGATTCTTAGCATCCTATGAGTTTGAAATAGCGTATACCCATGGCAAGGGAAACATGGTAGCGGACGCCTCAAGTAGAAAGAGGTTGTCCCTGAGTTCATTGTTCGTTGAACGACGGAGCTTAGAGTTTATTTCTATGTTTGACTTTAGACCTTCCGTTGACTTTGTACCCGGTTTGCTAGCCTCCTTGGAGGTTAGGCCTACTCTTTTGGGATGAATTGACGAGGCATATCGTGACGACCCACAGTTGGTTGAGTTAGTAGAGAAGCTCATAAGGAGGGGGAGTCATCCAGCCATTTGAATAGGTACACCCTAGATGGTAAGGGGTGGTTGCGTAGAGACGGTAGACTTTGTGTACCGCAAGACGAGGGTTTAAGGAAGGCTATACTTGATGATACACATCGGTCAAAGATGACCATTCATCCCGGTAGGGACAAGATGTACCAAGACATGAAGCGAGTTTTCTTCTGGGCCGGTATGAAGAAAGACGCGGCCAAGTATGTCGCTAGATGCTTGGTATGCTAACAAGTGAAAGCGGAACAGAAGAAACCCGGAGGGTTGCTTCACCAGTTGGAAGTTCCGTAATGGGAAGTGGGATAGTGTCTCGTTGGATTACCGAAATCAAGGAAGGATAATACGGGGATCGGGCTTATGGTGGATAGACTTACTAAGTGTGCCCATTTCATACCCGTGAAGAGCAAGAGGACTATTCCATGTCTAGCTTCAGTTTACCTTCGAGAGGTTATTAGATTGCATGGTGTACCTTCCAGTATAGTGAGCGATCGAGATCCTATCTTCACTAGCGAGTTTTGGAAGAGTTTGCAAGAGGCGGTAGGGACTCAGTTGTGTTTTAGTACCGCATATCATCCTCAGACGGACGGCCAAACTGAGAGGGTGAATCGTATTTTGACGTTATGTATTTTGGATTTTGGAAGTACATGGGAAGAGCATCTTCCATTGGTGAAGTTCGCGTATAATAACAGCTTTCAGTCTAGTATTGGTATGGCTCCTTTCGAAGCTCTTTATGGAAGGCCTTGTTGATCACCTACATGTTGGTGGGAATCTACGGATAAGATCTTGGTTGGGCCAATGTGGTTAGAGAGACTTCAGAGAAGATTGACTTGGTTCGAAGAAGGATGAAAGCGGCGGAATCTTATGCGGATAAGAGGAGAACAGAGCTTGAGTTTGATATTAGGACATGCTTTTTATCAAGGTATCTCCGTTGCGGAATGAGGTTCACTTTGGATCTGTTGGGAAGTGAGCACCAAGGTTTGTTGGACCGTTTCCTGTTAAGGAAAGGATTGGACGGATAGCATATAGGGTGGAGTTGCCTGAGAGACTTAGTAGTGTACATGGTGTATTCCAAGTGTCACATTTGAGGAAGTGCCTACACGAGACCGCATAGGTAGTAGAGCCGAGTTTACTTAGGGAAGTGGAAGTAGAGCGTGATGCGACGATTCGACGAGCTCCTATTCGCATCCTTGGGTCAGAAACTAGGAAGTTGAGGATCAGAGAAGTTCAGCTAGTTAAGGTGCAATGGGGAGATGACGGAAGCAATGCTACTTGGGAGACGGAAGCGAAGATGCGTTCTTTGTATCCATTTCTTTTTGAGAGTATAATTTCTCCTCTATCGTTTGCCTAGTACTTATCTTATCTTTAGTATGTCCTCTCGTTAGTACTGTTTGACCTTTAGATAGGGTAAACCTATGGTTGAAACATGTGTTTGAGACATGTTATGGTTGATGGATGCAAGTGGATGCAAGTGTTTGCTAGTGGTTGCTCGTGGATGCATATATACACACTCTAGGCACTGGATCGGCTCAGTCACTTCATATTGCATATTGCATATAATTGTGTGTAGGTAGCTATATTTATGGATGTATAATGATTGTGTTATCATATGGATGATGCATTTTGGTGAATGATTGTGCACTCATATAGATACTGTATGTGTCGATAGGGTTATCTCGCATACATATTGGATGCATGGCACTATCATGGTATGCATATGTTCGTACATTAGATAGGGAACATATACACACACTTTTTGCATATGCTCATACATCATTAGAAATTGTTTTAAGGACAATGGATGCCCGTGGTTGATGGATTGAGTAGATGGTTGTTTGGATGGTAGGATATGCATTCTCCTTAGCTTAGAGATTTCGGGGACGAAATCCTTTAAGGAGGGGAGAATGTAACACCCCGAATTTCGGTTAATGCTAAAATTCACTTATTACAGAATAAATGATCTCAGATGTGAGAATTGGGGGAAACGGGCTGCGTCATTGCGTTCGTCTCGGAAAAATACGCGAAATAGAGTCCGAGTTTTCGAAAATCGGAGTCCGTATGGCCCAGTTATGGCCCGATGAAGTTTGCAGAAAATTCTAAGCTAAAAACAGATTTAATAAATTAAATTCAGATTTTAAAAATAGAGCAAGCGGGGCCAGGCGGGAGAGTTCCCGCCCTACCATGTCGACAGGGCTGTCGACAGGCCTGTCGACAGGGGGGTCGACTTGCCTGTCGACTTGCATGTCGACAGGGGTGCGGCGTCCAGAGAACCTGGGTGCACCAGGTTGCACCAGGTTGGGTCTTAGGCTGGCTTGGAGGGCTGGTTTCTGGAAGCTTCTTGGATCTGACGGGCCTAAATCAATCTAGGGTTAATCTAAGGGTCTAAAATGCAACCTAATCCTATAAGTAACACCCTAACCCTACCCTAATTCATTCATAATTAGATCTTGTAACTAAACTATGGCAAAATGAAACTTGATCATGGCCTCCACAAATCAATGAAGAGGAAAGCAAGCTAATCAACCTCTCTAATCAACCTCTAATCCATTCTAAGCATCTTAATCTTCTTCATTTGGAGTGCAAATTGCTAGTGGTGAGTTTCTATCACTTTAACATCAATTGTTAAAGTAAGTAGATTAGGTGTAATGAGACTTATGGTCTTGAATGCGGATTTGTGAGTTTGAATCATTTGTAATGATATGCTAATCTATGTATAATATTAATCCTATGTTTATGCATGTTGAATATGTAAGTTTATGCAAGTTGAATATGTAAGTTTATGCAAGTTGAATATGTGAGTTTATGCAAGTTGGATATGTGGGTTTATGCATAATAAGTAATTGATTTTATGCAAATTAAGTATGTGGATATTATGCATGATGAGTATGTGATTCTATGCATGCTAAGTATATGATATTATGCAAGTTTAGTATGTGATTCTATGCATGCTAAGTATGTGATATTATGCATGTTTAATAAGTTGGTTTATGCATGTTTAACAAGTGGGTTTATGCATGTTTAACAAGTGGGTTTATGCATGTTTAACAAGTTCATATGCAAGTTACATGTATGATAATATACAAGATATGCTATGCAAGTTACATGTTTGTTAATATGCAAGTTACATGTATGATAATATGCAAGATATGCTATGCAAGTTACATGTTTGTTAATATGCAAGTTACATGTATGTTAATATGCAAGATATGCTATGCAAGTTACATGCTTGTTCATATGCAAGTTACATGTATGATAATATGCAAGATATGCTATGCAAGATACATGTTTGTTAAAATGCAAGTTCATGATGACACATTATGCAAGTTTATGAGTTAATATGCAAGTATGTGGATGCTTATGCAAGAATGTGAATGCTTATGCAAGTTATGTGTATGCTTAAATGCATGTTTAACATGTTATGCAAGTTATGTATGCTTATGCAAGTTATGTGAATGCTTATATGCAAATTTAACATGTTATGCAAGTTATGTGAATATATGCAAGTTCAACATGTTATGCAAGATATGTGTATGATAATATGCAAGTTCATATGCAATATGTTATGCAAGTCATGTGTGATAATATGCAAGTTTGGGTTAAATGTAGTTGGGTTACTATATGCTCATATATGCAAGTTGACACCCTCTTAACCCATGACAAAGTTATATGCTAAGATTTGGTTAAACCCATGATGTTTGTGATGGATCTTCCCTTTTATTATGTCGTGAAATGAGAACGATTTGCGTGGGGAACGATGGGGTTAATAAATATGTTAATTTAAAAGTATGGTTGGGTGTGATTAAACATACCATAAAAATAAATTAACATAAGTGGGAATTTACCTATTGAGTTAGGTCTACCCCATGGGAATTTACCTATTGAGTTAGGTCTACCCATGTTATGAAAAACTTGATATTAATTAGGGATAATTAATATAAATTGTGAGGGTGATTAATTAGGTGTAATTAATCGACTAAGACACGAGGTTGGACTCAGTTGTAGCGTAAAACTGCCCGGACCCAACCGGCTTAACCAGTTGCTACAAATGTTAGCCCAATGTGAGAGGTCTTAGGCACAAACTAAATACGTGATTAATGTAAAGACACGAGGTTAGACTCGGTTATGACATAAGGCTGCCCGGACCCAACCGGCTTAACCAGCGGTCATAAAAGATAGTCTAATGTGAGAGGTCTTTATGAGGATCACGGTCTTAATTAATTAAGAAACACTTAACCATATAAGCATGTAGTGGGGCATGAGGGTTAAGTGGGTGCCTTGGGTGACTTGTAGTAACTAGTGGGGTGCCTTGGGTGGCATGAGGAAACTAGTGGGTTGCCTTGGGTAGCAATAGAAAATACGATTAGAATACTTAACCAAAGTAGAACATGTAATTAAACATGATTAAAGGGTTAAGTAAGTGCCTCAGGTGGCATGTGGGAATTAAGTAAATGACTTGGGTGGCATGTGGAAATCTAGTGGGTGCCTTGAGTGGTAATTAAAATATGATTAAATGACTAAACCAGGATTTATAACATGAAGGTAGACATGATTATTAAAAAGGGTTAAGTGGGATACACTAGATAGAATAACAAGCTTAGGTGGTAGCTTGTGGGGGCCCATCTCAACCAATATCCCAAACGTATCTTAGTGGGCTCGACTCAAGTCGAGTGACGGGACACGCATATTGGGCTTGACTATAAGAGGCCAAATCGGGTTAGCGGTGGCAACGTAGGACCAACGGGTTTCATATGCGTGTGTGGACCCGGGCTGGTTAGTAAGTCGTTGTTGCATCGTGTAGGTATAAAGCCGTGCACCGTTGATATTATCAGGTTGCCACTTTGGGAAAATGATACACCCCATTGTGGGACCAGCACGGATATCTACGTTAGGGAGCCGATCGCTAGGGAGTAGTGGGTACACCTAGGTAGTTAGCGAGGGGTACACGGAACTACTGGGTAAAAATTACTAAGTACATTTAGTAGGATCAACCTTTAAGTAGGAATTACTCTTGGTGGGTAGAACTGGTGTGGTGCAGTGTAGGAATTACCCTTGGGTGGATAAGTCTGGGGCGGTGTAATCTAGTAATTATCTTCGGGTGGATAAATGCGTCTTTACAGTTATCTTAGTTTATCCTAAGTTTACCAAGCTGCCTAGTGTATCCATTAATCCCCAGGCGTTACCGTATATCAACTTATGTCTGCTCTGTTTACTTTAACGATTGTATTGTTAGGGTTATAGGACTCACTCAGACTTATGTCTGACCCCGTTGTTTTTATCTTTTTCCCCCAAACCCAGGTTATCAGAGTGGGCTTAGTGCTAGTGGGCTTTGATCAGATTGCTGTATCTATCCTTTGGAGCTTGGACCGTTGAAGTAAAGCTCAGTTCATCCTTCCTTTTATGGCTATTGTTTACATAGTGGGATTATGTACTTATTTTTATCAAGATGGATATTTTGTACTTGACTCTTGTATGGTTTTGTGATGTAACCAAACATGTTTTACTTTCCGCTGCAATGAAATGATGATTTAAATTTTCAAGTATTACTTATATCTGTCTTGTTGTAATTTTACTGTTCTATATTCACTTAAAATACTTCACCAAAACTAAGGCATTCCCCTCTTATGAGTGACCTTAGCGGGTGTGGGGTGTTACATATCATTTGGTGTTAACATTATATTTCTTATTGTGATAAGTGTTGTATATGATTTCCTCGTCGATATCATGTAACTGGATATGTAACATCTTAAAATGTGATACTATATGTATTTTGTAATAACCCGAAAAATCTGAGGCAGTTTAAAATTTTTATTTTGGCAATTTTAGCGAATTTTGAATATTTAAAATAGACTATTTTAAATAATATCGACGAGAAATTTATTTTGAATATATTTAGAACGTATATATTACATACGTCGTCGTTAGAATATAAATAATTATATATAATTATAAAAGGAATTGAAAATGGCGCGGTAGTTCGATAATTCGATTTCAAACTACAATTGAATGTACCGGGTGCAAAACAAACCGGATTTTAGTGAAACCAAAAATAATAGGATCTATTTGATAATATCTTTCCAACAAATCCGAAAAATTGAAATTTCATAGCGGGAATCAAAAGATGTGTCCAGTTGAAAATTCTGAATAGTCGCTATGGAATTCAGGCCCTTAAAAATAGACATTTTGCAAATGACCTCGGATTTTGACGAAACCACTTTTGTTGGATCCGGGATGTCAAATTATTGCTAGGTTTCAAATTTCATAATTTTTCGAATCAATATGTGAGCGTGGCAAAGGAAAACGCGTTTGACCAGTTTCAGGTGATTTTAATCGACTGGAAAATGACCATTTTTCCAACGGTCTCAGAATTCGACGAAACTAGTTTTGTTAGGACCATATCGCCAATACGAAGCTAGAAAATATTTTTTCTGGGATTTATAGAGTTCGTATGTGACCCCGGTAAATTGAAATGCGCGTTTAAATTCAATATATAGAGTTATATGTTGATTTTGACGAAAACTGATCGAAACAATCGAATCAGCCTGCGATACATATCCCATTGTGTTCGGAATGGGGGTAATTAGCTATGGACGACAGGCGGTGGGCCTCATTTAGAGGTCGTATGAAAAAGTCAACTTTTTTGAAATAAAAAAATAATAAAAAAATAAAAATAAAATCTCTTTACATAGACCCCCCCTTAATTTTCTTTTTCCCTCTTCAGTGCCACCCGATAAAAACCCGATCCCGCCTCCCTCGTTCAGACCTAATCCGCCGCACCTCCTCCGCCATGGCGACATCGTCGAGCGCACCCCTCCGGCGACTCTCCCTCCTCCGCGTCAGCCAACCCTCCTCCCTTTCCCCCTTTCTCCTTCCCTCCCTTCGATTTAAAGAGCGGCACCCCCTTTTCCTTCCACTTCCGCCACCAGGCCGCCGCCTCAGGCCAAGCACCACTACCTCCGACGCGACACCAGCGAGCTCCCCTTTCCAGACGTCAGCGACAAACACCACCCCCCTCCTTCCTTTGTAAATTTAAGTTTTATACTTTACTTAATTATAGATTTGTTTTTCTTTAATGTAATTAGATTAAAAATGTAAATCAGCCTTATTTATTATTCATAGGAAATTCAGATTTTTATAAATAAAAGTTTGGATTTTTATAAATGAAGACAATTAGATTTTTAATTAGGTAATGTTATGATTTTTATAAGGAGAGAGGTATGATTTTTAGTAGATAAAATCATATTTTTATGAAAATCAAAATATGATTTTTTTTATAGTGTATTCATCGAAGTAAAAATTCGATTTTTATATATTGAACAACGAAGTAAAAATTCGATTTTTATATATTGAACAACGAAGTAAAAATTCGATTTTTATATATTGAACAACGAAGTAAAATTTCGATTTTTATATATTGAACAACGAAGTAAAAATTCGATTTTTATATATTGAATAGCGAAGTAAAAATTCGATTTTTATATATGTAGTGGCTACGGTCAACGAAAGTGACAAAAGGCGAGAACGACGAAGACTTCTACAAAAGAAGAGTCGAGATGATTGGATTAGCTATCGGTGAGAACTTCTCACCTTTTAAAATTTCTTTTTCTAGTTATATATATACTAGGATGCAGACGGTGCTTAGCAGCACTCGACACCCGTCGTCCACAGACCATGGATGACTTGTTTGTTTGATTGATATGTTGTAAAAATTTGTTTGTGTTGTTGATGTGAAATCGATAATAAAATGTAGATGTGTTGAAATAAATTAATTGTCGTTAAAAATATAATTTTTAACGTGAATGGGAATAAATAAATATTCATTTACAAACCGGACGGTTTGTTTATGTACACCTATTTGAAGGACATTGATTGGGACGATAAATTTTACACATCGCCCAACTGCACAAATAAAATTTGTGTTTGATTGTTTGAAACCCCACACGGGTATTGGGATAAAATACGGCATACACTAATCCCAATAATTAGTTGTATGTCGATCGATTAATTGACAGGCTGTTATAAGCGTTAGATATCTATATTTGATGCTTATACAGTGTAGTGCACCTTGGATGATGGTTGATTATGTATCGTTGCTATTATATACATGTGTTGAATGGAATCCATATAATTAACTTTATATGGTAATTGATTGGGCCTCATTCCAATTTAGAAAATAAAATTTATATCTTTATCACTATAAAGTAAAGGTTCATGTGTTGACTGTACTCATCCGTTGAGATTAGTCATGTGTTGAACGAAGTATTTTAACAATAAAATTTACATCTTTACTATTATAAAATAAAGGTTCATGTGTTGACCGTACTCATCCGTTGAGATTAGTCATGTGTTGAACGAAATATTTTAACAATAAAATTTACATCTTTATCATATATAAAATTAGAAATTAACTGGAAAATAGATAAGATGAGTGGTCTCCTGGATATTGATCTGATGTTGGTTTCGGCCTTCGGGGTTAATATTCAGGGAATCGTTCTCTTACTAATTTACGGTTGGAGTCTGATTTGATATCAAACGATAGATACCATAATTTTTATGAAATATATTAAATAACAAGAGTAGTCACACGTGGACAGTACTCATTCGTTGGGATTAGTCACGTGTTGACAAATATATAGATTCATTTGTCGAATAGAATAAAGGAATTATTGAAATACATAAAGCCGTGTTGATTAGAGATGCGCCATTTTGACGCGAACGATATTTATATTGATTATATTCGTTTTTATAATTTGAATTGAATCGAATAGAAAACCAATTTGAATTGAATCGAATAGAAAACCAATTTGAATTGAATCGAATAGAAAACCAATTTGAATCGAATATAAAACCAATTTGAATTGAATCGAATAGAAAACCAATTTGAATCGAATATAAAACCAATTTGGATTGAATCGAATAGAAAATGATTTTGAATTGAATCGAATATAAAACCAATTTGAATTGAATCGAATAGAAAATGAATTTGAATTGAATCGAATAGAAAACGAATTTGAATTGAATCGAATAGAAAACGAATTTGAATTGAATCGAATATAAAAACAATTTGAATTGAATCGAATAGAAAACGAATTTGAATTGAATCGAATAGAAAACCAATTTGAATTGAATCGAATAGAAAACCAATTTGAAATGAATTGAATATAAAACGAATTCGAATTGAATTGAAAACGAATTCGAATTGAATTGAAAACGAATTCGAATTGAATTGAAAACGAATTGAAATGAGTTCAAATTGAATTGAAATTTGAATTGAATAGAAATGAATTTTAAAACGAATTTATAAGGAAAAATTCAATTTTGATTTGAATTGCAATGGAAGTTGAAATTGTTTTTGAAACGAATTTAAAATGATTTATAAAATTCGTTTTACATAGGAATCGACGAAATATATATTATATATATAATGGCCTGAATAGAACGCGCCGCGCCGCGGCAGTTCGCGAATTTCAACCATTGATTTCGAACGGACATTACGGGAGATCCGACCGACGGATTCTCCTAAAATCGGAACCGTTGGGTTCGTATCGAAAAGAGCTTTCTAACGAATATTAGAAATTCAAAATCTAACAGTTGGATTTGGAGATACGTCCAAATCAAATTTGGAAAAGGTCGCTGTACGTGCAGTTCGATGGCCGTTGATGGAAATCGACTGTACGGGCCTTGATAAAATTATTAAAAATATCAATAATTTGTGTAAAATCATAAGAAATGATTTGGGAAAAATTGGGATGAAAAACTCCATATTCGAAAAGATAAAAATAGATTTTTATCGAAATGAACTAGTTTTGAACTAAAAATTAAAACCCATTTATTTTTAAATAAATAAATTGGATTTGAAATGGGTTGTAAATAGAATTGATTTGCGGGTTTATCGTGAATGGTGTTTTAAATGACACTTGTTCTTTAACCCGATAATAAATAGAATGTGATTTGGGTTTGTCGTGAACTGTGTTTTAAATGACATTAGCTCTTTAACCCAGTAAAAGGAGTTTTAATGAATCTGTAATTAGATTGAAATGTGAATTGATAATTTAAATTATCAAATTTAGAAAGTGAGCGAGAATGGGGTATTACCAGTTTTGCTCCAAAGCGATAGTTAAATATTAGATTTGAACGTGAAATGGTAATTAATTTTACCGATAACACCATGGTGTTAGGTATGGAGTATTATCAGTTTTGCTTCATGGGATGAATAGGTTGGGATTGGGAAATAAAATAAATAATTACTTCGGTACGGTTCGCTAATCTCGACTAGTTTGGAAAAACCATAATTTGGTTTGAAATGACATCCGAAGAAAGATTAAAGAATAAATTCAAAGAATTTATCTTGGATAAAATTAATGGGAACCTTTCCCTAAGAATATGAAATTTAGAAACTAGCTGTAGGTTAGCTAAGAAGAATGGTTTCCTGGGTATTGATCTGATGTTGGTTTCGGCCTTCGGGGTTAATATTTGGGAAATTGTTCTCTTGCTGGTTTACGGTTAGTGACTAATGAATTGGAATGAGGCGTATGTTGTGTTTGTGTAACATTTGTTTTTAATATACGCGGGTTGTTCGGAAAGGCCGGGTTTATACCCATTCTGAATAACCGATTTGACGGTATGTCGAAGATGAAGACGGTGGTCGAAGACCGGAAGTCTTCACATCGTTTGGGTGATTACTGATGATCTTGATTGGGCTGTACACCCAAGATGAGGGAATCAGTTGGTGGTCGTCCAGACGTACTTGGAGATCGATGGATATGCGAGGAAAGTGCCTCCGGTTTCGTTCAGACCCAGAACGAACTTGTAAATGGATTGTGTGTCTGTCATTGGATTTTATTCTGTGTTGATTGATTTCTGTTAAATATATATCTGTTTGGCGGCGGAGAATTTATTCTCTTGCTTAACGCCCTTCTCTGAGACGTACGAGCTTAGAGGTTATATATCGATAGATATCAATCACATGGCATAAATTGCCTGTGTGGCACGCTGAGTTGCATTGGATCAAGGCTTCTGTTGAAAAGCAAAGTCTTGTGGTTGATGATCAAAGCACGGCCTACGTGGCACAACTTTGTGTATAACGTGAATTCGCGAGCCTCACACCTCGGTATGAGTCAAAAACGGGATAAGGACTGCAGGGAGAGCACGACGTTTCTTTCTAGCTTTGGTGGTGTCAGTGACTTACCAGCCCTGACATTTATATAGTTTTCACCTATGTGGTTGTTGGATGAGGCACCTCGATTTTAGGTCTGTAAGGACCGGGAAACGTGTGTTCAGGAATACTAATCCTCAAACGTAAGAGAGGACCGGCCCTGAAGCATCCAGGGGTTACCCAGAGTGTGTAGTCCCGAGGCATTTGCTAGAGTGTCTCGAAGCGGAGAGGAGCTTGCCCCTTGCCTCGACTCATGACGGAAATCCAATTTCCAATACGTGTATTTCGGTTTTATTTGTAGAGCCTAGTATGGCGACATGATAGATGGTACCCATGCCGCCTAGGATTGATATTTATGATTGAAATTGTTTTGACACTATACACTTATTATAGTATCAAATGATTTGTTTTTTTTTAAACGTACCAAGCATGTTTGGCTATTATAAGGGAAAACCCTATCCTACAGCTTGCGTTGCAATGTGTGATGGGACCTGGGTCTTATAATAGCTTCATTTTTCGAAAAAGCATTGCGCTGTTTATTCTATGCACTGGTATTCTTGGGAGGAAACCCGTTCCGTGTTATACGGCGTGGTCCCTTGAATTACTCTCTTTTAAAGTAAAGCTTTAAATAACTGTTTTAGTTCTCACACCAGTCACATGACTGACCTGGAGTTTATTGTTTTAACCTAAACTCTGGGTGCCCCTATTTTCCACACGGGCAGCTAGTAGTTTTGGTTTTGCAGATTTATATTCACAGGATCCTGGTTTACAGCTGGAACGATGCTCGGAAAGCTCTGTATCCGTGTATCACTTTCAGTTGTGTTTTGTATATTTTTCCGCTGCTATGTAATTTATTGTAATCTCTGATATTTATCGAATGTATATTTATTCATACTCTGTATATTCTTGTATCTGATGGCATTGTTGTAATTAACAATGAAATGTTCTTCCGTCTGCGTTCTATTTTGTCCTGTTCTCAAAACGATCAGGGGTTTCGAACGGTCTAGATCGGTTTAATGACTGATTCAGATCGAGCGAAATTCCTAGCCGTCACATTTGGCGGAGCTTTGGTTTACAGAGCTCGAGAACAAGACACATTAGAACCATACGAAAGAATTCATCAGATATTGGGTTAGTAATATCCAATTAGAATGACTCGTTAGAGATAGGATCAGTAGTATCCTAGAACGAGTGTGAAGAGTATATTTTTTTAAAATGAAACCAATTTTTGTTTTGAAAATTTAAATCAATTCTACGTATTTGAATATTTATTTATTTTGAATTTGGACAATCCGCTATATAAAGATTTTGCATATACGCGTCATGAACGTATATTCGAAGTTTTAATATACCGGATAGATATAGAATCACACTCTAGTCGCTCGGAGATGGTACTGATGATCGCACGTGCATCATCAGTATTTGTTCTCGTGTTTCGAAGGTGTGATATCTATATATTTCCATTAGACTGGTGTGAGAACCAAAACTTATATAGATAGATTTTTGTTGTGATTTGGCATCAAAAATGTGATTTTTGTGTATATATCAAAATTATGAATTTGAAACTCTAATTCACTAATTGATTGATGGTTGTGTTGTTTGTTTATTTGTTTAATAATTTTGAACCATTATGCCTAATTGTAACAAATATTGAATTGTATTGAAAATTAGTCGCATTTGCTTACATATACATATACTTACATTGAACAGGTCATAGCAAGGAGGCTAGAGCAGAGAATAAAATTTGTTTGCCCGACAAATAGGTATATATTTACTATAATTTACTGTTTTGTTTGGGTGATGATGATTTTATGAGCCTATTGGCTAGCCGCTTGGCTTTTTCTTTTTCTTTTTGAGATCAGAAGGCCTAGATGGCAATTTCGGGATTTTCCCGTGGCTCCCGGTGTAGGGGAGGTTATGGCGAAATTTTTCGAAAATTTAGGGTGTTAGCCAAATTTTTGAAAATTTGAAAATTCTCAGAAACTGAAAAGTTGGAGAATGGAAGCCAGATCGAACGTAGAGTTGATTAATCAAACCACTTTCGACTTTGTTCCTTTTCGGGGATGAAAAGTTTTAAGTGGGGGAGATTGTAATAACCTGGAAAATCTGAGTCAGTTTAAAATTTTTATTTTGGCAATTTTAGCGAATTTTGAATATTTAAAATAGACTATTTTAAATAATATCGACGAGAAATTTATTTTGAATATATTTAGAACGTATATATTAAATACGTCGTCGTTAGAATATAAATAATTATATATAATTACAAAAGGAATTGAAAATGGCGCGGTAATTCGATAATTCGATTTCAAACTTCAATTGAATGTACCGGGTGCAAAACAAAACGGATTTTAGTGAAACCAAAAATAATAGGATCTATTTGATAATATCATTCCAACGAATCCGAAATTTTGAAATTTCATAGCGGGAATCAAAAGATGTGTCCAGTTGAAAATTATGAATAGTCGTTATGGAATTCAGGCCCTTAAAAATAGACATTTTGCAAATGACCTCGGATTTCGACGAAACAACTTTTGTTGGATCCGGGATGTCAAATTATTGCTAGGTTTCAAATTTCATAATTTTTCGAATCAATATGTGAGCGTGGCAAAGGAAAACGCGTTTGACCAGTTTCAGTTGATTTTAATCGACTGGAAAATGACCATTTTTCCAACGGTCTCAGAATTCGACGAAACTTGTTTTGTTAGGACCGTATCGCCAATACGAAGCTAGAAAATATTTTTCTGAGATTTATAGAGTTCGTATGTGACCCCGGTAAATTGAAATGCGCGTTTAAATTCAATATATAGAGTTATATGTTGATTTTGACGAAAACTGATCGAAACAATCGAATCAGCCTGCGATACATATCCCATTGTGTTCGGAATGAGGGTAATTAGCAATGGACGACAGACGGTGGGCCACATTTAGAGGTCGTATGAAAAAGTCAACTTTTTTGAAATAAAAAAATAAAAATAAAATCTCTTTACAGAGACCCCCCCCTTAATTTTCTTTTTCCCTCTTCAGTGCCTCCAGATAAAAACCCGATCCCGCCTCCCTCGTTCAGACCTAATCCGCCGCACCTCCTCCGCCGTGGCGACATCGTCGAGCGCACCCCTCCGGCGACTCTCC
This sequence comes from Allium sativum, assembly GCA_030737875.1. Lineage (NCBI taxonomy): Eukaryota > Viridiplantae > Streptophyta > Magnoliopsida > Asparagales > Amaryllidaceae > Allium > Allium sativum. Next base: position 369,395,343 of record CM060919.1, read on the forward strand.
CTCCTCCGCGTCAGCCAACCCTCCTCCCTTTCCCCTTTCTCCTTCCCTCTCTTCGATTTAAAGAGCGGCGCCCCCTTTTCCTCCCACTTCCGCCACCAGGCCGCCGCCTCTGGCCAAGCACCACTACCTCCGACGCGACACCAGCGAGCGCCCCTTTCCAGACGTCAGCGACAAACACCACCCCCCTCCTTCCTTTGTAAATGTAAGTTTTATACTTTACTTAATTATAGATTTGTTTTTCTTTAATGTAATTAGATTAAAAATGTAAATCAGCCTTATTTATTATTCATAGGAAATTCAGATTTTTATAAATGAAAGTTTGGATTTTTATAAATGAAGACAATTAGATTTTTAATTACGTAAAGTTATGATTTTTATAAGGAGAGAGGTATGATTTTTAGTAGATAAAAATCATATTTTTATGAAAATCAAAATATGATTTTTTATAGTGTATTCATCGAAGTAAAAATTCGATTTTTATATATTGAACAACGAAGTAAAAATTCGATTTTTATATATTGAACAACGAAGTAAAAATTCGATTTTTATATATTGAACAACGAAGTAAAAATTCGATTTTTAAGTAAAAATTCGATTTTTATATATTGAACAACGAAGTAAAAGTTCGATTTTTATATATTGAACAACGAAGTAAAAATTCGATTTTTATATATTGAATAACGAAGTAAAAATTCGAGTTTTATATATTGAACAACGAAGTAAAAATTCGATTTTTATATATTGAACAACGAAGTAATAATTCGATTTTTATATACTGAATAGCGAAGTAATAATTCGATTTTTATATATGTAGTGGCTACGGTCAACGAAAGTGACAAAAGGCGAGAACGACGAAGACTTCTACAAAAGAAGAGTCGAGATGATTGGATTAGCTATCGGTGAGAACTTCTCACCTTTTAAAATTTCTTTTTCTAGTTATATATATACTAGGATGCAGACGGTGCTTAGCAGCACCCGACACCCGTCGTCCACAGACCATGGATGACTTGTTTGTTTGATTGATATGTTGTAAAAATTTGTTTGTGTTGTTGATGTGAAATCGATAATAAAATGTAGATGTGTTGAAATAAATTAATTGTCGTTAAAAATATAATTTTTAACGTGAATGGGAATAAATAAATATTCATTTACAAACCGGACGGTTTGTTTATGTACACCTATTTGAAGGACATTGATTGGGACGATAAATTTTACACATCGCCCAACTGCACAAATAAAATTTGTGTTTGATTGTTTGAAACCCCACACGGGTATTGGGATAAAATACGACATACACTAATCCCAATAATTAGTTGTATGTCGATCGATTGATTGACAGGCTGTTATAAGCGTTAGATATCTATATTTGATGCTTATACAGTGTAGTGCACCTTGGATGATGGTTGATTATGTATCGTTGCTATTATATACATGTGTTGAATGGAATCCATATAATTAATTTTATATGGTAATTGATTGGGCCTCATTCCAATTTAGAAAATAAAATTTATATCTTTATCACAATAAAGTAAAGGTTCATGTGTTGACTGTACTCATCCGTTGAGATTAGTCATGTGTTGAACGAAGTATTTTAACAATAAAATTTACATCTTTACTATTATAAAATAAAGGTTCATGTGTTGACCGTACTCATCCGTTGAGATTAGTCATGTGTTGAACGAAATATTTTAACAATAAAATTTACATCTTTATCATATATAAAATTAGAAATTAACTGGAAAATAGATAAGATGAGTGGTCTCCTGGATATTGATCTGATGTTGGTTTCGGCCTTCGGGATTAATATTCAGGGAATCGTTCTCTTACTAATTTACGGTTGGAGTCTGATTTGATATCAAACGATAGACACCATAATTTTTATGAAATATATTAAATAACAAGAGTAGTCACACGTGGACAATACTCATTCGTTGGGATTAGTCACGTGTTGACAAAAATATAGATTCATTTGTCGAATAGAATAAAGGAATTATTGAAATACATAAAGCCGTATTGATTAGAGATGCGCCATTTTGACGCGAATGATATTTATATCGATTATATTCGTTTTTATAATTTGAATTGAATCGAATAGAAAACCAATTTGAATTGAATCGAATAGAAAACCAATTTGAATTGAATCGAATAGAAAACCAATTTGAATTGAATCGAATAGAAAACCAATTTTAATCGAATATAAAACCAATTTGAATTGAATCGAATAGAAAACCAATTTGAATCGAATATAAAACAAATTTGAATTGAATCGAATAGAAAACGAATTTGAATTGAATCGAATATAAAACCAATTTGAATTGAATCGAATAGAAAACGAATTTAAATTGAATCGAATAGAAAACGAATTTGAATTGAATCGAATAGAAAACGAATTTGAATTGAATCAAATAGAAAACGAATTTGAATTGAATCGAATATAAAACCAATTTGAATTGAATCGAATAGAAAACGAATTTGAATTGAATCGAATAGAAAACCAATTTGAATTGAATCGAATAGAAAACCAATTTGAAATGAATTGAATACAAAACGAATTCGAATTGAATTGAAAACGAATTCGAATTGAATTGAAAACGAATTCGAATTGAATTGAAAACGAATTGAAATGAGTTCAAATTGAATTGAAATTTGAATTGAATAGAAATGAATTTTAAAACAAATTTATAAGGAAAAATTCAATTTTGATTTGAATTGAAATGGAAGTTGAAATTGTTTTTGAAACGAATTTAAAACGATTTATAAAATTCGTTTTAAATAGAAATCGACGAAATATATAATATATATATTATATATATAATATAATGGCTTGAATAGAACGTGCCGCGCCGCGGCAGTTCGCGAATTTCGACCATTGATTTCGAACGGACATTACGGGAGATCCGACCGTCTGATTCTCCTAAAACCGGAACCGTTGGGTTCGTATCGAAAAGAGATTTCTAACGAATACTAGAAATTCAAAATCTAACGGTTGGATTTGGAGATACGTCCAAATCAAATTTAGAAAAGGTCGCTGTAAGTGCAGTTCGATGGCCGTTGATGGAAATCGACTGTACGGGCCTTGATAAAATTATTAAAAATATCAATAATTTGTGTAAAATCATAAGAAATGATTTGAGAAAAATTGGGATGAAAAACTCCATATTCAAAAAGATAAAAATAGATTTTTATCGAAATGAACTAGTTTTGAACTAAAAATTAAAACCCATTTATTTTTAAATAAATAAATTGGATTTGAAATGGGTTGTAAATAGAATTGATTTGCAGGTTTATCGTGAATGGTGTTTTAAATGACACTTGTTCTTTAACCCGATAATAAATAGAATGTGATTTGGGTTTGTCGTGAACTGTGTTTTAAATGACATTAGCTCTTTAACTCAGTAAAAGGAGTTTTAATGAATCTGTAATTAGATTGAAATGTGAATTGATAATTTAAATTATCAAATTTAGAAAGTGAGCGAGAATGGGGTATTACCAGTTTTGCTCCAAAGCGATAGTTAAATATTAGATTTGAACGTGAAATGGTAATTAATTTTACCGATAACACCATGGTGTTAGGTATGGAGTATTATCAGTTTTGCTTCATGGGATGAATAGGTTGGGATTGGGAAATAAAATAAATAATTACTTCGGTACGGTTCGCTAATCTCGACTAGTTTGGAAAAACCATAATTTGGTTTGAAATGACATCCGAAGGAAGATTAAAGAATAAATTCAAAGAATTTATCTTGGATAAAATTAATGGGAACCTTTCCCTAAGAATATGAAATTTAGAAACTAGCTGTAGGTTAGCTAAGAAGAATGGTTTCCTGGGTATTGATCTGATGTTGGTTTCGGCCTTCGGGGTTAATATTTGGGAAATTGTTCTCTTGCTGGTTTACGGTTAGTGACTAATGAATTGGAATGAGGCGTATGTTGTGTTTGTGTAACATTTGTTTTTAATATACGCGGGTTGTTCGGAAAGGCCGGGTTTATACCCATTCAGAATAACCGATTCGACGATATGTCGAAGATGAAGACGGTGGTCGAAGACCGGAAGTCTTCACATCGTTTGGGTGATTACTGATGATCTTGATTGGGCTGTACACCCAAGATGAGGGAATCAGTTGGTGGTCGTCCAGACGTACTTGGAGATACATGGATATGCGAGGAAAGTGCCTCCGGTTTCGTTCAGACCCAGAACGAACTTGTAAATGGATTGTGTGTCTGACATTGGATTTTATTCTGTGTTGATTGATTTCTGTTAAATATATATCTGTTTGGCGGCGGAGAATTTATTCTCTTGCTTAACGCCCTTCTCTGAGACGTACGAGCTTAGAGGTTATATATCGATAGATATCAATCGCATGGCATGAATTGCCTGTGTGGCACGCTGAGTTGCATTGGATCAAGGCTTCTGTTGAAAAGCAAAGTCTTGTGGTTGATGATCAAAGCACGGCCAACGTGGCACAGCTTTGTGTATAACGTGAATTCGCGAGCCTCACACCTCGGTATGAGTCAAAAACGGGATAAGGACTGCAGGGAGAGCACAACGTTTCTTTCTAGCTTTGGTGGTGTCAGTGACTTACCAGCCCTGACATTTATATACTTTTCTCCTATGTGGTTGTTGGATGAGGCGCCTCGATTTTAGGTCTGTAAGGACCGGGAAACGTGTGTTCAGGAATACTAATCCTCAAACGTAAGAGAGGACCGGCCTTGAAGCATCCAGGGGTTACCCAGAGTGTGTAGTCCCGAGGCATTTGCTAGAGTGTCTCGAAGCGGAGAGGAGCTTGCCCCTTGCCTCGACTCATGACGGAAATCCAATTTCCAATACGTGTATTTCGGTTTTATTTGTAGAGCCTAGTATGGCGACATGATAGATGGTACCCATGCCGCCTAGGATTGATATTTATGATTGAAATTGTTTTGACACTATACACTTATTATAGTATCAAATGATTTGTTTTTTTTAAACGTACCAAGCATGTTTGGCTATTATAAGGGAAAACCCTATCCTCCGGCTTGCGTTGCATTGTGTGATGGGACCTGGGTCTTATAATAGCTTCATTTTTCGAAAAAGCATTGCGCTGTTTATTCTATGCACTGGTATTCTTGGGAGGAAACCCGTTCCGTGTTATACGGCGTGGTCCCCTGAATTACTCTCTTTTAAAGTAAAGCTTTAAATAACTGTTTTAGTTCTCACATCAGTCACATGACTGACCTGGAGTTTATTGTTTTAACCTAAACGCTGGGTGCCCCTATTTTCCACACGGGCAGCTAGTAGTTTTGGTTTTGCAGATTTATACTCACAGGATCCTGGTTTACAGCTGGAACGATGCTCGGAAAGCTCTGTATCCGTGTATCACTTTCAGTTGTGTTTTGTATATTTTTCCGCTGCTATGTAATTTATTGTAATCTCTGATATTTATCGAATGTATATTTATTCATACTCTGTATATTCTTGTATCTGATGGCATTGTTGTAATTAACAATGAAATGTTCTTCCGTCTGCGTTCTATTTTGTCATGTTCTCAAAACGATCAGGGGTTTCGAACGGTCTAGATCGGTTTAACGACTGATTCGGATCGAGCGAAATTCCTAGCCGTCACATATTTCCAATAGTTAAACCCATTCTTTCGGCAATTTATTTCTATACTCTCGACTACTAGGTTCTCCATTTTGCTGAACGCTTTCTCCTCGTGTTTTTGATATGTTTCAACTCATACTTTTAATATTTTTCATCTCTATATTTCCAATGGTTTCCAACTTTATAGTTTCTATAGCCCTTGTTTATTTATAGTTTTTACTACTTTATCCTATTGCGTTTAATAGCTTTGTTTTTATACTTTAGATTACCTTCATCTTCAAAATTTCGATGTCATTCCATTTTAAATTTTCGATTGGCAACAACTTCATATTTTCGATGTTTTTTTTTACTCTTTCAATAACCTTTTTCTCGTTGTTCTTCTATCCTCCAACTATATACTTTTGATTGCCATCATCTTTTTGTTGACTTTGCATTTTGATAGCCTTTATGTTTATATTTTTGACAGATTTCTTTCTACATCTCGAATAGTTGTTTTTTCTTTTGTGCAGGAATTTAACTACTACTACGTACCCTACAATATTGTTGATCGATAAATATCGCAGTTCTTGCATAGTAACTTGTTTAGCAAATTAAGTATCTCCTTACTAGGAAAATGTTCATTTATTATTATCATTCTTAAATTTTTTTTCTTTTTTATATTGTCGCAAATGAATGAAAATACATTGTCCTTTTCCAGTTAAATTTATATTTAAAAGAGTAGAACCAATGAAATTCAATTAAATCATGCTCATCATAATTAATTGATCTTTTCTTTTAGAAACTTGGTACTTCATTATATATATAAAAGATTTTACGTTCTCAGTTGTACAACTCAAAACAAGTGACAGACTACTCACTCTGATAAAACTCACTCGTACCAAGACTCTGTACAAACTAAAGATATAAAATCAACGACATCATAAAAGACAAACCTATCCCATTCTATATAAAAGACTATCTAAATGACTGAAGAAAACAACATGAGACTTTTTTACATACTAATATTCTAACACAAAGTACTAGAAGAAGAACCTGGCCTAAAGTCAAGTAAACTATTCAGCTTCTTGAATTTTTTCGTCTTCTTCTTCTTTCCCTTAATTTGATTGATTAACTTTGTCCATTCTGGGTTGTCAATAACACCTGCATCTACATGTATATCATCTGTTGCTTCATCAAAGCTAGCTTTGCGTGTTGTCTTTGATTTGGTCCTTATACATTCAACTTGTTTGTTCTCATTACTGTAGCAATTATCTGCATCCATCTCGTTAACAACATCCACCAGTTCGACATCAACAGGGTCAGTAGAATACATATCACTCTCAGTTTGCAATGTATTAGTCCTCTGTGCTTGTAAATTATTGTCATATTGGACATTTGACTCTTGGAGGCGCTGGTTAGGAAGGACGATGAGATCTTGAGCCTTTGTATCCTGATTATTTGGTTCTCTCTCTATAATATTTGAATTTTCCGTCTGATGAACTTGCTTCTTAGAGGCCCAAACCTTTTTAAATTGACACATTATCAAAATGTCCAAAGCATTGACAATTTGAGCATCTAGGAGGATTCCATTCATACTCATCTGCTCGCCATACCAATTGGTCGTTTTTATTCAAAATTGGAATATGTTTGGGACATGAAAATGAAGTCAACACTTCAACAAGCACCTGAGCAGAAGAAATCTTTTTGTTCCCTCGGTGAACTCATCTAATTTTATGGGATTATCAAGTACAGATACAATCCGACTTATAACTTCTGCTGTCCAGTATTGTAATGGCAATCTAGGAAGATGAACCCATATAGGAATAGTTTTTAACATATCCTTAGTAAGCTCCATTCCTATCGACCACCTCTTCATCATCATTAATGTCCTATTATGACAATAAGTACCTCCTTGCAATATCTTATCACAATCCTCTTTCCTATCAAATTTAATATTGTAGAATTCATCTTCCTGTGAATAAATACTAAATTCCCCAGATGGCTGCCAAACCCTATGAATATATGCTTTGAAATAAGGGTAATACGACTTGGAATATACAACGTAAATTACTATGGAATTATCCCCAAACCTTCTACCTTCTTGTACTAATTCCATCTCCAATTAAGCACATTCCATATTATTAAAGGACTTCGTATCATAATACATAAGCGGAATATCAACTGGAAGTTGGTTACCTCTAACGATGTCCTTCCACGCTCGACTACAGCCTTGAAATTGTGGACGTCCATTTTTTGCACGTATCTGTTCCGATCCGGGCGGACTTGGCAATGGCAAGCATGGCGCTTTTCCCATTGTTCTTGCATAATTGGTTGTTTTGTCTTTCTTTCTAGATTTCATATTATTTCCAACCTCCAATGTAGGAAATTCTTGTTTATTGAAAATACCTTCATCCATTGCAACATCTTCTTAGGTTGATTAGAACCTATCGAAGACCATTTTGTAAATTGCGTGTGCTCCCAGCCCTTCTGCGCACTTAACCCTAGATTCTCCTTCCCCATCGAATTTTACAATCGTTGGGAAGCGAAAAAAGCTGGAGTTTGATTCAATTTCGACTAGGGCTGCACAAAGTATGGGTTGGGTCGGGTTAGACCAAATCCTTCATCCGACCCGCATAGGTATGTGGTTTAAGGCATTTCAACGCGTATCCGATCCTATATGAGGTTGGATATGGGTCGGGTTGAAGTATGAGTTGGGTCGGATTTAATAGGGTTGGGTTAGGTTGCTTGGCTATAATAAAAAAAATGGGAATATAAGGGATTATTTTCAAAATAATATTAAAATATTCAACATAATATACCATATTTTAGCTAGCATAATGCATTTAAAATAAACGATTCATTATAAGGCATATTTTTATTAAAATTTCATTGTAAAAAACACCATATAAAATAATTTACTACATAGTACAAGTGTTTCATTTTAAAATACATTAAAATGCTCTTTAAAATATCTTTACCAAATTTTGTCTAGTTTGGATTGACATGAAGTATGCTCTTTTGGATAGTAACTATAGAATACATAAACATTATTCTAGGATTATACTATTCTAATTTTAAGTTGGTTGATATTAAATTAGTTTTTTAATATAAGGTTAGGTTGGGTTGAAATAAGGTTGGGTAGAACAAAATATCAAATCCGACCCGTATATAGTATGGATTACAAATTGTAACCCATATCCGACCCGAAGTAGGATGGGTTGAGTTGGATTTATATAGGTTGGGCCGGGTTGGTGTGTTGGGCCGGATTGGATATGCATTGTGTGCCGCCCTAACTTCGACGGTTCAGAAGGCACGGTATCGTCATCTGGTAGCTACGACAAATTATGAGACGATTGATCTTTCGTCGTACTACCAACTAGAAACAGTCTTCATCGATCGCTGGTAAGGAGGCGCGCAGGCTTCCAGAAGCATCCAGAGCATCATCGGATTGCGCTTCTGCAATGGAAGAGGAATCTGGTCGAGTATCAGGCGAATTAGGGTTAGGTCGCATCAGTGTTTCAGTATGACGGAGGGTTTTTGGTACCTGAGAAGAGGAGCTCTGTTGATCGGGGTTCAGGTCAGGAGAGTCCGGAGGGAGCGGAGAAGTCGGCGCCGGTCTCAGAGGAGGGAAGAACGGAGGCCGAAATGGGGGAGGAGGGTGAGGGTTGGTTTGCCAAGAATATTTTAGTGAATCCGCCATTTTTTTACAATAGGGCATCCTAATTATTGTACCAGCCCAGTAATTGATTTTTTTTCAGTTAAATTTTATAAAAATGGAGCAAATGAAATTCAAACAAAAATAATTCATAATTTTTTAGCGAAACATAAATTGTAAGGTCATTAGACTAAAACATCGATTTTGATTGAAATTTACAAATAAAAGTTGAACATAATACGAGAAACTAAAGTTGATTAAATGAAGTAAGTAATTTTTAAACATAATATATAAGATGTGGCAAGTTAGATTTTAGGAATAATAACAAGTGAGATTATCTTTCAAATGTAATACTGAACTTAACAAGATTTGAATATGCGACTTCAATGAAAGCAAATTAAATGAAGAGATCATAATATTTAATTCTAAATTATTGGAAAAAATATAAAATACTTAGACCAATAGGAGTATAATTTTGTAAGCTTCCATTTATCAACTACAGTTTGATGTTTTCATATACTTAATTCAACTAAAAAGAAATCAATATGTCAAAAGTAGGACCGATAATTAGAAATGAGAACTGGAAAATCGAACTGAAAAGATTTGAAAAGATCTAGATCTGAAACCGATGGTTCTCGGATCAGGTCTAGATTATAAAAATACAGTAAAACTCCATCAAATCTGACCTGAACTGATTCAACCCGAAAGACCCAACCCAAAGACATTGAAATATATATATTTTTAGTGTTACTACCAAACCGAATTCGAATCGAACCGAACATACCTGAACAAAAGCTCAGGTTGAGTTGAATCCGAATTTTTGAAATGTACAGTTTAGATCCGACACAACCCAATCAATCTAGAATGAAGACCCGCCGGGTCGGGTCCAGATTCATCCGGTCGAGTCTAAATTGCCACCTCTTGAAGAAATATGTTATTATTATGTTATAATGTTAATCCATCACAAGCTACTTAATTCCAAAGAATATTTGCTTCTAAGACATTGTAAAATGTTAACAAGCATTTGTCATTTCATTGAGTAATAACAAAAAGAAAAATATCGTCTTCTTGAATGTACTGTTAGACGTCAGTTCAAGCTTTATCTTGTACGTTTTGATAGTGACTATGATTGTTAATTTGGTTGAAATATCCCCATCTGAATTCTTATGATTTTCTCTTGAAACACGAACTATGACAATGGAATTTATACAAGAAAAACCTCATCAATTCCTTATTTTTCTATATATAATTAAGGTAAAATATATATAATTTGATATGTAGTTATATCTGTCCCTCTTCATGTCCAAAAACATATGTGTTCGATTGATTTCGTTTAGGATACAAGCTATTATAACAAAATTTGTTCTAGAAACAAAAAATCTCATTTTGACCGTGTCCGATCTTATCGATTTACACATCCTAAAGGTGAAGTAGTAAAAAGAAAGTTAAATAATTTTTGTGTTGATGACATTCAATAATAGACTGAATAATTGGGGTTACAGTTGAAAATTCAAATAAATAAAAAATTTAAAATGCACCAAACATACCATACGATTTGAAATCCTTGTAATTAAATTTAGAAGATTGTAGTTTTTAATTCTTGGGTTCGATTGACTGAAATGAGTGGATGACATATGAATGAATGTATTGTCTTATTTTAAACTAAAGTGGAGATAATTCTATAACGTGGACAGACGTATAATAAGCAAAATATGATGTATGTAAGTTTGACAATTGTTTTGATGTATGTAAAGCAATTTATGTTGTATCAATAAAATCTGACAATGTTAACTTATTTTTAATGTTTTTTTTTAATATAGTCACAGGTTTATGAAAATATGTAATTTTTCTAATTGAAAAATATACGGTGTAAGTGAAATAGTACATGTTATGGAGCTATGGTAATAATAAGGCGAATGATGAAGGTTGTTTACAGTGGGTGGAGCATGCATCATTGGCATATGGAAAAACTAGAACATGGCGACGAATGGAATGTAACCATCCAGATCTATAGCACAAGTCGTTTTCATCAATAATGAGTAATCAATAAGCCTTTATGGTATACCATGTGCATGTCTCCCCGCTTAGTCCAATTCATGACAATGAAGCAATAAACTTTCCTGCACTACAGTTTTGCATGCTAGTTTTTCGAGTACCAAACGCTGTACCCCCCTTTTTTCACTCACTATCGTTTGTTCCCCTACATACCCCAGGAAAAAAAAAACGAAATTATTAACGGAGAGCAGCTGCTTAACAGAGATTTCATATAATTGCATCGCACATGAATCGGTTTTTTCTTCTTTTCGGTATATGAGATAACGAACAGCTGAACTGGGCTGTGGATAAGTTTTCGGCCTGCTTTACTAAACCTTAATATTGGGCCTAATATCATTTTTTCAGTTTTATTTTCATTTTTATTGTCGGGCCTAAGATCGGGCCTAACACTGTAGCATTATTTCCTAGCACGGTTTAGTTTAACGGGCTTGTTTAATAGCATAATGCATGGAAGACAGCACACGTTGTTTAAATGAAGTTTCCGGGTTGCACACGTTGCTTGGGCTTCTCCTTTACTATCTTCACTTTCTTCTCCTCTAAATATACTTCTCTCCGCAGTTCGCGTGGTATAAGGAGCAGAGGCTGTTTTTGGGATCCCATGGTTGCGAAGTCTAAATCCAATATTGTTTGACCATAAGAAGCTTACTATGTCTTTTGTTTACAAAGGGGAGCACATCGTTTTATCAGGCCAGCAATCCCAATCTAGCCCATCCAAAATTTCTTTTCACCAACTGAAACGGCAACAATCCACGGACTCCATTTCATTCTATTTCCAATTTACCACTGAGCCCCGTAAAAGCCCAGTTTCACAGCCTTTCCTAAATCCGAACAGCTTATACCCCTGATATTCATCACATCTTGACCCACTATCTTACCCAATTTAGCCCATCCGAAATTTCTTTTCACCAATTGAAACGGCTACAATCCGCGGGTTCCATTTCCTTCTATTTCCACTTTATCACTGAGCCTAATAAAAGCCCACTTTCACTGCCTTCCCTATATCCAAAGTTCCAAACAGCTTATACCCCTGATATTCATGACATCTTGACCCAATATCCTACCCTTTTCGACCACCCAACCAACCTTCCACCACACCGTACTCTCGACCACCACATTGTAATCAACACAAATTCATAAACCGTCAACGTTAGACCATACTACTACCTGTATTTCCAAAAGAATGAAATTGAATCTCAAGAACAAGAAATGCTACAAGCTTGAATAATCCAACCATCCATAAGCCCATTCTCTTCCCCCGTCTTCCTTGTCAAAAAGAAAGATTGTACGTGGTGCTTTTGTGTCGATTATCGAGCTCTTAATGCTATCACCATTAAAGATAGATTTCCTATTACAACCGTTGATGAACTACTAGATGAGTTATATGGTTCTGCCTATTTTGTCAAAATTAGACTTGCTTATGGTTATTTCCAAATCCGAGTTCACCTACCCAATATTCCCAAAACGACATTTCGTACTCACGAAGGACATTACAAATTCCTTGTAATTCCATTTGGCCTCACCAACGCTCCTTCGACATTTCAAGCCACTATGAACGACGTTTTCCATCCCCATTTACGAAAATTTATTTTAGTATTTTTGGATAACATCCTCATATATAGAAAAATTTGGGATTTCCACCTTTCTCATCTGCAACCCACTTTAGATTTACGCCAATCTTTCCAAATGTTTCTTTGGATTGGAGAAACTATATTATTTGGGTCATATTATCTCTAAACATGGCGTTTGCGTTTACCCATCAAAGGTGGATGCTATAATTAACGGTCCAATTCCCACATCCATCACCACTATTCATGGTTCCCACAGCTAACAGGCTACTACCTCCGTTTCATACGCTAATATGCACATGTTACCAGCCCTCCTTCTGAATTACTGAAAAAAGGGAGTTATTCACTTGGCCCAATCAAGCCAATGAAGCCTTCATCGCCCTAAAAGCCGCAATTACATCCGCACCAGTTCTATCCCTCCCCAATTTCTCTCAGCCCTTCAATTTACACGCTGACACATCGAGATTTCCTCATGGCACCGTTTTATCTCAATCCCAAAGGCCGATTTCTTTCCATAGCCAAAATTACCACCGCGCCTCTAATGCGCGTCAACCTACGCATGTGAGATATTCGCCATAACCTCTACCATTCAAAAATGGCGACATTATTGTTGGGTATTTCAGCTCATATTTGGCATAATTTTATGCAGGCATATTTGGCATAATTTTATGGAGGCATATTTGACATATCTTTTTATGCAGGCCATGCTTAATTTGTGGGTGAGATTTATTAGTTTTGTCTTTTTCCCAGATTTGTTGTGCAAGCATGCCTTTTGTGCAACAATATCCTTTCTTTTCAGGAAAGACATTTGGCAGATTACTCACATTTTTTGTATGCACATTAAAAGAAAAAGGGTTAATATAACCAGATCTGGTCACATAAGGCAGTAGTAGTTTTTAGTCATTTATCATCTTCTTCAAGGTGTTTTGGTCTTCAAGATTGAGCTTTATTCTTGCTCGATTCACCGCTGGCCAGAAGTGCACACATAAGGTGTTCTCTTACACCTTTTTCATCTCTTATTGTTTTTGGATTCCGGTGATTAGAAGCGAATCTTTTGTAAACATTTTGGGGTTGTTTTCCCCCTTTTTGGTTTATCAATAAGAGAAGAGGGTAGACTCCTTAAGAGGTCTCGTGGTTTTTACTCTTCACATCGAAGAGGTTTCCACGTATAAAATCTTGTGTCTTGCTATTTTACTTTCATCGTATCTTTTTTATTCAAATTGTGTGTTGATTGATTGTCTTATGTGTGATATTGTGGGTGTATCTTGAAGTAACCCCTAATCGATCCTACCAAATTGGTATCAGAGCTTGAGGTAGGTTATTTATCACACTATGGAGTCGAGCAGTCATAACTCAATGATTAAGTTGACATCAACCAACTATTCGATTTGGAGACCTATGATGGAAGACTTGTTATATTGCAGGGATTTACATGACCCAATTGAAACCGTCACTAGTTCGAGTGGTATTATCTCTAAACCTTCTAAACCCGATAAAATGGAAGAGAATGAATGGATAAAGTTGAAAAGGAAAACTTTAGGAACCATTAGACAATGGGTTGACATTAGCATTTTTAACCATGTGTCACAAGAGACCGATCCATAAGATTTGTGGAAGAAATTAGAAGGTTTGTATGAGAGGAAAACCGCCCATAACAAAGCTTCATTGATTAAAAGGCTTGTTAATCTAAAGTTGAAAGGTGGAAAGTCAGTTTCTGAGCATCTTAGTGATTTCCAAGATATTATTAACAAGTTGACAACTATGAAGATCATTTTTGGTGATGAATTGCAAGCTTTGTTCTTATTGAGTTCTTTGCCAGATAGTTAGGAAACTTTAGTTGTGACCATTAGTAATTCAGCTCCAGATGGTGTGCTATCTTTGGATGTGATCAAAGAAAGCATGTTTAATGAAGAAATTAGAAGAAAGGGGATTGGAGTTGACAATTCACAAGCTCTTGTTGTGGAGAATAGAGGAAGAAGCAAGAGCAAAGGACCCAAAGGCAGTGATAACTCAAGAGGAAGATCCAAGTCTAGTGATGGAAAGAATCACTTCATATGCAACTATTGCAAGAAGCCTGGCCATATTAAAAAGTATTGCTTTCGTTGGAAAAGAGAACATGGGAAGAAGAATGATTTCCAGAAAGAAGGCGATGATAAAAATGTTGCAACAGTAGCCTCTAAAAGTGATGATGATGTCACTTTAATTTGCGCAACTAGTGAATGTCATCATGTTAGCAGTACAGATTCCGAGTGGCTGGTTGATACAGGTGCTTCATATCATTGTGTTCCTAAGAGAGAGTATTTTTTGAATTATCAAGCAGGTGATTTTGGAAGTGTCAAAATGGGTAACCAGAGTTCAGCAAGCATAGTTGGGATTGGTGATATTCGTGTGAAGACTAATGTTGGATGCATGCTTACATTGAAAGGTGTACGTCATATTCCAGATTTGCGTCTTAATTTGCTTTCAGCTCATATTCTTGATCAAGAAGGCTTTCGTCACACATTTGAGAGTGGCAAGTGGAAATTATCCAAGGGATCCATGACAATTACAAGAGGCGAGTTGTGTTGTTCTTTGTACAAGACATATTTGACTGTATGTTTTGGTGAGCTCAATGCAGTGGAAGAAAAAGATTCTCCTAATTTGTGGCATCGAAGATTGGGACACATGAGTGAAAAGGGTTTGAAATGTTTAGCAGGTAAATCTCTTATTCCTGTCAATACTACAATTTCTCTTAACCCTTGTGATCATTGCTTAGCAGGAAAACAACATAGAGCTTCTTTTGCTAGAAAGTCTACAAGAAAGCAGGCTAAGTTGGAGCTTGTACATTCGGATGTATGTGGTCCTATTGAGGTTGAATCCAATGGTGGCAACAAATATTTTGTCACTTTTATTGATGATGCTACTAGAAAGACATGGATTTACATTTTGAAGACCAAAAGCCAAGTGTTTGAAACTTTTCAGAAGTTTCATGTTATGGTGGAAAGGGATACAAAAAGCAAGTTGAAGTGCCTTCGTACAGACAATGGTGGAGAGTATACCTCACATGAGTTCAAGAATTATTGTGTGCAATATGGTATTCGACATGTGAAGACAGTTCCAGGCACTCCCCAACACAATGGTGTAGCTGAGAGGATGAATAGAACCATTGTGGAGAAGGTGCGATGCATGTTGAAGATGTACGATCTACCAAAGTCATTTTGGGCTGAAGCAGTGAATACAGCAGTTTATCTGATCAACCGTTCTCCATCTATTCCATTAGGGCTTGACATTCCAGAGAGAGCATGAAAGGGATGTGATCCTGTATATACACATCTTAGAGTATTTGGATGCAAGGCATACATGCATGTGCCAAAAGACCAAAGGTCAAAGCTGGATTCCAAGACTAATCCATGTGTTTTTGTTGGCTATGGTGATGAAGAGTATGGGTTCAGACTATATGATCCAAAAAAAGGAAAGGTAGTAAGAAGCAGAGATGTAGTGTTCTTTGAGCATGAAAAAAGTGCAGAACTTTTGAGTGCTAGGTATCATACTAGCTCAGATTTTTTTATTGATACTACTGATGTTTCTTTGTCCCCTACTCGTGGTTTTGTTGAACAGCCAATACAGGCTGATCTTGATGCAACACATGAAGGTGTTGATGATGCACAGCTTGATGGTGCACATTTTGATGATGTTCATGATGAAGCTCAACCAAATGGAGAAGTGGCTTGTGAGCAGGGGGAGCAAATTGCCCCACAAGTGGATGATGCTCAAGTTAGAAGGTCAACCAGAGAACATAAACCATCTACAAGATATCCAAGCACATATTATATTTTAGTTACAGCTGATGGTGAGCCCGAGAGCTTCCAAGAAGTGTTGTCTAGTCGAGACAAGAATCTTTGGCTTGAGGCTATGAAAGAGGAGATGGATTCTTTGATGAAGAATCAGACTTTTGAGCTAGTGAAACTTCCAAAAGGCAAGAAAGTTTTGAAAAACAAATGGGTTTTCAAGAACAAGAAAGATGGTGAGAAGATAGTAAAGCGCAAAGCTAGATTGGTAGTCAAAGGATGCAATCAGAAAAAGGCATTGATTTTGATGAGATTTTTTCACCAGTTGTCAAGATGACTTCTATCAGAACCATTTTGGGTTTAGCAGCAAGTTGTGACCTTGAATTGGA
This sequence comes from Allium sativum, assembly GCA_030737875.1. NCBI lineage: Eukaryota > Viridiplantae > Streptophyta > Magnoliopsida > Asparagales > Amaryllidaceae > Allium > Allium sativum. Next base: position 369,412,334 of record CM060919.1, read on the forward strand.
ACAACTTGATGTAAAAACCGCATTTTTACATGGCGATTTGCAGGAAGAAATCTACATGGAACAACCTGAAAGATTTGAAGAAAAAGGAAAAGAAAAACTTGTTTGCAAGTTGAAGAAGAGTCTTTATGGACTTAAGCAAGCACCAAGGCAGTGGTATCACAAATTTGATTCATTTATGACAAGCAATGGTTACAAGAGGACTGTTGCAGATCCTTGTGTGTATTTTAGAAAGTTTCCTGGCGATATCTTCATTATTCTTCTTTTATATGTGGATGACATGTTGGTAGTTGGACAAAACTTAGAATTGATTAGCAACTTGAAGAAAGATTTGTCCAAGTCATTTGACATGAAGGACATGGGTCCTGCAAAGCAAATCTGAGGCATGGAGATTGTTCGTGACAGAAAAGCTAGGAAGTTGTGGCTATCTCAAGAAAAATATATTGAACGTGTGCTTGAAAGGTTCAATATGAAGCATGCTAAGCCGGTTTGTACACCACTCGCATCTCATTTTAAGATAAGTAAGAGGGATTGTCCAACAACGGAGAAGGAAAAAGCAAGTATGTCTTCTATTCCTTATTCATCTGCAGTTGGTTCATTGATGTATGCTTTGGTGTGCACTAGGCCAGATATTGCACATTCTGTTGGTTTGGTGAGTAGATACTTATCCAATCCTGGTAAAGTTCACTGGGATGCAGTAAAGTGGATTTTCAGATATTTGCGTGGTACTTCTAGATTTTGCTTATGTTTTGGAGGTAGCAAACATGTTCTTGAGGGGTATACAGATGCAGACATGGCTGGTGATATTGATAGTAGAAAATCTACCTCAGGTTATGTGTTCACATTTTCAGGGGGAGCCATTTCTTGGTAATCCAAGTTACAAAAGTGTGTGGCTTTATCTACAACCGAGGCAGAGTATATAGCAGCTGTGGAAGCAAGTAAAGAGATGCTTTGGTTGAAGAGGTTCCTTCAAGAGTTGGGTTTGCAACAAGAAGAGTATATAATATTCTGTGACAGTCAGAGTGCTATGGATTTGAGCAAGAATTCCATGTATCATGCACGCACTAAGCATATTGATGTTCGGTATCATTGGTTAAGAAATGTGATTGAAGAAAATATGCTCAAGTTAAAGAAAATTCATACAAACAAGAATGGTGCAGATATGTTGACTAAAGTGGTTCCAGGAAACAAGCTTGATGTTTGTAGCAAGCTTGTGGGAATGAGTTTCAAATGATGATTGAAGCATGCATATCTTCCTCAAGTTGGGCTGGAGGGGGAGATTGTTGGGTATTCCAGCCCATATTTGGCATAATTTTATGCAGGCATATTTGGCATAATTTTATGCAGGCATATTTGGCGTAATTTTATGCAGGCATATTTGGCATAATTTTATGCAGGCATATTTGGCATAATTTTATGGAGGCATATTTGATATATCTTTTTATGCAGGCCATGCTTAATTTGTGGGTGAGATTTATTAGTTTTGTCTTTTTCCCAGATTTGTTGTGCAAGCATGCCTTTTGTGCAACAATATCCTTTCTTTTCAAAAAAGACATTTGGCAGATTACTCACATTTTTGGTATGCACATTAAAAGAAAAAGGGTTAATATAACCAGATCTGGTCACACAAGGCAGTAGCAGTTTTTGGTCATTTATCATCTTCTTCAAGGTGTTTTGGTCTTCAAGATTGAGCTTTATTCTTGCTCGATTCACCGCTGGCCTGAAGTGCACACATAGGGTGTTCTCTTACACCTTTTTCATCTCTTGTTGTTTTTGGATTCCGGTGATTAGAAGCGAATCTTTTGTAAACATTTTGGGGTTGTTTCCCCCCTTTTTGGTTTATCAATAAGAGAAGAGGGTAGACTCCTTAAGAGGTCTCGTGGTTTTTACTCTTCACATCGAAGAGGTTTTCCACGTATAAAATCTTGTGTCTTGCTATTTTACTTTCATCGTATCTTTTTTTATTCAAATGGTGTGTTGATTGATTGTCTTATGTGTGATATTGTGGGTGTATCTTGAAGTAACTCCTAATCGATCCTACCAATTATCTTATAGGCCGTCCTTTCTCCATAACTACAGATCACCAGAGTCTGCACCAGTTGCTTACTCAGACCATCCAGACACCCGAACAACATAAATGGCTTTCCATGCTTATGGGGTTCAATTTCACCATTAAATATAAACTGCGTTTTGAAAACACCATCGCTGATGGCTTATCATGGTGGACTCATGAAGCATCAACAACCGCACTTTCATCTACATCATACACTCTAACAGCAGACATCTTCTCTGATATCCAACTTGATATAACATATCGTATTATCACTCAGCTTAAATGGCACTTCCACTAACCTACTGTACTCCTTTTGTGATGGATTATTATATAGAGGAAGACAGATATATGTCCCTAGTGACACAATGCTGTAGCAAAGTATATTGGCTACATATCATGCCTCGAAAACCGGGGGACATTCTTGGATTAAGAATACTTTTCTTCGAACTGTCGGCAAATTCTACTGGCCTAATATATTAAAATATGTTCAAACCTTTATGAAGGAATGCTCGGTATGTTTGCAAACAAAAGCATAAATGACTTCACTGAAAGGGCTCTTCCAACACTTGCCAATCCCGCACCGGACTTTTGAAGACCTTTGGATGGACTTCATTACTCACTTACCCCTTCTTTTGGCAAAACATGTATCTGGGTCATTGTTGACCGTCGCTCGAAATATTCCCATTTTGTAGCACTGCCTACTTCATTTACTGTAGTCCATCTCGCTTCATACTTCATCCAAGAACACGTATGTCTACACGGTTTTCCCCGATCTATAGTTTCCAACTGAAACCGTGTGTTCATGAGCCAAATTTGGAAAGAAATCTTTCATTTACATAGCACACAAATCAACATGAGCATTTCTTATCACCCACAAAGATATGGTCAAACGGAAGTCATCAATCGCTGTTTAGAAACTTATTTACAAGCTATTTATGGCGACTTACCATCACAATGGGTGAAATGTCTTCCTTAGGCAGAGTGGTGGTATAATACTTGTTTTCATTCTTCTATTAGGATGCCGCCTTCCAAGTTGTTTATGGTCGCAAACCACCTATCATCGCAGATTATATGCATGGAACTTCTGTGCTGCAGGACGTGAAAGACTGGGCTATAGTGCAGGATCAACTCCTGACTACAATTAAAAGTATTCTCCAATGGGTGCATGATCGTATGAAGAGTCACGCGATCAACATCGTCTTGATAAAGAGTTTGCTGTCGGTTCTTATGTATTTGTCAAGCTCCAACCCTACCGCCAACATTCTATGCGACCAATCCAACACAAACTCTCCAAAAAGTTCTTTGGACCTTTCCCGATCATTAAGAAAATCGGCAGCGTAGCATATAAAATCCTACTTCCACCTTATGCACACATACATCCAGTGTTTCAAATTTCCCTCCTCCAACTGTGCCCAAATCCGTCCAACATCGTGCCAACTCCACTGCCACCGTCATTCAATTCACCTACAGACCTTGAGGACAAGGTCGAGCTTTTAGGGGAGGGTATTGATATGGGCCGCCGGTCACCACATGCTAAAACTAGGCGCCCCATACGTACCCCGGCTTGGTACCTGGACTGACATGGCTAACAGACTACAAAATGATGCATGCACGTAGGCTATAATAATTTAGTTAAATAATTACAATTGATATTGTTATATTGAATATGTTACTTTTTTTCCAGCATCTTTTCTTTTTCTGTTACAATCAAACAACCATCGCATGTGTTGGTGGATCTAATGCCACCTAGCAGGAATTGGTTACAACAAAATGTGATGTATGGCTATATAATTAGCTATAGTGTAATGAAAATATAGGCTAGGAAAAGTATCTTGCTTCTCTTTTATTATCTTCTTGTCCACTCTTCATCTTCTTCTCCTCTAAATATACTTCTCTCTGTAATTTGCATAGTATAGGGTGCATCAACACACTTTGTCAAACCAATATAAATTGTTTGTCACTTGCTTTTTTTTTCTTATTTTTAATTTACTTTTCATCAATTTTTATTCTCTACACATTTCTACGACTGTTGGCAAAATATTTTGACATCAAAATTTTGGTATTTTTACTGGGAGCTCGATCTCATTTTGTTTGTATCCATCACATATTATTGGATTTATAATCCAAGGGATAGATGCAGAGTCTCTCAAATTAATACATTGGACTTCTCTGAGGCAGGAACCATCCTTTTCATTCTCTTCTCTCTCTCTTTTTTTTTTTTTTTGCTAATTTTGTGTTAATTTTCAATAGATAGAAGCAGTGGTACAACCAATTCCTGTCGAAATCCAAACTCTATCCTAAGGTCGACATAGACCAAATGCTGAAGGAATTGCAAGAGAAAGGTGAAGCACTGAGTCTACAGATGCACAACAAAACAAGGAATCGTTGGAAGAATGATTATCCCAGAAAGACCAAAAAGAAGTTATATTCGTTAGGATTAATATTAAACAGTTCTTTGTTATCGGAAAGAGTACAAAGAAATAAGAGGGAGGGGTCAAAAATGAAACAGGAGTGTCAAGGTAGGGGCTAAGCATAAACATCAGGCTAGGTGTACGGTTCGATACTACACTACAAGAAAATGTAAATTTAAGACAAAAAATGGTCACTAGTTAGAATTGTCTCCAATATAACACTAGTTTGAGACAAATTTATTTTGTTTCAAACAATAAAGCCAGTGACCTCTATTGAATCTCAAATTGTCCTTCAATTCATGTTTTCTAGAGGATTTAATCTTGACCGTTCATTAATCCTTTTTCCTAAAAGTTACACGTGTGTTATCCTCAGCAAAGCATTCCAAATTCCCAAAACCACATTCTCCTTCAACCCTAAAACATTAGTTCAATGGTAATTTCTGTAATCACAAAATAAACCTATTTTCTTCGATCTTAATCAATTTCCTTCAATCCTCAACAAGGCGCAATCGTCAGCACGGTACAGTTGAACTACAAAAAAGAACACATCCAAAATTTCTACAAAAACCTAATCTAAGCTTGGTTCCAACTCCGGTCATCAAAAAAGCTGCCACCTTGGCGGAAGTAAATTATTTCTTGTTAGGGCAACTTTATTATCATCAGTGCTCTCAGTCGTTACTGAATCACGTATCATGCCATTAAGGATGATGCTTTCATGGGTTATAGGTATATTTCCAATTTCTAATAGTGTCTCTTTTCCGTGCAATATGTGTTAAATCAGTTATTATGTCTTGTTTTATCGTTAACGTAAACCGTTAATTTTTGCAGCAACTACTCATGAATGTCTAAATACAACAATCAAACAGTTCATCGCCTTACCATGATTTTAAAGTAACTATGTCTTGATTGGTAGCAATTTTTCGATAGATGTAAAATTGCTCCTTATTCGTGTATATTTATAATGAAATGCTAGTCATACTAAGATTGAGAAGGCTGAAGGTACAACTAATTATGAATTTATATAAGGAAAAAACCACCTATTATTTGAAAACTCGGTTCATTTTGAAAAGTAATGCCTGACAACCGGTTTTTAGTTTATTATTCTTTATTTCGGTAGATCCACAGTGTTATGTACACAAACATAAATGATTTTTTACGCTGACATGCCTGAGTTGGTATCAGCATATCCTTCGTTATCATGTGGTTTACTGTATATGAAATACGTTTTCACCTTTAATTTGTGTCCCAGCCATTACAAAAACCATGCATCAAACAAATTGCAATATTACTTTGTGCAAAATTTAATGCTGACGCCGATCATAGTACAACTTCCTTCTGTCTCACTCCTACATAGGGAGAATTATGTTTGTGTTGTTTTTTTATTTATGAGGTTGTTTTCATAAATAGAATTAACAACCTTCTTATCAATATTTTCCAAACAAATTTAATATACAACCCATATTGTTCGTTATTTGCAAGAATGGTGTGATGAAGAATCATGATAAATGTGTGTTTATGGTTGTAAACTCTATTCATTTTTAATTCTTTTCCTTCCTTCTTTATTGATGATGGATCATCATTATATCTTCTTCATGTTGGCCCTTTTTATGACCCTTGCAAATTTAATGGATCTCTCATGGTATGCTGCACTTTGCTAAGGAGCGCTACCCATCCCCTCGACCTTGTGAGAAGCTATCAAAGCAACATTTGATTTGGAGAAGAGATTTTGAAAAAGAAATAAAAAATGGTGATGATAACGGTAGACCTCCGATCAGACATAGTGACAAATCCATCAAAGGCGATGCGAGCAACAATGGCAAATGCGGTTGTAGAATATGAAATTCTTGGACTGGACCCAACCACTTAAGTGCTGGAAGCTGAACTGGCAAAGATCACAGGCAAAGAAGCTGCTCTTTTTGTCCCATCTGGCACCATGGTAAACTTGATATCGATCATGTTGCACTACGAGTGCAGAGGAAGTGAGGTCATACTTGGACACAATTCACATATCCATATTCATTAAAATAGCGGTATTTCCACTATTGGTGGAGTCCACCCTATAACGATGGTGACAAATTTCATTAGGACTATGGATCTTGACAAGATTGATTAGAAATCTAGTCGTTAGTCTTCTTTATCTTACCAGTCAGGTTATTTACATGGAAAGCACACATGCTAATTGTGGTGGGAGATGTATATCAGCAAAGTACATAGACATTGTGGGAGATACAGAGAAGAAGCATGGCTTGAAGCTCCATATTGATGGTGCTCGTATCTTCAATGCATCTGTTGCATTGGGAGTTCTAGTTTCCAGACTTACACAAGCAACTAATTCCATTTCTATACGTTTTGTATAAAGGTTTGGGGTGCACCAGTTGGGTCAGTTATTGTTGGTTCAGAAAGCTTTATTGCCAAGGCAAGAAGACTAAGGAAACATTAGAGCAAGTCCAATAAAAGGTTGGAAATCCAATTTTCAGAAATCTACACTCGTTTTGGCCTCCAACTGAGTTTGCAAAGTCCGATTTGTTTCGAAATCTGGGAGAAGAGTTTCGGAATGTCCAAACTCCCGAAGCGGTTGTTGAACAAACGCGTAGGATTACGCGTCTGTTCAACAAGCGCACGCCTGTTCAACAACCACTTGTACTCAAGCGGTTGTTTAACAGACGCGTGGAGTGTTTAATGAAAATTTTGTGATATTTATCTTCCTTCTACCGAAATTTTGACACGAAGATGTAATTAAACAAAAACAATCAACATTTGCAAAAAAACTTAAGATACATGATTGCACTAACATTTAACGGATACATGATTTCACTAACATTTAACGGATACATAGTTTCTGATATTGATTAAAGGATACAAAGTACAATATTAGAACTACTAAAGCAACGAAAACACAACAACCAAGGATAAACAGTTTCACTGACTTCCAACAAAGTTCCATAAATGATTTATTAAATCTTGCTGGAGTCTTCGATGAATGTGTGCGTTACGGTAAGCCATTTGTCTTTCGACGTGAAACTCAAGCTCTAGTTCGCTTTCAATCATATTTTCACGCCAAATCTCAGGTGGTGGAGCAGTGCAGTCGTAATTGAAATCATCCTCCATGTCTCTTTCGTCCTCTATAATCATGTTATGTAAAATAACACAAGTATATATTATCCTAGTCATTTTAATTGGAGACCAAAGTCTGCATGGATTACTGACTATGGCAAATCTGGATTGTAAAACGCCAAACGCTCTTTCTACATCCTTTCTTTGCCCTTCTTGCAGTGCTGCAAACTTTGCTTGTTTATTGTTTTGTGGGTTCGGTATTGTCTTGACAATCGTACTCCATTGCGGGTATATACCATCGCCTAGGTAATATCCATGGTCATACTCGTGACCCTCTAAAGTAAAATGATGTGGAACTAATCTACCGTTCGCCAAATCGTTAAACAACGTTGAGCGTTCAACTACGTTTAAATCATTGTTCGAACCTGGCATTCCAAAAAAAGCATGCCATATCCACAAGTCGTACGACGCTACAGCTTCAAGTATAATAGTTGACGTATGAGACTTACCCTGATAAGCTCCAGCATATGCTTTAGGAAAATTCTTCCACTCCCAATGCATGCAGTCTAAAGATCCTAACATCCCTGGCCATCCTCTGCTACCGTGCATATCCATTAACATTGCAATGTCGGCTTCGTTTGGTCTATGCAAGTATTGATTACCGTAAACGTCTACGATAGCTTGGTAGAAATGGTCTAAGCATTCTAGTACTGTGCTTTCTTCCATTTTCAAATTTTCGTCTTGAGCGTCAACAGGACCTCCATAGGCTATCATACGTAATGCAGCTGTCATCTTTTGAATTCCGGTGAGCCCCATTGTCATAGAAGCATTGCGTTTGTAGATAAAGTAGGAATCGTGTTGTTTAATACATTCTAGGATTCGAAGAAACAAAGGGCGCCTCATTCGGAATCTCCTTCTAAACTCTGTACTTGTATACCTCGGATTTGAGACAAAATAATCTTCCATTAGTCTCTCGTTGTGCAATGCATGATGTCGATTTTTATATCGACGGCCTACAACAGAACCTCCATGAGATTCGCTAGATTCACCATCTCTTAATGCACCTATAAGCTGTCTTTGTCGTCGAAAATGATCATCCACCATAACATCAAACTCTTCTTCACTATCATCGAACAACAAACACTCTTCGGTGGACATTGTGGTCTTTTGAGTTTTTGAGTGTATACAGTACAAATTGTGGATTGTGTCTGAGTAGTGAATGCTGCAAGTTTTCCTCCTTATATAACATAGTTTTTCTACATTTTGGTCTTCATTGGATACCATAATGTGACATGCATTGGTTACCGCAGTATGCTTGTCATAAAGCAAGTCATGCATTGGTTATTGGAGTATCACTGACATAAAGCAAGTCGTGCATCGGTTACTGCAGTATGCTTGTCATTAAGCAAATCATGCATTGGTTAATGGAGTATCACTGACATAAAGCAAGTCTTGCATTGGTTACTGGAGTATCACTGACATAAAGCAAATCATGCATTGGTTACCGGAGTATCACAGACATAAAGCAGCACTTCTTTTAAAGCAGCATTTGCTGTATTACAGATATAAAGCAACAGTTACAGTGGCTGTATCATCTTGTACCGGTTGTATTGTATTGTTATCTTCACTACAACAAAAACAATCTATTACAACGTCATTTTTACAACGGACATTGGTTGACCGTTGTAATAGAAGGCTATTACAACGGTCAAATAAGGCCCGTTGTAATAGATGCCCTATACAACGCCTTTTTTACAACAGGCACTGGAAGCCCGTTGTAAAAGGTCTCTATTACAACGGTTCTTTCTGGCCCGTTGTAATAGATATCAATTTTACAACGTTCACAAAATGCACGTTGTAATAGATGTCAATTTTACAACGGGCAAAAAGTGACCGTTGCAATAGGTGTCAATTTTACAATGGCCCAAAAATGCCCATTTATAATCGTTATAATGAATATCTACTGTGAATTTTCAATAATAAACAATTAATAATCACAATGTTTTCTTAAAATTAATATTTATCATTTATTAGTATTTAATAATTTATCATTAATAATATTATATATATTAGTCATATGTTACTAATTACTAACTATAATATTGTATTACAAATAATATTTATCATATTAATCATATGCTACTAATATTTATTAATCATTAATAATATTATATTAATCATATGTCACTAATATTTATTATTTACTAATATTTAATAGTTAATCATTAATAACTAATATACTACTATACAAATTGATAAAAGTTTTTGAGGGAATCTTCGCCATATGAAAGGATCGAATCAACGTGATTTTTTTAATATGTGTGCTATATACATTTAAGCAAGAACGATGGGTGAATGAAGTATAAGTTTGCAACTATGAACAAGATATCTGAGAAGAGCACTTTACGAGGGGAATTTAATTCATGATTTTTAATTCAGCTAATTTATAATTAATTGATTATTTATTTTCAATTGTGTAATATGCGTTTAATAATTGCGAATTGCATGAAAAAAATTGCAAAATTTCATTAAAATAAAAATTATTTCAAATAAATAAATTGTAAAATTTTAACTTGCTCGATTTAGTTCAAAATTATAATTAAGGACTGGTAAATTACAGTTAATATTTATTAATTACATTAGATAATTAATAAATATAATTAAGGATGAATAATTATAGTATTAAATATTTCTATTAAATAATTTTCAATTAATATTCAGTATTTAATATTGGTTATGTAGCAGTAAATAATTGATAATTAAATATTACTATTAAATAATTTAAAAGCACTAACTAAAAATTGTGACAAATAACTAATAAATGATATGCATTTATCTCAAAACAAGAGAGATACTACGAAAAAATCTTTTATAATCAAGTGGCAGTATTTATTTCTTAGAATTTAATATTTAATATTTAAGAATTTAAAATTTCACAAACCATACTCAATACTGATGTACTAAAAACATCGGCAGTGACATAGTCACTAATTCAAAGCGCTAGATTTAATCAAACCATTGCTACTATCCGTCATTCACAAAATTAACCACACGGAACGAGCCAGCGACTCCCAGTTCCTTTCTTCTCACGTTCTTCTTTTTCCTTTTTTCTTTTTCGTTTTTCTAGGTTTTCTCATTCTGAATCGCGAATTCAACAGCAAACTTTTCATTGATTTTAGTTTATGTCAATTAAATCAATTCTTCATCGAATTTTTTGTGCATCCCATCAATCGATCATTGGGTACAGAAGCAGGGCGCAGATCTTTGTGATTTTCAGATGTGGCAGTGGTCTGATGAGTATTCGAAGTTGAAGGAACACATGCGGCTGTATACTAGTAAGGATCTGCTGATATGTTAGTGCTTTTCAGATCTTTGTGATTTTGTTTTGATTGCTTATGTTAGTGCAGAGGTTAAACCACCCATAGACGCCAATTTATATGTTGTTGACTTGTTGTTTCATTTCATTCCGGAGAGGAAGTTGAGGCATCCTTAACACACTACTAAACATAGGTCTGGAGGATAAGCTTTTGCTGTTGTTTGCTAAGAGCCATAATATGCAAAAACAAAAGAAATCAAACATGCAAATTGTTCATTATATGTTATGAAGCTGTTATTAGCAGAAAACTAGGAACTGAAACGATGTCCACCCACCTTCGCATTTTATTAATTTAGAAAATCAATGTCCAGTTAACTTCTCCTCACAACCTGTAAATAAAATTTCTTTTTTTGTTTGACTTCACAATTATTTGGAATAATAAACGATTTTGGAAAACTATCATACCCTTTCTCTCAAGTTTGCGTTTACTTATTGTTTCTGTGTTTACTTTTTAGTAATATTAACCATAAATAAGGAAATATTTGTGTTGCCATAGTATTATGGTATTTTTTGTAGAAAATATTTGGATCAATCAAATTAACTGAAAATTTCCCCTTAACGAGTGACATTCTTTTACTGGGTGAATTCTGAACCCCTTGGACCGACAAACATAGATATCATTTTATTCATATGGGATACCATGGCTGATATATCAAAGCCAGCTGACATAGCATTGCAAGAAAACAAAACATGCTACTTTCACTTTTTTTGTATAAACCTTAATTCTAATATTTGTTTTGTTAGCTTCTTTGTTGAAGCATATCTGTTTTAATGAGTAAGTTATTCAGTCTGAATTTTGTTATTCGTTTTAGGATAGTTTAAGTCTATTTATCACTTTCTTAATAATTTGGACAACTGTTCATCAAACTACATAGTGATATATGTGTTGCTGCATTCAATAACTATAGTTCCACTAGGCTTTTTCATGTACCTCCTTTCTTATTTTAATAAACTGTCATATTCAAATGATCCATGCTTTTATATTATTTGTTTACTTACATGTGGTGCGTATTGACTAGTATTTGCAAGCCATCTTTTGTTTTCCTTCTTGCTTCCTGTGTTTGGCTTTACGGTGCATTACTTTATTTATAAACAACACAACTCATGTATTGTTCTTTTCTTAGCAGATATGGAGTTGGTTTCAAATGAAATATCCGTTAGGGCATTTAGGCGATTAACTAACATCGGTACAACTTTCTTCTCTATAGTTAGCATGTTGTCTTTTTAACAGTATTTATCTATTTCTTTGTTCGCTTAAAATTTAGATAACAAGTGCGTGCAATTCATGTAGGAGTAAAAATGAACTCATATATGCTTGATATAAAATTAGCTGATTGGTTCACTTAAGCGTATTTTATTTTTGTTTGTCAATCAATTTCAAATTAACAATTTTAAGTTAGTAGTTGATGACGACATATTTAATGTTATCAGCACTATTTTGGCTTTATTTATTAATAACTTCTGTTTATGGTTTACATTGGTTTTATGTCATTAATTTAGAAGAATTGTGTTTGCATTAATGGCCATTTGTGAGTTATAATGACGACGGAAGGAAACAGAACTTGACATGATCTAAATTTAAGGTAATTTAATTTAACCCGTGCTCTTAAGAAAATATGATATTATTTCCCTGAACAAATTTGAATTAACTGCAACACCACCACTGCAAATAACCTATAACAGAGACTGAGGTAAACAAATACATAGTACTGTTAGACTGTGTAGAAGTCGGAATGAAGACAATTTTCCACCCAAGGTGGAGAACTGAATCGGCATGAAGAAGAAAAATTGATGAAATCAACTTAACATCCATTGGTCTGAATTATAGCATCCATATAGACAACCTTGCATTTTTTTAACTCTTCAGAAAATCATGCTTAAAACCCTTTAGATACTATTTTAATTCAGTTTTTTTTTTTTTTTTTTGTAAACATCAATGCATCAAAATTTGCAAGCATAACAAGGTATATTGAGTTTTTTTTTTAAATTGTATGCAGTGCCAATATTATTTGTCTTTCTTCTTATAAACCTCGAAGAAGAAAAATCAATAAATTACTTTTGAAAGAAGGATTTATAGAACTTGTGTTTGATTTCTTATATCATCTAACACCCATGGCTTGAGACAAATCAAGTTGTAAAGCATATGAGTTGGATTGTTCATGTGAAGGCATATGCTGATTGCGCAGGCTAAACTTATATATACACAAGTATGTGGTTTCCTTGCATGCGAGTGAGAAGTTCCATTATATGAGTGTGCTAACCTGAGCTATATGCATATATTTTGGTGAGAACATCAGGTGCCATCCTCCTTTTTTGTGTTTGTGAACCATGCTGAGTGATGCTGTTCATGTATTGTATGGTAATGTGGAAATGATAGTAGAAGGAAAACAAATAAATAAATAAAAGCACGATTGGATGATAGCAATTAGCAGCAGTTTCTGCCTTAAAATTAATTAATTAATAAGAATAGTGCATACATATGTCTGAAGTGGCTGAATGTTGTGCAAGGTGGTACGTGTGCGTCATGTGAAACTGGGCATGTGCCTTGTAAATGTCAGCATGAGGGTGTGTAAGTTATGCATGCATGAGGGTGCGTTTAGTGAGGTTACCAGTATTCTAGTGATATTATGTGCCTTAATTCAAGTTCATTGACTTGCATTTAATTTTTTTTCCATCAAAATGGAAAATATATGGCAAAAGGAGTAAAGGAATGACTTGATAAGTCTTGAGTTTAATGAAATATGAGAAGTTAATTTTTATCTTATTGCAAATTTCCTCTTTTCTGTTAACTGAATAGGCAGTTTCAACGAGCTAGCATTTCTTTCAAATTTTTTTTCCTCACAATAAATGAAATGCATTAATTATATAAGCATGTTGTCTTAATTTGGTCTGAAGATGTTTTGCGAAGTCATATTATATATTAAATGTGTCATTGTTTTGCAGGTAAGTAGATTCATTTGCTTAGTTATAAATTTTCTTCATTTGCTAATTTCCTGTAATGTTCTTTCATTTGATAGTTTATAATATTAAGTGTTCTGCTTTAGGTTTTATGCTTTCTTTGGTGCTATGGAAATGAAGGTGTAGAAAATGTTGATAAGGATTCATCTTATCAAGATAAGTGCTAAGAAGATAAAACTCGTTATGGTACGTTATATTCTATGTTTAACATCGAAAATATGAAGTGCGACTATACGGTTGATAAAACAATGTTTTCAGTTGTTAGGTGTAAATAGAGTTAATGTTTATTTAATGGAAAGCATTTATACACGTGGAAGATGTTTGCATGCCTGATAATGTTACATACCATATATTTAGAATTATTTTCTTCTATTATTGTCTCTCCATTTACAAATATTATAATGTTACATATCATATTATATTTAGACTTTACAGTTGGCCTAAACTCCATACTATTTATTTGCCTGTTTTTTGTTTTGTTTTTTGTTTGTTCCCTTTTTTTGTTGGTTTTTTAATGAATGAGTGACCCTTTTGTGAGAAGTGCACTCATACTTTATCAAATAAAAATCAGAATCCATACAAATGTTTGATAGGAATTAGCTATTACAGATATGCTAGATCACCATTTTGATGACAAACAAAATAAGAATGAACCAAAAAAAAGGAAAACGATAAAAAATGTGATTAAAGTTCAAGCATTCTTCACTAGTTTAGCATAGCTGTAATGTTTGTTTTTTAAACCAAAATTTCAGATACTTGTGGTCATCCTTGGTGTAGTCTGGTTGAATGTCCTAGCATGGCATGGGTACTAATTTTCCTAGTTAGTTGGATACTGTCTCCGTGAATTGCTATTTAATATCCTAGATTAATTAGCCACCTTTGACAGTGTTATGTTTGGACTCTTGATTTTTTCGCTAGTCATCAACCTAGATATTATCCTTTGTGCATGTTTATTTCACCTTTGACAATATTATATTTGAAACTTCTGATTTTTTCACTAGTCAGAAATGCAAATATTTTCTTTTGTGCGTGTTTATTTCATAGAATGAGGGTGCTATGACAGTGTTAACGGCTATGATCCAACACATGTCTCTAGACGTAGAGAAGATACAGAGGCTTGTGAGGCAGTGTAAGTGCCTTTAGGTCAAGATGACCACTAAACATGAACTCTTGCAGAGCTACAACGAAATAGTTGAGCAGTAGAGTTCAGGTACCTTGAGTCAAGCTAAGTATGTGGGGAAGAAAGCAAGAAATGCTTTGGTCAAGCGTCGGAATTGACGGGACCGGTATCTTCAAGAAAATGAATAGTTCAATGCAGCAACATATTTTAGCTTTCAGTGAAGTTATGAGTGCGATCAACCCAACATTTGCTGCTCAACAAAGCAACATGGATACAGATTTCAGTTTTGGATCATCTTTCAATATGCATGGTGGTATGGGGGAGCTTAATTAGAACAACTCAAACTGGTTCTTCGGAGCATGGCCAAGGTGATGCTTTAAAATTGTTTTAGTAATATATTTTGTTTATATTGAACCTAATAAGTATCAAATATACACAATTTTAGGATTGTGTGCTCACATATGCTGTTGTACTCCGTCCAATTTCTCAAATGCTCAAGCACACATAGGATGTTGGACTTGATTTTTTTTTTGCTGGTTACGCATAAAAAAGCTTTTATGCTTAAGTTCCTTTAGTGAGTCATCTAACTGATACATACACAAGAAAGTGAAAACAGGCATATGTGACTATCACCCAAATCATATGTGACTCTATCACCCATATCTCACTGAAAGCGGATTGTTTCAATGGTTATCTTATTCAGTTCATATGTACATAATAGTATAATACACAAAAACAATCAATCAGTTTTGTGTTAAGATATTTCAATAGATGAACATCGCATATGATTGTTGCTCTGTGTCATTTCTGCATTTGTTATCAATAAGCGTTTTGATTTCCATGTTAAATCTGTATTTTGTAACTAACTTTTAAATTTCATCTTTACAGTAGGTGAAGGTTTTGGAGGCTCATTTTGGCGTGGCGTGGCGTGGATAGCATATGAAAAGTTTTTTGTTGTACGTTTTAGCATTAATATTTGATGCAAAGTTACTTTTTAGATGTGTCTTTGTCTAATGTTGCATGAACATGGTTTATATATTTCATATATTTTTATTAGTCGATGTAAACTGTTCATGGACATTGTGTTCAACTTATGTAACCTTTTGGAATGTAAACTTATCTAGTCTTTTGGAGTATAAACTTATCGAACTTTTTGAAATGTGTTGGAATTATATGATTCTTGCTTCAGTCTTTTAGTATGTGTTATTATGTGATTTTGATTGTTGCATTACAGTATTTATTGCATGTTAAAATATTCATTATTATTATGGATGTATATCGCGGCAGTTATATTTAAATTTGCTATTACAACGGGCAAAAACCGTTGTAAAATACTGTATTACAACGGGCAAAGGCTGCTTGTAATTTGTTAGCTATTACAACGGGTTAATAACCATTGTCATAGAGTCATTGCACGTGACAGAGCAAGTTATTACAACGGTCTTTTACAATAGTCGTTGCCCGTTGTTAAATAGTCAGGAGCTATTACGGCAGGTCTTATTAAGACGGGCATATGCCCGTTGTAAAATGCATATTACAACGGTTTTTGCCCGTTGTAAAAGGACTGTTTTGTTGTAGTGCTTTATGTCTCTTTCTGTTGTACTTGTAATTTATTATGTTATTGTTAATACTCGTATTGTTGTTTTTTGAGAATAGCACCAATAAATCCAACAATAAAGTTAGGGATACAACTATAACACCATTAAACTTAAGGATACAACAAAGCATAAAGATACAAAAGCTTGTAAAGACACAACAACTTACGATAGTAGTTTTAGTACGCAAACACATTAATTGTTACGCTAATTCATAGAAGTTCGAAGTCGCCTAATCTCTTGTTCTAGCTCGTTTGCGTAAGAAATAGCCCTTGGAGGGAAACGGTCGTCTATCCACTCAAAATAATTGCATCCGTTAGGCCATAGCGAGCATAATTGGATCCTGCGACCAATATCCTCTCCGTCAGCCCGGACTACCACCTTTACCAGGTAACCATAGTGGCAATAAATGGGATGGGAGTTAACTTCCTGCTCGTTAGGAGACTACTCACCTGAAACTCGTCGTACCTCTTGATGACCTACATCTGGAACAGTCGGAGGATCAGGTACTGTAGCCGCTTGTAAGCGTTCTTCATTTACAGCCTCTTGATGACCTACATCTGGAACATGAGCAACTGGTGGATGAATCGTCATGCGGGCCAACTCCGGGTAGACTTGACGCAATTCCTCGTAGTGCCGCTCTTGGTATTCGATATTCCAATCAATATCTGTTCTTGGACTTGAAGGAGGACGCTCAGGAAAGTTTTGATCATAGTTTGAATCCACTGACGAGGGCCATGACCATGAAGACATTTTATTATTTTGATGAAAATTATGGTTCCAGCTAACTATAAAGTGCTAACCGTATATATTTATAGGGGCAATGTAGTGTTGTGGTAGTGTACACGTGACGACCCCTTAACTTATGTAGTTATTTTTCTTTAAGGTGATATGACACGGGGATGACCCTGGCTTTGCTTCATTAAAGGTCGACAAGTCCCCTTATTTCCGGCTTTGCTTTATTAAAGCAGTGGTCAACTCATCTTTAATCAGTACGAGTTGTCAAGTCAAGTTGTTTTTATTCGTTGGACAACCTATAACACGTTACCCTAGTGGTGCAGAGTGTAGTAACATCAACTGCTGAAATGCAGAAACGTTACCCTATAACACGTTACCCTAGTGGTGCAGAGTGTAGTAACATCAACTGCTGAAATGCAGAAACGTTACCCTATAACACGTTACCCTAGTGGTGCAGACTGTAGCAACATCAACTGCTGAAATGCAGAGATGTAGCAACTCAACTGTTGAGGACAGAGAGTTGTCTTGTCATATGTCTATATCTTGTACTGCTGAAATAATGATGACAGAGCTTTACCAAAAAGCAACCCCCTTGTTTAAATAGTTTACACTTCGTCCCCCAATCATACCTACAGAATTGTGTGTTCTACAAAAGTCACGACGATAAGGTAAGAAACTAGTACTCTTGTTCCTTCTACGTGTTTACGTATGTCTTTGTGTACATAATATGTTTCTTGTTTGTGTGTAGCTTAAATGGACGATTGGATAATAAGTGATGAACTTGTTGATAAAATGTTTGATGAGTATGAACGGAACAAGGAGGAGGAAAAAGATGGTGGTTTCGTTCTAGATACACAAGTTGAAGAGGCGGAAGAACCAATTCAAAATGAAATTGTTCGTGGTACTCAACAAATAGTTGAAGTTCAAAAAGCAAAAGGACGTCCACGCAAAAACATAAGAAGGCAAGTGGTTAACCGTAATCGTCCCAACCAAGGTGAAGCTAGCTCCAGTGGTACTACAACAGATTTCTCTCCTCAAGACTTACTTATACTCGTGAAATCCTATATCGAAGTTGATAAGAGAGATTTGCTGCTATTGCAAAATGGAGGAGGGCTTACCCGTGAAGAATTTTGGTTTATGATAACAAGATTACATAACAATCATCGTAAATGCACCACTACACGAACTTCTACTGAAATTCATATGGCTCATTGGCGTTTCATTGATACTTGTGAACGATACCAGAAGATTATAGAGACAGTTGAAGATGAAAACATATTTAAAACGAATCGGGCAACTTATGATTCTCGTTACCTTGCAGAATATAGGACTGATTTTGTTGGGTACGAAGCCTACAAATTGCGTTATAGTTGGATAACCCGATACGGTGCTGAATAGGCAAATGATTTTGCTTATTGCTTGTACGTGCATCATAAGTTTTAGTAGTTATTTCATTGTTATTTCTTGTAAGCAACTTTGTAGTCAAAATTTCGGTATCAAGTTATGTTCTTCCAATATGAATATAAATTAAAAACACATATGAAACAGTATGTACACATATTAAAATAGTAGTACAAAATTTTAAGCGAACAATATATTAAAATAGTATTAGAAATTAGCATAATTATATTAAACACAATTTGTTTAAAATTAACATAAGATATACACATATAAAAATAGTGGTCCCACGCGGTTGTTAAACAAACGCGTGAATCCACGCGGTTGTTAAACAAACGCGTGGTCTACGCGCTTGTTGAACAACCGCGTAGATCCATGCGTTTGTTTAACAACCGCGTGGATCCAAAACTGTTGGGAAATTTGCCTGTTTCGATTATTCGGAGTGTAGAAATTTAGAATTCTACACCCAAACAGTTGGAGATGCTCTTAGAAGGAAGGAGGCAAGTGGGAGTATTGATAGCAAGACCTTATGTTGCTCTGAAAGATGACTTTAGCAAACTTTCTAATGATCACAAGAAGGCTAAGATACTTGTAGATGGGCTGAATCAAATCAAATAATTTTCTATAGAAACATCGGCCGTTGAAACTAATTTGGTTTTTTTTAATGTTATTGGTATAAAAACTGATAAGCTTTATCAAGTGCTGGAAAATCACGGTGTGCTTGCAATGCCAGCAAGCCCTACTAACATGCGTCTAGTTTTCCATTATTAAATCTCCGATAGCGACGTTCAATAAGCTCTGAACGGCATTAAGCAAGCAGTTGGAAAATTGTTAAATAAAGCAAAGCCTGTATGACTAGCTTGATCACTCCTAGTTTCACGTGTGTTTTAGCTTCACTGTTATTTTATAAGATGTTACATGAGAATCTATTTTTAAAACTGAACTCGGTTTTATTCATTGTCATGCTCCTACCAATTCGTTCTTGAATGATTTTTGTTAGTTACATACGTTAATGATAATAAAATTTGAATGGAACATTGTATGATAAAAAATATGATTAATCTCTTAATATCTACTTGATATTAACTTTTGTGAAAATTAGGGACACATTTCTAAAAATATCAAAATACAAACGACATCCAGTCCAAGTTTGAAATGCAAAGTGGGTCCCCATTTTGCCATGTAACGTGTTTTAAAAAAAAGTGCTGGTATATTAAAAAAATACAAAAAATCGCAAATATTCGCAGAAGCAACCTAAAAAAAAGTTGCATACATCTCTGCATTAATACTCCATGTATGCATATATTCATCTAGTGTTTTATATTGAAAATATGGACCAATATACGCATACATGTCTGCATATAATGGTAATAGTTGCAAAGATGTATGCAACTTATTTAAGATGATGTTTTATATTGAAAATCTGGACCAATATATTGGTAATATTTGCAAAGATGTATGCATATAAAGATGAACTAATCTGCATAGGCTACTAATTGTTGTAGAAATGTATGCATATAGTCCTTATCATATGCAGAAATGTATGCAACAAAGTTAAAAAGGAGGCAGGCTTATGAATATGCGCAGAGATGTATGCATAAAATGCAAATAAGTGCATCGTTTAATGCATAATACTACTGTTTTGCTATTTTTTTGGTTTTTGCTATGTTTTTTGGTGGTTTTAACGTCTGAATTTGATAACGATCAGTTGTTGTATTTAATTATGAATTTATGTGATTTTTTAATGAATTTATGGAAAATAGGGATGCAATTTATATGAAAAGTTTGATTGGATATGACGTGAATTTTGGAACTTAGTAGGGACTTGAGACAAACTACCCTTAACTTTTTTCATGACCTTTGCAGAATTACTGGATCTCTTAATTATTGTTATATGGCTTGAGTAGTACAATAACATTAGTGCATGGAGTACATATTAAAGAAATGCTCAAAGCAAGTTGTAACGTCTAATAATGAGACGCTGCATTCTTGACTTATTCATGAGAATAAAGTTGGTATTTGAATCTTCACAATAAACAAATGAAATATTTGTTGTTAAGGTAAATGTAACGACCCAGGATTTTTGACAAATTTTAAATTAGGATTTTGAATATATAAAATAAAATTTTAATATTAATATTGTTTAAGCGATAAATTTGGATATCTAAAATTTTCAAATGGGTCATTAATAAACGGGTTTTGTTAATATATAGTGTTTAACCAATTTGTCAAATAGGAGTAGTATTTTATAACTTGTCAAATTAAATTTGGTTTAATCATTTGAAATTCTAATTCGATAACTTTAAGTTGAGTTTTGAATAATAAAATAGTTATGTAAAACTATCAAAATATAACTGTAAAAATAGATATCAAAAAATATATTAGCTTTTATAAGGATCAGTTTTTGAAATGGTTAAACGATAACATATATATTGATATGTAGTAACAAATATTAGTGTAACAAATTTGAAACACTTAAAAGTGTGACAAAAAGTGTTGCAAATGGTAAGATGAAAACCACGTTCCATGATTTTTTGTCAAAGCCATGGTTTTGTTATGGTATTTTTACTAAAATGCCCTTCATTTTTGCCTATATAAGGCACCTTATCCCCTCACTTTTCCTCACTTCACTCTCTCCATTCTTTCTACTTCTTCCTCACCTTCTCATTCATGGCTTCCTAACCTATTTTTCCTCCTTATCCCTCCTCTCTCCACCTCAATTCGACCCTCCTAGCTCCTTCTTCCTCCTCCTAAAAACCCGTGTACACCTCCTCCTTCCACCACCCTAAATCCGTCCCTAGCCTCCTCCTTCCTCCTTGGCATGTCGACCATCCCTCACCCACTCCTAGCTTCACCACCCACGGCCCTAGGCCATACTCCACGCCACCCACAACTTCACCTAACTCGACCCCAAGTCACCCCACCCATGGCCTAAAACCACGCCACCTCCATCACCCCCCTTTGGACACCCTTCCTCCTATTATAAAAAGAGATAGAGAAAGAAATATATATAATATGTATATTTTGGTAGAAGAGAAGTTATAGCACAAAACGTGGTCAGGCTGTCCAACGGTGCAGTCAAGATCCTATGATAAAGATTGGTGGAGTAGAACCCTCGGTGAGAACTATTTTAATATTTATTATAATTATAACATGATTATATTGGTTGCTTTGTGGTTGATATGGTGACTTCATGGTTTTTAAGAATGTTATTATAGTTACCATTAATCATATGTGTGTAAGCGTTAATTACCTTAACGCTTAAATTATAAATGTTGTGTAATGGATGAATGATTATAATGATCTTCATTATAACACACTACACCCACATATATGGATTATATGGATATTGGTTAAGTCTTGTTCCTTTTGGACTATATAAATAAATATTTTATTAATTTAAGTGAAAATTAGGTTTAAAAACAAAAGTTTAAATTTTATATCTGAAAGCAGATAGAAACGAAATTAAAGTGTTTATGATTTTTGTTGTAAAGGTGGAAATTTATTTGAACAAGGATTTGATATAAAACAACTTGTTCAATTTTAATAACTGAAATCAATATTGATTTTGAAATTGAATTTGAGATAGATATGAAACTTGAATTGATTGTTCCAATAGTCTTATATAATGTTTAATTTGATTTCTATAAAATTTTGATTTCAAAAAGTTAATTTTTAAAAAATAATAATATTTTATTAATTAAATCATAGTATAATATTCATTGAAAAATAAATATTTGAATTTAAAGACAAAATTTTGAAATACTGTTTTGAAACAGTCTTATATATGTTTTAAATAGTTTTCTAACTTAATTTAAAGTAAATGGATTATTTTAATGTGAAGTTAAAATATAGTTAGAATAAAGCTTATCGCGTTGCGGTAGTTCGCGAATTTCAACCGTAAACTTCAAACTGATGTCACAGATGTAGTTTAAATTAGATTTCCTCAAAACAGAAAATGTTTTCTTTCAAGTGATATTAGTTTTCAAATGAAGGAAGAATTCTCAAATTTTATTGTATAGTTTCAAGATATGACCAAATCGGTTTTTAATAAAAATCGCGGTAGTGTAGTTCGTTGACCATAACGGTGAACGACTATTTTTGAATAGTTAAAAATATGAAAAAATTGGTAAATCATAATGAATTATTTAATAGTGATTTGAATTGAAAATATATAGTTTTGGATTATATAAAGGTTATTGGGTCAAACTAGCTAATACAAGCTATTTAGTGATACTTTTGTAACACTTTTGCAACATTTTTACTAATACTGAAATATAATTGTTTTTAACTTACGAATTATTGTCCAAATATTCCGTAAACATTTTCAAATAGATAATTAAGTTTTTTAATAATAAATCAGGTAATGTTATTTTGAAATATAACCTTGATATGGTTAAAGTTTTCCAATTATAAATAATTGGATTTGGATGGAAATAATCTTCGGATATATAAAATCCGTTGTTAAACTTATACTATTCGAGGAATTCAAAAGGTATTTATATCGTTATTGCACTTATAGTATTTGTTGATTTTGAGAATTGATATTGGATATAAGTTGATATAATTTCTATACTTACCTTGGATCAATATGTTTTGGTTTCGCATGCAAGCTGATTTAATTTACGAATCTTATATTTAATATCGACTGGTTTTGGTTTGTATTATAAATAAGTTTTAAGAATTGGGAAATCTTTTAATTAAGGTTTAATTTTAGAATAATCTTTAAAAATGTGTTTTAAGTGGAAAAGTTAAAGTTTAGATTTATCTTCGATTTGTATTAATGGAAAAATTGTTAAGTTAAGAATAAATGTTTGTTAAGATTTAATAAGTCTTTGTTAAAGGTTTAATGAAATGATTTTGTTAACAATTAAGGTTTTATCAAGTTAATGGAAAATTTAATTAACCAATTTAATTGGTAAGAGACTTAGCAAATCCCGTATTTCCATCTGGTTTTAAAACTGTGCTCATTATTAGGAGAGACCGAGATCATTTTTCTATCCGAAAGCCATTTCAGATAATGACACAACGAAATGGAGAAAATGAAGATTTTGAAGAAAGTGATTGAAGACCAGGAACCTTCACATCAGAAGGACTACTCACTGATGGTCTGAAGTGAGTGGCTCCCATCTTAAGAAATTTAATTTGTATTTTAGCAGTAGTCCGGACGCACTTGGAAGATTTTCGGATTTGCAAAGGCTTTTCTCCTTAACTGGACGAGGAATAAAGTGCCTTCGGTCTCATTCATACCCAGAACGAACTTGTATGGATGTGTGTCTGAAATTGTATTTTTTTAATATATTGGTTGATCTTTACTAAACATATTTCTGTTGGTGATGGAGAATATGTTCTCTTAGCTTAACACCCTTCTTTGAGACGTACGAGCTCAAAGGTGATATGGTTAGTGATTATCAATCATATGTTATAAAATGACAGTGTTCATGCCAAGTGAATGAGCTATGGATAATCAAAGCATGGCTTTGTATAAGCGTAACTTTGTGTAACGTGACCTCGTCAAGCCTCAGACCTCGGTATGATGGTAAACTGGTGGTTAGATTTGTAGGCTTATTTCGGTGCACCAAGGTAAGATGATGAAAGGGTATTACAAAGTCTCGAGTCTGGGACTCTATTTGTTTGGATATCCTGATTCATATTATATGGGATAATATAGTGGTGTCTGAGTCTTGACGTGCAACCGCGAGTACTGGATTGATGTGCAAATTTTTAAGTACACGATTGGTCTTTCATACTAGGAACCGTCATGATGGAAACTCATTCTCCAATATGAGCCCTTATAATTTTAGGTGTATACTTATGTCAACATAATCAGATGGGGTATTATATTGGCTAAGATAAATACATTTACTTATGAATGATTTTCCATACTATGCACTAATAATGATATCAAATGGTTTTTGCGTATCAAGCTTTTTTGGTTATCATAAGGAGAAACCTTATCCAATGTATGTGATTCATTGTGTGTGCGGTGCAAGACCTTATGATAACTTAATTTTCCAAAAAGCATACGAATTTTCTACACTGTTATTTATAAGGAAAAAAACCGTTCTGTGTTTACAGGGTGTGGTCATATGAGTTACCTCATTTTATAAGATAAAATGTTTTTAAGTTCTCACACCAGTCCCATGATTGACCTGGAATTTATTGTTCCATCACCTAAACTCTGAGTGTCCATATTTTTCCATATGGGCAGCCTAGTAGATAAGGATTGCAGATAGTCTTGGAGTCGTTATAGAGAATATGCTAGGTTAATGATGGTGCTAAAATTGGATCATTTTGTATTCTTCCGCCAAGTGTCATCGTAATTTCCACAGTAAGTGTCATCATAATTTCCACTGTATAATCAATGTACTCTGATTTATCTTGAAAACTCAGATGTAAAATATTGTTATATCAATAAAAGTTTCATTTTGTTCCGTTCTGATGTGTTATTATCCTAGGCGATGTAGATTCCAACATTTGAAATTCCGACATTCGAATACTGAGTATGATTAGATGTCATTTTCAAAGGTCGAAAATCTGGGTTGTTACAATTTGGTATAAGAGCTTTGGTTTATACAAAGCTTATGGGGTATGACTCATTAGAGCTAACGGCAAAGACTCACTAGGCATAGGATTAGTAATATCCTAGGATGAGTAACTCATTAGAGATGGGGTTAGTAATACCCTAGAATGAGTTGAGAGTTATATAAGAGAGAACATAGTTGCAATATGAAATTGGTTTTGAAATGTTATGTTTAGAAAATAATACAATATGTTTTAATATATATATATAGTTAGGTATATACCAAAAATTTGGATGATTAAGATTTTTAAAATTTGAATATGGGTATTTTGCAATTAGAATTTCACAATTTGATTTCATATGTCATAGTAATTAAACCTCCCCAACTGATTAGGATAAGTAATCCAAGTGAAAATACCTTGTGAATTCAATTTCATAATTTGACTGTAAGGTATTTGACGATATAAGGATAAGTGAGATCTTGAAATTTTGGTAAAATTATAAGAACTATATCAGATAAACCAATGAATTAAGATACTATTTGGAGTACCTTGTAAAAACATTAGGATTTGAATAAGAAATCAAAACCCTCAATAATTGTGGCAAATTTCTAAACAAGGAAAGAAAGTAAAGTAAATTAGGTAAGTAAGTACGAATACCTTGAGAATTAAGTTTCATAATTTAACCAAAGGTGCACTTGGCAATAAAGTAAAATTTAGTGATTTACCTAAATTAAGATAAGTTGGATAAACTCTTTTCTGATAACATTATGAAAATATCACATAAGGACAAAGATAGAGTTCAGACTATCAGGTACTGAATGGTGGCTGACTCTAAAACAAGCAAGAAAAGCTCATAATTGGAAAGAAAATCTCATAACCGGAAAGAAAAGGAAAAAAATCTTATATTGGGATAATTCAGGGGTATATATTATTTTAGATGTCATCAAGAAGGATATTTTGTAGTTCTATGCCCAGAAAAAATACAAAAGAAAACCATTCAAGAAGATATAATTTGTTCCAAATGCAAGAAGAAAGGACATTTTATACGTAAGTATCCTAAAATAAAGAAGAAACCCATGAACCCAACAAAAGAAAAGAAGTGTTATTGATGTAAAGGAGTGGTCCATGTAGTCCGGGATTGTCATAAAAGAAGGGAGAAAGACTAGCTAAAGCAACATCAGCGACAATTATAAGCGAGGGAGAGGGAACGCAATAATTATGCAATAAAAAAAAACTCTTTAACCCCTAGGGAGTTATCTCTAAAAAGTTGAAAGGGATTTGAAAAGGATGTATGAATGAATGTATGTATATAATGTTAATTATAAAGAAAAACTTCTTTCATTAGTCTTTTTAATGTATTCTATCTTATATCCAAATAAATCCTATTCTAATGAAAAATATATTGTATGTAATATGGAAAATGATTGAGATAATTTAAATTCAAAAAGTTAGATGTAGATAGGATGATTAGAATTTTCGGGGATTTTGAATAGTCGATAAATTCTGAAACACGTTTTGGTAAGTAAATGAAATGTTTAAGTAGGTACAAATACCCGATGGATTAAGTTCACGATTTTGACTGAAGGGTATTTGATAAATAAGTTAAAAATTAAGAGTTTATCTAAACATAGGACATTGCAACCTTTACATATTTAGTAAAGGCCAGGAATTTGTCCAAATCAAGTATTGTATAAGTTAGGATAGTAGAATTCTTCCATATTTGTAAAATAAAAATATATAAGGGATAAATCTTAATGATTTTGGAAACTTTGAAATTTGGAGGAAATAAGTTTCGTGACTTTGAACTATTAATAATTATAAAGGATAGCAAGATAAGATTAAACCTCAGGAAGATGAAATTTTCTAACTCTAAATCCTTTATAAATCTTAGAGGATCAAGTCACTAGGAGTTTGAAAACTTATAAGTTATTTTACAAATAAGATTGGTTATATAATTACAGTTTTCTCTCCTTTTTGAGGACGGAAAGTTTTAAGAGATGAGATTGTAAGGATTTTTGACAAATTTTAAATTAGAACTTTGAATATATAAGGTAAAATTTTGATAAAAAATATCGATTAAGACGTAAATTTGGATATTTAAATTTGTCAAATGTGACATTTATAAATGGTTTTTGTTGACAATTTATCAAATCGGAGTAGCATTTTATAACTTGTCAAAATTAATATAGTTTAATCGTTTGAAATTATAATTTGATAACTTTAAGTTGAGTTTTGAATAATAAAACAGTCATTTAAAACTATAAAAGTATAACTGTAAAAATATATAACAACAAAACATATCAGCTTTTGTAAAGATCGGTTGTTGAAATGGTTAAACGATAAAATATATATTGATTTGTAGTACCATATGTAAGTAATTTGAAACACTTAAAAGTGCGACAAAAGGTGTTGCAAATGCTAGGAAGAAAACCATGTTCCATGGTTTTGTTTTAAAGCTCATAGTTTTATTATGGTATTTTTACCGAAATGCCCTCCATTTTAGCCTATATAAGGTATCTTTACCCCTCCCTTTTCCTCTATTCACTCTCTCCATTCTTTCTACTTCTTCCTTACCTTCTCATCTATGGCTTCCTAGCCTATTTTTCCTCCTAATTTTATAAAAATATATATATATATATATATATATATTTATATGATATATATTTTGGTAGAAGAGAAGTTATAGCACAAAACGCGGTTACATTGTCTAACGGTACGGTCAAGGTCCTACGATAAAGATTGGCGGAGCGGAATCCTCGATGAGAAATATTTTAATATTTACTATAATTATAGTATGATTATGTTGGTTGTCTTGTGGTTGATATGGTTGCTTCATGATTATTGTGAATGTTATTACAATTGTCATCATTCATATGTGTGTAAGCGTTATTTACCATAACGCTTAAATTATAAATACCGTGTGATGGATGAATGATTGTTATGAATGTTATTATGATCGCCTAGCGCAATACACTATATGAACATATATATATTTTATGTGTATTGGTTAAGTTACGTTCCTTTTGGACATTATAAATGAATATTTTATTAATTTAAGTGAAAATAAGGCGTGAAAACGAAAGTTGAAATTTTAAATCCGAAAGTAGATAGAAACGAAATTAAAGTGTTTATGAAAAACTTTTGTAAAGGTGGAAATTGATTTGAACAAGGATTTGATATAAAATATTTTGTTCAATTTTAATAACCGAAATCAATTTCGATTTTGAAATTGAATCTGAGACAGATATGTAAACGATGTTTGAAATTGGAATTGATCGTTCCAATAGTCTTATATAACGTTTAATTTGATTTCTATAAAGTTTGGATTTCAAAAAGTTAATTTTTGAAAAATAATAAAATTTTATTAACTAAATAATAGTACATTATTCATTAAAAATAAATATTTGAATTTAAAGATAAAATTTGAAATAGTCTTGTATATGTTATTAAAAAATTTCTAACATAATTTAAAATAAAATGGATTATTTTAATGTGATGTTAAAATACAGTTAGAATAAAGCTTGTCGCGTTGTGGTAATTCGCAAATTTTGACCGTAACTTCAAACAGACATTATGGATGCAATTTAAATTGAATTTCCTCAAGATGAAAAACATTTGCTTTCAATTGATATTAAATTTCAAACAAATAAAGAATTTTCAAATACTAATGTATACTTTTCAAGGTATATCCAAATCAATTTTTAATAAAAATCGCGGTAGTTTAGTTCGTTGACCATAACGGTAAATGACTATTTTTAAATAGCTAAAATATGGATTTTTTTTGATAAATCATAATAAATTATTTAAAATAATTTGAATTGACAATATATAGTTTTGGATAGTATAAAGGTTATTGGGATCAAACTAGCTAATATAAGCTATTTAGCGACACTTTTGCAATGCTTTTACCAATATTGAAATATAATGGTTTTTAACTTAAGAAGCATTATCTCTGTGGTAAATATTTTAATATAGGTAATGAAGTGTTTTTAATAATAATTTGGGTAATGTTATTTTGAAATGTTGCCTTGATAAGGTTAAAGTCTGAATTATAAATAATTGGATTTGGATGGAAATAATCTTCGGATATTCAATATAAAATCCGTAGTTAAACTTATACTATTCGAGAAATTTAAAAGGTATTTATACCATTATTCCAATTAAATTATTTTTTGATTATGAGAATTGATTATGGATATAAGCTGATATAATTTCTGTACTAATCTTATATTTAATATAAATCTGTTTTGCTTTCGATGCAAGCTGATTTAATTTACAAATCTTATGTTTAATATTAATTGGTTTTGGTTTGTATTATAAAGAAGGTTTAAGAATAGGGAAATATATTAATTAAAGTTCAATGTTAAAGTAATCTTTAAAGATGTGTTCTAAATGGAAAAGTTAAAGGTTAAAATTTATCTTCGATTTTTATTAATGAAAGTATTGTTAATGAATCGTTGTTAATATTCAATAAGTCTTCGTTAAAGGTTTGATGAAAATATTTTGATAACAATTAAGGCTTTATCAAGTTAATGGAAATTTTAATTAACCAATCTAAGTGGGAAGAGACTTAGCAAACCCTGTATTACCATACAGTTTTAAAACTGCGCTCACTATTCGGAATGACCACGGTTGGATTTCTATCCGAAAACCATTTCGAATAATGATATGACGAAATGAAACAAATGAAGATGGTGATTGAAGATCGGGAACCTTCGCATCAGAAGGACTGCTTGCTGATGGTCTCAAGTGGGTATCCCCTGTCTTGAGATTTTTTAACTCAGATTTTACCAGTAGTCCAGACGTACTTTGAGGATTCCAAATTTGCAAGGGTTCTCTCCTTAATTGGATGAGGAATAAAGTGCTTTTGATTTCGTTTAAACCAGAATGAACTTGTATGGATGTGTGTCTGACATTGTATTTTGTAATATGTTGGTTGTCTTTGCTAGACATATTTCTGTTGGTGGCAAAAAATAAGTTCTCTTAGCTTAACACCCTTCTTTCAGACATACGAGCTCAAAGGTGATATGGTTAGTGATTATCAATCATATGTTATGAAATGAAAGTGTGTCATGCCAAGTGAATGAGCTATGGATGATCAAAGCATGGCTTTGTATAAGTGTGGCTTTGTGTAACGTGACCTCGTCAAGCCTCACACCCCAGTATGACAGTAAACTGGTGGTTAGATTTCTAGGCTTATTTCGATGCACCAAGGTAATATGATGAAAGGGTATTACGAAGTCTCAAGTCTGGGATGCTATTTGTTTGGATATTTTGATTCATGTTATGTGGGCTAGTATAACAGTGTCTGAGTCATGACGTGCAACTGCGAGTACTGGAATGATGTGCAAATTTTTAGAGCACACGATTAATCTTTCATACCAGGAACCATCATGATGGAAACCCATTCTCCAATATGGGCCCTTACGATTTTAATTGTATAACTACGTCAACATAATAGGATGGGGTATTATGCTGGCTAAGATTGATACATTTACATGCGATTCATTTTCCACACTATGCACTAATAATAATATCAAATGGTTTTTGCGTATCAAGATTTTAGTTATCATATGGAGAAACCTCGTCCAATATGTGTGATTCATTATGTGTGTGGTGCAAGACCTTATAATAGCTTCATTTTTCAAAAAGCGTACGAATTTTCTACATTGGTGTTCATAAGGAAAAGTGTTTGTACGGTGTGGTCTTATGAGTTACCTCATTTTATAAGTTAAACTATTTTTAAGTTCTCCTACCAGTCCCATGACCGACCTGGAGTTTATTGTTCCTTCACCTGGGTGCACATACTTTTTTGTACGGGGAGCCATGTAGTTAACGGTTGTAGATAGTTTTAGAGTCATTATAGAGAAGATGTCGGGTTCGGGATGGAGCTAAAATAAAGTCATTTTGTATTATTCCGCCAAGTGTTATTGTAATTTCCGCTGTATAATCAACGTACTCTGATTTATCTTGTAAACTCTGATGTAAAATATTGTTATATTAATAAAAGTTTCATTTTGCTCTGTTTTGATGTGTTATCACCCCAGGCGATGCAGATTCAGACTTTTTTAAATTCCGGCATCAGAATACCAAGTACGTATTAGATGTTGATTCCCAAAGGTCGAAAATCTGGGTCATTACAGTAAATTTCTCCTTTTATTTCATTTGTTATACATTATTTTTTTCTTTAAACAAGTTAAGATGGCTAGGAAGACATAAGTTTTTAGGATGGAAACATGTTTTATTAATTTTTGTCTAACATTCCATCTTCTCATTATGTATTTTAGTGAAAATCGTTTGTATATATATATGTGTGTATGTCTGTGTATACATACATAAATTGATATATAAATGATATATGTAGCGGAGTACATGAATTGATGGGTTTATACATGTGTTTCTAGGTATGTGTATCCACATGTGTGAGTGGAATCTGTTGCACTTGTAGTTGCATGTGTACTGTTTGTGAGTGTGAATATGCTCGAGTGTGCGAGCTTGAACTAATGGAGAGAAGTGTCCGGACCACCCTATTGATTCCATTATTCATTTCATTCCCCGAGGAGCTCACACCATTACTTGGAGAAGAATCTGTGATCAACCCTTGCATGATTTGCTGAACCAAACTCTATGACTCTATGTTATTGTTGTTGCGGGTGCCATTCGAGGTTGATGTAGATAGAGAAAAAGGTAGAGATGGATTATTATTGTTATTATTAGTAGGTTGGGACCGTGAACTCGATGATGGTACATGGAGTTCTGATGATGGAGAAGTTGGAAAATGGAGTTTGCAGATGATGGGTCGTTTGTGTAGCTATTTACATTACTTGGTGTATAGTTTGATAGATCGTTCACGTTGTTGCCACGAGGACGAAGTTGCATGATGTTTTTGTTCAGGAAGCTCTGGGTATTCTGGTTTGAGCTTTTTGACATTGACTGATTTTGAGCTTCATTTTTTTGGTTTGAGTTTCATCAAGGGAAGTTGATTAAGCTTGCCATAGGGCCAGTGCTTATTTCTTTATTGTGATCAATCAAATCCTTCATTCTATATACGACCTCCGACATCTGAAGGCAACAAACATATCTTTTAGTTTATCCCAATTCATTCGTGGTTTTAGTTAAAATTTTCGTACGTTTTAGTTCAGACATGTAAAACCTTCATGTCTTTGATATATTGTACTTTGGATACTATTTGTATTTCAGCAAATGATAGTACTATCATTTATTCAATGCTTTATCATCATTTTGTCGCAGTTTCCTATTTAATTGTCTAACTGTGCTGTGTCAGATATGTATGCTGTCTTATTGTCTTTCATTATGTATTTCATTTTGGTGTATTTCAGCAAATGTTTCCTGTCTTGTTGTCGTTCATCAAATATTTCCTATCTTGTAGTTTAGCAAATGTATTTTGTATTATGGTTGGTGTTTATCATTACGCTCCATAAACTATCAGAGTTGTAGTTATGGTTTAATTGTCATAAAATGATAGTTTCTCATATATTGTGCCTATAATTTACAGTGCTTTAGTGATGGATTTAAGGAAAAACATGTAGTCTGTATTGTTAACTTGAGACCTCTATTTATCTTTAGTGGGGTTTGAAATCAGAAGCTAATTTGAAACAACATTTTGCATTTGTAATATTTTTGAGACATATCTTTGTGGTCAGAAATATTTCTGACACCTAAATTTAAAGGCAATATTTTTTTTAATAGGTCTCCACCAATATTTAGAGACAATTTTTTTGATTACATACTAAATACATTCGTCTCTAATAACCTTTATTATCATAGTGAAAGTATCATTGTTCAGTACCGAGCCAGCAAATTTGGTTTCTAGTTCCAGGCCCATGAACATAGTTGATAGCCTGGATTTTAGATGAATTATGAGTGATTAAGATTATGAAAATAAAACAGTCGACATGGATCCATTGTCGAGAGTCGACTATCAACCTATTGAGCGAATAATTATCCTAGAGTCTAGAGAAACCATGTACCATGAAACTAGCTGAAAGCATTTTCATAGACAAATCACGAATGCTATCACTCAGTGGGGACAATGGAATCAGATCTGCCTAATATGACAAAAGGATTGATAAAGAAGAGTCATCGTCGAAGGTTTCTCATCGAGTAGGAGACCGTTGACTGAT
Organism: Allium sativum; assembly: GCA_030737875.1. Taxonomy (NCBI): domain Eukaryota; kingdom Viridiplantae; phylum Streptophyta; class Magnoliopsida; order Asparagales; family Amaryllidaceae; genus Allium; species Allium sativum. The sequence goes on from CM060919.1 coordinate 369,445,703, forward strand.
GTAATTCCATGTAAGGAGTGGCGAGAGGTTCAATATACTGAGATATCATCATGTTCTAGGAACATGGATATAAGGCAGCGTCCATTGAAATATGAAAGACATATGAACTTGTTAGAGGCTACTAACACAATGAAATGTTGGTGTTTTCCTATCTTCTTGGAGGGAGTGACCACCACGTGGTTTATTTGGCTACCGCTAAGGACCATATCGTCTTTTGACAAGTTAGCGAGAAAGTGTGTCGAGTAGTCCAAGACGCACACCACTCGAGGATATTATGTCATTGTCCAATATATTTTGGGGATATGGATGGTCTTTGAACAAATTATTATGGAGGTTTAACGCGGTAGTGACGAAGTAAAAAAAAATCCTAACAAGGATATCGATTTTATGGCTTTGTTCAAGGGAATTCATCCCGACATAGATTTGGAGAATGGTTGTGGAGGAAGTCCAATTTAAATCGGCATTGGTTTTATCAGAAAGCAACATAGTACTTATGCTTGGAAGAGGTAAGGCAGACCATTAGAAGGGATGGTGTTGGCCAGTGCCAAGAAGATCCGGAGTAACATAGCTGTTAAGAAATTTAGAGGGAGTTCCAGTAAAGTTAATGTGACATAAAAATGGAGATCAAGATAAAAGTGGTGAGAGGTCTAAGAATAAGAGACGAAATTCGAGGAAACGACCGAGAACCCCGACTATTGAAAGTTATACTCTACTGAAGAACTCAGCCTAAAAACATCTATTTAGCTTTTTGTGAAACCAAACAGTATCTGTACTAAGGCAATAAAAAGAGAAAGAAAGAATTTAGGGAAGTTTTGTAGTTTCATGAAACTCAAATTCATGACACGAACGAGTGTCGACATCATTCTGAAGTGATCGAGGAGTTGATCTAGAAGAAAATCTGCATTAGTTCGTGTAACACCCCACATTCCTTTAGTGTCACCCGTATGAGTATTTCATTAAGAAAATATGGAGCATTGTAGGTATAAAGACATAAAATATCGTAGAGACCAAGATTTCACAAGACATAAAAATATAAATTTACAACCGAAAAAGATATTTCTTTTTTAAATTCTGTTGACACGCTTTTTAGTCAAAGCAGTCACATATGGAATTTCTAGTTAGCAACGCATTCAGGCATTGAGAACATCGTCAGAAGACAGGGAGCGATTTGGTTGAAGTCGCACCACAAACAAAGAATAGCCCGAAAGTCCTAACAAATGAACTCTTTCGGGTCCGAAAACATCAATTATGGATCTTTTCTCTGTAACTCTTGAAGCCCTCTGAATTAGCTTCAAGTTCGGTTAGCTAAAACAGACTTACAATTTGGAAGTTATGCCCGTTTTCGTGAATGCGTGCAAAACTGGAATAACTTGAAAGCTTGGATTTTGGCATGGGCAAAGACCCGGATCGGATCGGACCCGCTCCGACCCCACTCCTTGAACACGCTCAGACTTGGACTCTAGCTCGCTTCGGATCGGACCATCTGGACCTGACCCGCCTTGCACACTGCACAGAAGTGCACGTCACGTCTTCAGTTCGGAGGTTCCACTTGGGTTCGGTTTGGATCCGAATTGAACCGACCCGCTTGGAACTACTTCTCCACATCTGTTTTGACCTATTCTTAAGAAGCAACTACCTCTTACATATATGGATCAAATGCCACATGACAGAGCATGAAATGGAGAGGCCTTCTCCACGTTTTCCACTACTTTTCGAGATTTTCTTTGGGCGTGCCACGTGGCACCCGAACCGAGCCCAGAAATCAGCTATAAATACACCACCGGAAGGAAAATGAAGGGATCTTTTGGCCACTCCAACTCTTGGCCTCCATTACTACCATGCAAGGACATTGCTCAACACTCTAATACGAGGAATTCATGTATAGAATCAATCTCTAATCTTCTCTTCTCGACTGTATCACAAGGCTATTGTATAAGAACGGATCTCACGGATTGTGAGATAGCATTGTACTCGTAATTTCTTAGGATTTAAGAAATTAACAAGTGGACTAGGCCCGGCTTGAGCCAAACCACTATAAAAACTTCATGTGTTTCCTGTTATTTACTGCTTTTTCTGCATTTATTCTCTGTGATTGTTAGGACTTCACACCGCATTTGGGTGTTAGTACCAAATTTGGGTCTAACACTTTGGCGCACCAGGAAGGGGGGCACACGACACTACTTCAATTTCTAGCTTGAAAGAAAGCGGATTTTTTGGCTATTGGGTCGATGGTCAAAAGAAAGATATCCGAAGCAGACGTTGTTGGAGCTCAAGGCACGAGAAACGAGGCAAGCCAAGAGGCTTCCCCCATGAAAATCCATCAGCATACTTAACTAGAGAAGGAATGGATGGCATTCTCGTTGAATTGAGAACCCAAATGTCAAGAAAAGATGATCTCCTTCGCAAACAATAGGAGATGATGGATGAATTCTTTGCTCGAATGAATGGAAGGTCAAGCAATAATTCACAACTCACTGGAAATGGCGTGGATATGGCACCAGCAGGAACAATGAACCGGATCGGTTCAGATTCGAACCGAGGGGAAAATATGAATCCATCACAAATGGAAGTAGGGGGCGTCCCCCACCGGATCAGTTCGGACCCGATCCGAATCGCCCCCTATATGGTGTTGATGGCAGCAGCCTCCCCTCTGGAAATCAAGGCTTCGCTTGGATTCGATCTACATCCGCTCCTATTCGAATGGGCACTCGGCCATCAACTTCAGCTTAACAACAACATGATGCAGCTTGGATCAGAGAGCCAGGTCCGGGTTGGTTCTATCCATCCAACCCAAACACCACCGATCCGAACCGGATCACACGACATGCATTTCCAAACTTTCTGGACTTAATGCTGGGGGCACTAGCTCTGATCTTAGCAGTCGGCAACAACTCTTTGAAGGCGACCGACTCGCCAATCTCATTGAACGCCTCTCAAGAGGCCGCACTTATCAAAATGATGTGGATGATGTCAATCACAATCCTTTCACTCAGGAAATCAGGAATTCCAGCAATTCCATAGATTTCAAACTTCTAGTTCTGGAGCCATACATCGGCAGGACAGATCCTACCGTGCACCTGATGCGATACAAACGACATATGAATGTTCAATCGGCATCGGAAAACGTCATGGCTAAATGTTTCCCTCTCTTCTTGACTGATATAGTAGCTATGTGGATTCGGCAGTTGGAATCTGAATCGATCAATAACTTGAACATGTTGGTCGCTCACTTTATTAAGCAATTTCGGGTCCACATCGCTCGGCCCAAGAACGTCATGTCACTCACTACAATCAAACAGAGGTCTAGAGAAACTCTGCATTCATTTTTGTAAAGATTCAATGTTGCGGTAGCATTGATTTATCGCCTTGAACCATCGATGGTACTGATGGAAGAAGTATCCGGTGTCTTGGATAACTCAAAATTCAAAAAAATCTGTACCGAGATCCACCGCGAAATCTTGGCGAATTCTACCTTGAAGCAGATAGATTTCTGCGTGAGGAAGACGAAATTTCTGAAAAGAAAATTCTCGATGTCAATACGCTTAAGGACGGAGGACCATCTGACTCTGGAAAAGACAAAGGAAAAGCCTCTGTCAAGAATGACTGCAACGCTCAGCCCCGTAGAGGGCCCAGATATGAAGAGTACACTGAACTCAATTTAATGCTAACTGACATTTACATGGACACAAACGGTGTTGTCTCCTACCCAAAGCCTCCCAGGAGGAAGCCATTGCAAAGAGAACGTGATTTTGGAAAACATCGCATATTTCATGACATGGACGGTCATGACACAAATGACTGCAGGCATCTGCGCGATTTGATTGAGGAACGGGTTAGATGTGGAGAGCTACCCGAGTATGTGAAACAACCAATAGCGCCTGCATCCGCGCTGCCACCACCTACTAGCCGGAGTGGGAACGAACCTGGATCGAGCTCTCGGGGCTCATCATCAACTAATCTAGATGAAATCGGTCTGAATTTTCTGCTTTTCTTAGGATTTAAGATACTTTTTTGCTTTCTTTAGGTTTCCGATTGGCTAAATCAGTGTACACATGTATGGGGTTAGGATTTAGCCCCAAAGCGTGCTCTGGACCCGGCGACAAACCAATCAGGATTTTCTTTGGTTTTGTACTTTGAATTGAACAAGGAAGGACCTTCCAAGCATGGATTATGTTTGACAAATTTATGTATCTTGTCAGTTTGTGGCAGGATTCTCAATCTTGTTCAAAGTATGGATTCTACTTATCTCGAAACCCTAGGTACGGATTGTGCCTAGGGACAGAATGTCTTGTCAGGCTTTGGCAAGTATAGATCTATCTCGATATGAGTATGGATTGTACTCCACTGAATGTCTGAGTATGGATTATACTCAAGAACGGCGAATGGTCTCGTTAAGATTTGGCAAAGGAACTCAATAAAACTCGAGTATGGCTTGTGCTCGGTTTGAACTTCCTGGTATAGCTCATGCCGCGGGGATTAGGTTCCTCACTAGGTTTTGGCAGGATGATTTAAACGTCCCTCAAGTATGGTTTATGCTCAATAGGACGCCCAAGCATGGTTTTTGCTCGAAAATGTAACCAGTTTTGTCAGGTTTTGACACACCTGTTTGCCTTCTTTGCTTTGCAGGTATGATTATACTTGCAGCTGGCCGGCCAGGCGTGGCCTTGGATTATCCAGAACACATCTTCTTTCAACCAGCAAGATATGTTATGGGGGGAAAAATGTTGACACGCTTTTTAGTCAAATCAGGAGCACATGGAATTTCTGGTTAGCAACGCACTCAGTCATTGAGAATATCGTCAGAAGACAGTGAGCGATTTGGTTGAAGTCGCATCACAAACAAAGAATAGCCCGAAAGTCCTAACAGATGACTTCTTTTGGGCCCGAAAACATCAATTATGGAGCTTTGCTTTGTAATTCTTGTAGCACTCTGAATTATCTTCAAGTAGAGTTTTCGGTTGGCTAAAACGCCCTTACGATTTGGAAGTTACGCCCGTTTCCATGAACGCGTGCAAAACTAGAATAACTTGAAAGCTTGGATTTTGGCATGGGCAATGCCCCGAAGCGGATCAGACCCGCTACGACCCCACTCCTCGTATGCGCTCAGACTTGGACTCTACCTCGCTTCAGATCGGATCGGACCATCCAGACCCAACCCTCCTTGCACACTGCACAGAAGTGCACATCACGTCTTCGGTTCAGGGGTTCCACTAGGGTTTGGTTCGGACCCGAACCGACCCGCTTGGAACTACTTCTCCACATCTATTTTGACCTATTCTAAAGGAGCAACTACATCTTACATACATGGATCAAATGCCACATGATAGAGCACAAATGGAGAGGCCTTCTCCACGTTTTCCACTACTTTTTGATATTTTCTCTGGGTGTGCCACGTGGCACCCGTACCGAACCTAGAAATCAGCTATAAATACACCACCCGAAGATAAATGAAGGGATCTTTTGGCCACTCCAACTCTTCCCCTCCATTACTATCACGCAAGGACATTGCTCAGCACTCTAACACGATGAATTCGTGTATAAAATCAATCTCTAATCTCCTCTTCTCGACTGTATCACAAGGCTATTGTGTAAGAACGAATCACACAGATTGTGAGATAGCATTGTACTTGTAATTTCTTAGGATTTAAGAAATTACAAAGTGGATATAGGCCTGGTTTGAGCCGAACCACTATAAAAAATTCGTGTATCTCTTGTTATTTACTGCCTTTTCTGCATTTTTTCTCTGTGATTGTGAGGAGTTCACACCGCATTTGGGTGTTAGTACCATATTTGGGTCTAACACTTTGGCGCACCAGGAAGGGGGCACACGACACTACTTCAATTTCTAGCTTGAAAGAAAGCAGATTTTTTTTGGCAATTGGATCGATGATCAAAAGAAAGATATCCCGAGCAAACGATGTTGGAGCTCAAGGCACGAGAAACGAGGCGAGCCAGGAGGCTTTCTCCCTTTAAAATCAATTAGCATATTTAACTAGAGAAGAGATGGATGGCGTTCTCGCTGAATTGAGAAGCCCAATGTCAAGAAAAGACGATCTCCTCTGCAAACAACTGGAGATGATGGACGAATTCTTTGCTCGAATGAATGGAAGGCCGAGCAATAGTTCACAACTCGCTGGAAATGGAGCGGATATGGCTCTAGCAGGAACAACAAACCGGATCGGTTCGGATCCGATACAAATCGGATCGGTTCGGATCTGATACGAATCGGATCGATTCGGATCTGATCCGAACCGAGGGCCAAAATCTGAATCCAGTACAGATGGAAGCAGGGGCATCCCCCACCGGATCGGTTCGGACCCGATACGAACTGCCCCCTATATGGTGTTGATGGCAGCAGCCTCACCTCTGGAAATCAAGGCTTCACTCGGGTTCGACCTACATCCGCTCCGGTTCGGATGGACACTCTGCCATCAACTTCAGCATGATGCAGCTCAGATTAAAGAGCCAGGTCCGGGTTGGTTCGATCCATCCGACCCAAACACCACCGATCCGAACCGGATCACACCACATGCATTTCCAAACTCTTCTAGACTTAACGCTGGGTGCACCAGCTCTGATCTTAGCAGCCTGTAGCAACTCTTTGAAGGCGACCGACTCGCCAATCTCATTGAACGCCTCTAGAGAGGCCGCACTTATCAGAATGATGTGGACGACGTCAATCACAACCCTTTCACTCAGGAAATCAGGAATTCTTGCAATACCACATATTTCAAACTTCCAGTTCTGGAGCCTTACAACAGCAGGACAGATCCTACCGTGCACCTGATGCGATACAAACGGCATACGGAAGTTCAATCGACATCGGAAAACATCATGGCTAAATGTTTCCCTCTCTTCTTGACTGATATAGTGGCTACATGGATTCGAATGCTGGAATCTGAATCGATCAATAGCTGGAACATGTTGGTCGCTCGCTTTATTAAGCAATTTTGGGTCCATATCGCTTGGCCCAAGAACGTCATGTCACTCACAACAATCAAACAGAGGTTTGGGGAAACTCTGCGTTCATTTTTGGAAAGATTCAACATTGCGACAGCATCGGTTGATCGCCCTGAACCATCTATGGTACTGATGGCAGCAGTATCCGGTGCCTTGGTAACTCAGAATTCAAAAAATCTGGTTACCTAGATCCACCGCGAGATCTCGATGAATTCTACCTTGAAACAGATAGATTTCTGCATGAGGAAGATGCAATTTCCGAAAAGAAAATTCTCGATGTCAATATGCTTAAGGACAGAGGACTGTTTGACTCTGGAAAAGACAAAGGAAAAGCCGTTGTCAAGAATGGCCGCAATGCTCAGCCCTGGAGAGGGCCAAAATATGAAGAGTACATTGAACTCAATTTAATGCTAACTGACATTTACATGGACACAAACGGTGCTATCTCCTACCCAAAGCCTCCCAGAAGGAAGCCATCGCAAAGAGAACATGATTTTGGAAAACATTGCATATTTCATATTATGGACGGTCATGACACAAATGACTGCAGCATCTGCACGATTTGATTGAGGAAACGGGTTGGACGTGGCGAGCTACCCGAGTATGTGAAACAACCAACAACGCCTGCATCCACGCAGCCACCACCTACTCTCCGGAGAGGGAACGAACCTGGATCAAGCTCTCATGGGATCATCATCAACTGATCTGAATGAAATTAGTCTGGGTTTTCTGCATTTCTTAGAATTTAAGATACGTTTTTGCTTTCTTTAGGTTTTCCGATTGGCTAAATCGGAGTACACACGTACGGGGTTAGGATTTAGCCCCAAAGCGTGCTTTGGACCCGACGACAAACCAATTAGGATTTTCTTTGGTTTTTTACTTTGAATTGAAAAAGGAATGACTTTCCGATGGATTATGTTTGGAAAATTTAAGTATCTTGTCCGGTTGTTGCAGAATTCTCAATCTCGATCAAAGTATGGCTTATAGTTATCTCAAAACCCTAGGTACAGATTGTACTTAGGGACATGCTATCTTGTCAGGCTTTGGCAAATATAGATCTATCTCGATAAGAGTATGGATTGTACTCCACTGAATGTTTGAGTATGGATTATACTCAGGAACGACGAATGGTCTCGTTAAGATTTGGCAAACGAACTCAATAAAACTCGAGTATGTCTTATTCTCGGTTTGAACTTCCTGGTATGGCTCATGCCGGGGGGTTAGGTCCCTCACCAGGTTTTGGTAGAATGATTCGAACGTCCCTCGAGTATGGTTTATGCTCAATCGAACGCCTAAGCATGGTTTATGCTCAAAAATGTAACCAGTTTTGTCAGGTTTTGACACATCTGTTTGCCTTCTTTTCTTTGCAGGTATGAATTATACTTACAGCTGGAAGGCCCGGCTTGGCCTTGGATTATCCAGAACACATCTTCCTTCAACCAGCAAGATATGTTCTAGGGGTAAAAATATTGACATGTTTTTTAGTCAAAGAAGTCACACATAGAATTTTTGGTTAGCAACACACTCAGGCATTGAGAACATCGTCAGAAGACAGGAGCTATTTGGTTGAAATCGCATCACAAACAAAGAATACCCGAAAGTCCTAACAGATGACCTCTTTTGAGCACAAAAACGTCAGTTATGGAGCTTTGCTTTATAACTCTTGTAGCCCTCTGAATTATCTTCAAGTAGAGTTTTCAGTTGGCTAAAACGGACTTACGGTTTGGAAGTTACTTCCGTTTCCATGGACACATGCAAAACTGGAATAATTTGAAAGCTTGGATTTTGGTATGGGCAAAGCCCCGAATCGGATCGGACCCGCTCCGAACCCACTCCTCGAACACGCTCAGACTTGGACTCTATCTCGCTTCGGATCGGATCGGACCATCCGGACCCGACCCGCCTTGCACACTGCACAGAAGTTCATGTCACGTATTCGTTCGAAGGTTCTACTTCGGTTTGGTTCGGACCCGAACCGACCCGCTTGGAACTGCTTCTCCACATCTGTTTTGACCTATTCTTAAGGAGCAACTACCTCCTACGTACATGGATCAAATGTCACATGGCAGAGCACGAACAGGAGAGAGATTCTCCACATTTTCCACTTATTTTCGAGATTTTATCTGGGCGTGCCATGTGGCACCCGAACTGAACCCATAAATCAATTATAAATACACCACCTGAAGGCAAATGAAGGGATCTTTTGGCTACTCTAACTCTTGGCCTCCATTGCTACCACACAAGGACATTGCTCAACACTCTAACACGAGGAATTCGTGTATAAAATCAATCTCTAATCTCCTCTTCTCGATTGTATCACAAGGCTATTGTGTAAGAATGAATCTCACGGATTGTGAGATAGCATTATACTCGTAATTTCTTAAGATTTAAGAAATTATAAAGCGGTCGTAGGCCCAGTTTGAGCCGAACCACTATAAAAACTTTGTGTGTCTTCTGCTATTTACTGCTTTTTCTGCATTTATTCTCTGTGATATGTGATTGTTGTTGGATCTAGAATAACCCTAGAGGGGGGTGAATAGGGTTTTTCACAGTTTTTAACTGAATTAAAAATCTAACGAGATATATATAATAATAAACAGATTGCAGAATATTACAGAAACAGAAATGCAGAAAGTAAATCACACACAGATATACCCAGCTTCGGCAAAACTCTGCCTACTGCTGCATTTCTAAGGTTTCTACTAGGTGATAGAACAGATCCCGCATACAAGACCATGTACACTTGCAAACCCTGCTCCTATTCTAACCCTACGCTCAAATCCCTAGACTGACCAATATCCACTCGATCAGATTTCCCCTGATTACAACCCCGTAATCAGTAACCCAGATTTTACAGACTCTGAAACTGTCAGTCAACACCTTGACTGAATTCCCCTAGTATTTTACAGACACTAGAAACTGTTTCGGTTCGATTACAAAGGAAATTCAAAACAATAAAAGCAAAACAATTTAAACAATAGAACCCTGGTTTAAATGGAGAATCAAACTCCCCTTAACCGGATAGAATAGGCCGGCCCACTTAGTTTGCGTTGCACCCTTTTCCACTTGTGTCCCGATCCTTCTCTCTTTTGCTCTGGAAATTAAAAATGGCCGCCTCCTGAAAAACTAGGGTTTTCAAAACCCTCTCCAAATCGATGCTTTGATTGATGAAACTGAAATCACTGATGCTCGAGTCTCTGCGGCTCTCTGGTTCTTCGATTGATTGCTGAAATTTGGTTCCCTGATGATCGGTTATGATTCTGGAATTTGATCGAAACCCTTGAACATATGTGAGTTTTCTGATTTTGCTTCTTTGATTGAAATTGTGGGTTATGGTTTTCGATCACTCTTTCCTATGATGAAATGGTTGTTAAATAGGATTTTTTAAATCCTTGAATTGCTCTGATTTCCCTATATGATTTGATCTGATTGCGATTTTTCCCTTTTGATTGTCGGCTTGAGGAAAATTCTTGCGTGTGAATTTCTCTTTTATGATTCTGGAAGTATATCTGATATCCACGGCTTGATTTATGTTACGTAATTTTTGGAAATGAATTGTGAAAATCTTTGGGAGAAAACTGCTGAATACATTGTGGTGATTTCCTGCAAAACATTTAAAAAAAAACTTGCCGAGTATTTTCTTGAGTGATTTATGGAATTTGTTGCCTTGAAAGGAAATGGATTTCTTTGCCTTGATTAGTGCTCGTGATTTCCTTGTCCAAAATATGCATATGAAAAACAGAAGTTCTTGAATTTATTTCTGCCCAAAATATAATTTCTGGAATTTTGTTACCATTCATAATTCTTGCCTATTACTGTGCATACATGAATTAAACTCAGTTTAGCACGATAGACACTATGCCAAGTTTGCAAAACATCATTCCATATTTGATTTCTGGAAATAGATTTGAAATTCCTTTCTTGCTTTGAACCTCCTATTGATTTTCTGGTAAAGAATCAACCATGACATTTTCTTGTCAATTGCTTTTTGCTAAATAACTTGAGTATTGATTTGGCACTTTGTGACTTGCCATTTCACTTTGGTATTGATTTGTCTTGACCTTGTTTCATGAATACACTTAGAAGATTTTGCACTTGACCTTGCTGTCATACATGTTTCACTTCGACTAATGTTGTATTTTATTCATGAGCTTGATTGTATTCCTGCCATATACATGCTGAACTGTTGCCACATGTAACAGCTACTACCATGCTACTTTGTCCTGTTTTTGTACATCACTTGCAACATGTACACTGACAAGTTTCTGTACACTTGCAGCTACATTTGTGTTGCTCCTTTCTGCATGAATAAAACACAGTTTGACTGAGCCATGTTGCATCATAAAACTTAACTTGATTAGTCCATGCAGTAGTCATAAATCATGAACATGTAAATGCTGCTGAGTTGCTTGAGTGTGTTTGTGTGTTCACCATGCTTTGTGAACCTGACTTGCTCCATTTGTGTATGGATCGACCACTTTTACTCTCCACTTTGTACCCGAGACTTGAATGTACCTATGCTGAGATGCCTGACCATGCATCTTTACTTTGATGATTCTTGTGTGTTCATATGAGGCTGTATGATATGCCATTTAGCTCGACCATATTTCTGAACCATTTTGTTGTCATTCACTCTGTTCTTGAAGCATGAGTTTTGCTGCTTAGACTATGTTGTATACATCCATGCTTGTGCCATTGATAATGCTCCACTGCTTGACCTTGCTTATTTTTGGCTCCATGTTGACTTTGGTGATTTTTGACTTCATGTTGACTTTGCATTCATCATGTTGCTCCATTTATGTTTTTGAGTTGCCTCGACCATATTGTTGCACTGAGTTGAGATGGTCCACGTGGCTACTCCTCAGTTGCACACTGATTGGCGTGGCAGTGCACACGTGTGTATATATATACACGTGTGTATATGCAGCCATCAGAAGAGTTGTCCCTGTCCCTGCACTGTTATATGTGTATATACATACATATGTGTGTGTATACATATATGTGCGTGCTATATTCAGATCAAGTCATGAAAAATGATGAGAAACACACCAGAAAACTGAGGCAAATAAAATTTTTAAAAATAAAATTTATATTTGCGTGCATTAGAATATATTTCTGTTCTGGATACTGTGTGTGTGTTTCTGTGAATGACAGGTATGGAGACTGGACTGACTAGATAACTGGACTGGATTGACTGAGCAGTGAAGACTGGACTGGACTGGCAGAAGACTATGTATATGTGTATATGAGTATATGAATGAAAATGTATATCGAGTGTGAATGTTGTAGTGAGTCAGTAGTAAAGGAGCTGTGTATATGAAAGAGATTGTACTGTTTATTTGTAATAAACAAATTTGTCTGAAATAAAATATCATTTTATTGATGTCAAACAAAACTTGTCTATTATATTCTGTTTATATACAAGTACAATATACAGTGAATGTTTAAATAGTGGAGTTATAAAAAGTTGTACTGTTTGAATGTTTGAAATATAATATTCAATTCAAATATTATATTCCTATCTATGTTGTATATATATAAAACAGTACAATAACAAACACATTTATAATAATATATATTTGTTTGTTATCATCAAACAAAAATCATACAATTGTGTATACAACTGCGTTATTTACAACAATCTCCCCCTTTTGATGATGACAAACAAATAAAAAATTTTGATTACAATAAGTGTGTTTGACAGTGAATTCTGAACTCCCACTATTTATTAGCTCCCCCTACAACAGAAACTCCCCCTATAACTGTGCATGAGTGAAAAGAATGTAAAAAGATTCAGAATTCTGAAAATTAAAATATTTATAAAATATTCACTCATAAATCAAAATCTAATCCATTCTCCCCCTTTTGTTATCATCAAAAGGATATAGAATTTAAAATACCGATGAAAAATGACTAAAAAATATAATTTCAGCTTAAGAGGAGGAATGGTCATCATAAATCTCAATTAGTCAAACAAAAATCATAATAAACTAAGAACTGGTGGCATATATCACATTGCAGATAATGACGGATTTACGATGAAATTTATATATAATGGAGAGAGTTAAAAAAATTGATATTTTCCAATAAGGATTTTATAAAAATGAAGCTAAAAAACAGTGATGGATTTGGACTATAATTAATTATTCAACTTAAGTGATAAAATCGTATAATCCCAAATCCCAATAGCTATCAATCAACAAGTCATAATACGTCATAAACTTTCAACACATTTCACAGATTAGAAAATGGATTGATAGGCTGGTTTTTTTTTTTATACTCAGAGGAGAATTTTAAATTTATTTATATTTATAGCACATTTTTCCTTTTACTTTCGCTATTTTTTTTTATTATTTAAGAGCACACTGACCATGCATAACCCGAGCTTGGATTTTTAAATGGAGTCAGTTGCAGCTTAAATTATAAGTTGTCTCATAACCATGCATGACCAGAGCTTGGATTTTTAAATGAGGTTAGAGACATACTTATGTAATTATATTTTTATCATTTTTAGCTTTAAAAGGAAAAACTCCTCGGTATATGAAACCAATATGGATGATAGAAATGATGGTAGGTACAGAGATGGATTGTGAAATAAATTTCTAAATTAATTATATTATGAAATATGCTCGACTATACCAGGATTATTGAAAATTTTCAATTATCACTAATTCTGAATAAATAACATAGTCCCATTTCTATCACAAATAATTTCCACCGTTCTAAAAATGATTTTAAAACTATTAACTCTCCACATTAAAATAAAATCATGATGGATGGCAGAAGGATGATAGATAATGAAAATGATCGTGAAATAATTGCCAGTTCAAAGATATTATAATAATTGTTCAACCATCATGAAAATTCAAATAATATCTCCTCTTGTTATGAAATATACTGCAGTCACAATTCATCACAATTTCAAAATCTGAATAATTTTGATGAATTATAAATACAGTTCAATTTGGATATTGATTTCAATTTCTGAAGGAATAATCAATAAATAATTTTAAAATTGAAAACCAATTAAAAGAGAAACATGAAGAGCTATACATGACTTGAGGGATTAAAATATATACAAAAAAAAATATACAGTACTTCTGATATCAATTGTTCTCTCTTCTCGAGGATTTAAAATTGACATTTGAGACGAACAAGGATATCAAAGAATTTCAAACACAAAGCCCAAGCAGACAAGATTTACAAATTTGGCAAGCAACGGATAGATCAAAACAGGCAGTTATTAGAAAACAGTATCAGAGCAGCACAAAAAAAATTCAGAGCAAACTTGTCAGGATGATGGTCATAGAAGATGATTCATGATCCAATGATAAAAAATACCATTTATTTGAAATCATTTGAGGAATATGAAATACTCTAGATTCAATGAATCGATCACACCAAATTATTAGTTTCAGATTCAAGATATGTGTGTGATTCAAAAAATCAATAATTTCAAATGATTTTAAATAAATAAATATTTAAATCAACTAGTCATGAAATAATAGTGATTTTCAAAACCAAGTATTCAAAGAATTTTTCAAAATGTTTCAGACAAATCCAAAGAAAAATCAGATCATCTACATCAAGTATGAGAGGTATTCATGATCCAAAAATATTTTATTTGAAATCACTTGAAACAATGTCAAGTTTTTGGATATAATGAATCCGTCACACAAGATTGATAATTTCAAATTTGAGTGGTGTGTGATGTTCAAAATATCAAGAATTTCAGATGATTTCAAACAGGCAGATTTCAATATAATGATCATGAATAAAGGTGAAATTTAAGATGTATCACTGAGATTCAAAAAAAAAAAAAATTCAAAATATCAAGCCAAACTGAAAATCAATGAAATTATCACGACTGTGAAGTAGCAATGTGCTGTAATGAGTATAATATTTCAAGCCTTTCTAAAATGATTTAGAAGAAACTCAAAACAGCATAAATGTGTGAACTTCCATTAATTATTCAAATCTTCAAAAATTTAGAATTCAGAATAACAGTGTTCAAGATATGACAAGAATACATCAACCCTGTTATGAATTTAGAATAAAATAATCTTCTAAACAATTGCAGATAATTACAAGATTAAATTCAGAATCTAGAAATGATTATAAACAAGAGAGTTTTATTCAAATAAAATGAATTTTCAGAAAAACATGAGAACTGTAATTGGAAGTTTAAGAAGCACAAAAAAAACAAAAAGATATGGTAGTGACAAATCAAATAAAAACAAACAGAAGAAAATAAAATAGAAAGGGGTAGAAGAAGAAGAAATAGACAAAGAAAAAATATTTACAAGGATGAGGTTAGAAATCATACCTGACATACGATGAAAAACAGAATTTCTAACTCATCAGACTTTGCTAAGGAACAGTAGATGATTCAATGATGTGAAGCAGTTTGAATCAGTTTCTCTTTTCAGCACAGTTGTTCCTCAGCCTCCTTTGGTAGCTAACTGTTTAGAGGATTGAGTGGTCTAACAAAAGCAGTAAAACCACTCACAGTTGTATTTGTTCGTTTTGGTACCCAAACCTGTTTATATAACAAACCATCAGAATAAACCTTTGTACCCTTAGGAACCCAAATATGTTTGAATTTCACGAAGTTTGGTTTATTTCTTTTTGGGATCCAGGATTGTTTAGAAGGATTATTATAAAATAATTTCTCATTTTGATTTTGACTCAAAAAACCTTTGAAATTATAAGAGTTCAAATTTTCAAATTGATTCTTTTCAAGGTTGTTTGAAGGATTTTTCAAATCATTCAAAATTCGTCTTTCAAAAACATTATTTTTCCCAAACCCAAGTCCACGTTTATTTTGAACAGAAAATTGGTTTTTCAACAACATATTCAAAGATTTTTCACCGTTTGAAAAATTAGACAAGATTGTTTCAAGTTGTTGAATTTCAATTTTAAGATCACCATTTTCTTTCAATAAATCTGAACAACGATTTTTAGTGATCTCACATCTTTCAAAATCAGATTTCAAAACCAAATTTTCATCATTGAGTAACTTTATTTTGGTTTGGGACTCAGCAATCTCAGACTCAAAATGTTTTCGACTTTTAGACTCAAATTTCTTGAAATTTTCAATCTCGTTTTCAAGTTCTTTCAAAATCGAATTTGATTTCAATAAATTTTCCTTTTCAGCAATTTCAAGTTTGGAATGAATATTAGTTTTAAAAATTTCAAATTTCTTTTGCAGATGATTATTTAAATTTGATAACTCAGTCTTGTTCTCATTTAAGATCATAATTTCATCTTCAAATTTTTGAATATTTTTATTGAGATGAACAAGATTTGTTTTCAATTTCAAACAATTTTTGCAAACTAAATTTGAAGAATTTTTAGCATATTCAAGTTGTGATTCCAAATCATCAATTTTGCTGGTCAACTCAAAATTCTTAGATTTCAGAGACTTATTTTTCAGTTGGAGTTTATCAACAGATTTCGTTAAATCAAGACACATGTAAACCAGATCTTCATATGAGAAATTCTCTGTTTCAGCATTTGTCGATTCTTCATCATCTGATTCATCTGAAGTTTCATTTGTAAATCCTGTTAAACAAAACTCTGAATATGAGTTGACATTTCGGGGTTTTGAGCAGTTGTTGTCAATTTGTCCATACTTCGTATTGAGAGCTGTCCATATTTCCTGCGCAGTTAAACAATGGGAAATCAGACTGTATTGATCATTATCAAGATAAGAATAAAGAATATGTATAGCACGGGAATTAAAAATTTTTTCTACCATATCGTACCCATTGATAACAACATCCCAACACTTAATATTAACAGATTTTAAATAAAATTCCATTTTGGATTTCCAGTTTAAAAAATCTGTTCCAGTGAAAATTGTTGGAGATGACCTGGACTGACTCTTGCTAGACTGACAACAAGGATTCACCATTTCTCTAGAGTTAACAGAAAATACCTGCTCTGATACCACTTGTTGGATCTAGAATAACCCTAGAGGGGGGTGAATAGGGTTTTTCACAGTTTTTAACTGAATTAAAAATCTAACGAGATATATATAATAATAAACAGATTGCAGAATATTACAGAAACAGAAATGCAGAAAGTAAATCACACACAGATATACCCAGCTTCGGCAAAACTCTGCCTACTGCTGCATTTCTAAGGTTTCTACTAGGTGATAGAACAGATCCCGCATACAAGACCATGTACACTTGCAAACCCTGCTCCTATTCTAACCCTACGCTCAAATCCCTAGACTAACCAATATCCACTCGATCAGATTTCCCCTGATTACAACCCCGTAATCAGTAACCCAGATTTTACAGACTCTGAAACTGTCAGTCAACACCTTGACTGAATTCCCCTAGTATTTTACAGACACTAGAAACTGTTTCGGTTCGATTACAAAGGAAATTCAAAACAATAAAAGCAAAACAATTTAAACAATAGAACCCTGGTTTAAATGGAGAATCAAACTCCCCTTAACCGGATAGAATAGGCCGGCCCACTTAGTTTGCGTTGCACCCTTTTCCACTTGTGTCCCGATCCTTCTCTCTTTTGCTCTGGAAATTAAAAATGGCCGCCTCCTGAAAAACTAGGGTTTTCAAAACCCTCTCCAAATCGATGCTTTGATTGATGAAACTGAAATCACTGATGCTCGAGTCTCTGCGGCTCTCTGGTTCTTCGATTGATTGCTGAAATCTGGTTCCCTGATGATCGGTTATGATTCTGGAATTTGATCGAAACCCTTGAACATATGTGAGTTTTCTGATTTTGCTTCTTTGATTGAAATTGTGGGTTATGGTTTTCGATCACTCTTTCCTATGATGAAATGGTTGTTAAATAGGATTTTTTAAATCCTTGAATTGCTCTGATTTCCCTATATGATTTGATCTGATTGCGATTTTTCCCTTTTGATTGTCGGCTTGAGGAAAATTCTTGCGTGTGAATTTCTCTTTTATGATTCTGGAAGTATATCTGATATCCACGGCTTGATTTATGTTACGTAATTTTTGGAAATGAATTGTGAAAATCTTTGGGAGAAAACTGCTGAATACATTGTGGTGATTTCCTGCAAAACATTTAAAAAAAAACTTGCCGAGTATTTTCTTGAGTGATTTATGGAATTTGTTGCCTTGAAAGGAAATGGATTTCTTTGCCTTGATTAGTGCTCGTGATTTCCTTGTCCAAAATATGCATATGAAAAACAGAAGTTCTTGAATTTATTTCTGCCCAAAATATAATTTCTGGAATTTTGTTACCATTCATAATTCTTGCCTATTACTGTGCATACATGAATTAAACTCAGTTTAGCACGATAGACACTATGCCAAGTTTGCAAAACATCATTCCATATTTGATTTCTGGAAATAGATTTGAAATTCCTTTCTTGCTTTGAACCTCCTATTGATTTTCTGGTAAAGAATCAACCATGACATTTTCTTGTCAATTGCTTTTTGCTAAATAACTTGAGTATTGATTTGGCACTTTGTGACTTGCCATTTCACTTTGGTATTGATTTGTCTTGACCTTGTTTCATGAATACACTTAGAAGATTTTGCACTTGACCTTGCTGTCATACATGTTTCACTTCGACTAATGTTGTATTTTATTCATGAGCTTGATTGTATTCCTGCCATATACATGCTGAACTGTTGCCACATGTAACAGCTACTACCATGCTACTTTGTCCTGTTTTTGTACATCACTTGCAACATGTACACTGACAAGTTTCTGTACACTTGCAGCTACATTTGTGTTGCTCCTTTCTGCATGAATAAAACACAGTTTGACTGAGCCATGTTGCATCATAAAACTTAACTTGATTAGTCCATGCAGTAGTCATAAATCATGAACATGTAAATGCTGCTGAGTTGCTTGAGTGTGTTTGTGTGTTCACCATGATTTGTGAACCTGACTTGCTCCATTTGTGTATGGATCGACCACTTTTACTCTCCACTTTGTACCCGAGACTTGAATGTACCAATGCTGAGATGCCTGACCATGCATCTTTACTTTGATGATTCTTGTGTGTTCATATGAGGCTGTATGATATGCCATTTAGCTCGACCATATTTCTGAACCATTTTGTTGCCATTCACTCTGTTCTTGAAGCATGAGTTTTGCTGCTTAGACTATGTTGTATACATCCATGCTTGTGCCATTGATAATGCTCCACTGCTTGACCTTGCTTATTTTTGGCTCCATGTTGACTTTGGTGATTTTTGACTTCATGTTGACTTTGCATTCATCATGTTGCTCCATTTATGTTTTTGAGTTGCCTCGACCATATTGTTGCACTGAGTTAAGATGGTCCACGTGGCTACTCCTCAGTTGCACACTGATTGGCGTGGCAGTGCACACGTGTGTATATATATACACGTGTGTATATGCAGCCATCAGAAGAGTTGTCCCTGTCCCTGCACTGTTATATGTGTATATACATACACATGTGTGTGTATACATATATGTGCGTGCTATATTCAGATCAAGTCATGAAAAATGATGAGAAACACACCAGAAAACTGAGGCAAATTAAATTTTTAAAAATAAAATTTATATTTGCGTGCATTAGAATATATTTCTGTTCTGGATACTGTGTGTGTGTTTCTGTGAATGACAGGTATGGAGACTGGACTGACTAGATAACTGGACTGGATTGACTGAGCAGTGAAGACTGGACTGGACTGGCAGAAGACTATGTATATGTGTATATGAGTATATGAATGAAAATGTATATCGAGTGTGAATGTTGTAGTGAGTCAGTAGTAAAGGAGCTGTGTATATGAAAGAGATTGTACTGTTTATTTGTAATAAACAAATTTGTCTGAAATAAAATATCATTTTATTGATGTCAAACAAAACTTGTCTATTATATTCTGTTTATATACAAGTACAATATACAGTGAATGTTTAAATAGTGGAGTTATAAAAAGTTGTACTGTTTGAATGTTTGAAATATAATATTCAATTCAAATATTATATTCCTATCTATGTTGTATATATATAAAACAGTACAATAACAAACACATTTATAATAATATATATTTGTTTGTTATCATCAAACAAAAATCATACAATTGTGTATACAACTGCGTTATTTACAACAATTGTGAGGACTTCACACCACATTTGGGTGTTAGTACCAGATTTGGGTCTAACAAATTCAAAACCATCTTTGTTTCAATTAACCAAAGTGTCATGTCCCAAAATATCATTTACAAACAACATCAGAGTAAAATAATATTATTCCCAAATAGTGAAAATTATACAACCTTACCTTGGAAGGTACTGATTGATATAGGTCCTAGACAGATAAATAAGCAAGCAAATTGACACAAGCTACCCTTAGGCTTCGCCTCCAAGTTAACTAGGATTTTAAGAGTCTCCACATATTTTACCAGAATTGACTTCTTAGCTTATTAATCAGACATGTTTAACTTAACAGGTTTAAGTTCATTAATAAGCTCAATATAACCCTGTGTTATATTCCTAGATTGTAATTAACGAAAGTAACCTACAACCTTTTATTTCTAGATTGTAATTAACGAACCTTCCCCCAGTCAGACAGATCCTACTCAGATGTTTTACAGATACAAGTTACAAGTTTCTTAATGTTCAATTAAGCATATTTTATCCCAATTAACATGTTTTCCAGATGCAGGTTACTTAATGTCAAATTAAGCACAATTAACATGTTTTCAAAATACAATTTTTAAATTAAGTTCAATTCAGTCTAATTAGCATGTTTTACAGATACATGTTACTTAATGTCAAATTAAGTGTAATTCATTCTAATTAACATATTTTCCAGATATAGGTTACTTAATTGTCAAATAAAGTACAATTCATTCTAATTGACATGTTTTCCATATATAGGTTACTAAATGTTAAATTAAGTAAAATTAACATGTTTTCGAATGACATGTTACTTAATTGTCAAATTAAGTATAATTAACATGTTTTCCAAATTACTGTAAAATTAACATGTGTTTCCAAATTAATGTTAAATTAACATGTTTTCCAAATTACTGTCAAGTTAATATGTTTTCTTAATTACTGTCAAATTAAAATGTTTTTCCAAATTAATGTCAAATTAACATGTTTATCAAATTATTGTCAAATTAACATGTTTTCTAAATAATTGTCAAATTAACATGTCTACCAAATTAATGTTTACTTAATGTATAATTAAGTATAGTTTATTCCAATTTGTAAGTTTGCATATTCTTTCATTAGAATTTACCCCAATTTGTAGTCCATAATTCTCAGTATGCCCCAGAAATTCCCTTTTTAACATTCTTTCAGATTATTCCAATTTTTACGCAAATTAAATGGTAAAGGCCTAGGATCTCATTGGCCTAGGCTCAGTGCAAAAACAAAGAAAAATGAGAAATAGATCTAGACTCAAAAATAAACAAAATGGATAAATAGGCATTCTAAAATAATGACAAAGAAGTGCATAAAGAAGAAGAATTTACTTGTAAATAAATAACAACTGAATAGGAATGAATAATAAATAGCTGATAAAATGAACAATAACTTGTCAAAGACAAACTTATAAACACTGAAATTTCCATGCTTTCAGATCCAAACTATTTTACTGTTTAATACTTTTTATTTAGATCTGAAATTACTGTAACAACTATTGTATCAATTTTAACATTAACTTAGAAGAAATCCGATAATCACAGTAATGCTCATATAAAGTTAGAGAAAATCCAATAAGCTTTGGTAGGTTCTCTCTTTCTATGAATATCCCTTAGAAATATGCATCGAACCAAACCCCCAATACTCCATTCAAATTATATTCAAGAAGAAGATTATTTGAGAGGTAGAAAAATGGAGTAGTGAAGATTAGGCTGGGTTTTGGGACTTATTTATAATAGGATTAGGTGCCAGGTTCATTAGATTTTATGTCCAGGTTCATTGTATTTTATGCTTAGAATTTAGGCCATATGATTTTTGGATTTTAGGTTTCTAATCTAAGCCATAGAAAACACCTCAACATGAGTCAGCAAAAAGAATAATCTGGAAATATGCGTGTTTGGCCGGACACAGGTTCGTGCATAGCACTAAGTTGGTCGACCCACCTTTTATGTGGATCGACACATTTTTTGACTAAGGGGTCGACCCATATAAGGCCTGGGTCTCCCATTTACCTTTGCACTATTCTGAATTATTATTTAATTTAATTTCAAACTTTGATTTATCATAACTTGTTCATTTTAAGTCCGGTTTACGCAAACTGAAAGTCCATCCCAGTCAGAATTTCAAAACAGACGCCAAAGTGAAATCTATTTTGCTCAATTCCCAATATTTTTCTGATTAATGTTTATTTTATCAGTTTATTCCTCAATTAGTTAATCCATTAATAAACTATTATTTGTTTAAAAATTTGGGTTGTTACATTCTCCTATCCTTAAAGGATTTCGTCCCCGAAATCTCTAAAGCTAGAAGAATGTTACTATGCTAACACCAATTACTCAAACAACTTCCATTGCCCTTAGAATTTATAATGCTTTTTACGAACATATGCAAAGGTCTCGTGTATATATCCCTAAGCTAATGCGAAAATTAGGTGGTTTACTGATTCAGTTGACCTCCTTAATGCAATCATGTTTGTGCCATGTATCCAATATGTATGCAAAAGAATCCTATTACATATAAAATTCTATATATGTGCAATAACCATTCACCACAATGCAACATCCATGTAAATGGTTCCACCATTTTTTTCATCCATAGTGAAATTAAATTAAAATGTGCACACATCCATATGCAATATGTAAATGTTCTAGTTTAGCCGATCCCTAATCTAGTGCCTAGCGTAGATATGTACATCCACTAGCAAACACTTGCATCCACTTGCAACCATCAAATATAACAGTATTAAACACATGTTTCAACCATATCCTATCATCTATAAGCTCAAGTCCTAAGATCTACACTTCCCAAGGATATACTAGAAGGAAGTCCCTAATCAAAGGAAGAAGCTACTGATAGAATATCAAAGAGGAAATACTTGTCAAAAGAATACGGATAAGAAGTTGAATCCATCAATGTAGTTCTTTCATCTCATTTATCTTAGTTACTTTGGGGAGAAACTCTCAAGTGAACTAATCCAAAAGACTACCTTAATCTTACAATTAAAGTCACATTTTTCCTCCTTTCCGTCCTTCAAATTTCTAGTATTTATTTTACCCATTTTGTATTCCTTGGTTCGTTCCACTTATATTGTCCAACCCCCATAAAGATTTATCCACCGCCCCACTTCATATATATGTATATAAAATTTTACAGAACCTTATTTGAGAAAATCTTAATGAGAAAAGTTTCAGTTAAAAAATTTCTTTTTGAAATATATGTACGTAACTGCATTTATGAAATTCCCAAAAATAAAAATTTCATACCAAAATACATCAGGCTTTCATAATTCCTATTTCTTAAGACTTTAAACATATAGGATTTCAACTCAAAATGGTTCCACAAATTTCCATAAAACACCTCCTTGCTACACTCTTGTCTTGGAACACAATTATCCATTTGAAATCTCTATATTTTCTTTATTCATTTATTCATTAACTTATCTTGTTACTTGCCTTAATTTCGTGGTCATATAAAGATTTAACTCTTTTGTCCAAATGACAAAATCCTGGTAAGCATCAAATCTCGATAATACGTCTTAACAAATGGTGAATTCACATCCAATCAAAGATACAATCTTGGGTTAAATCTCTTGGACTTACGAATTATTCCCATCGATATTACATGAATCCTTAAATTCCAAAAGCCAAAAATTGTTGATTATCTCAAAAATCATTAGATACTCAATTTTGACATATTTTCCTTCTCTTAAAGCCCAATTCTTAGTAAGGGAACAACTAACCAACAACTTATGGTTACTAAAAATTTAGACTTCTCACATAGTAGGTAATGCTCTTTCTCTTACAACAAGCTAATGGTGGTTAATCCGAGAAAATTACTCTTATAGGTTTCTTAACCATTGTTACTTTAATAAAATTGGTACTAATGAATTAATCTGAAAAAGGCTTTCCTATTCAGTCTTAGACCAACATGCCACCAACATAGTCTTTACCAATTGTCCTACTACACAAGTCAATAGCTAGGCTTAGGTACAAGCTATCCGAAAAGAAATGGTAACTAGTTCAAATATTCTTTTACTTGGCTTTTTTCGAAAGCCTTTCCATTACAACTGAAGCCCAACTACTTACTTAAAATACATGTGGAAAGTTCCAACATAAGAGTTACACCATTATAATAATGAAACTCAGTTCTCACTTACAACCCCAAAACCTTGTGCTTTATCATCAATGCTACAAGTTTAGCATCGTCATGGATATAGATTGGAAAATCAATCTCCCTCCCCTAGAGGTAATCTTTCAACCGCTTACCATATTCGAAATATAAAGTATGAACAGAACTGGATCGATACTGCCTAGAGATGCACTAAGGGAAAAATAGGAATATCAACATGGCTGACTCTTTGGGTCGGAAGAAGTCCTTAAAATTAGTCCATCGCATGACTTAGCCCAACCATCTCCTTCTTGCGTCAAGATAGCCCCCTAAAAAATTTAACATATATTAGTCCCTTAACTTATCCCTATATGTCCATATGTCATATTAAAGCCTACACCATATTTTAGGCTCGTAATTTCCCCCCTCATTGTAAATCAATATGTTATATGAGGCCTAAACATGGCAACCTAATCCATACCCAGAAATGCTCTAAACATCAAGATTTTAGTTTCAACCCGGGCTTAACACAGATAATCAAGCCGATCCCTATGGGGTTCAGAAACTACTACTGGGCCTAAGTGCAAAATAGCCACCGATGCTATCATTATACCCTCGGGGATTTACGTTATCCATAAAGGACTGCTCCGTTATGCCTACAATACATGCTCTACAAGACTCAACATATCAATGTGTGGCCACATGCAACCAATTAATACATCAAAGGAAAAAGAACAAAATATTCCTAGCAAGAACTTAAAGATAGATAACATTCTTTCTTCCACGAATCCTTGCCTTTTACCGTTTCTTCCTTAATGTCCAATTAAGTCCAATTTATTACTTCTTACATGTTTCCCTACAATCCTTTTGACATTAGTATACTCATGTTGATCTTTTACTTGCATCCTTTTGGAAGTTCCCTAATTGTCTGGTTACTGAAAATGTGCAAAAATCTTTCTCCTTAGTTTGAGACAATCTAATTTAAAAAAAATTGGATATGCAAGATATTTCTTTTTTTATTTATCCTTAAGTTGGAGGATAGTGCGCAATAAGGTAAAACCTATATTTCACACCAATCCTTTCATTCTTGCAATGATGTTTTCTATGTTAATTTCAAACCCAAGTATGGAAATACATCCCCTTTTTTAACCAATCAATCTTGGTTATTCTTGCCTTCCTTTCTATCATTTTATATCCATGATTAACCCTTTTTAATATTTGTCAAGTAGCAAGTTCCTTTCAAACCTCGACCTTTGCCAACTACTAATCTAGACCGGTTTGTCCATTAATCAAATTTTCAACTTATAAAGAAAATCTTAGAATAAAATGCTCGATAACATAACAAAGAAAAGATGAAGATTCAGAATTCGAAAGAGTCAAAGGAAGGTTATAACTGACTGTTTGCAAATGGATTTTCTATCAAATTAAAAAACCGTCAACAAATTATCATGATAATTAACCGCAAGCGCACGACGTACAATTATTAGTACGCGGCGAATACGAGTCGATCCGTAGGGAAAGAAGTAATCTCAATCTTATTCAATCAAATTAAACCAAAATTCGGATTGTGATTAAGTAGTAGAAAAAAAAACTAAAATATAGATTAAAACTACTAGATTAAAACCAATTTAGGGGAAACTTCACTTTTCTCTCTTTTAACATTATTCAACATAAAATAGTACGAAGATCTCTCAATAACCTAAGTAAGATTAATTATGTAATTATCATAAGCATAACTTATTTGCGCTAATTATTAACACAAAATAAGTCATCAAGCTATAATACACAATTAATATAACTTTTTAACTTTTATGAATCATGCCATCGAAATGAAACTAAAATCTAATTTAAGTATGATCTATTTACTATTGGTTAGTAATATAGATCATCAAATTTCAACTTAAACCTCATTTCATTGCCATAATCACAATTTTAGATGAAGAGGCAACTTGTTGTTTATGTCATAAACATAGCCTCAATGTTATGAAATGAACAAAAGAGGCTATTAAATTCAATATGAAATACAAATACACAAAAACATCCATTCTCATTAAACCCAAAGAGATCATTCATACAAATTCATGTTGAATCTACATTAATGAGAGGAAAAGCTTCATCACCCCTAAATTGTAGGGGTTTAGCTCCTGATCTGTGTTATTATTTCAACACAAATAAATTTCAATATTGAAGAGCAACGAGTAAGTAATGAAGAAAAGATATTAACTAACTAATGGCATAAAATAAAGCTACACAACTTGTACAAAAGAAAATTACATGTAAATAAAAGACAACAAATTAAGATTGCATTAAAACGAGATATTACAAAAAAGAAATAGCTAAGAAGTCATGGAAGAAAAATAGAGGTTTTGATTTCAGCCAATCTAAACTAAATAAAATCCAAGATGATTTTTACATCAACATACAAGGGTTTTTTTATACATGTGAAAAAACCCTAATTCAACTTTAGCATGCTAAGAAGAATGCCCTTTAGGAAGTGTGGCCACCAATTAATCATCATGCTTTAATTACTCCATCATCAAATTTGCATGAAGCTTTATCATCCACTAATTTGTCCATTAGCTTTTAAGTGTAGTAAGTGAGGTCCTCCATGATTATGTATGAGAATAATTTCCTCTTTATTTCTTTTGTATGCATATAAATCTTTATACAGCTCTCTTCCAAACGCACCAAATGTCTACAAAAATAATGAAAAATGTCCAAATACAAATTCTCAAAATAACTTAAGCACAAAAATGACCATTTTTCCTTTATATGATGATGAATGCATGATATTTTGAAATCAATTGAATTATGATTTAAACATGATAAAATACCCACATATGACATTTATTATCACTAAACAAGAATAAATATATGAATATAAATGTGCATTTTTATGTGCACATCAAATACCCACACACTTATCCTTTTATTCATCCTCGAATAAACTGAAAAACTAAGCTAAATCTGTTTTCATAGGGAACATGATTGCATTGAGCGTATGCAACAAGCCTTTAAACCTCTGGGTGTCCTCAGTAGGACGAGTGTTGTCTCATGAGGGTTTTCAGCAGATACTACCCACAAAATCCAAAAGTTGAATGCAAAAATATTTATAAAATGCAAGATTAGAAAATATTTACAAGATGAATGCAAGCTTTTAAAGGAATATTTACAAATGGATAATTTACTTTTAAATATTACATGAATGAGTTAACACAAATTTGGGTCGTCACTATGAAATTTGAGTCCATTACTAATCAAAACTTCAAACTAAAGTCATGTTATTGTCACAAACTCCTCCAGCTTGGCCAGTTGTTTTGGTAGAAACATAGCGCAAATATGAAATGAATTCTGTAATAGATATCAACGATCGTAAAACGACATCTCAACTTCCTTTTGGTTAACAAGTTAGGTCGAATAAGTGAAGAGTGTGCTTGGATTTTAAGTGCTAACTCTTTTTTATTACAAAATATTTACATTATTATTATTTACAAATACCTAGGTATACGACCCCTATACTGCATTACGACTTATGTAAGGGTCGGTAATCCTTATGTGTCCAACTCATAAAATGAGACCAAAGTATACCGACGCTGACTTTGTCAACAAGGTGTCGGAAAGAGCTTGGCGGGTTTGCACACCAATGCGAGATGTACTAGCAATGTTGGATACCCTTAGATTATTATTATATATATACATTCTTTTTTTTTTACATAAGAGAGAGAGTTAAGCGAGGATATCTTAGCACAACTTCACTTAAAAGATCTAAAATGTTATCGTAAGTAGTCTAAATCAACCACTCATTTAATCAGATTACAATTCAGAAAACATTTCATACTCATCACCTACAAATTTCCCAATATATCAGTTAGATCAAATTTGCTCATAATGCAAACTTTCCTTTCGTTATCCACTAAGAGAAGTAAATCTCCAAACATTTTAATCGAACAACCAAAATTATGTGCTATTGACTCGATCATGTCTTATTTAAAAGTAAATAGAAGTGCAAAACTCTTTTTTTAGAAAAGGGAGAAAAAATGCAAAAAGAGAAAGGGAAAAAAAATGCAAACTTAAACTATGCAAAACAAAATGAAAATGAGACTTGCCCACACTTGATTTCGACTGTGTCCCCATAGTCAATGCATGACACAATGAGTGAATGGTAGAGAAATATTTACATATTTACAAAAGAGTGTTAGTGCATCTTACCGAATGTGCATGCAGAAAATATGCAGTCATCGAATAGATGAACTGGTCCACAATGGACCAATGGAGCAGCCTCATAAGATTATGAGACACAGTTTAAGCATCGAAAACCAAGTCATAAAGGATTTAATATTACATTTGAGATTTGGAAAAACAAATTTTGTTTTTAAGTTTGAGTTGCTAATTTTAAAGTTACAATTGATCCGAAAATCGAATTGAATTTCTATAGCAACTAAAGAGAGGTCAGTGAGCCGGGGTTCAGAAAAAGTTTCAAAAACAAAGTTTGACTTGTTCAAATGATGTATAAATTGAGAGACATGTGCTTCATTCTCACTCCCACAATTGTTTTGAAAAATATTGTTTGGTTTTGCTTTGATATTTGAAATTTTGTTAACTAAAGGTTCATTCGTAAACCTAAAGTCAAAACCAAACAAATCAATTTTCAGTAAATTTCAAAATCATGTTTTCTCAAAAACAGTGTTGTTCTAGAAAGAGTTCATATGCTGCATAAAGTTGTCATTGAAAAACAAGTGATCATAGTGAGGTTCAGTTGAAACGATCAAGTCGCAAGTAGTTTCAACATTTTCAGAAAAATCGTTATTGTGCTTAAGATCTCATTTAGCAGTTTCGTTGTTTTCAACCTCAAGAATTTCAAAATTTTTAAATGTTTCACTTTCAGTTTCAGACCCAACAACGTCATCGTCAATCAGTTTAAGAAGTTTTCGCTCATCAAAGTAGTCCTCACTTAAACAATTGTTAACGACTTCATCATTTTTGTCAGGTTGACAATCTAAAGTTGCTAAATTTTCAAAATTTTCAGAATTTGAAAGAGGAAGATCAAATTGAAGATTGACGTCTTCGTTTTCAAGATACTTTAAATTCAAATCAATCACAAAGCTTTCAACAACTTCATTAACATTTTCATCAATTTCAAAAGTTGTTAGTTGAAAATCATCAATTGTGGGTAAATATGGATTACATGTCGAACTGTCACACTTTCGGTTTTGATTATTTTGTTTTTCAAGAAAATTCAAGTAGTCTTGAAACAACAAATTCGTGTGATTATCGTGAATTTCATTCATTTGCTCAGCACAATCAAATTTATAATTATTTACATGAGAATTTTCAATTTGAAATTGCTGAGAACAAAAATTTTCAGTTGTACCACAATTGAAATTATTTCCATTGCCAAAACCATTTGAAAAGTTATTCACATTCCATTTCGAATTTGCAATCCATTTGAATTTCGAAATTGGATTTACAAGGGTTATAATCAAAATCATTTGAATTTGAAAGTGAATTCAAATTTTGATTAATTTGAAAGCTTTGACTTGAATTGTTGCCCAAGTATGAATTACACCATTCACTTATTGTTTGATTTTGTTGTGTGCACATTTCAAGTAAAGATTCGACATTTGTTTCCAAATTTGAGGGTTGGTCGAGATTTTGAAAATTTTGTGGTGCAAAATCATAATTATTTTGAAAATTTTGTAAAGTTGTTGGTGTAAAATTCAAATTGTTCGTACAATAGTTGTTACTAAAATATCCATATGAATTTGGTGTAAAATTATATGGATTATATTGATTTTCACCACTATCGTAAAATTCATCAGGATAAGGAAATTGGGACATTTTCAAGAAGCTCTTAAAAAAATATGTTAAAATTAACAACTTCGAATTATATGAATACAAGTCTAGTCCAAGTTCGGAAAGGGGTTATCAGTGTACCACGAATCACCATAGAAACACGACTGAAGGTTTAAGAACCTATTTGAGTTCTGGACTCTACCGGTCCTTAGACACCTTAGAGAGTATCAATCCTTATTGTCAATTTAACAAATATTTTGTCCTATAAGCTTTGGGGAATCCTCGATTTGATTTCAAAAATAATTTATTTTAGAAACATACTTTTCAATTTATCCCACTTCGTTTTAAAGAATTTCCAACTACACATCAACATGTAGAATAATCAATCACAAAACAAACACATAATAATAAATTGCAGAAATATGTTTTTACAAGCAACCGCGACACCTGCACAAAATCTTTACAAGCAATTTCAATATATTTTTCAAGTAGCAGCAAACCCTGTAGAGTTTAGAAAATTTTACAGTGGGGTGTGGCTGTCCGTCCAGAGCTATGAGCAGCGTCTGTGATTAAAATCCAATCGTTTGTAGATTGTTTGTATCGTTTGACCTTTGAATTCTTTGTATCATTTGCTTGACTTCTTTTCTTGCTTTTGATCCTTTGATTCTTTTTTTTTTGAAAACAAAAGGAAAAAAACACAGAGTAAAAAAAATAAAACATAAACTAAAAGAAAACTAAAAAAACTACTAGAATAAGAAAACTAAGTTAACAAACAATCTCAGCTAAAAAAGAAAGTAAAAGAAAAACTTAACTAAGAAAAATAAAAATAAAAATAAAAAATAGCGAAGGAAAGTAGACTAAAGGCGAATGGCTTGTGAACTTCCTCAAAGTAAAAGAAACTCACTCACCAGGGAAAACCACTCACAATCAGGACTCAACGCATTTACCAATATCCTACGCCCTTTCTTTTTCTTTTTCGAATTGGATTTCTGGCCTCGTAAATCACCAAATTGACATTTCAAAGTTCAAATCACAAAGCTCAAGCCAATGACAAACAAAATCATGAATCGAAATTCTAATCAGTTTTTTTTTTCAATTTGGGTATCGGTGAATTGGTGTTTTTGAGGCTTCGGTTTCAAATTGAAGCTCTGGAGTATTTGATGGTTGCGCTTTAATGATGATTAAAATTAGGTCTTTGGTTCAGTAATCTGGTTTCGAATTGGGTTTTGTGTTATGATTTGGTGATTGTGTTTTCTGCTGGGTTCGAAGTTGTTCGAAGTGTGATTGAGGATGGAGTTTGCGACAGACTGTGGTTGAGATGGAACTGTGGATAATCGACGAGTTTGTGATGAATGGTTAACCAGTTAGAGGTGGGAATTGTTGCGGTTGTGGATCGAGTTGCAGAGAAGAGAGTGACTGGGTAGTAGGTTTGGGTAACAACATGCTTGGTTAACGGTTGACGGTGGATTTGTATGAGATGCTCTGATTTGAATGGTTGGTTCTTATAGAGAACTTGTAAGTGGTGTTGACAGAGAGTTGTTGCCTTTGATATGTACTTGGCTGCGGTTTTGGATTGGTAATTGCACTAGAGGGAGTTTGGTAATGGTTGGAAATGAACGTGAAGTACAGGTTTTTGGTTGGATCTATAATTGGGTTTGAAAAGGGATGATGGTGGTTGAACTAGTTCATGGTGGTGGACTGTGTGTATGAGGATGGGGCTTTGGATGTGGTGGAAGTTTGAGTTTGTGAACTGCTTGGTAAGAGAGAGTGTTGGAGTGGATGATCTCAGAGGTTGGGATGGAGGATTGGTTGCCTGGACTTCGCAATGATGATGAGGTTTGGGGGTTTGAATTTGAAGTACTTGTAGTAATGGGTGGAGAGCAGTATGGTGTTGTGATCACATTGGCAACAGGTGAAATATGGATGTGTTTGAACGTGGGGGAAATGTTGGTGTGGTGATGAGTTGTTGTAGGAGATAGTGATTGACTGGTGTTGCTGAAGAGAGGTGAGTAGATGGTTGCAGACACAGTTTTGGTGGGATGTTTCGTGGTAGAGAGCAGAGAAAGAAAAGGAGTTTTTTTTAATAATAAAAAAAAATGGTAAATAAAAGGATGGAAAGATTATGTAGAAGAAGATGGAAAGAAAACTGGGAAAGATATCGGAAAAGAATTGACAATGTTGTAAAATGGAACGATTTTTTTTTCTTGATTTAGAAGATTATGGTATCCATGTTTTAATACGCAATCAATTAATCAAGATTTTTTTTTCTATATGTAAAAGAAAACAAAAGGAAAAATAGGAAAGAAAAAAAGGAATTGTTAAAAAATAAAAAATTGTTAAAATAAAGGATTTTTTTGAGACTTGTAAGAGAAGAAAAGAAAGAAATTGTAAAAAAAGGAAAGATATAGAGGAAAACAATTGGAGAGAAGATTGAGAAATAAGTCAAAAAAGAAATGGAAAGTTTTTTTTAATTCAGACTTGTAGAAAAAGAAATGTAAAGATTGGAAAAGGAACAAGAAAGAGGAAAGATATCTAAGAAAAAGAAGCAAGTTCTTTTTTTGTTTTTTTATAAATTTGTAAAAAGAAAAAGAAATCAAATGTAAAGAGGGAAAGAGATTGTATTTGAAAACAGGAAAGGAGGTTGAAAAGAAAGCAATAATAAAAAAGGAAAGCAATAGTTTTTTTGTAAGAATTATAGACAAGAAATAAATGAAAGAATGGAAATAATTAATGAAAGAAAGGGAAGGAAAGAAATAAACGAGAGAAAGAGAAAGGGAAAGAAATAAAGGAAATTGTAGTGAAAACAGAAAAGAAATTGAACAAAAGGCAAATGTATATTTTTTTCCTTTTTTTTAAAAACAAAAATGTAATTTGCAAATAACAAAATTAAACCAAAATGCAAATATAAGGAAGAAAACGGAGAATGAGGGATGAAATGCACAAATCAAAATATTTTTTTTTAAGAAACAACAAACAAACAAAAATGGACAATCAAACTCCACAAAACGCACACAAATGCAATTGAAACGAGATCAAATAGAACAAACACACAAATTGTCTTTTATTTTTATTTTTAAAAAACAAAATTAATCCGAAGAATAAAATCAAAATCAAATTCCTTCCCTGACAAAGGTGCCAAAAACTTGTTTGCAAACGGATTTTCAATCGAATTAGAAAACTATCAACAAAATATCGTGATAATTAACCGCAAGCGCACGGCGTACAATTGTTAGTACGTGGCGAATACGAGTCAACCCGCAGGGAAAGAAGTAATCTCAATCTTATTCAGTCAAATTAAACCAAAATTCGGATTGTGATTAAGTACTAGAAAAAAAACCTAAAATATAGATTAAAACTATGAGATTAAAACCAATTTAGGGGCAACTTCACTTTTCTCCCTTACAACATTTTTCAACATAAAATAGTAGGAAGATCTCTCAACAACTTAAGTAAGATTAATTATGTAATTATCATAAGCATAACTTATTTGCGCTAACTATTAACACAAAATAAGTCATCAAGCTATAATACACAATTAATATAACTTTTTAACTTTTATGAATCATGCCATCGAAATGAAACTAAAATCTATTTTAAGATGATCTATTTACTATTGGTTAGTAATATAGATCATCAAATTTCAACTTAAACCTCATTTCATTGCCATAATCACAATTTTAGATGAAGAGGCAACTTGTTGTTTATGTCATAAACATAGCGTCAATGTTACGAAATGAACAAAAGAGGCTATTAAATTCAATATGAAATACAAATACACAAAAGCATCCATTCTCATTAAACCCAAAGAGATCATTCATACAAATTCATGTTGAATCTACATTAATGAGAAGAAAAGCTTCATCACCCCTAAATTGTAGGGGTTTAGCTTCTGATCTGTGTTATTATTTCAACACAAATAAATTTCAACATTGAAAAGCAACGAGTAAGTAATGAAGAAAAGATATTAACTAACTAATGGCATAAAATAAAGTTACACTACTTGCAGAAAAGAAAATAACATGTAAATAAAAAATGGAAAATTAAGATTGCATTAAAATGAGGGATTACAAAAAAGAAATGGCTAAGAAGCCATGGAAGAAAAATAGAGGTTTTGATTTCAGCCACTCTAAACTAAATAAAATCCAAGATGATTTTTACATCAACATACAGGGGTTATTTATACATGTGAAAAACCCTAATTCAATATTAGCGTGCTACCAAGAATGCCCTTTAGGAAGTGTGGCCACCAATTAATCATTACGCTTTAATTACTTCATCATCAAATTTACCTGAAGCTTTATCATCCACTAATTTGCCCATTAGCTTTTAAGTGTAGTAAGTGGGTCTTCCATGATTATGTATGAGAATTATTTCCTCTTCATTCCTTTTGCATGCATATAAATCTTTATGAAGCACTCTTCCAAACGCACCAAATGTCTACAAAAATAGTGAAAAATGTCCAAGTACAAGTTCTCAAAATAACTTAAGCACAAAAATGACCATTTTTCCTTTGTATGATGATGAATGTATGATATTTTGAAACCAATTGAATCATGGTTTAAACATGATAAAATACCCACATATGACATTTATTAGCATTAAACAAGAATAAATATATGAATATAAGTGTGCATTTTTACGAGCACGTCACCGATTATAGGGGATATTTTATTTCAAAAGTAACTTTTGATTTCTGAAAATGCGGTTTCTTTTGAATTTTTTTCTTTTAAAACAAAACTTTAGTGATCTCGGTAACCTTCGGCTTTGATACTAAATGCAACACCCTGCATTCCTTAATGTCATCTGTATGAGGATTTCATTAAGAAAATATGGAGCATTGTAGATATAAAGACATAAAACATCACAATGACTAAGATTTCACAAGACATAAAAATATATAATTGTAAAAATATGATTTTTGGTTAGGTAGAGAGTTAAAAATATAATTTTTACATGATAGGAATATTAAAAATATCATCTTTATATAGGAAGCAAAATAAAAATGTGATTTTTAAAAGTGAAAAGACGATATTTTGATATGAGTAGTGAAGTAAAAATATGATTTTTACTTCGAGGAAAAATAAACTTTATTTTTATAAAGGCGAAATCTTTATATGTAAAAAGGCGAAAACTTTATTTTTAGAAAGACGATATTTTTTAATGAGTAAAGACGATATTTTTAAATGAGTAAAGACGATATTTTTAAATGAGTAAAGGCAATATTTTTAGATGTAAAAATGCGAAATCTATATTTTTGAAATGGAATTTTATCTATTAGATAACATAGTAAAAATATGATTTTTATATATTGAACTTTGAAATAAAAATTCGATTTTTATATATTGAACTTTGAAATAAAAATTCGATTTTTATATATTGAACTTTGAAGTAAAAACTCGATTTTTACATATGTAGTGAAAGCGGACAACGAAGGTGACAATAAGGCGAAACGACGAAGACTTCTGCAAATGGAGTGCCGTGGAGCTAGGATAGCTAATAATGTGAGGATTTCTCACTCTTCAATTTCTTTTTATAATTTTATATATATGTGTTGAAAGTGGAAGTGAATTGCTATATATAAATATATATATATATATATATATACGCCCCTCGTCCACAAACCATGGACGATATTTATTGGTTGAAATTGTTGTGAAAATTGATTGATAGCGAAGTGAAATAACATATATATGAAAAGTGAAATTTATATATATAGCGAAGTGAAATAACATATATATGAAGAGTGAAATTTATATATATAGCGAAGTGAAATAACATATATATGAAGAGTGAAATTTATATATATAGCGAAGTGAAATAACATATATATGAAGAGTGAAATTTATATTTCCGCTGTGCACTGTTTTACATTTATGTAAATTTATCTTCCGCTGTGTATTATTTTCGATACTCTAATATTCTGTACTCTGATGTAACATTATTATGATGTTTATTGAAGTCTTCTGTTATTTGTTCTGATGTGTTGTATACCCAAAGTTGCGGGTCTTTACAATAATTTACAGTGGAAGAACAACTTTCATTTTTAAATATAGAACCATCTTTGTTTCAATTAACCAAAGTGTCATGTCTTAAAATCCTAGTAAACAACATCAGAGTAAAATAATATTATTCCCTAAATAGTGAAAAAGATTCAACCTAACCTTGGAAAGAGAGCGGGAAGTAATCCATCTTTTTCATAAATCCATCATGACAAAATCAACAAAGAAATATGAACTATACACTTTCTCCCTGTAATCCTAGGGGAAAGGAAAGAGAAAGGAAGAAAGGAAAAGGGTCGGACAAAGAGCCTGCTGAGCTGCCATGATTACCAGCTCGACTGCTAAGTTAAGGGAAAGCAAATAAATATTGATTCTAGTGTCACTATACATATCTAAAGGTGAACAATAAGTGATATGAATTGATAATAAGGATTGGCTATTCTTATGAAAAAGACAGTGATGATGATAACAATAATAATAAGATCAGGTAGATTGACTGTTGTGCACTTGTACAGATTCAGACAGAAACAGATAATTAGGAAGAAATTTCCTAATGCTACCCATTGATCGACTCCCTAAACAGACACGAATAACCCGTCCAAGCTATGGCAATTAGGGATTTCATTCCTTAACCCATCAACTAAAAGGACACAACCTTATTCACAGGCATTACAACGTCTTATCTTCCTTGTTCGGAACAATGCACGCTTATGGTTCTGCCAAAATGCGCCCGTGCCCACCTCAGAACTTGAACCTCTTACGAACAAGCATCAGCAAAGCGTGCCCTAGTCTCCACCTAGTGCGAGACTTAGATGATAACAGGAGAGTACTAATTGATATGGGTTCTAGACATATAAACAAGCAAGCAGATTGACACAAGCCACCCCTAGGCTTGCGCCCATGTTAACTAGGATTTTAAGAGTCCCCACATATTTTTACCAGAATGGACTTCTAGCTTATTAATCAGAAAGGTTTATCTTAGCAGGTATAAGTTCACTAATAAGCTCAATATAGCCCTATGTTATGTTCCTAGATTGTAATTAACGAAAGTAATCTACAACCTTTTATTTCTAGACTGTAATTAATGAAAGTAATCTACAACCTTTTCCCCAGTCAGACAGATCCTACTCAGATGTTTTACAGATGCAGGTTACAGGTTAGTTAATGTTCTATTAAGTATATTTTATTCTAATTAGCGTGTTTTCCAGTGATAGATTGCTTAATGTCAAATTAAGCACAATTAACATGTTTTCAAAATAC
Source organism: Allium sativum (assembly GCA_030737875.1). Lineage (NCBI taxonomy): Eukaryota > Viridiplantae > Streptophyta > Magnoliopsida > Asparagales > Amaryllidaceae > Allium > Allium sativum. The sequence continues at coordinate 369,482,956 of CM060919.1, forward strand.
AGGTGACTTAATGTCAAATTAAATACAATTCAGTCTGATTAACATGTTTTCCATATACAGGTTACTTAATGTCAAATTGAGTACAATTCAGTCTAATTAACATGTTTTTTTTGATATAGGTTACTTAATTGTCAAATTAAGTAAATACATTCTAATTCACATGTTTTCCATATACAGGGTACTTAATGTTAAATTAAATATAATCAAAATGTTTTCCAATTACAGGCTACTAAATATTATCAAATCAAGTATAATTAACATGTTTTTTTAAATTAATGTCAAATTAAAATGTTTTCCAAATTACTGTCAAATTAAAAAGTTTTTCCAAATTAATTCCAAATTAACATGTTTCCCAAATTACTGCCAAATTAACATTTTTCTAAATTACTTTCAAATTAACATGTTTTTCCAAATTAATGTCAAATTAACATGTTTTCCAAATTAATGTTAAATTAACATGTTTTCTAAATTACTGTCAAATTAACATGTCTTCCAAATTGATGTTTAATTAACGTATAATTAAGTACAATTTATTCCAATTCGCAAGTTTGTATACTCTTCCATTAGAATTTACCCCAATTTACAATCCATAATTCTCGATATACTCTAAAAATTTCCTTATTAACATTCTTTCAAATTATTCCAATCTTTACGCAAACTAAATGGTAAAGGCCTAGGCACTCGTTGGCCTAGGAGCAGCACAAAAACGATGAAAAAGGAGGAATAAATCTAAGCTCAGAATTAGACAAAATGGATAAATAGGCATAATAAGATAGTAAATAAAATAATGACAGAGAAAGGGGTAAAGAAGAAGAAGAATTTACTTGTAAATAAATAACAACTGAATAAGAATGAATAATAAACAGTTGATAAAATGAACAATAACTTGTAAAAGACAAACTTATAAACACTGAAATTGTCATACTTTCAGATCCAATCTATTTTACTGCGTTAACCCTTTTTATTTAGATCTGAAATCACGGTAACAACTATTGTATCAATTTTAACATTAACTTAGAATAAAACTTATAATCATTGCTTTACTTACATAAAATGAGAGAAAATCCAATAAGCTTTGGTAGATCCTCTCTATCTGTGAATATCCCTTATAAATATGTGTAGAACCAAGCTCCCAATACTCCATTAAAATTATATTTGGTAAGAACATTATTTGAGAGGTAGAGAAATGGAGTAGTGAAGATTAGGTTGGGTTTTGTGGTTTATTTATAATAGAGTTAGGTGTCCAGGTTCATTGGATGTTGTAACGACCCACATTCTACGCATTAAAGGATCGTAGAATATTTATTTATTTCTCATACGAAGTCATATAACCATGTAACTTTGGGAGACGATTATTGGGGTCATTTCCCATGTTCATGATTTTTTCCAATTTTTAAATGACCATTTTGCCCCTAGTTGATCTTGTTTCGACCGTAACTTTTGATTGAAGAGGAGTTTTGATCTGAAACCACTTCCATTAGATCCGGATGATGGTTTACCTTTTTGTAGAGTGGTCATATGTGAAAAACGGACTTACCGTTTGGGAGATATGGCTGAATTAAGGTTTAGAAATTGAAAAACAGCTTAACCGAGCTTAATTGGGTAATTAACAGCTAGGCCCAGAGGAGGATTTCGGGATTTGGAGTATTTAAGGGGCTGTTAGGTTTAGAGAACACCCTTTTCTCATTTTCCAGCCGCCACTTATCATCCCTCTCAACTTAGTAATGGCCTCCAACATCTAAAACACCTCTAAAACACTTTCTAATTGAAGATTTGGCTAAATTACATCAAATTGAAGAGGATTAATATAGGATTGGGAATAGAGCTGCTATATTGCTTTGGAAACAGTGCCGTAACATAGATTATTTCAGATCTAAAGTTAATTTGTGGCCAAGGTGAGTGATTTTCATAGTTCCTCACTAATTATGGTTAATTAAGGGTAATTAGTGTTAATTAGCGAATTTAAACATGATTAAAATCTGGATTTTTTTTTATAAATTTCGAAATATTGTTTTAGGCCACTGTTATAAAATTTGGTTAATTTGGTTAAGTTTTTCTAATCCTATCATTAGATTTGTTTAAACATGCTTAAGGGAATTAAGGGGAAAATCATGCATTTTGGGTATGTTTGATCTAAAATAATCTATGTGATGGATGTTTTGATGTTTTTGATTGATTATGCATGTTATTGCTACTGTTTGGGATGTCTTTTGATTTTTTAGTAAAGTTAGAATGATTGAAAACGCCGTCGTGTGGCGAGAATAGACGACACAAGCTTGCTGGAAATGCTGTAGAGATCCGGATCGGATCGGGATAGGGGATCGGATCAGACATATCCAAACCAAACCGAAGTGAGGGCATCTTCAGAAACATACAAATGAAAAAGGGTAATAAGGAAGGCCATTGGGATCGTGTTGGAGTTGGGATCGGACCAAAGCTTGGCGTGGGGATCGGATCGGATTAGAGCTAGAAGGTAGGATCGGATCGACGTTAAAGGAGCTAGAGCAACTGATGGGGTCGGTTCGACAATACCGAACCGAACCGTATGGAGGAGGTGAATCCGAACCGAAGGAGGAGAATTAGCTGAACCGAATGGGGAGCCTGAGAACTACATACCGAACCGAACTGGATAGACCATACCGAACCGAGTTTGGGACTCTACTCCTATTACGCGACGACTCTTTTGAAGACCAACTCCAATTCGACCAAAACCCTAGATGCAAAGGAAGTCCAGATAGGAAGTAGAACTCAAGATCCAGTTGGGAACCAACGAGTTAACTTCATGAGTTGGGCTTTGTTGTGGGACGTGTGCAAAGGTGTTATCGACGTCCATAACTTTGATTCACCACCAAGACGGATGTGAGGCTACAGATCAGTGCAGTGGGGTAGTTATTACTCCATGGGGCAAAGTGATCATAACATGGCTATGAGTCAGTGCAGTGGAGTTGTTATGACTTCACGGGGAATAGTGGACATAGCAAGGACTAGTGGCTATGGATCAGTGTAGTGGCGTCATCATGACTCCATGGGGGCAGAGTGATCATAGCAAGGATTTGGTGATCAAAGTGGTCATATGCTTTACGCACTGAGTGAGAGATGTGAGGATGGTTTCTACGCTTGATTGTTGACGTCATTATGACATGCACACCCCACCCCCGTATTCTTTACACCATATGTTAGTGGCCCTTTAGAGTATTGAGCGGTATGTTGTGCTAACTCTTTGGTTGCAGGTCCAGGTTCAGGTATGGTTTAGTATACCTGTTATTATTCTGTTTTGCTGCTTATCGCTCATACCAGACCTTTGTCTGACCCAGAGTTTTATGTCTCTTCTTAATACTCTGGGTGCTCTTAAACGGGCAGACTAGAGACAGGTTAGGTGGTATGCACGAGTAGCTGTACCGGAGACGAGCAGGAGGCTCCCACGTATGATATATATATATATATATTCTCCCTGTGTCGCTGCTGGTCACTACTTTGGGCATTAGTAGTGTACCTTTCCTTTACTTTGCTTTGGAGACAGTTTTAAAAGTTGTAATAATGATGATGTGGAATATAAGCTGTACTTCGGATTTTCCGCTGCTATAATGGTTTAGTTTCCAGCTTATGCACTATCTTGTCTGTTTTATGTCAAAGTTATGTTATTATTATATTGTATTCCATGCGCTATGAGACATTCTACAGGTTCCTTGTTAGTTCAAATTCCTTACCTTTCCTTTCTTTGACGACCGTCCCGTGCTATTGAACATCTACATAGCGCACTTTCATTCGAAATGTCGGCTGGTACGGGGCGGGCCGTCACATTCGGTATCAGAGCTCTAGGTTGCGTTGTTAACCTAGGGAAAGACACCAGAGAGAGATAATACGTATATGAGAGCGCGTATTTGTGATTATTTTGGTTTTCAAAAGCTATATATATACTATCAGTATATTTAAGGATGAAGTCGCATTGCACTGGCGCCACTGAAGAGATGGTTAATCGTTTCTCTTTACAGATCGAACGATGAGCCGATATACGAGGGGCACTGGTAGTGGAGCCAATAATGGGAATGCTCCTGACATGAGGACTATGTTCACTGACTTCATGAGAGAGATGCTTAGGAACGTTCAGAGGGAAGTTCCTAATGCTGCTAATGGTGGTGGTGCAGCGGTGCAGGCGCCTAGGGCCGATTTCGCCAAGCTATGTAAGGATTACACTAGTCTTGGTGGAAAGCCGTTCCACGGAACGGAATCGGCCACGGATGTTCAAGATTGGTTGGATAGCTGTGAGCGTATCTTCGAAGACTTGGGTGTCGAGGATGCGATGAAGAGAAAGCTAGCGTCCCGTCAGTTGCAAGGAAGGGCGATGAATTGGTGGAATGCTATTAAGGCAGCTACTCCAGAGGATCAGGTAACGTGGGATCAGTTTAAGGCCCGATTCAGTGATAAGTTCATCCCAACTGCTCAGAAGTCAGAGTTGTTTAGGAAATTTATGGAGATTAACAGAATGGTAGCGCAGTCTCGGAGTACATTGCACAGTTGAATACTTTATCGAGGTATGGATTATCTCTTATCGACACTCCCGAGAAGAAGAATGAGAAGTTCATAACAGGCTTAGACCTGTACTTGGGGGAAAGGCTTATAAACCACATCGATGAGACGTTTGAATCGATTGTGGGGAAAGCTTTGAGATCAGAGAGTCTATACCCTAAGTCGAAGAGTGAGGTTGCATCTGTAGAGGAGCCAAAGCCGCAAGCAAGCGGTGGAGGCAAGAATGGTTCTCAGAATAAGAAAAACCAAAATCAGACCAAGGATGGCCAAAAGAAAAAGAATAAGAGAGATGTTGAGTGCTTCAGCTGTGGTAAGAAAGGCCACTATGCCAAAGAATGTTGGGCCAAGCCAGCGGATAGGAAGTGCTTCAACTGTGGCCAAGTGGGACATCACAAGAATAAGTGTCCACAACCCCCTAAAGAAAAGCAGATTGTGAAAGCATATGCTATCAATGCTGTTCCTTCTTCGTCGAATGCCCCAACTGCGGTGGTGAAAGGAAAGAATTTCATCATTCAAGGTATGTTTTCTGTTTATGATGTTCCTGTTCGAGTATTGTTTGAAACCGGAGATTCCCGTTCCTTCATATCTAGTGACCTGGTAGATAGGTTGGGATTGGAACCCGAGATAGTCGATAGACCTTTAGCAGTGACGAACCCGATTGGTGGTTCGACTAGCCTTTGTATGATTTGTCATAATGTGGTCTTATTGAGTCATGGATGCATGTTTGTTTGTGATTGCTTTGTTTTGGGCTTTATTGGGTTTGGCATTATTTTGGGAGTCGATTGGCTCCAAAGAAACGAGGTGGTGGTAGACTGTGAGGGCTTTTTGGTGACAGTTAGAGCGGATGATGGGCGGAGGGTAGTGTTTGGTGGTCTACCTGGTGATGGGGTAATGGATAGTTTTTTAAATTCCCTCGACATCGCGCATAATGAGTTGTCAGATGTGCCCGTGGCTGGCCAGTATCCGGATGTCTTCGAGGAAGTGACCGGACTTCCATCACACCGGGAGATTGAGTTCCGTATTGATTTAGTGAAAGATGCCAGACCTATAGTGATGCCACTTCGTCGTATGGCACCAAGGGAGAAGCGAGAGCTCGGGGTGCAAGTAAGCGATCTGTTGAAGAATGGATTTATCAGAAGAAGTGTTTCTGAGTGGGGATCACCAGTTGTGTTTGTTACCAAGGCAGATGGTTCCCTTCGATTGTGTGTAGACTACCGTGAATTGAATAAGGTGGCTAGGAAGAATAAGTATCCTCTACCGCGGATAGATGATTTGTTTGATCAGTTGAGTGGCGCGAGAGTGTTCTCCCAGTTGGATCTCGTGACAAGTTTTCATCAGCTTAGAGTGGATGCTGAGAGTATAGCTAAAACGGCATTTCGGACGCCGTCTGGATTCTATGAGTGGTTGGTCATGCCATTCGGGTTGACCAATGCACCAACATATTTTGTGGATCTTATGAATAGGGTATTCAGAGATCTGTTGAATAAGTTTGTTCTTGTGTTCGTAGACGATATACTTGTTTATTCGAGGACAGAGGAAGAACACAAGGAACACTTGAGGATGGTGATGGAGGTGTTGAGAAAACACCAATTGAAAGCAAAGTTTTCTAAGTGTCACTTCTGGAGGAGGGAAGTGAGAATCTTGGGCCATGTTGTTTCAGAGAATGGTATTGCCGTGGACCCTGCGAAGGTGGCTACAGTACAAGATTGGTCTACGCCCAAGAATGCAACAGACATAAGAAGTTTCTTGGGATTAGCTGGATATTATCGTAAGTTTATCCAAGACTTCTCCAAGATAGCAGCACCATTGTATCATTTGACCAAGAAGAATCAAGCTTTCGTCTGGGACGAAAAGTGTGAGAATGCATTCAAGAGCCTAAAGGAAAAGTTGACGTGTGCACCAGTATTAGTCATTCCTAAAAGGAATGAAGAGATGACAGTATACACAAATGCATGTGGTACCGGACTAGGTGCTGTATTGATGCAAGGAGGTAGGGTTGTAGCTTATGCTAGTCGACAGCTGAAACCACATAAGAAAAGATACCCTACCCACGATTTGGAATTGACAGAGATTTTGTTCGCATTGAAGATATGGAGACATTATCTCTTGGGAGAAAGATTCAAGTTGTTTACTGATCATAAGTCACTAAAGTATCTTTTCTCTCAGAAGGATCTAAATCTATGACAGCAAAGATGGTTAGAATTCTTGGCGTCCTATGATTTCGATATCGCATATACACCAGGAAAGGGCAATGCGGTAGCTGATGCATTGAGTGGAAGACATGCCAGTTTAGGGGTTATGTTTCTTGAGTGGAAGCAACTGGAGTACATCGCTGGGTATGATTTCAGACCAAAGTGCGAATTGAATCCAGAAATATTAGCAAATTTGACGATCAGACCCACTTTGGTTGAGTGGATTGGTTCTAGTCAGATGGACGATCCTAACTTATTGAAAATCATCTCTAAGTTAGAGACGGGCATCGATGAGCAGATAAACGAGTATGAGCTTGATCAAGATAGATGGCTTAGAAAGAATGGAAGACTAGTTGTACCCAATGTCAATGGATTGAGAGATGAAGTTCTTAGAGAATGTCATCACTCAAAACTGACTATACATCCCAGTGGTAACAAAATGTATCGAGACATGAAGAAGATCTACTACTGGGAAGGAATGAAAAGAGACGTTGGGAAGTTTATATCCAAATGCATGAACTACTAGTTGGTTAAAGCTGAGCAAAATAAACCTAGTGGTTTGTTGCAACCATTAGAAGTTCCAAAATGGAAATGGGAACAAGTCTCAATGGATTTCATTGATGGGTTACCAAGGACTAGATCAGGCCATGATAGCATTTGGGTGATTGTGGACCGAATAACCAAGAGTGCAAGGTTTATACCCGTCAAGCCGAATAGAACAACAGCTAAGTTAGCAGAACTATATATAAAGCGGGTAGTGAGATTTCATGGAATACCCAAAGGCATTGTGAGTGACCGAGATCCGTTGTTCACTAGTGGATTTTGGAAGAGCTTACAAAAGGCGTTAGGATCAGAATTACATCCCAGTACCGCGTATCATCCTCAAACCGAGGGTCAGAAAGAGAGGGTGAATCGAGTATTAGAAGATCTCTTGAGAGCTTGCATATTGGATTTTGGTGGATCATGGTATGACCATTTGCATCTAGTAGAGTTTGCCAATAATAACAGTTATCAATCCAGTATTGGTATGGCTCCATTTGAAGCTTTGTATGGAAGACCGTATAACTCACCATCATGTTGGTTAGAAACTGGTGAGAAGTTTGTGCTTGGACCAGATGTGGTTAAAGAAACCTCAGACAAGATCAAGATTATTCAACAGCGAATGCAGGCTGCCCAAGATAGGCAGAAGAGTTATGCTGATAAGAGGAGAAGGGATTTAAATTCTCCATTGGCGACTTGGTGTTTTTCATAAAATTTCCGTTAAAGAGCGTGATTCGATTTGGAAGGAGAGGCAAGTTAACACCAAGATTTGTTGGACCATTCCCAGTTCTCGAGCAAATTGGGAATTTGGCATATAAAGTTGAATTACCAGAGAAGATGGCATGAGTTCATAGCATATTTCATGTTTCCCAGATAACGAAATTCGTGCACGACCCGGATATGACTATTTCACCGGATCAGTTGGATGATATCGAGGTTGAACCCGAGGCGGTTGGGAACCACAGGCCTATGCGTATTGTTGGGAACGATACGAAGCAGCTTCGAAGGAAGGCGGTGAGACTTGTCAAAGTTCAGTGGGGTGATGATGAGGAAGACTGTACTTGGGAAACAGAAGAGAACATAAGGAGGAAGTATCCAGAACTCTTTGCCTGGTAAGGTTTTTATATCGGTATAGTACTCCCTTGTTAGTAAACCGCATGCTAGGATAGGCTTGTTGTGTTGTTTTGTATGCTTTATTGTTTTGTCAATGATTAGTAGGCATGCGGTATCCTTTGGTTGTTTCTTAGTTAAGGAATTTCGGGGGCGAAATTTCTTAAGGAAAGGGGGGGGGAATGTAATGACCCGCATTCTACGCATCGAAGGATCGTAGAATATTTATTTTTTTCTCATACGAAGTCGTATAGCCATGTAACTTTGGGAGATGACTATTGGGGTCATTTCCCATGTTCATGGTTTTTACCAATTTTTAAATGACCATTTTGCCCCTAGTTGATCTTGTTCGACCGTAACTTTTGATTGAAAAGGAGTTTTGATCTGAAACCACTTCCATTAGATCCGGATGATGGTTTACCTTTCCGTAGAGTGGTCATATGTGAAAAAGGGACTTACCATTTGGGAGATATGGCTGAATTAAGGTTTAAAAATTGAAAAACAGCTTAACCGAGCTTAATTGGGTAATTAACAGCTAGGCCCAGAGGAGGATTTCGGGATTTGGAGTATTTAAGGGGCTGTTAGGGTTTAGAGAACACCCTTTTCTCATTTTCCAGCCGCCACTTATCATCCCTCTCAACTTAGTAATGGCCTCCAACATCTAAAACACCTCTAAGCCACTTTCTAATTGAAGATTTGGCTAAATTACATCAAATTGAAGAGGATTAATATAGGATTGGGAATAGAGCTGCTGTATTTCTTTGGAAACAGTGCCGTAACAGAGATTATTTCAGATCTAAAGTTAATTTGTGGCCAAGGTGAGTGATTTTCATAGTTCCTCACTAATTATGGTTAATTAAGTGTAATTAGTGTTAATTAGCGAATTTAAACATGATTAAAATCTGGAAAATTATTTATAAATTTCGAAATATTGTTTTAGGCCTTTGTTATATAATTTGGTTAAGTTTTGCTAATCCTATCATTAGATTTGTTTAAACATGCTTAAGGGACTTAAGGGGAAAATCATGCTTTTTGGGTATGTTTGATCTAAATAATCTAAGTGATGGATGTTTTGATGTTTTTGATTGATTATGCATGTTATTGCTACTATTTGGGATGTCTTTTGATTGTTTAGTAAAGTTAGAATTGTTGAAAACACCATCGTGTGGCGAGAATAGACGACACAGGCTTTTTGGAAATGCTGCAGGGATCCGGATCGGATCGGGATAGGGGATCGGATCGGACATATCCAAACCGAACCGGAGTGAGGGCATCTTCAGCAACACACAAATTAAATAAGGAAGGCCATTGGGATCGTGTTGGAGTTGGGATTGGACCAAAGCTTGGTGTGGGGATCGGATCGGATTAAGCTAGAAGGTAGGATCAGATCGACGTGAAAGGAGCTGGAGCAACTGATGGGGTCGGCTCGACAAGACCGAACCGAACCGCATGGAGTAGGTGAAACCGAACCGAACCGAAGGAGGGGAATTAAGCTAAACCGAATGGGGAGCCTGAGCACTACATACTGAACCGAACTGGATAGACCAAACCGAGCCGAGTTTGGGACTCTACTCCTATTACACGACGACTCTTCTGAAGACCAACTCCAATTCGACCAAAACCCGAGATGCAAAGGAAGTCCAAATAAGAAGTAGAACTCAGGATCCAGTTGGGAACCAACGAGTTAACTTCATGAGTTGGGCTTTGCTATGAGATGTGTGCAAAGGGGTTATCGACGTCCATAACTTTGATTCACCACCAAAACGGATGTTAGGCTACGGATCAGTGCAGTGGGGTAGTTATTACTCCATGGGGCAGAGTGATCGTAGCATGGCTATGAGCCAGTGCAGTGGAGTTGTTATGACTTCATGGGGCAGAGTGGACATAGCAAGGACTAGTGGCTATGGATCAGTGTAGTGGTGTCATCATGACTACATGGGGCAGAGTGATCATAGCAAGGATTTAGGCGATCAAAGTGGTGGATATCGTATGCTTTACGTACTGAGTGAGAGATGTGAGGATGGTTGCTATGCTTGATTGTTGACATCATTATGACAAGCACACTGTAACACCCTGAATTTTCTGTTAAATGTAGATTAAAAAATCAAAGTATAATTAATTCAAAATGAAAGAATTAAGGGAAACGTGTTACACCATTGCGCTCGCCTCGGAATTCTGCCTGAGATAGAGTCCGAGTTTGCGTGAATTGGACTCCGTATGAAGGAGTAATGACCTTCGGAAGTATCAGAATTCAATTCAAAATTCAAACAGTTCAAATTCAGTTCGAAATTCGAAAAACAGACCCAAACTGGGATGGGCGGGAAAATTCCCGCCCAAGCACCAGGTCGACCATAGGGTCGACCTGGGAGTCAACCTGGCTGACCAGAGGTCGACCAGCCCAATCGACATGGTTTGGCCCTAGCTGGCCTGATCGGTTTCTGGTCGAATTTCTGAGCTTGGCTGTGTCACTAGGGCTGACTTGTCGCTTTCTGATTGGCTTCTCTTGAGATGGTTGGCCTTGATTAACTCTAGCTTCATCGACGGCTCTAATTAGTTTGAAATTCTATATAAACAACCTTAGTCTCAACCTAAATTCACACAAATAATATAGAACTAGAGCCGTCATGCTGCTGGGAGGAAACTAAGAGTAGCCGTTAGTAAGAGAAAGCTTAGAGACGAGCCTAATTAAAGTTAAAACAATAATCAAACAACGTTTGTCTACCCAAAGGAAAGCATTTCAAATTCAGAACTCAGAATTCAGAAAACAAGATCGTCGTTTGTTGTAAGTATAGTGATTTTTCCGATGTGAATAAAAGTTAGGATTTGATTCAATGTAAATTGGAAATGGAGTTATGCTATTGTATAACGATGATGTTAATTCATATCTATATATTGAAATGATTGTATTGTGAATGGTTGGAATGTTTGTGGTTAAATTTACTTGGTGTTGGATCCATTCAAATGAAAACAACATCATATGAGAGTTGTATAGTTCATGTTATCATCTACACCTATATGTTTATGTGATTATATAAGTTGTATGTGATATGTCCAAGTTAAGATCTCATGTATATACTTTATGCTAAAACCTCTATGCCTAAATGATTAAGTTCATATACATGCTCATATGTTTATGCAAAAGTTGCAAAGTTCATAATTGGATCCATGCCAAGATCCACTTTAATACATGTTTCATGTTGTAGTTGGACATATGATTAGATCTAGTTCACACATGTGATGAAATTATACATACTTTATGAATATGTCATATTCTTATCATATGCTAGTGACATTCGATGTTATGCCAAGATCTAAACATGTTTAGGTTTATGTTGTCTAAATCATATGCTAATTCATGTGACACCTATTTGGTTAAATCCCTATTTCAATGCAAGTTCACATATATGTAAGTTGACTTAGGCTATGTTGCAAATTCACATATATGTATGTTGATTTAGCCTACGTTGCAAGTTCACACCTATGATATTCATGTTGACTATTTTGCTAGTTCACACCTATGATGTTCATATTGACTATGCCGAAAATGCCAATTTTACACCTATGTCATGTTTATGTTTATGAATTGCTTTATGCCAATTTTGTGTACGCCGAATTAGGCTAAGTTTTTAGCCTAATATTATATATTAAAAACCATGCGAACGAAAAGTTAGGCTAAGATTGTTAGCCTAATATTTAGTCGGGGTAACGTTGGGAAAATTGGTAATTATAGGAAACTTGACATAAAAACATATGAAATTGGCATGTTTGTCACATGCCAAAATTGGTGGCATTTAAATGGTATAAATTCTTATACTAAAAATGTTAAACTTGGAAAGTGGGCCATAACATTTAATTTACATATAACAAGTAAAAGAGACAAATATGTAAATTTAGAAAATACGAGTATGCTTAACACGAGGTTGGATTGCGTTGTGATGTAAACCTACCTGGACCCGCCCGGCTGTCCAGTAGTCACAACAATACCTATCCAATGTAGGTGCTTAAGCATTGAGCCCAATAAGGACCCGATGTTAGACTGAGTTATGGTGTAAACCTGCCCGGAACCGACCGGCACATCCAGTAACCGTAACAATACCTATCTAATGTGAGTGGTCGGTGCTTTAAAAAGCTAAGTACAGACAAGTCAGGATGGTAGGGTTAAGTTAACCAAAAACACTTAACCAATTCAACATGTTAAAATAAACTGATGGGTGGGGTTAGGTAAATACAGACACTTAACCACTTAACATGTTTGACTAGAAAGCCCTAGTAACGGGGACCCATTTCAGCAGTAACCCAATTAGGTATCATGGTACCCTGAAACTAGGCAGGGTGGGGCACGATTACTGGGCTGATTGTAAGCGGTCAAAAGCGACGGCACGCAGCAGTGTGGGTTCTAACGGAGTGCGGGAGTGCACACACTTCGGAGCAGACAAACAGGGCACTGGGGGCACCAGTAGTATAACCTATGCATTCTAAAGTTGTGTCGGGCCGCCACCATGGGACTTGATAAACCCCATGGTGGGACCAACATAGGTATTTACAATCTTTGGGGGCCGTAAGACACAGATGATTATGCGAGTAGGAGCCGTTCTTTAGAAAGGGGATCACTTCACCCCGATCATGGGGTGCCAGTTGAGAAAATGCAAGTAGGTGCAAAGATATAGTGTGGGGTGCGATAGTATATTCAGTTCAAACTGCTTTATCTTAGTTTATGATACTTTCCTATTTCCAGTTTATACCTATCATGCCCTTTTTCTTATTCTCATACTGAAGAGTCACTAGACTTACCAGGCTTTATATCTGACTCTATTTCTCTTTCGTCTTCTTTTCTTTCGTTTCCCCCCCAGGTACACATGGAGGAAACAATCCAGCTTAGTCAGACTCGTTGCAAGCTTCAAGATAGTAGATGTATGGTTTGGACTCTCTTTCCTTGGCTATGGCTTTTGGACATGTTTATGGGAATTTATGCAGCTTTTATCATGTTTTATGCTTCTTTATTTAATAATCAAGACAGAAATGATGATGTAATGTTTTGGAAGTTATTATGAGACAGTTATGGAAATGTTTTGTATGAACACGTATTTATGAAATAAAAGTCTGTTTGTTTTCCGCTGCTTATATATATATGTGTGTGTGTTTATATATCTGTCTTGTGTTTTATCTGTGACTTTTACTTATAAACCTCCACCGAAGTTAAAGCATTCTCTTTGTGAGTGACCTTAATGGAGGTGGGTTGTTTCACTTGGTATCAGAGAACAGATTTACCAGACTAGATAAAAGTTTTTGAAACTATTTACAAAAAGAAGTTTAAAGAAGCATTTTTTTTCAAGAAAAAGCATTGTTTTTAAAAGGCATAATCTCCCAAAGCCATATGCACTATCTCTCTATCCTTTTGTCTTGAATAGTTTCCTTTTTGTTCCAGCATGTCTGGGAACCTTACTCCCCAGCTACAGACGCTTTTACTCCTCCTCCTCCTCTACGTGAAACAGCAAGCGGAAGAATCGAAGAACAAGAAGACGAATAATAGTCGAGGAGGAAAGGACCACAAAAATAATAACAAGGCACATGAGAAAAGGAAATGTTATTTCTGTGGCATTGTTGGGCATATAGTCCAGGATTGTAGAAAGAAGAAGATGAAGATTGGAGCATGCTTTCATTGTGGTGATACTGGACATATTAGCAAGAACTGCCCTAAGAAGCAAGGGCAAGGCCCGCAAGCAGGACCTTCTGGGGGTACATCTTTAACTTCTTCTCCTAGATCCTTTGTTTTATCTTGCTTATCTTCTCAATCCTATCTTGAGAACCTTAGGTAGAAATATTTCTGTAGAAAGCTTAGTTTATCTTTATGGTCATCCAGTTCGCACCCTCTTTGATTTTGGTGCATCACACTCCTTTATTTCATCTGCTTTAGTAGAATCTCTGCACCTAGACACTAGTATGGTTGAAGATCCCTTGGTTGTTTCAAATCCAATTGGGGGCTCGGCTTATTTGTCGATGGTTTGCTTGGATTTGAAAATCTCTATTCTAAGTGTTGAATTTAGATGTAGTGCCATTGTTTTGGGCTTCTCAGGATATGGACTGATCTTAGGCATGGACTGGTTATCCAGTAATGGTGCCATTCTTGATTGTGAGAAAAGAGTGGTTAGACTCTTGACCCGTCTCGGTAACACCCTAGAAATTTCTTATAATCCCTTGAATGCTGTTATGCTTAGTTATCTAGAGTCGCTTGATGCTTCTGTTGCGAATTTGCAGTCGGTTAGAGTAGTCCAGGAATATCCGGATATCTTTGAAGAGGTGAAGGGCTTACCTCCGAAGCGGGAAATAGACTTCCGCATATATCTTGTTGATAATGCAAAGCCCATAGCTCTGCCTGTTAGACATATGGCCGCAAAGGAATGAAAGGAGCTCAGCAAGCAAGTTAAGGAGCTTCTCGAGAAGGGGTTTTAAAGGAGTATCTCGGAATGAGGCGCTCCAGTGGTGTTCGCCACGAAAGAAGATGGCTCACTACGTCTTTGTGTGGACTATAGGGAGCTAAACAAGCTGACTAAAAAGAATAGACACCCGCTTCCCCGAATAGACGATTTGTTTGATCAGCTTGTAGGTGCGTCGGTCTTCTCCCAACTTGATCTGGCTACTGGGTTCCATCAGCTAAGGGTAGCTGAAGATAGTATTGATAAAACGGCATTCAGAACCCCAGACGGTTTCTTCGAGTGGCTTGTCATGCCTTTTGGCTTGACAAACGCACCTGCTTGTTTCGTGGACCTAATGAGCAGGGTGTTCAGAGAATTCCTCAACAAGTTTGTAGTTGTCTTCATAGACGATATTTTGATCTTCTCAAAGAATGAGGAAGAACATGCTCAGCATCTGAAGGAGATCATGGAAACTCTTCGAGTTCATAAGCTAAAAGCCAAATTCTCAAGTGCCACTTTTGGAGCGAAGAAGTGAGGTTTCTTGGACATATAGTGTCCATAGAGGGGTTAGTTGTGGACCCCGCGAAAGTGGTGGCAGTGCAAGATTGGAAGACACCAAGAAATGCAACCGAAGTCCGAAGCTTTCTCGGGCTAGCAGGTTTTTACCGAAAGTTTATTAGAGATTTCGCAAAAATCTCAGCTCCACTCACATGGCTAACAAAGAAGAATCTAGTATTCGCTTGGGGTTTGGACTGTGATATTGCTTTCCAACGCCTAAAAAGGGCTCTTACAATAGCCCCAGTTCTGACTTTGCCAAATGGAAGCAAAATGTTCACAGTATGTACGGATGCTTGTGGTATGGGGCTAGGCGATGTTCCGATGCAAGAAGGGAGGGTAGTAGCTTATGGTGGAAGGCAATTGAAAGTGCATGAAAAGAACTACCCAACCCACAATCTTGAGTTGGCCGCCATCGTCTTTGCGCTTAAGTCTTGGCGCCATTATCTCCTAGGTGAGAATTTCGAATTATATACTGACCATAAATCGTTGAAGTATCTTTTCTCGTAGAAATATCTTAACTTAAGACAACAAAGATGGATGGAGTTCCTTGCCTCATATGACTTTGAGATTTCTTATATTCCTGGCAAAGGAAACGTAGTAGCAGACGCGTTGAGCAGAAAGAAACTGACCTTAAGCCCTCTCTTTATAGAAAGGCAAAGCTTGGAGTATATAGCCAGTTTTGATTTTAGGCCCTCCTCTGATTTTGTACCTGGATTATTGGCATCACTAGAAGTTCGACCCACTCTTTTAGACTCAATAGGGGCCGCGCAACGTGAAGACCCTCGGCTTGTGGATGTGATTGATAAACTAATTAGGGGTGAAACTTTCAGTCACCTCAATAGGTACTCCATCGATGATAAGGGTTGGCTGAGATGGGATGGAAGACTATGCGTCCCACAAGCAAGGGATTTAGTGAAGATGGTCCTCAAGGAAGCACATCATTCCAAGATGACAATACACCCAGGTGGAGACAAGATGTACAAGGACGTAAAGAGAGTTTTCTATTGGAGCGGCATGAAGAAGGACGTGGCAGATTTCATTTCTAAGTGCGTGACATGCCAACAGGTCAAGGCGGAACAAAAGAAGCCTGGAGGACTGCTTCATCCTCTAGAAGTCCCGCAATGGAAGTGGGATAGCATTTCAATGGACTTCATTGATGGGTTGCCTTGGTCAAGAAGGGGCAATACTAGCATTTGGGTAATAGTGGACATGCTCACTAAAAGCGCCCACTTTATACATATCAAGAGTAGAAGGACTGCCTCGTCCCTAGCTTCTCTTTATCTCAAGGAAATAGTTCGACTCCATGGAATACCCTCCAGCATAGTGAGTGATAGAGATCCCATCTTTACGAGCGAATTTTGGCGGAGTCTGCAAGAAGCTGTAGGCACACAGTTATGCTTGAGCACGACCTATCACCCCCAAACCGATGGTCAGACAGAAAGGGTGAATAGAGTATTAGAAGATCTTTAGAGACTATGCGTTCTTGACTTCGTAGGGACTTGGGAGGATCATCTTCCTTTAGTGGAATTCGCCTACAACAACAGTTACCAAGCCACCATCGGTATGGCGCCCTTCCAAGCTCTATACGGAAGACCGTGCCAATCACGAACTTGTTGGTGGGAATCTACAGAAAAGCTTATACTTGGGCCAGACATGATTAGAGAAACTTCTGAAAAAGTGGACTTGATACGAAGAAGAATGAAGACTGCCCAAGACAGACAGAAATCCTACGCCGACAAAACAAGGACCGACCTAGAGTTTGAGGTTGCGAACAGGGTTTTCCTTAAGGTATCTCCTTTAAGGAACGTCGTTCGTTTTGGATCCGCAGGAAAGCTAGCACCAAGATTTGTAGGACCGTTCCCTATCATCGAGAAGATTGGGAAGATGGCTTATAGAGTAGAGCTGCCTGAAAGATTGGCTGGAATTCACAACGTCTTTCACGTTTCTCATCTCCGAAAATGTCTACATGAATCCGCGGAAGTGGTGGAGCCAAGCATTCTAGAAGAAGCCGAAGTGGAATGCGAAGCAATTGTAAGGAGAGTTCCAACTCGAATCATAGGAACTGAAATCAAAAAGCTAAGCAACCACGAAGTCAAGCTCGTTAAAGTTCAGTGGAGCGACGCCGAGGAAGACGCGACTTGGGAAACTGAGGACAGAATACGCGCGGCCTACCCTTTTCTTTTTGAGGGTACATCTTTGATTTCTCTTTTTCCTTAAGTTGTGCTTATATCTATCTTTTTAGGTATATCTCCTCGATCTTATCCTTTATCCTTAGGTAGAAACCCCTTTGGATGTAAACATGTAATTGAAACATGTTATGGTTGATGGATGCAAGTGGTTGCAAGTGATTGCTAGTGGTTGCTCGTGGATGCATATACACACACACCTTAGGTTTTAGACCGGCTCAGTCACTTCATACTGCATATGCATATATGTATTTATATTGTATGTGGTTGAAACTTGATATGTTGTCAAATGGATGTCGCATTTGTATGAATGGTTGCGCACTCATGTAGAATTATGAGTAGGGAATAATTTGCATACATAATGGATTCATGACACTTACATGATTCGCATTAAGGAGGTCAACTGAATTAGTAGACCGCCTGATTTTGCATTAGATAAGGACATGTACACACACTTTGCATATGATCATGAAGCATTAGAAGTCATTTAAGGACAATGGACGCCTGTGGTTGATGGTTGAGTAGATGGACGATTGGATGTTAGGATTTACGTTCTCCTAGACTAAAAGATTTCGAGACGAAATCCTTTAAGGAGGGGAGAATGTAACACCCCGAATTTTCTATTAACTGTAAATTAACAAATTAAAGTATAATTAATTCTAAATGAAAGAACTAAGGGAAACGCGTTACGCCATTGCGCTCGTCTCGGAATTCTGCCTGAGATAGAGTCCAAGTTTGCGTGAATCGGACTCTGTATGAAGGAGTTATGACCTCCGGAAGTTTCAGAATTCAATTTAAAATTCAAACAGTTCAAATTCAGTTCGAAATTCGAAAAACAGACCCAAACTGGGTTGGGCGGGAAAATTCCCACCCAGGCACCAGGTAGACCATAGGGTCGACCTAGGGGTCGACCTGGGTAACCAGGTCGACCATAGGGTCGACCTGGGGGTCAACCTGCCCAGTCGACCTGGTTTGGCCCTGACTGGCCTGATCGGTTTCAGGTCGAATTTCTGAGCTTGGCTGTGTTACTAGGGATGACTTGTCACTTTCTGATTGGCTTCTCTTGAGATGGATGGCCTTGATTAACTCTAGCTTCATCGACGGCTCTAATTAGTTTGAAATTATGTATAAACAACCTTAGTCTCGACCTAAATTCACATAAATAATATAGAACTAGAGCCGTCATGCGGCTGGGAGGAAACTAAGAGTAGCCGTCGGTTAGAGAAAGCTTAGAGATGAGCCAAATTAAAGTTAAAACAAGAATCAAACAACGTTTGTCTACCCAAAGGAAAGCATTTCAAATTCAGAACTCAGAATTCAGAAAACAAGACCGTCGTTTGTTGTAAGTATAGTGATTTTTCCGATGTGAATAAAAGTTAGGATTTGATTCGATGTAAATTGGAAATGGAGTTGTGCTATTGTATAACGATGATGTTAATTCATATCTATGTATTGAAATGATTGTACTGTGAATGGTTGGAATGTTTGTGGTTAAATTTGCTTGGTGTTGGATCCATTCAAATGAAAACAACATCACATGCAAGTTGTATAGTTCATGTTATAATCTACACCTATATGTTTATGTGATTATATAAGTTGTATGTGATATGTCCAAATTAAGATCTCATGTATATATTTTATGCTAAAACCTCTATGCCTAAATGATTAAGTTCATATACATGCTTATATGTTTATACAAAAGTTGCAAAGTTCATAATTGGATCCATGCCAGGATCCACTTTAATACATGTTTCATGTTGTAGTTGGACATATGATTGGATCTAGTTCACACATGTGATGAAATTATACATACTTTCTGAACATGTCATATTCTTGTCATATGCTAGTGATGTTCGATGTTATGCCTAGATCTAAACATGTTTAGGCTTATGTTGTCTAAATCATATGCTAATTCATGTGACACCTATTTGGTTAGATCCCTATTTCAATGCAAGTTCACATATATGTAAGTTGATTTAGGCTATGTTGCAAATTCACGTATATGTATGTTGATTTAGCCTACGTTGCAAGTTCACACCTATGATATTCATGTTGACTATTTTGCTAGGTCACACCTATAATGTTCATATTGACTAACGAAAATGCCAAGTTTACAGCTATGTCGTGTTTATGTTTATGAATTGCTTTATGCCAATTTTGTGTACGCTGAATTAGGCTAAGTTTTTAGCCTAATATTATATGTTAAAAACCATGCGAACGAAAAGTTAGGCTAAGATTGTTAGCCTAATATTTAGACGGGGTAACGTTGGGAAAATTGGTAATTATAGGAAACTTGACATAAAAACATATGAAATTGGCATGTTTATCACATGCCAAAATTGGTGGCATTTAAATGGTATAAATTCTTATACCAAAAATGTTAAACTTGGAAAGTGGGCCATAACATTTAATTTACATATGACAAGTAAAAGAGACAAATATGTAAATTTAGAAAATACGAGTATGCTTAACACGAGGTTGGATTGCGTTGTGATGTAAACCTGCCCAGACCCGCCCGGTTGTCCAGTAGTCACAACAATACCTATCCAATGTGGGTGGTTAAGCGTTGAGCCCAATAAGGACCCGAGGTTAGACTGAGTTACAGTGTAAACCTGCCCGGAACCGACCGACACATCCAGTAACCGTAACAATACCTGTCTAATGTGAGTGGTCGGTGCTTTAAAAAGCTAAGGACAAACAAGTCAGGATGGTAGGGTTAAGTTAACCAAAAACACTTAACCAATTCAACATGTTAAAATAAACTGATGGGTGGGGTTAGGTAAATACAGACACTTAACCCCTTAACATGTTTGACTAGAAAACCCTAGTTACGGGGACCCATTTCAGTAGTAACCCAATTAGGTATCATGGTACCCTGAAACTAGGCAGGGTGGGGCACGATTACTGGGCTGATTGTAAGCGGTCAAAAGCGACGGCGGTGGGTGCAACAGTGTGGGTTCTAACGGAGTGTGGGCGTGCACACACTTCGGAGCAGACAAACAGGGCACTGGGGGGCACCAATAGTATAACCTATGCATTCTAAAGTTGTGTCGGGCCGCCACCATGGGACTTGATACACCCCATAGTGGGACCAGCATAGATATCTACAATCTTTCACTACACCATAATGGCCATTTGGCAACTCTTATTTTTTTCAACTGCCAACACTTATTTGTGTTGTAGACTAGTGACACTTGTATGTGTTGTTATAGTAAAAATATGTCACCAAAAATGTGCCAACACTTATATGTGTTGATATGCCTGGTCAACCCTTATATTCTGAGGGTAAAATTGTAAGTTCTTACTCATAACCTAATCACTACCCTCCCTAACGCTTATTCCTCCAGAGGCCGCTTCATAAGCAAATTAAAATAAAAATGCGATCCCTAAATCTCATCGGTACCAATATTAGCGACGATATCATCGGCAATATTAAGGATTTTTGATTTCTGAAATCAGTATTAGTCTCTCAAATCCTCTCTTCTCTGCCCGTTTCTCAATCATCGACTTCGAATTGGGGCTACATTGATTCGACTTCAGAGACTTTGTCTTCGCAAATTAGGGGGAATCGGCTTCGTCTTTGTGTGAATTACGGTTTCAAGGAATCACGGCTTCTAGGAATCACAATAATAGGTAAAAAATTAATTTCAGTTTCGTTGTGTTTCAAGTTAACTTGTTACATCAGATTTCAACAAACATTGTTTATGTTTTCACACTTCTATGTTTACTCATAAAGACATGGTGATTGAGAGATTCGCGTTTCAGATCTGACCTCCTTGAATCACTAAAGCCTTAGAAATTAGGCAATTGGGAGATTCGCGTTTCAGATCTCAAATATGTATATTAATTGTTTTAGGTCTGTTAGAATGGTGAACATTCTTACTGAATAAAATGCTAGAAAATTACTAAATAAAAACAAGTTGATTGGAAATCGGATAAGAAAGATTGGAAATCGGATAAGAAGTCATGGTAACTGATCATAAGCCTTTCGCGAGTTGTGATCGAATCAAAATGGTGAATAAATAGGCACGTTAGAGGTTTTTGGCATATAGGTTGTTGTGCTTTTAGCATAATATTGAATCATAAATCTAATGATCAAATCGCAATAGGAGTTTTTATCTTCCATTATATGGAAAATCTTGAATTATTTGGAAGTCGTGCACAAATATATAGCTGTTTTTACAGTTCGGTTTAATTTGCTTTTAATCTTCCTTTTTGTTGTGGTTCAGTTATCGTGTTTCCACTTAGGATACAAAGATTTAGATTGTGATGAAATGATGTCTTCACTACTATTGTGTGTATGCAAACCTAAGAGCACTGTGTCCAATGCTGTGCATATGATTATGAATGTAAAACTCATAAACTGTGTCCTCTACAAAGATTTAGCTGTTTTTACATTTCGGTTTAATTTGCTTTTAATCTTCCTTTTTGTTATGAACTTATTAAAATACAAAGATTTAGATTATGTGGCAGAACTCACATTTTCTTCATTCTTTAAACATGATTTCATTTACATCTATAAGTTGTGATTGGTCATATTTTTATTGCAGTGAAATGGGAGCAACTCCATGGTGCGGTTGAGGAATCACCAACTCGCCACCCTATGCCATCTCACCAAGTTGTATATAAGCTTCGTATTTATTCGCTTGACAAGGCTACGTAAGTTTTAAATTCTGCGTAATTTTTTGAGAGACTGGTTGTTAAATGCACCTTGATGATTATGGTTTTGGTATGATATACATTTCACTTTCACCTGCAAGCTCGTTCTTGTGCTTGCTGCAAGATCATGCTTGTGCTTGCTGCAAGTGTGCTTGCTTCTGCAAGCTTGCGCTTGCTGCAAGGAAGCATGCCTCAGCTTGCTACGAATTTGCTTCAGCTTGCTGCAAGCAAGCTTTTGCTTGCTGCATGCAAGTAAGTTTGTAAGCTTGAGCTTGCTTCAGCTTTGCTTCAAGCAAGCAATCTTGTGCTTGCTTCATGCAAGCAAGCTTGTGCTTGCTTCAGGTAGGAAATTCTAAGTTGATTCTTTCTTTATTTTCGCCTCTTTCACATGATTATTGTAAATTAAAAATGGTCTAATAATCTTTTTCTTGTTGCATTTCAGTTCAGGTTCGATTTGTTTGGAAACGCTTAGTCAGAGTTGGATCTAATGTTTGGTAAGCATTGTTGCTTTATTTACTCGATATGTTATACCTTTCATTAAGTGTATGTGTGTACTTATACTTCATGTATAAATTATGAAATACCATGCATAACAGTTGAATATTTCGAGATTGATTATTTTGGGGATAGCATGTTTCAGTATTTACATCCTAAATCATCATAAATATGATGTTTCACATGTTTGATCTCTGAGGGAGTCAATATATGTTTAAATGTCCCCATTTGCCGAAAACCCAAAATTCCAGTTAACTTCTCCATAACAGACTACTGTGTTCTCCTGATTTTTCTGTGTTGAGTTCATTAAATGCATTGTCTTTTCATGTACTTATTAGAAACAAGTTTCAGTTTTAAACTGAGTTGAGTTGAAACTCGGTTCCTTTTTCTTTCACAAATATAACAATGATATGCAGGCTAATCTGTAACATTGTCATTCATAGGATAAATCTGAATTTGAGCTTGCGACACTGCCTGCACTGGTTCCAGTCTTGACTTCTGCTTCAGGTGACACACTTCTTTTACTCGTGAAGCATGCAGATCTGTCTTCATTACTACTGGACAAGACCCTGGACAAAATGTTGAGAGCTCTCACTGTATCACCATGATGGAAGCTGTGAATGATGGCAAAGATCTTCATATATCAGTTACAATGCCATCTATTGAGGTAAATCGTATTAGTCATTTAACAGGAAATTTCATATTTATTTATAGTTTTACTACCCACTTACCTATGATCCCTATATGATTTCAAACTATAACTAAGCTCCTCTTCAACTATAAATTAGAATTCTAACTGCTATACAATTAAACGTGAACTAGGTTTAAATGCAGTGTTAAAAGATAATTTGTATTTGCTGGATGATGATTACCAAAATTGATGTTTTCTTTATTTGTCATAAGTTGACTTGCAATTATCAGCTATTTTTACAATAACTACGACCAATCTACAAATATCAAGCAATTTCTAGTTTCTTCTTGCCTGTTGTGGTTGGTCTTTACCTCTCACTATATTTTTTAGCTGATGATTATATATTTTGTGCAAATGGGATTTGCATATAGTTACTTTAAAAGGGTGCATGACTGGACTGGAGTAGTTCATTTTAGTGCTAGCTATATCAAGCAACATATTGTTTTAGTGGGAGTCATTTTCTCAATAGGTGTACGAAAGACATAAAGGGTCATCTACATTTACCGTAAAGCAGTGGTTAAACATGATGTTTATTTTCTTTTACATGAATCTGAGAATGTTGCATAGTTTATTTTTTCTCTTTTTTCTATTCCCACATTTTTTTGGGTGCTTCCTGGAGCATATGTTTATAGAAGCTTAGCTTAAAGTTTTAAATCAAACTTCCAACCTAGTAAAACAACATGTTTGTTTTCCTGTTTGTAGTAATTTTTTTGGGCATGAAATGTCAATATTCCTTGCGTTTCGTGACCTCACATCTGTAAGAAAACAACTATGATGCTGCTCTTGCTTTGTTTAATTTGAATAAGTAATTATCCCCCTTTATTGTATTGTCATGCATGAAGAAGCAAACTTATTTTACACAACAAAGTTTTCTAACATCATTTATAAAGATTTTTTATCTTCTTCTAACAAAGACCGGATAGTTATTCAATCCTTGAATCAAATTACCTTTTTTTTAAGCTAATCATTTCACTTCTCACAGTATGTTCTATATGTTTCTTTTGATATTTCAAATAATATTATATTTTCCAAAATTCAGTGATTTTTCATGTTCCAAAAGAATATCATACACAAGTATAGTTATTTCTAAAAATTGACACTACAACATCTACTTCACTGAACACCTTCCGCTTGTTGGCCATGTTACTCATATTGCTACTCCTGAGTCGACAAGCAATCATGTGGCTTCAACATCCCAGTCTGTTCGCGATGCGCAACCTATGGTATCTATTATGTGGCAAATTTATTATCGATTGTTTTATCTCAACTTACTTTTTCACGTGAACTGGTTATTTAAATGAATGCAGAGAGATCAAACTTTCTATGTTACAACACTGATAATACCAAAGCAAGAAACAACTTCAAATTCTGTAAGTCTGCACGAATTCAGTTTATCGGTTTTACCTTGCATATGTAATGCATGATTTATGCGGAAATTTATCCTTAATGGTTCATATTTCAGTGTCAAGCACTAAATGAGGAGGAGATACATTCAATACAAGCTGGGCAGTCCCTTTTTCCTGTGGGGTGGATTCATGTCAGTATATTTATCTAAAGTGCTTCCTAACCTTTTTTTTTGGGCCTTGAGGGGGATTATGATTTATGATGCATAAGTACTGTATCTTAAAACTACATTTTTTGGGCCTTGAGGGGGATTATGCTTAAAGCAATGAGCGTATGAGATATGCCATAGGCATATGCAAATGCATATGCCAGTAGGCATATGCATATTGCCTACTGGCAGTAGGCATATGCATATTGCCTACTGGCATATGCCAGTGGCATATTGCCTACTGGCATATGCTTTTTGCATATGCCAGTGGCATTTGCAAATGCATTGCCTACTGGCATATGCAAAATGAATATGCAAGTAGGCAAATGCAAATGCATATTGCCTACTGGCATATGCAATGCATTGCCTACTGACATATGCAAAATGCATATGCCAGTAGGAAAATGCAAATGCATATTGCCTACTGGCACATATGCAAAATGCATATGCCAGTAGGCAAATGCATATTGCCTACTGGCATATGCAAATGCATATGCCAGTAGGCAATATGCATTTTGCATATGCCTTCTAGCATATGCGTTTTGCATATGCCTTCTAGCATATGCATTTTGCATATGCCAGTGGCATATGCAAATGCATTACCTACTGGCATATGCAAAATGCATATGCCAGTAGGCAAATGCAAATGCATTTTGCCTACTGGCATATGCAAATGCATATGTCTCTAGCATATGCATATGCCAGTAGGCAATATGCATATGCCTACTGGCATATGCAATTCTGTTTCATGCCTTAACAACTCACGACCCAAAGGAAGCATACCAAGAACAATATTATATGCTACTTATTTTTATTTCTATTCCATTTATACAGGAAAAAAACTTTGATGATTTGCTGCACTGGCTACTTCAGGAAATGCACAGAACATTTGGCAAGTAAGAACGGTTTATTTGTGGTATTTTTACATAGACAGTCTAGTTGGATTTTACATGCGGACACATACAAACAGATTCCCATGTGCTTACGCTTATGTTAGTAATTACATATGTACATGTATACTATATATATGTATGCGTAAGTTTTGGTCTGTCTTTATGATGACTTCTGTTTTTTAATGTAAAAATGAGTGCATTTATATTTTGTAGGAACTTGATGGAGGAGGGAAAAAACAGACTGGTCATTTAGAGAGATAGTGCCAGATGTTGAGAAAGTTGTTTGGATAACAGAAGTTTTAGATCCGGAAGCACCAATTTACGATGGTCCTCAAAACGGACACTACAAGCTTTGTGAATTTTCAGATGAAGGCTTTGTGATATGGTCCCTGTTTCGCCTTCATAATATCTAAAATTCTATGTATCTTTAGTAAAACTTTGTATTGTTTTTTGTAATTTGAACTTGATATTATGGTATTTTGAAATTGAAAGCATTATGCAAAAGTGACATTATTGGAATTTGGAATATAGAAGTGTACTAAATACTTTTATTTGAATTGGTATGTTGAGTTATATATGTGATTGAAAATCATAAAAACATGTTATATAAGTGTTAGCAATTTATGTATGCCAACATTTATAAGAGTTAGTAGGATTATGATACTGACATTTATAAGTGTTACCATATCTTATGGTTCCAACATTTATAAGTGTTAGCAATGAATATGTTTGTAAATCTTATAAGTGTTACCATCTCTTATAGTTCCAACATTTATAAGTGTTAGCAATGAATATGTCTGTAACTCTTATAAGTGTTACCATATATTATAGTTCCAACATTTATAAGTGTTAGCAATAAATATGTTTGTAACACTGGTAAGTGTTAGCAGTTACTCTGTTTGTAACACTTATAAGTGTTAGCAGTTGGTCTTCTTGTAACACTTATAAGTGTTAGAAGTTAATCTGCTTGTAACACTTATAAGTGTTAGCAGTTACTCTGCTTGTAACACTTATAAGTGTTACAGAAAATTCCTCACAGGCTGTTAGTGACACATAAAAGTGTTACGGAAATTATTTGTAACACCTATACTTGTTGGGAATCCACTGTTTTGGTGTAGTGTTTGGGGGCCGTAAGACACAGATGATAATGCAAGTAGGAGATGATCTTTAGAAAGGGGATCACTTCACCCCGATCATGGGGTGCCAGTTGAGACAATGCAAGTAGGTGCAGAGATATAGTGTGGGGTGCGATAGTATATTCGGTTCAAACTGCTTTATCTTAGTTTATGATACTTTCCTATTTCCAGTTTATACCTATCATGCCCTTTTTCTTATTCTCATACTGAAGAGTCACTAGACTTACCAGGCTTTATGTCTGACTCTATTTTTCTTTCGTCTTCTTTTCTTTCGTTTCCCCCTCAGGTCCACAGGGAGGAAACAACCCAGCTTAGTCAGACTCTTTGCAAGCTTCAAGATAGTAGATGTATGGTTTGGACTCTCTTTCCTTGGCTATGTCTTTTGGACACGTTCTATGGGAATTTATGAAGCTTTTATCATGTTTTATGCTTCTTTATTTAATAATCAAGACAGAAATGATGATGTAATGTTTTGGAAGTTATTATGAGATAGTTTATGTAAATGTTTTGTATGAATACGTATTTATGAAATAAAAGTCTGTTTGTTTTCCGCTGCTTATATATATATGTGTTTATATATCTGTCTTATGTTTTATATGTGACTTTTACTTATAAACCTCCACCAAAGTTAAGACATTCCCTTTGTGAGTGACCTTAATGGAGGTAGGGTATTTCACACACCCCACCCCTGTATTCTTTACACTATATGTTAGTGGCACCTTAGAGTATTGAGCGGTATGTTGTGCTAACTCTTTGGTTGCAGGTCCAGGTTCAGGTATGGTTTAGTATACCTGTTATTATTCTATTTTACTGCTTATCGCTCATACCAGACTTTTGTCTAACCCAGAGTTTTATGTCTCTTCTTATTACTCTGGGTGCTCTTAAACGGGCAGACTAGAGACAGGTTAGGTGGTATGCACGGGTTGTTGTACCAGAGACGAGTAGGAAGCTCCCACGTATGATATATATAGATATTCTCCCTGTGTCGCTGCTGGTCACTACTTTGGGCATTAGTAGTGTACCTTTACTTTGCTTTGCTTTGGAGACAGTTTTAAAAGTTGTAATAATGATGATGTGGAACATAAGCTGTACTTTGGATTTTCCGCTGCTATGATGGTTTAGTTTCCAGCTTATGCACTATCTCGCCTGTTTTATGTCAAAGTTATATTATTATTATATTTTATTCCATGCGTTGTGAGACATTCTACAGGTTCCTTGTTAGTTCAAATTCCTTACCTTTCATTTCTTTGACGACCATCCTGTGCTGTTGGACATCGGCACAACGCACTTTCATTGGAAATGTCGGCTGGTGCGTGGCGGGCCGTCACAAATGTTATATCCAAGTCTACTGTATTTTATATTTTGAATTTAGGCCATATGATTTTAGGATTTTAATATAAACCATAGAAAATACCTCAGCATGAGTCAACAAAAAGAATAATATGGAAACAAGTGTGTTTGTCCATGCACAGGTTTATGCCTGGATCGAAGTGGGTCGACCCCTATAGGGCCTGGGTTGCCCACTCGCTATTGCGCTCTTCTAACTCATTATTAAAACTTTGATTTATCGTAACTTCTTCATTTTTAGTCCGATTTACGCAAACTAAAACTTTATCTGAATTAGAATTTCATAAAGAACACCACGGTGAAATCCATATTGCTCAATTCCTAATATTTTTCTAATAAATATTTATTTTATCAGTTTATTCCTTAATTAATTAATCCATTAATTAATTATTGTTTGTTTAAAAATTCAGGTTGTTACAATTCGCGAAAGACTTCTACAATGGAAGTTGTGCTTTAGAGCATGCTACGATGGTGATAACCATTGTAATTATACTGATAATGCTTTGAAATTCTAAATAATGCTTCATTCTCCAAAATGATTCCGTTTATCAAACTACTAGGCCATCCAAAGAAATAGGGAACTTGGAGTTTAAGAGAAAAGGAAAATAAACTCTGACCTAATTATATGAACGATGTGAGAAACTCAACTCCAATATTTTTGAAATAAAATGATATCCCATAAGACCACGATCACACATAAATATGAAATAGATTTTTCCCTTATGGTTACCAATACTTTCATGCGTAAAGATAATTGATTTTTTTTTAATGACTTATAGGATAACACCCATAAAGTAAATGAAATCAACTATGCGAAATTATTAACATTGTTAAATTCTGCTTATGTTAGGCAATACAATTTAAGTAGTTATGAGTGTTACATATATGCTTAGTTCATTTCGTGTTAAAATATCTTTTAGAGACGTGTATCTTTGATATATTTCTTTGGGTATGTAAGGAATCATTTAAACTGCATTTATTCATTTTTTTCGTATGCTGTAATTGTGTTTTCTTTAAGTGGCAAGTTTATTTTAGTTATCAATTGTAAGATAGGTCCAAAGAAATTATACTTGTTTCACTCGATATTAGTTTCTGTGTTCAACCTTTACTGCATGTCAAGTAACACTGAAATCACCTTTTAGATTCCTTTGGATAGTATGGATTCTCTCTTCGAAATTTGGTACTAAGTAAAATATGATTATTTCATAGAAATCCAATTTATTTAAATCTGGTAGTTTAGTCTTTTATAGTTAACTTGTTTATACTATCTTAACCTTATTTATCACTCGTCCAAGAAAAGAGCCAGGTTAGCTTGGACACCGGTTGCTCATGAACATTTTCTTAGTTAAACAATCCACATCTGGATCTCACGAATAGACAAATCAGATTTATTCGTTAGCTTTTAGAGGCAAGATTAAAATACTTGTTTATAGATAGCCTTTGTTTAAACCATTTATTTAAACTCATTTAAATAAGTTATATCACTTTGAATGATCTTTAAAATACGTAATTTATGATTTGAAAATATTTATAAGATGTTTGAAGAAGAGTTGTTAAGTTTAACTCATATTTCAAATGTTATTAAAAAGTGCTGCAAAAAGTGTTGTAATTACTTATTAGTTCAAAAAGACTTTTCTATCATTTGAAAAATTATTTTTAAAACTCAAATCCCTTTTAAAACATTTAAAGGATATATATATATATAATTTATACTATATTTTTAAAGAACTGAAAATCTCCATGTTAAAGAATTAATTTTTTGGATTCCAAATTGAGAAACCGCGATTAGTTTCAAAACTTGATATCCTCATATTTAAAAATATACTCAATAAAATCTCGATCCTTTTGTTTTATTGGAAAGTTATAGTTACGAGAGTTAAAAAAAAAATACTATTTCAAAGAACTTGGACTTGTAATTGATTGTATAAATCAATTTAACTTTTTATGGGATGAAATCGCGAACTGCCATTAAGCGATACACCATTTTACTCAAATTTCATGCTCTCTTCAAACTTTATTTGAATACTTTTAATTGTTTGTGAAGCATTTCTAAATCGGTTTTAAATTATTCCTTTTTTTTACCATTTCATTCATTAAAGGAAAATGATTTCCTTTGCGATTATTGATATATATTTAATATTACTTGTTAAATCATCCATTCAATAATCATATTATCAATCAAACATGTTAAACAATGATTGTAAAAAGTATATATATCATTATATAATATCATGTAGATTTTGTTATGCGGTTTTTCAGTGGATTTTCTCACTTTAGTTTTGAAGAACTAAATAAGAAGTTGCCCATAGCTTCATTAGAATGGATCCAAAGCCTAATTCGAGTATTTCTCTATTAAATGGCTTGACCTCCTTATTGCTTGGTCTTTTGCTCACAACCCAGGGTGTGGAGAAGTTATTCATGAATATTAGTATTTTATTGATAAAATGATATTGACTTTTCCTTTATTTTCAAATCGGGTATATAAGTTTTCAAGACTTCTTACCTTTGATTTATTATCATACTTCATAGTATAAATTATTAAAAGGGAAAATTTGCGGCACAATCTTAAAATCAAATTTAATATAAAAGGGGTCTGATCCAAAGTTATTTCTAAAGCGTGTCCCTAAAATTAGTTTACTAAAGAAATCAGGATTCAAATATTTAATAGTCTGTATTTGCTGAATTTAAGTGATTGAAATTGCAGGTTACTACATTCTTCACTTTTAGAAGAATTTTTTCAACAAAATTTAAAACTAGAAGGCAATGTCATAAGCTAAGATATCCAAAAGATAGGATAAGTGTTTTCACCATAGGCCATGTATACACTAACAACATACAATATAAACTCGAGATAAGCCTTCTTCAACCTTTATTCCTTCTTCCTTGTGCATTCCTCAACATCGCCACTTGATCGAACCTTTACTAATACAACAACCTTTCTTTCTTAACTGTTTCTTATTTTTGGGCACAAATCGAGCTGGTTATCTTATAACCGTTAAACTTGGCTCCACTTCTAGCTCCTCATATGCCGTAAACTTTACAATTTGTTCTAGGTCAGGCAAATATTTCATAAAATATTATGATTGTAAAAGGTGCATTACTTCCAGGTTCGTCCTTTGCCTATTTTTCGGAGATATAATTTCAAATTACCAGAAGAAAAAAAGGCGGCATATCGTCTGTACGCTTACATAAAGTTGCATTTACTGTAACATGGTAAAAAAACAAGTCGACAAAACAATGTGATTTCATTAAACTGCATACTTGCAGTAATCATGACCATCCCTGCATAAAAGTAACAGGTAATAGGTATAGGCTATTGACATGCTTCTTTTATCAAAGTTGTCATACATCAAGATTTTTGTTAGCGATGCGCTCAAGTTTCGAGAACGTCGTCAGAAAGTACCTAGCGATTTGGTCAAAGTTGTTACATGTTCGGAAAAGGTTGGAAATAACATCGATTCGTAAAATCGTCGTTAATAAACTTGGAAAAACTGGCACGACAAAAATACATGATCAACTCGGTCCAATCAGCTCAAAATCCTTGAGCGGTCGGTCCAATCATGCGACAAAATTCATCGTGGAAAAATATATGGATCCTGGTGAATTATGGTTTTGCGCACTCGAAAGCGACATCAAAATCTGGAACTTGGCAAACTTTTGGTGTGGCACTTGGCAAACTTCTGGTCTGGCACATTCAAAAACAGGTGATCGACACTTGAAAATGTTGAAAACCATGTGTTCATGCTTAGCTGATCATTTCTCAGAATTTGGCAGATCACTTGACTTGGCACGTTGAAAATAGCTGATCGACACTAGAAAATCAGTGAAATCCATGGCTCCGTATCGGGCAGATCCGGGTTGGATTTTTGGTTTGGCAAGTTGGGATTTCGCGTTGCTCAATTTCGCATCATGGTGGGGATGCGAAATCATCCTAAGCACACCAAGGAGGGTGCGCATTTTATCGATATCACATCACGAAATCTAGGATGTGAAAAGTTAGCATTGGAGTGGAGTCAAAATCTTGACTCTCTGAATCCTGGGATTGACACGAAGCGAACATGGATTCCCTCGTATGCGATGCGGCATTTCATAATGCGAAATATGGACTGGCTTTGGGATTCAAAGTTTGGAAAATGCCAAATAAATTTGGCAAACCCAGTTTTACCGTGCGGATCACATGTTTTACCCTGATCTGCACATTTTTTCAACCATTTTCGAGATTCGAAATTATTCGGACCAAGGATGCGATTTTTTGACTTCGGCTTGGATTTTCGGCTATGCTTTTGGGATGTGAATTTCGCATCCTCTAAGGATACGATATTCGGGCTAACACGCCTAAAACTTACTTATAAATACCCCCATGTTTAGCACTCAAAGGGGTTGGCTCATTTGGCCTTGGTTACACTTTTGTCCATGGGACTAGAGCTCTCGAACACCATTAATGGTTGCCGCCATCAGCCTCACAGATTTTGGACATTTTTGGGCTTCTAACGTTGCATAAACATTATCCTATAACCTATAGATATTCTATTGGGCTTTTGGCCTACATTTGGACATTATTGGATATCTTTGGATTTTCTTGGACATTGAAGCTACTTTTTGGACAATGTTACACACTTTGACTCCATGAAGAAAAAAAGGCATTTTTGTGAAAATTATGGATTAACACGCTATTTGTCGATTAATTATACAACTTTGTATACATAAATTTTCTGAACTTGTACAAATTCTGTAATCGACAATATTGTGATGAATGATTACTATGAAGTGGATGTAAGCGTTAGTGCCGAACCAATATAAACAGCTGTGTTCTTCTTCTATATTTCTTGTATTTTGATTGTTGTTTTCTATAAACATACATTCAGGTTTGGCGTGTGCGAATAACCGATTCTCCACGTTAACCCTTTAGCGCGCCAGGAAGACAGAAGCATAGCTTCGACTTCTGATTTGGTTTGGTTCTCAGATTTGGTCTTCGGATTTGGTTTTAGTTTTCGACTTTGGTTTCGGATTTCAGATTTACCTTTTGGTTTAGAAACATATTTTGCTCGCTTTTCATCATGGTTAAGCGTAAGAAGCTTGAGCTAATGCTAAAGCGCGAGGTAATAGAGGTGAAGGAAGTCAAGAACTTTCTTCGATTGGACTTACCTCGAACTACGTCACTCGTGATGAAGTTGACGGGGTGATTAAGAACTTGTCCATGGATTTGAACGCTCGACTCGAGCGACAAGATGAAGCATTGAATAACTTTCTTGCTCAGATTGAGGCTAGACTTAGAAGCACTGGAAGGCGGGCAGGCCAATCAAACATTGTTAGGACAACTACTAGTGTTCCGCAATCTACAACTCAAGACTTAGGGGTATCCCCGCAAACTAATCAGTAGGTCGACACCGATCCTTAGACCGGTGCCATTTATGCTACACTCGGGGCACCCCTTATCCCGACGTCGCTCCTGCCGATGATGTTTGGGTTATTCAAGTCATAGGCTCCACCATTGGTAATGTGGTTCAAGCGTCGGTGTGCGCGGCTTTGGATGGTGGTGCTCCCACTATTTCGGGAGTAAGGATTGCGCCCGATGCAGCTCCTTAAGTTGGGATTCAATCGGAAGTTCTTCTTTCCAATCAATCGATTGCTAACTTGGATTTAAGCACTGGAGAACCAGTGTTGCATTGGATAACCTGAATCAGTTGCTTTCTTTTGGTAATATATCTCAGATCGTGGGTGTTATTCATCGATTCACTTGAGGTGGTGCCTCTTCTTTGGATTTGTATTTTGTTACTCATAGTTCGTTCTCTTTGGATATCAGGAATTCTCGGAACCCACCAGACTTCGAATTTCTTGTGTTAACCTTATGATGGTCGAAAGGATTCGACTGCTCACTTGATGCGCTATGTGCGCCATATGGAAGTTATCGCTTCTTCAGAAGGCAACATCGCAAAGTGTTTTCCCCTTTACTTGGCATACATCGCTATCATATGGTTCAGCCAGTTGGAAATAGATTCTATCACTTTTTGGAATGCTTTGGCTAGTAGGTTTGTGGAATAGTTCAAAGTTCATGTAGATTGTCTGAAAAGCACTATGACTCTAACCGTAATCAAGAAGAAGTCTAGCAAGACTCTATGCAAATACTTGAAAAGGTTTAATGTGATGGTAGCATCAGTCGACAGACTTGATCCGTCCATGGTTTTAATGACTGATGTCTCTGGTATTCTGGATAAATCCGACTTCAAAACATCTTTGCATCGGGACCCGCCAAGAGATCTTGGTGAAGAACTTTAAAGCATAAAGGTTTCTTCCGGAAGAGGATGCGAGGACTGATAAAAAGGTTCTTAAGGCTAACATGGTTAAGGGCGGGAAACCTCTGACTCTGACAAAGCTAAGGATTTTTGTATGAGTAAACCTCCTTCGGGGATTGATCGGTCAATAGCCTGGTGGCAACCTAGGTTCCCGTCTTTTTCAAAACTTACTCACACCCCTGAAGATATTTACTTGGTGGTTCATCCCACTTCTTATGACATCCCACGTCCGTTAATGTCACTCACAAAGGGAATGCATTAAGTTTCGTAAAGCGTTATAGTAAACAAAACAGAAATATTACAAGGCAGACATATATAATAACAGCGGAAATAAAAAACTTTATTTATCATAAGATACCGTGGTCCAAAAACATCACATGTGTGAAATACAAAAGCCCATTACAATAGAAAAGCTACTGTCTTGTACTTCAAAAATATCAGAGTACATAAAAGAAATAAAATTCCCCAAAACAAAATATAGCCATAGCAACAAGGATAGGAGATTGAGCCATACATATCAGCAGCTCTAGCAAAAGTAAGCAGAATCACGGTCAAGCCTGAGTGTTTCCTCCCTGAGAACCTGGGGGGGAGGGAGGGGAGGGGGATGGAAGAAAGAAGGAGAAAAAAAAGGGTCAGACATAAAGTTTGGCGAGTCTAGTTACTTTTAGCAAGTAAATAAATAAAAGTAGCATGACATGCATATAAAGTGGATAAGAGAGATTACTACATAAAAGATAGACGTGACAAGGTAGACATGATAAGGTGTATACACTTCCCTAAAATGATTACCCTACACTATTACTAGTATATCCAGAATGAGATGATCCCTTCCACTATAAGGTGGTAGACTTAGGCACGTCCAAGTGTACCCTAACTACTACCCTAATCGATCGACTCGCTAATCCGCGTAGATACTCTGTACCTGCCCCACTGTAGGATGTATCACGTCCTAAAGTGGCAACCCCTCGCTGATATGCACAACCCCATATGTACAAGCGTCACAGTCGTCTTATCCCCTCCTTCCCGGCTCATGCACACACATGGACCGGTTGGTTTGCGCCGCCCACACCGTCCTCCACATTTGGATCTCTTACAATTAGTCCAGTAAGTGTGCTCCTTCTCCGACCTAGTACGGAGTACATGTTTTGATACTAGTCCGGGTTACTGGACGAAACCGGTCCCATACAATATGATACAAGCTCTCCCCTTTGTCTTGTATCCCCCACTAGGTTTTCCATTGGCTATGTATACCATTAGGCGTCTTTAAATACATAACCCTATCATTTCCATTAGTTATGTTTACCCTAAAAGGTGTCTTTAATTACATAATTTTATTATTCCCACCGGTCATCTATACCACTAGGTGTCTTTAATTACATAACCTTGTCGGGTTAAGTTTGTGGGCCTATATGTAAATATTACCCACCCCCTTAGATTTGCTTAACCCATCCATTGTCCAACCAATTTTACTTAACCCTAACTTTAGTTCATAATCATACAATCCCTATGGATTAGATTAGGTTAAGTAATCCAATTTATTACCATGTCCATTTATGGTTTATAATGGGGTCGACCTCCCACATTAGGCCTACAACTTGTGGATGCTGGATATGCTGGTCGGGTCCAGGCAGTCTTATTCCACAAATTAGGCCTCACCTCGTGTCATAGCCCAATTCGTATCTGCACACTAAGACCTCCCACATTAGGTTCAACATTAGTGGTTGCTGGATATGCCGTTCGGGTCCGGGAATACTTACACCACTAAAGCAACCTAACCTTGTGTCATAAGTGCAATTAAAATTTCTAGTTGTAATTATTAGACATTTCATTCTTATCCAATTCTTACCTATGTCTTTATAGGTGATTATGTCCCTACTACCCCATTTTGAATTTTATGTCCAATTCATATAAACATTATTTAAATTATGCAAATTCTAGTCTTTTTTTCCCATTCCCTAACTAACGCATTCGCATATATTTGATGGAATCTAGGTTAGAAAGTAGCCTAGTCATAAATAGTAAAAAGGAAAAAAGTGATGGGAAAAATGGCAATAGTGACCATTTCTAAAAGTGACATAAACATATATACTAGCATAGACAAGTAATTGGCATAATAAGGTGGACATAAAAACAGATCTAGTAAAAAGGGTAGTGATAAAACTAGATCCATTGTACTTAGGATGAACATATCCAATTAAGAATTTATATGTCCAATAATGATAGATCTCAACTAATCACAATATGATCATCTAGATCTAAACAAAGGTTTAATTGTTTAACCACAAACTTGACAAAGGTTCAGATCCACAAAGGTAACATGATAAACTAATCACAAGTGAATTGGATCAATAAAAATAGATCTAGCATAATAAAGTTTGTGATCCAAGAATAATATAGGTTTATGATTCAAGACAGATCCAAATCACAGTACTATCACGTTACACTATTAGTCATTTAAATCTAAAAGTAACCTAGAACTCACAGTGTTTAGCTAAGAAGATAGAACTAGAAAAGAAGCTTGTTGGGTTGTAGATCTACGCTTGAATCTCTAATTGATTTGCAAAGTTGATAGTTACAGAAGATAGAATCCGTATCAGTTTAAACACCGACAGCATTTGGCCTCCATGATTTCCAATGAAGAAAACAGGAGAAATGGACACATATTTATAGTTGCCAGCACCTCTGAAACCAATGGCCACGTTAGCCCTAGGGGTGTCAACACTGCTGTAGGGGGATCGACCCCGGTGTTGACACCCCCTAGAGCGGGAAATTTGCCGCCATACGAAATTTTGATTTTCGAGACGGACGCAAAGGCGCAGTCCGTTTCCCTTAATTCCGAATATTAATTTAATTATCACTTAATTTATCCTCTTTAATGTTAACAAAATTACGAGGAGTTACATTCCCCCCTACTTAAAGGATTTCGTCCCCGAAATCTCTAAGTTGAGAAGAATGCATATCCTACCATCCATCATCCATCTACTCATCCATCAATCACTGGCATCCACAGTCCTTAAAGATTTCTAATGATCATATGGATATATGCAAAGGTGTGTGTATATGTCCCAATACTAATGCGAAGATCAGGCGGTCTACTGATTCAGTTGACCTCCTTAACGCAATGTATGTTAGTGCCATGTATCCAATATTGTATGCGAGTAATCTTATTATAACATATGGGTTCTATATGTGTGCACACTCATTCGTCCAAGTGCAACATTCATATGCTAACACATCCATTTCCATCCATAAAAGAAAAGAAAATGCATACAAATCCATATGCAGTATGAGAGTTGTTGAGCCGATCTAGTGCCTAATGTGTGTGTATATGCATCCACAGGCAGCCACTAGCAAACACTTGCATCCACTTGCATCCATCAAACATAACATGTTTCAAACACATGTTTACGTCCATAGGATCCCTATCAAAAGGTCGAAAATATTATGGATATGACATATTCAATTGATAGAAACAAGTACATATAAAATTTTGGAAAAGGAGTTAAGAACATACCCTCGAAAAGAAAGAGTACGAAGCACAAATCTTGTCTTCGGTCTCCCAAGTCGCATCCTCTGGGTTATCTCCCCATTGAACCTTTATCAGCTTGATCTCATTATTGCGGAGCCTCTTAACTTTTGATCCAAGAATACAGGTAGGGACTCGTCTGACTGTTGTTTCTCGCTCTGCTTCCACTTCTTCCAATATGCTTGGCTCAACAACTTCCATGGTGTCACGCAAACACTTCCGCAGATGAGAAATGTGGAAAACATCACAAACACCGGATAAACTTTCTGGAAGCTTTACTTTATAGGGCCATTTGGCCAATCCTCTCGGTTATCGGAAATAGTCCCACAGACCTAGGTGCCAGCTTCCCTACCGATCTGAAGTGAACCACATTCCTCAGAGGTGACACTTTAATAAAAACTAAGTCTCCCACTTCAAATTCGATGCCAATCCTTCTCGTGTCTACATAGGATTTTTTCCTATCTTGAGTCGTCTTCATCCGCCGTCGAATACGTTCAATTTTCTCGGACGTTTCTCTAACCATATCTGGTCATAGTAATAATCTTTCTGTAGATTCCCACCAAAAAGTTGGTGATCTACAGGGTCGTCCGTACAATGCTTCGAAGGGTGCCATGCCGATACTAGCTTGATAACTATTGTTATAGGCAAACTCTACTAAAGGAAGGTGCTCTTCCCATGTCCCTTCAAAGTCTAGGATACACAACCTTAAAAGATCTTCAAAAATTCTATTCACCCTCTTCGTCTGCCCATCGGTCTGAGGATGATAAGCAGTGCTCAAACACAACTGCGTACCTAATGCTTCTTGCAAGCTCCTCCAAAATTCGCTAGTAAAGATGGGGCTATGATTGCTCACGATGTTGGAAGGTACCCCATGAAGACGAACTATCTCTCGGAGATAAATTGCTACCAACCATGTTTCATCCTCTTACTCTTCACTGGAATGAAATGAGCGCTCTTAGTGAATCTATCCACCACAACCCAGATATTGGTGTTGCCTTTCTTCAATCTAGGCAAATCATCTATGAAATCCATAGAGACGCTTTCCCATTTCCACTGTGGAACCTCCTAAGAATGAAGTAAACCACCGGGCTTCTTTTGCTCAGCTTTGACTTGCTGGCAAACTAAACATTGAGAAACAAATTCGGCCACATCTTTCTACATTTCGGCCCAAAAGAAAACCCTCTTCATGTCTTTGTACATCTTATCCCCGCCTGGATGAATAGTCATCTTATAATGGTGGGCTTCTTCTAGGACTGCCTTTATAAAGCTTCCAGTTTGAGAAACACAAAGCCTTCCAACTCGTCGCAACCACCCCTTTTCATCTATGGTATATCGATTGAGGTGACTAGAAGTCTCCCTTATTCGGAGCTTATCCATGATGTCTAAAGTCTGTGGGTCACCTTGTTGCGAAGCTCCTATCTGATCCATAAGAGTTGGTTATATCTCCAATGATGCAAACAAGTCGGGCAAAATCTCCATGGAGGGTTTAAAGTCAAAAGTTGAGATGAACTCCAAGCTCTTCCTCTCCACAAACAGAGGACTTAAGGCCATCCTTTGCCTACTTAGTGCGTCAGCCACCACATTACCCTTGCCGGGGGTGTAAGCAATCTCAAAATCATAAGAAGCTAAGAACTCCACCCACCTTCGTTGCCTTAAATTGATCCTTCTGTGAGAACAGATACTTGAGGGTTTTATGATCGGTGTATAATTCGAACTTCTCTCCAAGTAAATAATGGCGTCACATCTTTAGCGCGAATACTATGGCAGCTAGCTCTAAATCATGGGTGGGGTAGTTCTTCTCATGAACTCTCAACAGTCTACCCCCATAACACACCACCTTTCCTTCTTACATTAGAACTGCACCAAGCCCTGTACCACATGCATTAGTGTAAACTGTACACACTTTGTTCCCATCGGGCAAAGTCAAGACTGGGGCTGTTGTAAGAGCCCTCTTCAAACGTTGGAAAGCAATATCGTAATCTATATCCCATGAAATTGCCAAGTTCTTATTCGTCAGCTTGGTGAGTGGGGCTGATATCTTTGCGAAGTCCTTAATGAACTTCCTATAATAACCTGCCAACCCAAGAAAGCTTCTCACCTCTGTTGCAATTTTAGGAATCTGCCAATCTTGCACCGCAACTACTTTCGCGGGATCCATAGCTATCCCTTCTTTGGAGACTACATGACCTAAGAATCTCACCTCCTTTCTCCAAAAAATGGCATTTAGAGAACTTTGCCTTAAGTTGATGGTCACAGAGAGTTTTCAAAACTTCTCCTAAATGCTGGGAATGCTCTTCTTTGCTCTTGGAGAAGATCAAAATGTCATCAACAAAGACTACGACAAATTTATCTGGGAACTCCCGAAATACCCACTCATCAGATCAACAAAATAGGCGGGTGCATTCGTCAGCCCAAAAGGCATATCTAGCCATTCAAAGAAACCATCCGGAGTCCTAAAAGCGGTCTTATCTATGCTGTCCTCAGCCACTCTCAACTGATGAAACCCCGTGGCCAAGTCTAACTGGGAAAATACCGAGGCACCTACAAGTTGATCAAATAAATCATAAATCCTTGGAAGCGGGTGCCTATTCTTCTTAGTGAGTTTATTCAACTCTCTATAGTCGACACACAAACGAAGCAAACCATCTGCCTTAGTTGAGAATACAACTGGAGCACCCCATTTAGATATGCTTCGTCTGGTAAATCCTTTCTCAAGTAGCTCTCATACTTGCTTACTCAACTCCCTCCTTTCCCTTGGAGCCATATGGCACATTGGTAATGCAACTGGCTTTGCATTGTCCACCAGATATATACGAAAGTCAATCTCGCACCATGGAGGTAAACCCTGTACCTCATCAAAAACATCAGAATAGTCTCGGACTACTGGAACAGATTGCAGATCATTTATAGATGCATCAAGAGACTCTAGGAAACTAAGCATAATAGACCTTTGGGGGTCACAAGAAATCTCGAGGGTCCTCCCATGATAAGTCAGAAGCCTAGCGACCCTCTTCTCACAATCCAGAATGGCACCATACGTGGTAAGCCAATCCATTCCTAGAATCAACCCATAGCCCATAAACCCAAGCACATATGCGTCGCATTCAAACTCGACGCCTAACACAGATATTTTCAAACCCCGAAAAATCATAGATAAATGAGCCAAACCACCAATGGGGTTTGAAACAACTATGGGATCCACTACCATATTAGTAATTAAGTGCAGAGATTCAACCACCGAACTAGATATAAATGAATGTGAAGCGCCAGAATCAAAAAGTGTTTTAATCAGATGGTTTGAAAGAGAAATTAAACCTTCCATAGAAATTTTTCTACCTCTATCAGGAGCACTGATCGTGAGAGCATGCACCTGCCCTCTAGAAGTTCCTGCCCTTTGACCTTGTCCTTGTGATCCCTGTTTCTTCGGGCACTCTCTGGTAAAGTGTCCGACTTCTCCACAATTAAAGTAAGTGTTCTTCCTTCTTTTACAATCTTTGATCAAGTGAACTTCTTTCCCATAACTGTGACACTTCCTTTTCTACTTACCCCTGTCATTCTTTCCTCCTTTCTTCTGTTGCTGCTGTTGCTATTGTTGTTGTCCCTTCTTGGGCCATGTCTACTTGTTTTGCATTGTTTCCTCAGCTTTAACCTCCTTCTTTTCCCCTTTGTCTTCCTCATACATCAAGGCCATATCAACAAGTCTTTCAAAGGTGGCTCCCATTGGCATGTGGAACATGGCTAACCCATGAAGGGGTTCATTTAGCCCTTTAGCAAACCGCAAAACCTTCTTATGCAGCGTGTCTACCAGTTCCATTCCAAATCTTGCCAGCTGGTTAAATTTGTTCACATACTCTTTAACCGTCAAGTTTGCTTGTTTGAGTGCTAAGAATCTCTCCATCTGCATGCTCTTCTCAACTAGGGAAAGGAATTTCATCTCAAACCTCTGTCTAAAGTCATCCCAAGTTTCCACCGGACGACCTGCTTTGGTTACCTCCCACCAAAATGAAGCTATATCCTTCAATAGCCAAGCAGCTAACTGAATCTTTCTTCGATCCTCTACTTCAAAGATTACAAACAAGTCCTCCGTCTCCTTGAGCCAGTTCCTAGCTTCTTTAAACGTCTCGGTTCCATGGAACAACTTCCCTCCCATAGCATGAAAATCTTTGCAGATCTTTGAGAAGTTGTTTGCACGCGGAGGAGGAGGAGGAAGAATAACTTATGCAGCTAAGGGAGGAACATTTTCTTGGCCTTCGACAGACGCTATGGCCTCCAGATACCTATGGAACCATCTTGGTATCGTAACGCCCTCTGAAATGTTGGGTTCCCCAGACATGCTGAAAAAGAAAAGAAAAGTGATTCAGACAAGGGATCGAAAGATATTACTTATGGCTTTTTGGGGAATGTTTTTCAAAACAGGCTTTTCTTTTTGAAAATGCTTTCTTTTAAAACCTTTTTGAAAATAGTTTTCAAAAACTTTTATCTAATCTATTAACCTTCAGCTCTGATACCAAGTGTGACACCCCACGTCCGTTAATGTCACTCACAAAGGGAATGCATTAAGTTTCGTGGAGCGTTATAGTAAACAAAATGGAAATATTATAAGACAAACATATATAATAACATCGGAATAAAAAAAACTTATTTATCATAAGATACCGTGGTCTAAAAACATCACATGTCTAAAATACAAAAGCCCATTACAACAGAAAAGCTACTATCTTGTACTTCAAAAATATTAGAGTACATAAAAGAAATAAAATTTCCCAAAACAAAATATAGCCATAGCAACAAGGATAGGAGCTTGAGCCATACATATCAGCAGCTCTAGCAAAAGTAAGTATAATCACGGTCAAGCCTGAGTGTTTTCTCCCTGAGAACCTGGGGGGAGGGGGGACAGAAGAAAGAAGGAGAAACAAAAAGGGTCAGACATAAAGTCTGGCGAGTCTAGTTACTTTTAGCAAGCAAATAAATAAAAGTAGCAGGCATATAAAGTGGATAAGAGAGATTACTACATAAAAGATAGGCGTGACAAGGTAAACAGAATAAGGTGTATACGCTTCCCTAAAATGATTACCCTGCACTATTACTAGTATATCCAGAATGAGATGATCCCTTCCACTATAAGGTGGTGGACTTAGCCATACATCCAAATGTACCCTAACTACTACCCTAATCGATTAGCTCCCTAATTTGCGTAGATACTCTATGTCGGCCCAACCGTAGGATGTATCACGTCCTATAGTGGCAACCCCTCGCTGATATGCACAACTCCATATCTACAAGTGTCATGGTCGTCTTATCCCCTTCTGCCCGGCTCATGCATGCATATGGCCCAGTCGGTTTGCACAACCCACACCGTCCCCCATGTTTGGATCTCTTACAATCAGTCCAGTAAGCGTACCCCTTCTCCGACCTAGTACGGAGTACATGTTTTGATACTACTCCGGGTTTCTAGGTGAAACGGGTCCCAGACAATATAATACAAGCTCTCCCCTTTGTCTTGTATCCCCCACTAGCGTTTCCATTGGCTATGTATACCACTAGGTGTCTTTAATTACATAAACCTATCATTTCCACCAGTTATGTTAACCCTAAAAGGTGTCTTTAATTACATAACTTTATTATTCCTACCGGTCACGTATACCACTAGGTGTCTTTAATTACATGACCTTATCGGGTTAAGTTTGTGGGCCTATATGTAAATATTACCCACCCCCTCAGATTTGCTTAACCCATCCACTGCCCAACCAATTTTACTTAACCCTAACTTTAGTTCATAATCATACAATCCCTATGGATTAGATTAGGTTAAGTAATCCAATTTATTACCATGTCCATTTATGGTTTATAATGGGCTAGGCCTCCCACATTAGGCCTACAACTTGTGCATGCTGGATAAGCCGGTCGGGTTCGGGCAGTCTTATTCCACAAGTTGGGCATAACCTCGTATCTTAGCCTGATTCGTATTTGCGCACTTAGACCTCCCACATTAGGTTCAACATTAGTGGTTGCTGGATATGTCAGTTGGGTCCGGGCAGACTTCCACCACTAATGCAACCTAACCTCGTGTCATAAGTGCAATTACAATTTCTAATTGTAATTATTATACATTTCATTCTTATCCAATTCTTACCTATGTCTTTATAGGTGATTATGTCCCTACTTCCCCATTTTTAATTTTATGTCCAATTCATATAAACATTATTTAAATTATGCAAATTATAGTCTTTTCCCCCGTTCCCTAACTAACGCATTC
Organism: Allium sativum; assembly: GCA_030737875.1. Lineage (NCBI taxonomy): Eukaryota > Viridiplantae > Streptophyta > Magnoliopsida > Asparagales > Amaryllidaceae > Allium > Allium sativum. The sequence continues at coordinate 369,527,330 of CM060919.1, forward strand.
ACATATATTTGGCGGCATCTAGGCTAGAAAGTAGCTTAGTCATAAACAATAAAAAGGGAAAAGTGATGGGAAAATGACAATAGTGACTATTTCTAAAAGTGACATAAACATATATACTAGCATAGACAAGTAATAGGCATAATAAGGTAGACATACAGATAGATCTAGTAAAAAGGGTAATGATAAAACTAGATCCAATATACTTAGGATGAACAAATCCAAATAAGAATTTATATGTCCAATAATGACAGATCTCAATTAATCACAATATGATGATCTAGCATAATAAAGTTTGAGATCCAAGAATAACATAGGTTTATGATTCAAGACAGATCCAATTCACAGTACTATCACGTTATACTTATAGTCATTTAAATCTAAAAGTAACCTAGAACTCACAGTGTTTGGCTAAGAAGATAGAACTAGAAAAGAAGCTTGTTCGGTATTAGATCTACGCTTGAATCTCTAATTGATTTGCAAAGTTGATTGTTGTAGAAGATATGATCCGTCTCAGTTCAAACACCAGCAACATTTGGCCTCCATGATTTCCAATGAAGAAAATAGGTGAAATGGACACATATTTATAGCTGCTAGCACCTCTGAAACCAACTGCCACGTCAGCCCTAGGGGTGTCAATACCCTTGTAGGTGGGTCGATCCTGGTGTCGACACCCTTGGGGGGTCGACCCCAGTATCGACACCCCTAAGGGGTCGACCCCCTAGAGCGGGAAATTTGCCGCCATACGAAATTTTGATTTTTGAATGAATCTGGATAAGGTTCTGACTCATATGTGTGTGTATATATATATTTCTTCTATGTGTAAACAAACTTAAAACCCTCATAACTTCTTCACACGTTGTCCGTTTTATGCAAACCAAATGTCTATCTTGACCAGAATTTAGAGACGGACGCAATGGCGTAGTCCGTTTCCCATAATTACGAATATTAATTTAATTATTATTTAATTTATCCTCTTAATTCCGAATATTAATTTAATTATTATTTAATTTATCCTCTTTAATGTTAACCAAATTACAGGATGTTCACTACAACAAAAATGCCATATTACAACTATAGTTTTACAACGGTCATAAAATGGCAGTTGTAATAAAGGTATTTTACAACTGTGATTTCCTGAAAGTTGTAATAAACATATTTTTAATAACTCTTTTATTTTGCCAGTTGTAATAGATACTTATTACAAGCTTTCTTTTCTGCCAGTTGTAATAGATACCTATTTTTAACAATTCTTATTCTTTTCCGCTTGTAATAGATGTCTATTAAAACCTTTCATTCTCAAATAATAAATAATATAATCACTATTAAATAATAATAATTAATTTTAAATACAAGATAACTAACATTAAATAATTAATAACATATATAATAATAACTAATAAATAGTATTAATAATTTTAAATACATAGTAACTAATAAATAGTAAATAAACGGTCACATGTACATAGTAATTAATTTTTAATAATTATATTCAATTATAACTAAGAAGAAATAGTTACTAACTAATAATAACTATTATTATAAGTAATATTTAATGTTTAAATAAAATATAATTATCAAAAAATTCATATTATATTTAATATAATTTTTACTTATTATATTTGATTTTATAAATTTGGATGAAATTTTCGTTATAATCTATAGTTTAATATAATTCACCATTGAATGATGTAATTTATAATTAATTATAAAAATTTATATCAGCTGTTGATTAATTGGACGATAATTAAACAATAATAATTAAAATTAAATTTTAATATTAAAAATGATAAAAATAACAATACGCTTTAAGATATTTTACTTATATATAATAATAAATGACAATAATTTTGTCTATTAAATTACGAAAAATTAAGTATGATTTTAATTATACTCAAACGAAAAATCATCGGATGCGAGTGTGACATATCCGTATTTGTATTTATTTTTCCAATATCAGGTAATTTTTATTTTCAAATATGGAAGAATTTTGATTTTCTTGAATATTTATTATAGAAGGTTGTATGGTGGGGCATACAAATTCTCTTTGGCTCCAAATTCAAATTCCTCTTTCGCTCCGAAACAAAATTTTTGCGCTGCAGATCGATATTTTATTTTATAATTTTTCAGTCTCTCTCTCCTGTCACCTTTTCCCATAAGTTCTGCACCCACTAATCTCGGAAAGCGCTTTCTCCAAATTCAAACCCAAATCCGCTAAGAAACAAAACCCTAATCTCTAATTTCTTGTTTCCGAATCTCATCCATTTCTCTCCCTCATTTCCCCGTTTGCCTTTCCCCCGCCCTAGCTTTACTCATCCTCATTAGTCTGCTCCTTTTTCAATTTTCCAGTTCGCCCTTTTGACGATTGAAAGATTCCATTTCAGATCCAATTTTTCGGCAACAATCGCCTGAGTGGTAGTGCAATTTCCTTTTGTGACAATCTTTTACGTGCCCTGTTTGCTTTCCTACCCACGTCGTTTTGCCTTCTACGATTTTAGCAATCACCTGAGCTGGATTTGCTTGCTTATGTGGTTTCTGATTCGGTCCTTTGGTTACTGCTTGGTATAGAATGCTGGGTCCGACTTGTGGTTGGTGGCGAGAACTTTTGTCTCCAATCAGGTAATCATCATGCTTTGGTTGATTTAGTATCTGTAGCCTGATTTTTGTTTGAATCGGGTTACTGTGTTTTGGTTTGTAATGCATTTATATGCTTTTGTACCTTGCAGAATTTAGAGATATGTGGTTCATTGTCTTTTTTTAAAAAAAAAATCAACTAAGACGCATCTGGCAAATATATGTCTTCTAAAAAAATCTCCAGGATATAGACTTAGTTTAATTTTGTGGAAAGGCGAGCTCATCAATAAAGTTTCTTATCATTGTACAATTCTCCGTGTAAACTGTCTATCTTGTCAGTGCTTCATGTTTTCATCAGAATATGAGTTGTATTTCGCTATACATTATATTTGCAATTTTCTAAGATCAGACATGAAGAATATGAATTATGAACAAAAATCAAATATATAAAAATAAAATCAGTGCTAAAGTTAACGGAGACTAGTGAGGAATAAATATTATGAAGTCAATGCTAAAAGCTGTATTGTTCGAACAATTTTCAAATGTACAGGTATATTTATCTTCCTGAAAAAAGATTAGAACTGAAAAATAGTATAAGTCAAATGCAAATGCAGACGTAAGTTACAATAAATAGAGTTTTGCACGCAAAAGTGTAGATGTATATAGCATTGTACTTTTGAAGTCCGCTAGCATGTAATGGTTGTATAAAATTCTAGATAAATATAGCACATTATTTTTTATGTCCAGCACAATGTTTTAATTCTGAAAAAGCACAGAGAAGCATTGCATTCTATCAAGGATGAGTCCTGATAAGAACTTGGTTGGATGAACAATGTGTGTAGGAAACGTAATTTGAACTATTTCATTTAAGAACTTGGTAAAAATATTATATTCTATCAAGGATGAGTCCTGATAAGAACTTGGTAAAAATATTATCTCTTCAATCTTATATACATATATATATATACATATACATATATATATACATATACATATACATATATATATATACATATACATATATATATATATATATATTATAAATTTTGAATATATATATATATATATATATATATTATAAATTTTGAATTCTTCAAATTCTGCACAAGATTGCTGCAGGTATACTGTTTTTTTCCTTATGCCAAAAACACTCTAATTCGGTGTTATGTCAGTAACTATCTCATACAAAATGAAAAGATATAAAACTTGTTTCATTTATGGTCTGAATTTGTGCAGCAGTGTTAATATATATTCAATGCTTTAGGTGAAATAAAGGTATGATTTCAAAATGACACATAGTATTGGTTGAGCTCAGGCCCGACCTTTTGGTAAAGCAAGTTAAGCTTTCACTTTGGGCCTCCTCAAAAATCAGGGCACCATTTTCAGATTTTCAATTACGCGAAGGCGAAAAAAATTCACGATACTCTGAATCGGCAGCGACAATTCAAATATGGGGAATGGCAGCTCCAAACTCGCAAACTCCAATTGGCTGTAACAGCGGCGACTCTAGAATGGGAATCACAGTAGCCGGCCAGCGATAATATCCAATAAGTGGTCTGACTCCGATCTGAAGTCTAAATTCGACAGCTAACACAGAGGTAACATCAGGTGGGGACACGGGCAGATGACGTTGGTGCAGCACCACAGTTGTAGATCGTCTCTTCATTTGTGGCGGTGGATCGTGGAAGACATGGACCAAAAGGCAAAAGGTTTGATGTCTATTCCTGTTGGCCGTCACAATTCTGGTTTATATATTTCTAGTTAACATTGGACATGGTATTAGCTTAATATATATTGCATTCTTTTGTGTTAGTTCGTAGATGGAACAATCTAAATGAATGTACATTGGGAATTAATTAAAAGTTTTACTTACTGTTGATAGTATGATAGAGAAAGATCATGTTTGACCGGCATTTACTTTGAGAAGCACAATAAGTATGCGACTGGAATTCACCATTCAACAACTCATTTTAATTGATTCAGCTCATTAAATATCTATTTGTGACACTTTTCCATCTTCCCTTTTTATTAGTAGCATTTTTATAATTCTTTATTGCTATTTTCTACGTTATATTGCCTTGAAAGAAGCAAAATTTTATATGTCATCAAAATTGAATTAGTTTTATCAACATATGCACATGACAAATTATATTATTTACACAAATTGGGGAGCAACCAAGCATCAATGGTCCAAACCTGTAAACCATTGGTGGTTTTTATTTAATCTATTTGTATTAAATTATTGGATAAAGTAACTAAATTTTTGTTACTTGGTTATGAATTAAAATCACAGACTTGAGATGAATCACAAAAGAAAATATGGTTATGACTGTAAACATGTTCAATATTCTTGTGATCCATTGAGCAAGAGATAATAACATTAGTATGTGTGTATGAGCCCAGGTTTTGCAATTGGTTTAGTTACCAAAACTCCTAGGACCGGCCGTGGTTGAGCTGATTAAGTTTAAATGTGCAGTGTTAATTTATATTCAATGCTTTAGGCGAAATAAAGTTTAAATATTGGTTGAGCTAGTTAATACATATGCGTTTCATCTAGTTTATATTTTCAATATTATACAGTCTTCTTCTTGCAAGGGTAGACCTATTTCCTGGAGCGTGAAGGGATTCTACTTGTTAAGTGCATATAACATGAGGTATGCATGTTAATAGGATTAGAAAATAAGAAAATAGGTCCATGATAACTTTGCATGGTTCTATGATATCACTGCTTGAAGCTGATTTCACAAGGAACTGTGTAGCTTGACACCGCACAATCCATGTGTTTATTTATTACCTTCTTTGAAATTCTGTCCTTTATTTGACCTGGGAACTATTTCAACTTTTAAGCCTTCCGTTGGGTTTTAGTAGGTAGCAGTAATATAAATGATTTTTGCATCCCTCCGTTCTCAACTACTGTAATCAGCTTTGTTCTAAGTTAATACATGAAGAAAAAAATAGGTAATATAAGTGGTATCATCCTAGCAGTTTATATATTGGGCATGTAAAATGTTTATTAAATGACAGTATACTGGACACCATGTTGGTGCTATTTGGCATATATTAATTAAATTTTATACGTGTTATCATGTTTATCACCGTTATGAAAAATATTGTGTTCTACTTCGCGCTAGTTATGTATATAGAATCAAACTAAGAATCATAATTTGCGAAATTGTTTCAAATGCAGGGTATCCACTAATCCTAATTGTTTGATGCATTTTAAAAATCTTAGACTGAAAGCTTGTAAAGTTTGGATAGATGTGGCGATGGATCCGACGGCTTTTTTGTGGGAGCCGAATTCCAAGATGAGCACCATTGGAGAAGCTGTTGGATTAATCGTGGCTTGGCACAAAGATTTCATTGCCTTCGACTAGTGTAATCCCATAGGGTATGCAATCTTTTGTGGAATTTTTTTTATCTTTCATATGTACTTTTTGTGTTGTATTGATGTATATATTATGGAATGACTGTTTTTTGTAACGGTTTAGCTGGTGATATGAATAACTACTTTAGATTGTTTTGTTGGGTATGTATTGTATTTTAATCGAATGCTATGATTATTAATATATATGAATGAATTCGATTTAGTTATATTTGTTGCACTGATATATGATTACATTATTACTAGAATATGAATGAATTCTATTATTATTAATATGAGAATAATTGGTGTATATATTACGTGTTGGGATTTAAAAGCAACTGTTAATTGCATTTGTAATAAAATGTATTACAACGATCAGAAATAGTTGTAAAATTTCGAAGTCACAACGGTGAATAACAGTTGTAGTAGCTATTACTACAACAGTGTATAACAATTGTAATAGGGTATATGACAACGGTGGAGCACAGTTGTAAAAGATTTTAGCCTATTACAACTTCTTAAAACACGACGGTGGAATCACCGTTGTAAAAGGTCTTTTACAACTGTTTTCCACCATTGTAATATGGTGATTCTGTTGTAGTGGTTACACTTCTCCTTTCAGGAAGCCTCCCACAAGGGAGTCGACTCAAAGTGAAAAGGACACTAGTCGGCATTTCTTGTTTCATGATCTCGACGGTCATAACAAAAATGATTATCGGCATCTCAGGGACATGAATTAGGAGCATGTCAGATGTGGTGAGGTGGCACGGTTTGTTCGGACTCTAGTTGTGGTGCCAGAATAGGCACAACCCCTCATGTTACTCCAGATAGGCCTAGGACCAGCACTCATCCCGATGGTATTATTATCAACTAAAACCTATTTTATGGCTCTGATGTCTCAGATGCAGGCCTCATGGGCATTAATATCTTTTGGCTTATGGTTTCTGGTATTCTGGCATTGTTGATATTGTGGTTGCTTGGCTTGCTTGGTTTTTTGCATTCAAGTCTTGGCTTTTTAGCATCTTTGGATCTTTGGTTTTGGTCTTCTTGGATTCTTGGATTTGGTTATTTGGCTTTTGGATGTTTTAGCTTTAGGATGATGGTCTACTCACTTGTGGTTCTCTTACTCTTAGTTTTTCGGATCTTTGATTTCTTGGTGTCTCGGGATTATGGTTTTGCTTTCTTGGTTTTCTTTGGTTTTGGATATTAGGGATCTGGCCCTTGGATTTGGATTTGTAGGCTCCAACCCTCTGGATTTATCTTTTCTAGTTCTCTGGATGTAGATGGTTGAGTCGACCTACACATGTACTAGAGCTGTTATAATACCTACGCATTTTCTTTGCTCGACAACACACCATAACCCCCTGGTTATTAATAAAATGGATTGGTTCTGGCTTTTTTTAGTTGTCTTGCCTTGGCAGGGCCATCTCAAACTTTTCTGTCTTTCCTTAGTCGTCTAACTACAGGAAGGCTGCCTTGGACGTTTCTGGATTTCCTATGTCGTCATACTTCGATAAGGTTGCCTAGGAGACTTTGGCTTTTTTTGGTAGTCTTACTTCGCTAAGGCCATCTTGAACTTTTTTGGCTACTCCCGGTCGTCTTTCTTCGATAGGGCTACCTTGATAAAACTCTGGTTTTGGAACTCGAATGACTAAGCTTGATTACCCATATACGAAAACAAGCATCCCTGGGTATGCTCTTGGAAAACGATAAACCATTCAGTCTACTTCATGAATGAATTTGAAATCAGAAACGGCTAAGTCTGCATACCCATGTACGGGAATAGACGAGTCTATAGGCATGCTCTTTATGGATGACAAACCTTTAAGTTTTCCTTTTGGATTTACTAAAAATCCCAAAGTTTTAGAACTTTAGTAAAAATTACTTTGCTTGTCGGAACGCCAACGGCGAAGTAAGGAATTCAAAAACTGGATTGCAAACTCTAAGGACGCAAGTCCATGGCTTTTCCTTGGTAGTCTTTCTCCGGCAAGGTTGTCCTAGAACTTTCCGACTTCCCTTGGTCGTCTTGCTCCGGCAAGGCCATCTTGGAATTTTCTAGCATGTCCTTAATCGTCTTGCTCAGGCAAGGTTGTCTTAGACCTTTTCTGGTTTGCCCTTGGTTGTCTTGCTTCGATAAGGCCATCTTGGATCTTTTCTGGCTTCCCCTTGGTCATCTTGCTCCGATAAGGCTGTCTTGGAACTTTCCTGCCTTATTCTTGGTTGTCTTGCCTTGGCAAGACCACCTTGAACTCATTTGGTTATATAGCTATCCTGTTATTGGAGGCTCTAGATTTACGGATTTCAGGTATTCCCGAATTCCTGGCTATGGTTATTCTAGTTATTTAGGTTCTTGGATTCCTACACTCCTTCGGATATTCTGGTTATTCTGATTGTTTGGCTGTCTCAAGTAACAATCCAGAGCGATCGTCAGCATTCTTTGGATTTCTGGCTTTCTAATTTTATGGATAATACGATTCAGTATGATCGTGAATTTTTGGTTCATTGTCTTTGGTTTTCTAGCTAATACGATCCAGCACGATCGTAGCACTTGGTTTTCTAGCTATAGAAGTTTGTTTCAGACTTCTCCTGGCTTTGGTTTCTGGATTCCTGGATTTCTGGTTTTCTCACAAAACACATCTTCCTTTAATCAAGAAAGACATGTTTTGGAGGGCAAAGTGTTGACATACTTTTTTGTCAAAGCTGTCACATATTAATTTTTTTTTTATCCATACGCTCCAGTTTCGAGAATGTCGTCAGAAAGAACAAAGCGATTTGGTTGAAGTCGCAAAGTGTTCGTAAAAGGTTGTAAATAACATCGATTTATAAATCGTCGTTAATAAACTTGGAAAAACTGGTATGGTAAAAATATGTGATCGACCCAGTCCGATCAACTCAAAATCCTTGATCCCGTCAGTCTGATTACACGTCAAAACTCGTCGTAGTAAAATATATGGATTCTGGTAAATTCCGGTTTCGCACACTCCAAAACAGCTAGTTGACATGGCACCATCACAAAAATGGATTACGCTACTCACGACATCAAAATCTGGCACTTGGCGAACTTCTGGTCTGGCACGTTCAAAAACAGGTGATCGACACGTGAAAATGTTGAAGACCATGTGGTCAAGCTTGGCTGATCTCTTTTGGGAATTTGGCAGATCACTTGACTTGGCACATTGAAAATGGATGATCGGTATTGAAAATCAGTGAAATCCACGGCAACGCATCGGGCTGATCAGAATTGGATTTTTGGTGTGGCGAGTTGGGATTTCACATCCCTCAATTTCGCATCATGGCGGGGATGCAAAATCACCTAAAGCACACCAAGATGAGAACACTTTTTCTTGATCTCGCATCATGAAAACTAGGATGCGAAAAGTTGGCATTGGAGTGGAATCGCAATCTTGCAACTTGAAATCTTGGAATTGACACAAAGCATGTCCGAATTCTCTTGAATGCGATGCAACGTTTCATAATGCAAAATATGGTCTGGCTTTAGGATTTGAAATTTAGCAAATGCCAAATGAATTTGGCAAACCTAGTTTTACCATGCGGATCACACGTCTTAGGCTGATCCGCAAATGTTTTTCAACCATTTTCGGGATTCAAAATTATTTGGACAAAGGATGCGATATTTTGACTTTGGCTTGGATTTTCTGCTATGCTTTTAGGATGCAAATTTCGCATCCCCTAGAGATACGAAATTCAGGCCAACTGTGACGACCATCCATAACCCCTGCACCAAACAAGGGGAATAATGCGCTAAAAAATGTGCCAGGCAGCTATGGATGATCATCAGAGTAGGTAAAACATCAGAACCTGTCGTAGAACTCACAACGCAAGGATAAAATATAATAGAAGACATACAACAGGTAATAGTAATGAAGCATCATATAGAAATTTTTTGAAACTTTCTCAACATCCTGAAAGGTTATCCAACTGGTACTAAAGTTTGTACATAAGACCTCACTTCAACCCTCATAGAGCACTCAAACAGCGGAAATAGAAATACTAGATAGTAATAAAATTGGTACGCCAGCCTCCTGCTCTCCTCCGCACAGCAACATCATCCTCACCAATCACCAGTAACCTACTACTTAGTTTGTCCATCCACAACTGGTTGAACAACCCAAGGTAATAAGAGGAGACATAAAACCATGAGTCAGACAACAATTTTAGTAAGCAATAAAATAGCAAATAAACTTCATCAATAAAGTATGTGAGAATAGGTAGATTAACCATTGATCTACCAATCACTTTACCAGAGAAGAACTATAAGCCTTACTCCCCACATTGGATAGTTATGGCTTTAAAACATTTCAACCATTCATCCATGGAAACCTAGAACAATCGTTTATTCATGGCAATTAGAAATAACCATCACTAACATTCATAGCATCCAGATTACATAGGTCTCACATAAACAATCCTAACCGAGTTTAACATTCCTCAAGTATTATCCCTAGAGGCCTAAACCAATATCAGTCAAGCACTCAAGGAACTTCTCCCTCGACGTTGGATAATCCACATGAGAGGGTATAAACAAAACATCCAGACATTCAAACATTCATGACAGACTCTGGCTATCACCGCCAATCCTATTACGAAACCCCAGGTCTAACCAAACAACTGCATGTCCCATCGTACTCTGGCCTCCTAGAGACATCTAGGCTTATCCAATAGGTCAAAACACAAATCAGATACGTCCAACGTACCTTTGCCTCCCAGAGACTACTAGGCGTATCCAATAGGTCTAGAAACAACTCAGATCCAATCTCGAGTATCCACTATCTGCATACTCAAATCCAATTTGAGTATCCAGTACCCATGAATCCAAGTCCAACTTGATTCGCATTCGTTGTATCTCCATGATCAAAGAACTACCCTTATTCACGAGTTCAAGTCCAACTTGAGTCGTACTAACACTTGTTGCATCTCCACGATAATCAAATACATCCTATTACTTCGTCATTCCAGCGAAATTCGCTTTGAGGTCATTTCCACTCTCTAACCAAAGAGAATCATAAGGCTCACTAAAATCCATAGCATTACATCCATTTACTAAGGAAATAAACCACAGCACCTATGCCATTCACCATAGCATTTAAAAGCGCTGCTAAATCCCTTCATACATCTCATGCATGACCGACTCTATACCGGGTATGCGACCGACCACCAAGCATCGCACAACCGGCCCCATTATCAAAACAGAGACCGACCCTTCTTATTCTAACCCATTCTAACAACCCAGTTTTTAGCGACTTTGGTTATCGACATAAACTCAATGACGACTAACTAGACATCGAAAAATACCTGTAGTTAATGAAAGAAATTAGAGGGTGAGAATAGATAAGATAGAAACTTAGAATAGAAGAAGAATAAGAAGATACAACATCAGAGTAACACGAATCTCACAGCGGAACTAGCAACATATAATAGATAACATATCCTTGAGATAAAATCAGTATATGTATACAGTAACATTATCAGAGTACAACACTTATAACACAACGGAAATAACTATAGCTATATAATCTTGAAGCCTCCTGCTCCAAGCTCTCCAAGTACATCTGTAAAATCCTGACTACTTGACTGCCCATATAAAATTGGGCACCAAAGAGTTTAGGGAAAACAAACAAAATAAACTCCGGGTCAGTCATGGGACTGGTATGAATAAAACAGTTTAACAAGTAAATGATATCTCATAAGACCACGCTGTATAACGGAACGGGTTTTCCCCCTATGAGAATCCAAAATATCTTTATATCAAAAACCTTTTGACATTATAATAACGTCCATCAACCACAATATAGTAATCATCTAGCAGAAATGCTTTCATCTCACGTTCTACATATATATAGTATACAATCAAAACCACAAGCACGTATTGGGTAATGGATTTCCATATATGACAAGGTCGCTAGTGTACCTCTAGAGAGGAATACACTGGGTTCAACAAGAACATCTTGCAACCCGGCCACACATGACCGACCACTCATTTCGCTTGAGTGTATCGAATGTATATCACCAACGGTTGGGATCAGCAACCGTTTCCCGAATGGGACAACATCGACAGTAGATTTTTAGAAATAAATGAAACTCTAGATCAGGTGATTATACTCCCTAATATGTGCGACCTACATAGCCATGCTGCCTGCCCGACTTTTGTCATTTCCTGGTTGTGAGGCTAGAGGCCACGCTTATCTCTGACAGTTCACACGTTTATCTACTTTGAATGTCACATCGTCATACCAGCCAAATCACAAATTGATTTCCCCAAAAATACCACGGGTATACAACTAAGAAAAACGAATTCCTCCGCCACCAAACGTAAATAAGTTTGAAGATATCAACTAAAGCGATCTATTAAATATAATCTGTCAGACATTCTTCCATACAGGTCGTCCTAGGACTGGACAAACCGAAGGCACTATTCAGTACAAACATCCTAGGCAATCTTTACCTAAGATTTATACAACAGCCCTTGCACTTTACTCCGTCTCCAATTATCCTTGGCATATATGATTCACAACGCTTATGCCAATACGGAGTGGTTCTTCAGATAATCATCCAACCGGTCTCTCCATGTTAACAATGTTAAAATGGTCAAAACTTTGATAGTCTGTGATTTAACTATCAAAGAAAACACGTGTGCAAACAACGATATTATTTCCAAATGAAATTTATATCGATCAATCATCAACCATATATATATATATATTCATATTTCCTTATTTTCTACATTTAGAAAATATACGTTATTAACATTGGAAACATTTCCATAGCTTATTCACGCATCACTACCATTCCACAACTATTAGTCCCTAACCGTAAACTAGTAAGAGAACAATTCTCTAAGTATAAACCCCGAAGGCCGAAACCAACATCAGATCGATACTCGGAAAACTATTCAACTTAACTAATCTCTAGTCAGGTTCTAATCTTGTTTAACTCTATTTCGATTAACTCTATTTGCTTAACTCTTATTCGAATAACTAATATTCGATTTACTCTAGTTGCTTAACTCTTATTCAAATAACTAATGTTCGATTTTTACTCCATTTGCTTAACTCTAGATCGCAGCAATCACAATGGTTACGCCTGATTCCCTCAGGAAACATCCGACCGCCGTAGGCTATCTGCAGCCCTGCGAATTACGCTAGCAGTCGTGCAAAATGATAACTTATCCTGAATAACTATGTTTGACTAACTCTATTCGACTAACCATATTCGATTAACTCGACTTCGAATAACTAAATTTGATTAACTCTTTTATATCTCATCAACTTCCTTTTTTATAAATCCTGTTTATTTTACCAATAAATATTCCTTTTATAATTCTATTTACTTTCTAAATAAATATCCCTTTATTCTATTTATTTCCTAAATAAATATTCCTTTATTAATTCTATTTATTTTCTAAATAAATATCCCTTTATTCTATCTATTTTCTAAATAAATATTCCCCTTTATAAAATCCTATGATTTTTAAATCCTTTATTTTCAAATATATTTCCTTTTATAAAATTGGTTGATTTTATAAAATTCCTTTATTCTATATACATTGAAATATTTCTTTTTACATCCCATTATTTCTTACGGTATTTAAAATACCAAATAACAGTGATCGATATCATTCAAACACACATAATCAACAACAGCTTATATATCACATCATATATTACAATATATGAAAAACAGTAAAATAAATGTTGAGGAATCCAGTTGGATTCCTCCAACCTGTTTCCCTGCATCACAGATGTTAAACAACACAAATATAAAATATTCTGATAAACAGAATCAATATTCGATTAACGATTTATATATATATATATATTGTTATCTATAATTTCAACCAATACATAAGCAATTCAACCAAACAGTTAACACACAGCAATCAACAGATGATTAACAGTTCTAAAAATACGTTATAAAAATATAACTGTCCATAGTTGGTGAGTTTTACTCACATTGGACGATCATCGTTAATAACGATAACCATCGCTTGATTCAGACGGACAATTTATTTTGCTATAAATTGTAACGAACTCAGATTTGCTCCCAGTCAGTTCCATGGTGCAGTGTCCGTCCATACAATCCCAAGGGATCTTGTTTCGCTGAATTTCGATCACGTATGTAAAAGATATAAACATTACAAGTTCATTTACATTTTAAATTAAATAAAACTAAATCTATTTAAGTGTTGGGCCTCACCACTTACCCAAGCCCAGCCCAACTCCTTTAACCAAAACCAAACAGTACCTTTCACCCCCAAACTAAATTTCACGCCCGACTCCAATAACCACCATTAGCCAACGTTCTTCACCGAACTGCTCCTCCTCTACACCATTAAAACCACAACCGATACAACCATTGATCTCCTCGCCTAAATCTCCTTCACCTCATACCCAAAGTGCACAGCTCGCACTCCTCCTGTCAGGCGCGACTTCCACGGTTCAGCACAGTAATGGATCGACATTCATTTCAACGGAAATCCACCAAAAATACAAACAAGCTGCTATTCATCACCAGGAACCTCAAACCGAAATCGAATTCAAGTATTAACTCGTTAAATCCCCAAAATCCATAACCTTAGGTTCACGGTTGCAAATATCAAACTCCAGATAAAACGTCGAGCTTCACAAAACTGGTGTCAACATGAAGCTCTTGCCATAGGGTCTTCAGAAATATATATTACTTGATTTCTAGATTATTGAGTGAATTTCTTTTGATTTTTCTTTGAAGTGGATTTCACGTTTTTGAAGAATGATCGCTGGCGGCTTCGAGAGAGAATATATACGGGGATGAGAATCTTTGTGAAGCTGAAAAAGATGATGGCATGGCCATTTCTAGGCTTTAGAAACTTTGCTTTATTTTTTTATTTTAGCTAATATCTCATTTATTTGTCTTCTAAAAATCCTTGTGCTCGCACCCGATACCTTAAAATCACGAAACTGGACAAGCGGCTACAGTTCGACATTACGGTCCCAACGAAACTAGTTTCGTCGAATTCCGACTCCGTTTGCTCACACAGCGTATTTTTAACTGTCAAAATATCGACTGTTTTTCACATTAAAAATCCGTATGACCACATACTGATTTCAAAAATCACGTAAATTGAAATCTAATAATAATTTAACATTGCGGATCCAACAAAATTAGTTTCGTCGAATTCTGAGGTCGTTTGCAAAACTGGCTATTTTTAAAGCTCTAAATAACCCTTTTAAATATTAAATATATTTAAAAACAATTAAATTAAATATTATCGTATATATTCACATACGATATCATACAGCTCCACAATATTCTTATATGAATTTCTAACTTGATATTTCAAATCCCGATTAAATCGATATTCGATTTATAATGAAATTCCGTTTTAAAATATAAATAATTCCTTTATAAATTATAAAGGAATTCCACAACGACTTTTCTAAAATTTGATTTGGATGTAAATCAAAATCTACACGACGAAATCCAGATTTTTCACTTCCTTTAGAAAAATATACTCCACCAGCTCCACACGTTTCTTATTTCATAGAAATCCGACTTAAAATGGATCCTATATTTCCAGTTGAAGTTCAAATCGCCAAATCGCGAACTGCTACACCATTTCGAGCTCGATTTTAATTATAATATATATTATACATTCAGACTTCGTTTAAATAATATATTCGTCAATATAATTCAATATAAACTGAATTATATATATTTATATCGTCCAATTCACACCAGATCATGAATTCCGTTATTTCTGATTATTCCGGAAATATATTATTTTCTATTATTTATATTAATTAAATATAAATATTATTTAATTCCAGTTATCGATATCGTTAAATCGATAATTAATAATTAAATAAATAAATTATTCGACTGCTAAAAATGCGGGTTATTACACCCATGCTCGACTCCACTATGCACGAGCCCATGCTCGACCGACCCTACCAAGCATGAATAACATGTTCTACTCTGGACCGATCTCCTTGGACCGATATCCCTAGAACGATCTCCCTGGATCTATCTCCCTAAACCGATCTCCCTATACCGATCTCCCTGGACCGATCTCTCTAGAATGATCTCCCTATATTGTTCTGCCTAGACCGATCTCCCTAGACCGATCTCTCTATACTGGTCTCCCTGGACCGATCTCCCGAGACAGATCTCCCTATGCTGGTCTCCCTGGACCGATCTCCCTAGACCGATTTCCCTTGGCCGATCTCCCTATACCGGTCTCCCTGGATCGATCTCCCTAGACCGATCTCCTTATGCTGGTCTCCCTGGACCGATCTCCCTAGACCGATCTCCTATGCTAGACTCCCCAGACCGATATCCCTAGATCGATCTCCCACGACCGATCTTCCTAGACCAATCTCCCTATACTGGTCTCCCTGGACCGATCTCCCTATGCTAGTCTCCCTGGACGATCTCCTATGCTGGTCTCCCCGGATCGATCTCCCTAGACCGATATCCCTATTGGCTTGCTTTCCAATAAAACCACCAGGTGAGCGACCGACCCCTCCTATGCGCGCCAAAACCTACACTTCACAATTTCCAATCCGATTTCCACCAAAACATCGCCAAACGATAGATTCGACAAAGCCAA
The DNA here is from genome assembly GCA_030737875.1 of Allium sativum. Classification (NCBI taxonomy): domain Eukaryota; kingdom Viridiplantae; phylum Streptophyta; class Magnoliopsida; order Asparagales; family Amaryllidaceae; genus Allium; species Allium sativum. The sequence continues at coordinate 369,543,871 of CM060919.1, forward strand.
CTTGTCCATTCTATCAAATATGATCAACAACATGGTATGAATCCGCTAACAACATGAAAACAATAGTTTTCTTCAAATCGTGCAAATCACCCCAAAAATCATAATGAATGGTCATAAGAACAAACCTATAGACCTAACTTGCAAAATCATATGGAATAACATAGACTCAATGATTTAAACTTACTGAATGAGATCATAAGGTGATTCATGTAAAAAGGACTTACTATGGCATAGATCTATGGGAAAACACTTAAATATGATGAAAAACATGATCATACACTCATACACTTCATTAAATCCATGTGAGAGATGCAAACCACTCACCGATTCTCCAAAATAAGCTAAAATCAATGCAATAAGATTCCAGATAGCAAGCACTTCACACCAAACCCTTTGATCCGATGAATCCTTACTTCAATTGATGTAGATCTAGCCTCCAGTGGTATAAATCTATGATTTCCCTCCTTGAGGAAGAAGGAGCATAAGGCCTCCAAATGAGAGAATGGGAGAAGTAAACTATTTCCCGTACCTCCCATCCCCTATTTAAAGCATTCTACCAACCCACTAATAGGCCTCTACAAATCAGCCCATTAGTCTCCCAAAACCTTAACGGCCAATTGAAAAATCTTAAAACAGCGATTCCTCCCAAACCATATGGCCAATCTTTAATGTAACCACTTTACAGAAAGGCAATCATCATTTCCTTTCCAATGGCATAGGTCTCACCACCTAATTCAACCTGAGTCAAAAGTTATGCCCTGTATAAGGCTGACAGGGGAAAATGGTCACAAACAAAATCGGCAAAAATTATGGACATGTCTCACATTCCCATAAACAACATATCAAATGATGATAATAATCCAACCCTCAGGGAATAAAATAAAAATATTTTACGATCTTCCGATGTATAAAAATGCGAGCTGTTATATTCTTTCCCCCTTAAGAATTTCGCCCCCAAAATTCCGATGGATACTGACAACCAAAACAATACTGCATGCTTATCTTCCATGAAAATCCAATTCTATCAACCAAACTAGCAACCATCAAGCCAACATCCATAACCTTACCCTAGCATGCATAATTCTATAAACCACACCAATAACCATATACAAATTATGCACATATTTCCTTAGAACAACACAACTGTTTTGCACACTCGACATCTTCTTAGGTAACTCCAACCTATACACGAACTTCAAATCCACTCGACTATCGAGAATAATCCAGTATTCCTTTGTCTCCTAGTCAATCTGACAGGAATAACCCTTTGTTTCCTATCCTGATCCAAGGTAATCCATCAATGAAATCCATTAATATCTGCTCCCACTTCCACGTAGGAACTTCCAATAGCTAAAGCAGTCCACTTTCACCACATGTCCCTTGAACCCACTCATACCTAGTATGACCTCAAACTCAGCTAAGTTCAAAACAAAGCAATTCTAAGAGCAACCATGACTCAACAACACAACAAAGAAGACATAACTAGATGAACCCCCAACTGGACTAGTCACTACGAAAGGTCTATTGCAAATCTTGGGTTCTAAACCCGAGCAATAACGAACTCACTATCTATTAATGAATGCTATGCCCCAGTATCGAACAACACACGAACTGAAACATCTCTAGTCGGGAAGATTACCTTGTATAATGACACCCTTCCCTTTTTCTTCCGCCGAACGGTCTCTTGAAGAAGACGTCATAACTTCCACAGCATATACCTTTCCAACCTGCTTACCCTTGGTTGGCTGTGGGCAATCTTTCTTGTTATGCCCTGGCTTCCCACAATTGAAGCACTTCTTCACACCTTCAGGATCCATACGATCCCTAGAATAGTGGCCCTTCTTCTGGCAGTTGAAGCATATGGCCTCACTCTTCTGCTTCTTCAAACCATCATTTCCCTTCTGTTGTTGCTAATTCCTCTTTTTGTCATTTTCATCCTGTTGTGGATTCTGGACTTCCTTGGTTGCAGTGACAACATTAGCCTCTTTAGGGAATAAGCTCTCGCGACGAGCAACTTTTTCCACAAGCTTCTCAAATGAATCATCGAGATGATCCACCAGTGGCCTTCTTATATATGTATCCAGACCCATAACGAACTTCTTGTTCATCTGATAAGGTGTGCCAATGTACGAACAAGCATATTTGGACAAGGCCTCGATATCTGAAACATAATCAAGCACAGAACTTCCATTCTGTTTTAGCTCTACAAACTTTTGGAACAAGACAGACTTTTGAGCAGTGGAGATAAACTTCGCTTCAAACTTAGTATGGAATTTTTCCCATGAAATCCCTTCCTCTGGAGTCTCAAGTGTAATGGAGTTCCACCATTCCATGGCCCTACCCTGCAGCTGCCTTGATGCAAGCTTTCTCTTAGTTGCACCATCCAAACTCAAGTCTCCAAAGATACGAACACAAGAATCCATCCATCTCTGAACCTCTTTAGCTGGCTGAGTCCTTTGAATGGTTTCCCTCGTAGAGATGTATAATCCTTGCACAGCTTTGTAAAATCCACAGCCCAAGGCAATTGGACTCCTATGTCTAACGTAGCTGCCACTGGAGCGGGCGCCCTTCTCGTGAATGCCTCCATCATGGCTTCAAACATGGTAGCATAGTCTGGTTCACTACCATTTCCCCGTCCAGTGTTAGCTCCCCTAGCAGTGTGTCTTAATGTTCTTCTACTCATTCTAAATCTATAATTTAGAATAATTAGCGACTTTCAAGATAAACTGCTAAAGAGATACAACCGCTACTAATGTATATGTGCTAATATATATAGTAAGCATCCAACTGAAATCTACAAGTACGTCTCTCATACGTAATTACATCTTCGAACTTTGGCCAAAATCATTGACTAGGGCTCTGATATCAAATGTGACGACTGCCCATAACCCCTGCACCAAACAAGAGGAATAATGCACTGAAAGGTGTGCCAGGCAGCTATGGACGATCATCAAAGTAGGTAAACAACATTGGAACCTGTCGTAGAACTCACAGTGCAAGGATAAAATATAATAGAACATATACAACAGGTAATAGTAATGAAGCATCATACAACAAACTTTTGAAACTTTCTCAACATCCTAAAAGGTTATCTAACTGGTGCAAAGTTTGTACATAAGGCCTCACTACAACCCTCATAGAGCACTCAAATAGTAGAAACAGAAATACTAGATAGTAATAAAACTGGTATGCCAGCCTCCTGCTTACCTCCGCACAACAACATCATCCTCACTAATCACCTGTAACCTGATACTTAGTCTGCCTATCCACAATCGAATGAACAACCCAAGGTAATAAAAGGAGACATAAAACCTTGAGTCAGACAACAGTCTTAGTGAGCGATAAAACAACTAACAAACTTTATCAATAAAGTATACGAGAATAGGCAGATTAACCATTGATTTACCAATCACTTTATTAGAGAAGAACTCTAAGCCTTACTCCTCACATTGGACAGTGATAGCCTTTAAAACATTTCAACCATTCATCCATGGAAACCCAGAACAACCGTTCATTCATGGCAATCAGAAACAACCATCTCTAACATTCATAACATCCAGATTACATAGGTCTCACGTAGACAATCCTAATCGAGTTTAACATTCCTCAAGTACTATCCCCAGAGGCCTAAACAAATATCATTCAAGCACTCAAGGAACATCTCCCTCGATGTTGGATAATCCACATGAGAGGGTATAAACAAAACATCCAGACATTTAAACATTCATGATAGACTGGCTATCGCTGCCAATCCTGTTACAAAACCCCAGGTCTAACCAAACAACTACATGTCCCATTGTACTCTGGCCTCCTAGAGACATTTTGGCCTATCCAATAGATCCAAACACAACTCAGATACGTCCAATGTACCTTTGCCTTCCAAAGACTACTAGGCCTATCCAACAGGTCTAGAAACAACTCAGATCCAATATCGAGTATCCACTATCTGCATTCTCAAATACAATTTGAGTATCTAATACCAACGAATCCAAGTCCAACTTGATTCACATTCGTTGTATCTCCGCGATTAACGAACTACCTTTAATCACGAGTTCAAGTCCAACTTGAGTCGTACTTATTACATCTCCACGATCAACATAAACATCCTATTACTTCGTCATTCCCACAGAATTCGCTTTGAAGTCATTTCCACTCTCTAACCAAAGAAAGTCAAAAGGCTCACCAGAATCCATAGCATTATGTCCATTTACTAAGAAATAAACCATAACACCCATGCCATTCACCATAGCGTGTAAAAGCGCTGCTAAATCCCTTCATACATCTCATGCACGACCGACTCTATACCAGGTATGCGACGGACCACAAAGCATTGCACAACCGACACCATTATCAAAATAGAGACCAACCCCTCTTATTCGAACCCATGCTCGACTCCACTATGCATGAGCCCATGCTTGACCGACCCTCTTAAGCATGACCGACACGTTCTACTCCGGACCAATTTCCCTAGACCGATCTCCCTGGACCGATCTCCCTAGACCGATCTCCCTAGACCAATCTCCCTAGACCGATCTCCCTGGAAAGATCTCCTTGGATCGATCTCCCTAAACCGATCTCCCTGGACCAATCAGCCTAAATCAATCTCCTTATACTGGTCTCTCCCTGGACCGATCTCCCTAGACCGATCTCCTTATACTGGTCTCCCCGGACCAATTTCCCTAGACCATCTCCCTATGCTGGCCTCCCTGGACCGATCTCCCTAGACCGATCTCCTGTGCTGGTCTTCCGGACCGATCTCCCTAGACCGATCTCCCTAGACCAATCTCCCTAGACCGATCTCCCTATACAGGTTTCCCTGGACCGATCTCCCTATGTGGGTCTCCCTGGACCGGTCTCCCTAGACCGATCTCCTATGCTGGTCTCCATAGACCGATCTCCCTAGACGGATCTCCCTAGACGGGTCTCCCCGGACCAATCTCCCTAGACCGATCTCCCTATACTAGTCTCCCTGGACCGATCTCCCTAGACCGATCTCCCTATTCTAGTCTCCCTGGACTGATATTGTGACATCCCACGTCCATTAATGTCACTCACAAAGGGAATGCATTAAGTTTCGTGAAGCGTTATAGGTAAACAGACACAGAATATTACAAGATAGATATATAGAATAACAACGGAATAAAAACTTTATTTATCATAAGATACTATGGTCCAAAAACATCACATGTCTGAAACATAAAAGACCATTACAACATAAAAATTACTGTCTTGTACTTCAATAATATCAGAGTACATAAAAAATGTAAAATTCCTCAAGAACAAAATATAGCCATAGCAACACGGATAGGAGCTTGAGCCATACATATCAGCAGCTCCAGCAAAATAAGCAGAATCACAGTCAAGACTGAGTGTTTCCTCCCTGAGAACCTGAGGGGGGGGGGGGACGGAAGAAAGAAGGAGAAACGAAAAGGGTCAGACATAACGTCTAGTGAGTCTAGTAACTTTTAGCAAGTAAATAAATAAAAGTAGCATGACAGGCATATAAAGTGGATAAGAGAGATCACTACATAAATGGAAGGTGTGAAAAGACAGACAGGATAAGATGTATATGCTTCTAATGATTGCTTTGCACTATTACTAGTATAACCAGAATAAGATGATCCCTCCCACTATAAGGTTGTAAACTTAGGCATACGTCCAAATGTACCCTAACCACTACCCTAATCGATCGGCTCCCTACTTCGTAGATACTCTGTGTCGGCCCCACAGTAGGATGTATCACGTCCTAAAGTGGCAAGACCTCACTAATATGCACAACCCCATATCTACAGGTGTCACGGTCATCTTATCTCCCTCTGCACGGCTCATGCACGCACATGGCCCGGTCGATTTGCGCCGCCCACACCATCCTCCACGTTTGGATCTCTTACAATCAGTCAATAAGCGTGCCCCCTTCTCCTCCTAGTACGGAGTACTTAGTTTGATACCTACTCCTGGTTATTGACTGAAATGGGTCCCACACAATATGATACAATCTATCCCCTTTGTCTTGTATCCCCCACTAGGTTTTCACTGACTATGTATACCACCAGGTGTCTTTAATTACATAGCCCTGTTCATTTCTATCAGTTATGCTTGCCCTAAAAGGTGTCTTTAATTATATAACTTTATTATTCCCTCCGGTTATGTTTACCACTAGGTGTCTTTAATTACATAATCTTATCGGGTTAAGTTAGTGGGCCTATATGCAAATATTGCCCACCCCCTCCAAATTTTCTTAACCCATCCACCGTCCAATCAATTTCACTTAACCCTAACTTTAGTTCATATTCATACAATCTCTTATGGATTAGATTAGGTTAAGTAGTCCAATTTATTACCATGTCCATTTATGGTTTATAATGGGCCAAACCTCCCACATTAGGCCTACAACTTGCGGATGCTGGATAAGCCGGTTGGGTCCGGGCAGTCTTATTCCACAAGTTGGGCCCAACCTCGTGTCTTAGCCTAATTCTTATTCGCGCACTTAGACCTCTCACATTAGGTTCAACATTAGTGGCTGCTGGATATGCCGGTCGGGTCCGGGTTGACTTCCACCACTAATGCAAACTAACCTCGTGTCATAAGTGCAATTACAATTACAATTTCTAATTGTAATTGTTAAACATTCCATTTTTATCAAATTCTTACCTATGTCTTTATAGGTAATTATGTCCCCACTTTCTTTTTGAATTATATGTCCAACTAATTTTACCTATGCCTTATTAGGTATTTATGCCCATTTACCCAATTACTGAATTATACATCCAACTCATATTCACATTCAAATTATGCTAGTATTAACCTTTTTCCTTCCCGTTCCCTAACTAGCGTGTTCATAATTTGCGGCATGTATAGGCTAAATAATAGCCTAATCATAAACGATAAAAAGGGAGGGTAATTGAAATATGACAAAGGTGAATGTTCTAACATAACTAGTCATAAACATATACTAACATGGTGAACATATAAGCATAGATCTAATGAACTTGTGGCAGTTAACTAGTTGTAACATAGCAAAGGTGATAAGATGAACATGACAAGATCTAAATTTTAAGTTAGATGTCCAAAAAGTTCAGATCTAATATGAGAAGCACAAGGGGATCCAAATAATAAACTAGATCTGATTAATGATTTAGGTGTCCACATAATACAGACCTAATAGGTAAAAGCAAATCTAACAAATAAGGATTAAGATCTACATCACAGAATGTCCACATAATTCAAATCTAATAGATAAAAGTAGATCTAATACAAATAGGGATACGATCTTCATCATAGAATGTCCACATAATTCAGATCTATAGATAAAAGTAAATCTGACACAAGTAAGAATTAAGATCTACATTATATAATGTCCACATAATTCAGGTCTATAGATAAAAGGAGATCTAACACAAATAGGGATTAAGATCTATATCATAGAAATTTAGATCCAAGTTATAATATATCCAAAATGTTATATGTTCATAATTTACAATGGATCCTATATAATATATGAACAAATCCAAACTATAATCCTATCAAGTTTACTTTTAAATATTTAATTCTAAAAGTAACTATACTCACTAAGTTTGGATTAGAAGATAGAACTAGAAGAGATTGGATCTTGAATCTCCAATTGATTTTCCTTAGTTGATAGTAGAAGATAAGGGATCCAGTTCAATTCAGACACCAGCAGATTTTGCCCGCCATTGATTCTTTGTGAAGAAAACAAGAGAATTGAGGTATATTTATAGCTGCCAATGTCCAGAATTCGAATGCCACCTCAACCCTAGAGTGAATCAGGTCACGGGTCACCACCCACTTGAAAAAGGCCCGAATACCCAAAAAACCCTATGGGCGCACTTTACAGATGCGCCAGTGTAAAATTGTCGTGGCGCACTAGTGAAGTGCGCTAGTTATCCCTGTTTTGATTTGTCAAACTTTTATCATCCGTAACTTCTTCATATTTTATCCATTTTACGCAAACCAGGTGTCTATCCTGCACAGAATTTCGAGACGGATGTAATGACGTAGTCTGTTTCCCTTAATTCTTAATATTTAAGTAATTATTCTTTAATTTATGCTCTTTGGTGTCATTAAAAATTCGGGGTGTTGCAGATATCCCTAGACCGATCTCCTATGCTTGTCTCCCTGGACCGATCTCCCTATTGTCTTGCTTTCTAAGAAAACCACCATGTTGCGACCTGACCCCTCCTACGCATGACCCGAAACCTGCACTTCGCAATTTCCACTCCGGTTTCCACCAAAACATCGCCGAACGATAGATTCGACAAAACCAACTTGTCCAATCTATCAAATATGATCAACAACACGGTATAAATCCGCTAACAACAGGAAAACAATAGTTTTCTCTCAACCACGCAAATCACCCCAAAAATCAAAATGAATGGTCATACGAACAAACCTATAGATCTAACTTGCATAATCATATGGAATAACATATACTCAATGATTTGAACTTACTAAATGAGATCATAAGGTGATTCATGTAAAAAGGACTTAATGTGGCATAGCTCTATGGAAAAATGCTTAAATATGAAGAAAAACATGATTACACACTCATACACTTTATTGAATCCATGTGAGAGATGCAAACCACTCACCGATTTTCCAAAATAAGCTAAAATCAATGCAGTAAGATTCCGGACAGCAAGCACTTCACACCAAACCCTTTGATCCGATGAATCCTTGCTTCAATTGATGTAGATCTAGCCTCCAATGGTATAGATCTATGATTTTCCTCCTTAGATTTGTAATTTTGATGGTGGAAAGGTGTTAGAGGAAGAAGGAGCATAAGGCCTCCAAATGAGAGAATGGGAGAAGTAAACTATTTCCCATACCTCCCACCCCCTATTTATAGCATTCCACCAACCCACTAATGGGCCTCTCCAAATCAGCCCGTTAGTCTCTCAAAAACTGAACAACCAACTGATAAACCTGAAAACAACGATTCCACCCAAACCGTTGAGCCATATCTTTAGTGTATCCACTTTACGGAAAGGCAACCACCATTTCCTTTCCAATGGCATAGGTCTCATCACTTGATTCGACCCGAATCAAAAGTTATTCCCTGTACAAGGCTAACAGGGGCAAAATGGTCATTAAAAAATTGGTAAAAATTATGGACATGTCTCACATCCCAATTAACAACATATCTAATGATGAGAATGATCCAACCCTAAGAGAATAAAAGAAAAATATTTTACGATCTTCCGATGCGTAAAAATGCGGGTTATTACACTAACAGTCCCAAAACTCACCTATAGATACCCCCATGCTTAGCATTTAAAGGGGTTGGATCATTTGGCGTTGGACTACACTTTTTCACATGGGATTGGAGCTCTCAAGCACCATTAATGGTTGTTGTCATCATCTTCACAGATTTTGGACATCTTTTGGACTTCTAAACATTACACAAACGTTTTCTTACAACTTTTGGACATTCTATTGGACTTTTGGCTTACATTTGGACATTTTGGATATCTTTGGATTTTCTTGGACACTGAAGCTACTTTTTGGATATTGTTACACACTTTGACTCAATGAAGAAGAAGGGCATTTTGGTCAAAGTTATTGATTAACAAGCTATTTGTTGTTCAATTTTAAAACTTTGTGTACACAAATTGTCCGAAATTTGCTAACTCTGTAATCGACAATATTATGATGACTGATTACTATAAAGTGGATGTAGACGTCTATGTCGAACCATTATAAAAATCTTTGTTCTCCCTCTACATTTCTCGTATTTGGATTTTTGGATTGTTGTTTCTATAAACATACACTCGGGCATTGGTGTGCGCGAATAGCCAATTTCCTACGTCAACACAGGCAAAGGCCAGTTAGCAATTGGTCACAATAAGATAATTATACTTTGAATCTTTTCACAAATTGAATAGTGCTAATGTACAAAAATATAAATCTACTAACAAAAGGTTAAAAAATAAGACTATAATTTAAATGTGAAACAAACTGCATATAAGTATGGAAATTGATCCTACTGAGCAGTGTTAGGGATGAGAATCACGGATCTTATGGCAAAACTAACACTAGATGGGGGTGAATTAGTGTTTTAAAGAAATTGTGGAAAATTTAAATGATTAACGATTACTCAAACAACTATATGAATCATATAATGAATATCACAACAGAAACAATCACATATGCAAATATAGATAGAAATAAAATGCAGAGAAGGAAAGAACACACTGGATTTTATATTGGTTCAGATTACTCCTACGTCCAGTCTTCGTTGTCCTTGGTGAGAGGTGCTTCAGTGATGTTATTATCTTCATCTATGGAAAGGGAAGAGATCATCCAACGAATGGCGTCGAAGTGTTTTTCTTGTTGTTATATTCATTCTATGATTCAAATAGTTGTTTGAGTAATCGTTAATTGTTTCATTTTTCCATAATCTCTTTAAAACACTATTCACCCCCCTCCAGTGTTAGTTTTGCCTTAAGACCCATGATTCTCATCCCCAACAGTTGGGATCAGAGCTTTACATACTAACTATACTCTATTACTTTGATAATCTTGAACTCTTGATATATTGGTACTCATCAGTCTTGAATCTTCATTGAAATTTTGAATCTCTAAAACTCTTAACTGCACAGTCTTCAGTATTTATTCCTACATATATATTCTAGATAAAGATGTTAATATATATTTTATAATCAATAATGTGAATAATTGAAATAAGGTTGTTGTCATCAAAATTCCATTCTCCAACAATCTCCCCTTTTTTGATGATTGCTTGGTTTTATAAACTATTCATACTTAATATTACTTGTTGATTTGATTCATTGAATACTTTCTCTTTCACCATGAATTACTTCTGACTCCCCCCTAAACTATGCCTTTCTTAATTCTTAACTATACCCTATTTTATATTTTCTTCCCCTTTGTTATCAACAAAAAACTATACTAAACCGTACTCCCCATATGTTTATACTATAACTGATCCTAATGACTTATTATAGATATATAACTTCCCTAAGACTATAATACTAAATCTAAAGTTTTATAATCCCCTCTAAATTAATGACTATTGTAATTTTATTAAATATAAACAAGAGTATAACTTATTCATACAGGAAATTCAATCAGTCAATCCGGACATATTTACAAGAAAATCACACAATGGCAATTCATATTTACGTACATTACAAACACACAAACCACGAAAACGTTAATCGTTTAGTGTTTCTTAACAATCAGGGATTTGTGAATTGGAAAATGGAGACAATGAAGATGAAACTCCCCATTTTGTTCAATTACATTCCCATCCTTGTCAAAGCACACTTCACCTACACAAGTTACGCTACCGTCTTTACTTAGGGCAATATTAGTTGCCATAGGTGTAGGTCTTTCATTACTTGTAGCTAAATTATATTTATTAATTAAGTCTCTGGCGTATTTTTCTTGATTAATAACTAATAACTCTAAATCGAAATTCATTTTTCTGTGGCGCTAAAGGATGCTACCTTTTGATTTTGGGAATCTCTCATGAAAGTAAGATTCTTTTTCTGAAGCAGTCCGAACATTTGAACATAAATTGGAAAAAGGATGTGTCTGAATGCTACGAGCTGATGATTTTAGTAGATTATTCGAACTATATGTTTAAAATAAAACTAATTTACGTTTGATGATGAGCGCACAATGACATTGTAAATAGTACAACAACACTATTGCTCCTTAATTTTACCACATAATCAAAATGAAATAATATCGTTTTCATTCTATTTCCAATAATGATATTATTTAACTAGGGTTCAAGGGTGAAAATATAATACAACAGGGATGCTACAAGACAGGGTCATCATTGACAACTCCAGGTAATTAATTAATTAATCGTTTATATTAAAAAAATAAATGTATCAATAATTTATAAAAAATAATAAATAAATGGTAACATTTCAAACTATCGAGATTCAGTTAAAGCCAACTCCATAATATAGAAAGCCTTGATACGATTGTAAACCAATAAAACATATCTCAGACACACCTCATTTGGACAAATTATTAATTTTAGAAATTTATAAAAGTAAATAATTAAATTTGAATATTCACTATATATATGCCGTAAATTATAAGTTTAAGAAATATATAAACAAACACAAATTACATCATCAATTCATTTTAAAGCTCATGTTCTGTCTATTAGTGGGGATTAGGTATCTTTTCTTTTTTTCCACCGCCACTCCTGGCTAACCTAATTTCTTCATTACCTAAACATTCTTTTATTCTCCTCATCGATTCTGCATAGAGTTCCCTATTGTTGTTAGGATTGAACTCAATCATCACTGCCTTTAATCCCCTCCTTGATATCTTCTTCCATTTCAGATCTATAAGCGCTTCCTACGTTTTGTGAGTTATTGAGTACTCTGCATCCTCTAACACCTGATTTTTGCTAATTCAATCTTCCTCACAGTGATTGACTAATTTCTTCCTTCGAGCACCCGACTGAACCTCATATGCTAGTCCAACCTCTCACTGCTTTGTAGTTGTCTCTAAGTTGGACGTAGGTCGATATTTCAACGGCGTGATATGATTTGGTTGTCTTTTTCATTCGTGGTTTTATCTTCAGTAAGCTGACTTGGCATGTAAATGTTTGGATTCTACTTTCGGTGCTTCATTCATGGTGGTTTTGGTGATGATCATTTTGGAGATGTTCTGGATTGATGTTGAGGCTTTTATGTATGCAATCTTGGAATGGTATTTTATTGTGCTTTTAGCTTTCTTATTTATTCTATGTTGTTTGGAATTTTCTTAGTGCCTGTGATTTCATCCCTTGGCGATGCCCTTGCAATGGAAGGATGGCCACTGTCTCATATGGCGTTTCGGTGCTTCGCCAACTCAATCCTATCCAACACTTATTTTTTGCTGTCTGTACCGTGGAATACTTTTGAAATGACCCACTCAGACGCTTACCTTCCGGTCCACCGACCAAAGGAAAAACGGCTAAGAAGGACGCTTAAGAAAGAATTTAGAGGGTAAGAAAAATAAAGAAGGTTTAGAGTAAAAGGAAGAAGAAGACAACAACATCAGAATCAGAGTTGATACAGAATCTCACAGAGGAATGAGTAAATATAATATAACAACAACACTATTTCCCATAAAAGCGTAATATATAAATATATCCTCCTACATATATACAAACATACAAAATTAGAGTACAACAGATAAATTAGCATAGACGGTAATAATAGTCTATCCTCAAAAATGCTGATGCATACAATCCATATCACAACGGAAATACAGAATCAATCATCATTGCACAACCAAAAAATAGAAAATATAGAAAATACGATTATATGTCTCGACTCGAGCTCCTCTCCTAAACTTCAAGCAACTCCAATGCTAATCTTTAAAATATACTCAGTCTAGTCCGAGCAATAAAGGAAACAAAATACCTAAATCAGTATGAAATACCAGATTAAGGTAACTCATATCATAATCATCAGAGACGACTAGATTAATTTTAGAAACTTTTAAAAGAACGAAACTCTCGTAAGACACGATCATATATAAACATAGCACATGTTTTTACTTTGTCTCGACTCGAGCTCCTCTCCTAAACTTCAAGCAACTCCAATGCTAATCTTTAAAATATACTTGATCTAGTCCGAGCAATAAGGGAAATAAAATACCCAAATCAGTATGAAATACCAGATTGAGGTAACTCATATCATAATCATCACAAATGACTTGATTAATTTTAGAAAACTTTTAAAAGAACGAAACTCTCGTAAGTCACGACCACATATAAACATAGCACATGTTTTTACTTTACTATAACCAAATCGTGTATCTCAAATCAAGTGATATTATCATAATATATATCTCAGGATAATACCCAGTAAAGTAAATCAAATCAAAGAGGGAAATTATTGCCATTATAAAATGTCGCACCTCTAATGGGGCACTAAAAACAAAACTGGTTTGATGGTATTGGGATGGATTCCATACGATGGAATGGTAAGGAACTACCTTCCGTACAATACATATCTAGATGGGATGCATAGAAGATCTCTCATCTGCCAAATTGGCAATGCTGAAACAGTTACACAGACCATTTCCTTAGGTAGTGCACTACCTAAATATGTCATCACCTCGATCATTACCAACCTGTTAGCCCGGGGTACCCGCATACTCCACTTTCTTAACATACAATGAGAAAATCTAGAAAGGCGATGAATGTCTCCTAACGGGCGCTACCTACTTAGTCTCACTATGTGATCTATTTCTACCATCTTCGACTGAGGAGGTTAAGAGGCTGCAATTACCATACATTCGAAAATTCTTCACTTTACTTTGGATGCCACATTGTTATTCATCGATCACTAATTGACAACCGAAAAATTACAACTTATGATATCATTCGTCACAGAGAATGGTGTTAAGCTAAGAGAAGTTGCCTTCTCCACCATTAGTACATGTATGTTTGTACAAATCAACATTCATGATCTAACAATGCAATGTTAAACACTCATCCATACAAGTTATCCAGGAACAGGACAAACTGAAGGAAACTTTTACCATATCCTATCGGGTATCACCCCTTGGATTAGTAAAAAATAAAATACATGTATCATACAGATCTCCAGAACGTCAGGACCACTGCTGCAAATATGTAACATAAACTTTGGGAGCTAAACGAGACATCAACTAGCATTCCTTTCTGCCTAAAGATCTATGCCTTCAATTCAAAGATACAAGCATAGTCTTCAAGTCACCTTCATAATAGTTCAAACACAACGCCGATTCGAAGTGGTCTCGGATCCATTCCGATCCCAGTTATTCAAACCAACATGTTATAATTTAAAAAGGGAATTATGTTATAGCCAGTTATTTAATTATCAACCACAATCACGCAGTCAAGCATATCAGCAACTTCAGCCCTTTTAGTTTAATTCTTCATATAAAGTCATTTCAACGATTTCTACAAGTCGGTTCAATATACTTATTTCAATTAATAAGCATATTCACAAATCTCCTCAATTTCATACTGGGAAATCATATTCATACAATTATCTCATAGATTTCATAATTTAAAAACATGTCTATACTTAACTCAAAGGTATAAGTATAGTCATAAATCATACATGGGATAGAAACAATGTCACGAAATACATTGTTTCCTATAGAAACCCAAAACACTTGTATTGAGTAAAAAATGAAATATAATAATGAAAATGATCATATTCAATAAAAATTCCACCTATATTATTCATCGAATAGCGATGATAATACCTTCCAAATTTGTACGAATAGTACGAGTTCCTTATTTTGAATTCAATACAAGTCAAATTAGAATATTGTAAATATTCCATTTCAAAGCATATTAAGTTTTGGAAAATTCAAATCTTCATTTTATATCTTATAGAACCTTCTTTGATTATAAATCAAATCATTTAGAATTTAACTTTCAAGTAAAATTCATGTCACTTATAAGTTATCATTTATATACTAAACTTCATAAATCACCTTTTCTATGTTCTGACATCACTTATAAGTTTCTTACTGGTTCTTATGTTGTTTTAAAAAATTTAGTTCAAACACTTGAAAATCGATTATAAAAAATCATTCGTTAACAAATCTTGATTTTATTACTTTAGATTCTTCTTCTATGAAAACTTACTACAGTTAACACACTTAGAAATCAATTATCAAACATTATCATTAATTTAAAGTCTTCACTTATGACTTCATAAAACTCAATCTTAAGACTTAATTATGCTTCAACACTTGAAAATGTTATTTATAAAGCTAAATTATAAAACAAGTTCGTTATAAAATCATTTATAAAATCCATACAAAATCTTGGTTTATCTATTAAACTTCATTTTATATAATTTTATATATAATCCATTCAAAATTCTTTCCTTTATTATAAAATTGTTTATAACTTTAAAAGTTCTTCAATTTTTCCTGACGACAAATCTTCACATTCAAAATGCTGAATTTAGGCTGTCAGCCACCAATCACTTAACCAATATTGTTTATTATTGGTAACATAACAATGTTGAATTTAATTTAGCTATCATAATCTAAATCAGGTTTTAGTGATACTTAGGTTAGACGGTTCATACATGCATAAAATGAAAGCGAATAACAACCAATATATTGAGGAATTCTGTTGGATCCCTTCAACCTGCCCTCGCATAACAACTCATATATCAGATTATATATGTAATAATTAGATAATAAAATCTAATTCATATAAGATGAATCTTCCGCTTACAAGTAGGCAGTGTCAAAGGTCATTCGTTCTCAAATAGGAAAATATAACGACAACCACCAACAAAGCAATAAATCATCCAATCAACTAATCAAACATATCACACAAATAAATAACGATTCAACAATAGATATTTATATTATACAATTTGATATGACAATACTCCATAAAGTTTTTAAGTTACCATCCATCAATGAATATTTTCACGTTATTTTATCTAATTTCAGATAGGCATTTGAAATTTCATAATAATGCGTATAGCTACAATCAAACCAATCCAAATCGTATGCATTGAGCTCACGAACATGAACCCACCGTAACTTATTTTGCGTAAATCCGGCCTCATATGAAAATTTTGTATGTGCTATAACATTGTACATGATTAGTTTAATTTAACTAACAACATATTAACCACTTAATCACCTTGATTTACATTAATTAACCATCACCGATTTTCACATTACAGACTCGAAATCGAACCACTTCCAAACCATCGCTGTCGATAATTCTCAGCCCCAGACCCTACCGCTGCCACCCCACCAGCTCTCCTTCTCCAACAACCACCAAGCGCCCAACGATAGCCCAAAGCCTCCCCCGTAAGCCCATAAACACAGTTGACTGCAATCTACTCAACTCCATATTTTGACATCATTCGACCACCAAATGCCACCACACCACCACCTGTCTGAAGAGTAGCCTCCCCTCCTCCTTATCCCTTCATACACACCGTCATAATAAAAAATGTAGCACGTGATACGAGGCAAAGAACAAAATGAAATCCATCACGGTTTTGGCTACATTCAGGCCAAATCCCATGTTCGATCGACGAACGAGCAACTTGGATGAGTTCGTGTCAAAGATACAAACAATCTTCATGTTAGGAGTTATAGCTAATTATGGATGGATTGCATCGAGCATTTTTGTCCATTAATGGCTTGTGATGTTTAGGATTTAACAAATGAGGAGACGACTTCTATTTATAGCCTCCTCCAAAATGTTATTCATAGAGTACAAAAGGTTCCAAACTAGAAACGATATGTTCTAACTAGCATTTATGGCTAATATCCCACATTCCTAACACAATGGAACAATTTTTTAAAGCTTATTTGATAGTATGCAAAATCTTGCTTTTGAAATCATATTATAATTAAAATGTTTATTGATACACATTTAAATCACGCATGATCGAACAACAACCCCAATCGACATGAAATTTGAAATTTTACAATAATTTCGAGATTATTTGCAAAATGGTTTTTTTCTCGTATTAATGAAATCGAGTAAATATAAATCAATTTCCAAACAGTCAAATTCATCAATAATAATTTCTTATTATCTTTCTAATTCAAATAATTATTGTTAAACTTCAGATCAATTGTGACGATCGGGAATCTCGCTCGATCCGAATCAGTAGCTAAACCGACCCAGACCGTTCGAAACGCCTGATTGTTTTGAGAACACGACAAAATAGAATGCAGACGGAAGAACATTTCATTGTATATTACAACAATGCATCAGAATACAAGAATTTACAGAGTATAAACAAATAAATATTACACAGAAATATCAGAGATTACAATAAATTACATTTAAATACATAGCAGCGGAAAATAATACAATACACAACTAGAAGTAGATATACGGATACAAAGCTTTCCGGATATCATTCCAGTTGTAAACCAGGATCCTGTGAATATAAATCTGCAAAACCAAACTACTAGCTGCCCGTGTCAAAATAGGGGCACCCAGAGTTTAGGTCAAAACAATAAACTCCAGGTCAGTCATGGGACTGGTGTGAGAACTAAAACAGTTATTTAACTTTATTTTAAAGTTAGGTAAATCAAGGGACCACGCCGTATAACACGGAACAGGTTTCCTCCCAAGAATACCAGTGCATAAAACAAACAGCGCAATGCTAAATAGAGAAAAATGAAGCTGTTATAAGACCCAGGTCCTATCATACAATGCAGCGCAAGCCGGGGGATAGGGTTTTCCCTTATAACAGCCAAAGAATGCTTGATACGTTTTTAAACAAATCAGTTGATACTATTACAAGTGCATAGTGTATGAAACAACTTCAAATCATAAGTATCAATCATAGGCGGCATGAATGCCCCATACCACTATGTCGCCATATATAGGTTATACAATCAAAATCGCAAAGTCACGTATTTGGAAATTGGGTTTTCATCTATGAACCGAGGCAAAAGATAGTCCTCAACCGATTCGAGACGCTCTAGCCCGCCCCTCAGGATCAGAGCTCGAGTGACCCTTGGATCGTCAGGGCCGGTCCACCGATGTGGATTAAAATGCCTGAACATGCGTTTCCCCGCCCTTTGGGGCGTAAATGAGCCAACGAATGGCTCTATCGGACCCGGATCGTCTGATCTAACCGAGGCGCCTCGCAACAGCAACAACCACACAGGTGAAAAGTATATAAATGTCAAGGCTGGTAGGTCACTGACACCACCCTAGCTAGAAAGAAACGCATGCCCTCCCTGATTTCCTCTCCCGTTTCTGGTTCACAACCGGGGTGTGAGGCTCGCGAATTCACGTTACACAAAGCTGTGCCACACAGGCTGTGCTTTGATCATCACCATAAGACTTTGCTTTTCAACAGAAGCCTCGATCAATTGCATCTTAGCAAGCCACACAGGCAAACCACTCTATGCAACCGATATCAGTCACACAGAATGAAATTCAATGTCAGACACACAGTCCATTTACAAGTCCGTTCTGGGTCTGAACGAAACCGGAGGCACTTTCCTCGCATATCCATCTATCTCCAAGCACATCTGGACGACCACCGATTGATTCCCTCATCTTGGGTGTACAGCCCAATCAAGATCATCAGTAATCACCCAAACGATGTGAAGACTTCCGGTCTTCAACCACCGTCTTCATCTTCGACTTATCGTCGTATCAGTTATTCAGAATGGGATAAACCCGGTCTTTCCGGATAACTCGCGTATATTTTAAATAAGTGTTACACAAACACATCATACGCCTCATTCCAATTCATCAATCACTAACCGTAAATTAATCAAGAGAATAATTTCCCAAATATTAACCCCGAGGGCCGAAACCAACATCAGATCAATATCCAGAAAACCATTCTGCTTGGCTAACCGACCGTTAGTTTCTAAATTTCACATTCATAGGGAAAGGTTCCCATTAATTTTATCAAAGATAAATCCTTTAAATTTATTCTTTAATCTATTTTTGAATATCAATTCAAACTAGTCGGGATTAACGAACTTTACCGAAGTAATCATTTGTTTTAATTTCCCAATCCCAACCTATTCATCCCATGAAGTAAAACTGGTAATACTTCATATCTAACACTACGGTGTTATCGGTAAATTCAATTACCATTTCACGTTCGAATCTAATTAAAGATTTAATTATCGCCTGGAGCAAAACTGGTGATACTCCATTCTCGATCATTTCAATCTAATTAAAGATTCATTAAAACTCCACTTAGTTTTAATCTGTAACTGGGTTAAAGAATCCATGTCATTTAAAACACGGTTCACGATAAACCCAAAATCACATCACATTTCAATCAGTCCCTAACCGTAAATTAGCAAGTGAGCAATCCCCTAAGTATTAACCCCGAAGGCCGAAACCAACATCAGATCAATACCTCTGAAACCATTCAACTTAACTAATCTCCAGTTAGTTTCTGATTTTCTTAACTCCTTTGGGTCTAAGAACAGTATTATTGAAGATACCGTTCACGACAACCCAAAATCACATTCCATTAATTATCGGGTTAAAGAACAAGTGTTATTTTAAAACACTGTTCACGATAAACCAAAAAAAAATCAATACCAATTCGATTCCAATTTAATATTATTTAATTGGTACACTTCATTAAATCTAAATAAAAGATTTAATCTTTTCTCAATTGGGTTCAAGAACAGTGTTAATAAAGACACCATTCACGACAAACCCAAATCACATTCGACATTAAATACAAGGCTCTGAATAGAAAATATATCGACTTATATTCAATATCAAATTCTACGACCAACAGATATCGTATTGGAAATAACGATATATATATCTATATCTTTCAAATTTCCATAATAACATCTGTATAATCACGAAATCCAACATCGAAATATTCCGAAGACAATTTCGATTCAAATCCATTCCAATGCAATCATTGGAAATTCTGGTTATTTTGAAAACCATTTCAAATTCAATTTATTTATTTAAAAATAAATAGAATTATAATTCTAGTTCAAAACTAGTTCATTTCGATAAAAATCTATTTTTATCTTTTCAAATATGCAGTTTTTCATCCCAATTCTTTCTAAATCATTTCTTATGATTTTACACAAATTATTACTATTTTTAATAATTTTATCAAGGCCCGTACAGTCGATTTCCATCAACGGCCATCGAACTGCACTTACAGCGACCTTTTTCAAATTTGATTTGGACATAATTCCAAATCCAACCATTAGATTTCTAATTTCCAATATTCGTTAGAAAGCTCTTTTCGATACGAACCCAACGGTTCCAGTTTTAGGAGAATCCGACGGTCGGATCTCCTGCAATATCCGTTCGAAGTCAAAGGTCGAAATTCGCGAACTGCCGCGGCGCGGTGCGTTCTATTCAGGCCATTATATTATATATAATATATACTTCGTCGATTTTCTTTCCAAAACGATTTTAATTCCATTTCCATTCGTTTTCAATTCAATTTGAATTTCAAATTAATTCAATTTCAATTCAAATTCATTTCTATTCAATTTCTATTCGAATTCATTTTAAAACGATTTCAATTCTATTTCAATTCTATTCGAATTCATTTCAAAACGATTTCAATTCTATTCGAATTCATTTCAAAACGATTTCAATTCTATTCGAATTCATTTCAAAACGATTTCAATTCTATTCGAATTCATTTCAAAACGATTTCAATTCTATTCGAATTTCAAACCCTTTCAGTTTATTTTGAATTTCAAATCAATTCAATTAAATTCGAATTTCAATTCACTTTAATATTCACTTCAATTTGAATAAAATCGATATAAATATCGTTCACGTCAAAATGGCGTCAATCTATCAACGCGGCTTCATATATTTCAATTTTCAAATATCCTACTTCAAATATTTCTTTTCAAATATTTCATTTCAAAACTGGAATGAGGCCCAAACAATTACCATATAATGTTAATTATATGGATTTTCTACAACACATGTATATATTAACAACGATGAATAATCAACCATCATCCAAAGTGCATTCTACACTGTATAAGCATCAAATAAAAATATTCAACGCTTATAACAGCCTGTCAATCAATCGATCGACATACAACTAAACAATCGGGATTAGTGTACGTCAAATATCATCCCAATACCCGTGTGGGGTTTCAAGCAATCAAACACAGATTTTTATTTGTGCAGTTGGGCGATGTGTAAAATTTATCGTCCCAATCAATGTCCTTCAAATAGGTGTACATAAACAAACCGTCCGGTTTGTAAATGAATATTTATTTATTCACATTCCCGTTAAAAATTATATTTTTAACGATCAAACTATTTTATTCAACCTATGAATATTCTATTCGGTTCATTTATTAAATAAAACGTTATCTTTATTTTTCTAACTTATTTTTAGAAAATTTCGGCGGCATAACGGCACGATACTAGAAACGGGACAAGGCCTAGCCTTATCCCCGGTCTAGTGAAGGCCCACGCCATTCACACATCACTCAAATCAATTTCATTTCACCAAACAATTGAATTCAAACCAAATAATCTAACCAACTACACAACCAAACAATTTAACAAACAAGCCATCCATGGTCTGTGGATGACGGGTGTCGGGTGCTGCTAAGCACCGTCTGCATCCTAGTATATATATAACTTAGAAAAAGAAATTGAAGAGTGAGAAGTTCTCACAGAATTGCTAATCCAATGCCTCGACTTTTCTTAGTAGAAAATCTTCGCCACTCGCCCTTTGTCACTTCCTCTGCCCGTATTCTCTACATATGTAAAAATCACATTTTTACTTCGCTATTCAATATATAAAAATCGAATTTTTACTTCGCTATTCAATATATAAAAATCGAATTTTTACTTCGCTATTCAATATATAAAAATCGAATTTTTACTTCGCTATTCAATATATAAAAATCGAATTTTTCCTTCGCTATTCAATATATAAAAATCGAATTTTTCCTTCGCTATTCAATATATAAAAATCGAATTTTTCCTTCGCTATTCAATATATAAAAATCGATTTTTTCCTTCGCTATTCAATATATAAAAATCGAATTTTTCCTTTGCTATTCAATATATAAAAATCGAATTTTTCCTTTGCTATTCAATATATAAAAATCGAATTTTTCCTTCGCTATTCAATATATAAAAATCTAAACTTTATGGTAAATTAAAAATTAGTTTTAATGTTAAACAAAAATCAGTTTTAAATGAAAATAAAAAATCATAGAAACTCACAGTGATTTGCAGAGAGGTGGGGGGGGGGGGGGGTTCGCAGCGTCGCCGAGGTTAGGGGGGTTTGCGCGGAGAGGCAGCGGGGGGAGGGGGGTGTTTTGCGTCGCGCGGCACTTGGGGGGGGGGGGTTCGTCGATCGCGGAAGAGGATTGGGGGGGCGGTCGCGGTGGATGTCGTCGGAGAGGAGAGAGTCGCGGGGGGGGGGGGGGGGGCTTCGGTGGTGGGCGCGCCACCTGGAGGCGCGCGATGGCGATGGCAGTTTTCCGCCTCCGTCCTCCTTTTTTTTTATTCGTTTCGTTTCTGAAATGATAGGGGGGGGGGCAGATAAAGAGATAGGAAGAGAGTGGTAAGAGTTTTTATTTTAATTATTTAATTTCAAAAAGGTTGACTTTTTCATACGACCTCTAAACGAGGCCCACCGCCTGTCGTCCATAGCTAATTACCCCCATTCCGAACACAATGGGATATGTATCGTAGGCTGATTCGATCGTTTCGATCAGTTTCCGTTAAAATCAACATATAACTCTATATATTGAATTTGAACGCGTATTTCAATTTACCGGGGTCACATACTAACTAGAAAAATTCCAAAAAAATATTTTCTAGCTTTATATTGACGATACGGTCCTAACAAAACTAGTTTCGTCGAATTCCGAGACCGTTGGAAAAATGGCCATTTTCCAGTCGATTAAAATCAACTGAAACTGGTCAAACGCGTTTTCCTTTGCCACGCTCACATATTGATTCGGAAAATTATGAAATTTGGAATCTAGCAATAATTTGACATCACGGATCCAACAAAAGTGGTTTCGTCGAAATCCGAGGTCGTTTGCAAAATTTCCATTTTTAAGGGCCTGAATTGCATAGCGACTATTCTGAATTTTCAACTGGACATATCTTTTTATCCCCGCTATGAAATTTCGATTTTTCGGATTCGTTGGATAGATATTATCAAATAGATCCTATGATTTTTGGTTTCACTAAAATCCGGTTTGTTTTGCACCCGGTACATTCAATTGAAGTTTGAAATCGAATTATCGAACTACCACGCCATTTTCAATTCCTTTTATATTTATAAATAAATATTTATATTCTAACGAAGATTCGAATAAATATATACGTTCGAATTATATTCAAAATAAATTCCACGTCGATATTATTTATAATAATTCATTTTAAATAATCAAAATTCGCTAAAATTGCCAAAATAAAAATTTTAAACTGGCCCAGATTTTCGGGTTGTTACAATCTCCCCCACTTAAAACTTTTCGTCCCCGAAAAGGAACAAAGTCGAAAGTGGTTTGATTAATCAACTCTACGTTCGATCTGGCTTCCGTTCTCCAACTTTTCAGTTTCTGAGAATTTTCAAATTTTCAAAAATTTGGCTAACACCCGGAATTTTCGAAAAATTTCGCCATAACCTCCCCTGCACCGGGAGCCACGGGAAAATCTCGAAATTGCCATATAGGCCTTCTGATCTCAAAAAGAAAAAGAAAAAGCCAAGCGGCTAGCCAATAGGCTCATAAAATCATCATCACCCAAACAAATCAGTAAATTATATAGTAAACATGTACCTATTTATCAGGCAAACAAATTTTATTCTCTGCTCTAGCCTCCTTGCTATGACCTGTTCAACGTAAGTACAAGTATATGCAAGCAAATGTGACCAATTTCAATACAATTCACTATTTGATTCAATTAGGCTAAATGGCTAAAAATTAGCAAACAAATAAACAAACAACACTAACATCAATCAATTAGTGAATTAACGTTTTAAATTCATAATTTTGATATGTAGTCAAAAAATCAGATTTTTGATGCCAAATCACAACAATAGGCCCTATCTAATTTTGGTTCTCACACCAGTCAATAGGAAATTTATAGAAATCTCACTTTCGTTACTCGAATATAAATACTGGCGATGGTGCCCCGTCACCAGAATTATCCCCGGGCAACTAGAGTATGATTCTATAACTATCCAGTATATTAAAACTTCGAATACACGTTTGCAAGACATATATGCAAAATCTTTATATATCGGATTGTCCAAATCAATATATAATAAATAATCAAATACGAATAATTGATTTTAAATTTTCAAAACAAAAATTGTTTTCATTTTTAAAAATATACTCTTCACACTCGTTCTAGGATACTACTGACCCTAACTCTAACGAGTCTTTCTCATTGGATTTTACTAATCCAATATCTGATGAATTCTTTCGTAAGGTTTTATGTGTCTTGTTCTCGAGCTTTGTAAACCAGAGCTCTGATACCACGTGTGACGATCGGGAATCTCGCTCGATCCGAATCAGTAGCTAAACCGACCCAGACCGTTCGAAACGCCTGATTGTTTTGAGAACACGACAAAATAGAACGCAGACGGAAGAACATTTCATTGTATATTACAACAATGCATCAGAATACAAGAATATACAGAGTATAAAAAAATAAATATTACACAGAAATATCAGAGATTACAATAAATTACATTTAAATAATAGCAGCGGAAAATAATACAATACACAACTAGAAGTAGATATACGGATACAAAGCTTTCCGGATATCATTCCCGCTGTAAACCAGGATCCTGTGAATATAAATCTGCAAAACCAAACTACTAGCTGCCCGTGTCAAAATAGGGGCACCCAGAGTTTAGGTCAAAACAATAAACTCCAGGTCAGTCATGGGACTGGTGTGAGAACTAAAACAGTTATTTATCTTTATTTTAAAGTTAAGTAAATCAAGGGACCACGCCGTATAACACGGAACGGGTTTCCTCCCAAGAATACCAGTGCATAAAACAAATAGCGCAATGCTAAATAGAGAAAAATGAAGCTGTTATAAGACCCAGGTCCTATCACACAATGCAGCGCAAGCCGGGGGATAGGGTTTTCCCTTATAACAGCCAAAGAATGCTTGATACATTTTAAAACAAATCAGTTGATACTATTACAAGTGCATAGTGTATGAAACAACTTCAAATCATAAGTATCAATCATAGGCGGCATGAATGCCCCATACCACTATGTCGCCATATATAGGTTATACAATCAAAATCGCAAAGTCACGTATTTGGAAATTGGGTTTCCATCTATGAACCGAGGCAAAAGATAGTCCTCAACCGATTCGAGACGCTCTAGCCCGCCCCTCAGGATCAGAGCTCGAGTGACCCTTGGATCGTCAGGGCCGGTCCACCGATGTGGATTAAAATGCCTGAACATGCGTTTCCCCGCCCTTTGGGGCGTAAATGAGCCAACGAATGGCTCCATCGGACCCGGATCGTCCGATCTAACCGAGGCGCCTCGCAACAGCAACAACCACATAGGTGAAAAGTATATAAATGTCAGGGCTGGTAGGTCACTGACACCACCCTAGCTAGAAAGAAACGCATGCCCTCCCTGATGTCCTCTCCCGTTTTTGGTTCACAACCGGGGTGTGAGGCTCGCGAATTCACGTTACACAAAGCTGTGCCACACAGGCTGTGCTTTGATCATCACCACAAGACTTTGCTTTTCAACAGAAGCCTCGATCAATTGCATCTTAGCATGCCACACAGGCAAACCACTCTATGCAACCAATATCAGTCACACAGAATGAAATTCAATGTCAGACACACAGTCCATTTACAAGTCCGTTCTGGGTCTGAACGAAACCGGAGGCACTTTCCTCGCATATCCATCCATCTCCAAGCACATCTGGACGACCACCGATTGATTCCCTCATCTTGGGTGTACAACCCAATCAAGATCATCAGTAATCACCCAAACGATGTGAAGACTTCCGGTCTTCAACCACCGTCTTCATCTTCGACTTATCGTCGTATCAGTTATTCAGAATGGGATAAACTCGGTCTTTCTGGATAACTCGCGTATATTTTAAATAAGTGTTACACAAACACATCATACGCCTCATTCCAATTCATCTGTCACTTACCGTAAATTAATCAAGAGAATAATTTCCCAAATATTAACCCCGAGGGCCGAAACCAACATCAGATCAATATCCAGAAAACCATTCTGCTTGGCTAACCGACCGTTAGTTTCTAAATTTCACATTCATAGGGAAAGGTTCCCATTAATTTTATCAAAGATAAATCCTTTAAATTTATTCTTTAATCTATTTTTGAATATCAATTCAAACTAGTCGGGATTAACGAACTTTACCGAAGTAATCATTTGTTTTAATTTCCCAATCCCAACCTATTCATCCCATGAAGTAAAACTGGTAATACTTCATATCTAACACTGCAGTGTTATCGGTAAATTCAATTACCATTTCACGTTCAAATCTAATTAAAGATTTAACTATCGCCTGGAGCAAAACTGGTGATACTCCATTCTCGATCATTTCAATCTAATTAAAGATTCATTAAAACTCCACTTAGTTTTAATCTGTAACTGGGTTAAAGAATCCATGTCATTTAAAACACGGTTCACGATAAACCCAAAATCACATCACATTTCAATCAGTCCCTAACCGTAAATTAGCAAGTGAGCAATCCCCTAAGTATTAACCCCGAAGGCCGAAACCAACATCAGATCAATACCTCTGAAACCATTCAACTTAACTAATCTCCAGTTAGTTTCTGATTTTCTTAACTCCTTTGGATCTAAGAACAGTATTATTGAAGATACCGTTCACGACAACCCAAAATCACATTCCATTAATTATCGGGTTAAAGAACAAGTGTAATTTTAAAACACTGTTCACGATAAACCCAAAAAAAACCAATACCAATTCGATTCCAATTAAATATTATTTAATTGGTACACTTCATTAAATCTAAATAAAAGATTTAATCTTTTCTCAATTGGGTTCAAGAACAGTGTTAATAAAGACACCATTCACGACAGACCCAAATCACATTTGACATTAAATACAAGGCTCTGAATAGAAAATATATCGGCTTATATTCAATATCAAATTCTACGACCAACAGATATCGTATTGGAAATAACGATATATATATCTATATCTTTCAAATTTCCATAATAACATATGTATAATCACGAAATCCAACATCGAAATATTCCGAAGACAATTTCGATTCAAATCCATTCCAATGCAATCATTGGAAATTCTGGTTATTTTCAAAACCATTTCAAATTCAATTTATTTATTTAAAAATAAATAGAATTATAATTCTAGTTCAAAACTAGTTCATTTCGATAAAAATCTATTTTTATCTTTTCAAATATGCAGTTTTTCATCCCAATTCTTTCTAAATCATTTCTTATGATTTTACACAAATTATTACTATTTTTAATAATTTTATCAAGGCCCGTACAGTCGATTTCCATCAACGGCCATCGAACTGCACTTACAGCGACCTTTTTCAAATTTGATTTGGACATAATTCCAAATTCAACCGTTAGATTTCTAATTTCCAATATTCGTTAGAAAGCACTTTTCGATACGAACCCAACGGTTCTGGTTTTAGGAGAATCTGACGGTCGGATCTCCCGCAATATCCGTTCGAAGTCAATGGTCGAAATTCGCGAACTGCCGCGGCGCGGCGCGTTCTATTCAGGCCATTATATTATATATAATATATATATAATATATACTTCGTCGATTTTATTTTCAAAACGATTTTTAATTCCATTTCCATTCGTTTTCAATTCAATTTGAATTTCAAATTAATTCAAATTCATTTCTATTCAATTTCTATTCGAATTCATTTTAAAACGATTTCAATTCTATTTCAATTCTATTCGAATTCATTTCAAAACGATTTCAATTCTATTCGAATTCATTTCAAAACGATTTCAATTCTATTCGAATTCATTTCAAAACGATTTCAATTCTATTCGAATTCATTTCAAAACGATTTCAATTCTATTCGAATTTCAAACCCTTTCAGTTTATTTCGAATTTCAAATCAATTCAATTAAATTCGAATTTCAATTCACTTTAATATTCACTTCAATTTGAATAAAATCGATATAAATATCATTCACGTCAAAATGGCGTCAATCTATCAACGCGGCTTCATATATTTCAATTTTCAAATATCCTACTTCAAATATTTCTTTTCAAATATTTCATTTCAAAACTGGAATGAGGCCCAAACAATTACCATATAATGTTAATTATATGGATTTTCTACAACACATGTATATATTAACAACGATGAATAATCAACCATCATCCAAAGTGCATTCTACACTGTATAAGCATCAAATAAAAATATTCAACGCTTATAACAGCCTGTCAATCAATCGATCGACATACAACTAAACAATCGGGATTAGTGTACGTCAAATATCATCCCAATACCCGTGTGGGGTTTCAAGCAATCAAACACGGATTTTTATTTGTGCAGTTGGGCGATGTGTAAAATTTATCGTCCCAATCAATGTCCTTCAAATAGGTGTACATAAACAAACCGTCCGGTTTGTAAATGAATATTTATTTATTCACATTCCCGTTAAAAATTATATTTTTAACGATCAAACTATTTTATTCAACCTATGAATATTCTATTCGGTTCATTTATTAAATAAAACGTTATCTATATTTTTCTAACTTATTTTTAGAAAATTTCGGCGGCATAACGGCACGATACTAGAAACGGGACAAGGCCTAGCCTTATCCCCGGTCTAGTGAAGGCCCACGCCATTCACACATCACTCAAATCAATTTCATTTCACCAAACAATTCAATTCAAACCAAATAATCTAACCAACTACACAACCAAACAATTTAACAAACAAGCCATCCATGGTCTGTGGATGACGGGTGTCGGGTGCTGCTAAGCACCGTCTGCATCCTAGTATATATATAACTTAGAAAAAGAAATTGAAGAGTGAGAAGTTCTCACAGAATTGCTAATCCAACGCCTTGACTCTTCTTAGTAGAAAATCTTCGCCACTCGCCCTTTGTCACTTCCTCTGCCCGTATTCTCTACATATGTAAAAGTCACATTTTTACTTCGCTATTCAATATATAAAAATCGAATTTTTACTTCGTTATTCAATATATAAAAATCTAATTTTTACTTCGCTATTCAATATATAAAAATCGAATTTTTACTTCGCTATTCAATATATACAAATCGAATTTTTCCTTCGCTATTCAATATATAAAAATCGAATTTTTCCTTCGCTATTCAATATATAAAAATCGAATTTTTCCTTCGCTATTCAATATATAAAAATCAAAATTTTCCTTCGCTATTCAATATATAAAAATCGAATTTTTCCTTCGCTATTCAATATATAAAAATCGAATTTTTCCTTCGCTATTCAATATATAAAAATCGAATTTTTCCTTCGCTATTCAATATATAAAAATCGAAATTTTCCTTCGCTATTCAATATATAAAAATCTAAACTTTATACTAAATTAAAAATCAGTTTTAATGTTAAACAAAAATCAGTTTTAAATGAAAATAAAAAATCATAGAAACTCACAGTGATTTGCAGAGAGAGGGGGGGGGGGGGGTTTCGCAGCGTCGCCGAGGTTAGGGGGGGGGGGTTTGCGCGGAGAGGCAGCAGGGGGGGGGTGTTTTGCGTCGCGCGACGCCTGGGTGGGGTGTTTCGTCGATCGCAGAAGAGGATTGGGGGGGGGGGGGTCTCGGTGGATGTCGTCGGAGAGGAGAGAGTCGCGTGGGGGGGGGAGGGGGCTTCGGTGGTGGGCGCGCCACTTGGAGGCGCGCGATGGCGATGGCGGTTTTCCGCCTCCGTCCTCCCCTCTTTTTTTTTATTCGTTTCGTTTCTGAAATGATAGGGGGGCCAGATAAAGAGATAGGAAGAGAGTGGTAAGAGTTTTTATTTTAATTATTTAATTACAAAAAGGTTGACTTTTTCATACGACCTCTAAACGAGGTCCACCGCCTGTCGTCCATAGCTAATTACCCCCATTCCGAACACAATGGGATATGTATCGTTGGCTGATTCGATCGTTTCGATCAGTTTCCGTTAAAATCAACATATAACTCTATATATTGAATTTGAACGCGTATTTCAATTTACCGGGGTCACATACTAACTAGAAAAATTCCAAAAAAATATTTTCTAACTTCGTATTAACGATACGGTCCTAACAAAACTAGTTTCGTCGAATTCCGAGACCGTTGGAAAAATGGCCATTTTCCAGTCGATTAAAATCAACTGAAACTGGTCAAACGCGTTTTCCTTTGCCACGCTCACAAATTGATTCGAAAAATTATGAAATTTGGAATCTAGCAATAATTTGACATCACGGATCCAACAAAAGTGGTTTCGTCGAAATCCGAGGTCGTTTGCAAAATTTCCACTTTTAAGGGCCTGAATTGCATAGCGAATATTCTGAATTTTCAACTGAACATATCTTTTTATCCCCGCTATGAAATTTCGATTTTTCGGATTCGTTGGAAAGATATTATCAAATAGATCCTATGATTTTTGGTTTCACTAAAATCCGGTTTGTTTTGCACCCGGTACATTCAATTGAAGTTTGAAATTGAATTATCGAACTACCGCGCCATTTTCAATTCCTTTTATATTTATAAATAAATATTTATATTCTAACGACGATTCGAATAAATATATACGTTCGAATTATATTCAAAATAAATTCCACGTCGGTATTATTTATAATAATTCATTTTAAATAATCAAAATTCGCTAAAATTGCCAAAATAAAAATTTTAAACTGGCCCAGATTTTCGGGTTGTTACATCAATTTAATTCGATATTAAATTTAAGATTCAGAATTTTAATTTCATTCAATATTCAAATCGTCTTATAAATTTAACTCGAGTTGTTATATATTAATTTCATTCACAATAATATTTAATTTTTTTAAATATTTAACGACCAAAATTCTGGGTTGTTTCAATCTTTCCTTTTAAAGAATTTCGTCGCCAAAATCAAAGCTAATTGGAATACGCCAAACCATAATAAATTTCTTTAAAAATATTTCAAAATCACGTTAAAATTTTCTAACACTTGAAATTGTGTAAATTTCGGCAGCACTTCCTTTGTATGGCTAGATCCGAAAAAATCACAACATCAGTATATGACACTATACATCTTATTTTAGTGATCAAGCATCCCAAACCATGGGGAAACAATATATATGACTCACGAACGATATGTAATCCGTTATACGTACCATTTGTCAGGTAAATAAATCTTTACCAGTGAAACCAAAAGCTATAAGCAAACTTGAAAGCTTTTTCTTCTATATACCTATATATACTTACATAACCGCTTTTCATAAGGTGCGTTGCGGAAAATTCGGTCAATCAGCCCTCGAAGTATACTGGATCGGTCTAAGTTCCCGCACGCTTGAATTCACTCCCCACTCCAGGAAACGCGCGACTCAATGTCAACTTCAACTAACCAATTAATATACTGGCCTCGGCCAATTAATATACTGCATCAGTGAAGTCTCCTAGCAATACGAAACGGGCTGTCGGCCTCGAACATGGTTTTGTGCCCTCTCGCTACGCACCTAGTGCATAAAAAGTAGTCTCTTGTTCTTTCTTAATTGAAAGCAATAGAGGGTTTAGGCGTTCGAGTGACACAGGATGTTCTTAGGGCAAGGTGGACTTTTCAGAGTTTTTATCCTTTCCCTAAAACAAAATAATAATTTACTGTTAAGAATCTTAGGTCAATCGCACTCAAGCTCTTCTACGTCGTTACGTGGGTTCAGCACCCTCTTCCCGTTGGTCACCTCTCGAATTAATATACTGGCGCTTACTACCATTGGTCACTCAACATGGTTTTTTTTAATAATGAGAATACGAGACGAGGTTGTGGAATGACGAAGAAAATAACTATCTGGAGAGATATTTAGTCATGAAAGGCAAAAATAAGAAAGAGATTCTTCGTGCACTTTAATGCATAAAAAGTGATTAGGAGGGGGGAAGAGAAAGTTTTCATTTTAAAGATTTTTTTTTCTTTTTTTATAAAATTTTATAAAAAAAACTTCATTTTTTGTCTTCGACACACAATTCGTATTTTGGCGAAATATGAGCTAGAGGTCTTTTGACTTTCGTTTGGGCCATGGAGGCGGAGCCTTCATTCGCCGGTTCTTGGCACTTGGGACTGGGAGAATAATATTCATTTAAAGGCTATACAAAATCTGCAACGAATTTCAATGCCTTAGCACCAAGAAGATTGAGCTTTCTTTCATAAGCTTTTTTACCATCTCAGTATCTCTCGGTTCGAGAAATAAGAGGATCAAACCATTTCTTCTGAGTCCCTTTCAAATTCAATAAATGTTGGTTGATCGTATATTTCACAAAAGAGAGTTAAGAAAATAGGCAAATAATATAATAACTACTACCATGTGCATAACAAACACAACAATGATAGCGATAACTAAATATGAAGTAAATGGAAACAATGACGCAAATATACAATCAACACAAATGCAACACAATGTTAAATGCAACAAAAAACAACCAATATAAAAACATAATATAGTGTATTCATTAATATAATCACAAATCATGATTAATTCAAGTTCTAAATCTCATCATTGCACAGGGATGATAAACATTCCATTAAGCGTTACCATATGCTCAACAGCCTCACCTTATTACTTAATAGATTATTCATGCTACCTCAAACAAATCAAAGATCTAAATCCCAAGTTCACCACAATTTAATGTACCTATCTGTATATTCACTCGTGAATAATTCAATACTTTAACATTCCTTCCATTGATTTACATTAAATTTTACTTTGGTTTATAAACTACCATACCACGATATTTTTGAAAATTTGATTTTGATATAAATCAAAATCTATAGGATGAAATCTAAAATTTTCTCTTTCATTATAAAACTATAAACAAATGTATCCGGAAGGTTCTTGTTCCAAGGATTCTGACATATATCGGATCCTATATTCTCATTCAAAGTTCAAACACAAAAATTACGAACAACCATGTCGTGATGAACTCGTTTTAAGTAAACTTAATTAA
This sequence comes from Allium sativum, assembly GCA_030737875.1. NCBI lineage: Eukaryota > Viridiplantae > Streptophyta > Magnoliopsida > Asparagales > Amaryllidaceae > Allium > Allium sativum. Next base: position 369,577,518 of record CM060919.1, read on the forward strand.
TTTATTCAACCTTTAATAATATATATATAAATTATAAATTTATCCTCTTACCATTCATTAAACTTACTAAGTTTTTCTTAATTCAATTTGAAAATTATCGGTTGTCCAAAATCATCGAATATTCCACTCTATTTTCATTCTTGTTTCAGTTCATTTTTATTTTTATTATTAATTTCAATTCTTCATTTAGTTTAGTTGTAACGACCCAGAATTTCTAAACCAATTTAATTTTTTTTATTTTAGCTATTTAATGGATTTTGAATTTTTAAAATCATTTATTTTAAATAATAACGATTTAAAATTTATTTAAATCGAAGTTAGAACATATAAATTTATATTAATTATAAAATAAGCCTGAAATGGCGCAGTAGTTTGAAAATTCGATTTTAAATTTCAAATGAATGTATAGAATTCAAAATAAATCAGATTTTAGCAGAACCAAAAACATTAGAATTTATTTAATTATATCTTTCTAATGAATGTGAAAAAAATCAAACTTCATAATATAAATTGAAAGTTATTTCCAGATTAAAATTTAGATTAGTCGCTATGGAATTTATATATATTTTAAATAATATATAGCCCTTAAAAATAGCTATTTTGCAAACAAACTCTGTTTTCGATGAAACCTCTTTTGTTGGATTCGGGATGTCAAAATATTGCTAGGTTTCAATTTTCATAAATTTTATAATTAATATGTGAGCGCAGTGAATTTAAATGTGTTTGGTAATTTCTATTTAAATTTAAACGACTAGAAAAAGGCCATTTTTCAAACGGTCTCCAAATTTGATGAATTTAGTTTTGTTAGGACCGTATCGTCAAAACATAGCTAGATTTATTTTTTTGTTATTTCAGGGTTAGTATGTGCCCCTGGTGAATTAAAATGTACGTTGAAATTTAATATATATTGATTTATATTTTAATTTTGATAAAAACTGATCGAAAAGATAGAATTGGCTTACGAAACACATCCCATTGTGTCCGAAATGGGGATAATTAGCTAGGAACGATAGTCATCTGGTTTGATTTCGAGTTCTTAGCAATAAGCATGTAATTTCTAAATTAAAATATTATTTAATTTATTATTTATACCCCCCTTTAAAAAAATAAAAACCCTAATTCCCTCTTCGTTACATAGCCGCCACCTAGAATATGAAGGTCAGAAAGCTGCGATTTTTAACCTTTAATCCCTCCTAACCCCATTGGAATTAAACCCCAACACTAAGATGAATGGAACTTTGGGAACATTGTAAACAATTGGTTAACACTTTTCATGGTCCATGGGTAATTGGGGGAGATTTCAATACCATTAATAAAAATTAATGAGAGAAAATATGGTATTATTTCAGCAGACACTGATGCTTTCAATTCTTTCATTTTTGACTGTTGTCTCATTGATTCCCTTATTAGTAATCGCTCTTTCACTTGGTCAAGCCATAGATCTATCCCTTCATTAGCCAAGTTAGACCGTTTTCTCTTTAATTCTACTTGGGAAGAGCTTCACCTTTATCTGCTATTTCTGGTATTGCTTCTATTATCTCTTATCATTGACCTATTATCCTGGATTCGGGATCACTTTCCAATTTCAAGCATCCTTTTAGATTTGAGCGTTTGTGGTTACTTGAACCTTCTTTTAAAGACTTTATTATAACAGTTTGGGAGCACCCTGTTCAATCTCAATTGACAACCCATAAAATCGTTCTCAAGCTTAGATCATTGAGAAAATTAATTAAACCGTAGGCTAAATATGTATGGGGATCAATTCGTACTCATATTTCAAATATTCAAGATGCTATATTGAACCTCAATATTCTTGAGGAATCCCGTCCTTTAAATGATGAGGAAAGTTCTTCTTTATTGAACCTGGAATCCGAATTAGATAGACTATTGAAACAAGAAGAAATTGGTTGGAAACAAAGATCTAAATCTAAATGGATCACAGAAGGGGACAAGAATACAGCTTACTTTAATAGAATTGCAAATGGCAGACGAAGAGCTACTTGCATTCCAGAAATATCTCATGATGGTCAACTGTTTACAAACCAAGATGACATCCTTCTTCTTTTTTCTAACTTTTATAGTTCTATTCTTGGTCATTCATCTGCTACCATTCCCTTTATTTATTGGAATTTGCTTTATCCTTTTCCTGCTTCAGAAACTGAGATTTGGGCCGCTCTAAATGAAATGCATTATGATAAAGCCCCAGGCCCAGATGGTTTTGGGTCGTCATTCTTCAAATCATTTTGGGTTGTTGTCAAAAATGACATTATGTACATGTGCAATCAATTTTATAATAGCCCTAGTCTTATATCTCGTCTAAATTATGCTTCCATTGTCCTCATTCCCAAATTTGCTGGTGCTAATTCTCTCTCTTCTTTTCTTCCCATTAGTTTGCTTAATACCACTATCAAAATCATCACCAAAACCCTTGCTAATTGTCTTTCAGGAATAAAAAAAAAACAGATCCACTTTCATTTTGTATTTTAGACTAAATTCTTTTACTCCTCGATACTCAATCAAATCTTCTTTTTTTACGATTGAATCCACCTCTATGGTCCCATATTTAGTAATTCCCGAACTGTTTCTTCTATATTGTGGATCGTCAAAATAAGAAAGAATACTATTTCTATGTAAAATACCATTTGTGGGTATTTCAATCGAAATACCAATCTGTTGTTTTCGATCTTATTGGTGCCGAGCAATCGGCTTTCATTCATGGGCATTGCATTCACGATTGTATTGCAACTACTCAGGAGGTAATTTCCTTTTTTCATAATACTTCCACTCCTGGTGTCCTCCTAAAATTAGATTTTTCCAAATCCTTTGACACTGTAAATTGGGAATTTATTATTCACATATTCAGTTATAGAGTATTTTCTCAGTGTTGGTATAATTGGATTGATTGCATTTTAAGGACGAGTCATTCATCTATTTGCATTAATGGAAACAATGGAGGTTTAATTAATTCTAATAGAGGGCTTCGACAGGGAGATCTGTTATCACCTCTTATTTTTGTTCTAATTGCAGATGTATTTAATCAAATGTTAAAAAGGGTGATTGCAAATAATTATTTTGATGGTATTCATCTTCCTAATTTGTCTCTGGCAATCTCCAACCTCCAATTTGCTGATGATACCAACATCTTTTCGTCTCCTGATCTTATCCACATTAAATGCCTTAAAGTTGTCTTATATGTCTTTGAGCCTATATTTGGTCTTTCTATCAATTTTTTGAAGAGTTCTATAATTATGTTAGGCAAAGCTGATTATTTGGGGTCGTCAATTTCTTCTATCCTCAATTGTTCCATTCATAAATTTCCCTTAGTTTATCTGGACATCCCTCTTAGGCCCACCAAACTTCATAGAATAGATTGGTTGCCACTCATTCACAAAATTGAAAAGAGATTATCCTCATGGAAGGCAAACTCACTGTCATCTGCAGGTCATTTAGTGTTGGTTAAAGCTGTTTTGTCTGCTTTACCAACATATTGGATGTCCTTTCATAAACTTCCTAAATAGGTAATTTCAAAAATAGACTCAATTAGAAGTTCTTTCTTATGAAATGGGAATAAATTCAAAAAATTAGTTAATTGGCACACTGTGCGCTTACATACTAATCAAGGAGGTCCGGGTGTAATTAATATCTCCAATTTCAATATGGCTCTTCTTTCAAAATGGCTGTGGCGTATAGTTTCTCTTGGCTCATTCATATGGAAAGACTGGATTCTTTCACTTTACTATTCTGGTAATTCTCATTGGGTTCTGCACTTCTTCCCTTCTGTTAAACCTTCCCATTCTGGTCAGGTGTAATTTCATTTATTCCTCGTATTAAAAGTTTGTTTCATGTATGCCTAGGTAATGGCGAATCTTGTTTATTTTAGTATGATATTTAGATTCCTCTTTCTCTAGCTTTCTTTTTCTCTTCCCTCTGATCTCTGATGGTTGTTCTTTAGTGGCTAATTTAGTTCATAATGATCCCTCTTGTGTTTGTCCTTCATCTTTATTTGATGTTCATGTCCTCAATAATCTACTTGATGTCTCCAATTTGATTCTTCATACCTAGATTTCACTAACTCCTGACAAATATGTTTGGGCTTTATCTCCAGAGATGGGTTTCACTTTTGCCTCTGTGTATCATTATCTTAATTTTTCTGGTAAAACTTTTGCATTTTCAAGGATTTGGAAAATTCGCTTACCTCCTAAAGTGCTATTCTTTACTTGGTATTTAATTCATGGGAAGATTAACAGCAGATTAAGGTTGTACAGACTCAATCTTATTGCTGATCCACGCTGTGCTTTTTGTTCAATGTATGAGAAATCTATTCAGCATTTGTTTTTCGAGTGTGACTTCTCCTACCCAATTTTTGCTGCCACCAGTATTCATTTGCTTGGTTTTATTCCTAATGTATCATCAATGTTTGACTATTGGCATAGTAATCTGTTTGATGTTGCGCTTGATTCCTTCTTACCTATATATTGCTGGTGTATATGGAAGGAGAGAAATGCAGTTGTATTTAGCAAACCATTGAAGCATTTGAAGGATTATGCAGACTTATTATTTACTACTTTCAATCGTGGACAGTCAATCCTCCTCTGCTCGATTCAGGCTTGCTTTACCTATGACCAGTAGTCCAGCTGAATCTACTGGCTCTAACTTTGGTGATTCGAGTCCTGATCTACATTAAGATGGTTTTTAGCCTTGTCTGCTTGGTTTGGTTCTGTCTTTAGTGGGTACTTATTTTGGCTTATTTGTGTATATGATATGGTAGTATGTCTCTACGTTGCTTTGTTATAGTATTTTCTAGCTTCAGGTATTTTGTTCCTGTTGGTCTATTAGCTTACGAACTTTAAGCCACCAGTTGGGCTTGTCAACTGGTTTATATATATTTTAATATTAAGGTTAATTGGCTGTGTAGTCTCGCGCTACACATCCGTCCTACTCTAAAAAAAAGTTGAAGAGCAAACGAAGATCTCTGAAATTGTACGGGAGTGATCGGATTTAAGCAACTATGGTGCTCGATTTTGGCACCTAAATAGGCCTCCATCGCCCTTAATTTGCGGGCCAAGGAGGAGAACGAGTTTCGAGGCACGGTGGGTGGAAGAGGCTGGCGTGATGCTCTTCGATGTGGTGGTGCCCGATCTTGCTCCGGTGACCAGAATTTGGTGTGACGAGGTGAAGATGGGTGGCAGCTTTGGGTTCTTCGGTCTGGAGAAATTAACGAAGGAGATGAACGATTAAAAGGTTAATTAAAGAGAATGGATTAATTAGTTAATTAATTATTTAATTAATGACATGTTTAATTATTAAATGTTTAAACTATCGTAACTCTTTCAAATGAACACAAAATCGCCCGATTTCAGAAGCGTTGGAACCCTCTTGTCGAACACTACGCAATGAAACTGACTAGACCAGAAATGGAGCAAATTAGAATTTGGAGCATATTTAAATCCAAACGGTACCGAAACCGTCCACTAAAGACTGACGGAGTGGAAAGCAATGTGAGAACTCCTTCTCACTAAATTATAGTTTATCATGCTATTGTATTCATGTATAAAAATAAATAGAATGGCCAGTGTAGGTTTTTATTAGTTTTAATCGTTATAAATTGTATATAGTGTCTGATAGCTCACCTCGCTCGTCCACAGACCATAGACGATTTAATTGACTGTATTGTGGTTTGATTGTGATGATAAAATGTTCGAAATATTAAAAATAATTTAATATTATTTTGTGGTAGTTGAAATTAAATTATAAATATCTATTTATAATTTAAACAGTGAAAATTAGCTAATTAGAAAATAATTCAAATCGAATTAGAACTGGTTAAATCTATTATCCAGTGATTATTTTGAATCGACTGTTGTTGTTTGGAAACCCCATACGGGCCTGGGAATGACAATTTATTCACATCTCCCTGAATTTAATTATATGTCAATCGATTGATCGACAGACTGTGATAAGCATTATTTAATTATTTAATGCTTATACAGTTGTAAATTGCACTCTGGATGTAAATTAACTGTTTGATGATTACTTATCATTATTACTGAATACATGTGATGTATGAAATCCATATAATTGAAATTATATGGTAATTGATTGAGTTGCATTTCGATTTAGAAATAACAAATATTTTAAAATAATATTCAGTGAATAATCAAAATATGATCTTGATGTCCTATTTTGGATGGACACGGAAACATATAAAAATATATAAAGCCGGGTTAAGCATAGAAACACCTTTTTAACCCGAATGGGTTTATCGATCGATTTTATTTATTTGATAATGAATATGAAAAAGAAATGGATTTCAAAATATGATATTCTGAAGATATTATCATTTTAAAATTATAATGATATGGAATATTCAACTTTGGTTAAAAACTGAGAATGAAGTTGAAATCATTTTGAGATGAATTTATAAAATAAAATTTGAATGGAAATCTGTGATGTACATATTATATATATTATATGGCCTGAATAGAACGCGCTGCACAATGACCGTTCGCGAATTTCAACCATTAACTTTAAATTGATGTAACGGGAGATCCGACCATCGGATTTCCTAAATCCGGAACCTTTTGGGTTCGTATTGAAAAGATCTTTCCAATGATTATAAGAGATTTGAAATCTAATGGTTGGATTTAGAATTAGGTCCAAACAATTTCAGAAAAGGTCGCTATGAATGCAGTTCGGTGGTCGATATTGGAAATCGACTGTAAGGGCCTTAATAAAATTATTACAAAATATGGAAAAATTGTATAAAATCATAATAAATGATTTGGAAAGATTTTGGATGAAAAATCCAAGTTTTGAAAAGATAAAAGGTTTTTAATCTAAAAGAACTGGTTATTAACTAGAATAATAATCCAAATGATTTTTAAATAAATAAATTGGATTTGTGAATGGGTTTTAAAATAACCGGAATTTTTTCTACGTATGAATTGGAATGGTTTAGAATGGAAATAATCTTCTGAATATTTCGGTATTGGATTCCGTGATTATACGGATATTATTGATAAATTTGGAAGATATATATACATACAGTTATTCCTAATATGATATTCGTTCTTTTCAGAATCTGATATTGAATCCAAGTCAATATACTTTCTTTTCAGAGCCTTGTATTTGATATCAAATTGGATTTTGGGTTTGCCGTGAATGGTGCCTTCAATAACACTGTTCTTAAACCCCGATGAGAAAAGAATAGATCTTTTAAATTAGACTTAGAGAAGTTTACCAATTAATTAATATTTAATTAGAATGGAAATGAAAGTTGATTTTGGGTTTATCGTGAACAATGTTTTAAATAACATTTGTTCTTTAACCCAATTAACAGGGAATATATGATTTGGAATTGATAACTCTTTTTAGTAAGATTTAATGGAAAATTTCCAAAGTAAAGTTTTCTAATTTAATAAAAGAAAATGGAATGGAATGGAATTCGATTTAGTGATAATCGAGATGAGATTCTGAGAAGGAACACCCTTACTATTTATGGAATTTAAAAGGCCTTGCCGTTATTCCATTTATAGTACTGATCCAATACAGAAATTTATATCGATTATATACTGTTATGATTTCCGTTAAGATTCCAATTTTGATGGAAAATGAATTTGGGGTTTATCGTGAACTGTGTTTTAAATGACATTGGTTCTTTAACCCAGTTAAAATAGGAGTTATTTTCCTAATGTTGAATAATCATTAAGTAATGATTTTTGAGATTAAAACCGAACTAGAATTTTAATGAATCTTTAATTAGATTGAAATTGGAATGGGGTAATTAAATTTACCAAATTCAAGAAATGTTTTGAGATGGAGTACCACCAGCTTTACTCCCGGTTATAGTTAAATCTTTAACTAGATTTGAGCGTGAAAATGGTAATTAAATTTACCGATAACACCGTGGGTGTTAGATATGGAGTACTACAAGTTTTGCACAATGGGATGAATAAGTTGGGATTGGGATTAATAAATAAATGATTATTTCAATAAGGCTCGATAATTACGACTAGTTTTATAAACCTTAATTTGGTTTAGAATTGTTAAAAGATAAAATAAAATCTTTGAAATTGATATCCAAAGGAAGATTGAAGAATAAATTTAAAAGAATTTATATTTGATAAAATTAATAGGAATGTTTCCCTAAAAATTTGAACATGTGAATAAACAAATATTCTGAATTAGAATGGGGCATATGATGTGTTTTTATAGCACTGATTATTGATTATAAAATACGCGAATCATTCGGAAAGACCTGGTTTAACCCATTCTCAATAACTAATATGACGACTAAAAGTCGACGATGAAGACGGTGGTTGAAGACCGGAGTTCTTCACATCGTTTGGATGATTACTGGTGTCTTGATTGGGCAGTACACCCAAGGCAAGGTAATAAGTGGTGATCGTCCAGACGTACTTGGAGATCGACTGTATATGCGAGGACCTCTCTCCTGTATTGGACATATGGGACGAGGAATAAGGTGCCTCCGGTTTCGTTCAGACCCAGAACGGACTTGTAAATGGATATGTGTCTGACATTGGATTTCATTATGTGTTGATTGATTTCTATTAAATATATATTTGTTTGGTTGCGAAGAATCTATTCTCTTGCTTAACACCCTTCTCTGAGACGTACGAGCTTAGAGGTTATATATTGATAGACATCAGTTGTATGGCATGAATCGCCAGTGTGGAATGCTGAGATGCAGATGATCAAGGATTTTGTTGAAAAGCAGAGTCTTGTCGTTGATGATCAAAGCATGACTTTAAATATCATAGCTTTGCGTATAGCGTTAATTCATGAGCCTCACACCTGGTATGAGTCAAAAACGAGATAAGGGAATGCAGGGAGTGCACGACGTTTCTTTCTAGCTAGGAGTGGTGTCATGGTATGGAGCCTTGACATTTTTACTTATGTGGATGATGGAATGAGGCGCCTTGAATATTGAGTCCCTGGTGGCTCAGAGATAGGTCCTATAGGACCGAGAAACGTGTGTTCAGGAATAACCAATCCACTAAAGTAAGTGGGGACCGACCCTGTAGGATCCAAGGCTTGCCAGCGTCCGAGCTATGAGGCATTTGCTAGAGTGTCTCGAATCGATAAGGAGACCATCCCTTGCCTTGGCTCATGATGGAAATCCAATTTCCAATACGACATTTTTCGGTTTTAGTTGTATAACTAGTATAGCGACCTGATACATGGTACCCATGCCGTCTGTGATTGATACATTTATATTTGAAATTTTTTCGAAACTATGCACTTATAATAATATCAAAATGATTGGTTTTAAATGTACCAAGCATGTTTGGCTTTTGTAAGGGAAAACTCTATCCTCCGGCTTACGTTACATTGTGTGATGGGACTTGAGTCTTATAATAGCTTCATTTTTCAATATCATTGCGTTGTTTTATGTTGTAAAATAGTATTCATGTGAAGTAAACCCATTCCGTGTTATACGGCGTGGTCCCATGATTTCCTAACTTTCAAAGTAAAAAGTTAATAACTGTTTTAGTTCTCACACCAGTCCCAGGACTGAGTCGGAGTTTATCGTTTCTACCTAAACTCTGTGTGCCCATATTTTCCGTTGTATAATATTTATTCATACTCTGGTATATTCTTGCACTCTGATGTAGTTGTAATAGTAACGAAATGTTTTGTTGTCTGTGTTCAGATGCGTCATGTTCTCAAAGCAATTCGGGCTTTCCCGTAAGGAGAAGTTTGGGTCGTTTCATCGTGGTATCAGAGCTTTGGTTTACAAAGCTCGAGAATAAGGCAGATTAGAACCAAATGAAAGAATTCGTCAGAGATAGGGGTAGTAACATCCTATAAGAATGACTCGTTAGAGATAGGATCAGTAGCATCCTAGAATGGGTTTGAAGAGAATAATTTATAAAAGCATAAAATAAAATTGGATTTAATTTTGAAAATTATATCTTATTATATGTATTTGAATATTTTAAATTGATTTGGACTATCGGGTATATGAAGATTTTGCATATACGCCTAGCTAGCGTGTATACGAAGCCTCAAACATACTAGGTAGATATAGAATCACACTCTAGTCGCCCGGGGATAATACTACTGATGACTACGCAGCATCAATAGTTTATTTTCGAGTTTCGAAAGTGCAATATCTATATGACTCCAATTGACTGGTGTGAGAACCAAAATTAGTTAGGGTTTATTGTTTGTGATTTGACACTAAAAATATGATTTTTGTGTATATATAAAGTTATATGTTAGAAAAGCTAATCAACAAATTGATTGATGGTTGTGTTGCGTGATGATTAATTTAACTATTAAAATATTGGATTGATAATACCAATAAGAGAAATTAAGCCAAATCGAATCAAATATTGAACTGAATTGAAAATTGAATAAAATTGCATATATGTAAATGTATATATAATGAACAGGTCATAGCATGGAAGCTAAGAAGAGGAATAAAATTGTATGCCCGACAAATAGGTACATATTTACTGTATTCATTGGGTTTTGATGATTTTATGAGCCGATTGGTTCGTTGCTTGGCATTTTTTTCTTTTGGATTGATGAGGGCCCTGTGAGGCAAGTTGCGGTTTTACTGATCAGCCCGTACAGAGGAGGTTATGACAAAAAATTTCGAAAATTTAGGGTGTTAGCCAAATTTTTGAGAAATTAGAAAGTTTTTAGAAACCGAAAAGTTGAAGAACTACAGCCATAATGAAAATTGAGTTGGTTGGTTAAACAACTTTCAGCTCCGTTCCTTTTCGAGGACGAAAAGATTTTAAATAGGGGAGATTGTAACGACCTGAAATTTCTGAACCAATTTAATTTTTTTATTTTAGCTATTTTGATGGATTTTGAATATTTAAAATGATTTATTTTAAATAATAACGATTTAAAATTTATTTAAATCGAAGTTAGAACGTATAAATTTATATTAATTATAAAACGAGCTTGAAATGGCGTAGTAGTTTGAAATTTCGATTTTAAATTTCAAATGAATGTATAGAATTCAAAATAAATTGGATTTCAGTAAAAACAGAAACATTAGAATCTGTTTAATTATATCTTTCTAATGAATGTGAAAAAAAAATCAGATTCCATAATATAAATTGAAAGTTATGTCCAGTTTAAAATTTAGAATAGTCGCTACAGAATTTATATATATTTTAAATAATATATACCCCTTAAAAATAGCAATTTTGCCAGCGACCCCCGTTTTCGATGAAACCACTTTTGTTGGATCCGGAATGCCAAATTATTGCTAGGTTTCAATTTTCATAAATTTTGGAATTAATATGTGAGCGCAGTGAATTTAAATGTGTTTGGTAATTTCAGTTTAAATTTAAACGACTAGAAAAAGGCCATTTTTCAAACGATCTCCAAATTTGACGAAATTAGTTTTATTATGGCCATATCGTCAAAACAAAGCTAGATTTATTTTTCTGTAATTTTTGGAGTTAATATGTGGCCCGATGAATTTAAATGTATGTTGAAATTCAATATATATTAATTTATATTTTAATTTTGACAAAAACTTATCGAAACGATAGAATTAGCTTATGAAACACATCCTATTGTGTCTGGAATGGGTAATTAGCTAGGAATGACAGTCGTTGGGTTTGATTTCGAGTTCATAGCAATAAGCAAGTAATTTCTGAACTAAAAATATTATTTAATTTATTATATATACCCCCTCTTTAAAAAAATAAAAACCCTAATTCCCTCTTCGTTACGCAGCCGCCACCCTGAATTTGAAGGCAAGAAAGATGCGATTTTTAACCTTTAATCCATCCCAACCCGATTAGAATTAAACCCCAACGCTAAAACAAAAGTTAAAGAGCAAACGAACATCTCTGAAATGTTACGGGAGTGATCGGATTTAAGCAACTATGGTGCTCGATTTTGGCACCTAAATAGGTTGATGTCGCCCTTAATTTGCGGGCCATGGAGGAGTGCGAGTTTCGAGGCACGGTGGATGGAAGAAGCTGGTGTGATGCTCCTCGATGTGGTGGTGCCCGATCTTGCTCCGGTGACCAGAATTTGGTGTGATGAGGTGAAGATAGGTGGCAGCTTTGGGTTCTTCAGTCTGGAGAAATTAACGAAGGAGATGAATGATTAAAAGGTTAATTAAGGAGAATGGATTAATTAGTTAGTTAATTATTTAATTAATGACATGTTTAATTATTAAATGTTTAAACTATCGTAACTCTTTCAAATGAACACAGAATCGCCCGATTTCAGAAGCGTTGGAACCCTCTTGTCAAACACTATGCAATGAAACTGACTAGATCAGAAATGGAGCAAATTAGAATTTGGAGCATATTTAAATCCAAACAGTATTGAAACCGTCCACTAAAGACCGACGGAGTGGAAAGCAATGTCAGAACTCCTTCTCACTAAATTATATTTTATCATGCTATTGTATTCATGTATAAAAACATATAGAATGGCCAGTGTAGGTTTTTATTAGTTTAAATCATTATAAATTGTATATTGTGTCTGTTAGCTCACCTCCCTCGTCCACAGACATGGACGATTTAATTGACTGTATTGTGTTTTGATTGTGATGCTGAAATGTTTGAAATATTAAAAATAATTTAATATTATTTTGTGGTAGCTGAAATTAAATTATAAATATCTATTTATAATTTAAACAGTGAAAATTGGCTAATTAGAAAATAATTCAAATCGAATTAGAACTGGTTAAATTTATTAACCAGTGATAATTTTGAATCGACTGTTGTTGTTTGGAAACCTCACATGGGTCTAGGGATGATAATTTGTTCACATCTCCTTGAATTTAATTATATGTCAATCGATTGATCGGCAGACCATGATAAGCGTTATTTAATTATTTAATGCTTATACAGTTGTAAATTGCACTCTGGATGTGAATTGACCGTTTGATGATTATTTATCATTATTGTTGTATACATGTGATGTATGAAATCCATATAACAGAAATTATATGGTAATTGATTGAGTCACATTCCGATTCAGAAATAACGAATATTTTAAAATAATATTCAGTGAATAATCGAAATATGATCTTGATGTCCGATTTTGGACGGACACGAAAATATATGAAGCTGGGTTAAGTATAGAAACAATATTTTAACCCGAACGGGTTTATCAATCGATTTTATTCATTTGATAATGAATACGAAAAAGAAATGGATTTCAAAATCTGATATTTTGAAAATATTATCATTTTAGAATTATAATGATATGGAATATTCAACTTTGATTAAAAACTGAAAATGATGTTGAAATCATTTTGAAATTTATTTATAAACGAATTTATAAAATATGATTTGAATGGAAAACGATGATATATATAAATTATATGGCCTGAATAGAACGCGCTGCGTAACGACTGTTCGCGAATTTCAACCATTAACTTCAAATTGATGTAACGGGAGATCCGACCGTCAGATTCTCCTAAAACCGCAACTATTGGGTTTGTATCGAAAAGAGCTTTCCAATGATTATAAGAAATTTGAAATCTAATGGTTGAATTTGGAATTATTTCCAAATCAATTTCAGAAAAGGTCGCTATGAATGCAGTTCGGTGATCGATATTGGAAACTAACTATAAGGGCCTTAATAAAATTATTAAAAATATGGAAAAATTGTGTAAAATCATAATAAATGATTTGGAAAGATTTTGGATGAAAATTCCAAGTTTTGAAAAGATAAAAGATTTTTTTATCTAAATGAACTAGTTATTAACTAGAATAATAATCGAAATGATTTTTAGATAAATAAATTGGATTTGTGGATGGGTTTTAAAATAACCAGAATTTTTCCAACATATGAATTGGAATGGTTTTGAATGGAAATATTCTTCGGAAACTGTCCCTAATGAAAAAGAAGAAGTTATCAATCCAACCATGTTACCAGAGATGGAACTATACGTTTCACTAGGTGATCGCTATTATCGGGTCGCTAAGGCTTTCCCACGGCAGACTCTATTATTGTTTCTACCTAAACTCTGGGTGCCCATATTTTCCACACGGGAAGCTAGTAGTTTGGTTTGTAGATATTTATTTCCACAGAATCCTGGATTACAACTAGAGCTATATTCAGAAAGCTTTATATCCGTGTATTTCTTTCAGGTGTTAGTTGATGTATTTCCACTGTACATTGTATTTATACATTTTAAACTTGTGTATTTAAATCTCTGATATTTTTCTGCTGTATAATATTTGTTCATACTCTGGTATATTCCTGCACTCTGATGTAATTGTTGTAATAGCAATGAAATGTTCTTATGTTTGCGTTCCGATGAGTCTTGTTCTCAAAGCAATCTGGGCTCCTCCGTCTCTTCGGGGATTGGTGAAGTCTGGGGCATTTCATTAGTTCTTCATTTTGTTCAATTACTACTCGACATACATAGGGAAATGATAAGATCGCCTTATCCAAGCAAAGTAGCTTATACCCATAAGTGATGGGAACAACTATGCATCAATCAACAATAGTCAATGCTCCAAATTGGATGAGCAAGAAAAATTAATCAATAAATAAGGATAATTACATATCATCGTCCTTCCTTATCAAACTAATCATCCATAAAAACCATACTTAGTTTGAAAATTTCCTTATATATAAAATATATGAAAACTTGGTAAAATTAATCATTTACCACTTCTGGGAAAACATTTAATATTCAATAACAAATCACTCTCATATATATATATATATATCATATTCACTCAGAAAATTCAATCTTGGGTGCTACAAACCCCATCCCTATCAAGTAACAATGACCTAGCCAAGGTTCAGTTTCAACCTTGCGCTAGATAGAGACTGTGTTACTTGCTAACGAAACCCTGATGCCAAATGAAAATCGTTTGATATGATGACCGAACGAATATTAGATGATCAAACCAACAAAAGAGCTTGGTAATTGACAAACCTAAGCTCTGATACCAAGTGAAATGACCTGCTCAGATGCTTTTCTTTCGACTCGTCGACTGAAGGGAAAATGCTTAAGTTGGATGCCTCAGAAAGAATTTAGAGGGTGAGAAAAATAAAGAAAGAAGGTTTGAAATAGAAGAAAAAAGAAGACAATAACATCAGAATCAGAGTAGATACAGAATCTCACAGCGAAATGAGAAAATATAACAACACTCTTTCTCACAAAGAAAGAAGGTTTAGAATAGAAGAAAGGAGGGAATAAATTAGAGTAGGTACAAAATCTTATAGCGAAATGAAAAAACTATTCTGAGAGATCCTTAACCCATAAAAATGGCCTCCTTATAGCTAGCTGCTACTCTCGAGCCAATCAATTCCTTTGCCTTCTTCTCCTCTTATCGCACCCAGCTGTCATGTTCCATCTTGGCATCCTCCTCCTCCAGTTACTGTCCTACCACCTCCTGTCCCACCAAATCCAGACCTCCTCTACTTAACTGCTGTGCCATCCTCAACAATTCCCAAGAAGTGTTCAATTTGAAGCCAAACCTAGGAACACGGAAGTTTTCTCCCCTCCTCCATTCACTGAAATTCTTAGGTAAAGTGTTGGCACCTTCGGAAGATATTCTTACCGCTGCAAAGGATGAGTGGAAAGAGTACTTCGTTGGGTATTTTTTTCGATCACCCATTGTAACAACCCGAATTTCGATAGACCGAACTTTTCTAGGAAATCTTAATCTATTGAAGCTCATGTTAGCTTATCTATATCCTGCAGAAAAGGCACAGATAAATAATTATACCAGAGCTCGATAAAACATCTCAGATCGGAATGGATAAAATATAATAATCAAATATAGTCTTATCGAAATAATGACACTTCCTAACAAGTATCACAATGCTACCCAATATCTGCCATAAATCTAATCTGGGAGTCACTACAAGAAAAAGCACAAATAGCTGGAGATTTTAGCAGCGGAAAATTCCATCGCAAATCAGCGACAGAGTTTTGTGGAATTTGTAAGGGTTATTATCTTGGATTTTTTATTTCATCTTGTTTTAAAATATTACCGTCGAATTCTGATTTCTGTCGCTAAACCGTAGCAAATTGCAATGTTTTAACGTAATCATTTTTTTGTCGCTGAATTCCGTCGCAACTTGAGACAGTTTACCGTCATGTATTTTTTGAAGCTATTTTGCAGCAGATTTTCAAGGGATTTGCAATGGACTCGTATGATTATTACATAACTATGAATGAAAATAAATTTCTAATAATTAATATTAACAATTAAAAAAATGATAATTAATATTTAATATTTTTAACAAACTTTTTTAGCAATAGTCATTAATTATAATCTGTAAATATAATTATTAATAAATTTATAATAGCTTATTATAATTTATAGACAATAATTATATTTTATTTTTAATTAATTTTTAATGTTAATTATTTATAATTAGAAATTATAATTAATATTCATTTATAATACTAAATAAATATAATTATTGACAATTATCATTTATAATACTAAATTTTATTAGTAAACAGTAAGAAGTAATATTTAATAACTATAATTGATATAAATATTCAATATTTAATTAATGAATAATATATTATATTGGTTACATAATAATAATTATCAAATAATTTGAAATTAAAATTAATAAATTTATGTACCATTCGATATTCTATTAAAACAAATTAAATTTCAAAATTTCTAGAACAAATTGATCATAATTAATATTTAATAATTCAAGATTATAGTTTTGAAATGGTAATTTATAAACGAAAACTTAGATAGGATCTATTTATAACTTATAACAATGGCTATTAATAAATAATTAATAATTACTAAGTATTATATATAATCAGTAATTATTTTTTGAATTTAATAAATTATTATACTTAATTGTTAATAACTAGTAAATATATAGTATGTATTAATTACATTTAATATTCAATGATTATACTTTATATTTAGTTATATAATTATTATATTTAAGATTTGATAATTAAATTTTTTATTTTCTAAACTAAAATTATAAACAAATTTGAAATATTCGTAAAATTCAAAATAAAAAATTGATTCAACTAACTTTTTAATAAAATTTTAGAAAAAAAATTATATTTAGTAATTTAAATAATTTAAAATTTGGAAACTTTATGAAGTAGACCTAAAAGAGTTCATATTTTTTCTTAATTTTCATAACATTATGGAATAAAAAGATAAAGTACCCAAAATTTAAGATATTTGATCCTAAAAGTGTTCTCAAATTCCGTAGGTAACTTGGTTCTAACGATGAGATCCTTGTGGAGAGTTTTGAACGAGATATTTGATCGCCTTTAGCTGTAGATACATGGACAATACTTCTTTTCTATGATCCTTTTTTCTGCTCTTGTTTGCTCTATCTTTTTCCAATCACAAACTAGTAAATAATTATTAAAAGAACTTCAAGTGGACGTAGCAATTATCTTTGAACCACTATATAACATTATATGTGACAACTTTATTTCTATTTGTTATACTTTTTCTACAATTTGAAAACCAATGAAAAAATGCATATGTTTTTACATTTTCAAGACTAACTATATTGTAGTGTCCCGAATTTCCGGTACCATTTGATCTGACCAAATAACACAAGTCCAACCCAAATTGCACTGGAAACTAGAAAACTAATAGAAAGAAAATAGAGGGCGAGAATAGATAAGATAGAAACTTAGAATAGAAGAAGAAGAAGAACATACAACATCAGAGTAAACACGAATCTCACAACGGAACGAATAAATATATTTCATAACATAACTTTGAAATAAAACAGTATCTGTATACAATACCTTTATTAGAGTATAACACTTACAACACAACGGAAATAACAATCTATAAAATCCTGAAGCCTCCTGCTCTTCAAGTATCTGTAAAATCCCGACTGCTTGACTGCCCGTACAAAATTGGGCACCCAAGAGTTTAGGGAAATCAAAACAACTGGGTCTGTCATGTGACTGGTGTGAGTAAACTCAAATCATTTGTTTAACCTTTCAAAATCCTTTTGAAATAAAAGATAATTGTAAGACCAATCCATATATAAACACGGATGGTTTTTACCTTATGATAACCCATAATATTTTTATAAAACGATACTTGTCTGATATTATAATAATATCTAGATCAAGTAAATAGAAATCTATCAAAACGCTTACATCTCACATTCTACATATATAATATACAATCAAAAACTGTGGGCTCTTATTGGGGAATGGATTCCAACTATGACAAGGTATGGATCCTTCTTAATGCGAATTATGTCAGTGCCATGAGTCCAACATGTATGCAATTTTCCTATTTGATGCATATCATTTCTATATGAGTGCACAACCGTTCATTCATATGTAACATCCATGTGCTGAGTCAACCATTTTGCATCCAAAAAAAATGTACACACATCCATATGCAGTATGAGAGTGTTTTTGAGCCGATCTATTGCCTAGTGTGTGTATATGCATCCACGAGCAATCACTAGCAACCACTTGCATCCACTTGCAACCATCAAACATAACATGTCTCAAACACATGTTTACACCCATTAGTTTCTACCTAAAGGTCGAAGGATAAAGTCGAGTGATAGAAGCATGTATAATTGAAACTAAAGCTAGGTTCCCATTAGACATCGGTTTAATAGAATAACTCCCTAAGTATCAACCCCGAAGACCGAAATCAACATCAGATTAATACTCAGAGAATCACTCCCATTAAACAAATGCCCAATTGGAAATCTATTTCACACTTTGAGTAAAACTCCTATCCTTTTCAGAAACCTACAGACTACTGATACAGATCAGATTATCAAATGATTCTTAGGAAACTAAGCATGATAAAAACTCAGAATGTATGCGTCATGGTCAACTTAACGCCCAACACAGATGCCCTCAAACCCCAACTTGTCACAAACAGATGAGTCATAACCCTCATGGGGTCTGAGACTATAGAGGAACCAGAGACAAGACTAGTATTAAAGTGCAGAGTTTCAATTACAGAATCAAAATGCCAGAATCAGAAAGTGTTTTTAACTCCTCAATCAGATAAGGAAATTAAACCTTCTACATAAATTTTCTTATTTCTACCCTATATCCCAGTCACTTGAGCATTCGCCTGTCCTCCAGAATTGGGTTCTGCCCTCTGCCCTTGCCCTCGTTTCTTTGGGCAGTCCCTCGTGAAGTGCAACATTTCTCCACAGTTGAAGCAAGTGCCCTTCCTTTTTCTGCAATCCTTGTTCAGATGGGTCGAGCTTCCACAAGTAAAGCACTTCTTCTCCTTCTTATCTTCAGTCTTATCATCCTTCTTTTGCGTTTCCCTTTTGGGCCCTGCCTTCTTGTTCTGTGGTCTTTCAAGATTTTCGTCTTTCTTTTTACTTTTGGCTTCCTCTTCATGCATTAACGCCATGTCCGCCAATTTTTCGAAGGTTGCCCCATAGGAATGTTGGACATCACCAATCCGTGTAGCGGTTCATTCAGACCTTTAGCGAACCTTAGTGCCTTCTTATGTGGTGTATTTACCAATTTTAAGCCGAATCTTGCCAATTGATTAAACTTGTTGACGTACTCTCTTACTAATAAATTCCCCTGCTTCAACGCCAAGAACCTTTCTACGTATAGACTCTCTTCCGCTTGTGAGAGAAATTTCATCTCGAACCTATGCATGAAATCCATCCACTCTCTACCGGACACTCTCCATTTGTGACCTCCCACCAAAAAGAAGCTCCCTCTTTAAGCAACCATACCGCCAACTGTATCTTCTGCCTATTGTCCACCTCGAAGATAACGAACAAAACTTCAGTTTCTTTGAGCCAGTTCCTTGCTTCCACGAAGGATTTAGTTCCATTAAAGTTCTTCCCACCCATGGCTCGAAAGTCTCTACATATCTTCGAGAAAACATTCACGTGCGGAGGAGGAGGAACCGTTGCGGCTGGGGGAGTAGGGACGTTTGTTGGGCCCGCATCATTAGCCCTAGCTTCTAGGTACCTCCTGAACCAGCCAGGTATCGGTACGCCCTCCGGAAGGTTAAGATCCCCAGACATGCTGAAACGAAAGAAAAAGGAAAGATTCAAAACAAAGGATAGAAAGATAGGCTATGGCTTCGGATTTATGTTTTTCAAAGTAAACTCTACTTTTGAAAATAATTCCTTTTTAAAAACCTTTTTGAAAATAGTTTTCCAAAACATTTTATCAAATCCGGTAACCTTCAGCTCTGATACCAAGTGTAACACCCGACCTCCGTTAAGGTCACTCACAAAGGGAATGCCTTAATTTTGATGGAGCGTTTTAGTAGACAGAACAGAAATTTACAAGACAGATAAAAACAGTACTTGAAAAATTAATAACTTTATTACAATAGAAATCGAAGTAAGTTTGGTTACATCTTTTCAAATCACAATATCAGAATTCAAGTACAAAATATCATTCTTGTACAAAAGCCTTCAGAATGCATAGTTTTTAAAATCATAATCCCCAACATAAACTACAAGAGAAAGATAGAGCCAAGGCCAAGCGATACTTCAAGCAGAGAAAATCCGAATCAAGCTCCTATATTTCCACCCTAAAAACCTTGGGGGGGAGGGGGGGGACGAAAGAAAAGGGACGAAAACAAGCAAGGTCAGACATAAAGTATGGCAAGTCCAGTGACTTTCAGCATATGAACAGATAATAATATCATGACATGAAAATAAAGCTAGATAAGAGACAACATCAACATGAGTAACTGGTATACTTAAGCTAAACAGAAGAAACAGAATGATATAGCCCAAGTTATGCTTCTTACTTACATCTTACTTCTCTGCACTAATACTAGTATAACAGGATTTGGTGTTACCCTAATGTCTAAACTGAAACAGAAACGAAATAGAATAATCTATACAGAAACAGAATGCCAGTAATGGGCCTTTACCACCCCAACAGACAAAAGGTACACAAATGGAATCAGAGACGGAAACAGAATAATCCCTACGGAAACAGAATGTTAGAATTAGGTGTACACTAGTAAATGGGCCTTTACCACCCCAACAGACGGTACCACGCAGAAACAGACAGGTGTTACCACCCAACAAAAATAGACGGTACCCCAATGGAAACAGACATAACTAAGTGTACCCTAAATCTACCCCAAGCGATCGGCTCCCTAATACATAAATACCCTATGCCAGCCCCACAGAAGGGTGTATCACTCCCTAAAGTGGCAACCTTTGAATGACATAGACCTATTTACAGATGTCACGGCGTCTTACATCCTCATAGGTAGACCGGGATCCATGCATGCACATGACCCGGTTGGAACGCACCATCAACACCCCTCGCCATTATCAGAATGAACCGCTTATAATTAGTTCAGTAAGCGTGCCCGGACCCTACCTATTGTTGGGTCATAGTTTTGATACCAGAAAGGGTTACTGACTAATATGGGTCCCAAACAACAGATGACACAAGTATTTTCCCTCCTAACCTTGTGTCCCCAGACTAATGGATCAGATGTATAGTTTTAACAGACTTACAGATTGTCTAACTTTGTATTGGGCCTATAGATTCACGAAACATGTTTATTTGTTCATCAGTCCAGTTGGTTTGGCACTATCCACCCAACACGTTTTAGACATCATATTTATCTCAGATTTGCATTAATTAAATATTAATGTGCAGACCTCTCACATTAGGTCGGTAGCTTGTGGCCGCTGGATAAGCCGGGCGGTTCTGGGCAGACTTCTGCCACAAGTCAGACCTAACCTCGTGTCTAAGCATATTTTAGTTATGCTTACGACCTCTCACATTAGACTAGCAGTTTGCGGTCGCTGGTTAAGCCTGTTGGGTCCGGGCAGGCTTCTACCACAAACATGAGTCTAACCTCGTGTCTCAGCATTTTTATTACAACTAGTTTATTCCATTACAAATTATACAAATATCAGACTAATAATGTCAATTTAACAGATTTGACTTCTTTTCAAGTCACAGCAGATTAATCGAATTAACATGTTTTACTCAATCTTAGATCGAGCCACAAGTTACAACCATTCAGCTTTTTAACAGATTTAACAGATTTAGCAGCTTAGGCGATTCAACAGATATAGCAGATTAGGCAACTCAACAGATTTAGCAGATTAGGCATAATTAGCAGATTAGGCGATTCAACATATGTAACAGTTTAGGCAATTCAACATATTAAACAGGTAACAGATTTAATAGATTTAAACATTCCTTAAAGTCCTATTCACATATCTTGCCTAATTCATAAAGTAAGCCTAAACTTATATGCCCAAATTATGGTCATAATCCACCATATAACATATGCCCCAAATTTTAGTTAAACTTGCATAGTTCAGAATATTCTCCAAAAACCTTTCATATAAATTATGCCAAATATAGCCATGGATTACAATGCATGTCACATAACCAAAAACCCCCCATTTAGGTGTATTCACACTTAATAGTCATCAAATCTTAATATGGATCCTTACACCTAATTTATATGCAAATTAATTCTCCTTTTTTCCAAATTACAGACAATAATATATATAGTATGTCCAGATCTAGATCTTGAATTACAACTTGTACTATGCATCCAAATCAGTTACATGTTCACAGTTAAATTTTATGCCCCAAATCCCAAGTCATATGTCTAATATTCTTTATGCCTCAAAAATCAAGACATACGTTAAATACACCTTATGTTTTAAATACAACATGCCCAATTATATGCCTCAGATTTATGTTCTAAGTTACAACCTATGTTCTTTATGTTCTAAGTCACAATAATCCTTTCTTTCCAAGTCATGGATCGTCTTATGCAATATGCCTCAAATTTATGTCCAGAATTACAATATGCGTTGCATCTTCAAATTAATTACAAACCAATTTTGCCCAAATATGCCTCATTCAATATTCTTCCCAAATTTAGCGTTTATGCGTTCATCTCTTATGAGACTTTGCTCAGGCTCGTGGTAGCCTGGCTATCAAACAAAAAGTAAGAAAGGAGGAAGAAATACAGAACAAACAGAATAATAAAATAGAGGAACAGAATAGAAAAAGGGCATAATCTCAGATTCAGTTTTATAATGATGTCAAAATCATGATTAAACTTCATATCGAAAAATAATTGCACTTGCCTTGATTGGATTATAGAAGAAGAGTTGAAGCATTTCTCTTTTAATCTAATTCAGATTTGGAAGAAGATGCACTAGTTCTATATTTGATTCCAGTAGAGTAGCGATGCCATTATTTTATTTATTTATTTTTATTATCTCAGCGGCAGCATAAGGAGAGAAGAATGGTGTAAAGAGAATGGGGCTAGTGGGCTGTTTATATAGGATTAGGCGGGAGAATCTAGACTGAAAACGAGGTCAGATACATCAGAATGAACCCAGGCTCAAAGCTCGGTTCGGGCACCAGGTCGACCCCCAGGTCGACCATAGGGTCGACCTGATCCCTGGGAGGTCGATCATAGTGTCGACTCCCAGGTCGACCTGGTCTTGGGCAGGAAAATTCCTGCCCAGTCTGCTCTGGGGTTTGAATTCGAATTTCGAATTCGAATTTCGAGCTGCTTTCGATTCTGAAAATTCCTAAAACTTCGGAGGGTCTTATCTCCCTCATACGGACTCCGTTTTTTGAAAACTCAGACTCGTTTCCAAGCAGAATTTCGAGACGAACGCAATGGCGCAACCCGTTTTCCCTGATTCTTATTTTAAAATTTAATTCTGCCTCGAATTACGGTTTTAACATGTTACAAAAATACGGGTTGTTACACAAACCGTACAATTCACCCAACTCGCAATCCATCCTCTTGCCACGATACCAGGTACCTCACGCACCCTACTCAACGTCGGTTGACCCAAACGACTACCGTACTTTACCAAAGTTTGCTACTAGGTGCCGTTCGATCTCCTAAGTCATTATACAAACTCGAATTCATCAATTACTTCTTCAATCAACTCATAATCGCAACGCTAGAACCGCTGTACAAAATTTCAACATGAAAAAGGACCGTCGAACCCAACATAAAACACATCAACGCGAAGATCTCCTTACAGTGAATCCATAAACATATATTAAGTGATTTATGGCATTTGATTTCTTTTTATATGGATTTTTGAAGATCGATTTGGTTTTACTGTGAACAGTAATGTAGCGACTTGTATTTTGCGTTGACCAGATAGGCAATGAATTAGGTTTAAGTGAGGAAGGAAGTGGTATATATAACAAGATTTAAATATTCTTATATTTATTATTATAAAAATTTTTAAGCCATCATTGTTTGCATTCATGTTTGAAAATCCCCGTGATCACATACAATACCCAAAAATCATGAAATTGGGCATGCAGCTACAGTTCGACATTACGGACCAAAGAAACTGGATTCGTCGAATTCTGACTCCGTTTACTCACACAGCGTATTTTTAACCGTCAAAATATCGACTGTTTTTCACATTAAAAATCCTTACGGCCACATACTGACTCTAAAAGTCATGAAACTTGAAATCTAACAATAATTCAATATTACGGATCCAACAAAATTGGTTTCGTCAAAAAGGGAGTTCATTTGCAAAAGTGGCAATTTTTAAAGCTCTAAATAACCCCTATTTTAAATATAAATATATTTAAAAATAATTAAATTAAATATTTATAAATAAATATTATCGCATATATCTCCATACGATATCATACAGCTCCAAAATAATCATATCTGTATTTATAACTCGACATTTCAAATCCCAGTTAAATCGATATCCAATTTATATTAAAAATCCTTTTATATTATAAATATTTATTAAATATTCAATATTATTTAATTAAACCATTTTAAATCTCTAAACCATTATTTAAATAATTAAATAAATTATTTATAATACCGAAAAAATACGAGTCGTTACATGTATAATATTTTGATTAATTTTCATAAATCTAAAATGTCCAAAACAATATCTTGAGTTTGATAATAAAGATAAATTAATGCTTTAATAATTGCTATTTGAGCAATTTGATAGTTTAAAAATGATTCTATTTAAACATCGTCCATAATTTTAACCAAATATTTTGAAAATTAATTTAGTTTCAAATTAAGTAAATTAGAATATACATGCAAAAATATAAGGAGTGAATCTTAATTAGCTTAAAGCACACACTCGTAAAATGGTTGTATTTTTCTCACTTATAGCTTATGGATAAGATCATAGCTATTACTAGTAATAATTTTTAACTTATCAATTATAATTTTAAAATTGTTACTATTAATAATTCTTCATTTATAATTGCTGAATCTTGGTTTCAAAGCACGGAGCACTGATAGTTTATTGATTTATTTCCTTTTAAAACAAAGGGAAGAAATTTCATTTATAACCACAGTTTTGAAGGGTTTTTTATTATATAAAATTAACTATCACAATCAGTTCTCATTTTCCGCTCTTTTATATTCAAATCTGTTTTATTTTCTTCCATTTTTACGTTTGTGTCTCATCTAAGTTTTGTTTACAATTTGATTCTCATAGAGAACTGATGATTTGTTGATTTATTTCCTGTTATAACAAGAGGATAAAAAATTCATTTGTAATTTTGTAGACTTTGAATGGATTTCTTCATTAAATCAAATTAACTATCCCAATTGAATCTCATTTTTCACTTTTGAATATTCAGATCTATTTTATTTTCTTTCCTTTCAATATCTGCCTCTCATTTAAGGTTTGTTTACAATTTTATTCTACATTTACAATTGCTACTGTTTGGTTTCAGAGCATGCAGCGTTGATTATTTGTCTTTATTTCCTGTTATAACCAAGCAAAGAAATTTCATTTATAATTGTAGATTTGAATGTATTTTTTTATAAAGTACAACTATTTATTGCATATTAACTATCAAAAATTTGGAGTCACAAAACATGTAGTTCAATATTCGAAAAGCATAATATTAATTTGCACAATTTTTAGTTTTAAATGTATTTTAAACAATATAATATTAATATGCGTATTATCATAGCTCTAAATAATAGGACTTTGTCTTTATTTCCAGAAACTTCCTGCTAATCTAAATTTTTGGCTCCATCCAAGAATTTTTTCCCATTCCCGCTGTTAATTTATTAACTTCTCAATGCTCCTGCTATTCTATCGAAAACCCCTAATACTTAAAAATTTCCTCCAGATCTAAACTGGAATTGTTCAATCGTCGACCCAACCATCAAAATTCCATAGCTATCGCACCATTTCCACCGCTTCTTGTTATTCCTCCTCCAAGTCGTTGCCTACCGCTAACCTGACCAGCCACCGCCCACATTCTCTATTCCAATTTGGTGCCCTAATCGCAAGTCTGCCCTAGCCTCTACAAAATCGCCAACCAAGTTCCATCGATAATACAAATTGTATGGATGGATCTGAAACTATTTCTACCTCCATCGCCAACCCAATCTCCACCTTCGTTTTCAAATCTGATGCTCAGTATTTGGTGATGAAGCAGGCTTGCGTTCACGTATAGATTTGGTATGGGTGTATTGCATTTTTGTTTCTGCTATATATGAAGAATGTAAGAATTTGTATTCGATTTCAATGTTGAAAATTCTGCTTATTTAGAGTTATTACAAACAACTAAGTCAATATAAGAAGGAAGGAAATCTGCTTAAGTATTTACTAATATTTCTCCTTTTGGAATTTAATTGTTTGTTAAGAAGGTGCTTCTTGGTTTTATTTTCTTTTATGGCAGCTAAAAATGCTGGTTTTCCTACGTTGTCTAATTCAAAATTCAGCTTAATTGTGTGTCTGTTATCTTTTATATTTTCACCATTGTACTGATAAGACTTTAAGTTTAAGTGCTGATTTTTTTTGATGGATAGCAATATGTTCCTATGTGGCTACCTGAGTGCCAATGTTATTTATAATATTGCGATCAAAGTGATTATTGCGATTTGTTTACAATTTTGATGTCTCTGTTCGATCTGGTTTTCATTCTTATTATGGTTTCCTTTTCATAAATTTCCTTTAGTGTTATCACAGTGTGATGATGTGCTCTATGTTCGAGTAACCAAACAAAGTTTAATAAAACAGTTCTTTTGATGTCTTGCTAAGTAAATGTAGACTTTGGAGTCAATGGATAACTCTGAATTCTTGTTTTAAAAAAGCTATTGCATCAAAAGAACCATGAAAAATGGACCAACGAATATAATGAAGAAACTTCTATAAATGATGTCTTTAGCACTATGCCTGCTTGTTATTAATTTTTTGTAGTATTAACTATTTACTATATGCATCATTTTTCATTCATACATTTTAACCAATAATTTACGTTTTAAGTGCTACTTTGCTTTACCTGATTTGTTATTTTGTTTGTGTTGAGTACTGTTACTTTTTTAGAAACATAGTTGGTAAGTGAGGTGAGAGACTAACCAGTTGAGTGCTTCTTAGGAAGCAATTTGTCTCTTCAAGACACTGGTCGGTACTTTCATATTCCTTTTGCTGATGGGTATTTCGAGGTTATGTGATCAGGTAAGTGTCTTATTGTTGCTTCTATTGTTGTTACTATTTTTTTTAAACACATAGCTTGTAGGATTCATGCTGAGCAATGAAATGTTGTTTAGATCTAAAGTTAGGCTATTGCTTTCAAGGTAGACTTATCATCCTTGGAAGCAAAAAGAAAATTTTGTACAAATAACTGAAACAGTGTATGTACAACCTTACAAGCTTATTTGATACCTTTGTGGTTGTTAATCACCTCTAGCTTGAGATCTCAACGAACACCTTGCAGATGACAGAAAGATATGACATTTAAAATTTGAACCATGATAGCCTTTGCATCCTCTTTAGAATATTAACATCCCCTGTAATTGAAATATGTAGTAATTTATTTGCAAATTAAGCAAGCTTCATTCACTGCTATTATTATATTCAAATTTAAATGTGTTGGTTGAGCATGTTATTTGCGATCAAGTTTTTGGAGCAATGCAATGACAAGTTGAACATGTTATATGCGATCAAGTTTTAGGAGCAATACGATGATAAGAAATCTTTAGGGTGCTGTTTATGGAATCGGTTTAGGATAGAATAAGTATTTGATCAAATTAGATTCAGTTTAGGATCTTTAGATTTATTGCAATATTAATTGCCATAAAAATTAAATATTAATTGCCATAAATATTCAGTATTTAATTAGAATGTTAAACGTTTCATGTTAGCATAATAGTTATTTAGAAAATTATTAATGAGCCAAAGCATCATGAATTCATTCTCGTGCTTTAAAAAGAAACTTCTAATGTAAGGATACTAGGATAGCACCATTATGTTTTAATTTGGTCAGATACTGACCATTTATTCATCATCAAATTTTTTGTTGACAATCCATAATTCTTTTAACTAACGATACGTATTATGTATCAACTTTTCCTAAACTATGTTGCAAATATATCTAGATTAGATAAGTACCCAAGCCTTCTCATGTTTCTCAGTCCTAGTCCTCCTTTTGCTTTGATTTTAAACGAAGTTTGCTAATTAACTTTGTTATGTTTTCATTGCCACAGAAAATTAGCGTAGATTTGAACCATTTTATGGATGATAACCTTGGGCACTTGCTAATTAACTGAGTTTCTTGCACAATTGTTGAATGTTTTGCAAGTAAATCAGTCTTTATGATGATTTCTATTTTTTCATGTAAAAATGATTGCATTTATATTTTTTCGGTACTTATGCATGAGGATGAAAAAAACAGAATTTGGAATGTAACGGCAACGAGGAAGCGAACATGTTAATTGATAAAATCCTGGATTTCTCATGACTTCGTCATCGTCATCTTAGTAATCTGGTAGGGTACGTATGTTAGACTTATTTTGTGTAAATATGAAATTATGTGTTTTTAGTATGGTTATGAATGATATGTGTTTGTATTTGGGATAATGTTAGCACCAACTGAATAGTTTTGTTGTTCATAATTCAGCTTGGTGTGTTAATTGATGAAGGATTATGGATGTTGTGGTTTTTTTCTATGTGATTATGAATGTTCTTTTTAGTTTTAAATTAATGTTGTTGGCTAGTTTATCATTTTTTTAATATGTTATTTATTTTAGTGTTCACAATTGAATGATGTTAGTTCAATATATGTATGTATGTATACGAATATATATATATATATATACACATATATATATATATATATATATATATATATATATATGCAGATCAGAAGGGGAATAGCGGCGGATTAGGTTAAGTTTACCTCAATGTAATTTCCGTCGCTAATCCTTTGCTGAATTATAAGGTTTTCCAACAAAAAAAAGCCAGATTTTTTTGTCAAAACTTTTTATCGCTAATCCCTTGGTAATTAGTAAGGGTTTACCAACTCCTTTTGTGAATAATATTTTATTTGAAATTAATTATCTATCGGTAAATAGTCGGTATATAAATTAAAATTAAATTAATAAATAAAATTTTGTTTTTATTAAATAATTAGGAAAATGACGAAAAAATGTCGGAAAACTCATGCTTTATTCTGTTGCAAAATCTGACACAGATACCGTCATGGTTTTTACCGACCACACCGTTATGTAGCAAATCCGTCGCTAAGGCCTGTTTAGCGACGGATTAGAAGCAGATTCTTCCGCTGCTAAATACAGTTTTTCTTGTAGTGAGTATGTTACGAGGAGGGAGTCAGAATATAAGATCTGGTGAGAGGAAAAATTATACATTTTGAAATAACCCTACATATGTTGTTTGTTACATTTTCTTAATTATTAGGTTATTTGGGTTAACAACGCTCTAGGCTCTGCACATACATCGCAGCCATTTACTCCCAATTTAATCAAACCTAATATAACATATATAGCTATACCCAACATCTCAAAGTACTCTCCATAATACCCTCCTCATACGGTCTCCGCCATCATACCATGGAAGTATGAACAACCTCTATTCTAGCCAAACCGTATACTGAAATCTATAACGTTATACCAAGTAATCACACAAAACCACCATCGCTATGCCACATAAGCGTACGGATCCTCGTATCTGAACTCCTCTACCGAATCACGTCTCAACAAAGAGTAATGCCTTAACGTCTACAATACACCACCTAGTGCGTGTATCTAGACCCGTGCATGAACGTGCTACCTACTATAACATGAGTCCCATAACAGGGATGCATGCAATGCATGGAACTCGGTCGGGAGCATTAGATATCTATAAAGGACAACTTCTTTAGGCCAATAATACCGATATCCACATATGGCATGTCTCTTTTCACAGTGGATATGGCCACACTATGATGACCACCCACAATTTCTACACTTAACAAAGGAAATAGTGCACTAAAAGACGTGATAGGAAGCTATGGACGATCATCAGGGTAGAAAATATGCACGGAACCTGTCGTATAACTCACAACGCAAGGGTAAAGTATAATAGAACATATACAACATGCTATATTAAGGAAGCATAATTGCATGAAAATTTAAACTTCTATATCACTAAAGAATATCCATAACAACTTTGGACTACATCAATAAACTCTGTACAAAAGACCTCATTACAACACTCAGAGGATACATCGAACAGCGGAAAAACACATATACTAGATAGTAAATACTAATATGGAAGCCTCTTGCTCATCGTTGCTCAGCAGCATCGTCCTCATCAAGATATCACTTGTTACCTGCTACTCAGTCTGTCCATCCAAAACCTGATGAACAACCTAAGGTAATAAGAGGGAGATATAAAACCTTGAGTCAGACAACAGTATTAGTGAGTGATAAAACAACTAACTAACATCATCAATTAAGTATAGGAGAATAGGTAAATTAATAAACCAATCAACCAACACACTCGAGAAGAACTCAAACCCATTTTCCCCACTTCTAACAGTGATAGCCTTTACAACAATCGATTAGAAACAACAATACATTCATGGTAGCCAGTTATCAAGCGTAGAACATTCTAACCTATATCGACATCTCCCAAGCATTAGCACCCAAGAGATGTCTCCTTCAACGGCGAATAATCTACATGAGACGATACAAGAAAAACAACCTGTAACACCATGCATTTTTAATATAATTAATAATGTAAATATATATATATATATATATATATGCATAGATAGGAGAATATGGTGATGTACAATGGAAATTAATTAATACATGAAAGAAAAAGGAAAGATTAATTCAATACCAATGTGTGTAACGAAAAAGACAATAAAATAAGGATACTTAATTTAAATATTAGGAATTAAGTAAAACGGACAATACCATTGCATTCGTCTCGGAATTCTACATGGAATATAGTCCAAGTTTTCGAAAATCGGATTCAGTATGAAGGAGTTATGACCTTTCGAAGTTTCATGCTCAAACAGAAAAAAAAACGTACGTACCCAGGTCGACCATGGTGTCGACCTACCCCTTTGGGAGGTCGACCTATCTTGACCTGGGACGAGAATTTCGGTACAGAAGCGGGCCGAGTTCATTTTGAGCACCTGGACGCGATTTCTGGCCACATACGTTGATCTAAACCTATATAAACAACCCCTAGGCCTCATATTTTCTCCGCACAACTCTCTAATGCTTCTATGCTGCTCCTTTCTTCTTCTTCTCCCCTAGATCTTAGATCTATCTTCTCTCCACTCTCTCTATATAATTTTATTCCTTAATTAAAAATAATTAGATTTAGGAATTCAACTACCGTGAATAAAACAAAGGAGAGATTCAGATCTAAAGTACTGCGCAAGAACATAAAAGAGATTCAGATCTGTAATTCAAGCTACGCAACAAAAAGGAGGAAAATCAATCAAAGATTTATCTAATCCATGAATTGAAGAAGAAAATCAAATATTTACAAATTGGAGCGCAAAAACACTGTGAGTGGGATTACAATACACTTCATGCATAATAGTATTATTATCGTTCGTCATTCCTCTGTTAAAATTCATGTTGCAATTTAAAATAATCTTTGTATGCTTAATCTATTCCTCTTCCCTATTCTTCCTTTTTATTTTTGAAACTTTGGCTACCATCGAGCCAAGGTCGTCAGCGTGTAAATTATTGTTAATTCGGAAGATCTTGAGATTTAATCAATGAATTAGGAAATTTAGGTAAAAAGATTATTTCACGAATGGTTGTATAAGCAAAGTTGAAATAGGTTAAGTAGCACTTGACATATGAATAAACTTAACCAACATATGAGGAATGATAGTAACAGGTTAGGAACACATGTATGGAAAAATTAGAATAATAGGTATAGCCTATTAATGGGAATATAAGCATGAACATAAATTTGGGTTTTTGGGTAAAGCTTGAATTTGAGACTTGGAAATTGGATATGCTGTTAAGATCCTAGAAACATAATTAAAAATGGAATATGTTGGACAAACCATGTTTTTATGTAATTATGGAACTCGACACATGACATGAAATTGACACTATTGGCATAACTTGAACATGAACATGATTTGGAATTGATAATTGATATATGACATCTAGAATAAACACGAACATGCTTGTGAATTGATAATTGACATCTAGAATGGACATGAACTAAACATGAAACATGGTTAAATCGAGGTTAGAATGAGTTTGCGGTGTAATCCTTCCCGGAACCGCCCGGTACATCCAGTGACCGCAAACAATAGGTTCTAATGTGAGAAGTTAGTCATATCGTGCTCGAAACCCGAGGTTAGATTGAGTTGTGGTGTAATCCTACCCGAAACCAACCGGCACATCCAGTGACCGCAACAATAGGTCTAATGTGAGAGGTTGGGCATTAATAATTAATTAATGCTAATGACACATGCTAGTATGGTAAGGTTAAGTCAACATGAAATACTAGCCAACACTTAACCAATTTGACATGATATATGGGTGGGTTAATTCAATGTGAACCGCTAGATAACACTTAACCTGAAACACCCCACCTCCGTTAAGGTCACTCTTAAAAGGGAATGCCTTAACTTCGGTGGAGCATTATAGGTAAAAGATGCAGATAAATTACAAGACAGACAAATAAAGCAGTAGAAAATAAAGTCATTTTATTAACAATGTGGTTCAGTCAAGATTTTACAACGATTTCCTCAATCATACTTAAATGTAATACATAGAACTTCTGTCTTGATCTAAAAACTTCCAAGAATAGAAGAAGCATAAAAATAATGATATTCCCCGATAAAGCATGAACCAGCCATAGCAGTGGAAGAGAGAGAGAGAGTCCAAAGCGATACACCAACTAATCTTCAAGCTTGGAAAGAGAAGAGGTCCAAGTTAGGCTAAGCTATTCCCTCCCTGACTACCGGGGGGAAATGGAAGAAAAGAGGCGAAAAACAAACTAGGTCAGACATAAGCCTGGTAAGTCCAGTGATCTTTCAGCATGCAAACAAGATAAAGGATCACGACATGAATAAACCGAAAATAGGACAATACCATAAAAACAAGGTAACTAAAGACAAGATAAGTGCAAGGTGAACTGAATGCGCTTCCACTTTTTCTCTGCTTCGCTACTACTATGTTAATATGATTTCTATATTTATCTCTCCACCACCTAACTAGTGTCCCAACTAGTAATCTGTATAAAATGATTATCGTGAACCCAACCCCCGTAATTGTGGTAGCCTTCAGGTGTACATCTATCATGAGGATTCCACCTCAGTCAGCCTAATTTCCATGAACATGTTAGATGTACCCTTACTACCCTATCGATCGGCTCCCTACTT
Source organism: Allium sativum (assembly GCA_030737875.1). NCBI lineage: Eukaryota > Viridiplantae > Streptophyta > Magnoliopsida > Asparagales > Amaryllidaceae > Allium > Allium sativum. The sequence goes on from CM060919.1 coordinate 369,611,113, forward strand.
GTATTCATGTTCCATGTGTCTGTGCCAATCGGCCCTCTCTTGCGTGTATATACCCTGTGCTAGTCTGTAACACCCCGTGTATTCTATAACAGTGAAATTCAAAAATTAAAGTATAACTAATTTCAAATCAAAGAATTAAGGGAAACAGGATACGCCATTGCGCTCGTCTCGGAATTCTGCTTGAGATAGAGTCCGAGTTTGCGTAAAACGGACTCCGTATGAAGGAGTTATGGCCTCCGGAAGTTTCAGAATTCAGTTTAAAATTTAAAACAGACCAAAACAGCTCAGATAAACTAATTCAAATTCAAAAATTGGGCCCAATTGGCCAGGGCGGGAAAATTCCTGCCCAAGGCACCCAGGTCGACTTGGCAGTCGACCTGGGGCTAGCCAGGTCGACTGGGCAGTCGACCTGGGTAACCCGTGTCGACTGCCAAGTCGACACGGTGTCGACTGGGGTGTCGACCTGGCTCAGGGGCCAGGTCGAACCCAGCCCACCCTGGCTGGCCTAGTCTGTGTTTGGTCGATTTTCCGAGCCTTGCCTTGTCACTAAGGCTAGGTGTCAGCTCCTGGTTGGTCCCTCCTTTGAACGAACGGCTATTATTAAACCAAGCTTCATCGACGGTCTAAATCAACTCACAAACTCTATAAAAAGGACCTAAGACTAACCCTAATTCACACAAACTAAAATGGAGATGAGACCATCATGCTGCGGAGGAGAGACTAAGGATAGCCGTCAGAAATTGGGAGACAATTAGGAGATAAATCAAAAGCTTAAAGCAACGTTAATTGAATCAAAGCAACACCTACAACAAAGGATAGCATCTCCAAATTCAGAATTCAGATTCCTGAATTGAAGATTCGTCATACGTTGTAAGTAGAGTGCTATTCCGATGTGAATAATTAATTGCATTTGATTTGTGTAAAATGCGAAATGGAATTGTGGCGATAATAATCTATATTTGTATTTTTTTTTGATTCTAAACGATTTGGGAATGTTATGGTATTCGATTGGACATATGCAAGTATGTGATTTGCGTTGGAAGTTAACAACGAAATGGAATTGTGGCGATAATAATCTATACTTGTATGTTATTTTGATTCTAAACGATTTGGAAATGTTATGATATACGATTGGATTCATACAAGTATATGATTTATGTTGACAACCATATGTTGTGAAATTTTAATTGGGATTCATGTAAGTATATGATTCATTATTATGCTGATATGATGTACATACTTTTATGATCACTTTTAGTATGTAATTGGATACGACTAAGTACTATAGTCTATATGAATCTATGTTGGAATTAGCAAATCATACTTTTGTATTAGAAACAAAAGTAAACACCTTTATGAACATGACTAAACTATGTTTGGTATTATGCCTAGTTGAAACATGTTTTAGGCCTAAGTTGTTATCAAAACCATATGGTGATATATGTGACACAATTAAGTTAGATTTACATCCCAATTGCAAGTTTACAATGATTCATGTTTAAGTATTATTTATGCCATGATTACATGAATAGAATGATTCATGTTTAAGTATTATTTATGCCATGATTACATGAATAGAATGATTCATGTTTAAGTATTATTTATGCCATGATTATATGAATAGAACGATTCATGTTTAAGTATTGTTTATGCCATAATCATATGAATAGAATGATTCATGTTTAAGTATTGTTTATGCCATGATTATATGAATAAAATGATTCATGTTATGCCATGATTATATGCTGTTACAATTACAAGTTAACATATGCCTACTTTATGTTAATTGAATCGTTATGTTGCAAGTTCATGCGTTCACACTCCCCTTTTTGTGTCACATCATAAACATCATGTTATAAGCCTCCCCATTTCATATGGCTAAGTTGGGTTTAAATATTAAACCCAACACATCTTACATTGTAGCGAACGTGTAAAACGGGGGTAATGACGTTTGGGTTAAAATATAGAACATATGCGTTGGCATGTTTGACGCATGCCAACAACCTTGAAAAAAACAATTAAGTGGCATAAATAAATTTTAACCAATAAAGATAAATTTGAATAATGGGCCGAAAATATTTACATATAAAAAGAAAAGAGACAAAATATGTAAATGTAGAAAATACGATGTGTTTAACCCGAGGTTGGATTGAGTTGTGATGTAAACCTGCCCGGAACCGCCCGGCTGTCCAGTAGTCACAACAATACCTATCCAATGTGGGTGGTTAAACACAGAGCCCAATAAGGACCCGAGGTTAGACTGAGTTGTGGCGTAAGACTGCCCGGACCCAACCGACAACAGGCAGCCACAACAATACCTGTCTAATGTGAGAGGTTGAGGCTTTAATAAGACAATTAAGGCTGAGTCAGGATTGATAGGATTAAGTAAATTATATTAATACTTAATCAAAATGGAACATGCTAAACTAAACAGACTGATTGGGGGTTAGGTTTATTAAACACTTAACCAACTTAGCATGTTGGCTAGAAATAGAAAACCTAGTAGCGGGGGACCCTTTTCAGCAGTAACCCTACAAGGTGTATCAGGATACCCTGAACTAGGCAGGGCGGGGCACGATTACTGGGCTGACTGTAAGAGGTCAAATCGACGGCGGTGGTGCAGCAGTGTAGGTTCTAACGGGGTGCGGGCGTGCACACACTCCGGCGCAGAAAAATAAGGCACTGGGCACCAGTAGTATACCTGTGCATTCTAGAATTGTGTCGGGCCGCCACCATGGGACTTGATACACCCCATGGTGGGACCAGCATAGGTAACTACAACATCGGGGGTCGTAAGACACATGTAACTATGCGAGTAGGAGCCGATCATCAGAAATGGATCACTTCACCCTGGTCATGGGGTGCCTGTTGGGAACTAGTTTATATGGGTACAGAGATTAATATGGGGTACGATAGTATATTCGACCCTAGACAACTTAACTTAGTTTATGGTGCTTTCCCATTTCCAGTTTATGCTTATCATACCCAGTTCTTTATTCATAGACTGAATAGTCCTAGACTTACTCAGGCTTTATGTCTGACTCTACTTTTCTTTCATCTTCTTTTCTTCCGTTCCCCCCCAGGTCCACAGGGAGGGAATACCGCAGCTTGACCAGCTTTCACATCCAGCTTGAAGAGAAAGAATGTATTGCTTGGACCTTTTTCCGTTTTGGGCTATGGCTTTGGGCAGCAATTATGGGACTTTTGTAGTTTATTTATGTTTTCTTTATGCTTCTTTAATAATGTAATCAAGACAGTAATGAAGATGTTATGTTTTTGGAAGAATTGTAAGACAAGTATGGCATGTTTTTGTGAACACGTATTTTGATGAAATAAAAGATGTTGTTGTTTTTCCGCTGTTCAAAAATATGTGTTCTTATATCTGTCTTGTATATCTATGATTTATACTTATAAACCTACACCAAAATTAGGGCATTCCCTTTGAGAGTGACCCTAACGGAGGTGGGGTGTTTCACTTGGTATCAGAGCATAGGTTTACCAGATAAGATAAAAAGTTTTGAAAATTTATTTTCAAAAAGGAAATTTAAAGAAGCATTTTTAAGATAAAATATTATTTTATTTTAAAAGGCAAAGTCCCCCAAAGCCATAGGTACTATCTCTTATCCTTCGTTTTGAATCTATCCTTTTTGTTCCAGCATGTCCGAAGAACTTAACTTGCCAGAGGGTGTACCAATACCTGGTTGGTTTAGACGGTTCGTAGAAGTAAGGGCCACTCAGCCAGGTCCTACCGTTCCTCCTCCCCCAGCTGCAGGAAATCATCCAGCTGCAGCAGCACCTCTTCCTCCACCTCCTCCACGGGGAAAAACTTTTGCTAAGATATGTAAAGATTTTAAAGCTATGGGAGGAAAGGATTTTCATGGAACTGAGTCCTTCGTGGCAGCTAGAAATTGGCTGAAAGAAACCGAGGACTTATTCGTCATCTTTGAGGTAGAAGATAGGCAGAAAGTACAACTGGCAGTATGGCTACTAAAAGGTGAGGCTTCCTACTGATGGGAAGTCACCAATGCAGAAAGACCAGTGGAAACATGGGAGGACTTTAGGGCAAGGTTTGAGGCTAAATTTCTCTCAGACGCGGAAAGGAGTTTGCAGTTGGAAAAATTCTTATTTCTTAAGCAAGGGAACAAGACAGTCAAAGAGTATGTTAATCAGTTCGATGAGCTAGCTAGGTTTGGACTGGACCTAGTCAACACCCCACACAAGAAGGCTCTCCGTTTTGTCAAAGGGTTGAATGAGCCATTACACAGTTTGGCCATGACCCATATACCCATGGGAGCTACATATGAAAGGCTAGTACAGATGGCATTGCTGAACGAAGAGGATAAGGGCAAGAAGGAGACAAAGGCAGAAAGCTCTCAAGGGAAGAAAGAGGGTTTACAGCCTAAGAAGACAGACTTTAAGAAGGGCGGGAAAGACAACAAAGAGAAGAGGAAGTGTAATTTCTGTGGCAAAGTGGGGCACTTAGTGAAAGATTGCCGGAAAAAGAAGGCCAAGATGAATGGTGGGTGCTTTTCTTGCGGTGAGACAGGCCACATGGCTAAGGACAGCCCAAAGAAACGAGGACAGGGACAGAGGGCTGGATCCACCTCAGGGGCACAGGTTCATGTGCTAGAGGCGCCACCTCTGCAACAGCGAGGTATAAATACTTCTGTAGAAAGTGTAGTTTATCTTTATGATCACCCCGTTCGCACTTTATTTGATTCTGGCGCATCACACTCCTTTATCTCGTCTGCTTTAGTAGAATCTCTGCACCTAGAAACTAGTATGGTAGAGGACCCCTTAATTGTTTCAAAACCAATTGGGGGCCCGACTCATTTGTCTATGATCTGTGTGGGATTGAAAATTTCTATTCTAAGCGTAGAATTTAAATGTAGTGCCTTTGTTTTGGGATTTTCGGGATATGGTTTGATTTTGGGCATGGACTGGCTATCCAGTAATGGGGCCATCCTTGATTGTGAGAAAAGGGTTGTTAGGCTCCTGGCCCAGCTCGGTAACACTTTGGAAATTTCTTGTAATCCCTCGTATGCGGTTATGCTTAGTTATCTTGAATCGCTAGATGCCTCTGTTGAAAATTTGCAATTAGTTAGAGTGGTCCGGGAATATCCGGATGTCTTCGAAGAGGTGAAGGGCTTGCCTCCGAAGCGGGAGATAGACTTCCGCATATATCTTGTAGATAATGCAAAGCCCGTTGCATTGCCCGTTAGACACATGGCTCCACGGGAAAGGAAAGAGCTCAGTAAACAGATTAAAGAGCTTCTAGAGAAGGGGTTCATTAGAAGGAGCATCTCAGAATGGGGCGCTCCAGTGGTGTTCGCTACAAAGGCGGATGGTTCACTCCGTCTCTGTGTTGACTATAGGGAGCTCAACAAGCTAACGAAAAAGAATAGGCACCCTCTTCCCAGAATTGACGATCTGTTTGATCAACTTGTAGGAGCGTTTGTTTTCTCCCAACTCGATTTAGCGACCGGTTTTCATCAGCTAAGGGTGGCTGAAGATAGCATCGATAAAACGGCATTCAGAACCCCAGACGGCTTCTTTGAATGGCTTGTCATGCCTTTCGGCTTGACAAACGCACCAGCTTACTTCGTGGACTTGATGAGTAGGGTGTTCAGAGATTTCTTCAATAAGTTCGTAGTGGTTTTCGTAGACGATATCTTGATCTTCTCAAAGAGTGAAGAGGAACATGCCCAGCACTTAAAGGAAATCATGGAAACTCTGCGAGTCCATCAGCTAAAAGCCAAATTCTCCAAATGCCACTTTTGGAGAGAGGAAGTTGTAACGACCCAGAAAATCTGAACCAATTTAAAATTTTTGAATTGGCTAAAATAATGGATTTTAAATATTTAAAATAAATATTTTAAATAATGGCGAGGAAAACTAAGTTTGAATCGACGATTGAAAACGAATATAATTAATTATAATTATATATAGAATTGAAAATGGCGCGGTAGTTCGATAATTCGATTTCAAACTTCAATTGAATATACCGGGTGCAAAACAATCCGGATTTTAGAGAAACCAAAAACATTAGAATCTGTTAGTGAATATCTTTCTAATGAATCCGACCAATCGAAGTTTGGTAGCGGGAATCAAAAGATATGTCCAGTTGAAAATTCTGAATAGTCGCTATGGAATTCAGGCCCTTAAAAATGGACATTTTGCAAATGACCTCGGATTTCGACGAAACCACTTTTGTTGGATCCGCAGTGTCAAGTTATTGCTAGGTTTCAAATTTCATAATTTTTCGAATTAATATGTGAGCGTGGCAAAAGAAAACGCGTTTGACCAGTTTCAGTTGATTTTAATTGACTGGAAATTGGCCATTTTTCAAACGGTCTCAGAATTCGACGAAACTAGTTTTGTTAGGACCGTATCGTCAATACGAAGCTAGAAAATATTTTTCTGGAATTTTTCTAGTTAGTATGTGACCCCGGTAATTTGAAATGTGCGTTTAAAATTCAATATAGTGATTTAAATGAAAATTCAAAAGGAAACTGATTGCAACGATCAAATCAGCTTGCGATACATATCCCATTGTGTTCGGAATGGGGGCAATTAGCTAGGAACGACAGTCGTTGGACTTGAATTGAAGTTCGAAATAAAAACTTACTTTTTGAAATCAAATGGAATAAAATAATAATAATAAAATATTAAACCCCTTTTATTTTTCTCCCCTTAAGCCCCTCCCTTCCTACCCGTTGACCTCATATCTGTAAAAAGAAAAAAAACCTAAGTCTAAATCGCGCCACCGTTCGCCATCGCCACCCCCTCTCCTTTGCCACAGCCGACGCCACCACACTCCGACCCTCCCCATCGCCCTTCGCCTCAGTTCTCCTTCCACACCTAGATCGACGAAGACCGAGCCCCCCTGAAGCCTCGACGCCACCGCCGACCGCACCACTGCTCCGCCACCGCCGACCGCACCACTGCTCCGCCTCCTGCCGCCGAGCCTGGCCGTCATTCTCCCCCCCTTCTTCGCAGGTAAATTGTTTTTTTATTTTATTTTCATCTGAAGATTTCGTTTTTAATAGATTTAAAAACTGATGTTTTAAAATGATTGAAAACTGATTTTTGTTAAAGAATAAAACTGATTTTGTTAAAAGAATAAAACTGATTTTTTGTTAAAGAATAAAACTGAATTTTAAAAAAGAATAAAACTGAATTTTAAAAAGAATAAAACTGAATTTTAAAAAAAGAATAAAACTGATTTTAAAAGCATTTTTAAAACTGATTTTATAAAGATTTTTAGACTGATTTTTTTTAAAAAAGGATTTCAAAACTGATTTTAAGTTAAAACGAAAAAAGATTTGAACTTTAGAAAGAAAAATCAGATTTTTATATATTGAAAGTCGAAGTAAAAATCATATTTTTATATATTGAATAGCATAGTAAAAATTCGATTTTTACATGTGTAGAGAATACGGGCGAAAGCGACAAGAAGGCGAAATAGGCGAAGATTTCTATTAAGAAGAGTCTTGGAGTTGGATAGCTATTGGTGAGATTTTTGATTTAAAAATATATATATGTGTGTGAAATGAAAGTGAATTGCTATATATAAATATCTATATATATATATATATATATATATATATATATATATATATATACGCCCCTCGTCCACAAACCATGGACGATATTTATTGGTTGAAATTGTTGTGAAAATGGATTGATAGCGAATGATTGTTTGGGATTGTTTGTGATTGATATTGGTTGATTGCGGTTGAAAAATACCCGTTTGTGGTTGAAAAATATTTGGTTGAAACCACATAGGATTAGTTTGTGGAAATGAAATAAATATATACATGCCGCCTGCATGCGAACTAGATGCATGAACCCCATTGTCAAAAACCGCGAGGTTTTAAGGTAGAGCGAGGAGCCGTACTAGGGACGGTCCCGGTGTAACTACCCTGCCGTTATGCTGCCGAAATTTTGAATAATATTTGTGTGTTTGAATTATTTTCATATGCTTAAACTATATTTATTCATTGTATAGAAAATATTCATGTGTTGAATTGATATTCATTCGTTGTTTAGAAATTCATGTGTTGAATGGTATTCATATTTTGAAATAAATTGTTCGATAATAAAATTCACATTTTTATCTATATATAGAAACTACTGAAAACATTCATGTGTTGAATTGATATTCATTCGTTGTTTAGAAATTCATGTGTTGAATGGTATTCATATTTTGAAATAAATTGTTCGATAATAAAAATCACATTTTTATCTATATATAGAAACTATAGAAAACATTCATGTGTTGAATTGATATTCATTCGTTGTTTAGAAATTCATGTGTTGAATGGTATTCATATTTTGAAATAAATTGTTCGATAATAAAAATCACATTTTTATCTATATATAGAAACTATAGAAAACATTCATGTGTTGAATTGATATTCATTCGTTGTTTAGAAATTCATGTGTTGAATGGTATTCATATTTTGAAATAAATTGTTCGATAATAAAAATCACATTTTTATCTATATATAGAAACTATAGAAAACATTCATGTGTTGAATTGATATTCATTCGTTGTTTAGAAATTCATGTGTTGAATGGTATTCATATTTTGAAATAAATTGTTAGATAGTAAAAATCACCTTTTATCGACTATATGAACTATATAGAAAAATAGTGTTTTGAAACGAATCGTTTTACAATAAAAATCACATTTTTATTGTATGCATAAATTGTTGAAATGTGAAGTGTTAAAAATAGCCACTTGTTCAAAATAAACATATATGAGTTGAAATATTCATTAATTAGCTAATGAAATGATTTGCACCTATTTATGTAACATTAGAATGAATGGAGTTTTTAAACCAAATAGAAATCAAATATGAAGTCGAATAGAAATTGATAAATGATAAGAACTGTATATATATGTACATGCAATATTCATTGAACAGGTTATAGCAAAGGGGCTAGAGAAGAGGAATAAAATTTTGTGCCCGACAAATAGGTACACATTTACTGATTTGTTTGGGTGATGATTTTGAGCCTGTTGGCTAGCCGCTTGGCTTTTTCTTTTTCTTTTTGAGATTAGAAGGACCGGGACGCTATTTGCGATTTCCCGATGCTCCCGGTGCAGGGGAGGTTATGGCGAAATTTTTCCAAAATTTAAGGCGTTAGAAAAATATTTGAAGTGAAAACGATATTGAAATTGTTGAATGAACTATATTTATATAAATATATAAATATAAATAAAATTAAAACGAAACGAGGCCGTGCAGTTCGTATTTCGAAACCGTGATTTCAAACGACTAGTACGGGAGATCCGACCATTGGATTTTCCCGAAACCTCAACCGTCGGGTTCGCCTTGGAATAATCTTTCCAACGGCACCAACCTTGTAAAAATCCAACGGTTGGATTGTCTGGAATGTTTAAATCAAATTTGATGAAAAACAGCGCCAGAAGCGATTATATTTATATATATAAATATAATTATATATTAAATCGAATAACGACGCTGCAGTTCGTATTTTGAAATCGAAACTTCAAACGATTGTACCGGGAGATCCGACCGTCGGATTTTCCCGAAACTGGAACCGTTGGGTTCGTTTTGAAAAGACCTTTCTAATGATGTAAATTTTGTGAAGATCCAACGGTTAGATTTTCAGATATGTGTAAATCAAATCTGAAGAAAAACAGCGCCACGGCCACGTTATGGCCCGAAACGTCGTTTTGAATATATTAGCTATTTTAAAATAAATAAAAATAGCGATAAATAGTTATAAAATATCATAGGCGATATGGAATGGAAATAAACTAAAATTTGCTTGATTTGTGTGGCTTTTGATGGTTGAATGTGTTTGGTGTGAAAATTACATTAAAGAACACAATTGGTGTTGTCGAATAATTTAACCATTGAAATAAATCGACTTGAAATTCTAAATATACGTGAATTATTTGAAAAGGCCGAGTTAATTCTCATTTCGAATAATTGACCGACGATTGAAATTCGAAGATGAAGACGGTGGTCGAAGACCGGAGATCTTCACCTCGTTTGGATGGTAACCGAGGTCCTGATTGGGAGGCATCCCGAAATATGGATAATGAGTGGTGATCGTCCAGACGTACGTGGTGATCGATGGGTTTGCGAGGTATTTAGTGCCTCCGGTTTCGTTCAGACCCAGAACGGACTTGTAAATGGACTGTGTGTCTGACATAGGATTTATTCTGTGTGGCATGCTAAGATGCAGTGATCAGGGCTTCTGTTGAAAAGCAAAGTCTTGTGGTGATGATCAAAGCACCGCCTGTGTGGCGTAGCTTTGTGTATAACGTGAATTCGCGAGCCTCACACCCCGGTATGAACCTAAAACGGGAGAAGGACCTCAGGGAGGGCCTACGTTTCCTCCTAGCTAAAAGTGGCGTCAGTGGTTTTACACGCCCTGACGAGTTTGACTTATGTGGTTGTTGCTGTTGCGAGGCGCCTCGGTTAGATCGGACGATCCGGGTCCGATGGAGTCACTTGTTGGCTTGCTTACGCCCCAAAGGGCGGCGAAACGTAGTGTTCAGGCTTTTTAATCCACTCCGTGTGGACCGGCCCTGACGATCCAAGGGTCACTCGAGCTCTGATCCTGAGACTCGGGCTAGGCAGTCTCGAATTCGGTAAGGACTATCTTTTGCCTTGGTTCATGACGGAAATCCAATTTCCAAATACGACATCGTGCGGTTTTGATTGTATATATATATGGCGACATGATATATGGTACCCATGCCGTCTATGATTGATAGTTATGATTTGAAATTGTTTTCAAAAACATATAAACACTAGCAATAATATCAATTGCCTTTGTTTTATTCGTATCAATCATATTTTGGCCATTATAAGGTAAAACTCTATCCTCCGGTTTGCGTTGCATTGTGTGATGGGAACTGAGTCTTATAATGGCTTCATTTTTATAAAAAGCATAGCGATGTTTTAAAAGAAAGATTTGTTTTAAAGCACTGGCAATCCAATGGAGTAAACCCGTTCCACGAAAGTGGCGTGGTCCTGTGATTAGCCAATTATATATGTGTTGAGTGGATTTCTCATACCAGTCCCATGACTGACTCGTAGTTTGTTTCACTTTCAAACTCGGGTGCCCCTTTTTCTACACGGGCAGCCTTGTATTCAGGTTTAGCTGGTTCTTTCTGGATAGCTGGAGCTGAAGATGGATTCTATCATTTATTTCTTTTTATGCTGTTCAGCTCCTATTGTACATATTTTGTTTATTTCCGTTGTAGACATTTATGTATAGCTGAACTGTATTTGTACTAAGTAAGATCCTGTATACTGTGTAACTCTGATGATTACTTTTATCCAGTATATTTTGTTGTTCATTATCTGGTGTATTTATTTAATTCTGTTCTGCTATTATCTGTTTCTGTGTTATATTCCAAAGATAACCCTGTTTCCGTGAGAACGGGAAATCGGGTCGTCTCAACGTGGTATCAGAGCTTTGGTTAAGCTTAGTTCTGGAATATAACATTTGAACGAACTCGTCAGAAATAGAACCAGTAGTGTTCTAGGACGGGTAACTCTATACAGATAGGATTAGCAATATCCTAGTATGAGTAAAGCAGAATGAAATTACACCTCGATAGACACATTTACATTGAGGTATATGTTTCTATGTTTTTAAAATATCTTTTCTGTGACCTGACACTTGGTCTGCTATTTGCAGAGGTACTAGAAAAATGAGTGCCAGAAACAGAAGGAATACAGAACCCGATCTAAAGGCTCTATTAAAGAAATATCGAAATCTGAACGGAGCGCAATTCTCGGGCAATGAATCTATTATTCAAACTCAAGCTTGGTTGAGTTCTGTCGAAAGAATCTTTGAGCATATCCAGCTGAGAGATGACCAGAAACGGTTAGTAGCATCTTGGGCGCTGAAAGAAGAAGCTTTAATCTGGTGGGAAACAATCATCAAAAATAATCCAGAAGGTGATATCACCTGGGACAGATTCAAAGTGATTTTCCTAGAAAGATTTACTCCTCCCGAAGCGACCGAGAGATTATGTGATGAATTTTCTTATTTGATACAAGGTGATATGACCATTCCCGAATATCATAAGAAATTCAACGAACTTGCTCACTTTGCTCCTCATCTAATCCAAAATCCGAAGAGGAAAAATATGAGATTTATTCACGGGCTCCAAAGGAAATACCAGAATAAAGTATTGGGGCATGTGAAGCTTCCTTTCTCAGAAATGATTTATATGGCTTATCAGTATGAAGATCTCCATAAGAAAGGAATGTTATGCGACGAAGAAGAAGTTTGTTGTAGTGACAAAGAGGAGTCAGAAACTGATATTCCTGAAGTTAGTACGAGGTCTGAGGTCAGTAAAGAGCCTAAAGTAAATCGGAAAAGAGCAAGATCTGAAAAAGAACCTGCCACGACTGCCACATGTTCTAACTGCAATAAACAGGGGCATCTGACTAGAAAGTGTAAAACCTCGAGGAAACGAAAGAAAGGGTCTAAACCCGATAACCAGTTCCAAGAGAATAGAAAGTGCAGTCAATGCCATCAGGCCGGTCATCTTTCAAAGGCCTGCCCGCTACTCAGAAAACCTAAAGCAGTACATCTAAATGAAGTGGTAGGAGTATCTGCATCTCCGTCTGCTCAAGAAAGGCCAGATGTTTTAGAAGGCACGCTTACTGTCAAAGATATTCCAGTTAAAGTGTTGTTTGACACAGGCGCGTCACGAAGCTTCATTTCGAAGGATGCCGCTAAGAAGCTAGATTTGAATTTGAGAAAGCTGAAGGAACCAATGACTGTCCAGAATCCAGTTGGGGGTTCCATTGATCTCAGTTGGGTTTGTGGAGTGCCGGTTTCTTTCTCTCGTTATCGGTTTCCTACCATCGCAGTCGTCATGAATTTTAAAGAGTTTGATCTTATCTTGGGGTTAGACTGGCTGACCAAATATGAAGCTGAAGTCAAATGCGCCGACAGAGTCGTAAAGGCGAAGATTAAATCAGGCGATTATATAACCATTCCCTGTGAAGGTCAGAATGCTAATAGAAAAGACTTCTGGGCAGCTTTGAATGTTTCTCCAGCCCAAATAGAAAATATCCCTGAAATCACTGAGAATATTCCTGACCTCATCAAAGATATTCCTGTCGTCAAGAATTATGCGGACGTGTTCGAAGAAGTTGTTCGCTTACCTCCGCAAAGAGAAATAGATTTCAAAATTGCTTTAATTCCCAATGCAAGGCCGGTAGTTCATGCTATTCGAAGAATGTCCTTGAAAGAGAAGGAGGAATTAGACAATCAAACACGACAGCTAGTATGGAAAGGTCTGATCAGGCCTAGTTTCTCTGATTGGGGTGCAGCAGTGGTATTTGTCCCAAAATCTGATGGTACTCTACGGCTATGCGTGGATTATCGAGATCTGAACAAACAGACAATAAAGAACAAATATCCATTGCCGCGAATAGATGATTTGTTGGATCGATTAAATGGAGCACAAGTATTCTCAAGAATGGACCTAGCTACAGGTTTCCATCAACTTCGAATTGCCGAAGAGTGTGTTCCAATGACAGCGTTCAGAGGCCCCGACTTATTCTACGAGTGGTTAGTAATGCCGTTCGGCTTATGTAACGCTCCAGCTTATTTCGTCGATCTGATGAATAGAGTGTTCAGAGGGGTTTTGAATAAATTCGTTTTGGTTTTTATTGATGATATTCTAATCTTCTCTAAATCAAAGGCCGAACATGAAAAGCATCTGGAACAGGTTTTAGAAATCCTCAGAAGGAATGTATTAAAAGCCAAGTTTTCCAAATGTATCTTCTGGCAAGATGAAGTAAAATTTCTGGGCCACGTCGTATCGAAAGAAGGAATCGCTGTTGATCCAAGTAAAATCACAGCTATTCAGAACTGGAAACAGCCTAGTACTCCCACTGAAGTCCGCAGTTTTCTCGGATTGGCTAGCTATTACCGAAAGTTCGTTAAAGACTTTTCGAAGATATCTGGTCACCTAACGAAGCTTACAAAGAAGCATTCTAAGTTCAAATGGACTCAAGAAAGTGAGGAGGCTTTTGAGGAGCTAAAGTTAAGGTTGACAACTGCTCCAGTGTTAACCATTATCGATGGCAACCAAGATTTAAAAGTCTGGACTGATGCTTCTAGAGAAGGCCTTGGCGCAGTGTTAATGCAAAGAGGCCAAGTGATTGCTTATGCTAGCCGTCAACTGAAACCACACGAGAAAAACTATGTAACTCATGATCTTGAGTTATTGGCTATCATATTCTCTTTGAAAATCTGGAGACACTATCTTCTGGGCGAGAGATTTGAACTGTTTACAGATCACCAGTCGTTAAAGTATCTGTTCACTCAGAAAGACTTGAATTTAAGACAGCAACGTTGGCTGGAGTTTCTTGCAGCATATGACTTTGAAATTATATATACTCCAGGAAAAGCCAATGTCGTGGCCGATGCGTTAAGCAGAAAGAATGTAATGATCGCCAGTTTTATTATCACGACTTCATTGCTAGATAAGATATCTGCTCTTCAAGAAAATGATCACTTCATTCAGAAGATCAGAGGGATAATTCAACAAGGCGAACCCTCGAGTTTTCAAGTTGATAATGATGGGATTTTAAGGCTCAAAGGTCGAATCTGTGTCCCTAACATTCCTGAACTTCGAAAGGAAGTACTGGATGAATGCCACAAGTCAAAACTCAGTATCCATCCGGGAGTAAGCAAAATGTATAATGACATCAAACGCACTTTCTGGTGGAAGTCGATGAAAAGGGACATTTCCTTATATGTTAGCCGATGCCCTACTTGCCAGCTAGTCAAAAGCGACCAACAAAAACTGGCTGGATTGTTACAACCACTGGAAGTTCCTGGTTGGAAGTGGGAGCATATTTCTATGGATTTCATTGATGGGCTGCCCAGAACCAGAAAAGGGAATGACAGTATTTGGGTGATCGTAGATCGCTTCACGAAGACCGCCCATTTCATACCTGTCAGATCAAACAGAACTGCTCAGAGTCTGGCGCAGATATACTTCAGGGAAATAGTTAGACTACATGGAGTGCCGCTCAGCATAGTAAGTGATAGAGATACGATATTCACTAGTAAGTTCTGGGAAGCATTTCAAGTCGAGCTGGGAACGAAGTTAAACTTGAGCACCGCTTATCATCCTCAGACAGACGGTCAGACTGAGAGGGTGAATCGCATTTTAGAAGATCTATTGCGGGCTTGTGTTATAGATTTCGGTGGATCATGGGAAGACCATCTGCATTTGGCTGAATTCTCTTATAACAACAGCTATCAGGCCAGCCTGACAATGTCGCCATTCGAAGCATTGTACGGTAGACCGTGCCGATCTCCTGCTTGTTGGGTCGAGCCTGGAAATAGACTTGTGTTGGGTCCTGATATGATTCGCGAAGCTGCCGACAAAGTCGATTTTATTAGGAAGCGATTACTCGCCGCTCAAAGCCGACAAAAGAGCTATGCCGATAGAAGAAGAAGAGATATATCCTTTGAAGTTGGCGACTATGTATATTTGAAAGTATCGCCGATGAGAGGAGTTATCCGGTTCGGTAAAACTGGAAAGTTAGCACCCAAATTCATTGGTCCGTTTCCTATTCTGGAACGGATTGGAACTCTCGCATATAAAGTTAAATTGCCAGACTGGTTGCCTGGAGTGCATGATGTATTTCATATATCTCAACTTCGAAAGCACGTTCATGATCCAGACTTGATCGTGGAAGAAGCAGCTCAGTAGGATATTGAAATTACTCCAGAATTAGCTGTGAGGCGAGAGCCGCTAAAGATCATCGGCAAAGAAACCAAGGAGCTGAGGAACAAGAAGGTTCACTTAGTCAAAGTGCAATGGAGTGGAGATCCGCGAGATTGTACTTGGGAAACTGAGGAGAGCATTCAGAAAGCTTATCCTAGATGCCGAGTAGATATCTCTGATTGACTCTGGTGCAAGGTACATTTACCATACTTTGCATTACCATTTAATTCTCTATTCTGTTGCTATTTTCTTCCCATGGATGTGCATTGTTTATTCTATACTCTGAATATTAGAAACAAATTGGTTGCTGTATTGTGGGATTGTAGATTTATCAAACCACTTTCGACTTTGTTCCTTTTCGGGGACGAAAAGTTTTAAGTGGGGGAGATTGTAACGACCCAGAAAATCTGAACCAATTTAAAATTTTTGAATTGGCTAAAATAATGGATTTTAAATATTTAAAATAAATATTTTAAATAATGGCGAGGAAAACTAAGTTTGAATCGACGATTGAAAACGAATATAATTAATTATAATTATATATAGAATTGAAAATGGCGCGGTAGTTCGATAATTCGATTTCAAACTTCAATTGAATATACCGGGTGCAAAACAATCCGGATTTTAGAGAAACCAAAAACATTAGAATCTGTTAGTGAATATCTTTCTAATGAATCCGACCAATCGAAGTTTGGTAGCGGGAATCAAAAGATATGTCCAGTTGAAAATTCTGAATAGTCGCTATGGAATTCAGGCCCTTAAAAATGGACATTTTGCAAATGACCTCGGATTTCGACGAAACCACTTTTGTTGGATCCGCAGTGTCAAGTTATTGCTAGGTTTCAAATTTCATAATTTTTCGAATTAATATGTGAGCGTGGCAAAAGAAAACGCGTTTGACCAGTTTCAGTTGATTTTAATTGACTGGAAATTGGCCATTTTTCAAACGGTCTCAGAATTCGACGAAACTAGTTTTGTTAGGACCGTATCGTCAATACGAAGCTAGAAAATATTTTTCTGGAATTTTTCTAGTTAGTATGTGACCCCGGTAATTTGAAATGTGCGTTTAAAATTCAATATAGTGATTTAAATGAAAATTCAAAAGGAAACTGATTGCAACGATCAAATCAGCTTGCGATACATATCCCATTGTGTTCGGAATGGGGGCAATTAGCTAGGAACGACAGTCGTTGGACTTGAATTGAAGTTCGAAATAAAAACTTACTTTTTGAAATCAAATGGAATAAAATAATAATAATAAAATATTAAACCCCTTTTATTTTTCTCCCCTTAAGCCCCTCCCTTCCTACCCGTTGACCTCATATCTGTAAAAAGAAAAAAAACCTAAGTCTAAATCGCGCCACCGTTCGCCATCGCCACCCCCTCTCCTTTGCCACAGCCGACGCCACCACACTCCGACCCTCCCCATCGCCCTTCGCCTCAGTTCTCCTTCCACACCTAGATCGACGAAGACCGAGCCCCCCTGAAGCCTCGACGCCACCGCCGACCGCACCACTGCTCCGCCACCGCCGACCGCACCACTGCTCCGCCTCCTGCCGCCGAGCCTGGCCGTCATTCTCCCCCCCCCCCCTTCTTCGCAGGTAAATTGTTTTTTTATTTTATTTTCATCTGAAGATTTCGTTTTTAATAGATTTAAAAACTGATGTTTTAAAATGATTGAAAACTGATTTTTGTTAAAGAATAAAACTGATTTTGTTAAAAGAATAAAACTGATTTTTTGTTAAAGAATAAAACTGAATTTTAAAAAAGAATAAAACTGAATTTTAAAAAGAATAAAACTGAATTTTAAAAAAAGAATAAAACTGATTTTAAAAGCATTTTTAAAACTGATTTTATAAAGATTTTTAGACTGATTTTTTTTAAAAAAGGATTTCAAAACTGATTTTAAGTTAAAAGGAAAAAAGATTTGAACTTTAGAAAGAAAAATCAGATTTTTATATATTGAAAGTCGAAGTAAAAATCATATTTTTATATATTGAATAGCATAGTAAAAATTCGATTTTTACATGTGTAGAGAATACGGGCGAAAGCGACAAGAAGGCGAAATAGGCGAAGATTTCTATTAAGAAGAGTCTTGGAGTTGGATAGCTATTGGTGAGATTTCTGATTTAAAAATATATATATGTGTGTGAAATGAAAGTGAATTGCTATATATAAATATCTATATATATATATATATATATATATATATATATATACGCCCCTCGTCCACAAACCATGGACGATATTTATTGGTTGAAATTGTTGTGAAAATGGATTGATAGCGAATGATTGTTTGGGATTGTTTGTGATTGATATTGGTTGATTGCGGTTGAAAAATACCCGTTTGTGGTTGAAAAATATTTGGTTGAAACCACATAGGATTAGTTTGTGGAAATGAAATAAATATATACATGCCGCCTGCGTGCGAACTAGATGCATGAACCCCATTTTCAAAAACCGCGAGGTTTTAAGGTAGAGCGAGGAGCCGTACTAGGGACGGTCCCGGTGTAACTACCCTGCCGTTATGCTGCCGAAATTTTGAATAATATTTGTGTGTTTGAATTATTTTCATATGCTTAAACTATATTTATTCATTGTATAGAAAACATTCATGTGTTGAATTGATATTCATTCGTTGTTTAGAAATTCATGTGTTGAATGGTATTCATATTTTGAAATAAATTGTTCGATAATAAAAATCACATTTTTATCTATATATAGAAACTACTGAAAACATTCATGTGTTGAATTGATATTCATTCGTTGTTTAGAAATTCATGTGTTGAATGGTATTCATATTTTGAAATAAATTGTTCGATAATAAAAATCACATTTTTATCTATATATAGAAACTATAGAAAACGTTCATGTGTTGAATTGATATTCATTCGTTGTTTAGAAATTCATGTGTTGAATGGTATTCATATTTTGAAATAAATTGTTCGATAATAAAAATCACATTTTTATCTATATATAGAAACTATAGAAAACATTCATGTGTTGAATTGATATTCATTCGTTGTTTAGAAATTCATGTGTTGAATGGTATTCATATTTTGAAATAAATTGTTCGATAATAAAAATCTGTAACAACCCGCAAATTCTGGGCCAGTTTAAAATTTTTATTTTGGCAATTATAGCGAATTTTGATTATTTAAAATGAATTATTTTAAATAATATCGACGTGAAATTTATTTTGAATAGAATGCGAACGTATATATTTATACGCGTCGTCGTTAGAATATAAATATTTATATATAATTATAAATAGAATTGAAAATGGCGCGGTAGTTCGAAAATTCGATTTCTAATTTCAAATGAATATACAGAATTCAATATAAGTCAGAATTGAACGAAACAAGAAATATTTGAATCTGTATAACTATGTCTTTGTAACGAAGTTAACAAACTGAGATTTCATCTTAGAAATGATAAGATATGTCCAGTTTAAAATTAGAAATAGTCGCTGTGGAATTTATATATATTTTTATATATATAAGGCCCTTAAAAATGGACATTTTGCAAATGACCTCGGATTTCGACGAAACCAGTTTTGTTGGGTCCGTGGTGTCAAGTTATTGCAAGGTTCCAAATTCCATAATTTTTCGAATCAAAATGTGAGCGTGGCAAAGGAAAACGCGTTTGACCAGTTTCAGTTGATTTTAATCGACTGGAAATTGGCCATTTTTCCAACGGTCTCAGAATTCGACGAAACTAGTTTTGTTAGGACCGTATCGTCAATACGAAGCTAGAAAATATTTTTCTGGAATTTTTCTAGTTAGTATGTGGCCCCGGTAATTTGAAATGTACGTTTAAAATTCAATATAGTGAGTTAAATGTAAATTTAACGGAAACTGATTCAAACGATTGAATCAGCTTACGATACATATTCCATTGTGTTCGAAATGGGGGTACTTAGCTAGGGGCGACAGTCGTTAGGATTCATTTGGCGTTCGGAGGGAAATTCAACTTTTTAGAATTTAATAATATTAAATTATATATTATATAACCTAGTCAAACGGGGTCAAAACCCTTGTTTATTCTTCTGCGTGGTCAACAGTCCCTCCCCTCTTTTTATCGTTCAACC
Source organism: Allium sativum (assembly GCA_030737875.1). Classification (NCBI taxonomy): domain Eukaryota; kingdom Viridiplantae; phylum Streptophyta; class Magnoliopsida; order Asparagales; family Amaryllidaceae; genus Allium; species Allium sativum. The sequence goes on from CM060919.1 coordinate 369,630,966, forward strand.
CGAAGCATTAAAGAAAGAAAAAAAAAAAAGAAAAAGTCGATCCAGAAACCCGTCCCCCCCCCTCGATCTCGACTTCCGCGACCCCCCTCTTCTCCGGCAATTGCGCCGCCCACCCCCGTCGACGACCCCCCCCCCCTTCCGGCCGCTTCTCCATCCTCTTGAAGCCCCACTACAAACCCGAACCCCCCCATAGACGCCGCCCGCCTTCCCACAAACCCTGGCCGACGTCGAGCCACCCACCTGCCGCCACCTGAGCCTCAACCGGCGGATCCCCCCCCCAACAACTGACTTCGAGTTTTAGAGTGAGAGGTGAGTTTTTATTTATTTTATTTAGCTTAATTAATTTAAAATTCTTAATTTTATGTATGTAACATTATAGAACGGTTAGATTTTTATGTATATAAAGTTAAGATTTTTAACAATATAAAGTTATGATTTTTTAGCGAAGTAAAAATATAATTATTATCTATGAAGTAGTATTATAAAAATGAGATTTTTTATATGCGAAGTAGCGGTATAGAAATACGATTTCAATATATGAATGGCAAAATAAAAATGTGATTTTTATAAAGATTAAAAAATCATATGAAAGCGTTGAAGGTAGAAAATATGATCTTTATATTTTTATAGTATTAAAAATATGATTTTTATATTTTTAAAGTAATAAAAATATGATTTTTATATTTTTAAAGTATTAAAAATATAGTCTTTACTATATAGGTGATGTCAAAATATGATTTTTGTTTATGTAAAGAGTTAAAAATATAATTTTTACATGATCGGGATATTAAAAATGTCATCTTTATATGTGTAGAAAAATAAAAATGAGATTTTTATAAAGATGAAATCTTTAAATTTGAAAAAGCAAAGTCCATGTTTTTATAAAGGCGAAATCTTTATTTTAGAAAAGGCGAAATCTTTATTTTAGAAAAGGCGAAATCTTTATATGGAAAATAGCGTGATAAAAATATAATTTTTATCTATACAACATAGTAGTATAAAAATATGTTTTTATATGTTGAACTTCGAATTAAAAACCAGATTTTTATATATTGAATAGCGAAGTCAAAATTCGATTTTTAATATATGAACTTCGAAGTAAAAATATGATTTTTATATATTGAATAGCGAATTAAAAATTCGATCTTTACATATGTAGTGAAAGCGGACAACGAAGGTGACAAAAAGGCGAAACGACGAAGACTTCTGCAAATGAAGTGCCGTGGAGCTAGGATAGCTATGTGTGAGAACTTCTCACTCAAATTCTATTTTTCTAGTTATATATATACTAGGATGCAGACGGTGCTTATTAGAAGCACCTGACACCCGTCCACATACCCTGGACTTGTTCGTTTGGTTGTGTAGTTGGTTAGATTATTTGATTTGGATTTGATTGATTGGTTGAATTGGAAATTGATTTGATTGATGTGTGAATGGCGTGGGCCTTCACTAGACCGGGGATAAGGCTAGGCCTTGTCCCGTTTCTAGTATCGTGCCGTTATGCCGCCGAAATTTTCTAAAATATGTTAGAAAAATAAAAATATCATTTTATTTAAAGAATGAACTTAATAGAAATTCATATGTTGGAGTAAAATGTTCTATCGTTAAAAATATAATTTTTAACGTGAATGTGAATAAATAAATATTCATTTACAAACCAGACGGTTTGTTTATGTACACCTATTTGAAGGACATTGATTGGGACGATAAATTTTACACATCGCCCAACTGCACGAATAAAAATCTGTGTTTGATGGTTTGAAACCCCACACGGGTGTTGGGATGAAATTTGAAGTTCACTCATCCTGATTGATTAAATATGTCGATCGATAGATTGACAGGCTGTTATAAGCGTTAGGTATCTATATTTGATGCTTATACAGTGTAGTGCACTTTGGTTGATGGTTGATTATTTTCAATGCTATTATATGTGTGTAATGTATGAAAATCCATATAATTAACATTATATGGTAATTGATTGGGCCTCATTCCAATTTGAAAAATAAAGAATATTATAAAATAAAAGTTCATGTGTTGACAGTACTCATCCATTGAGATTGGTCATGTGTTGAACGAAATATTTTAGTAATAAAATTTACATCTTTATCGATATAAAATAAAAGTTCATGTGTTGACAGTACTCATTCATTGAGATTGGTCATGTGTTGAACGAAATATTTTAATAATAACAACTATTTTGAAAAAGAAATATTTGAAATAGAATATTTGAAAATAGAAATTTATGAAGCCGTGTTGATTAGATTGACGCCATTTTTGACGTGAACGATATTTATATCGATTTAATTCATTTCGAAATGAATTGAATTGAAAACGATTTCGAAATGAAATGAATTGAAAACGATTTCGAAATGAAATGAATTGAAAACGATTTCGAAATGAATTGAATTGAAAACGATTTCGAAATGAAATGAATTGAAAACGATTTCGAAATGAAATGAATTGAAAACGATTTCGAAATGAATTGAATTGAAAACGATTTCGAAATGAAATGAATTGAAAACGATTTCGAAATGAAATGAATTGAAAACGATTTCGAAATGAAATGAATTGAAAAGGAATTCAAATTGAATTGAAAGCGAATTGAAATGAATTCAAATTGAATTGAAATTTGAATTGAATAGAAATGAATTTTAAAACGAATTTATAAAGAAGAATTCAATTTTGATTTGAATTGAAAAGAAAGTTGAAATAGCTTTTGAAACAATTTTAAAACTATTTATATAATTCGTTTTAAATAGAAATCGACGAAGTATATATTATATATATTATATATATAATATAATGGCCTGAATAGAACGCGCCGCGCCGCGGCAGTTCGTGAATTTCGACCATTTATTTCAAACGGACATTGCGGGAGATCCGACCGTCGGATTCTCCTAAAACCGGAACCGTTGGGTTCGTATCGAAAATAGCTTTCTAACGAATATTAGAAATTTGAAATCTAACGGTTGGATTTGGAGATACGTCCAAATCAAATTCGAAAAAGGTCGCTGTAAGTGCAGTTCGATGGCCATTGATGGAAATCGACTGTACGGGCCTTGATAAAATTATTAAAAATAGTAATAATTTGTGTAAAATCATAAGAAATGGTTTAGAAAGGATTGGGATGAAAAACTCCATATTTGAAAAGATAAAAATAGATTTTTATCGAAATGAACTAGTTGTGAACTAGAAATATAATTCTATTTATTTTTAAGTAAATAAATTGAATTTGAAAAGGGTTTTGAAAATAACCAAAATATCCAATGATTGCATTGGAGTGGATTTGAATCGAAATTGTCTTCGGAATATTTCGATGTTGGAATTCGTGATTATACGGATGTTGTTACGGAAATTTGAAAGATATATATATATATCGTTACTTCCAATACGACATTTGTTAATCGTAGAGTTTGATATTGAATATAAGCCGATATATTTTCTATTCAGAGCCTTATATTGAATATCAAATGTGATTTGGGTTTGTCGTGAATGGTGTCTTCACTAACACTGTTCTTGAACCCAGTTGAGAAAAGATTAAATCTTTTTATTTAGATTTAATGAAGTGTACCAATTAAATAATATTTAATTGGAATTGAATCGATATTGATTTTTGGGTTTATCGTGAACAGTGTTTTAAATAACACTTGTTCTTTAACCCGATAATTAATGGAATGTGACTTTGGGTTTATCGCGAACAGTGTTTTTAAATGACACTGATTCTTTAACCCAGTTAACGATTAAAACTAAGTGGAGTTTTAATGAATCTTTAATTAGATTGAAATAATCGAAATGGAGTATCACCAGTTTTGCTCCAGGCGATAGTTAAATCTTTAATTAGATTTGAACGTGAAATGGTAATTGAAATTACCGATAACACTGTGGTGTTAGATATGAAGTATTACCAGTTTTACTTCATGGGGATAAATAGGTTGGGATGGGGAAATTAAAATAAATGATTACTTCGGTAAGGTTCGCTAATCCCGACTAGTTTGAATCGAGATTCAAAAATAGAATAAAGAATAAATTCAAGGAATTTATCTTGGATAAAATTAATGGGAACCTTTCCCTATGAATGTGAAATTTAGAAACTAACTGTCGGTTAGCTAAGTAGAATGGTTTTCTGGATATTGATCTGATGTTGGTTTCGGCCTTCGGGGTTAATATTTGGGGAATTATTCTCTTGATTAATTTACGGTTAGTGACTGATGAATTGGAATGAGGCGTATGTTGTGTTTGTGTAACACTTATTTAAATATACGCGAGTTATTCGGAAAGACCGGGTTTATCCCATTCTGAATAACTGATACGACGATAAGTCGAAGATGAAGACGATGGTCGAAGACCGGAGGTCTTCACGTCGTTTGGGTGATAACTGATGATCTTGATTGGGCTGTACACTCAAGAAGATGGAGACAGTTGGTGATCGTATAGACGTACTTGGAGATCGATGGATATGCGGGGTACTAGGTGCCTCCGGTTTCGTTCAGACCTAGAACGGACTTGTAAATGGACTGTGTGTCTGACATTGGATTTTAGTCCGTGTGATTGATCTCTATTAAATATATATCTGTTTGGCGGCGGGGAATTTATTCTCTTGCTTAACGCCCTTCTCTGAGACGTACGAGCTCAGGGGTTATATATTGATGGATATCAAACGCATGGAGTGAATTGCCTGTGTGGCATGCCTAAGTGGCAATTGATCGAGGCTTCTGTTGAAAAGCAAAGTCTTGTGGTGATGATCAAAGCACGGCCTTTGTGGCGTAGCTTTGTGTAACGTTTACTTCGCGAGTTTCACACCCGGTATGAACCAAAAACGGGAGACGGACATCAGGGAGGACTTGCGTTTCTTTCTAGCTAAAAGTGGCGTCAGTGGTTTTACACGCCCTGACGAGTTTGACTTATGTGGTTGTTGCTGTTGCGAGGCGCCTCGGTTTGATCGGACGATCCGGGTCCGATGGAGTCATTCGTTGGCTCGTTTGCGCCCCAAAGGGCGGGGAGACGTATTGTTCAGGCATAATAATCCACATCGGTGGACCGGCCCTGACGATCCAGGGGGCAGTTGCGGCTGTTCCTGAGACATGGTAGGCTAGATTGTCTCGAATCGGTTGAGGACTATCTTTTGCCTCGGTTCATAGACGGAAATCCAATTTCCAAATACGTGACATTTGCGGTTTTATTTGTAAACCTATATATGGCGACATGATATATGGTACCCATGCCGCCTATGATTGATACTTATGATTTGAAGTGTTTTATACACTATGCACTTATAATAGCATCAAACGATTTGTTTTAAACGTATCAAGCATTCTTTGGCTGTTATAAGGGAAAACCCTATCCCCCGGCTTGCGTTGCATTGTGTGATAGGACCTGGGTCTTATAACAGCTTCATTTTTCTTTATTTAGCATTGCGCTGTTTGTTTTATGCACTGGTATTCTTGGGAGGAAACCCGTTCCGTGTTATACGGCGTGGTCCCTTGATTTACCTAATGATTTAAAATAAAGATTAATAACTGTTTTAGTTCTCACACCAGTCCCATGACTGACCTGGAGTTTATTGTTTTAACCTAAACTCTGGGTGCCCTTATTTTGACACGGGCAGCTAGTAGTTTTGGTTTTGCAGATTTATATTCACAGGATCCTGGTTTACAGCTGGAACGATATCCGGAAAGCTTTGTATCCGTATATCTCCTTCTAGTTGTGTATTGTATTATTTTCCGCTGCTATGTATTTAAATGTAATTTAAATCTCTGGTATTTCTGTGTAATATTCAATTACTCTGTATATTCTTGTAATCTGATGCATTGTTGTAATATACAATGAAATGTTCTTTTATATGCGTTCTGTTGTGGTTTGTTCTCGAACTATCCGACGCTTTCCTTTACGGGGAAGTTACGGGTTTTCACAGTTGGTATCAGAGCTTAGGTTTACAAAGCTCAGAGAATAAGGCACATTAGAACCATATGAAAGAATTCATCAGATGATTGGATTAGTAATATCCAATGGGAATGACTCGTTAGAGATAGGATCAGTAGTATCCTAGAACGAGTGTGAAGAGTATATTTTTCAAATGAAAACAATTTTTGTTTTGAAAATTAAAAATCAATTATTCGTATTTGATTATTTATTTATATTGATGTGGACAATCCAGTATATATAGATTTTGCGTATACGTCTGATCCGCGTGTATTCGAAGTTTTAATATATTGGATAGATATAGAGTCGCACTCTAGTCGCCCGGACATGGTCCTGATGATGAAGTATACCATCACCAGCATTTAATTTCGAGTAACGAAAGTGTGATATCTATATATTTCCATTAGACTGGTGTGAGAACCAAATCTTATATAGCTAGAACACTTTGTTGTGAATTGGCATCAAAAACAAGATTTTCAGTATATATATCAAAGTTATGAATTTGAAACGTTAAATTCACTAATTGATTGATGTCTGTGTTGTTTGTTCATTTGTTTGCTAATTTTGAACCATTTAGCCTAATTGAATCAAATATTGGATTATATTGAAAATTGGTCGCATTTGCTTGCATATACATATACTTATATTGAGCAGGTCATAGCAAGGAGGCTAGAGCCAGAGAATAAAATTTGTTTGCCCGACAAATAGGTACATGTTTACTACATAATTTACTGTTTTGTTTGGGTGATGATGATTTTGTGAGCCTATTGGCTAGCCGCTTGGCTTTTTCTTTTTCTTTTTGAGATCTGAAGGACCGGGGAAGCTATTTGAAATTCCCCGATGCTCCCGGTGCAGGGGAGGTTATGGCGAAATTTTTCAAAAATTTAGGGTGTTAGCCAAATTTTTGAAATTTTGAAAATTCTCAGAAACTAAAGAGTTGGAGAATGGAAGCCTGATCGATCGTAGAGTTGATTAATCAAACCACTTTCGACTTTGTTCCTTTTCGGGGACGAAAAGTTTTAAGTGGGGGAGATTGTAACAACCCGCAAATTCTGGGCCAGTTTAAAATTTTTATTTTGGCAATTATAGCGAATTTTGATTATTTAAAATGAATTATTTTAAATAATATCGACGTGAAATTTATTTTGAATAGAATGCGAACGTATATATTTATACGCGTCGTCGTTAGAATATAAATATTTATATATAATTATAAATAGAATTGAAAATGGCGCGGTAGTTCGAAAATTCGATTTCTAATTTCAAATGAATATACAGAATTCGATATAAGTCAGAATTGAACGAAACAAGAAATATTTGAATCTGTATAACTATGTCTTTGTAACGAAGTTAACAAACTGAGATTTCATCTTAGAAATGATAAGATATGTCCAGTTTAAAATTAGAAATAGTCGCTGTGGAATTTATATATATTTTTATATATATAAGGCCCTTAAAAATGGACATTTTGCAAATGACCTCGGATTTCGACGAAACCAGTTTTGTTGGGTCCGTGGTGTCAAGTTATTGCAAGGTTCCAAATTCCATAATTTTTCGAATCAAAATGTGAGCGTGGCAAAGGAAAACGCGTTTGACCAGTTTCAGTTGATTTTAATCGACTGGAAATTGGCCATTTTTCCAACGGTCTCAGAATTCGACGAAACTAGTTTTGTTAGGACCGTATCGTCAATACGAAGCTAGAAAATATTTTTCTGGAATTTTTCTAGTTAGTATGTGGCCCCGGTAATTTGAAATGTACGTTTAAAATTCAATATAGTGAGTTAAATGTAAATTTAACGGAAACTGATTCAAACGATTGAATCAGCTTACGATACATATTCCATTGTGTTCGAAATGGGGGTACTTAGCTAGGGGCGACAGTCGTTAGGATTCATTTGGCGTTCGGAGGGAAATTCAACTTTTTAGAATTTAATAATATTAAATTATATATTATATAACCTAGTCAAACGGGGTCAAAACCCTTGTTTATTCTTCTGCGTGGTCAACAGTCCCTCCCCCCTTTTTATCGTTCAACCCGAAGCATTAAAGAAAGAAAAAAAGAAAAAGAAAAAGTCGATCCAGAAACCCGTCGCCCCCCCCTCGATCTCGACTTCCGCGACCCCCCTCTTCTCCGGCAATTACGCCGCCCACCCCCGTCGACGACCCCCCCCCCCCTTCCGGCCGCTTCTCCATCCTCTTGAAGCCCCACTACAAACCCGAACCCCCCCATAGACGCCGCCCGCCTTCCCACAAACCCTGGCCGACGTCGAGCCACCCACCTGCCGCCACCTGAGCCTCAACCGGCGGATCCCCCCCCCCAACAACTGACTTCGAGTTTTAGAGTGAGAGGTGAGTTTTTATTTATTTTATTTAGCTTAATTAATTTAAAATTCTTAATTTTATGTATGTAACATTATAGAACGGTTAGATTTTTATGTATATAAAGTTAAGATTTTTAACAATATAAAGTTATGATTTTTTAGCGAAGTAAAAATATAATTATTATCTGTGAAGTAGTATTATAAAAATGAGATTTTTTATATGCGAAGTAGCGGTATAGAAATACGATTTCAATATATGAATGGCAAAATAAAAATGTGATTTTTATAAAGATTAAAAAATCATATGAAAGCGTTGAAGGTAGAAAATATGATCTTTATATTTTTATAGTATTAAAAATATGATTTTTATATTTTTAAAGTAATAAAAATATGATTTTTATATTTTTAAAGTATTAAAAATATAGTCTTTACTATATAGGTGATGTCAAAATATGATTTTTGTTTATGTAAAGAGTTAAAAATATAATTTTTACATGATCGGGATATTAAAAATGTCATCTTTATATGTGTAGAAAAATAAAAATGAGATTTTTATAAAGATGAAATCTTTAAATTTGAAAAAGCAAAGTCCATGTTTTTATAAAGGCGAAATCTTTATTTTAGAAAAGGCGAAATCTTTATTTTAGAAAAGGCGAAATCTTTATATGGAAAATAGCGTGATAAAAATATAATTTTTATCTATACAACATAGTAGTATAAAAATATGTTTTTATATGTTGAACTTCGAATTAAAAACCAGATTTTTATATATTGAATAGCGAAGTCAAAATTCGATTTTTAATATATGAACTTCGAAGTAAAAATATGATTTTTATATATTGAATAGCGAATTAAAAATTCGATCTTTACATATGTAGTGAAAGCGGACAACGAAGGTGACAAAAAGGCGAAACGACGAAGACTTCTGCAAATGAAGTGCCGTGGAGCTAGGATAGCTATGTGTGAGAACTTCTCACTCAAATTCTATTTTTCTAGTTATATATATACTAGGATGCAGACGGTGCTTATTAGAAGCACCTGACACCCGTCCACATACCCTGGACTTGTTCGTTTGGTTGTGTAGTTGGTTAGATTATTTGATTTGGATTTGATTGATTGGTTGAATTGGAAATTGATTTGATTGATGTGTGAATGGCGTGGGCCTTCACTAGACCGGGGATAAGGCTAGGCCTTGTCCCGTTTCTAGTATCGTGCCGTTATGCCGCCGAAATTTTCTAAAATATGTTAGAAAAATAAAAATATCATTTTATTTAAAGAATGAACTTAATAGAAATTCATATGTTGGAGTAAAATGTTCTATCGTTAAAAATATAATTTTTAACGTGAATGTGAATAAATAAATATTCATTTACAAACCAGACGGTTTGTTTATGTACACCTATTTGAAGGACATTGATTGGGACGATAAATTTTACACATCGCCCAACTGCACGAATAAAAATCTGTGTTTGATGGTTTGAAACCCCACACGGGTGTTGGGATGAAATTTGAAGTTCACTCATCCTGATTGATTAAATATGTCGATCGATAGATTGACAGGCTGTTATAAGCGTTAGGTATCTATATTTGATGCTTATACAGTGTAGTGCACTTTGGTTGATGGTTGATTATTTTCAATGCTATTATATGTGTGTAATGTATGAAAATCCATATAATTAACATTATATGGTAATTGATTGGGCCTCATTCCAATTTGAAAAATAAAGAATATTATAAAATAAAAGTTCATGTGTTGACAGTACTCATCCATTGAGATTGGTCATGTGTTGAACGAAATATTTTAGTAATAAAATTTACATCTTTATCGATATAAAATAAAAGTTCATGTGTTGACAGTACTCATTCATTGAGATTGGTCATGTGTTGAACGAAATATTTTAATAATAACAACTATTTTGAAAAAGAAATATTTGAAATAGAATATTTGAAAATAGAAATTTATGAAGCCGTGTTGATTAGATTGACGCCATTTTTGACGTGAACGATATTTATATCGATTTAATTCATTTCGAAATGAATTGAATTGAAAACGATTTCGAAATGAAATGAATTGAAAACGATTTCGAAATGAAATGAATTGAAAACGATTTCGAAATGAATTGAATTGAAAACGATTTCGAAATGAAATGAATTGAAAACGATTTCGAAATGAAATGAATTGAAAACGATTTCGAAATGAATTGAATTGAAAACGATTTCGAAATGAAATGAATTGAAAACGATTTCGAAATGAAATGAATTGAAAACGATTTCGAAATGAAATGAATTGAAAAGGAATTCAAATTGAATTGAAAGCGAATTGAAATGAATTCAAATTGAATTGAAATTTGAATTGAATAGAAATGAATTTTAAAACGAATTTATAAAGAAGAATTCAATTTTGATTTGAATTGAAAAGAAAGTTGAAATAGCTTTTGAAACGATTTTAAAACTATTTATATAATTCGTTTTAAATAGAAATCGACGAAGTATATATTATATATATTATATATATAATATAATGGCCTGAATAGAACGCGCCGCGCCGCGGCAGTTCGTGAATTTCGACCATTTATTTCAAACGGACATTGCGGGAGATCCGACCGTCGGATTCTCCTAAAACCGGAACCGTTGGGTTCGTATCGAAAATAGCTTTCTAACGAATATTAGAAATTTGAAATCTAACGGTTGGATTTGGAGATACGTCCAAATCAAATTCGAAAAAGGTCGCTGTAAGTGCAGTTCGATGGCCATTGATGGAAATCGACTGTACGGGCCTTGATAAAATTATTAAAAATAGTAATAATTTGTGTAAAATCATAAGAAATGGTTTAGAAAGGATTGGGATGAAAAACTCCATATTTGAAAAGATAAAAATAGATTTTTATCGAAATGAACTAGTTGTGAACTAGAAATATAATTCTATTTATTTTTAAGTAAATAAATTGAATTTGAAAAGGGTTTTGAAAATAACCAAAATATCCAATGATTGCATTGGAGTGGATTTGAATCGAAATTGTCTTCGGAATATTTCGATGTTGGAATTCGTGATTATACGGATGTTGTTACGGAAATTTGAAAGATATATATATATATATCGTTACTTCCAATACGACATTTGTTAATCGTAGAGTTTGATATTGAATATAAGCCGATATATTTTCTATTCAGAGCCTTATATTGAATATCAAATGTGATTTGGGTTTGTCGTGAATGGTGTCTTCACTAACACTGTTCTTGAACCCAGTTGAGAAAAGATTAAATCTTTTTATTTAGATTTAATGAAGTGTACCAATTAAATAATATTTAATTGGAATTGAATCGATATTGATTTTTGGGTTTATCGTGAACAGTGTTTTAAATAACACTTGTTCTTTAACCCGATAATTAATGGAATGTGACTCTGGGTTTATCGCGAACCGTGTTTTTAAATGACACTGATTCTTTAACCCAGTTAACGATTAAAACTAAGTGGAGTTTTAATGAATCTTTAATTAGATTGAAATAATCGAAATGAAGTATCACCAGTTTTGCTCCAGGCGATAGTTAAATCTTTAATTAGATTTTAACGTGAAATGGTAATTGAAATTACCGATAACATTGTGGTGTTAGATATGAAGTATTACCAGTTTTACTTCATGGGGATAAATAGGTTGGGATGGGGAAATTAAAATAAATGATTACTTCGGTAAGGTTCGCTAATCCCGACTAGTTTGAATCGAGATTCAAAAATAGAATAAAGAATAAATTCAAGGAATTTATCTTGGATAAAATTAATGGGAACCTTTCCCTATGAATGTGAAATTTAGAAACTAACTGTCGGTTAGCTAAGTAGAATGGTTTTCTGGATATTGATCTGATGTTGGTTTCGGCCTTCGGGGTTAATATTTGGGGAATTATTCTCTTGATTAATTTACGGTTAGTGACTGATGAATTGGAATGAGGCGTATGTTGTGTTTGTGTAACACTTATTTAAATATACGCGAGTTATTCGGAAAGACCGGGTTTATCCCATTCTGAATAACTGATACGACGATAAGTCGAAGATGAAGACGATGGTCGAAGACCGGAGGTCTTCACGTCGTTTGGGTGATAACTGATGATCTTGATTGGGCTGTACACTCAAGAAGATGGAGACAGTTGGTGATCGTCCAGACGTACTTGGAGATCGATGGATATGCGGGGTACTAGGTGCCTCCGGTTTCGTTCAGACCCAGAACGGACTTGTAAATGGACTGTGTGTCTGACATTGGATTTTAGTCCGTGTGATTGATCTCTATTAAATATATATCTGTTTGGCGGCGGGGAATTTATTCTCTTGCTTAACGCCCTTCTCTGAGACGTACGAGCTCAGGGGTTATATATTGATGGATATCAAACGCATGGAGTGAATTGCCTGTGTGGCATGCCTAAGTGGCAATTGATCGAGGCTTCTGTTGAAAAGCAAAGTCTTGTGGTGATGATCAAAGCACGGCCTTTGTGGCGTAGCTTTGTGTAACGTTTACTTCGCGAGTTTCACACCCGGTATGAACCAAAAACGGGAGACGGACATCAGGGAGGACTTGCGTTTCTTTCTAGCTAAAAGTGGCGTCAGTGGTTTTACACGCCCTGACGAGTTTGACTTATGTGGTTGTTGCTGTTGCGAGGCGCCTCGGTTTGATCGGACGATCCGGGTCCGATGGAGTCATTCGTTGGCTCGTTTGCGCCCCAAAGGGCGGGGAGACGTATTGTTCAGGCATAATAATCCACATCGGTGGACCGGCCCTGACGATCCAGGGGGCAGTTGCGGCTGTTCCTGAGACATGGTAGGCTAGATTGTCTCGAATCGGTTGAGGACTATCTTTTGCCTCGGTTCATAGACGGAAATCCAATTTCCAAATACGTGACATTTGCGGTTTTATTTGTAAACCTATATATGGCGACATGATATATGGTACCCATGCCGCCTATGATTGATACTTATGATTTGAAGTGTTTTATACACTATGCACTTATAATAGCATCAAACGATTTGTTTTAAACGTATCAAGCATTCTTTGGCTGTTATAAGGGAAAACCCTATCCCCCGGCTTGCGTTGCATTGTGTGATAGGACCTGGGTCTTATAACAGCTTCATTTTTCTTTATTTAGCATTGCGCTGTTTGTTTTATGCACTGGTATTCTTGGGAGGAAACCCGTTCCGTGTTATACGGCGTGGTCCCTTGATTTACCTAATGATTTAAAATAAAGATTAATAACTGTTTTAGTTCTCACACCAGTCCCATGACTGACCTGGAGTTTATTGTTTTAACCTAAACTCTGGGTGCCCTTATTTTGACACGGGCAGCTAGTAGTTTTGGTTTTGCAGATTTATATTCACAGGATCCTGGTTTACAGCTGGAACGATATCCGGAAAGCTTTGTATCCGTATATCTCCTTCTAGTTGTGTATTGTATTATTTTCCGCTGCTATGTATTTAAATGTAATTTAAATCTCTGGTATTTCTGTGTAATATTCAATTACTCTGTATATTCTTGTAATCTGATGCATTGTTGTAATATACAATGAAATGTTCTTTTATATGCGTTCTATTGTGGTTTGTTCTCGAACTATCCGACGCTTTCCTTTACGGGGAAGTTACGGGTTTTCACAAAATCACATTTTTATCTATATATAGAAACTATAGAAAACATTCATGTGTTGAATTGATATTCATTCGTTGTTTAGAAATTCATGTGTTGAATGGTATTCATATTTTGAAATAAATTGTTAGATAATAAAAATCACCTTTTATCGACTATATGAACTATATAGAAAAATAGTGTTTTGAAACGAATCGTTTTACAATAAAAATCACATTTTTATTGTATGCATAAATTGTTGAAATGTGAAGTGTTAAAAATAGCCACTTGTTCAAAATAAACATATATGAGTTGAAATATTCATTAATTAGCTAATGAAATGATTTGCACCTATTTATGTAACATTAGAATGAATGGAGTTTTTAAACCAAATAGAAATCAAATATGAAGTCGAATAGAAATTGATAAATGATAAGAACTGTATATATATGTACATGCAATATTCATTGAACAGGTTATAGCAAAGGGGCTAGAGAAGAGGAATAAAATTTTGTGCCCGACAAATAGGTACACATTTACTGATTTGTTTGGGTGATGATTTTGAGCCTGTTGGCTAGCCGCTTGGCTTTTTCTTTTTCTTTTTGAGATTAGAAGGACCGGGACGCTATTTGCGATTTCCCGATGCTCCCGGTGCAGGGGAGGTTATGGCGAAATTTTTCCAAAATTTAAGGCGTTAGAAAAATATTTGAAGTGAAAACGATATTGAAATTGTTGAATGAACTATATTTATATAAATATATAAATATAAATAAAATTAAAACGAAACGAGGCCGTGCAGTTCGTATTTCGAAACCGTGATTTCAAACGACTAGTACGGGAGATCCGACCATTGGATTTTCCCGAAACCTCAACCGTCGGGTTCGCCTTGGAATAATCTTTCCAACGGCACCAACCTTGTAAAAATCCAACGGTTGGATTGTCTGGAATGTTTAAATCAAATTTGATGAAAAACAGCGCCAGAAGCGATTATATTTATATATATAAATATAATTATATATTAAATCGAATAACGACGCTGCAGTTCGTATTTTGAAATCGAAACTTCAAACGATTGTACCGGGAGATCCGACCGTCGGATTTTCCCGAAACTGGAACCGTTGGGTTCGTTTTGAAAAGACCTTTCTAATGATGTAAATTTTGTGAAGATCCAACGGTTAGATTTTCAGATATGTGTAAATCAAATCTGAAGAAAAACAGCGCCATGGCCACGTTATGGCCCGAAACGTCGTTTTGAATATATTAGCTATTTTAAAATAAATAAAAATAGCGATAAATAGTTATAAAATATCATAGGCGATATGGAATGGAAATAAACTAAAATTTGCTTGATTTGTGTGGCTTTTGATGGTTGAATGTGTTTGGTGTGAAAATTACATTAAAGAACACAATTGGTGTTGTCGAATAATTTAACCATTGAAATAAATCGACTTGAAATTCTAAATATACGTGAATTATTTGAAAAGGCCGAGTTAATTCTCATTTCGAATAATTGACCGACGATTGAAATTCGAAGATGAAGACGGTGGTCGAAGACCGGAGATCTTCACCTCGTTTGGATGGTAACCGAGGTCCTGATTGGGAGGCATCCCGAAATATGGATAATGAGTGGTGATCGTCCAGACGTACGTGGTGATCGATGGGTTTGCGAGGTATTTAGTGCCTCCGGTTTCGTTCAGACCCAGAACGGACTTGTAAATGGACTGTGTGTCTGACATAGGATTTATTCTGTGTGGCATGCTAAGATGCAGTGATCAGGGCTTCTGTTGAAAAGCAAAGTCTTGTGGTGATGATCAAAGCACCGCCTGTGTGGCGTAGCTTTGTGTATAACGTGAATTCGCGAGCCTCACACCCCGGTATGAACCTAAAACGGGAGAAGGACCTCAGGGAGGGCCTACGTTTCCTCCTAGCTAAAAGTGGCGTCAGTGGTTTTACACGCCCTGACGAGTTTGACTTATGTGGTTGTTGCTGTTGCGAGGCGCCTCGGTTAGATCGGACGATCCGGGTCCGATGGAGTCACTTGTTGGCTCGCTTACGCCCCAAAGGGCGGCGAAACGTAGTGTTCAGGCTTTTTAATCCACTCCGTGTGGACCGGCCCTGACGATCCAAGGGTCACTCGAGCTCTGATCCTGAGACTCGGGCTAGGCAGTCTCGAATTCGGTAAGGACTATCTTTTGCCTTGGTTCATGACGGAAATCCAATTTCCAAATACGACATCGTGCGGTTTTGATTGTATATATATATGGCGACATGATATATGGTACCCATGCCGTCTATGATTGATAGTTATGATTTGAAATTGTTTTCAAAAACATATAAACACTAGCAATAATATCAATTGCCTTTGTTTTATTCGTATCAATCATATTTTGGCCATTATAAGGTAAAACTCTATCCTCCGGTTTGCGTTGCATTGTGTGATGGGAACTGAGTCTTATAATGGCTTCATTTTTATAAAAAGCATAGCGATGTTTTAAAAGAAAGATTTGTTTTAAAGCACTGGCAATCCAATGGAGTAAACCCGTTCCACGAAAGTGGCGTGGTCCTGTGATTAGCCAATTATATATGTGTTGAGTGGATTTCTCATACCAGTCCCATGACTGACTCGTAGTTTGTTTCACTTTCAAACTCGGGTGCCCCTTTTTCTACACGGGCAGCCTTGTATTCAGGTTTAGCTGGTTCTTTCTGGATAGCTGGAGCTGAAGATGGATTCTATCATTTATTTCTTTTTATGCTGTTCAGCTCCTATTGTACATATTTTGTTTATTTCCGCTGTAGACATTTATGTATAGCTGAACTGTATTTGTACTAAGTAAGATCCTGTATACTGTGTAACTCTGATGATTACTTTTATCCAGTATATTTTGTTGTTCATTATCTGGTGTATTTATTTAATTCTGTTCTGCTATTATCTGTTTCTGTGTTATATTCCAAAGATAACCCTGTTTCCGTGAGAACGGGAAATCGGGTCGTCTCAGAAGTGAGGTTCCTTGGGCACATAGTATCCAAAGAAGGGTTAGCGGTGGACCCTGCTAAGGTAGTAGCGGTGCAGGATTGGAAGACGCCAAAGAACGCAACAGAGGTCCGAAGCTTTCTCAGGCTAGCAGGCTTCTATCGAAAATTCATCAGAGACTTTGCAAAGATATCAGCTCCGCTCACAAAGTTGACCAAGAAGAATCTAGTGTTCCATTGGGACTTGGATTGCGAGTTTGCTTTCCAGCGACTGAAAAGGGCTCTTATAACAGCCCCAGTTTTGACGTTGCCAGATGGAAGCAAGATGTTCACCGTTTATACAGATGCATGTGGGACAGGGCTAGGCGCTGTCTTAATGCAAGAAGGAAGGGTAGTAGCTTATGGCGGGAGGCAATTGAAAGTGCATGAAAAGAACTACCCGACCCACGATCTTGAGTTAGCTGCCATCGTTTTTGCACTCAAGTCTTGGCGACACTATCTCCTAGGTGAGAAGTTCGAACTTTACACTGACCATAAATCGTTGAAATACCTTTTCTCGCAGAAGGACCTTAACTTGAGGCAACAGAGATGGATGGAGTTTCTTGCCTCGTATGATTTCGAGATCTCCTATACTCCGGGCAAAGGCAACGTGGTGGCAGACGCGTTGAGCCAAAAGAAACTGACCCTAATCCCGCTGTTTGTTGAAAGACAAAGCCTAGAGTTTATAGCCAGTTTTGACTTTAGGCCCTCCTCTGATTTTGTACCAGGCTTTCTAGCATCTCTCGAAGTACGCCCGACTTTAGTGGACTCAATAGGGACAGCACAACGCGAAGACCCTCAGCTTGTGGAGACGTTTGATAGGCTAATGAGGGGTGCATGAGACTTCAAGTCACCTCAACAGATACTCCATCGACGATAAGGGTTGGCTAAGGCGAGACGGAAGACTATGCGTCCCACAGACTAGGGATTTAGTAAAGAAGGTTCTCGAGGAAGCGCATCACTCCAAGATGACGATACATCCGGGCGGAGATAAAATGTACAAGGACATAAAGAGGACTTTCTTTTGGAACGGCATGAAGAAGGACGTGGCAGATTTCGTTTCTAAGTGTATGGTGTGCCAACAGGTTAAGGCGGAACAGAAAAAGCCTGGCAGTCTGCTCCATCCTCTAGAGGTCCCGCAGTGGAAGTGGGATAGCATCTCAATGGACTTCATTGATGGGCTGCCTAGGTCTAGGAGAGGCAACACTAGCATTTGGGTAATAGTGGATAGGCTTACTAAAAGCGCCCACTTTTTACCTGTCAAGAGTAAAAGAACTGCCTCATCCCTAGCATCTCTTTACCTCAAGGAAATTGTTCGACTCCATGGAATACCATCCAGCATTGTTAGTGACCGAGACCCTATCTTCACAAGTGAGTTTTGGCGGAGTCTGCAAGAAGCGGTAGGCACACAGTTATGCTTGAGCACAGCCTATCATCCCCAAACCGACGGCCAAACAGAAAGAGTGAACAGAGTTTTGGAGGACCTTTTAAGACTGTGCGTCCTTGACTTCGGGGGAACGTGGGAAGACCATCTTCCTTTGGTGGAATTTGCCTACAACAACAGCTATCAAGCAACCATCGGAATGGCGCCCTTTGAAGCTTTATATGGAAGACCGTGCCGATTGCCCACTTGTTGGTGGGAGTCTACTGATAAGCTCATACTTGGACCAGATATGATCCGAGAGACTTCAGAGAAAGTAGACTCAATACGAAGAAGGATGAAGACGACCCAAGACAGACAAAAGTCCTACGCCGACAAGAGGAGGACCGACCTTGAATTTGAGGTTGGGGACAGAGTTTTTCTTAAGGTATCTCCGCTAAGGAACGTTGTTCGTTTTGGAACCACAGGAAAGCTAGCACCAAGGTTCGTAGGGCCATTCCCTATCATCGAGAAAATTGGGAAAATGGCCTATAGATTAGAGCTACCCGAAAAATTGGCCGGAGTTCACAACGTCTTTCACGTTTCACATCTTCGAAAATGTCTACATGAGTCTGCTGAAGTGGTAGAGCCAAATATCCTAGAAGAAGCTGAAGTGGAACGCGAAGCAACCGTAAGGAAAGTTCCAACCCGCATATTAGGAACGGAAGTGAAGAAGCTACGCAACCGCGAGGTCAAGCTCGTCAAAGTTCAGTGGAACAACGTCGAAGAAGATACAACTTGGGAAACTGAAGCTAGAATACGTGCAACCTACCCTTTTCTTTTCGAGGGTACACCTTTGATCTTTCCTTTTTCCTTAAGTTGCACTTTTATCTATCTTTTTAGGTATATCTCCTCGACCTTATATTTTAGGAAGAAACCCTTTGGATGAAAACATGTGATTGAAACATGTTATGGATGATGGTCGCAAGTGGTTGCTAGTGATTGCTAGTGGTTGCTCGTGGTTGCATATACACACACAATCTAGGTTTTAGATCGGCTCAGTCACTTCATATTGCATATGCATAAATGTATTTATATTCGTATATGGTTTAACTTTAATGTGTTGTCATATGGATGTTGCATTTGTATGAATGATTGTGCACTCATGTAGAATCATGAATAGGAAAATTTGCATACATAATGGATTCATGGCACTCACATAATTTGCATTAAGGAGGTCAACTGAATCAGTGGACCGCCTGATTTTGTATTAGATAAGTACATGTACACACACACTTCGCATATGATCATGAAGCATTAGAAGTCTTTTAAGGACAATGGATGCTCGTGTTTGATGGATGAGTAGATGGATGTTTGGACGTTAGGATATACAATCTTCCTGAACTTGAAGATTTCGGGGACGAAATCCTTTTAAGTGGGGGAGAATGTAACACCCCGTGTATTCTATAACAGTGAAATTCACAAATTAAAGTATAACTAATTTCAAATCAAAGAATTAAGGGAAACGGGATACGCCATTGCACTCGTCTCGGAATTCTGCTTGAGATAGAGTCCGAGTTTGCATAAAACGGACTCCGTATGAAGGAGTTATGGCCTCCAGAAGTTTCAGAATTCAGTTTAAAATTCAAAACAGACCAAAACAGCTCAGAGAAACTAATTCAAATTCAAAAATCGGGCCCAATTGGCCAGGGCGGGAAAATTCCCGCCCAAGGCACCCAGGTCGACTTGGCAGTCGACCTGGGGCTAGCCAGGTCGACTGGGCAGTCGACCTGGGTAACCCGTGTCGACTGCCAAGTCGACACGGTGTCGACTGGGGTGTCGACCTGGCCCCTGAGCCAGGTCGAACCCAGCCCACCCTGGCTGGCCTAGTCTGTGTTTGGTCGATTTTCTGAGCCTTGCCTTGTCACTAGGGCTAGGTGTCAGCTCCTGGTTGGTCCCTCCTTTGAACGAACGGCTATTATTAAACCAAGCTTCATCGACGGTCTAAATCAACTCACAAACTCTATAAAAAGGACCTAAGACTAACCCTAATTCACACAAACTGAAATGGAGATGAGACCGTCATGCTGCTGAGGAGAGACTAAGGATAGCCGTCAGAAATTGGGAGACAATTAGGAGATAAATCAAAAGATTAAAGCAACGTTAATTGAATCAAAGCAACACCTACAACAAAGGATAGCATCTCCAAATTCAGAATTCAGATTCCTGAATTGAAGATTCGTCATACGTTGTAAGTAGAGTGCTATTCCGATGTGAATAATTAATTGCGTTTGATTTGTGTAAAATGCGAAATGGAATTGTGGCGATAATAATCTATATTTGTATGTTATTTTGATTCTAAACGATTTGGGAATGTTATGGTATACGATTGGACATATGCAAGTATGTGATTTGCGTTGGAAGTTAACAACGAAATGGAATTGTGGCGATAATAATCTATACTTGTATGTTATTTTGATTCTAAACGATTTGGAAATGTTATGTTATACGATTGGATTCATACAAGTATATGATTTATGTTGACAACCATATGTTGTGAAATTTTAATTGGGATTCATGCAAGTATATGATTCATTATTATGCTAATATGATGTACATACTTTTATGATCACTTTTAGTATGTAATTGGATACGACTAAGTACTATAGTTTATATGAATCTATGTTGGAATTAGCAAATAATACTTTTGTATTAGAAACAAAAGTAAGCACCTTTATGAACATGACTAAACTATGTTTGGTATTATGCCTAGTTGAAACATGTTTTAGGCCTAAGTTGTTATCAAAACCATATGGTGATATATGTGACACAATTAAGTTAGATTTACATCCCAATTGCAAGTTTACAATGATTCATGTTTAAGTATTATTTATTCCATGATTACATGAATAGAATGATTCATGTTTAAGTATTATTTATGCCATGATTACATGAATAGAATGATTCATGTTTAAGTATTATTTATGCCATGATTATATGAATAGAACGATTCATGTTTAAGTATTGTTTATGCCATAATCATATGAATAGAATGATTCATGTTTAAGTATTGTTTATGCCATGATTATATGAATAAAATGATTCATGTTATGCCATGATTATATGCTGTTACAATTACAAGTTCACATGTGCCTACTTTATGTTAATTGAATCGTTATGTTGCAAGTTCATGCGTTCACACTCCCCTTTTTATGTCACCTCATAAACATCATGTTATAAGCCTCCCCTTTTCATATGGCTAAGTTGGGTTTAGATATTAAACCCAACACATCTTACATTGTAGCGAACGTGTAAAACGGGGTAATGACGTTTGGGTTAAAATATAGAACATATGCGTTGGCATGTTTGACGCATGCCAACAACCTTGAAAAAAACAATTAAGTGGCATAAATAAATTTTAACCAATAAAGATAAATTTGAATAATGGGCCGAAAATATTTACATATAAAAAGAAAAGAGACAAAATATGTAAATGTAGAAAATACGATGTGTTTAACCCGAGGTTGGATTGAGTTGTGATGTAAACCTGCCCGGAACCGCCCGGCTGTCCAGTAGTCACAACAATACCTATCCAATGTGGGTGGTTAAACACGGAGCCCAATAAGGACCCGATGTTAGACTGAGTTGTGGCGTAAGACTGCCCGGACCCAACCGGCAACAGGAAGCCACAACAATACCTGTCTAATGTGAGAGGTTGAGGCTTTAATAAGACAATTAAGGCTGAGTCAGGATTGATAGGATTAAGTAAATTATATTAATACTTAATCAAAATGGAACATGCTAAACTAAACAGACTGATTGGGGGTTAGGTTTATTAAACACTTAACCAACTTAGCATGTTGGCTAGAAATAGAAAACCTAGATGCGGGGGACCCTTTTCAGCAGTAACCCTACAAGGTGTATCAGGATACCCTGAACTAGGCAGGGTGGGGCACGATTACTGGGCTGACTGTAAGAGGTCAAATCGACGGCGGTGGTGCAGCAGTGTAGGTTCTAACGGGGTGCGGGCGTGCACACACTCCGGCGCAGAAAAATAAGGCACTGGGCACCAGTAGCATACCTGTGCATTCTAGAATTGTGTCGGGCCGCCACCATGGGACTTGATACACCCCATGGTGGGACCAGCATAGGTAACTACAACATCGGGGGCCGTAAGACACATGTAACTATGCGAGTAGGAGCCGATCATCAGAAATGGATCACTTCACCCTGGTCATGGGGTGCCTGTTGGGAACTAGTTTATATGGGTACAGAGATTAATATGGGGTACGATAGTATATTCGACCCTAGACAACTTAACTTAGTTTATGGTGCTTTCCCATTTCCAGTTTATGCTTATCATACCCAGTTCTTTATTCATAGACTGAATAGTCCTAGACTTACTCAGGCTTTATGTCTGACTCTACTTTTCTTTCGTCTTCTTTTCTTCCGTTCCCCCCCGGTCCACAGGGAGGGAATACCGCAGCTTGACCAGCTTTCACATCCAGCTTGAAGAGAAAGAATGTATTGCTTGGACCTTTTTCCGTTTTGGGCTATGGCTTTGGGCAGCAATTATGGGACTTTTGCAGTTTATTTATGTTTTCTTTATGCTTCTTTAATAATGTAATCAAGACAGTAATGAAGATGTTATGTTTTTGGAAGAATTGTAAGACAAGTATGGCATGTTTTTGTGAACACGTATTTTGATGAAATAAAAGATGTTGTTTTTCCGCTGTTCAAAAATATGTGTTCTTATATCTGTCTTGTATATCTGTGATTTATACTTATAAACCTCCACCAAAATTAGGGCATTCCCTTTGAGAGTGACCCTAACGGTGGTGGGGTGTTTCATAGTCCCACCATATGGTGTTTCAATCCTTATGATAGCAACCCGACACGATTCAAGATGCACAGTGTATAACTACTGGTACCCAGTGCCTGCTTTTTTCCACTTCGGAGTATGTGCATGCCCGTAAACCGTCGGAACCTACACTGACGTACCCCTGCCGCTACTTTGACCGCTTATAATCAGCCCAGTAATCGTGCCCCACCCTGCCTAGTTCAGGGTACCGTGATACATCCATGTAGGTTACTACTGAAATGAGTCCCCGTTACTAGGGTTTCCTAGTGGTTAAGTTTGTGGGCCTATATTTACTAATATTACCCACCAACCTGATATGTACTTAACCCTCCCATCGATTCAAGCATATTTAATAAACGGTTAAGTTTTGTGGGCCTATATGTACTAATATTATCCACCTATACGAGATGTACATAACCCTCCCATCGATTCAAGCATATTTATTTAATATTTAAGTTTTCTGGGCCTATATTTACTAATGTTACCCACCAACCTGATATGTACTTAACCCTTCCACTGATTCAAGCATGTTTATTTAATGATTAAGTTTTGTGGGCCTATAATTGCTAATATTACTCACCAACCCGATATGTACTTAACCCTTCCACTGATTCATGCATGCATGTTTATTTAATGTTTAAGTTTTGTGGGCCTATATTTACTAATATTACCCACCAACCCAATATGTACTTAACCCTTCCACTGATTCAAACATGTTTATTTAATGGTTAAGTTTTGTCCGCTCATGTTAAATTAACCCACTCATTCATCATGTCATGTTGATTAAGCATTTCTTATTAACTTGACCCTCCTTACTTTTTTTTTGAGCAAAAGATGTGTGATCTTCCAATAGAAAGAGAGCACACATATATATAATAAAAAAGATGTGATACAATATATCCAATACAGACCAGAACGATCGTCTCACATAGTAATGTAGGGGATAATAGATTTATGAGTTCCGGCAAGGCCACCACCCATCATACTTCATTATCGAATTCCGGCAAGGCCACCACCCGATAAGAAGTATATCTATTCCCATACATTTAACAATCTATGTGTATAACAAGAGATGAAGTAAATCACTAAAAAATACAAACACCCCTTCTCCATATCTACTAATATAACCAAAGCAAGCAAATCTAAATGGTCAATCCAAAAACAGCAACTCCAATACTCCACAGTTACATCAACAACCTGTAATCTGAAAAACTGAAGCAAAATAATCAGTAACTTACACATATATATGAGTATATGCCTATATATATATGTATATATAGACATCAACCATATATATATGTATAAAGAGAAAGACATAAGAAATAAACAAGCGAGAGGAAAATATCAACCCAAAACAGGAATCAGCATCCCAGACGAGGACTATTGCATCTAAAATAGCTATTAATACGAATGAATAAACTCAGGTTAGATCTTACTTTTAACAAAAAACACCCAAATTGCAAATTACCAAATAGTTTATAGTGCGAATTGGACATCCAAATCAAACAGAAATTTACTATGTTAATTATTAAATTATCCTTTGATACAGAGACTGAATGGAAGGTTCTCTGGTTTCTCTCAACCCAAATGAACCAACTAATGAATATTACTAAAGAATCCAATATGTATTTCTGTCTGGAATTGTATCTTAATCTATAACGATTCCAATAATCAATACAATTACTAAGGGAACTAAAACCGTCAAAAGTAAAAATCCTAATAATCATATTGAAAATAGAAAAGGTAAAGTAGCAAGAAAAAAATAAATGATCTACGTCCTCCTCCCCTGTATTACAAAAACAACATTTTATATCAAAAATAACATTTTTCCTTTTTAACAACTCAATCGTATTGAGCTTCTTGTGGACGATCAACCACATTAGAAACTTTGCTTTAGGTGTAGAATTAGTTTTCCATAGGAATTTAAAGGGGTATAATGATATACCAGAGAAATTAATAAAACTATACATAGATTTAACAGTGTAAACCAAACCCTTATCCATGCCCCAGCTAATAGAATCGCTATTAATATCTACATGGTACAATGCTAATTTGGCTTTTAGTAAGGCCAATTGTCTTAATAAATCTTCCTCTAAAATATTATCAAAGGAGAATTCCCACGGAGGATCTAATTCCGCTATGTAAACATCCTTAATTAAGGCATTCTTAAATCTACAGATATTAAAGAGCTTACTAAATTCAATTTTAAGTGGCACACTTGATATCCAAGCATCATGCCAAAAATAAGTAAGGTTCCCTGAATGTACTAACACTTTGCATCCTATATTAAAGAAGTCAAAGCAATACAAAACGGATTTCCAAAAGTGAGATAATTTATTATCCCAACTACCTCCATTACCAGTAAAAAACTCTCCTCTTGAATAATAAAATTTGGAAACGATATACTTCCAGGAAGATTTCACTTCTGGACATCTATATTTCCATAACCATTTCGCAAGCAAAGCAGAGTTAAAATTATGTAGATTTATGATTCCCAAACCCCCCTCTATCTTAGATTTACAGCATATTTCCCAGTTAACTAGACATTTATAACTACTACAACTAGAATCACCATTCCAAAGATAATTACGTCTAATCCTATCAATTTTCTCAATGACCCATTTGGGAAATCGATGAACAGCCATCCAATAAGAGGGAATAGCTGATAAAACCGAATTAACTAGAACTAATCTACCTGCTCTGGACAGGAATTTATTGTTCCAGTTAGATAGTCTACTACTAATCTTATCAATGATGACTATCCAGTCTTCCTTTTTAAGCTTAGACGGTCTTATCTTAAAACCTAAATAATCGAAAGGAAATTTCATAATCGAACAGTTCAAAGTGTTAGCCACTAAAGTCTCAATATTGTTAAAATCATTAATGACCATCACTGCACTCTTATCAAAATTAATACTTAGACCAGATAACATCTCAAAACCGTAAAGTATAAATTTAAGAGCAATAATATGCTCAGGCAGATGAGAAGAAAATAACAAAGTATCATCCGCAAATTGCAGAATTGATAACTCGTTGTAAAATTCCTCATTCCCAACACTACCTAGTATACCTAAGCTCCCCGCTCTCTTAATAATTTTTGAGAAGACATCAACTGCTAAGTTAAATAGAAAAGGCGATAAAGGGTCGCCTTATCTAAGACCTCTCTTGGATTGTATCTTCTTACCCAATACCCCATTTACAACAATGCTGGAACAACCAGATCTAAGTAACAACATGATCCAGTTAGTCAATCTAACACTAAAACCCCTAGCAAGACATAATTCACATACAAAGTCCCAATCAATTGAATCGAATGCCTTCTCAAAGTCCAACTTCAGTATGGCACATGTTATATTGTTCTTACAACAAACATTGATATATTCTTGAACCGCTGCTACACCATCTACTATATTCCTACCTTTAATAAAAGCTGTTTGAGAATCATCTATAAGGTCATTCATCTTACTACTCAACCTATTCGCTAAAACTTTAGATATGATCTTGACAGAAACATTAATAAGAGAGATAGGTCTAAAATCCTTAAGGGAATTAGCCCCCTCTCTCTTATGAATAAGAATGACGTTGGCAAAGTTAAAACTACCTAAACGCAAATCACCACTATAAAATTCATTGAATAATTCAACAATGTCAAACTTCAAAACTTCCCAAAATTGTTTGTAGAAATTAACAGAGAAACCGTCAGGTCCAGGAGCTTTGTCGCTAGGCATATCGCTAATTGCCTTCCAAATCTCCTGCTCCGAAAACGGTTTATCCAAATCTATAAGACTTACCCTAGATTCGGAAGGATATAAGTCATTCCATCTAACATTAGTTCTTCTCTTAATCTTAGAACCGAAAATCTGATTATAATATCTAGTGAAAGCTTCATTTAAATCCTTCTGCAAAGACAGTTCTACATCATTTACAATAATCGAGCGAATCATATTTTCACATCTCCTTTTATTAGCCACACTATGGAAAAACTTAGTGTTATTATCTCCTTCCTTGATCCATTGTATGCGGGACCTTTGCCTCCACATGGTCTCTTCCTTTTCTAAAATCTGTTTAAGATCTTGTTTAAAATTGCAGTATCTTTCTTTCTCAGTGAAATTGAGAACCCTGGTTTCACTAATTTTATCCAACTCTAATAGATCACACATAATCTTGTCTTTTTTAAATCTTACATTACCAAAAATATATTTATTCCAACGCTTAAGAAAGAATCTCAACTTACCTAACTTCGCCACATAAATCTTAGCAGAATTACCTCTATAAATAATATTAAAATAAAACAAGGCCTTCCATTTCATAGCAACAAGATTAATGAAACTATGATCTAGTAACCACATCTTTTCGAACTTAAAACTACTACTAATAGAAATATTTGAATTACACGTAAGAATAATAGGGCAATGGTCAGAGAGTAAAAAAGGTAATCCTTTGACTTTACAGATCGAATATCTATCTTCTATCTCAGAACTAATAAAGAATCTATCTAATAGTGCAAAGGAAGGGCTATCACGGACATTCGACCAAGTGAACAATCTATTTTCAAGAGGAATCTCAATTAAATTACTGTCTAATATAAAGTCATTAAATTCCTCCATATCAGAGAAATCACCTTCTCGTGGTGATCTCTCACCTAAAAATCTAGTGACATTAAAGTCCCCCCCCCCACTATCCACAAATTAGGAGAAATATTCCTAAAACTAGAACACTCATCCCATAGGACTCCCCTTTCCTCTTTAGTGTGGGGGCCATATACATTTGTGATGCCCAAAAAAGAATTATCAGAAAGGGATTGCAAGATAATATGTAAAGAATGTAACTTTGGATACTCAAGTACCAGTCTGTATTGACTGTCTTTCCAACCAATCATAATTCCTCTGGCTGTACCAACTGCCGGAAGACAAGACCAGTTCCGGAAAAGGGACCCTCCTAGACTAATATAGAACCTAAAATCAGGACATTCAATTTTTGTCTCTTGAAGTAAGACAATATCAATGTGATTATCTCTAAAAAAAGTCCTAATTTTAGCACATTTTTTAGGTTTATTTAGACCCCTAACGTTCCAACTAACGATCCTCATCTACTCAATGAAGAGACCCTTTCTAATTCTCTACTCCTAATATACTCCGCATCAATCTCAATGTCAGAAAAAATAAAGGCTGTATCATTGGCCAGCTGAAATAGCTGACCGATCGATAGACTACTCAATGCATATGGGGAATAATCACTACCATACTCAGAAGACATACCTGAGCCCCGCTCCGAATTGCTTCTGCTAGCATTCGGACACGGAGACCTACCTCGAAAAGGAGAGGAACTGGACCTGATCTTGACGCTGCGACGAATCAACCCAGTACTGGGTATTACCCTCCTACGCCTCCCCCTCCTGGATGATGGCATAGATACATCACGACACAAAGAATGCTCACTGCTAGTCTCGACCACACTGATGCTAGCTGATAGGCTCAAACTACCAACAGAGACACACATGGCACGAGATATATCAATCATCGGCGATATCACATCCAAGCATGGTCTCAAAAAAAAAACCGAAGACCCTCCCCCATTTCATTCATAAACACAACACCATCATTTCTGACTTTCGAACACCAGTTGCCTCTCAAGGCCAAATCAGTTTCCTGACGCACTAAAACTGTCCAATCCCCTTCTAATCCCACAACACTACTGACAAGGGTCTCCGATACACACTCATATCCCTTATAGTCAATTATCTCATCACTGCCATTTATATGCCAACCAGGAATCTGAGCTTCCTCTCTCCCAATATCTTTGAAACCCTTGACAGCACGTGAATTGATCCACACATCATTCACAGAGGTACAAGACACAAGACTATCACCCACATCAAAACATCTTTTATCAAGCCTTCCAATTTTAACTCTCTTTAATTTGAAACCTTTCCTTTTGAGGGTAGAAAGCTTCTGAGAATCCGCAAAATTTACTGAATTAGTCAACTCATTATTTCCCAAACCTGCTAGTGATTCTCCATTAGAAACAGTGCGGTATGAATCAGCCATATCTTCGAAACAGTCTAACACACCATAGCTATTCGACAGTATAATGTCGTCCGCTACCTTCCATACAGCCTTCTCCTCTAACCCTGAATTGTAACGAAAATCAACAGCTTCGTCGACAAACTCGTACCCACTAATGTCTATCAAATCCTCCCCAGTCATTATATCTCTTACCCACCCTCTCTTGCTTGCCAAATATTCATGAAACTGACCACCTTCAAGGAGACCCATGCAGTACATTACTTCAGGATCCGATAGTAAAGGATCCGAATGTTGAACTTCCCATAAAGGATCAGTATAACTTGCCAAGACATCATCATTGAACTGCGCTTTATCTTCAGCCACGTAACAGTTCTCAACACTTTCATTCCCCAATAGTATCAAATCCTCCTTGTGAGATGAATCCGCATGAATATGATCTTCACCTTTTGCAAGGATTTGAAAAGCAACGACACTTCTCTCACAATTAATAGCGGTGTTGATAACATCATAGTGCTTTAGTATCTCATCTAAAAACATACCCACTCTCCTCTTAATGATAGCATTCGAATCATCAAATAACATACGGAACTTCAAGAGACAGATGCAAAAGCCAATAGCATGCTCCTTCCTTGTTAAAGATCTTGGCAACGGTGGGAAAATGACCTCACTATCAAACTTCTTGCTCCACATAATTCCATCCACTAACCCCTCTAAATGCCATCCCATCAGTAATAACATGTAAGCCCCGTCATTTTCCTTACCAGAAAAATTCGCAACATAAAGGTCAGTTAGTGAAATAATCTTCTGACATATTATCAAACAGTTGAAGTGCAAGATTTCAAAAACTGATTTTCCCCTGAACCACCCCGGACAGCTAGTCTTTCTATGCCCTAAGCCTCCACATTTGAAGCAACGTGTTCCATTACGACACTCTTTCGCTAAGTGGGAAGAGTCTCCACATTTGAAACACACTCGAACACCTACCATTTTCATACGAGGAGGGTTTTTGAACACATTGTTGTTCGTGACAGAGCTGTTCCAGTCAGAAGATATAGGTGTCTTTCTAACCATATCCGCATAAGTGTTCAGTTCAGGGCATAAAGGAGCTTCCGATAATCTCTGAGAATAATTCCCTCTTTCTTCATAGGGCAAATGACTAATGTCATGAGAAATACCAACATTCGAAGACCCCTCTTCATGTGTATTCAAAACCAAATTCTGTCTGAAATTAAGATTCAGGCGTCCCGGTTTCATCTTTGTCTCCTTGATGAGCTTTATCGGAGCCGTGTACTTATGTATCTTATTAACACCGTGAAGAATATCTCTTGAATTACCACCAAAAATTAAAACATCTCCTGATTCGAGCAAAATCTTCCTGTCAATAACTTCCTTTCCTTCGTCCCTGAAAGTAAACTCGGCGGAATCACCAATGGATAAGGATACAACAGGCAGCCCGGCTACCAAACTATCAAAGCTTTCATCTTTATCTTGGTGAAGGCCTAATTTTCCTTCCGGATTATAGAAATTTACTACACAAATATCAGGCTTCATGTACGGCAGTTCATCTTTTTTACCACCGTGCTTCACGATTACTTTGTACGCAACATCAATAGAATCCTTGACCAACTTAATCATCTCGGCAGGAATCTCAGGAGGTAGAGCTCCATCGAATGAACATCTATCATCGTATTTTCTTGTCTGCGGATTCCAAAATTTCCCGAAGCACATCATATGCAAATTTAATCTCGCTCCATTCGCATATCCAGGCCTATGAAATCCACCTTTTCCACTCCCTAATTCCTGACATCTTTTAACTAATTGGATCTGATCCTTTATACTAATGCAATTCTTTAACAGAATCATACCCGATCGCAGAATTCTATGATTAGATAGCAATCGATCTTCCCACAAATTCCCCACAATACCAGGATTTATCAGATTCTCCGATCCCTGCATATCATAAGGCGAGCATATGTTGAAAGCATTTTTCCCCAAATCAACATCAGGGAATTTTTCCTGAGACTTCCTTGCAAGATCCGAAAATTTGACTTTAGAGTCAATGAAAGATTTTCCTATTAGAGAAATGGAACAGTCATCTTTACGATGCCCTAACCCCCACATCTATAACATCGCAATTGCCTCCTGCAATCCTTCGCAATATGACCATAACCTCTGCAACGATAACAACGAAGAACGGAATTAGAATTGAATGCCAGAATTGGGCGAGAGAATTTTGCCCTAAACCTCTTTCCTTTCGAATTAATTCCGCCCAAAGAAGAAGATTTTGACCGAGGATTGTTCCAAGAAGGTTCAGACGCCATTTTTCCTTTTTTCGATGACCCTCCTTACTTATCATGTTGGATCGGTTAAGTGTTTCCTATTAACTTAACCACGTTCATTCATCAAGTTATATTGGTCAAGTGTTTCTTGTTAACTTAACCCCATTCATCTTGTTGCATTGGTTAAGTGTCATTAATCAATTCAAGTTAACTTAACCCACCTACATGTCATGTTACTTTGGTTAAGTGTTGCCTTCTTGTGTTAACTTAACCCTACTACAAATCAAGTTATATTGGTTAAGTGTTGCCCTCTTATTCTAACTTAAACTTTCCATAAATCAAGTTATATTGGTTAAGTGTTTCTAAATTTACTTAACCTCACCCACTTGTCTAATTAACATGTTATAACAGTTAAGTGTTCTAAATTTACTTAACCTCACCCACTAGTCTAATTAACATGTTATAACGGTTAATTGTTCTAAATTTACTTAACCTCACCCACTTGTCTAATTAACATGTTATAACGGTTAAGTGTTCTAAATTTATTTAAGCTCACTCACTTGTCTAATTAACATGTTATAACGGTTAAGTGTTCTAAATTTACTTAACCTCACCCACTGTCTAATTAACATGTTGAATTGGTTAAGTGTTTTCTTAATTAACTTAACCCTACCAATCTTGACTTAGCTTTATTAAAGCACCAACCATCCACATTAGACAGGTATTGTTGTGGTCACTGGATGTGCCGGTCGGTTCCGGGAAGTTTTACACCACAACTCAGTCTAACCTCGGGTCATTTTTGGGCTCAATGCACTAACCACCCACATTAGACAGGTATTGTTGTAGTTACTGGATGTGTCGGTCGGTTCCGGGCAGTTTTACACCATAACTCAGTCTAACCTCGGGTTAGGAATATTCGTCTTTTCTAAATTTACATATTTCTTATTTATGACAAATTCCATAGTAAATTATTCCCAATTTAATTATGCTATAATTATCCTTTTAATTATGCTCACAATTAATGGTATACTAAATATACCATTTCAAGAACCAATCTATGCCATGTTATTTTCATGTTTATCCTATATATTTATATGTAAATTATAAATCAATTATTGTCATGGACCACTTTCCTCCTACATCACGTTCAAAATTTTAGGTATATAGATTATACCATTTTCATGCCACTTATCATGCTTATGTGTCAAACATGCCAATTACATGTAATTTCATGTTTTCCCCAATGTTACCCCGTTTGTACGTTCGCAAAATTACATAGAATGTTAGGCTCGATATTTTAGCCTAACTTATAAAACAAAAAGGGGAAAAGAGGAACTTTGCAACATTCCAACATCATACAAAAGTATGGATCTAACTACACATATGTCACATGGATTTGGCATAGAACAATATACTTTTTAACTATGAACTTGCAAATTTGATCTATGCAACATGAACCACAAGCATATGAATTTACATAAAACTATACAAGTTAAACTTGGCATGTAGTGGTGAACTTGCAAATTAGATCTATCATAAAGGCATATGGATCTAACATATAAAATTGTAGATCTAGACATATAAGGTCGTAGATCTAAACATGTATGCATAATGGCTCTAAACAATTAGGCATAAACGACATGACTTAGCCTAAAACTTGTATGTATCATAATATCACCAAACTTACATATGATAATTTCATTCCCAAATTCCTATACAACATCATAGGTTTACTCACCTATTTCCAAATAACATGATAGGTTCGATAGACCATAATAGTTCATAGGCATATATGATAGAATAGACATGAATAAACATGAATCAACATCACATACAACTTGATACAATTCTATTTTACAATTCATTACAAATCATGTCTTTAATTTATTCACATCTGAAAGATAACTACACTTACAAACAAAAGGAAATTCTTGAATTCTGGGATCTGTATTCTGAAACTGAATTGCTCGCCTTTGATGTAGATCATTGAATCTCTTAGTTGAATTAGATTAGTTTTGATTTGATTTAGGTTTTAGTGGCGGCTAGGTTTAGATGAGAGTGAATAATAGAATTAGGTTTTAGGTTTAGGGTCCTTATATAGTTGTAGAGAGTGTTTTAGGACCATTAGATTAACCTTGAACCATGAGAACCAATCAGTTGCCACATCAGCCTAAGTGCGAATTGGCCCATGGGTTGACAGCCAAACACCCTGAATCAACCCCTAGTCGACCCAGCGAGGCTCGGGTCGACCTCAAAAATGGGTCGGTTCGGTTATTCCCCCTTCCGATTCGCTGTTTTGAACTTA
This sequence comes from Allium sativum, assembly GCA_030737875.1. Taxonomy (NCBI): domain Eukaryota; kingdom Viridiplantae; phylum Streptophyta; class Magnoliopsida; order Asparagales; family Amaryllidaceae; genus Allium; species Allium sativum. The sequence continues at coordinate 369,664,646 of CM060919.1, forward strand.
TTTGATTATTTATTTATTTAATATATATATATATATATTTCTCATATGCATACAAACTTCAAGGCTTAATAACTTCTTCATAAGGTATCCGTTTTATGCAAACCAAATGTCTATGTTCACTAAAATTTTGAGAAGAATATAATATCGCAACCCATTTCACTTAATTCCTCTTCTAAAGATTAAGTGTTCTTGAATTTGTCAATTTTAATATTCTCAGAAAATTCGGGGTGTTACATTCTCCCCTCCTTAAAGGATTTCGTCCCCGAAATCTTCAAGTTATGAAGAATGCATCCTAACATCCAATCATCCATCCATCATCCACAAGCATCCATTGTGCTTAAAAGACTTCTTATGCCATATGAACATATGCAGAGTGTGTATATATGTCTCTTATCTAGTGCAAAATCAGGCGGTCTACTGATCCAGTTGACCTCCTTAATGCGAATCATGAGAGTGTCATGCGTCCAATACATATGCAAATATCCCTAATCATGTAAATACTATATGTGTGCATATTCACTCATCCATATGCAACATCCATATGATAACACATCAAGTTTCAATCCATATACAAATACATTCATATGCATATGCAATATGAAAGTGACTCAGCCGATCTAGTGCCTAATGTGTGTATATGCATCCACGAGCAACCACTAGCAAACACTTGCAACCACTTGCAATCATCAATCATAACATGTCTCAAACACATGTTTTCATCCATTGGCTTCAACCTAAGGATCGAGGATAGGACCGAGAGGATATACTTAAAAGATAAAGACTAGCAAGCAAATAAATATTATAGAAAAAGGAGGAATCAAGGATATACCCTCAAAAAGGGTATGATGCCCGTATCTAGTCTTCAGTCTTCTAAGTCGCATCTTCTTTGAGCTTCACTCCACTGTACCTTAACTAATTTAACTTCACAATTGTGAAGCTTCTTGACCTCCATTTCCAAAACGCACTAGTAAAGATAGGACCTCGATCATTTACTATGCTAGAGGGTATCCAATGTTGTCGAACTGTCTTTCCAAGATAAATAGAAGTTGACCATGATACTAAGTGTATATAATAAGATGATTAAAGGTCTCTCTTCTACTTAGCTTATCCCTCATGTCACAAATCTGAGGGGCGATATCTCTCACACAAACTATCCTAGTCAAACTTGGCATCACTCATGTACAAGCCCCAAATGCATAAACCAATATCAGACAAGCACCTAAGGAATACCTCCTTCGAATTTGGACGATTTATGTGAGATGATACTAGTAAAACAACCAAACAATTGAGCACTATACCGACTCTGGCTATCCTCGCCAATCCTGCTCCAAAACTTTCATTGATCGCATAACTAGCTTTGCATTGTCAGCTAGATATATGCAGAAATCTATCTCGAGTTTTTAGGGGGAAAACTCCTAACCTTAATCAAAAAAACATCTGCGTACTCATGGACTACTCTAACGGATCGAAAATCGTCGATAAATACATAAAGTGATTCTAGGTAGCTAAGACAAACTGATCCCTTAGGATCGCACGAAATTTCGAGGGTATTCCCGAGGCAAGTCGAAAGTCTAACTACTCTCCTTTCACAATTACTGGCTAACTAATCCATGCCTAGAATCAAGCCATATCCCATGAAACCAAAAATATATGTATCTCAAATCCTTACAAACCAAAGATAAATGAGCCGAAACACAAATTGGACTTGAGACAATAATGGGATCCTCTACTATACAAGCTCTAGGGTGCAGAGACTCAACTATGGAAGCAGATATAAACAAATGCGAAGCACAAAAATCAAAAAGAGTACTAGCAGGATGATCAAGAAGAAAAACTAAACTTTTCAACAGAAACCTTACTTCCTCTCTCTCAGGTATCCTGGTGGTGAGAGCATGCACTTGCCTTCCGGAAAATCCTATCTTTTGTTCTTGCCCTTGCCCTTAATTATACGACCCGTTATACCAAAATAAAGATACTTCCTCTTGTTTTAGGTTTTACTATTCTTTCCTCCCCTCCTTTGTGAACCAAGGCCATATCCATGAGTTCTTCATCCTTGTGTTGCGCTCCTTTGCCAAACTCCCTCATTCTCATCTTTGTCATCCTTGTGTAACTTGTTGACAGGTATCTCGAAAGCTGCCTCCATTGCACGGAGAATCCTACAAAGCTCGAAAGAAAATTAGCCGTAGGTGAAACTACTACGTCTATAGATGGAAGTTGGGCACTTGTTTGCCCTTTGACAAGTGTCGTAGTCTCGTCGAGCCTACGGAACCATCCCGTGATGAGGTTACCTCCCAGAAAGCCAGGAGCCCCGGAGACTCAGGAAAGAAGGAAACAAGGATTCAAACAGAGGATCAAAAAGATAGTGCATATGGCTTTGGGGAATATGCCTTTAAAACAAAACCTTTATTTTGAAAATGCTTCTCTTAAAACCGTTTTGAAAATAATTTTTCAAATCTTTTATCTGATCCAGTAACCTTCAGCTCTGATACCAAGTGAAACACCCCACCTCCGTTAAGGTCACTCACAAAGAGAATGCCTTAACTTCGGTGGAGCATTATAGGTAAAAGATGCAGATAAATTACAAGACAGACAAATAAAGCAACGGAAAATAAAGTCATTTTTATTAACAATGAGGTTCAGTCAAGCTTTTACAACAATTTCCTCAATCATACTTAAATGTAATACATAGAACTTATGTCTTGATTTAAAAACTTCCAAGAATAGAAGAAGCATAAAAACAATGATATTCCTCGATAAAGCATGAACCAGCCATAACAGTGGAAGAGAGAGAGAGTCCAAAGCGATACACCAACTAATCTTCAAGCTTGGAAAGAGAAGAGGTCCAAGTTAGGCTGAGCTATTCCCTCCCTAACTACTGGGGTGGGGGGGGAATGGAAGAAAAGAGGCGAAAAACAAACTAGGTCAGACATAAGTCTGGTAAGTCCAGTGATCTTTCAACATGCAAACAAGATAAAGGATCATGACATGAATAAACCGAAAATAGGACAATACCATAAAAACAAGGCAACTAAAGACAAGATAAGTGCAAGGTGAACTGAATGCGCTTCTACTTTTTCTCTGCTTCGCTACTAATCTGTTAATCTGATTTCTATATTTATCTCTGCACCACCTAACTAGTGTCCCACCGAGTAATCTATATAAAATGATAATCGTGATCCTAACCCCCGTAATTGTGGTAGCCTTCAGGTGTACATCTATCGTGAGGATTCCACCTCAATCAGCTTAATTGCCATGAACATGTTAGATGTACCCTTACTACCCTATCGATCGGCTCCCTACTTGTATTCATGTTTCATGTGTCTGTGTCAATCGGCCCTCTTTTGCGTGTAGATACCCTGTGCTAGTCCCACCATAAGGTGTATCAATCCTTATGATAGCAACCCGACACGATTCAAGATGCACAGTGTATAACTACTAGTACCCAGTGCCTGCTTTTTCCCACTCTGGAGTACGTGCACGCCCGTAAACCGTCGGAACCTACACTGATGTACCCCCTGCCGCTGCTTTGACCTCTTATAATCAGCCTAGTAATCGTGCCCCACCCTGCCTAGTTCAGGGTACTGTAACATCCCACATCCGTTAGTGTCACTCACAAAGGGAATGCACTATGTTCTGTGGAGCATTTAAGGTAAAAGATGCATATTAATTACAAGACAGATAATTAAAGCAGCGGTAAATAAAAACTTTACTTTATTGATAAAATAGCTTGTACAAAGATTGTTTTCTGATACCAAATACCCATCTTGTTTAACAAAATAAAGAAGCATAAATATACAATGATTTTCCCCAATAGAGCATAAGCCAGCCATAGCAGCAAGAAAGAGAGTCCAAAGTACTATGTCACAGAGTCTTCAAGCTTGGAAAGAGTAACGGTCCAATTTAATCTGAGCTATAATATTCCCTCCTTAACTACCTAGGGGGGGGGAACGAAAGAAAAGAAGACAAAGGAAAAATAAAGTCAGACATAAAGTCTGGTAAGTTCAGTAACTTTCAGCATGTGAACAGGTAAAAACAACATGACATGGATTAACTGAATACAAGATAATACCATGATGACAGGGCTAACAAGATAACATAAGATTAACGCAAGATATGCTAAGGCAAGATAAGATATGCTTCACTACTTTCTCTGCTTCGCTATTACCATGTTATTCTGGTTTCTATATCTCTGCACCACCTAACTAGTGTCCAACTAGTAATCTATATAAACTGATAAAACAATAACGTGATCCCAAACCCCGAAACTGTGGTTGTTTTCAGGTGTACATCTATTATGTATTACCTAGATCTAATCTAGGGTTTTCTATCGAACACTTCCTAGATTCAACCAGGGTTTATGCTGCCCATTGAACATTTCTTGGATTTTAGGGTTTACGCGACCTAGGTCCAACTAGGGATTATGCTACCTATCGAACAACGCCCCTAATCTAGGACACACTACCCAGAGTGGTATATGTTCCTAGACTTTCCCCACGTATGTGTCATGGATCGTTATCGCTGTCTAGATGCACATGTCCTCTGTATGTGCGACCCGAGTCTCATGGCAGGGCAAATCAAGAAACACGGGACTCGGTCGGGAGCTTTCAGATATCTGCCGATGCAGATGCTAAGGTCTGTTTTTCCAGTGGCTATGGTCCCACTTGACCCCTCCCTCAACTAATGAAAGGCACACCTTGAAAAATGAGAACTATACGCAGGCCCTCTATGCCCCACTTACCTATGGCCATTCGCACCCATAACTAGATAGCAAGTATATGGTCTTTTGGAGTTCTCCTCCTTTCCGATGTACGTATCTCGACTGACTCAAGATGGTTGGTAGACGACGAGTTGGTATCACAGGGCTACTGGTCTTGCTGAATCACGCTGGTCCATCCTAGTCTCTAGGTTGCCTTATATTGCAACCAAGGCATACCCTTGGTTCTTCTAACGCAGACCTTAACCTCTGTGAGCCCAGGTGGATCATCTGCAGCCTCACAGAGGGGTACCAAGAGTACCCACACGTCCCCTCGAAGCCGCGTGCTTCGTACCCCAGTTCGTTGGAGCCTTCTTTAAGATCAGATGGACGTTCGCTCCTTCTCGTATTCTACTAAGGTTTACTACTTAGTTCCCTTAACTAAGGTTTACTACTTTGTTTCCTGAACCGTCGTTTTCTTAACTAAGGTTTACAACTTAGTCCTCTTAACTAAGGTTTACTACTTAGTTCTCTTTCTCGTCAAGTTGGATTGGTTAAGTGTCATTAGTCAATTCTAGTTAACTTAACCCATTCATTTGTCATGTTAAACTGGTTAAGTGTTATCAGTAGTTCATGTTGACTTAACCCTACCACAAATTAAGTTATATTGGTTAAGTATTTCTTATTACTTAACCCTACCCCTTCATCTTGTATTGGTTAAGTGTTCCTTTTAACTTAACCCTAACATCTGTTTAATTCACATGTTCTAATGGTTAAGTATTGTCCCTTCATGTTTTAACTTAACCTTGTTCATTTGTCACACTATGATGGCTAAGTGTTCTAAGTTTACTTAACTCCACCTTTTAGTCTAGTTAACATGTTAAATTGGCTAAGTGTATTTTACTTAACCCCACCTTCTATTCTAGTTAACATGTTAAATTGGCTAAGTTTATTTTACTTAACCCCACCTTCTAGTCTAGTTAACATGTTATAACGGTTATTTAACCCCTACAAGTCTTGTCTTGTAAACATGTTAAGTTGGTTAAGTGTTCCTATGGACTTAACCCTCCCATTCTAGCTTAACTATTTCTTAGCTTTAAATTATACATATAAAGCACCAACCGCTCACATTAGACATATATTGTTGCGGTCACTGGATGTGCCAGTCGATTCCGGGCAGATTTACACCGCAACTCAGTCTAACCTCGGATCCTTTTTGGGCTCAATGCTCTAACCACCCACATCAGATAGGTATTGTTACGGTTGCTGGATTTGCCGGGCGGTTCCGGGTAGTCTTATACCGTAACTCAATCTAACCTCGGGTTAGGCATATTCGTTTTTCCTAGATTTACATATTTATCCTTTTTGTCTATATGTAAATTGCTAACAACTCTATTAAACAAATTTGGCCTATATAATATTCATTTGTCATGCCCACTAACATACCTATATTCTAGGTCCAAATCTTGATTTACCTATCATTTAACCCAACCTGCAGTTTTATGCCAATTTATATCTAGTATACCCATGTCAAAACTAGATTTGATACTCTAGTTTACAATTTATGCCTAAAGCTTAGTTTACTTGCCAATACTAGATTCAATATATCAAATTACATCTTCTATAATTCACGTCAAATTACCCCAATTTTCACCTAATAGTCATGTTATAATACATGCTCTAAATTATGCCAAATAATATAGATTTCACGTTATACCCAAATAACCCCGCATTCATAACGTACGTATACCATGATTTCACGAGTTTTCTAAATACTCATGAAATGAAACTATAAAGGGAATAGAGGATAAACACGAGAATTGACATAAAAGAATAGGCATGCAAAAGCGAGCCAAATACAAGGATAATGGATCCAATGGTTTTGGTGTACATAATAGCGAATAGGAATAAACTAAGCAAGTCGCACCCTAGGTATGAGATCCAACAAATTGCCAGTTCGGTGTACAACATGGTTTGTAACTATGGGCATAAACAATTTACCATAATAGTCATGGTCATAGGTAGAAATCTCATAGTTATGAATCATAGGCGATTAACCACAAAAGTCATGGGTAATTAACCAAAATAGTCCTAGGCAATTACCCTATATAGTCATAGGCAATAACCTGTAATAATTTCAAAGTCATGTTCATAGACAATAGTCTTATGTTCATAATCATAGGCAATAATCTCATAGTCATGAGTCATAGGTGATTAGCCACAATTGTCCTTGTCATAGTCATAGGCAATAGTCGTGTGTCCAAAGTCATAGGCATAGGCATAGTCTTATGTTCACAGTCATAGTCTTAGGCCATTAACAATAGTTTTAACGTCATAGGAAAAGGCAGAGTCTCATCACGATAGTTCTTAAATAGATCCGAAGGCATATACAAGCACCGATTCAAATAAAAGGATTAGGCATATTCTCATATCCATTTAATTACATGTCACAAATAGATCTAGGCGTTCAAATCTAAAAAGTAACTGACTTACATTGATCGGAGAAAGGATAATAAGATAACGTTGAGGTGATTTGCTATGATTCACGCGACGTTGCTCGAAGCCGTTGAATTAGCCTTTGCTTCCCTTCTTGAAGCTTTAACTTTATTTGAATCTCACATATGCAATTCCTAGCCGTAGTCTTCAAGAATAGTCTTCGTGGTTTTAATTTATTTATTTCAAAAGAAGCCATGTCCATCAAGAATTTGTGCAGCATAAGGTTAGAGAAGAATGGTGTAAAGAGAATGAGGCTAGGAGGCTGTTTACATAGGATTAGGCAGAAGAATCCAGACAGAAAACGTGACCAGATACATCAGAATGAACCCAGGCTCAGAACTGGGTTCTGGCACCAGGTCGACCCCCAGGACGACCATAGGGTCGACCTGGTCCATGGGAGGTCGACCATAGCGTCGACCCCCAGGTCGACCTGGTCCTGGGCAGGAAAATTCCCACCCAGTCTGTGCTGGCATTTGAATTCGAATTTCGAGCTGTTTTCGATTCTGAAAATTCCTGAAACTTCGGAGGGTCATATCTCCCTCATACAGACTCCATTTCTCGAAAATTCGGACTCGTTTCCAAGCATAATTTCGAGATGAACGCAATGGCATAGCCCGTTTCCCCTGATTCTTACTTTAAAATTAATTATACTTTAATTTGCGAAACTTAGTGCTATAGAATTACGGGGTGTTACAGGTACCATGATACATCCATGTGGGTTACTGCTGAAATGGGTCCCCGTTACTAGGGTTTCCTATTGGTTAAGTTTGTGGGCCTATATTTACTAATATTACCCACCAACCTGATATGTACTTAACCCTCCCATCGATTCAAGCATTTTTAATAAACGGTTAAGTTTTGTGGGCCTATATGTACTAATATTACCCACCTACACGAGATGTACTTAACCCTCCCATCGATTCAAGCATGTTTATTTAATAGTTAAGTTTTGTGGGCCTATATTTACTAATATTACCCACCAACCGGATACATACTTAACCCTTCCACTGATTCAAGCATGTTTATTTAATGGTTAAGTTTTGTGGGCCTATATTTATTAATATTACCCACCAACCCGATATGTACTTAACCCTTCCACTGATTCTAGCATGTTTATTTAATGGTTAAGTTTTATGGGCCTATATTTACTAATATTACCCACCAACCCAATATGCACTTAACCCTTCCACTGATTCAAGAATGTTTATTTAATGGTTAAGTTTTGTCCGCTTATGTTAACTTAACCCATTCATTCATCATGTCATGTTGGTTAAGCATTTCTTATTAACTTGACCCTCCTTACTTATCATGTTGGATCGGTTAATTGTTTCCTATTAACTTAACCCCGTTCGTTCATCAAGTTATATTGGTCAAGTGTTTCTTGTTAACTTAACCCCACGTATTCATCTTGTTGTATCGGTTAAGTGTCATCAATCAATTAAAGTTAACTTAACCCATCTACGTGTCATGTTACTTTGGTTAAGTGTTGCCTTCTTGTGTTAACTTAACCCTACTACAAATCAAGTTATATTGGTTAAGTGTTGCCCTCTTATTTTAACTTAACCTTTCCATAAATCAAGTTATATTGGTTAAGTGTTTCTAAATTTACTTAACCTCATCCACTTGTCTAATTAACATGTTATAACGGTTAAGTGTTCTAAATTTACTTAACCTCACCCACTTGTCTAATTAACATGTTATAACGGTTACGTGTTCTAAATTTACTTAACCTCACCCACTTGTCTAATTAACATGTTATAATGGTTAAGTGTTCTAAATTTACTTAACCTCACCCACTTGTCTAATTAACATGTTGAATTGGTTAAGTGTTTTCTTAATTGACTTAACCCTACCAATCTTGACTTAGCTTTACTAAAACACCAACCACTCACATTAGACAGGTATCGTTGTGGTCACTGGATGTGCCGGTCGGTTCCGGGCAGTTTTACACCAAAAATTAGTCTAACCTCGGGTCCTTTTTGGGCTCAATGCACTAACCACCCACATTAGACATGTATTGTTATGGTCACTGGATGTGCCGGTCGGTTCCGGGCAGTTTTACACCACAACCCAGTCTAACCTCGGGTTAGGCATATTCGTCTTTTCTAAATTTGCATATTTCTTATTTATGACAAATTCCATATGTAAATTATTCTCAGTTTAATTATGCCATAATTATCCTTTTAATTATGCTCACAATTAATGGTATACTAAATATACCATTTCATGAACCAATCTATGCCATGTAATTTTCATGTTTATCCTACATATTTATATGTAAATTATAAATCAATTATTGTCATGGCCCACTTTCCTCCTAAATCACGTTTAAAATTTTAGGTATATAGATTATACCATTTTCATGCCACTTATCATGCTTATGTGTCAAACATGCCAATTACATGTAATTTCATGTTTTCCCCAATGTTACCACGTTTGTACGTTCGCAAAATTACATAGAATGTTAGGCTCGATATTTTATTCTAACTTATAAAATAAAAAGAGGAACTTTGCAACATTCCAACATCATACAAAATTATGGATCTAACTACACATATGTCACATGGATTTGGCATAGAACAATATACTTTTTAACTATGAACTTGCAAATTTGATCTATGCAACATGAACCACAAGCATATGAATTTACATAAAACTATACAAGCTAAACTTGGCATGTAGTGGTGAACTTGCAAATTAGATCTATCATAAAGGCATATGGATCTAACATATAAAGTTGTAGATCTAAACATATAAGGTCATAGATTTAAACATGTATGCATGATGGCTCTAAACAATTAGGCATAAACGACATGACTTAGCTTAAAACTTGTATGTATCATAATATCACCAAACTTAAATATGATAATTTCATTCCTAAATTCCTATATAACATCACAGGTTTACTCACCAATTTCCACATAACATGATAGGTTCGATAGACCACAATAGTTCATAGGCATATATGATAGAATAGACATGAATAAACATGAATCAGCATCACATACAACTTGATACAATTCTATTTTTCAATTCATTACAAATCATGTCTTTAATTTATTCACATCTGAAGGTGTAACGACCCAGGATTTTAGGGCCAAAATAAATTTTAATTTTAATGAATTTAAAGTATTTTAAATGATTGATTTATTTTAATCGAAGTTAAAACGAATAAATTTAATTTATATATAAAAGGAATTGAAAACAAGCGCTGTAGTTTGAAATTTTGATTTGAAACTTTAACTGAATGTACAGGACGCAAAATTTAACGGATTTTAGTGAAACCAAAAATATTGGAATCTATTTAAAAATATCTTTCCAACGAATCCGAAAAATCGAAATTTCATAGCGGAAATCAAAAGTTATGGCCAATTCAATATTTAGAAAGGTCGCTATGAAATTTATAAGGTACAAAATGCTACATTTTGCAGAATAAGGAATTAGGACCCGAAACCATCTCCATTGGTTTTAGAATGTTGTTTACATATAAAAATGACTATAAGAACTTATATTTTTGAGTTTCGGAAAAATTCCACTATTTTTGGTATTTTTAAATATTAAAATATACACCTGAAAAATAGAATTTTTGCAAACGAACTCCGAATTCGACGAAACTAGTTTCTATGGATTCGGAATATTAAATTAAGGTTAAATTATAAAAATTATAATTTTTGGAATTATTTTGTGGCCTGTATAATTTTTACAGTGGAAATACAGCCTATTTTCAGACTTCGGAAATTTATAATAAATTCATACGGAATCGGAAAATTACGAAATTAGGTTCGTTGGGTTCGTAATGACCTGAAATAATTATGTTTAAAATTTTATTAATTTTGAAATCAGCATGTATTTATAAGAATTTCTGAATTGAAGAAAACAGTTGGAAATTGAGTAATTGGGCACGTAATGATATTTGGGCCCAAACCAAAATTAAATCCATGGTATATATTATCTTTTTTCTGAGATTTAGGGCTGAAATTCGAAATGCACAGCAGCCGCTTCTATTTTCCATCATTTTTCTCAATTTCCATGGCGGCTCTCTCTTCCTCTAAAATTTGTCGAAAATAAAATCTCTTCAAACCATAGCAAATTATATGTCCTCTCGAAGGTCTCGACGATACGAAGCTAATGGTGTAGTCGGTTTTGTCAAACAGCGCTCGGATTCGCCGGAATCTCGTCTTAAAGCTCGCTGTTTTCGAAATTCAGAAGCTCAAAACGTAAATCAAGAAATTCCCGTGAATCGAGGAAGAATTAGACGAAGTCACGAACACGGAAGTTCTTCGTCTACGTGAGGTGGAGGTGCTCGCTAAATTTCAGGCAGTTTGGAGGTGTGAGGCGGCCTGTGGGACCCGTGAGGCGAAATCCTTTCTAGGCGATTTCCCGACGATCGGAGAAGCTTTAGGGGCGGCTCTTTCTGGTGGTGGTGCGTCTCGCCAAGACGAAGACATTGGCGGTGGTCCCGTGGCGTCAGGTGGCCCGAGGCAGCGGCAAAGTGCGGTCAAAGTTCGGCGGTGAACAGTGTTTTTCGGTCAATGGGCTGAGGGTATTTTCTATTTTATTTTTAAATTATTTAATTAATTTCCAGAACTTTAAAATTGCATAACTCACTCATACGAAGTCGAAAATCGACGATTTCAGGTGCGTTGGGATCGTGGCGACGAGATGGACGCGTGGACACTAATTTTGTCCAATTCTGAGACGGTGAAATTTTTAGGTATTTTCACGAATATTAATTAATTATTTAATTACCCGATCTTTAAAAATTCATAACTCTTTCATACGAGGTCCGTTTGACGAACCGTAAATTGCGTTGGAATCACAAAATTAAGAGCTTCGCGATGGCGCAGACCGCAGCTGAAAAGGAGACAGTAAAATTTTGGCCAAAAAAATTCAATGTGAGAATCCTTTATTTAAAAATTTTACATTAAAATAAACTATTCAGTATATGATGCGATTATAATATGATTCTGATCTGTTGTTGGTTATGATTTGGTGATGCCTTGTTATATGATTGAATGGCTAATATTAGATCCCTTGATTTCATGTTCATAGGTAAATAGAATTGACTATGTTAATGAACAAATTTGTTCAATATTTAATAGAAAATTATTCATGGTATGTTCATTGGCATTTTTGCCAATGTTTAAAATAGAAAATTATTCATGGTATGTTCATTGGCATTTTTGTCAATGTTTTAAAAATAGAAAATTATTCAATGTATGTTCAATGACATTTGGTATGTATAAAATTGAATATGTCACCGTATGAAATGAACTATTGTTGTCATTATAAAATAGAATATGTCACTATATGTTTATGGACAAATTTGTGTCATTATAAAATGGGATTATACACCGTATGTTGATGGGCACTATTTTTGTTCATTAATAAAATAGAAATTGCCATAGTATGTTAATTGATAGAATTTTGTCAATATTAAAATAGAAATTATTCACCGTATGTTAATGAGCAATTTTTGTTAATATAATGTTCACCGTATGAAATTAACATTTTTATTTAATGTTAATATAAAGAACGGTCACCTTATGATAATGACATTTGTGGAAAATGTTGAAAATGTTCATTGTAGGATAATTAACATTTTAATATACTAAAATAGAAAATGTTGAATTTGTTCATTGTATGTTAGAGTGACATTTTGTACATATTAATATAGAAAATGACTTCGTATGATAATATGACATTTTTATTATGTTAAAATATGAAAATAATGCATTGTATGTAAAATATAAATAGAAAAGGCACCGCATGTAATATTAGCATTATTTTCAATGTTATTAAAAAGAAAATGAAATGTATATAAATTTAACATCATTTACAATGTTTAATAAAAAGAAAATTTCACCGTATGATAGTTACACTATTTTATAATGTTAAGATTTAAAGAACTTGACCGTAGGAAGAATATACATTATTCATAATGTATATAAAAAGAGAATTCACCCCGTAGGAAGGTTTAACATTATTTATAATGTTAAATAAAAGAAATGAAACTGTATGTAAGGTTTAACATTATTGATAATGTAAATAAAAGGAATGAAACGTATGTAAGAATAACATTATTTATAATGTTAAATGAAAGGTAAGGAACTGTATTGAAACATTAACATTATTTATAATGTAGGTAAAAGGGAACTTACACCATAGGAAAGTGTTCATTATTCATAATGAAATTGGAAAAGAAATATATAAAGAAATGAATGGGATGGCACATTATAATTTACATTCTTAAATGAAAATTATAAAGTATAAAATAAATAATAATGAAGTAAAAAGGGAAGAATTATCGTCTAATCCTAAACTACATTGTCATGTAAGTAGAAAGGTGAAAGTTAAGAGAAATGTAAGCTGCACGTAGAGACGATAAACTAAACGAATTATTTATATATATTATATATATAATTATAATTAAACGAATCGAGAGCAGTAGTTCGTGTTTTGAAATCGAACTTTTAAACGAATATACCGGAAGATCCGACCGTCGGATTTTCCCAAAACTGAAACCGTTAGGACCGTCTTGGAAAAATCTTTCCAACGATATAAGCTACGCTAAAATCCAACGGTTAGATTTTGAGGAAAGTGAAAAACAAAATGGATTGAAAACAGCGCCAAGGTCGCCCTTGATCTGAAGCGTCGTTAAATAAGGAAATTAATTATATTAAAATAATTAAGGCAAGAATTAATCGTTATGAAATAAAATAACGATATGAAATATGTTTTTCTCAAAATATATGAATGCGAGATTATTTGGGAAGTCCGGGTTAATCCCATTCCAAATGATCGTACGATTTCAAGAATTCAAGTATGAAGACGGCGTATGAAGACCGTAAATCTCCCCTCGAATGGACAACGATCAAGACTCTGAGTTGGTTTGATCCCAATTCAAGGGTCGGGGTAATTGCCCAAACGTACGTGTTGATTTCACGGGTTTGACCCTAGTTCAGACCTAGAGCATGGGTATAAATGGATAGTGTGTCTGACATCGTACCCCACAAAATATTATGTTGTTGATATTCAGTTAATATATAAACGGTTGGTGGTAGAGAATTTATTCTCTACTTAACACCCGTTTATATAGTGACGGAAGATCAATAGTACGGTATGGAGTGACGGTGTGGCATACTAAGATGCAATGATCAGGGTTTCTTGTTGAAAAGCAGAACCTTGTGGTATGAAGAACATGACTTCACGAGCTTCACAAACCGGTAGAGTCTAAAAAGGGGGAAGGGAACGCAGGGAAAGTAGCACGTTTCTTTCTAGTTAGTAGTCATTTTACTTTTGGAGGATGATGAAATGAGGCGCCTCGGATAGGTCCTATAGGACCGGGGAACGTGTGCTTAGGAATTGCCAATCCTCTAAGCTGTATGTGAGGACCGGCCCTGCAGGATCCAAGGGTTAACTGCGGGTAATCCTGAGACGTTAACTAGAGCGTCTCGAATCGGTAAGGAGTCCTCCCTAGCCTGGACTCATGATGGAAACCCAAATTTCCAATACGACCCCGACGGATTTGATTGTATTACTAGTATTGGAGGCATAATATATGGTACCTATGCTTCCTAGGATTGATACTTATAATTTGAATTGTTTTGAAACCATATACCCTAATAATAGTATTAGTTTCGTATTTGGCGTATTTAGCATGTTTAACCACCATAAGGTAAAACTCTATCCTCTTGGTGTGCGTTGCATTGTGTGATGGGACCTGAGTCTTATGGTGGTTCCATTTTTCAAAAGACATTGCGTTTTGTTACGTTTTACTTATCTGTATTGACACTATAGTTATGCACGGCAATCCATTGGTACAACCCGTTCCGCGTTAGCGGCGTGGTCTTTGGATTTGCCTTATTAGTATAAGTTATTTAAGAATTCTCACACCAGTCCCACGACTGATCCATAGTTTGTTTCACCTTTTTGCAAACTTGGGTGCCCTCTCTTCTACACGGGCAGCCAAGTAGACAGGTTCATTCTTTGCTTGGAGCTTTTCTTTGAAGCTGCTTATTTTCTCTCTCTTGGATTCTGCTTGGGAGAAGAGGTGATGACTTGGAGCTTGAAGACTTTTTGTTTCTATTGGCATCTAGTCTTTTCTTTTTAGACATCAAATTTATTTCTTTTCTGCAAACTTGTTGTAATAGCTTAGATTCTGTGACTGTGGATTTTCTGTGATTGATGACATTATATTTTTCCGCTGCTATAATGTTATTACTCTATGAATCTCCTTTGCTATATTGTATCTGTGTTCTGTTTTATTATATTTATGTTGTATTCCAAAAATGATTTCTCCTGCTTTCACTCGTGGAAGTTTGGGGTTATCACAGTTGGTATCAGAGCTTTGGTTTACAAAGCGGAGTACAACATATCTATAATAATTCGTTTACATAGAATCACTATATTCTATGGCGAACAGTTCATGAGATACATAATAGCCAGTCACTTTATCGTCATATTTTCATTCATCCTTCGATCTTTTAGAATCACCTTTTCTGTTGTTTTGACTCTTTCCTTGACCATACGTTCGAAGAAGACTAAGTGAAGTGGCGATGCTCAATTTGCACATGTGTACGAAGGAGCGAAAGGACCAACTTCTTCGGTGGAAGGCCTGATGTTATAGGCGGTACTATTTCTGTTTAAAACGTTTCAACATTCTCTGTGTTTATTCTTCCTCTTCTCCTCTTCTATTTTTCTTTTTCCTTTTCGGGGACGAAAAGTTCTTAAGTGGGGGAGATTGTAACGACCCAGGATTTTAGGGCCAAAATAAATTTTAATTTTAATGAATTTAAAGTATTTTAAATGATTGATTTATTTTAATCGAAGTTAAAACGAATAAATTTAATTTATATATAAAAGGAATTGAAAACAAGCGCTGCAGTTTGAAATTTTGATTTGAAACTTTAACTGAATGTACATGACGCAAAATTTAACGGATTTAAGTGAAACCAAAAATATTGGAATCTATTTAAAAATATCTTTCCAACGAATCCGAAAAATCGAAATTTCATAGCGGAAATCAAAAGTTATGGCCAATTCAATATTTAGAAAGGTCGCTAAGAAATTTATAAGGGCCAAAATGCTACATTTTGCAGAATAAGGAATTAGGACCCGAAACCATCTCCATTGGTTTTAGAATGTTGTTTACATATAAAAATGACTATAAGAACTTATATTTTTGAGTTTCGGAAAAATTCCACTATTTTTGGTATTTTTAAATATTAAAATATACACCTGAAAAATAGAATTTTTGCAAACGAACTCCGAATTCGACGAAACTAGTTTCTATGGATTCGGAATATTAAATTAAGGTTAAATTATAAAATTTATAATTTTTGGAATTATTTTGTGGCCTGTATAATTTTTACAGTGGAAATACAGCCTATTTTCAGACTTCGGAAATTTATAATAAATTCATACGGAATCGGAAAATTACGAAATCAGGTTCGTTGGGTTCGTAATGACCTGAAATAATTATGTTTAAAATTTTATTAATTTTGAAATCAGCATGTATTTATAAGAATTTCTGAATTGAAGAAAACAGTTGGAAATTGAGTAATTGGGCACGTAATGATATTTGGGCCCAAACCAAAATTAAACCCATGGTATATATTATCTTTTTTCTGAGATTTAGGGCTGAAATTCGAAATGCACAGCAGCCGCTTCTATTTTCCAACATTTTTCTCAATTTCCATGGCGGCTCTCTCTTCCTCTAAAATTTGTCGAAAATAAAATCTCTTCAAACCATAGCAAATTATATGTCCTCTCGAAGGTCTCGACGATACGAAGCTAATGGTGTAGTCGGTTTTGTCAAACAGCGCTCGGATTCGCCGGAATCTCGTCTTAAAGCTCGCTGTTTTCGAAATTCAGAAGCTCAAAACGTAAATCAAGAAATTCCCGTGAATCGAGGAAGAATTAGACGAAGTCACGAACACGGAAGTTCTTCGTCTACGTGAGGTGGAGGAGCTCGCCAAATTTCAGGCAGTTTGGAGGTGTGAGGCGGCCTGTGGGACCCGCGAGGCGAAATCCTTTCTAGGCGATTTCCCGATGACCGGAGAAGCTTTAGGGGCGGCTCTTTCTGGTGGTGGTGCGTCTCGCCAAGACGAAGACATTGGCGGTGGTCCCGTGGCGTCAGGTGGCCCGAGGCAGCGGCAAAGTGCGGTCAAAGTTCAGCGGTGAACAGTGTTTTTCGGTCAATGGGCTGAGGGTATTTTCTATTTTATTTTTAAATTATTTAATTAATTTCCAGAACTTTAAAATTGCATAACTCACTCATACGAAGTCGAAAATCGACGATTTCAGGTGCGTTGGGATCGTGGCGACGAGATGGACGCGTGGACACAAATTTTGTCCAATTCTGAGACGGTGAAATTTTTAGGTATTTTCACGAATATTAATTAATTATTTAATTACCCGATCTTTAAAAATTCATAACTCTTTCATACGAGGTCTGTTTGACGAACCGTAAATTGCGTTGGAATCACAAAATTAAGAGCTTCGCGATGGCGCAGACCGCAGCTGAAAAGGAGACAGTAAAATTTTGGCCAAAAAAATTCAATGTGAGAATCCTTTATTTAAAAATTTTACATTAAAATAAACTATTCAGTATATGATGCGATTATAATATGATTCTGATCTGTTGTTGGTTATGATTTGGTGATGCCTTGTTATATGATTGAATGACTAATATTAGATCCCTTGATTTCATGTTCATAGGTAAATAGAATTGACTATGTTAATGAACAAATTTGTTCAATATTTAATAGAAAATTATTCATGGTATGTTCATTGGCATTTTTGCCAATGTTTAAAATAGAAAATTATTCATGGTATGTTCATTGGCATTTTTGTCAATGTTTTAAAAATAGAAAATTATTCAATGTATGTTCAATGACATTTGGTATGTATAAAATTGAATATGTCACCGTATGAAATGAACTATTGTTGTCATTATAAAATAGAATATGTCACTATATGTTTATGGACAAATTTGTGTCATTATAAAATGGGATTATACACCGTATGTTGATGGGCACTATTTTTGTTCATTAATAAAATAGAAATTGCCATAGTATGTTAATTGATAGAATTTTGTCAATATTAAAATAGAAATTATTCACCGTATGTTAATGAGCAATTTTTGTTAATATAATGTTCACCGTATGAAATTAACATTTTTATTTAATGTTAATATAAAGAACGGTCACCTTATGATAATGACATTTGTGGAAAATGTTGAAAATGTTCATTGTAGGATAATTAACATTTTAATATACTAAAATAGAAAATGTTGAATTTGTTCATTGTATGTTAGAGTGACATTTTGTACATATTAATATAGAAAATGACTTCGTATGATAATATGACATTTTTATTATGTTAAAATATGAAAATAATGCATTGTATGTAAAATATAAATAGAAAAGGCACCGCATGTAATATTAGCATTATTTTCAATGTTATTAAAAAGAAAATGAAATGTATATAAATTTAACATCATTTACAATGTTTAATAAAAAGAAAATTTCACCGTATGATAGTTACACTATTTTATAATGTTAAGATTTAAAGAACTTGACCGTAGGAAGAATATACATTATTCATAATGTATATAAAAAGAGAATTCACCCCGTAGGAAGGTTTAACATTATTTATAATGTTAAATAAAAGAAATGAAACTGTATGTAAGGTTTAACATTATTGATAATGTAAATAAAAGGAATGAAACGTATGTAAGAATAACATTATTTATAATGTTAAATGAAAGGTAAGGAACTATATTGAAACATTAACATTATTTATAATGTAGGTAAAAGGGAACTTACACCATAGGAAAGTGTTCATTATTCATAATGAAATTGGAAAAGAAATATATAAAGAAATGAATGGGATGGCACATTATAATTTACATTCTTAAATGAAAATTATAAAGTATAAAATAAATAATAATGAAGTAAAAAGGGAAGAATTATCGTCTAATCCTAAACTACATTGTCATGTAAGTAGAAAGGTGAAAGTTAAGAGAAATGTAAGCTGCACGTAGAGACGATAAACTAAACGAATTATTTATATATATTATATATATAATTATAATTAAACGAATCGAGAGCAGTAGTTCGTGTTTTGAAATCGAACTTTTAAACGAATATACCGGAAGATCCGACCGTCGGATTTTCCCAAAACTGAAACCGTTAGGACCGTCTTGGAAAAATCTTTCCAACGATATAAGCTACGCTAAAATCCAACGGTTAGATTTTGAGGAAAGTGAAAAACAAAATGGATTGAAAACAGCGCCAAGGTCGCCCTTGATCTGAAGCGTCGTTAAATAAGGAAATTAATTATATTAAAATAATTAAGGCAAGAATTAATCGTTATGAAATAAAATAACGATATGAAATATGTTTTTCTCAAAATATATGAATGCGAGATTATTTGGGAAGTCCGGGTTAATCCCATTCCAAATGATCGTACGATTTCAAGAATTCAAGTATGAAGACGGCGTATGAAGACCGTAAATCTCCCCTCGAATGGACAACGATCAAGACTCTGAGTTGGTTTGATCCCAATTCAAGGGTCGGGGTAATTGCCCAAACGTACGTGTTGATTTCACGGGTTTGACCCTAGTTCAGACCTAGAGCATGGGTATAAATGGATAGTGTGTCTGACATCGTACCCCACAAAATATTATGTTGTTGATATTCAGTTAATATATAAACGGTTGGTGGTAGAGAATTTATTCTCTACTTAACACCCGTTTATATAGTGACGGAAGATCAATAGTACGGTATGGAGTGACGGTGTGGCATACTAAGATGCAATGATCAGGGTTTCTTGTTGAAAAGCAGAACCTTGTGGTATGAAGAACATGACTTCACGAGCCTCACAAACCGGTAGAGTCTAAAAAGGGGGAAGGGAACGCAGGGAAAGTAGCACGTTTCTTTCTAGTTAGTAGTCATTTTACTTTTGGAGGATGATGAAATGAGGCGCCTCGGATAGGTCCTATAGGACCGGGGAACGTGTGCTTAGGAATTGCCAATCCTCTAAGCTGTATGTGAGGACCGGCCCTGCAGGATCCAAGGGTTAACTGCGGGTAATCCTGAGACGTTAACTAGAGCGTCTCGAATCGGTAAGGAGTCCTCCCTAGCCTGGACTCATGATGGAAACCCAAATTTCCAATACGACCCCGACGGATTTGATTGTATTACTAGTATTGGAGGCATAATATATGGTACCTATGCTTCCTAGGATTGATACTTATAATTTGAATTGTTTTGAAACCATATACCCTAATAATAGTATTAGTTTCGTATTTGGCGTATTTAGCATGTTTAACCACCATAAGGTAAAACTCTATCCTCTTGGTGTGCGTTGCATTGTGTGATGGGACCTGAGTCTTATGGTGGTTCCATTTTTCAAAAGACATTGCGTTTTGTTACGTTTTACTTATCTGTATTGACACTATAGTTATGCACGACAATCCATTGGTACAACCCGTTCCGCGTTAGCGGCGTGGTCTTTGGATTTGCCTTATTAGTATAAGTTATTTAAGAATTCTCACACCAGTCCCACGACTGATCCATAGTTTGTTTCACCTTTTTGCAAACTTGGGTGCCCTCTCTTCTACACGGGCAGCCAAGTAGACAGGTTCATTCTTTGCTTGGAGCTTTTCTTTGAAGCTGCTTATTTTCTCTCTCTTGGATTCTGCTTGGGAGAAGAGGTGATGACTTGGAGCTTGAAGACTTTTTGTTTCTATTGGCATCTAGTCTTTTCTTTTTAGACATCAAATTTATTTCTTTTCTGCAAACTTGTTGTAATAGCTTAGATTCTGTGACTGTGGATTTTCTGTGATTGATGACATTATATTTTTCCGCTGCTATAATGTTATTACTCTATGAATCTCCTTTGCTATATTGTATCTGTGTTCTGTTTTATTATATTTATGTTGTATTCCAAAAATGATTTCTCCTGCTTTCACTCGTGGAAGTTTGGGGTTATCACAGAAGGATAACTACACTTACAAACAAAAGGAAATTCTTGAGTTCTGGGATCTGTATTCTGAAACTGAATTGCTCGCATTTGATGTAGATCGTTGAATTCTCTTAGTTGAATTAGATTAGTTTTGATTTGATTTAGGTTTTAGTGGCGGCTAGGTTTAGATGAGAGTGAGTAATAGAAATAAGTTTTAGGTTGGGTCCTTATATAGTTGTAGAGAGTGTTTTAGGACCATTAGATTAACCCTGAACGATGAGAACCAATCAGATGCCACATCTACCTTAGAGCGAATCAGACCACGGGTTGACAGCCAAACACCTTGAATCAACCCCTAGTCGACCCAGCGAGGCTCGGGTCGACCTCAAAAATGGGCCAGTTCGGTTATTCCCCCTCCCGATTCGCTGTTTTGAACTTTTTTGGATATTTATTTATTTAGTTTATATATATATATATATATCTATATACCTATATATTTTTCTCATATGCATACAAACTTCAAGGCTTAATAACTTCTTCATAAGGTTTCCGTTTTATGCAAACCAAATGTCTATCTTGAATAAAATTTTGAGATGAACGTAATAGCGCAACCCATTTCACTTAATTCTTCTTCTAAAGATTAAGTGTTCTTGAATTTGTTAATTTTAATATTCTCAGAAAATTCGGGGTGTTACATTCTCCCCTCCTTAAAGGATTTCGTCCTCGAAATCTTCAAGTTAAGAAGAATACATCCTAAGATCCAATCATCGATCTACTCATCCATCATCCACAAGCATCCATTGTCCTTAAAAGACTTCTTATGCCATATGAACATATGCACAGTGTGTGTATATGTCTCTTATCTAGTGCAAAATCAGGCGGTATACCGATCCAGTTGACCTCCTTAATGCAAATCATGAGAGTGTCATGCGTCCAATATGTATGCAAATATCCCTAATCATGTAAATACTATATGTGTGCATATTCACTCATCCAAATGCAACATCCACATGATAACACATCAAGTTTCAATCCATATACAAATACATTCATATGCATATGCAATATGAAAGTGACTGAGCCGATCTAGTGCCTAATGTGTGTATATGCTTCCACGAGCAACCACTAGCAAAAACTTGCAACCACTTGCAACCATCAATCATAACATGTCTCAAACACATGTTTTCATCCATTGGCTTCAACCTAAGGATCGAGGATAGGACCGAGAGGATATACTTAAAAGATAAAGACTAGCATGCAAATAAATATTACAGAAAAAGGAGGAATCAAGGATATACCCTCAAAAAGGGTATGATGCGCGTATCTAGTCTTCAGTCTTCTAAGTCGCATCTTCTTTGAGCTTCACTCCACTGTACCTTAACTAATTTTACTTCACGATTGTGAAGCTTCTTGACCTCCATTTCCAAAATCCACTAGTAAAGATAGGACCTCGATCATTTACTATGCTAGAGGGTATCCAATGTTTTCGAACTATATTTCCAAGATAAACAGAAGTTAACCATGATACCAAGTGTATATACTAAGATGATTAAAGGTCTCTCTTCTACTTAGCTTATCCCTCATGTCACAAATCTAAGGGTCGATATCTCTCATGCAAACCATCCTAGTCGAACTTGGCATCCATCAAGTACAACCCCAAAGGCCGAAACCAATATCAGACAAGCACCCACAGAATACCTCCTCCGAATTTGGACGATTTATGTGAGATGATACAAGTAAAACAACCAAACAATTGAGCACTTAACCGACTTTGGCTATCCTCGCCAATCCTGCTCCAAAACTATCGTTGATCGCATAACTGGCTTTGCATTGTCAACTAGATATATGCGGAAGTCTATCTCGAGTTTTAGGGGGAAAACTCCTAACCTTAATCCAAAAAACATTTGCGTACTCATGGACTACTGTAACAGCTTCGAGGGGACATGAGGGTAATCTTGGTATCCCTCTATGAGGTTGCAGATGATACTCCTGTGCTCATAGAGGTTAACATCTGCATTAGAAGAACCAAGAGTATGCCTTGGTTGCAGTATAAGCAACCTAAAGACTAGGATGAACCAGTGTGAGGCGGCGATATCTTGTTTAGCCCTGTGATAGCACGTTGTCGTCTACCTACCATCTTGAGTCAATCGATTACGTGAAGCGGAAAGGCAGAGAACTCTAACAGACCATATACTTGCTATCTAGTTATGGGTGAGGTTTGGCCAATAGGTTTGTGGGGGCATAGGGGGCCTGCGTATAGTTCTCATTCTTGATTTTCTTGGGTGCCTTTCATTAGTTGAGGGAGGGGTCAAGTGGGATCATAGCCACACACAGATAAAAACATACCTTAACATCTAAGTCGGCAGATAACTTAAAGCTCCCGACCGAGTTCCGTGTTTCTTGATTAGCCCTGCCACGGGACTCGGGCTGCACATATAGAGGACATGTGCAACTAGACATCGATAACGATTCACGACACATACATGGGGAAAGTCTAGGAACTTGTATCGCTCTAGGTAGTGTGTCCTCGACTAGGGGGCATCATTCGATAGGTAGCATAATCCCTAGTTGGACCTAGGTCGCGTAAACCCTGAATCCGAGAAGCGTTCAGTAGGAAGCATAAAACCCAGTTGCCCAGGGTAGCGTAAACCCTGGTTGAATCTAGGAACCGCTCGATAGTAAACATTAGATTAGATATAGATGATACACGGAATCTAGCAAGATCGAGAGTGGTAGTCCAAACGATTTCGAGAATGGTGGCACTACACTAAAGTAGTATATATTTGCATGATGAAGCCCGTACGAGATACGGCAAGGGATTGTATATATACATGGAAAGGATTAGACGAGTTAGGGGTATCTACATATACGTTGCATTAGGTTAACCTACTAGCGGGACATGAGTATAGCCTAGAGACCTAATATCGAGAATAACCTAATAAGCAAGAAAACATAACTGAACGATATATGTAGGATTATACAGAAGTTTATTCTAGGTTGAGTCATCAGAACTTATGTTCTGACCCCCTCCTCATTACATACTTCCAGGTTAGGTTCATGACAGAGATGGTATAGCTTTGGATACTGGTTAGATAGTATGATATATAAGGTAAAGCTATTTTTGAATATATTATATTTTAATTCCTTCCGCTGTGAGATCTTTATGAGTTCTGACATGTTTCTTTATCTCTGCCTTTTTCTGCAGGATACTAGAGCACCCAACTCGGGTCTCGATGGATAAAATTTGAAAAATTCGGTCTGTCGGAATTCGGGTTGTCACACAACCATTCATGCACGACTCGGGTTATCACTGCTAATCCCTCTTTGAAAAAATCGTTAATCGTATGACCGGTTAAACACCTTGCCATCGATTGCCAAGGGCTAATGGTAACCCCAGTTTTTGCAAAATTGTATACGCCATACAACGAAACGTATCTAGGCAGTCGAGCTGCCCAACCAATCACTTCAAGTATTTTAGGCATCGCTATTATACCCCTGCTTTGAGTCTGCTAGAACCTATGACAAGGATAATCTCTCGGCCTTCAGAATCTCTAGCCATCCTACCCTATGACTGTTCATAAGCTCAAGTCACTCTTGAACAACCATTATCAACGAATTCACCACCTTAAGTCATCTTCACATTCGCTGTATTACGATGATCAACGAACACGTCACAACACTTTGAATATTTACCCTTGAATTCGCTTTGAAGCTAAAATCATCGTCGACTCAAAAATAAGCTTCCTTTGGTCGATACTGCATTTCATAGCATTTTCATCTTTTTCGCTATGAAAAACTGGCCACAACGTCAAAATAGCTTTTTGCAGCGTTTCTGAAATACTATCATATCTCCTATTCAATTTTGGCAATCTGACACTTGGTACTCTGAAAAAGGTGTAAATCCCCTGCGCACGCCATGGCAAATTTGCTATTTTACCATGCGCAGCATGTCCTGGCACTTGGTACTTGCCAAATCCCCAAATCTGGAACTTGTTACTCTGGCACTTGGTACTTTGGCATTTAGCCCGATCCGTACCATAGCGTTTAGAAATGCTATAATATGTTTCGCCTGATCCATTCCCCTGGTACTGCCCGATCCATGATTTCCCCAGCGCGCACCTGGGCAGATCACCTATTTCACCGTGTGCAGGCCAATGTGGTACTGGTACTCTGGTACTTTGGCCCGATCCATACCATAGCGTTTATAAACACTATAAAATATTTTTGCCTGATCCATGGCAAATGCGCAGATCCCCAATGTGCACTCATCCAAATTCAACTTTCTCATGTGTGCACGCTTGCGTTGGTACCACCTGATCCACGAATAGCAGTTTTGCCCAATCCATGCCTATTATAGCGTTTTAAACGCTGTGAAAGCCAGCAATTGATTTTTGGCTGATTCTTCAACTTAATTTTGCATGATCCATTGACCACTTTTCCTCTCGATCCATGGCCAATATTTCTCCCGATCCATGCGTTGAAATTGCCAAACTTCGACTAGTCTTCCTGCTTGCGCAGAACTCGATTCCATAGTCAAAAACTAATCAAACTCCAACTTTTTCAACAACGATTCAATCAATATAACTACAAAAAATCACGCAATCATCAACAACATTGGAACACCGATTTAATCAATATAACAACAACAAATCACATAATCATAAACTAACGTTGAAACAATGATTTAATAATTAATCAAATTATTAGATGGATCTAAACATAGAATTAACATATGATTTTACCGTTTATAAGTTGCTAGATTAGATCCTATGGTGATTTGAGATTGAAATCATACTTACATCGATTAAGATCTATATGAAAACAACTTGAAATAATGAACATATGATCATACAGCCCATATACTCGATTGAATCCGAACGAGAGATGCTTATCACTCACCAATTCTTTGAATTAACTTGAAATCGACTAATCTCAAATGCATCAACCTTCAAACCTCTTAATTTTATGCAATCTTCCTTCACTTGATGTAGATCTTGCTTCACTTGATGTAGATCTTCAAACCCTTTTCGTAGATCTAGAATTTTAATAGGGGAAAGGTGTATTTGATAGAGTAAGGAGAATAACAAGCTCAACCAAATGAGAGAACGAAGATAAGTAACCCTCTCTCCATCCCTCTAACCGCTATTTATAGACAACAATCCACTAATGGGCCACACCATTTCATCCCATTAATAACTAGTTAAACCTGAATAGAATTTTGTGAAACCTTAAAATAGCGATTCCTCCCAAATCGCTAAACCAAATCTTTAACATGACCACTCTACGGAATTGGAAACATAATTTCCTTTCCTATGAAATCAATACTAGCACCTCATTCAATCCCAATCAAAAGTTATTTTCTATACAAAACTGATAGAGGAAAAATGATTATAAATAAAATTGGTAAAAAATATGGACTTATCTCCCTTACCCATAAACAACATATCAAAATATGAGAATGATTCAACCCTCAAGGAAATAAATAAAAATATTTTACGATCCTCCGATACATAAAATGTAGGCTGTTACACCCACCCTGGTCCTCCCTCAACTAATGAAAGATTACATCAAGGGCTAATGCCCTTAATAACCAATCTAGCATCCAGTTTGGTATGTCCCTCAACCAACGTCTCGATAGTGAAAGATCATTGGTCTGTTGGTTTAGCTCTTAGTCTTTCTGCATCCTATTGACTGTTGATGACAGGTATCCGACAATTATTGTTCTTAATTTGGTCCTGACCACCTCCTACGAGAGCGTGGAAACCATCGAATCACCCAACGCCATCTAACTGCCACACCATTGTTGCAGTTAAGGTATACTCTAGATGGTGCAATAGACCTGCATCCGAGCGACAGCTTCATCCGATTATTCCTTAGAGGGCCATCTCAGAGTACCCTACCACGTCCCGCGGAAGCCCTGTGCTTCCCTCCAGCCCTGTAGAATTATTAGTTAGATGTGCTCCCATCATGTTTCCAGACACCATGATTATCTACCAATTTGGTTCTTCATCTCCATACGTACGGACTGATCCAAGCACATCACGCCATCACGTTATTAGATCCATCGCCTATCTTTCAATCACGCACTTGCTTTAATTTATCACATTGTTAATTAGCTTGATTATTTACACATTCATTTTCAATTCAAGTTACTGATTTATTAGTTAGATTTGGCCACTCATTTTCTCTAGTCAGCCCCACACTGCCGGAACGGACCTTATATATGAGCCACTTGTTGTAACATTCATTGAACTTAATAATTTCGTATTCATAAGTTTACTAACAATAAGCCTCTTATTTCTTTTAGTTTTTCATGTTATTTATAACTTCATGTTATTCCATTACCACAATTGTTGGTGTGGTTTACTTATTAACTTAGTTACCCTAATTAAGATTTATAAGTTCTCATCTTATCTCTTATTATAACCCACGTTATATCTTTACCACAATCGTTGTTGTGAATTTACTTATTAACTTAGTTCCCTTAACTAAGGTTTATTATAAATTCTCTTTTCATCATTAATTGTAAACTATATTATAATTCCACTTATCCTAGGACAAGTCTACCTATTATATTTTATTCTCAGTCACATAATTATAATAGGTTATATTCCCCGTTCATCATGTTTTCCTAAGGTTCCTTGTTATTTAAGCAAATATTTAATGTTGTAACCATTCTTTATTTACCATCTTGTACATTTTTTACTATTATAGGAAATATTTCACACACTTCATTAATTTGATTGGTGGAAATGTATAAAATCTATTTCCATAATATACATCAATTAAGATCTGTAGTTGCAAGCTATTTATTTTCATTACATCATGTATATAAATATATGATTAATGTGCAATACGGTAAAAAAACCTATTCACACTAATCCTTATTACATTTTTTTCTTTCAACTACGTTCTCTGTAATTTACTACAATGGTAATTATGGAAATGTACCCCTTTTCTACCCCCAATTAACATAGTCAACTACTAATTCACATTTTTCCAAGTTATATATTATTTCCCGTTTTTCATACAAAATCCCCAATTTGGGTAATTTTTTGTGCAAAATTAGGCATACTAATTCTTTTTCCACTATTTCCATAATTTACTGTAATTTTTATAAACCCAATATTTTGATTATATTTTAACAATATCTTTTTAAAACATACACAATTTACCACTGAATTATTGTGTTAAGAATATACACATAATCACTATCAAATTCACAATTTTAATATTATAGTATTTCTCAAACCCAAATAGAAAGTTATGGGAATGATACAACACTAACATTCTTAGCGTACTTAGAGAATGAATTATATCACAATTACCAAAGTTTAAATTATTCATTAAATTAAGAATTACGGGGAATTTAAACGATAAATATACCATTGCAAAAAGGTATAATTTAAATCCACTCACCTGATTGCTTTCCAATTCTTCAATCTTATTTAGATCCGTTACCGCATGGTATTCCTAATTGAATCTTATACTGAAATAACCATGAATTTAAAAATATAACGCTAAAAGAATGGAAGAAATCCTAATAATTTAGATCCACAAAATTTACCTCACGTTCGCACGAAATCTGAGCACCTATATTGTAGATCTATATTCTTTGTCTTTATACCTTGAATCAGAATTCCTAAAACTAATATATTCCTATTTCTGAAGGATTAGAAAATGGAAAAGCCTTGGCGTCGTCTTAGAAAATGAGTTGGAGGATAAGCTCTACCATACTATTTATGGGTGCACAAAAGATTCTTGTCCGTCGAATTAAATATAATAAAATCTGAGCCATTCAAATCAAAAATTGATGTCATTTTACTGAGCGTTGGGTCAACTTGGACCCTAGTTGGACCCAGTACTAGGGTGTGTCAATCCCCGGGTCGACCTACATATGGTCCGAGTCGACCCATTGGCTGGGCCATTTATGTTGATTTCGCCATTTTGTTAAATGTTGGCTGTAATGTTTGTTTTCTTACTAAATATTCTTATGTAAATTAATTTCTTTCATTTATAAGGTATGTTCAACGTTTCAATTTCAAACCTATAGGCATATATTCGCATATGACTTTACAAACCTTTATTCATTAATAGATGTGCAATAAATGTCACTATTAATGTTATTCTCTTGCCAAATTTCTTTCTAATCTGTTCAATTATTCCCAATCTTTTTAAAACATGCTCACACTGTGCATAGATGTGCGCATTCATTCCATTTTAATCTTCCGTTCTTAATTTACACTTTAGTTTCAAATATTGAATTTATGCATATATATTTATGCACAATTTAATGTCTTTTAAAAATTCAGACAGTGTTTTCCCAAAATTTATTTCTTACTTATTTTGAAAGGCAATTTATCTTTATTCACAACAATCACAACAGATTACATGAGTTCAATACAGCAAAATTTTAAAACTAAACAATAAACAACATTGAGAGAAAAAACTATAACAGTTTATAAGACAATGCTAAAAAAACTCAATGTTGTACAACAATTACAAAGGAACAATACTTAAAAAAACTGAACACAGTATCAACTAGAGTATCAGCATCACGTATTATCAATGATTCACCTGCCACTCAACCTGAATTCACTTTCTTTATTATAGCATTGTATATTAGCGAGAATAATTGATCAGAACTCAATATAGAGGAAGTGAAAACTCTTCTATTTCTCTCCATCCAGATTTCATAAACAAAAATTTTCAACACCCTCAAAAGCCGTAAACTTTTACTATTTTTCCACCTTGTTACTTTGAAGAGAATAAACCATTCTTCTCTACTAATATTTGAGGGTGCATGAAGCTTACCTGTTAGCAATACATGTCTCCACAACTGATATACAATCGAGCACTCAAAAAATAGATGAGTGTCGCATTAAGTTTCTGAACAATAGAACACACATGAATCTTCAGAAATAATTCCCATCTTGTACAACTTATCCTTTGTGTTAATTGCATTTGACATTACCTTCCACAGCAAAAGATTCTGCTTCGCATTACTCATTATGTTCCAAATTCTTTTATGCCAAGGAAAATGAGGCTTTTCTCCAACTAAAAGATCATATACATGACTAATAGAGTGACTTTTCCCCATCCAAGTAATAGTATCATAATCAGACTTGAAACTGGAAATAATCTCAACCCATAAACTTCTCAATAAAGCTGAATTATTATGAGGTAAAATCAGATCACCATCATGAATCATATCATCAACACAAGCAGTCTCAGGTATGCCACTATTTCTTCTCAAATTGTAGTCCACAACTTTACTTAAAATCAAACCATTACCTGCCCAAGGAGAGTGCCAAAAAGATAATCCTTTCAACCTTCTAGCATTGCATCGAATAAAAGGTAACAATTGATCTATAAGATTTAGAATTTGTCTTCAACTATAGCTACAAGAATTTGGAATAGGCACTGTCCAAAATTGCTTTCTTCCAATCAACTTATTATTTACATACTTAGCCCATAAACACTCATCTTCAGAAAACAACTTATTAATATAAATTGAAATAGCCGCCTTATTCCATAGAAAAAGATTGATTAAACCCAAACCTCCATACTTTTTGTCTTCACATAATTTTGTAAAATCTATAGGAATGATTTTCTTTACAAATGGATCCCCATGCCACAAAAACTTATTCATAGCACTGACAATCATATTAATAAGCTTTAATGGAAGGATGTAATGCTTGGTATAATATGTAGTCATAGACACAACAATGGATTGAACATTAGTAAGTCTACTTGCTTGAGATAACTTGCAACTGGACCACTGCTTCATACGATCAATAATCTTCTCATATAGTTGCATACATTTTTCTTTGGTGATCCTTCCAGTGAACAATGGTAAGCCAAGATAATTAGAATTATCAGGAAGATCCTTTAACCTAGATAAAGTAATCAGCTCTTACTTCTTATTATGACATAAACTAGTAATCTTAATATGAGATTTATTCAAATTAATCTCTAATCCAGTAATCTGATAAAAAGACTTCAAAATACACAGAAGACATTGAATATTCTTCAAAGTTGGCTTGGTGAAAATAGTAAGATCATCAGCAAAACACAAGTGGGAAATTAGTGGATTCTTACAACGAGGACGGAGTTAAAATTTCTTTCTGCACTTGTTCATAGACCAAGGCATTAAACAGCTCCATAACTATAATGAACAAGTAGGAGGAGATGGGATCACCTTGTCTAACGCCTCGCTTACCTTTAAAATAACCATGAAATTCTCCATTTCCGGATATAGAGAACATAGGTGAAGAAACACATGTATAAATCCAAGCCATAAAAGGCTTAGGAAAATTCATTCTCGACAATATAGCAATAATAGATGACCAGGAGACACTATCAAAAGCCTTTTTGATATCAAGTTTAATCATACAACGAGGTGAAATACTCTTTCTATCATAACCATGAAGCAGTTCTTTAGTAATCAGGATATTATCACTAACAGAACGACCAGGAACAAATGCAAACTGATTTTGTGAAATAATGAAAGGTATAACAGCTTGAATCCTATTAGCCAAAACTTTAGAAATGATCTTGTAGATAACACTGCAACACGAGATTGTTCTAAAGTCTGAAACACATGATGGGTTTTCTACTTTTGGAACCAGAGCAATAAAGGTTGTTGTAAAAGAAGGTCGAAGGAAATTCTTCAAGAAAAAATACTTAACAGCTTCAATGATTTCGGAACCAATAGTAGACCAGCTTTTATGGATAAAACATGCATTATAACCATCAGGCCCACCAGAACTAGAAGGATCTAAACTGAAAACTGCTATCTTTATTTCATCACTATTAACAAGGTTGATAAGCTTTAACGCATGATCGTTGCGTAGACATGGAAATTCAATATTAAACATTGGATCCATTGTGACAACCGCCCATAAACCCCACACTATACAAAAGAAATAATGCGCTGAAAGGTGTGCAAGGCAGTCATGGACGATCGTCAGGGTAGGTAAACACAAGCGTAACCTGTCGTAAACTCAAAGCTCAAGGATAAAATATAAGATAACATATACAACAGTTAGTAATAGTGAAGCAGAAACACACGACTTTCATACAACCAGAAAGTAATATCCACAAACTTGGAAATAGTGTTTATACGAAGTTGCCTAACTACATTATTCAGAAAAGCAAACAGCAGAAACCCAATTATTAGATAGTAGTAAAACTGATACGCGAGCCTCCTGCTCACCACCGATCAGCATCATCGTCCTCACTAAAGCATCACCTGTCACCTGCTACTTAGTCTGCCCATCCGCAACCGGATGAACAGCCCAAGGTAATAAGAGGAAATATAAAACCTTGAGTCAGGCAACAGTCTTAGTGAGCGATAAAACAGCTAACAAACTTCAACAATAAAGTGTATGAGAAAAGGATAGATAAACATACTAATCTACCCACGACACCAGAGAAGAACTCAACCTTATCTTCCCCACATTGGACAGTGATAGCCTTTACTATAAACAATTCAATCATTCATCCATAGAAACCAGAACACTCATTCAATCATGGAAAACACTCATAACATCTAGATTATATAAGTCTCACACGGACAACCCTAATCGAGTTTAACATTCCCCAAGTACTCCCCCCAAAGGCCTAAACCAATATCAGTTAAGTACTCAGAGAACATCTCCCTCGACTTTGGATAATCTATGGGAGATAGTACAAACAGAACAACCAATCATCCATTACTGACTCTAGCTATCACCGCCAATCCTGCTTTGAAACCACCGTTAATCGTATGATGACCAACCTTGCCATATGTCAAGGGCTAATGGTAACCCCAGTTCTAGCATAAACTCCATATGTCCAACCTTGACAATGTCCACCCTTGACAACTAGGCCTTTGAACGATACCCATGGTACTCGACCAACAACCTTCCAGTCTATTGGGTGCCCCCATTATACCCCTGCTTTGAGCCTACTAGAACTTATGGCAACGATGACATCTTGGCCTTCGCATCTCTAGTCATCCAACCTTGACGACATTTTATAGCTCAAGCAACCTTCTCGAGCAACCATTATCCACCAACTCACAACCTTTGAGTTGCCACCTCATTCATTGTTCCACCTTGATCAACAAACATGTTCAACACTTCGAACCTCACTACTTGAATTTACTTCGAAGTCACATCATCACCGAGCCAATTACACCACTGCACTGCGGCTAGGGGGTTGCCCCCGAAAAAAATATTTTTTCCAGACCTTTTCTCCAAATCTGAGTCGTACCCGAAAAACGTACTTTTTTAGAAAATGACCCTGTTGGAAACCAACCATAGCATCATCACTATCAACCACAGCGTTTAAAAGCGCTGCTAAAAACATGACCAATCCTCCCCCTTTCAGAGCGACCCGATCCAAACTAGGCCGTCCCGATCCAGCGCCCTTCTGGCCTCAAACTCGACCGATCCAACCAACACGACCGACCCGATTCAATCACCAATATGACCGACCCGATCCAAATATGACCTGATCCGACCCACTCCTATCTGATCCAACTTCGTTTCAATCCGACTTCTGGCCGATTCAACCTATGGCCGAGTCAACTCCTGGCCGATTCGACCTATGGCCGAGCCAATTTCTGGCCGATTCAACCTATAGTCGAGCCAATTTCTGCATATTGCAATTTAACTCTGATTTCGACCAAAACTTCGCCAAACGACGAAACCGACACTACCAAAATCAACAAACACAATCATAAACATATCATAACATTACTAACCACATGAATATGACGATTACCAAAAAAATGATGTAAATCTCACCAAAAACCATTAAAATGAACATATGATCAAAATGAGAGATCTAACTAACACAAACATGTAATATGACATGAAATTAACGAGTAAAACTTGTTAGATTAGATCATAGGGTGATGCATATGAAAATGAACTTGTAATGATGTAAATCTATGGTAAAACATCCCAATTTAATGAGAAACATGCACAAACACTCATTTACTTCATTGCATTCATGTGAGAGATGTAAATCACTCACTGATTTGCCGAAACAATCTAAAACGATAGAAATAAGAATTCGGACAGCGAGCACTCCGAATTAAACCCCTCGATCCGATGAATTTGCCTTTGAAATGATGTAGATCTTGCCTTGGATGGCGTATATCTTCAATTTCCTCACTTAGATTTGGATTTTTAATGGTGGAAAGGTGTAGGAGGAAGAAGGAGATCAAATGCCTTCAAATGAGAGAATGGGGAAAAGTAAACCTTTTCCCTCCACTCTCACCTCCTATTTATAGGATTCCACTAAGGCTCCAAAACTTGAATAGCCAACTGAAAAATGTTAAAACATCGATTTCTCCTAAACCGCTGAGCCAAATCCTTAATGTAACCACTCTACGGAAAGGCAATCATCAATTCCTTTCCAATGGCACAGGTCTCACACTCTGATTCAAACTGAGTCAAAAGTTATGCCCTGTACAAAGCTGACAGGGGCAAAATGGTCACAAACAAAATTGGTAAAAATTATGGACATGTCTCACATCCCCATAAATAACATATTAAAAGATGAGAATGATCCAACCCTTAGAGAATAAAAAAAATATATTTTACGATCTTCCGACACGTAAAATGCGGGCTGTTACATCCACATTGAGCAAAGGTAGTGAAACTGGAGCTAACAAAGAGCTAAAAAAGTCAACAAAGGCAGTATCTATACTACTTTGTGTAATAGCCCGGATTTCCGTACTCTCTGAGTCGACTAATAACACCACACGTCCAATCCAAATTGCATAGAAAAACGAATCATTATTAGAAAGAAGTTAGAGGATGAGAAATAGAAAGAAAGAAATATTAGAATAGAAGAAAACGAAGACCACAAACTCACAGCGGAACGAATAAAATATATTAGATAACATAAACTTTGAAATACAAATTAGTAACTTTATATACATACCATCATCAGAGCATAACGGTTATCTCTAGAACAGTTATAAACACCTATTTCCAGATACATAAACAGTACACAACGAAAATGTGATAGTCCATAGCTAACAGGTGAAGCCTCCTGCTTCAAGCTCCTACAAGTGAATCTGAGAAATCCCAACTACTTGACTGCCCGTACAAATTTGGGCACCCAAGAGTTTAAGGAAAACAAAACAAAATAAACTCTGGGTCAGTCATGGGACTGGTGTGAGTAAACTCCAACCATTAGTTTAACTTTTAAAAACCCTTTAGAAAGAAAAGATAATCATAAGACCGATCCAAACATAATCACGGGTAGTTTTTACCTTACGATAGCCCAAAAATATATTTTTGATATCAAATCTAGTGATATTACAATAATGTCTACATCAAATAAATAGAATCTAGCGGAACGCTTGCATCTCACGCTCCATATATAATATTAAATCAAAAACCGCAGGGCGCTTGTTGGAGATTGGATTTCCAACATGACAAGGTATGGAACCACCTTCCGATAGTGTATCTCTAGAGGCGAATACATTGGGTTCAACAAGAATGTCTTACAACCCGGCCCACACATGACCGACCACTCATTTCGCTTGAGTGTATCGAATGTATATCACCAACGATTGGGATCAACAACCGTTTCCTGAAAGGGATAGCATTGATAGATTACAGAAGCAAAATGGATTTTATCTAGATAGGTGATTATACATCCTAATGGGAGTGACCCACTTAGCCATCCTGCCTGGCCGATTTTTGTCAACTTCCGGTTGTAAGGCTTGAGGTTTGAATTATCTTCTAGAACATATGGCCACCATTCACTTTGAATGCCACATCGTCATACCCGCCAAATCACAAATTGATTTCTCCAAAAATACCACGGGTATAAAGCTAAGAGAAACGAATTCCTCCGCCACCAAACATAAGTTAGTTTGAAGAGATCAACTTACGCGATCCGTTAGATATACTCTATCAGACATTCGTCCATTCACGTTGTCCTGGGACTGGACAAACCGAAAGCACTATCCTGTAAACAGGATAGCCCTTGCATAACTCCGTCTTCAATTTATTTTCATCAAATTTGATCGCAACGCTAACGCCCATACAGAGTGGTTTCCAGATAATGAAACTTATCCCGCTGTCTCCGTATTGACGACAGAAAAATGGTCAAAAACTTCAATAGTTGGTGATTTAACTATCAAAGGAAAATAAGTGTACAACCAACGATCTTATTTCCAGGTAGGATTTCGATCGATCAATCATCAATCAACATTGGGCCCCTTTAAATCAATTCCTTATTATATTATCATTTACAATTCCCATTTCCTATCCTTTCGAAACTCGATTTCCTCTCTCGATTCTTTGAAAAACATTTTCAATATTATAATTTCTTTATTCGAGAAAATATCTCTAAATTACAGTAAGAAAACATTTCTATGTATATTAACGAATCCTTATTTTCTATATTCATAAAATATACCTTATTGATATCGGAAAATATTTCCATATTCCATTTCTAAATTCCTCGTTGACCAATCCATTACGTGTAGAAAATATCTCTTAATTTTATTTGGGGGAAACATTTCCAAATCCTTTATATTAATGCGATGTTATAAAACATCGTTATTAAAAGTAAAACCATAAATCATTTATTAACTAACCATATTGCTAACTAATCTTCACTATCGAACCTTAACCATTTCTCCATTAATCACGAAGTCAATCAAGTTGGGGTATAATTACCTCTCAAACTTTAATTGAACAACATTCTTAACTTTGAAAGAGTCAAAGCTCACAACTTCAAACAAAACATTGCTTACACGACTTTCAGATTCAATCTGAGAACACACTTCTTTTATGGAAAATCATTGATTATAACGGTAGCGTTATAATCGCTGTTTCCAAGTAATTGATTTATAAAACATTACTTTTAACAACAGCATTACAATCGCTGTCTAGGATTTTAGAACATTTATTATAACAATAGCGTTAAGATCGCTGTTTAAATTTACGAAACATTTATTATAACAGCAGCGTTCAAATCGCTGTTTAGAATTTACAAAACATTTATTATAACAGCAGCGTTAAAATCGCTATTTAAAAAGATTTGGTTTATAAAAATGCAACTTGTATTTATTTATTTAAATAAATTAATAAGTAAATAATTAAATTATTAAATTTGATTCAAACGGAAAGTAAAATAACTACTTCCCTAAATTCGATAGGATCGAGTTTCAGTAAACAACTCTCATTCGAATACTCTATATTCGATAAATATTTCAAACTTCGGAATTTATCTACCATTTCAGGTCATCTCAAATTTTAAATTCACTTTTGAATTTATCATTTCCAAATCATTACCAGATTCCTTTATAGCCCCTTCCATTCGTAAACATTTGCTTTCAAACTTTTATTCATTTTACATATGAATTTCATTCCTTAATAGGAATCTAAACTCGTTTATTTAAATCAACTTGAGTATCATTACTGCTCTACTTCTAGTTATCGAGTATATTTTTAAAGCCACATCATATTCTATTTCATTTATAAACTCTGTTTATAGAACTATTACTCAATTAACACTTCTCGTTTATTAATCCATTGGATTTATCTCAATTTATTTTAGATTTCAAATTTGGAATAAAACCCATCGTTTCCTTTTGAAACCGATTTCTTATTCAAATTTCCATTGGAATTATCTTTTTCTCAACTCAAATCTCTTTTACAACTACTGCGTTTAAATCCCACTTCAAATATCGGTGTCAACACCGAATTCCACTTTGCTTATATAAATTCAACTTGAATTTATATTTTTACATTATCCAGTGATAGATATTTCACTTTATTTATAAACATCATTTATAAAGCTAACTACTTTATATATTTATTAAACAAGGTTCTATTTTAAATCCATTTGAAATATATTTTCTATATTCTGGAAATAATTCCCTTTTTAAAATCTCAAATTTCTTTTCTTCATTCTAAAATATTTTATGGTAATTAAATACCAAATTATGGGGCCAGTGTAATTCAACCACAACATTATCAATTACCAATCATATATCACAATAAATAAAATAGTAAATAAAATGTTGAGGAATCTAGTTGGATCCCTCCAACCTGTTTCCTTGCATCCACAGATGTTAATAACCTCAATAATATTATTTCACATCAATATGAAATATTAGAACTAATAACCGATCAACGATGTAATCCTATCAACCAATTTTATCAACTATTCAACCATCACACTGTATAAAATTATTATAAATAAATTTAAAACTTGTTTATATAAAAATATAAACGATTCAGAGTTTAGTGAGGTTACTCACCTTAGTTTGCAGTCGATGGTTCTGCTTGCATTTTTTCTTAAAATCAAACGAGTGTTTGATTTTATCACTAAATCTTAGTAGCTCGTTTCCCGCAAAATCAGCTATATAATGTAGACATTGTCGCTATGATTTCGTCGTGACAGGATTTACATGAATCTGACATCATATTAGATAGTCATCCACGTTATAAGTTTTAAATTAGATTAACCTCATTTAGAAATTAAATTAATAATTTACTAACTATCATTACCCTTTACACGTTTAGGCCCACCAATCTTCTTTCTTCCAAAATAAGGACATCGAAACCTACTTCTCTTGAATGCAGTACACAATAGAACCATGAATAAATTCCTCCATGCTTCATGTTATCTTCTCCGAGAATTCATTCGAACCAGTTCGCACGTCTCAAACGATTCCAGTTCCCATCTTCTGTACCCTGATAGTCTTCTACCTGATTTAGAAGACGTGCAACCATATGTAATTCACGTTGAACGAGCTGTCACCTAGTCTTGAAACCTCAATGTCAAACTGTTTAGACCCCTCTTATTCATGCTTGTAGACTACCTCACGCCAAATAGTGAATCCATCCCATTACAAACCATACCACCCTCCCCCTCAAATGGTTCTAACCATACTATCATAACCATCACAGTATCTTCCCCCTGTTAAAACATTCGAACCCTTCACTACCATTATAGAAATAACCAAGTACAGTAACCCACCCTTATTGTCCTTCGGTATGCTCCTTTTGATTGTACAAAATTCACTTCCAGTCGTCAATTTTGTCACCATCCACTCTACCAAACCTTCTAGTGCCTCTCTTCACAGCCCTACTTTTCCATTAACCCAACTAAACCCTGTTATCACAAAATCTCACAAATACCCACAGCTCAAGCCAAACTCCACCATAAATCCTATCACCGATGACTATAGCAACCGCCGGAGCACCAGTGAAGGTCACCGCCGAGAAGCCTCCACCTCCGGCTGACCTCGCAGGCGGCGTTGTCCCTCTATCGTAGTCTAGAACGATGGTCAAAATCCCTAATTGACGAACACAGAATTCTCTAAAAACTGGCCACCAGACTTCGCATGGAACCACCGTGCCACCGCCAGAGACAACCTTAACTCGACCGACCCCATGCTGGCCACTCTTCCTGATTCGAACGCCTGCACCCCTCCTTTAGATAAACCTTGATTTTTCCAGTAACCGTCCAAAAGAAAGTAACTTCGAGCCTAGCTATTTTAACCGAGACAAACCATCGTGTTATTAGGGTGAAGCTCAGATGAGGTCAAGAGAAATGGATCAATATTTAAATGATTTCATGAAGAATTAGATTTGATTTCTAATTTGTTTTTGGATTTAATTTAGTAGTGGCGATTTTCGTTGTTAACTGTAGAACCAGGAAAAGAAACGATGTTGGATTTACTAGT
Organism: Allium sativum; assembly: GCA_030737875.1. Lineage (NCBI taxonomy): Eukaryota > Viridiplantae > Streptophyta > Magnoliopsida > Asparagales > Amaryllidaceae > Allium > Allium sativum. The sequence continues at coordinate 369,704,524 of CM060919.1, forward strand.
ATTTAAAGAAGAAATAGTTTGGGTGTCACGGTATGTGGTAGCTTGGAAAGCACGGGTGACAATAGCTTGAGGCGCACAGAGTTAAAATGGCTTGGGAGACACGGGACTGAAATGTTTTTATGGGCACGTAGTCTAAACTTTACAGAATAAGGAAACGGTTTTTATTTATTTATTATTATTTGTCTAATATATGCGGTTACAGACGAGACAAGGCATGTGAAAATATTAACCACGCATGTACATTCATTTATTTCCTTTGCTCAGGACCATGTTGATTTGAACATAGGATGGTAGGCATGGTTTATGCAGTATCGGTTATGAAGAAATTCTGTATATTTACAACCACCGCGGACGGAAAAAAAAATATAATCGTGACAAGCAATTCACCGTGATTCCAAAAATATAATAATATCGGTAGTTTAACTTATATTATGAAACCCCAAAATATTGATATAGGGTGCAAAATACTCCAAGTAAAAAGTTGCGTATTTAATTAATTAAAAATTACAGTAAAATTCTAAAAATTATATTATCACTACGTCTAAAAGGGCTTGTCCAAATTCAAGACCGATATTTAAATATATTTAAATAACCGTATGGCTTATATACGATTCCACAGCAACTTTCTGAAAATTTGATTTGGACGTAACTTACAATCTATAAAACAAAATCTCGATTTTTCTTCTTCATTAGAAAAATATAATATATAGATCTGAACGTTTCTTGTTTCAAGGAAATCTGACTTATAATGGATCCTATATATTCAGTTGAAGTTCAAATCATAAATTACGAACTACCGCGACTATTTCGAGCTCGTATTAAATTATATTATAAATATACGTTTAAATATCATTTTATTAATAAATAAATTCCTTATAAAATCCTTTTAGATTATCAATACAACATTTTAAACCAATTTAAATATTAAAAATTAAATAGCTAAAAATCCAGGTCGTTACATTCCTTCCCCCTTAAAATAATTTCGTCCTCGAAATTGCTAAGCAGTAAAAACATTATAACTCTAACTCCTCATAACTTACTTAGTTGAAATCTTATATTCCATATCTTTATAATCCAGTTCTTACCCAACTTTCGAATTTCTCATACTAATACTCTACCATACATAATTCTTTCCAAATGATTTGTCCACCATTTTTGGACAATCCATCATCACTTCCTTGTCTTCAAGCCATATGCTCTTCTACATATCCACACCCATTCCAATTGATTTTAAATCCATTTATCAACTTCATTATTCCACTTGAAATTCTATTAACCAATTCTGGTTTTCTTATTTCAATTACAATTAACAACTCGATTTTAAATTATCAAAATTTCTTGCAAATTTTCTAACTCTTTAAATTTTCGAAAAATTTCGCCAGCACCTCCTTTGCATGGCTCAATCGGTACAATCACAACACACCTTTCTAGGCCTTTTCGAATCCAAAAGAAAATCAAAAAGCCAAGTTTCTTTCCCCATAGGCTCATAAAATCATCAAACCCAAGTAATATTGTAAACATGTACCTTTTTGTCGAGCATAATTCTACCTCTTGCATTTACTTCCATTCAATATCTGCTCAGCATACATATATCCATTTCCAGTTGGTTTCAAATCAATCCAACTTCCAGTTTTTAACTCTCTAATCAACTTCTAATTAGTTCACTTCCATTCTATCAATTCAAATTTGATTTCTATTTAAGTCAATCTATATATTATACTTGAATCCAAATTTATCACAATTCAATTTACAACATCCAATATATATTTAACTTACTTATTCAAAAGTCGAATTCACATTGATAATTCGAATCTCAACATGTCTCTTTATTTAATTTCATTCGGAGTTATTTTTAATCCAATTCAATTTTGTTTAACTTAACTTAAGTTAAATTTCAGTTCATTTGATACATATATACCATTTCAATCTATTCAGCTTATACAAGTTAAATTTTAATTTCAGAATTCAAATTCCCGGGTTTTATTTCAAATTAGTTTGAAATCATATATATTTATATACATATTTGTAATCAACTCAATTCAAAACATTTGAATTTCTAAAACATCTTGTCCTTTTCAAACAAAAATTTTTCATTCCCAAATTACTATGGTAGCAATCCGCCACCCAGAAACTTGAAAATGAACACCGATAATGTCGCGACCCATTGTCAGAATTATTTTCTCGCCATTAAAGTGATTTCAATGCTTAATCATTTTTAAAATCCATTTAAACCATTCTTATTCAAAAATTCTTTAAAGTAATGTTATATTACTTTATAATATTTCAGAAAATATTTTCTAAACACCCGGAATTTAAATTCCAATTCTGGTTTGAACTGAATCTAGGTTTATCTTATTTGTACACATTATCCGTATACAAATTATATAACCATTTCTATATTTTATAATTCCATTTGATTGTAATAACAATCAACACATCTATATAGTATAATATTTCAGAAATTATTCCTTTATATCAAAATAATTTTTAGGCAAAATTATTTAATTTACCAATTTTAAAACAATCTTGTATCGAATTGTTTGTTCGAGTGTTTAGAAACATCTATCGATACAGTTGTACATCCTGTATCGACCAGAATTCATAAACCACTCAACAAACCAGTCAACAAATATAAACAATTTCAAATTTACAAATATGCGCTCACATATATACACTCAAATTCAATCTAGGGTATTACTAACCCAATCTTTATTGAATTACGCCACAGAGCCAAGGTTACTACTCAACCTTCTGCTCTGATACCAAATGTAATGGCCCGAATTTCCATACTCTCTGAGTCGACTAATAACACCACACGTCCAACCCAAATTGCACAGAAAAACGAATCATTATTAGAAAGAAGTAAAAGGATGAGAAATAGAAAGAAAGAAATATTAGAATAGAAGAAAACGAAGATCACAAACTCACAGCGAAACGAATAAAATATATTAGATAACATAAACTTTGAAATACAAATCAGTAACTTTATATACATACCATCATCAGAGCACAATGGTTATCTCTGGAACAGTTATAAACACCTGTTTCCAGATACATAAACAATACACAACGGAAATATGATAGTCTATAGCAAACAGGTGAAGCCTCCTGCTATGAGCTCCTCCAAGTGAATCTGAAAAATCCTAACTACTTGACTACCCGTACAAATTTGGGCACCCAAGAGTTTAGGGAAAACAAAACAAAATAAACTCTAGGTCAGTCATGGGATTGGTGTGAGTAAACTCCAACCATTAGTTTAACTTTTAAAAACCCTTTAGAAAGAAAAGATAATCATAAGACCGATCCACACATAATCACGGATGGTTTTTACCTTACGATAACCCAAAAATATATTTTTGATATCAAATCCAGTGATATTTTAATAATTTCTACATCAAATAAATAGAATCTAGCGGAATGCTTGCATCACACACTCCATACATAATATTAAATCAAAAACCGTAGGGCGCTGGATTTCCAACATGACAAGGTATAGAACCACCTTCCGATAGTGTATCTCTAGAGGCAAATACACTGGGTTCAACAAGAACGTCTTACAACCCAGCCCACACATGACCGACCACTCATTTCACTTGAGTGTATCGAATGTATATCACTAACGATTGGGATCAGCAACCGTTTCCCGAAAGGGATAGCATCGATATATTACAGAAGCAAAATGGAATTTCTCTAGATAGGTGATTATACATCCTAATGGGAGCGACCCACTTAGCCATGCCGCCAGCCCGATTTTTGTCAACTTCTGTTTGTGAGGCTTGAGGTTTGAATTATCTTCCAGAACATCTGGCCACCATTCACTTTGAATGCCACATCGTCATACCCTCCAAATCACAAATTGATTTCTCCAAAAATAGCACGGGTATGAAGCCAAGAGAAACAAATTCCTCCGCCACCAAACGTAAGTATGTTTGAAGAAATCAACTTACGCGATCCGTTAGATATACTCTGTCAGACATTCGTCCATTCACGTTGTCCTAGGACTGGACAAACCGAAAGCACTATCCCGTAAACAGGATAGCCCTTGCATAACTCCATCTTCAATTTATTTTCATCAAATTTGATCGCAACGCTAACGCCCATACAGAGTGGTTTCCAGATAATGAATCTGATCCCGGTGTCTCCGTACTGACGACGGAAAAATTGTCAAAAACTTCGATAGTCAGTGATTTAACAATCAAAGGAAAATAAGTGTACAACCAACGATCTTATTTCCAGGTAGGAATTCGATCGATCAATCATCAATCAACATTGGGCCCCTCTAAATCAATTCCTTATTATATTATCATTTACAATTCCCATTTCCCATCTTTCATATCCTTTCAAAGCTCGATTTCCTCTCTCGATTCTTTGAGAAACATTTTCAATATTATAATTTCTTTATTCGAGAAAATATCTCTAAATTACAGTAAGAAAATATTTCTATGTTTATTAACGAATCCTTATTTTCTATATTCAGAAAATATACCTTATTGATATCGGAAAATATTTCCATATTCCATTTCTTAATTCCTCATTGACCAATCCATTACGCGTAGAAAATATCTCTCAATTTTATTTAGGGAAAACATTTCAAAATCCTTTATATTAACGCGATGTTATAAAACATCGTTATTATAACTCAAACCATAAATCATTTATTAACTAACCATATTGCTAACTAATCTTCACCATCGAACCTTAACCATTTCTCCATTAATCATGAAGTCAATCAATTTGGGGTATAATTACCTCTCAGACCTTAATTGAACAACATTCTCAACTCTGAAAGAGTCAAAGCTCACAACTTCAAATAAAACATTGCTTACACGACTTTCGGATTCAATCTGAGAACACACTTCTTTTATGGAAAATCATTGATTATAACGGTAGCGTTATAATCGCTGTTTCCAAGTATCTGATTTATAAAACATTACTTTTAACAACAGTGTTACAATCGCTGTCTAGGATTATAGAACATTTATTATAACAATAGCGTTAAGATAGCTGTTTAAATTTACAAAACATTTAATATAACGGCTGCTTTAAAATCGCTGTTTAGAATTTACAAAACATTTATTATAACGGCAGCGTTAAAATCGCTATTGAAAAAGATTTGGTTTATAAAAATGCCACTTGTATTTATTTATTTAAATAAACAAATTAATAGGTAAATAAATAAATAATTAAATTATTAAATTTGATTCAAACGGAAAGTAAAATAACTACTTCCATAAATTCGATAGGATCGAATTTCAGTAAACAACTCTCATTCGAATACTCTATATTTGATAAATATTTCGAACTTCGGAATTTATCTACCATTTCAGGTCATCTCAAATTTTAAATTCACTTTTGAATTTATCATTTCCAAATCATTACCAGATTCCCTTACAACCCCTTCCATTCGTAAACATTTGCTTTCAAACTGTTATTCATTTCAAATATGAATTTCATTCCTTAATAGGAATCTAAACTCATTTATTTAAATCAACTTGAGTATCATTACTGATCTACTTCTAGTTATTGAGTATATTTTTAAAGCCACATCATATTCTATTTCATTTATAAACTCTGTTTATAGAACTGTTGCTCAATTAACACTTCTCGTTTATTAATCCATTGAATTTGTCTCAATTTATTTTATATTCCAAATTTGGAATAAAACCTATCGTTTCCTTTTGAAACCGATTTCTTATTCAAATTTCCATTGGAATTATCTTTTTCTCAACTCAAATCTCTTTTACAACTACTGCGTTTAAATCCCACTTCAAATATCGGTGTCAACACTGAATTTCACTTTGCTTATATAAATTCAACTTGAATTTATATTTTTACATTATCTAGTTGTAACAACCCGAAAATCTGAGCCAGTTTAAAATTTTTATTTTGGCAATTTTAGCGAATTTTGAATATTTAAAATAGATTATTTTAAATAATATCGACGAAAAAATTATTTTGAATATAATTTGAGCGTATATATTATATAAATCGTCGTTAGAATATAAATAATTATTTTAAATTATAAAAGGAATTGAAAAAGGCGCGGTAGTTCGATAATTTGATTTCAAACTTCAAATGAATGTGCAAGGTGCAAAATAAACCGGATTTTAGCGAAACCAAAAATATTTGAATCTAATTGAGAATATCTTTCCAACGAATCCGAAAAATCAAAATTTCATAGCGGGGATAAAAAGATATGTCCAGTTGAAAATTCTGAATAGTCGCTATGGAATTCAGGCCCTTAAAAATAGCCATTTTGCAAACGACCTCGGATTTTGACGAAACCACTTTTGTTGGATCCATGATGTCAAGTTATTTCTAGATTCCAATTTTCATAATTTTTCGATTCAATATGTGAGCATGGCAAAGGAAAACGCGTTTGACCAGTTTTAGTTGATTTTAATCGACTGGAAAATGGCCATTTTTCCAACAGTCTCAGAATTCGACGAAATTAGTTTTGTTAGGACCGTATCGTCAATACGAAGCTAGAAAACATTTTTCTGGAAATTTTAGAGTTAGTATGTGACCCCGGTAATATGAAATGTACGTTTAAAATTCAATATAGTGATTTAAATGTAAATTTGACGAAAACTAATTGTAACGATCGAATCAACCTACGATACATATCCCATTGTGTTCGGAATGGGGGTAATTAGCAATGGATGACAGGCGGTGGGCCTCGTTTAGAAGTCGAATATAAAGTCAATCTTTTTGAAAGTAAATAATTAAATAAATTAATAAATAAAACCCTCTTCTGTCCTCTACCCCTTACCTTCCCTCTGCCCCCCCCCCCCCCCCAATTTCATTTTTCAATGAGGAAAAAAAAAGAAAAAGGGGAATCGCGCCCAGCGCGATACCAACCGCCGCTGCCCCATCGGCGGAGCGCCGCCGACCACCACCAAACCCCCCCTCTTCTTCTCGTCCCGGTCTTCTCCTCCCTACCCCTCTTCTCAAAGCCGCCGACCACCACCAAAACCGCCCCCCTTTACTTCCCTGAGCCGCCGCCACCTGTTAGGGCGCCCGACCCCCTCTCGCCTCCTCCTCTTCCCCTTCCACGTCGCAAGCCCAAAGCCCCCTCCCGATAGCTGACAGCCGCTTCCAAACTCCTCGAACGATGCAGCAAAACCCATGGCTTCTCTTCTCTGGCTATTGGGATTGAGCAGCGAACCGGAGCCACTGAAACCCTGAAATAAAAATCACTGTAAGTTTTAATTTCTTTTTCGATTTGATTCCTAGGAAAATATAATTTTTCATGTATAGGAATCATGATTTTCACGTAAAGAATTTATGGTTTTTATTTATATGAAGATCGGATTTTTTTTAAAGGAAGAAAAGATTGAAATTTTATAAATGTAAAGGTTGAATTTTTATAAACGAAAAGGAATGAATTTTAAATATAAAAGATTTGATTTTTAACTTAGTAAGGATATGATTTTTATATTATAAAAATATTAAAGATATGATTTTATATAATGTATAGAATAAAAATATAATTTTTATAGGATGTAGAAGACAAAAATATGATTTTTACATTATAGAAGTGTTAAAAATTTGATCTTTATATATGTAGTGAATCAAAAATATGATTTTTACTTGTGTAGAGTATTAAAAATATGACCTTTATATAGCAGAAGATATAAAAATACTATTTTTATATAAGTAGTGTATTGAAAATATAATTTCTATATAATAGAGAATATAAAAATATAATCTTTATATTTGGAAAGGCGAAATCTTTATATAGTAGCGATGTAAAATTAGAATTTTTATCTATATAGTAGCGATGTAAAAATAGAATTTTATCTATATAGTAGCGATGTAAAAATAGAATTTTTATCTATATAGTAGCGATATAAAAATAGGATTTTTTACATACATAGCAACAATATAAAAATGTGATTTTTATATGTAGTAGCTACGGGCAGCGAAAGTGACAAAAGGCGAGAACAACGAAGACTTCCTGCATAAGAAGAGTCGCGGAGTTGGGATAGCTTTGGTGAGAACTTCTCACTTTAAATCTTCTTTTCTAGTTATATAAATATATACTAGGATGCAGACGGTGTTTAGTAGCACCCGACACCATCGTCCACAGACCATGGACTTGTTTGTTTGGTTGTGTAGTTGGTTAGATTATTTGATTTGAATTTGATTGTTTGGTGAAATGGAATGGATTTGATTGATATGTGTATGGCGTGGGCCATTATTAGACCGGGGATAAGGCTAGGCCTTGTCCCGTTTCTAGTATCGTGCCGTTATGCCGCCGAAATTTTCTAAAATAAGTTAGAAAAATAAAGATATCATTTTATTTAATAAATGAACCGAATAGAATATTCATAGGTTGAATAAAATAATTTGATCGTTAAAAATATAATTTTTAACGTGAATATGAATAAATAAATATTCATTTACAAACCAGACGGTTTGTTTATGTACAAGGATTTGAAGGACATTGATTGGGACGATAAATTTTACACATCGCCCAACTGCACAAATAAAAATCTGTGTTTGTTGATTTGAAACCCCACACGGGTATTGGGATAATATATGACATACACTAATCCCAATAATTAGTTGTATGCCGATCGATTGATTGACAGGCTGTTATAAGCGTTAGATATCTATATTTGATGCTTATACAGTGTAGTGCACTTTGGTTGATGGTTGATTATGTATCGTTGCTATTATATACATGTGTTGTATGGAATCCATATAATTAACTTTGTATGGTAATTGATTGGGCCTCATTCCAATTTAGAAAATAAAGAATATTATAAAATAAAGGTTCATGTGTTGACCGTACTCATCCGTTGAGATTAGTCATGTGTTGAACGAAATATTTTAACAATAAAATTTACATCTTTATCATTATAAAATAAAGGTTCATGTGTTGACCGTACTCATCCGTTGAGATTAGTCATGTGTTGAACGAAATATTTTAACAATAAAATTTACATCTTTATCATTATAAAATAAAGGTTCATGTGTTGACCGTACTCATCCGTTGAGATTAGTCATGTGTTGAACGAAATATTTTAACAATAAAATTTACATCTTTATCATATTTGAAATTAGAAACTAACTGGAAAATAGATAAGATGAGTGGTCTCCTGGATATTGATCTGATGTTGGTTTCGGCCTTCGGGGTTAATATTTAGGGAATCGTTCTCTTACTAATTTACGGTTGGAGTCTGATTTGAAATCAAACGAAAGATACCATAATTTTTATAAAATATATTAAATAACAAAAATAATCACATGTGGACAGTACTCATTCGTTGAGATTAGTCATGTGTTGACAAAAATAAAGATTCACGTATTGAATAGGATAAATATTCATTTGTTGAATAGAATAACGGAATTATTGTAATATATAAAGCCGTATTGATTAGAGATGCGCTATTTTGACGCGAACGATATTTATATCGATTATATTCGTTTTTATAATTGAATTGAATATAAAACGAATTTGAATTGAATTGAATATAAAACGAATTTGAATTGAATCGAATAGAAAACGAATTTGAATTGAATCGAATAGAAAACGAATTTGAATTGAATTGAATAGAAAACGAATTCGAATTGAATATATAACGAATTCGAATTGAATTGAATATATAACGAATTCGAATTGAAAACGAATTGAAATAGAATAAAAAAATCGATTTGCAATGATTTCAAATTGAATTGAAATTTGAATTGAAATGAATTTAAAACGAATTTATAAGAAGAAATTCAATTTTGATTTGAATTTGAAATGGAAGTTGAAATTGTCTTTGAAACGAATTTAAAACTATTCATAAAATTCGTTTTAAATAGAAATCGACGAAATATATATTATATATATATAATATAATGGCCTGAATAGAACGCGCCGCGCCGCGGAAGTTCGCGAATTTCGACCATTGACTTCGAACGAATATTACGAGAGATCCGACCGTCGGATTCTCCTAAAACCGGAACCGTTGGGTTCGTATCGAAAAGAGCTTTCTAACGAATATTAGAAATTTTCAATCTAACGGTTGGATTTGGAGATACGTCCAAATAAATTTTGGAAAAGGTCGTTGTAAGTGCAGTTCGATGGCCGTTGATGGAAATCGACTGTACGGGCCTTGATAAAATTATTAAAAATAGTAATAATTTGTGTAAAATCATAAGAAATGATTTGGGAAAAATTGGGATGAAAAACTCCATATTTGAAAAGATAAAAATAGTTTTTTATCGAAATGAACTAGTTTTGAACTAAAATTAAAACCCATTTGTTTTTAAATAAATAAATTGGATTTGAAATGGGTTTTAAATAGAATTGATTTGTGGGTTTATCGTGAAGGGTGTTTTAAATAACACTAGTTCTTTAACCAGATAATAAATAGAATGTGATTTGGGTTTATCGTGAGCTGTGTTTCAATGACATTAGTTCTTTAACCCAGTAAAAGGGAGTTTTAATGAATCTGCAATTAAACTGAAATGTGAATTGATAATTTAAATTATCAAATTTGGAAAATGAGCGAGAATGGAGTATCACCAGTTTTGCTCCAAAGCGACAATTAAATCTTTAATTAGATTTGAACGTGAAATGGTAATTAATTTTACCGATAACACCGTGGTGTTAGATATGGAGCATTACCAGTTTTCTTCATGGGATGAATAGGTTGGGATTGAGAAATAAAATAAATAATTACTTCGGTGTGGTTCGCTAATCTCGACTAGTTTGGGAAACCATAATCTGGTTTGAAATGATATCCAAAAGAAGATTAAAGGATAAATTTTAAAGAATTTATCTTTGATAAAATTAATGGGAACCTTTCCCTAAGAATATGAAATTTAGAAACTAGCTGTAGGTTAGTTAAGAAGAATGGTTTCCTGGGTATTGATCTGATGTTGGTTTCGGCCTTCGGGGTTAATATTTGGGGAATTGTTCTCTTGCTAGTTTACGGTTAGTGACTGATGAATTGGAATGAGGCGTATGTTGTGTTTGTGTAACATTTGTCTTTAATATACGCGGGTTGTTCGGAAAGGCCGGGTTTATACCTATTCTGAATAACCGATTCGACGATAAGTCGAAGATGATGACGGTGGTCGAAGATCGGAAGTCTTCACATCGTTTGGATAATTACTGATGATCCTGATTGGGCTGTACACCCAAGAGGATGGAAATAGTTGGTGGTCGTCCAGACGTACTTGGAGACCGATGGATATGCGAGGAAAGTGCCTCCGGTTTCGTTCAGACCCAGAACGAACTTGTAAATGGACTGTGTGTCTGACATTGGATTTTATTCTGTATTAATTGATCTCTATTAAATATACATCTGTTTGGCGGCGGAGAATTTATTCTTTTGGTCAACGCCCTTCTCTGAGACGTACGAGCTCAGAGGTTGTATATCGATGGACATCAGTCGCATGGCATGAATTGCCTGTGTGGCACGCCTAAGTGGCAATTGATCAAGGCTTCTGTTGAAAAGCAAAGTCTTGTGGTTGATGATCAAAGCACGACATTTGTGGCGTAGCTTTGTGTATAACGTGAATTCGCGAGCCTCACACCTCGGTATGAGTTAAAAACGGGATAAGGACTGCAGGGAGAGCACGACGTTTCTTTCTAACTTTGGTGGTGTCAGTGACTTACCAGCCCTGACATTTATATACTTTTCACCTATGTGGTTGTCTGATGAGGCGCCTCGATTTTAGGTCTGTAATGACCGGGAAACGTGTGTTCAGGAATTGTCAATCCTCAAACGTAAGAGAGGACCGGCCCTGAAGATCCAAGGATTGCCCAGAGTGTGTGGTCCTGAGACATTTGCTAGAGTGTCTCGAAAGCGGAGAGGAGCTTGCCCCTTGCCTCGACTCATGATGGAAATCCAATTTCCAATACGTGATATTGCGGTTTTAATTGTAGAACTAGTATGGCGACATGATATATGGTACCCATGCCGTCTATGATTGATATTTATGATTGAAATTGTTTTGACACTATACACCTATAATAGTAGCAAATGATTTGTTTTAAACGTACCAAGCATGTTTGGCTATTATAAGGGAAAACCCTATCCTCCGGCTTGCGTTGCATTGTGTGATGGGACCTGGGTCTTATAATAGCTTCATTTTTCGAAAAAGCATTGCGTTGTTTATTGTTATGCACTGGTATTCTTGGGAGGAAACCCGTTCCGTGTTATACGGCGTGGTCCCTTGAATTACTCTCTTTTAAAATAAAGTTTTAATAACTGTTTTAGTTCTCACACCAGTCACATGACTGACCTGGAGTTTATTGTTTTAACCTAAACTCGGGGTGCCCGTATTTTCGACACGGACAAATAGTAGTTTTGGTTTTGCAGATTTATATTCACAGGATCCTGATTTACAGCTGGAACGATGCTCGGAAAGCTCTGTATCCGTGTATTACTTTCAGTTGTGTTTTATATTGTTTTTCCACTGCTATGTAATTTATTGTAATCTCTGATATTTATCGAATGTAATTTATTCAATTATACTCTGTATATTCTTGTATCTGATGGAATTGTTGTAATAGAAATGAAATGTTCTTCCGTCTGCGTTCCAATTTGTCCTGTTCTCAAACGATCAGGGGTTCCGAACGGTCTTGGTCGGTTTAACGATCGATTCGGATCGAGCGAAATTCCTTGCCGTTACATTTGGTATCAGAGCTTTGGTTTACAGAGCTCGAGAACAAGACACATTAGAACCATACGAAAGAATTCATCAGATATTGGATTAGTAATATCCAATTAGAATGACTCGTTAGAGATGGGATCAGTAGTATCCTGGAACGAGTGTGAAGAGTATATTTTTCAAATGAAAACAATATTGTTTTGAAAATTTAAATCAATTCTACGTATTTGAAAATTTTATTTGTATTGAATTTGGACAATCCAATATATAAAGAGTTTGCATATACGCGTCATGAACGTATATTCGAAGTTTTAATATACTGGATAGATATAGAGTCACACTCTAGTTGCCCGGGAATGATTCTGATAAGGCTGCAGCGTTATCAGTATTTATATTCGAGTGACGAAGTTGTGATATCTATATATTTCCATTAGGCTGGTGTGAGAACCAAAACTTATGTAACACCCCACGTCCATCAATGTCACTCACAAAGGGAATGCATTAACTTCCATGGAGGTTTTAAGTAAATATAGAACAGAAAAATTACAACAAGACAGATAATAAGTAGTACTTGGAAATCTAAAACTTCATTTTATTGCAGCGGAAATTAAACATGTTTGTTACATCATGAAAACCATAAATCAGAGTCAAGTACAATATCCATCTTGATAAAACAAAATACATAACCCCATTACATAAATAGCCATTAAAGAAGATAACAAGCTGGACTTTACTTCAGCGGTCCAAGCTTTCCAAAGAGAGATGAAGCAATCCAATTAAACTCCACTAGAGCTGGGTCCAACCTGAGGACCTGGAGGGGGAAAAAGGATAGAAATGGAGGGGGTCAGACATAAAGTCTGGCGAGTATGATAATTCTAACAATACTATTATCAAAATAACTAGACTAAGGCATAAGCTGGAAGACAAGTAAATGTCTATGAACTATTAGATATGGAAGAACAGATAAAGATAACGTTAAAGATAACGTTAAAGGCATACCTAATTACTAACGAATAATTACTACACTGCACCGCACATTTACTACACTGCACCGCACATTACTACACTGCACCGCACCAGTCACCCTAAAGGTTGATCCCGCTTGCTTCACACAGAAACTATATAAATAGCCTTGCATACCCCTAGCTGACTACATAGGTGCCGTCTGCCCCTATCTCCACTAGGTGTACCCCACTACCCACTTTCGATCGGCTCCCTACTCGTAGATACCCGTGCTGGCCCCACAGTGGGGTGTATCACTCCCCTAAAGTGGCAACCCGATACAACTTGAGAATGCACGGCTTATACCTACACGATGCAACAACGTCTTACCTACCAGCCCGGGTCCACACACGCATATGAAACCCGTTTGACTTGCGTTGCCACCGCTACCCCGTTTTGGCCTCTTATAGTCAAGCCCAGTATGCGTGTCCCGTCCTCGACTTGGGTCGAGCCCACAAAGATACGTTTGGGTTACTGGTTGAAATGGGCCCCCACAAGCTACCCACCTAAGCTTGTCACCACTAGTATATCCCACTTAACCCTCTTAGTCATGTTCATTTACATGTGTGTTTGGTTAAGTCTTACTAATCGTATTTCACATGCCACTAAGGGCACCCACTAGACTCCTCATGCCACCCAAGGCACCAACTTAACCCCCATGTCCCACCTTACATGTTTATCTGGTTAAGTATTTCTTAATTCATTCAGGCCATAACCTCATAAAGACCTCTCACATTAGACTGGCATTTATGGCAGCTGGATTTGCCGGGCGGGTCCGGGCAGTCTTACACCATAAAAGAGTCTAACCTCGTGTCTTTACAACTGTTATGCTTTAGTTTAGGCCTAGGACCTCTCACATTGGGCTGACATTTGTGACTACTGGATTTGTCGGGCGGGTCCGGGCAGGTTTACGTCACAAACGAGTCCAACCTCGTGTCCTAAGCATTGATTATCACTTATAATCTTTTACCCCAGTTTTAATAATTCCCTATTCAACTTATTAATTAACTCCAATTTTAATGATGTCCATAATTGACTCAATTATGGCCATCCATTCATGGCATGCAAAATCATATCAATTGCACCCCAACTTCTTAATTTTAAATCCTTAATATTACCCCTACCCCACGTTTATACGTTTGCTTATTCAACGCAGAATATACGTTAGACTCGAATAGTCTAACTCATAGCACAAAAATAAATTATCACAACATACAGACAATCAAAATGAACCTAATCATAATAGGGGTGAAACTTGCATAAACTACACATGTTAAGGATCTAAAGGTGTCAACTTGTTAAATGTCACAATTTACATGATATGATCATAACCCAAATTTGTGTATAAACTTGCATATGGGGTTTTATGCAACATAATGATGGTGTGAACTAACATCTAATACATAGAATTCACATATGTCATAGCATAATTCTAGATGTCATAATTCTAGCTCTAAATAGATGTCATGGCATATGTTCATAATCTTTACTAATCAATCTAACTTGCATACATGGTTTGTCATATAGATCAACACAGCCCAAATATTATGATTTGATTAACATGAACTAACTAGCATAGTCAATAACATCATGACATTATAACATGTATGATTCATCACAATTTAGCATAGAAAACTACAACCTATACAATATCATCATAGCATGATTTACAACATATAGGATATCATCATCACATAGCATATGATTTATAACATATATGATAGCGTAAGGTTTACAATAACATATATGATAATCCACATCATTCACTTATAATCCATTCATAACTTAATCTAATTAGTTTAACAATAATCTTGTTAAGATCATCATACTCACAATTTAGAGAAGAAAGAGAGTCTTGATTTGTTTTAGAGTTGAGTAGAATTAGAATTTGATTAGCTTTTCTTCCTTCTTAGTTGGCGGCGGCTACACTGAGTTCCATGGTGGCGGTATGACGGTAGCTATTCTATTTTTCATGTGAATTAGAGTGAGAGACTACCTAGGTATTTATAGAGTTTAGGATTTATTTAGACCGTCAGATCAACTCAGAACTAAACTGAACCGTTTAATTTGCCAACTCAGCCCTAAAGACACATCAGCTCAAGATTGGGCTCAGTCAAAACCCTAGCCGCCTGGACAGGTCGACACCCAGGTCGACTCCCCAGTCGACCTGGGGGGGGGGGGGTCGACTCCCCAGTCGACTTGGGGTGCTAGGCAGGAATTTTCCCGCCTACCCTGATTTGACTCCGAATTTTGAATTTTAAATTTCTGAAATCTGTTTTGAATTTTCTGAAACTTCCGATAGCCATAACTTCTTCGTACGAAGTCCAAATCACGCAAACTCGGACTCTATTTCAACCAGAATTCCGAGACGAACACAACGGCGCAACCCGTTTCCCACCATTCTTACGTCTGAGATTAGTTATTCTTTAATTTGTGAATATTAATATTAACAGAATTACGAGGTGTTACATTCTCCCCTCCTTAAAGGATTTCGACCCCGAAATCTTCAAGTTAAGAAGAATGTATATCCTAACATCCAATCGTCCATCTACTCAACCATCAAACACAGGCATCCATTGTCCTTATAGACTTCTAATGCTTTCATGTTTAAATGCACAGTGTGTGTATATGTCCCTTATCTAATGCAAAATCAGGCGGTCCACTGATTCAGTTGACCTCCTTAATGCAAATCATGATAGTGCCATGCGTCCATTATGTATGCAAAAGTTCCTTAGCGATATATATTATTTCTACATGCGTGCACAACCATTCACCAAAATGCGGTATCCATATGATAGCACAATCATTATACATCCATTTTACTAAATACAGCCATTTATATGCAATATGCAATATGAAGTGACTGAGCCGATATAGTGCCTAATAGTGTGTGTATATGCGTCCACGAGCAACCACTAGCAAACACTTGCATCCATCATGCATAACTTGTCTCAAACACATGTTTCAACCATAGGATTATCCTAACTAAAGGTCAAGAATACTAGCGAGAGGATACTCTAAAGGTAAGATAAGTACAAGAAAAGCGATAAAAGAGAAATTAAAGGACATACCCTCGAAAAGGAAAGGGTATCATGAACGCATCTTCTCTTCTGTCTCCCAAGTAGCGTTGCTCTCATCATCTCCCCATTGTATTTTGACTAGTCTGACCTCTCGATTTCTCAGCTTCTTGATCTCTGACCCAAGAATGCGCGTAGGAGCCCGTCGAATCATCGCATCACGCTCGATCTCCACCTCTCTAAGCAAGCTCGGCTCTACCACTTCTGCGGTCTCGTGCAAGCACTTCCTCAAATGTGACACATGGAATACGTCGTGTACACCACTAAGTCTCTCGGGCAACTCCACTCTATACGCCATCTGCCCAATCTTTCCTTAATAGGAAACGGCCCTACGAACCTTGGTGCTAATTTCCCAACGGACCCAAAGCGAACAACGTTCCGTAATGGAGACACTTTGATAAAGACCATGTCCCCAACTTCAAACTCAAGATCTGTCCTCCTCTTGTCCGCATAAGATTTCTGCCTATCTTGCGCTGCTTTCATCCTCCTTTGAATCAAGTCAATCTTCTCCGAAGTCTCCCTAATCATATCGGGCCCAAGTAAGATCTTATCTGTAGATTCCCACCAACATGTAGGTGAACGACAAGGTCGTCCATAAAGAGCTTCGAAAGGTGCCATGCCAATGCTAGACTGAAAGCTATTATTATATGCGAACTCCACCAATGGAAGATACTCTTCCCATGTACCCCCAAAGTCTAGGATACATAGCCTCAAAAGATCCTCTAGAATGCGATTCACCCTCTCGGTTTGGCCGTCCGTCTGAGGATGATATGCAGTGCTCAAACATAACTGAGTCCCTACCGCCTCTTGCAAGCTTCTCCAAAATTCGCTAGTGAAAATAGGATCGCGGTCGCTCACTATGCTAGAAGGAACACCGTGCAACCGAACTATCTCTCGGACGTATACAGAAGCTAACCATGGAGCAGTCCTCTTACTCTTCACGGGAATGAAATGGGCGCTCTTAGTAAGTCTATCTACTATAACCCAAATCCCCGTATTACCCTTCCTTGATCGCGGTAATCCATCCACAATGTCCATCGAGACACTTTCCCACTTCCATAGTGGAACCTCTAATGGGTGAAGCAACCCACCGGGTTTCCTTTGCTCCGCCTTTACTTGTTGGCACACCAATCATCTAGCGACATACTCGGCCACATCTTTCTTCATGCCGGCCCAAAAGTAAACTCGTCTCATGTCCATGTACATCTTGTCCCCGCCGGGATGAATGGTCATCTTCGAACGATGTGCTTCATCAAGAATAGTCTTCCTTAGGTCATCGTCTTTTGGTACACAAAGTCTACCGTCCCTACGTAACCAACCCCTATCATCTAGGGTATACCTACGGAGATGGCTTGATGACTCCCCTCTTTTGATCTTTTCTACTAACTCAACCAACTGTGGGTCGTCTCGCTGTGCCTCGCCAATCCGTCCCAAAGCGTAGGTCTGACCTCTAAGGATGCTAGCAAACCGGGTACAAAGTCAACGGAAGGTCTAAAGTCAAACATCGAAATGAATTCTAAGTTTCGCCGCTCAACAAACAAAGGACTTGAGGATAATCTTTTTATACTTAAGGCATCTGCTACCACGTTACCCTTGCCAGGGGTATATGCTATCTCGAAGTCGTAGGATGCTAAGAATTCCATCCACCTTTGCTGCCTTAAGTTCAAGTCCTTTTGAGAGAATAAGTATTTTAGCGATTTGTGGTCAGTGAATAATTCGAATCTCTCGCCAAGAAGATAATGACGCCAAGACTTAAGCGCGAAAACAATAGCGGCCAACTCTAGGTCATGTGTAGGGTAATTTTTCTCATGCGCTCTAAACTGCCTTCCACCATAGGCTATTACCCTTCCCTCTTGCATTAAGACTGCGCCTAGTCCTGTCCCACAAGCGTCAGTATAAACGGTAAATGGCTTACTCCCGTCTGGCAGCACTGAGACTGGGGCTGAGGTCAAAGCTCTCTTCAACCGTTGGAACGCATCATCACAATCTACGTCCCATGTGAAAACTAGGTTCTTCTTCGTCAAGCGTGTCAATGGAGCTGATATCTTTGCGAAGTCTTTGATAAACTTCCTATAGTAGCCAGCCAACCCCAAGAAACTTCTTACTTCGGTAGCATTTTTAGGGACCTTCCAATCTTGGATGGCCACCACCTTCGCGGGATCCACAGCTATCCCTTCCTTGGAAACCACATGCCCTAAGAATCGTACTTCCTTCCTTCAGAAGTGACACTTAGAAAATTTAGCTTTAAGGTTATGCGCTCGTAGGGTCTCCAACACTTCCCTAAGATGTAGGGCATACTCTTCTTCATCCTTAGAAAAGATCAAGATGTCGTCTACAAAGACTACCACGAATTTGTTAAGGTACTCCCTAGACACCCTACTCATCAAATCAACAAAGTATGCGGGGGCGTTTGTCAAACCGAAGGGCATCACTAGCCATTCATAGAAACCGTCCGGAGTCCTAAAGGCAGTCTTGTCTATGCTATCCTCAGCCACTCTCAATTGATGGAAACCAGTGGCTAAGTCCAACTGCGAAAACATTGAGGCGCCAACTAACTGATCGAAGAGATCGTTAATCCTCGGCAGTGGGTGTCTGTTCTTCTTAGTAAGCTTATTAAGTTCTCTATAGTCCACACAAAGTCTAAGGGACCCATCCGCCTTCGTGGCAAATACTACTGGAGCACCCCACTCCGATATACTTCATCTTATGAACCCCTTCTCAAGCAACTCCTTCACTTGCTTATCGAGTTCCCTCCTTTCACGTGGAGCCATGTGGCGTACTGGCAAAGATACTGGTTTCGCATTATCCACAAGATATATTCGAAAATCTATCTCTCGCTTCGGAGGTAAGCCCTTCACCTCCTCAAACACATCCGAGTATTCTCGGACCACTCTAACCGATCGTAGATTTTCCACCGACGCGTCAAGCGATTCTAAATAACTTAGCATAACGGAATCTATGGGATTACAAAAGATTTCGAGAGTGTTGCCAAGGCGAGTCATGAGCCTAACTACTCTCCTTTCACAATCAAGTACGGCTCCATTTCTGGATAACCAATCCATTCCTAAAATTAGCCCATAGCCCATGAAGCCTAACACATAAGCATCACATCTAAACTCAACGTTAAGTATAGAAATTTTCAAATCCAAACACATCATGGACAAATAAGCTGAGCCCCCAATTGGATTCGAAACAACTAAGGGATCCTCTACTAAACTAGTGTTTAAGTGCAGTGATTCAACTAATGATGTAGAGATAAACGAATGCGATGTGCCCGAATCGAATAAGGTACAGACAGGATGATCAAACAGAAAAACTAAGCTTTCAACAGAAATGGTTCTACCTCTTTCTTGCAGCGGTGGGACCGCGAGAGCCTGAACTTGTCCCCTTGCCTGCCCTGGTGCCATAAGAGCCTGCACCTGTCCTCCCGAGGTAGCTCCTGCCCTCTGCCCCTTCTTTGGGCAGTCCTTCACTAGATGTCCCGCTTCGCCACACTGGAAACAACCAGTCTTCTTTTTCTTTCGGCAATCCTTGCTGAGATGACCTGGTGTCCCACAGTTAAAGCATTTCTTCTTTCCCTTGCCATTACTGTGTCTTTACCACTCTTCTTGTTTTGTTGTTGTGGTTTCTTCTGATCCCCTTTCTTCTCGGGTGCCTTATCAGCTTTAGCGCCTTTCTCCTCATGCATGAGCGCCATGTCTACTAGCTTCTCAAAGGTGGCCCCCATAGGGATGTGGGTCATAGCCAACCCTTGCAATGGTTCATTCAATTCATTAACGAACCTCAGAGCCTTTTTCTCCGGCGTGTTCACTAAGTCCAAGCCAAACCTTGTGTAACACCCCACGTCCGTTAGTGTCACTCACAAAGGGAATGCACTAAGTTCTGTGGAGCATTTAGGGTAAAAGATGCAGATAAATTACAAGACAGACAGGAATTAAACAGCGGAAAGTAAAACTTTGCTTTATTGATAAAATAGTTTGTACAAAGATTTCTTTACAATATCAGAGTGTCATCTGTCTTACAAAATAAAGAAGCATAAAAAATACATTTGTATTCCCCAATTTTAGCAAGAGCCAGCCATAGCATCTGAAAAGAGAATCCAAGCAAAGCTTCAACAAATCTTCAAGCTGGGAAAGAGTGATAGTCCGACTTAACCTGAGCTAAACTATTCCCTCCTTTACTACCTGGGGGGGAGGGGAGGGAAACGGAAGAAAAGAAGACGAAAGAAAAACAGAGTCAGACATAAAGCCTGAGTAAGTTCAGTAACTTCTAGCATATGAACATGGAACAACAACAAAACGACATGAATTAACTGAATACAAGATAACACCATGATGATAGGGTTGGCAAGATTAGAAAAGATAATCACAGGATATGCTAAGATAAGATAAACTGGATATGCTCTAACACTTTCGCCGCTTCACTATTTCCTTGTCATACTGGTTTCTATATCTCTGCACCACCTAACTACTGTTCCAACTAGTAACGATAACGTGATCCCAACCCCTGTAGTTTCCATTGCCTTCAGGCATACATTTATTATTTATTACCTAGATCTAATCTAGGGTTTTTTATCAAGTGCTTTCTAGATTTAACTAGAGTTTACGCTATCTGCTGAACGCTTCTCGAGTTCAGGGTTTATGCCACCTAGTCCAACTAGGGATTACGC
The DNA here is from genome assembly GCA_030737875.1 of Allium sativum. NCBI lineage: Eukaryota > Viridiplantae > Streptophyta > Magnoliopsida > Asparagales > Amaryllidaceae > Allium > Allium sativum. The sequence goes on from CM060919.1 coordinate 369,725,890, forward strand.
TACCTGTCGAACGATGCCCCCAAGTCTAGGACACACTACCTAGAGTGGTATATGTTCCTATACTTCCCCACGCATGTATCGCGAATCGTTATCGCTTGTCTAGATGCACATGTCCTGTAATGTGCGGTCCGAGTCCTGTGACAGGGCAAATCAAGGAATACAGAACTCGGTCGGGAGCTTTCAGATATCTGCCGATGCAGATGCTAAGGTCTGTTTTTATTCCAGTGGCTATGGTCCCACTTGACCCCTCCCTCAACTAATGAAAGGCACACCTTGTAAAATGAGAACTATACGTCGGCCCCCGGTGCCCCACTATCCTATGGCCATCCTCACCCATAACTAGATAGCAAGTATATGGTCTTTTGGAGTTCTCCGCCTTTCCGTTTCACGTATCTCGATTGACTCAAGATGGATGGTAGACGACGAGTTGCTATCACAGGGCTACCGTTTACTCGCCGAATCACGCCGGTCCATCCTAGTCTTTAGGTTGCCATATATTGCAACCAAGGCATACCCCTGGTTCTTCTACGCAGACCTTAACCTCTGTGGGCCCAGGCGGATCATCTGTAGCCTCACAGAGGGATACCAAGAGTACCCTCACGTCCCCTCGAAGCCTCGGGCTTCGTAACCCAATTCGTTGGAGCCTTCTTTCTACTCAGACGGACATTCGCTCCTTCCCGTGTTAAACTAAGAATTACTACTTAGTTTTACTAACTAAGATTTACCACTTAGTTTCCAGAATCATTGTTTTCTAAGGTTTACTACTTAGTTCCCTTTTCCGTCAATCTGGATTGGTTAAGTGTCATTAGTCAATTCAAGCTAACTTAACCCTCTTCATTTATTCTGTTAAACTGGTTAAGTGTTATCAGTAATTCATGTTGACTTATCCCCACCACAAACCAATTATATTGGTTAAGTATTTCTTATTACTTAACCCTACCCATTCATCCTGTATTGGTTAAGTGTTCCTTTTTAACTTAACCTTGCCTGTCTGTTTCAACTAACATGTTATTAATGGTTAAGTATTATCCCTTCATGTTTAGACTTAACCTTATTCCTTTATCACAATCTGATGGTTAAGTGTTCAAGTTACTTAACCCTACGGTCTAGCCCAGCTAACATGTCAAATTGGCTAAGTGTATTAAACTTTACTTAACCCCGACCTCTAGTCTAGTTAACATGTTAATTTGGCTAAGTATATTAACTTTACTTAACCCTACCTTCTAGTCTAGTTAACATGTTAATTTGGCTAAGTGTATTAACTTTACTTAACCCCACCTTCTGGTCTAGTTAACATGTTAATTTGGCTAAGTGTTCCTATGGACTTAACCCTCCCATTCTAGCTTAACTGTATGGCCCTAACCCCACCCACCAGTCTGGTTATCATGTTGAATTGGTTAAGTGTCTTAGTGAACTTAACCCTACCATTCTTGTTCTAGCTTTAACTAAATAGATTAAAGCCGCGACCACTCACATTAGACAGATATTGTTGCGAATATTGGATGTGCCGGTTGGTTCCGGGCAGGTTTACATCGCAACTCAGTCTAACCTCGGGTTAGGCCTATTCGTGTTTTCTAGTTCAAAGGGTTTTGATTAATTTTCAAATCAGGTTTTGAAAGTAACCATCCCGTTCGTCGGATCAGTTAGGGACAGCCAGGGAGAGCAGGAAACTTGTATTTTCCAAACTCAAGCCTAGACACTATCCTCTCTGTCACCCTAGAACTTTCTGGTGTACCATTAAAAGAGATGTCGTTAATAAACCTTTAATTTGTCTAAATTTACATTTCCTCATTTAGGACAAATTCTATAAGTAAATTAATCCTAATTTACTTATTTCCCAATTACCCTTTTAATGTAAACTGTCAACATTTATTCTTATGGCCCATTTTCCCCTCTATATCATATTTATGCCTTTTGGTATGTAAACTATACCAATTAATTGTCACTAACCATGATTTTGCTAAACCTGCCATTTACTCCCAATTATGGCCAATTTCACATTTATGCCAATATACTTACCGTGCCAAATTAGCTAATCCAATTCCGATTCAACATTCTAATTCTAGACTTATTACTCTAGTTCACTATTTATGTAAATGCTAGATTTACACGTCAATACTAGATTCAAATTACACATCTTATAATTCATGTCAAATTTATCCCATTTGCATTTCTATGAACATGCCATAATACATGTTCCCAATTTATGCCAATTTCCAAGTTAAACTACGTTTTTAGTAAATCTCATATTTTGCCCAAACCGCATTCCCACCGTTCGTATAATCGTGATTCAGTCTAGATTATAAACAAAGCTAGGTTCGTTGAAAATAGGGAATGAACCAAAGATGCTATGCAAAAGATAGACATACTAACTGGCATAAAAAGGGTTGAATAACGACGTCGGTTCAAGAACATGGGTAGACCTAACTTAATTGGTAAATTCCCAAGGTCTAAAACCAAGAATAAACAGAGTAGGTTCAAGAACATGGGTAGACCTAACTTAATAGGTAAATTCCCAAGGTCTAAAACCAAGAATAAACAGAGTAGGTTCAAGAACATGGGTAGACCTAACTTAATAGGTAAATTCCCAAGGTCTAAAACCAAAGATAACCAAGGATAGACAGGATAGATGATCAGGTTTATACCCAATTTCATAGTCACAAAACGTAAGCAACACTTTCCTAGTCATGAATCACAGGTGTTAAATCACAGATGTCCTTGTTATGTTATAGGCAATAGTTTATATTTCCTAATCAAAGGCATAGGCTTAGTCAAGAAAATAATCCTCATAGTCACAGTCACAGTCATAGGCAATGTTCATAGTCATAGGCAATGTCCATAGTCATAGGCAATGTTCATAGTCATAGGAAATGTCCATAGTCATAGGCAATGTCCATAGTCATAGGCAATGTTCATAGTCAAAGAGGCATATGGTTTTAAGGTCCATAGTTTCATAGTCACAGTCTTATCGGTCATCGAATCATAACAGTTCTTAATTAGGTTCAAGAGTATAGGCACTGATTCGAATAGAGAGAGAGAGAGAGATTTGGCATATTCTTTTATTCCTTTAGTTTCATGTCACGAACAGAGAAAACGTTCAAATCTAAAAATAACTGACTTACAGAGATTAGATTAGAACAGAAAGATGGCGTTGCTATGATTCGTAGAAAAACAGTCGTTGAAGTCGTTTGAACCTCCTCTTGAATCCTAGCTTGACTCGAACCTCTTCTTGAAAATCTTTTAGCAGCATTTCCTCGTCTTGGTTTATTTTATATATATTATTTATTTATATATTTTAGAGGAGGAGGAGAAGCCATGTCTAACAAGAATCTTTGCAGCATAAGGGTAGAAAAGAATTGTGAATAGAGAAGAAGACTAGGGCTGTTTATATAGTGTTAGGTGGACGAACCTGGTCAGAAAACACGACCAAATACGTCAGAACGGACAAGGTGCAGAAAACTGGAAAAACAGGGGGGTCGACCCCCAGGTCGACTATGTAGTCAACCTGGGTGCCCCAGGTCGACTACCCAGTTGACCTAGGTAGCCTAGGTCGACTACCCAATCGACCTGGGTGTCTTGGGCGGGAAAATTCCCGCTCTGGCCAATCCGGCCCGATTTTTGAAATTTGAATTTGTTTTCTGTCTGTTCGAATTTTAAACTGAATTCTGAAACTTCCGGAGGCCATATCTCCCTCATACGGACTCCGATTTACGCAAACTCGGACTCGTTTTCATGCAGAATTCCGAGACGAACGCAATGGCACATCCCGTTTCCCTTGATTTTGATTTTAACTTTTAATTCTGCCTTGATTTGTGAATCTTAGCGTTACAGAATCACGGGGTGTTACACCTTGCTAACTGATTAAATTTGTTGACATATTCTTTTACTGATGAGCTTCCTTGCTTCAATGTCAAGAACCTTTCCATATATAGATTCTCTTCTGCCCTCGAGAGAAACTTCGCCTCAAACCTACGTCTAAAATCCGCCCAAGTGTCAACAGGACGCTCCCCATTAGTGACCTCCCACCAAAACGAGGCCTCTCCCTTCATTAACCAAGCTGCTAATTTGACTTTCCTCCCCTCTTCTACTTCAAAGATTTCTAGCAATTCTTCCACCTCCCTAAGCCAATCTCTGGCTTCCACAAACGTTTCTGACCCTTGAAAAGGTTTTCCACCCATAGCCTTAAATTCCTTGCACGTCTTTGCAAAAGTATCAGCGCGAGGAGGAGGAGGAGGAACGGGTGCAACCAGTGGTGGAGGAACATTGGCTGGACCTGCAGCGGCCCTAGCCTCTAATATCCTCCTATACCATCCTGGTATCGTTACACCGTCCGGAAGGTTAAGATCTTCAGCCATGCTGAAACGAAAAAGGAAAGATTCAAAATGGAGAATTCGAAAGATAAAGATATGGATATTGGGGATTATGTTTTTCATAAAAACTTTCCTCTTTAAAATAACTCATTTAAGACATGTTTTTGAAAGCACTTCTTCCAAAAATACTTTAGAAAAATAGTTTTTCTAAAAAATTTATCTGTTCTTGTAACCTTAAGCTCTGATACCACGTGTAACACCCCACGTCCATTAATGTCACTCACAAAGGGAATGCATTAACTTCCATGGAGGTTTTAAGTGAATATAGAACAGAAAAGTTACAACAAGACAGATAATAAGTAGTACTTGGAAATCTAAAACTTCATTTTATTGCAGCGGAAATTAAACATGTTTGTTACATCATGAAAACCATAAATCAGAGTCAAGTACAATATCCATCTTGATAAAACAAAATACATAACCCCATTACATAAATAGCCATTAAAGAAGATAACAAGCTGGACTTTACTTCAGCGGTCCAAGCTTTCCAAAGAGAGATGAAGCAATCCAATCAAACTCCACTAGAGCTGGGTCCAACCTGAGGACCTGGAGGGGGAAAAAGGATAAAAATGAAGGGGGTCAGACATAAAGTCTGGCGAGTATGATAATTCTAACAATACTATTATCAAAATAACTAGACTAAGGCATAAGCTGGAAGACAAGTAAATGTCTATGAACTATTAGGTATGGAAGAACAGATAAAGATAACGTTAAAGGCATAACTAATTACTAACGAATAATTACTACACTGCACCGCACATTACTACACTGCACCGGACATTACTACACTGCACCGCACCAGTCACCCTAAAGGTTGATCCCGCTTGCTTCACACAGAAACTGTATAAATAGCCTTGCGTACCCCTAGCCGACTACATAGGTGCCGTCTGCCCCTATCTCCACTAGGTGTACCCCACTACCCACTTTCGATCGGCTCCCTACTCGTAGATACTCGTGCTGGCCCCACAATGGGGTGTATCACTCCCCTAAAGTGGCAACCCGATACAACTTGAGAATGCACGACTTATACCTACACGATGCAACAACGTCTTACCTACCAGCCCGGGTCCACACACGCATATGAAACCCGTTGGACTTGCGTTGCCACCACTACCCCGTTTTGGCCTCTTATAGTCAAGCCCAGTATGCGAGTCCCGTCCTCGACTTGGGTCGAGCCCACAAAGATACGTTTGGGTTACTGGTTGAAATGGGCCCCCATAAGCTACCCACCTAAGCTTGTCACCACTAGTGTATCCCACTTAACCCTCTTAGTCATGTTCATTTACATGTGTGTTTGGTTAAGTCTTACTAATCGTATTTCACATGCCACTAAGGGCACCCACTAGACTCCTCATGCCACCCAAGGCACCTACTTAACCCCCATGTCCCACCTTACATGTTTATCTGGTTAAGTATTTCTTAATTCATTCAGGCCATAACCTCATAAAGACCTCTCACATTAGACTGACATTTATGGCAGCTGGATTTGCCGGGCGGGTCCGGGTAGTCTTACACCATAAAAGAGTCTAACCTCGTGTCTTTACAACTGTTATGCTTTAGTTTAGGCCTAGGACCTCTCACACTGGGCTGACATTTGTGACTACTGGATTTGCCGGGCGGGTCTAGGCAGGTTTACGTCACAAACGAGTCCAACCTCGTGTCCTAAGCATTGATTATCACTTATAGTCTTTTACCCCAGTTTTAATAATTCCCTATTCAACTTATTAATTAACTCCAATTTTAATGATGTCCATAATTGACTCAATTATGGCCATCCATTCATGGCATGCAAAATCATATCAATTGCACCCCAACTTCTTAATTTTAAATCCTTAATATTACCCCTACCCCACGTTTATACGTTTGCTTATTCAACGCAGAATATACGTTAGACTCGAATAGTCTAACTCATAGCACAAAAATAAATTATCACAACATATAGACGATCAAAATGAATCTAATCATAATAGGGGTGAAACTTGCATAAACTACACATGTTAAGGATCTAAAGGTGTCAACTTGTTAAATGTCACAATTTACATGATATGATCATAACCCAAATTTGTGTATAAACTTGCATATGGGGTTTTATGCAACATAATGATGGTGTGAACTAACATCTAATACATAGAATTCACATATGTCATAGCATAATTCTAGATGTCATAATTCTAGCTCTAAATAGATGTCATGGCATATGTTCATAATCTTTACTAATCAATCTAACTTGCATACATGGTTTGTCATATAGATCAACATAGCCCAAACATTATGATTTGATTAACATGAACTAAATAGCATAGTCAATAACATCATGACTTTATAGCATGTATGATTCATCACAATTTAGCATAGAAAACTACAACCTATACAATATCATCATAGCATGATTTACAACATATAGGATATCATCATCACATAGCATATGATTTATAACATACATGATAGCGTAAGGTTTACAATAACATATATGATAATCCACATCATTCACTTATAATCCATTCATAACTTAATCTAATTAGTTTAACAATAATCTTGTTAAGATCATCATACTCACAATTTAGAGAAGAAAGAGAGTCTTGATTTGCTTTAGAGTTGAGTAGAATTAGAATTTGATTAGCTTTTCTTCCTTCTTAGTTGGCGGCTGCTACACTTAGTTCCATGGCGGCGGTATGACGGTAGCTATTCTATTTTTCATGTGAATTAAAGTGAGAGACTACCTAGGTATTTATAGAGTTTAGGATTTATTTAGATCGTCAGATCAACTCAGAACTAAACTGAACCGTTTAATTTGCCAACTCAGCCCTAAAGACACATCAGCAGCTCAAGATTGGGCTCAGTCAAAACCCTAGCCGCCTAGACAGGTCGACACCCAGGTCGACTCCCCAGTCGACCTTGGGGGGAGGGGGGGTCGACTCCCCAGTCGACCTGGGGTGCTGGGCGGGAATTTTCCCGCCTACCCTGATTTGACTCCAAATTTTGAATTTTAAATTTCTGAAATCTGTTTTGAATTTTCTGAAACTTCCGATGTCCATAACTTCTTCATACGAAGTCCAAATCACGCAAACTCGGACTCTATTTCAACCAGAATTCCGAGACGAACACAATGGCGCAACTCGTTTACCACCATTCTCATGTCTGAGATTAGTTATTCTTTAATTTGTGAATATTAATATTAACAGAATTACGGGGTGTTACAACTTATATAGATAAGTTTATTTGTTGTGATTTGGCATCAAAAATGTGATTTTTGTATATATATCAAAATTATGAATTTGAAATTCTAATTCACTAATTGATTGATGTTTGTGTTGTTTGTTTATTTGTTTGATAATTTTGAACCATTTAGTCTACTTGTACCGAATAGTGAATTGTATTGAAAATTGGTCGCATTTGCTTGCATATACATGTACTTACATTGAACAGGTCATAGCAAGGAGGCTAGAGCAGAGAAATAAAATTGTTTGCCCGACAAATAGGTACATGTTTACCATAATTTACTGTTTTGTTTGGGTGATGATGATTTTATGAGCCGATTGGCTAGCCGCTTGGCCTTTTCTTTTTCTTTTTGAGATCAAAAGGCTTGTATGGCAATTTCGGGATTTTCCCGGTGCTCCCGGTGCAGGGGAGGTTATGGAGAAATTTTTCGGAAATTTAGGGTGTTAGCCAAAATTTTGAAAAATTTGAAAAGTTCTTAGAAACTGAAAAGTTGAAGAACTTAAGCCGTAGTCAAATACTGGAAGTTGAGTTGAATTGTTAAACAACTTTCGGCTTCCTTCCTTTTCGGGGACGAAAAGTTTTAAGTGGGGGAGATTGTAACAACCCGAAAATCTGAGCCAGTTTAAAAATTTTATTTTGGCAATTTTAGCGAATTTTGAATATTTAAAATAGATTATTCTAAATAATATCGACGAAAAATTTCATTTGAATATAATTTGAGCATATATATTATATAGATCGTCGTTAGAATATAAATAATTATTTTAAATTATAAAAGGAATTGAAAAAGGCGCGGTAGTTCGATAATTCGATTTCAAACTTCAAATGAATGTACGGGGTGCAAAATAAACCGGATTTTAGCAAAACCAAAAATATTTGAATCTAATTGAGAATATCTTTCCAACGAATCCGAAAAATCAAAATTTCATAGCGGGGATAAAAAGATATGTCCAGTTGAAAATTCTGAATAGTCGTTATGGAATTCAGGCCCTTAAAAATAGCCATTTTGCAAACGACCTCGGATTTCGACGAAACCACTTTTGTTGGATCTGCGATGTCAAGTTATTTCTAGATTCCAATTTTCATAATTTTTCGATTCAATATGTGAGCATGGCAAAGGAAAACGCGTTTGACCAGTTTAAGTTGATTTTAATCGACTGGATATGGCCATTTTTCCAACGGTCTCAGAATTCGACGAAATTAGTTTTGTTAGGACCGTATCGTCAATACGAAGCTAGAAAATATTTTTCAGGAAATTTTAGAGTTAGTATGTGACCCCGGTAATATGAAATGTACGTTTAAAATTCAATATAGTGATTTAAATGTAAATTTGACGAAAACTGATTGTAACGATCGAATCAGCCTACGATACATATCCCATTGTGTTCAGAATGGGGGTAATTAGCTATGGACGACAGGCGGTGGGCCTCGTTTAGAGGTCGAATAAAAAGTCAACCTTTTTGAAAGTAAATAATTAAATAAATTAATAAATAAAACCCTCTTCTCTCCTCTACCCTTACCTTCCCTCTGCCCCCCCCCCAATTTCATTTTTCAACGAGGAAAAAAAAGAAAAAGAAAAGAAAAAGGGGAATCGCGCCCAGCGCGATATCCACCGCCGCTGCCCCATCGGCGGAGCGCCGCCGACCACCACCAAACCCCCCCTCTTCTTCTCGTCCCGGTCTTCTCCTCCCTTCCCCTCTTCTCAAAGCCGCCGACCACCACCAAAACCGCCCCCCTTTTCTTCCCTGAGCCACCGCCGCCTGCTAGGGCACTCGACCCCCTCTCGCCTACTCCACTTCCCCTTCCGCGTCGCAAGCCCAAAGCCCCCTCCCGATAGCTGACAGCCGCTTCCAAACTCCTCGAATGACGCAGCAAAACCCATGGCTTCTCTTCTCTGGCTATTGGGATTGAGCAGCGAACCGGAGCCACTGAAACCCTGAAATAAAAATCACTGTAATTTTTAATTACTTTTTCGATTTGATTCCTAGGAAAATATAATTTTTCATGTATAGGAATTATGATTTTCACGTAAAGAATTTATGGTTTTTATTTATATGAAGATCGGATTTGTTTTAAAGGAAGAAAAGATTGAAATTTTATAAATGTAAAGGTTGAATTTTTATAAACGAAAAGGAATGAATTTTAAATATAAAAGATTTGATTTTAACTTAGTAAGGATATGATTTTTATATTATAAAAATATTAAAGATATGATTTTTATATAATGTATAGAATAAAAATATAATTTTTATAGGATGTAGAAGACAAAAATATGATTTTTACATTATAGAAGTATTAAAAATTTGATCTTTATATATGTAGTGAATCAAAAATATGATTTTTACTTGTGTAGAGTATTAAAAATATGACCTTTATATAGTAGAAGATATAAAAATACTATTTTTATATAAGTAGTGTATTGAAAATATAATTTCTATATAATAGAGAATATAAAAATATAATCTTTATATTTAAAAAGGCGAAATCTTTATATAGTAGCGATGTAAAAATAGAATTTTTATCTATATAGTAGCGATGTAAAAATATAATTTTATCTATATAGTAGCGATGTAAAAATAGAATTTTTATCTATATAGTAGCGATATAAAAATAGGATTTTTTATATACATAGCAACAATATAAAAATGTGATTTTCATATGTAGTAGCTACGGGCAGCGAAAGTGACAAAAGGAGAGAACAACGAAGACTTCCTACATAAGAAGAGTCGCGGAGTTGGGATAGCTTTGTTGAGAACTTCTCACTTTAAATCTTCTTTTCTAGTTATATAAATATATACTAGGATGCAGACGGTGTTTAGTAGCACCCGACACCATTGTCCACAGACCATGGACTTGTTTGTTTGGTTGTGTAGTTGGTTAGATTATTTGATTTGAATTTGATTGTTTGGTGAAATGGAATGGATTTGTTTGATATGTGTATGGCGTGGGCCATTATTAGACCGGGGATAAGGCTAGGCCTTGTCCCGTTTCTAGTATCGTGCCGTTATGCCGCCGAAATTTTCTAAAATAAGTTAGAAAAATAAAGATGTCATTTTATTTAATAAATGAACCGAATAGAATATTCATAGGTTGAATAAAATAATTTGATCGTTAAAAATATAATTTTTAACGTGAATGTGAATAAATAAATATTCATTTACAAACTGGACGGTTTGTTTATGTACACGGATTTGAAGGACATTGATTGGGACGATAAATTTTACACATCACCCAACTGCACAAATAAAAATCTGTGTTTGTTGATTTGAAACCCCACACGGGTATTGGGATAATATATGACATACACTAATCCAAATAATTAGTTGTATGTTGATCGATTGATTGACAGGCTGTTATAAGCGTTAGATATCTATATTTGATGCTTGTACAGTGTAGTGCACTTTGGATGATGGTTGATTATGTATCGTTGCTATTATATACATGTGTTGTATGGAACCCATATAATTAACTTTGTATGGTAATTGATTGGGCCTCATTCCAATTTAGAAAATAAAGAATATTATAAAATAAAGGTTCAAGTGTTGACCGTACTCATCCGTTGAGATTAGCCATGTGTTGAACGAAATATTTTAACAATAAAATTTACATCTTTATCATTATAAAATAAAGGTTCATGTGTTGACCGTACTCATCCGTTGAGATTAGTCATGTGTTGAACGAAATATTTTAACAATAAAATTTACATCTTTATCATTATAAAATAAAGGTTCATGTGTTGACCGTACTCATCCGTTGAGATTAGTCATGTGTTGAACGAAATATTTTAACAATAAAATTTACATCTTTATCATATATGAAATTAGAAACTAACTCGAAAATAGATAAGATGAGTGGTCTCCTGGATATTGATCTGATGTTGGTTTCGGCCTTCGGGGTTAATATTTAGGGAATCGTTCTCTTACTAATTTACGGTTGGAGTCTGATTTGAAATCAAAAGAAAGATACCATAATTTTTATAAAATATATTAAATAACAAAAATAATCACACGTGGACAGTACTCATTCGTTGAGATTAGTTATGTGTTGACAAAAATATAGATTCACGTATTGAATAGGATAAATATTCATTTGCTGAATAGAATAACGGAATTATTGAAATATATAAAGCCGTATTGATTAGAGATGCGCTATTTTGACGCGAACGATATTTATATCGATTATATTCGTTTTTATAATTGAATTGAACATAAAACGAATTTGAATTGAATCGAATATAAAACGAATTTGAATTGAATTGAATATAAAACGAATTTGAATTGAATCGAATAGAAAACGAATTTGAATTCAATCGAACAGAAAACGAATTTGAATTGAATTGAATAGAAAACGAATTCGAATTGAATTGAATATATAACGAATTCGAATTGAATTGAATATATAACGAATTCGAATTGAATTGAAAACGAATTGAAATAGAATAAAAAAATTGATTTGCAATGATTTCAAATTGAATTGAAATTTGAATTGAATTGAAATGAATTTAAAACGAATTTATAAGAAGAAATTCAATTTTGATTTGAATTTGAAATGGAAGTTGAAATTGTTTTTGAAACAAATTTAAAACTATTCATAAAATATGTTTTAAATAGGAATCGTTGAAATATATATTATATATATTATATAATGGTCTGAATAGAACGCGCCGCGCCACAGAAGTTCGTGAATTTCGACCATTGACTTCGAACGGATATTACGGGAGATCCGACCGTCGGATTCTTCTAAAACCGGAACCGTTGGGTTCGTATCGAAAAGAGCTTTCTAACGAATATTAGAAATTTGAAATCTAATGGTTGGATTTGGAGATACGACCAAATCAAATTTGGAAGAGGTCGTTGTAAGTGCAGTTCGATGGCCGTTGATGGAAATCGACTGTACGGGCCTTGATAAAATTATTAAAAATAGTAATAATTTGTGTAAAATCATAAGAAATGATTTGGGAAAAATTGGGATGAAAAACTCCATATTTGAAAAGATAAAAATAGTTTTTTATCGAAATGAACTAGTTTTGAACTAAAATTAAAACCCATTTGTTTTTAAATAAATAAATTGGATTTGAAATGGGTTTTAAATAGAATTGATTTGTGGGTTTATCGTGAAGGGTGTTTTAAATAACACTAGTTCTTTAACTCGATAATAAATAGAATGTGATTTGGGTTTATCGTGAGCTGTGTTTCAAATGACATTAGTTCTTTAACCCAGTAAAAGGGAGTTTTAATGAATCTGCAATTAAATTGAAATGTGAATTGATAATTTAAATTATCAAATTTGGAAAATGAGCGAGAATGGAGTATCACCAGTTTTGCTCCAAAGCGATAGTTAAATCTTTAATTAGATTTGAACGTGAAATGGTAATTAATTTTACCGATAACACCGTGGTGTTAGATATGGAGCATTACCAGTTTTCTTCATGGGATGAATAGGTTGGGATTGGGAAATAAAATAAATAATTACTTCGGTGTGGTTCGCTAATCTCGACTAGTTTGGGAAACCATAATCTGGTTTGAAATGATATCCAAAAGAAGATTAAAGGATAAATTTTAAAGAATTTATCTTTGATAAAATTTATGGGAACCTTTCCCTAAGAATATGAAATTTAGAAACTAGCTGTAGGTTAGTTAAGAAGAATGGTTTCCTGGGTATTGATCTGATGTTGGTTTCGGCCTTCGGGGTTAATATTTGGGGAATTGTTCTCTTGCTAATTTACGGTTAGTGACTGATGAATTGGAATGAGGCGTATGTTGTGTTTGTGTAACATTTGTCTTTAATATACGCGGGTTGTTCGGAAAGGCCGGGTTTATACCCATTCTAAATAACCGATTCGACGATAAGTCGAAGATGATGACGGTGGTCGAAGACCGGAAGTCTTCACATCATTCGGATAATTACTGATGATCCTGATTGGGCTGTACACCCAAGAGGATGGAAATAGTTGGTGGTCGTCCAGACGTACTTGGAGACCGATGGATATGCGAGGAAAGTGCCTCCGGTTTCGTTCAGACCCAGAACGAACTTGTAAATGGACTGTGTGTCTGACATTGGATTTTATTCTGTGTTGATTGATCTCTATTAAATATACATCTGTTTGGCGGCGGAGAATTTATTCTTTTGCTTAACGCCCTTCTCTGAGACGTACGAGCTCAGAGGTTGTATATCGATGGACATCAGTCGCATGGCATGAATTGCCTGTGTGGCACGCCTAAGTGGCAATTGATCAAGGCTTCTGTTGAAAAGCAAAGTCTTGTGGTTGATGATTAAAGCACGACATTTGTGGCGTAGCTTTGTGTATAACGTGAATTCGCGAGCGTCACACCTCGATATGAGTTAAAAACGGGATAAGGACTGCAGGGAGAGCACGAAGTTTCTTTCTAGCTTTGGTGGTGTCAGTGACTTACCAGCCCTGACATTTATATACTTTTCACCTATGTGGTTGTTGGATGAGACGCCTCGATTTTAGGTCTGTAAGGACCGGGAAACGTGTGTTCAGGAATTGCCAATCCTCAAACGTAAGAGAGGACCGGCCCTGAAGATCCAAGGATTGCCCAGAGTGTGTAGTCCTGAGACATTTGCTAGAGTGTCTCGAAAGCGGAGAGGAGCTTGCCCCTTGCCTCGACTCATGACGGAAATCCAATTTCCAATACGTGATATTGCGGTTTTAATTGTATAACTAGTATGGCGACATGATATATGGTACCCATGCCGTCTATGATTGATATTTATGATTGAAATTGTTTTGACAATATACACCTATAATAGTAGCAAATGATTTGTTTTAAACGTACCAAGCATGTTTGGCTATTATAAGGGAAAACCCTATCCTCGGGCTTGCGTTGCATTGTGTGATGGGACCTGGGTCTTATAATAGCTTCATTTTTCGAAAAAGCATTGCGTTGTTTATTGTTATGCACTGGTATTCTTGGGAGGAAACCCGTTCCGTGTTATACGGCGTGGTCCCTTGAATTACTCTCTTTTAAAATAAAGTTTTAATAACTGTTTTAGTTCTCACACCAGTCACATGACTGACCTGGAGTTTATTGTTTTAACCTAAACTCTGGGTGCCCCTATTTTCGACACGGGCAGCTAGTAGTTTTGGTTTTGCAGATTTATATTCACAGGATCCTGATTTACAGCTGGAACGATGCTCGGAAAGCTCTGTATCCGTGTATTACTTTCAGTTGTGTTTTATATTGTTTTTCCGCTGCTATGTAATTTATTGTAATCTCTGATATTTATCGAATGTAATTTATTAAATTATACTCTGTATATTCTTGTATCTGATGGAATTGTTGTAATAGCAATGAAATGTTCTTCCGTCTGCATTCCAATTTGTCCTGTTCTCAAACGATCAGGGGTTTCAAATGGTCTTGGTCGGTTTAACGATCGATTCAGATCGAGCGAAATTCCTTACCGTTACACCAGTGATAGATATTTCACTTTATTTATAAACATCATTTGTAAAGCTAACTACTTTATATATTTATTAAACAAGGTTCTATTTTAAATCCATTTGAAATCTATTTTCTATATATTGGAAATAATTCCCTTTTTAAAATCTCAAATTTCTTTTCTTCATTCTAAAATATTTTACAGTAATTGAATACCAAATTATGGGGCCAGTGTAATTCAACCACAACATTATCAATTACCAATCATATATCACAATAAATAAATAGTAAATAAAATGTTGAGGAATCTAGTTGGATACCTCCAACCTATTTCCTTGCATCCACAGATGTTAATAACCTCAATAATATTATTTCACATCAATATGAAATATTAGAACTAATAATCGATCAACGATGTAATCCTATCAACCAATTTTATAACCTATTCAACCAACACACAATATAAAATTATTATAAATAAATTTAAAACTCGTTTATATAAAAATATAAACGAGTCAGAGTTTAGTCAGGTTACTCACCTTAGATTGCAGTCGACGGTTCTGCTTGCATTTTTGCTTAAAATCAATTGAGTGTTTGATTTTATCACTAAATCTTAGTAGCTCGTTTCCCGCAAAATCAGCTCTATAATGTAGATATTGTCGCTATGATTTCGTAGTGACCGGATTTACTTGAATCTGACATCATATTAGATAGTCATCCATGTTATAAGTTTTTAATTAGATTAACCTCATTAGAAATTAAATTAATAATTTACTAACTATCATTACCCTTTACACGTTTAGGCCCACCAATCTTCTTTCTTCCAAAATAAGGACATTGAAACCTGCTTCTCTTGAACGCAGTACACAACAACACCGCGAATAAATTCCTCCATGCTTCATGTTATCTTCTCCGACAACTCATTCGAACCAGTTCGCACGTCTCAAACAGTTCAAGTTCCCATCTTTTGTATCCTGATAGTCTTCTACCTGATTTAGAAGACGTGCAACCGTATGTAATTCACGTTGAAGGAGCTGTCACCTAGTCTTGAAACCTCAATGTCAAACTGTTTAAACCCCTCTTATTCATGCCTGTAGAATACCTCACGCCAAATAGTGATTCCATCCCATTACAAATCGTACCACCCTCCCCCTTAAAAGGTTCTAACCACACTATCATAACCATCACAGTATCTGTAATGACCCGCATTGGGAGAGGTATTATAATTAATTTATTTAATTATATAAATAGTGAGATAGTGAATTAAATGGTGGTTTAATTAAATAATGGTGAATATTTAATAAAAATAATAAATTAAATAATATATTTAATTCTGAAATAATCAGAATTGGCTGAAATGGCGATATGATGTGAACCAGATCATCTGTAATATTTAATTCAGCTTGGAATTGAATTTGAATAACGAATATAATATATGAACAACAGTTTGAACATAGAATTATAATATAATTAAAACCGAGCTCAAAATGGCGCCGCAGTTCGTTATTTGGCGATTCGAACTTCAACTGAATGTACAGGATTCGTTTTAAGCCGGATTTCTGTGAAACAAGAAACGTGTGGAGTTGGTGGAGTATATCTTTCTAGTGGAAGAGAAAAATCTGGACTTCGTCGAATAGATTTGTGTCCAAATCAAATTTTAGAAAAGTCGCTATGGAATTCCTTTGAAATTCGCAACGCTTTATTTACGTTATAAAAGGATTTCGATATAAATTGAAAATCGACGTATACTGGAATTCGGGAATATCAAGTATAAACTCTGATATGATAGTCTAGAGCTGTATAGTATTCCATTGTGAATATAGACGATAATATCTACTTTTAAATATTAAATTAAATTGTTTTTAAATATATTTGTATATTTAAAAGGGTCATCCAGAGCTTTAAAAATAGCCACTTTTGCAAACGAAGTCGGAATTCGACGAAACTAATTTTGTTGGATCCGCAATGTCAAATAGTTTTTAGATTTCTAGTTTCGTGATTTTTGGGGTCACTGTGTGGCCGTACGGATTTTTAGAAGGTAAAAACAAATATAAAATGATAAATAAAAATATCTAAAATATCTAGAAAAAAATCTAAGTCCCCTATAAATACCCCACTAACTTTTCCCAACCCTAGAACTTATTTCTTTGGTCAACAGAAAGAATTCTGCCGTAGTTTTCGTCCGTAAAATATTTTCGATACTCTAAAATCGAAATAAAATCCAATAAAATTCCTAAATTCTCAAACCATCCTCCTTTGAATTTGTATAGAGATGGGCTTCAATTCGATACCCCTATTATAGGATGCGATGCATCCTCATTGATGCTCGAAAACAACAGCGAAGGCTAGGGTTCACGAAATCGGAGAATGGAAGGATCGTTTGAGGATTTCGAGCTGAGTTTTGGGATGAGCGGTCAAAACCGCATCTGGTGTGATAATTTCGTGGAGTTCGGTGATCAATTTCATCGCTGTCTCTGTTGTGATGGCCGGAGGAAGTTGAGGGCCGCGATGTCTAGGAGGCGACCGAGGTTGGTGAAAGTAGTATCGAATGAAAGGGGTCGGTGAGAGAAGATCGTTGGTATAATTAGTTTGAGGCTTAATGAAGAGAAGAAGGTGCGGTGGAAGTGGGAAGTTGTGGCAATGTCACGATATGTTTACTGGAGCGTGTAATTCCAATTGAAGAAGAAGTAGTGGAGTGGGCCAACAAGGTAAAGTTGGGTCTAACTTGGAATGGAACGTATAGGGAAGGAGGGGAATCAGTTGTGTTGTGTATTGGGAAGGAACCAGTAGTTGAACTGGGGGCAACGCAAGGCAATAAGGAAACAAGCAGTTCGAAAATGAAGTGCAGCAGGTGGATGTTTTAGTTCGAGCGTGGTTTCTTTGTTGAAGCAAGCAGTCGATGATGGTGTGAGGTCAGAGGGGATTAGCGGGTTTAATGATGGAGATTTAGGTTGGATTATTTTAAAATCTAATTGGTAATTAGCCTTTTAAACTTTCATTTAGAAGATAGGTTAATCATTATAATAATCAATGTAATTAAAATGAAAACGTGAAATGCAAGCATGCGTTTAGTTTGGAAAAAGCATTGTATATGAACAGACAATGAAGGGTAGTGGGAAAGAATTAGTGCAAAAGGAGCTGATCGGTCCCTGTTTAGTTCAAACGTGGAAAAAGGGGGATTGGGTACCGATTGAATGGCGAGGTCAAGTAAATTGTTCAAGGCCCGTATATTGGAAACCATGGAAGCAGGGTGATGTTCTTTGTTGTGAAACAAAGCAGAAGAATGGAACGAAGCTAATTTGGACGGTTCTGGAGTGAACATAAATTTTCAGTTGAATTAAAGGAGAAATCAAACTGCTTCTGCGATAAATCAAACAAACAGTTGATCGTTCTTTAACGATGAACTGCCAATGTGAGTAAATCTCACTAACTCTGAACAGTTTATAAATTCATGTTGTCTTTTTAGAACTGTTAAATATTGACTGATTGACTGTGTGTTGACTGTTTGATTGAACTGCTAGTCAGTTAGATGAATTTCTATATTGATTCTGTTTAACTGAATATATCATATGGAACTGAAAGTGATGTTGATTTTATTGTGTAACATCTGTGGATGCAGGGAAACAGGTTGGAGGAATCCGACTGGATTCCTCAACAGTTATTTTACTATTTTTCATATATTGTGATATAATCTGTTGTCGATTATATGTGTTTGAACGATACTGATCATCGTGATTTGATATGTTGAATACCATAACATAACAAAATGTTGATAAGGGAATATTTTCAAAGTGATATTTGAAAATAAAATACTTATAAATGGAATATTTATAAATAAGAAATATTTATAAATTTGAATATTTATAAATAGGAGATATTTAGAAAAGGGAAATTATAAAATCAAAGAATAGATTTGAAAAGGAAATATTTGCAAACCATTTGCAAATAGAGTAATAGAAAAGGAGGTATTTGTAAAACCATTTACAAATAGAATTAAAAAGGAAATATTTAGAAAATAAATAGAGTTATAAAAAGGAAATTTGTTTATAACCGAATAGGATGTTATAAAAAGGAAAACATTACTAAAAAGGAAATCATTTGTAAAGTGAAGAACCGTTACTAAAAGTAAATCTTTATAAATGAATAGTTTATTTGAAAAGGGATTAATCGAATTTAGTTATTCGAAGGGAGTTAATCGAATATGGTATTCGAAAGTTAGTCAATCGAATATGGTATTCAAAAGTTAGTCAATCGAATATGGTATTCGAAAGTTAGTAAATCGAATATGTTATTCGAAAGGGGTTAGTCGAGAGGAGTTAAGTAAAAAGAGTTAATCAGTTAGAGTTAATCGAATATAGTTTATTCGAATAAAGTAAAAGGAGTTATCAAATATTAGTTATTCGAATAAGAGTTAAATATAGTTATTCGAATAGAGTTAAAGGAGTTAACAAATATAGTTTATTCGAAAGGAGTTAAGTGAAATGAGTAAATCGATTAGAGTTAAATCGAATAGAGTTAATCCAATAGCGTTAGTCCAATAGAGTTAATCGATAAGGGTTAATCGAATAGAGTAAATTGAATAGAGTTATCGAATATACCTTATCGAAGGAAAGAATTATCGAATAGAGGTTTATTCGAACGAGAGTTACGTAAGGAAGTGTCAAAGAGTTAAAAGATGAACTTACCCTATTTCGAGATTTGAAATGTTGTTCAGTTAAGGTCTGAGAGGTAGTTATACCCCAACTTGATTGACTTAGTTTTTAATTTAGAAATGGTTAAGGTTCGAGAGTGAAAGTGGTTAAGTGTATTTAGTGAATAAGTATAGTGGTTTGAGTAGTCGTAGCGATGTTGATTTAAACATTTGTTTAAATCCAAGTAAAGAAGATTTGGAAATGTTTCATGTATGTATGTATGTATGATTGATGATTGCTTGATAGAATTTCCATCTGGAGATAATATCGTTGTTTGCACACCTGTTTTTCTTTGATGGTTAAATCACAGACTATCGAAGTTTTGACCATTTTAACGTTGTTAATATGGAGAGACCGGTTGGATTATTATCCAAAGAACCACTCTGTATTGGCATAAGCGTTGCGAATCATATATGCCAAAGATAATTGAAAACAGAGTAAAGTGCAAAGGCTATTGTATAAGTCTTAGATAACAGTGCCTAAGATGGATGTACTGAATAGGGCCTTCAGTTCATCCTGTTCCTGGGTGACTTGTATGGATGAATGTCTAACAGAATATTTCCAGAAAGGTCACGTACATTGATTTATTCAACCGTACCAAGAGTGGAAGCGGAGAAGGAAACTCCTTTTAGCTGACATGTAATGTATGGTTGTAGACGTCAATCGGTGATTCGATGGATTTGACGATGTGACATTCGAAGTGAATCTGGTGTGATGATAAAGCGTATCTTCTGGCCTCATCAACCGGTAAATGATAGAAATCGGCCAGGCAGCATGGCTAAGTCGGTCGCTCCGAAGTAGGGTGTATAATCACCTGATCTAGAGTTTCATTTATTTCGAAAAATCTATTGTCGATACTGTCCCATTCGGGAAACGGTTGCTGATCCCAACCGTTGGTGATATACATTCGATACACTCAACCGAAATGAGTGGTCGGTCATGTGTGGCCGGGTTGTAAGATGTTCTTGCTGAACCCAGTGTATTCCTTTCTAGAGGTACACTAGCGAAAGGTGGTTCCATACCTTGTCATAGTTGGAAATCCATTACCCAATACGTGCTTGCGGTTTTGATTGTATACTATATATGTAGAACGTGAGATGAAAGCATTTCTGCTAGATGATTATTATATTGTGGTTGATAGACATTATTATAATATCAAAAGGTTTTTGATATAAAGATATTTTGGATTCTCATAGAGGAAAAACCCGTTCCGTTATACGGCGTGGTCTTATGAGATATCGTTTACTTGTCCGAATTGTTTTAAACTGTTTTACTCGTACCAGTCCCATGACTGACCCGGAGTTTATTTGTTATGTTTTCCCTAAACTCTTGGGTACCTAAATTTGTATGGGTAGTCAAGTTGTTGGGATTTACAGAGATACTGGAAGAGCTTGGAGCAGGAGGCTTCAGGATTAAATAGCTATAGTTATTTCCGTTGTGTTGTAAGTCTTGTATTCTGATAATGTTATTGTATACATATAATGATTTTATTTCATGGATATATTATCTATTATATGTTGTTCGTTCCGCTGTGAGATTCGTGTTACTCTGATGTTGTGCTCTTCTTCTTCTTCTATTCTAAGTTTCTATCTTATCTTTCCTCACCCTCTAATTTCTTTCATTTATGACCGGTATTTTTCGATGTTTGGTTAGTCATCATTGAGTTTATGGCGATAACCAAAGTCGACAAAATCCCGGGTCATTACAATTGGTATAAGAGCTTAAGTTAAGTGAATTACCTTGGCTATGTGGCGTGACTCGGTAGAGATGGGGTTAGCAATACCCTAGATTGAGTTGAGTGTATATATACGAGTGAGAGTATTTGTTATTGATATAAAAATTGTTTTATATTGTGGTGATTTGTTGGTTGAGTTGTTTATGAGTTCTGGTCGATCAGTTTGATCCGCTGTATCGGTAGGAGTTACTAAACACTCGAATACGATGGGTCGACACGATATGTTTTGAAAAGAGGGTAAATTAAAATAATTTTACCCAAAGTATATTTTTATATATATTGGGTATATTGGTTATTATTATAATCGAGTAAGATTATAAATTAAATGGTTATATATAACCAACCAGAATTCATATAAGTGGAATCAAATGAATTAAATCTAAATTTAAATCAGAATTTGGAATTAAAAATAAGGAAAATTTAAGATCCTGGGAGATTTTAAATTGTTTTACAAGCAGTGTGAATTATATTTTGAAATGAATTTCAAAGTGGAAATGTTTAGAAATGGTTTTATAGTATTGAACTCACTTCGATCGCTGGAAAATAGATTCCGATGATGACAGCTGCATCATCAGTATTCATTTTCGAGTTGAAAGTGACGAATTACTACCAGAGATACTGTTTTGAATTTGTTTTGGGAAAGGCAAGTTGTGTTGAATTTCAAAATGGGATTTATAATATAGAATTTGATATATAGAATTTGAATAATAGAAGATATATAGATTTGAATAATAGAAGTAATATAAAATTTGAATAGAATTAACTAAGTCGAAGAGGAATTAGTTAATCGAGTTTTGAATTTGAAGTTGAACTTTGAAAGGTGAATTGGATTTGTAAATGGACCTTCGAAATCGAATATAGAACTTAAATTTGAAATTTGGATTCAAATTAGTAAATAAGCAAGTTAAAATATATTTGAACATGTCATGTTCAAATATAAAAGTGAAATAGACTAAAGAGTTAATTAACAAATTAATTAACGAATTGAGTTAAAACGATCAGGTATAGTTAAAATAGATTGGGCAGGTATAAATATACTTGAGATAGGTATGGATAAGGTATGAAGGTATATAAATAGAATGCTCGACGAAAAGGTATGTATTTAATTCATATATGAGATTTTATGCACCGTATCGGCTAGCCGCTTGGATTTTTCTTTTTCTTTTGGATTGGTGAGGGCCATGGGAGGCTATTTGAAATATCCCGATGCTCCTAGTACAGAGGAGGTTATGGCGAATTTTTCCGTGAATTTAAGGAGTTAGAATATTTTTAAGATAATTTGTTAGTTAGAAATCAACGTATCAATATATATATATATATATATATATATATATATATATAAGTCGATAAGGAAACGAACTTAGAAATAGAATAGTAAAATAAAAAAGGAAGACTAAGAATAAAATCTAGTAAGAATAGAAAGAGGAAGCGTATACGTGTTTAAAAGTGAATAAGTAGTTGTATGGTATTGATTATTCGAGTAAGTAGTCATATCTGTTTTGACGTTATAAATGTTATTCAGTCAAGTTCTGAGAGGTAGTTATACCCCAATTTGATTGATTTCATTATTAACAAACAAATAGTAAGATTCAGGCTCGAAGATCAATGTTGAATAAGAGTTAGTTAAATATAGTATTTGGGTTGTCGTAACGATGTTTTACACAACATCCGTTTTAACCCAAATAAGTGTAAGCTTGGAAATATAATAGAGAATATTTCCTAAGTATAGAAATAAACGAGATCGGAAAAGAGATAAGTAATTGGAATATTTTCCAATTATAAATAGCATATATTTTCTAAAGTTTAGAAAATAAAGGAAGGCGATATTCGGAAATGTTTTCCAAATAACATAAAAGGCCAATATGGTTATTGAAAATATTTGGTTAACAAATATTGATAAATAAATAGAGAAGTGATTTAACTAATGGAATATTAATTAAGGGCTCAATGACATGTTCAAAAGGAAATTTTGATTTTTGAAAAGAGTAAACTGTTTAAAAACTCCCAGGGAAAGACTGTTTGAATTAAAAACAAATTTAACAGAAATTTGTGAAAGCAAAATTGAATTAAAGTAAAGCCAATAAAGTGGTAACTGAGATTGAATTAGAATAATATCAAGACAAATTGGATTGTGAGATTCGAATTTGAAGTGTAATGTGATAATCAAGTTAAGAGTTGGGAATCAAGAATGAAACTCGAGTTTGAAATAATATTTGGCTTGGATATAAACGAACGGTTGTGTTGTGGATAAAAGCAGATTGGAATTTGATTGGGATGACCCTTGTATCCGCTGAATTGATAGCATATGGAAGTGATAGAGTTGATATGCCGACAAAAGGTACAAGTTTATATTTCATATGGTATGAGATTTTGATGAGCCGAACTGGCAAGCCTCTTGGCTGTTTGATTTTCTTTTGGGTTGGAGATGGCCCAGAGAGGTGAGTTGGAGTTTGACCGATTGACCAGTACAAAGAAGGTTATGGCGAAATTTTTCGAAAAATTTAGGTGTTAAGAAATTTTCAGGATTTTTGAAAATTTTCGTTGATAAGAATTAATTAATAATTTAATCGAAATTAAATTGGTTCAGTTGAAACTGAAGTTAAGAAGTGAACAAATATGTTCTAACCAGTTGATAGGGTCGTTCTCTACCTTAGCAATTTCGAGGACGAAATTATTTTAAGTGGGGAAGATTGTAATGACCCGCATTGGCAGAGGTATTATAATTAATTTATTTAATTATATAAATAGTGAGATAGTGAATTAAATGGTGGTTTAATTAAATAATGGTGAATATTTAATTAAAATAATAAATTAAATAATATATTTAATTCTGAAATAATCAGAATTAGTTGAAATGGCGATAAGATGTGAACCGGGTCATTTGTAATATTTAATTCAGCTTGGAATTGAATTTGAATAACGAATATAATATATAAATGACAGTTTGAACATAGAATTATAATATAATTAAAATCGAGCTCGAAATGGCGCTGCAGTTCGTTATTTGGCGATTCGAACTTCAACTGAATGTACAGGATTCGTTTTAAGCCGGATTTCTGTGAAACAAGAAACGTGTGGAGCTGGTGGAGTATATCTTTCTAGTGGAAGAGAAAAATCTGGACTTCGTCGGATAGATTTTGATTTGTGTCCAAATCAAATTTTAGAAAAGTTGCTATGGAATTCCTTTGAAATTCGCAACGCTTTATTTACGTTATAAAAGGATTTCGATATAAATTGAATATCGAGATATACTGGAATTCGGGAATATCAAGTATTCTAGAGCTGTATAGTATTCCACTGTGAATATAGACGATAATATCTACTTTTAAATATTAAATTAAATTGTTTTTAAATATATTTATATATTTAAAAGGGTCATCCAGAGCTTTAAAAATAGCCACTTTTGCAAACGAAATCGGAATTCGACGAAACTAATTTTGTTGGATCCGCAATGTCAAATAGTTGTTAGATTTCCAGTTTCGTGATTTTTGGGGTCACTGTGTGGCCGTACGGATTTTTAGAAGGTAAAAACAAATATAAAATGATAAATAAAAATATCTAGAAAAAAATCTAAGTCCCCTATAAATACCCCCACTAACTTTCCCAACCCTAGAACTTATTTCTTCTGTCAACAGAAAGAATTCTGCCGTAGTTTTCATCCATAAAATATTTTCGATCCTCTAAAATCGAAATAAAATCCAATAAAATTCCTAAATTCTCAAACCATCCTCCTTTGGATTTGTATAGAGATGGGCTTCAATTCGATACCCCTATTATAGGGTGCGACGCATCCTCATTGATGCTCGAAAACAACAGCGAAGGCTAGGGTTCATGAATTTGGAGAATGGAAGGATCGTTTGAGGATTTCGAGCTGAATTTTGGGATGAGCGGTCAAAACCGCATCTGGTGTGATAATTTCGTGGAGTTCGGTGATCAATTTCGTCGTTGTCTCTGTTGTGATGGCCGAAGGAAGTTGAGGGCCGCGATGTCAAGGAGGCGACCGAGGTTGGTGAAAGTAGTATCGAATGAAAGGGGTCGGTGAGAGAAGATCGTTGGTATAATTAGTTTGAGGCTTAATGAAGAGAAGAAGGTGCGGTGGAAGTGGGAAGTTGTGGCAATGTCACGATATGTTTACTGGAGCGAGTAATTCCAATCGAAGAAGAAGTTGGGGAGTGGGCCGACAAGGTTAAGTTGGGTCAAACTTGGACTGGAACGTATAGGGAAGGAGGGGAATCAGTTGTGCTGTGTATTGGGAAGGGACCAGTAGTTGAACAGGGGGCAACGCAAGGCAATAAGGAAACAAGTTGTTCGAAAATGAAGTGCAACAGGTGGATGTTTTAGTTCGAGCGTGGTTTCTTTGTTGAAGCAAGCAGTTGATGATGGTGTGAGGTCAGAGGGGATTAGCGGGTTTAATGATGGAGATTTAGGTCGGATTATTTTAAAATCTAATTGGTAATTAGCCTTTTAAACTTTCATTTAGAAGATAGGTTAATCATTATAATAATCAATGTTTTTAAAATGAAAACGTGAAATGCAGGCATGCGTTCAGTTTGGAAAAAGCATTGTATATGAATAGAAAATGAAGGGTAGTGGGAAAGAATTGGTGCCAAAGGAGCTGATCGGTCCCTGTTTAGTTCAAACGTGGAAAAAGGGGGATTGGGTACCGATTGAATGGCGAGGTCAAGTAAATTGTTCAAGGCCCGTATATTGGAAATCATGGAAGCAGGGTGATGTTCTTTGTTGTGAAACAAAGCAGAAGAATGGAACGAAGCTAATTTGGACAGTTCTGGAGTGAATAGAAATTTTCAGTTGAATTAAAGGAGAAATCAAACTGCTTCTGCGATAAATCAAACAAACAGTTTATCGTTCTTTAACGAAGAACTGCCAATGTGAGTAAATCTCACTAACTCTGAACAGTTTATAAATTCATGTTGTCTTTTTAGAACTGTTAAATATTAACTGATTGACTGTGTGTTGACTGTTTGATTGAACTGCTAGTCAGTTAGATGAATTTCTATATTGATTCTGTTTAACAGAATATATCATATGGAACTGAAAGTGATGTTGATTTTATTGTGTAACATCTGTGGATGCAGCGAAACAGGTTGGAGGAATCCGACTGGATTCCTCAACAGTTATTTTACTATTTTTCATATATTGTGATATATAACCTGTTGTCGATTATATGTGTTTGAACGATACTGATCATCGTGATTTGATATGTTGAATACCATAACATACCAAAATGTTGATAAGGGAATATTTTCAAAGTGATATTTGAAAATAAAATACTTATAAATGGAATATTTATAAATAAGAAATATTTATAAATTTGAATATTTTAAATAAGAGATATTTAGAAAAGGGAAATTATAAAATCAAAGAATAGATTTGAAAAGGAAATACTTGCAAACCATTTGCAAATAGAATAATAGAAAAGGAGGTATTTGTAAAACCATTTACAAATAGAATTAAAAAGGAAATATTTAGAAAATAAATAGAGTTATAAAAAGGAAATTTGTTTATAACCGAATAGGATGTTATAAAAAGGAAAACGTTACTAAAAAGGAAATCATTTGTAAAGTGAAGAACCGTTACTAAAAGTAAATCTTTATAAATGAATAGTTTATTCGAAAAGGGATTAATCGAATTTAGTTATTCGAAGGGAGTTAATCGAATATGGTATTCGAAAGTTAGTCAATTGAATATGGTATTCGAAAGTTAGTCAATCGAATATGGTATTCGAAAGTTAGTAAATCGAATATGTTATTCGAAAGGGGTTAGTCGAGAGGAGTTAAGTAAAAAGAGTTAATCGGTTAGAGTTAATCGAATATAGTTTATTCGAATAAAGTAAAAGGAGTTATCGAATATTAGTTATTCGAATAAGAGTTAAATAGAGTTATTAAATATTAGTTATTCGAATAGAGTTAAAGGAGTTATCGAATATAGTTTATTCGAAAGGAGTTAAGTGAAACGAGTAAATCGATTAGAGTTAAACCGAATAGAGTTAGTCCAATAGCGTTAGTCCAATAGAGTTAATTGATAAGGGTTAATCGAATAGAGTAAATTGAATAGAGTTATCGAATATACCTTATCGAAGGAAAGAATTATCCAATAGAGGTTTATTCCAATGAGAGTTACGTAAGGAAGTGTCAAAGAGTTAAAAGACGAACTTACCCTATTTCGAGATTTGAAATGTTGTTCAGTTAAGGTCTGAGAGTTAGTTATACCCCAACTTGATTGACTTCGTTTTTAATTTAGAAATGGTTAAGGTTCGAGAGTGAAAGTGGTTAAGTGTATTTAGTGAATAAGTATAGTGGTTTGAGTTGTCGTAGCAATGTTGATTTAAACATCTGTTTAAATCCAAGTAAAGAAGATTTGGAAATGTTTTCCAAATAGAATCAGAAACATAATCAAATATTGATATAGGAAATATGAATATATATATATATATATATATATGTATGATTGATGATTGATTGATAGAATTTCCATCTGGAGATAATATCGTTGTTTGCACACCTGTTTTTCTTTGATGGTTAAATCACAGACTATCGAAGTTTTGACCACTTTAACGTTGTTAATATGGAGAGACCGGTTGGATTATTATCCAAAGAACCACTATGTGTTAGTATAAGCGTTGCGAATCATATATGCCAAAGATAATTGAAGACGGAGTAAAGTGCAAGGGCTATTGTATAAGTCTTAGATAACAGTGCCTAAGATGGATGTACTGAATAGTGCCTTCGGTTCATCCTGTTCCTGGGTGACTTGTATGGATGAATGTCTGACAGAGTATTTCCAGAAAGGTCACGTACATTGATTTCGTCGACCGTACCAAGAGTGGAAGCGGAGAAGGAAACTTCTTTTAGCTGACACGTAATGTATGGTTGTAGACGTCAATTGGTGATTCGATGGATTTGACGATGTGGCATTCGAAGTGAATCTGGTGTGATGATAAAGCGTAGCTTCTAGCCTCATCAACCGGTAAATGACAGATATCGGGCAGGCAGCATGGCTAAATCGGTCTTTCCGAAGTAGGGTGTAAAATCACCTGATCTAGAGTTTCATTTATTTCTAAAAATCTATTGTTGATACTGTCCCATTCGGGAAACGGTTGCTGATCCCAACCGTTGGTGATATACATTCGATACACTCAAGCGAAATGAGTGGTTGGTCATGTGTGGCCGGGTTGCAAGATGTTCTTGTTGAACTCAGTGTATTCCTTTCTAGAGGTACACTAGCGAAAGGTGGTTCCATACCTTGTCATAGTTGAAAATCCATTACCCAATACGTGCTTGCGGTTTTGATTGTATACTATATATGTAGAAAGTGAGATGAAATCGTTTCTGCTAGATGATTATTATATTGTGGTTGATAGACATTATTATAATATCAAAAGGTTTTTGATATAAAGATATTTTGGATTCTCATAAGGGAAAAACCCGTTCCGTTATATGGCGTGGTCTTATGAGATATCGTTTACTTGTTCGAACTGTTTTACTCGTACCAGTCCCATGACTGACTTGGAGTTTATTTGTTTTGTTTTCCCTAAACTCTTGGGTGCCTAAATTTGTACAGGCAGTCAAGTAGTCGGGATTTACAGATATAATAGAAGAGCTTGGAGCAGGAGGCTTCAGGATTATATAGCTATAGTTATTTTCGCTGTGTTGTAAGTGTTGTACTCTGATTATGTTATTGTATACATATAATGATTTTATTTCAAGGATATATTATCTATTATATGTTGTTCGTTCCGCTGTGAGATTCGTGTTACTCTGATGTTGTGCTCTTCTTCTTCTTATATTCTAAGTTTCTATCTTAACTTTCCTCACCCTCTAATTTATTTCATTTACGACCGGTATTTTTCGATGTTTGGTTAGTCATCATTGAGTTTATGGCGATAACCAAAGTCGAAAAAATCCCGGGTCATTACAGTATCTTCCCTCCTTTAAAACATTCGAACCCTTCACTACCATTATAGAAATAACCGAGTACAGTAACCCACCCTTATTGTCCTTCACTGTGCTACTTTTGATTGTACAAAATCCAATTCCAGTCGTCAATTTTGTCACCATCCACTCTACCAAATCTTCAAGTGCCTCCCTTCACAGCCCTACTTTTCCATTAACCCAACCGAACCCTGTTATCACAAAATATCACCAAATACCCGTAGCTCAAGCCAAACTCCACCATAATTCCTATCACCGATGACTATAGCAACCGCCGGAGCACCAGTGAAGGTCACCGCCGAGAAGCCTCTACCTCCAGCTGACCTCGCAGGCGGCGTTGTCCCTCCGTCGTATCCAGAACGATGGTCAAAATCCTTAATCGACGAACATGGAATTCTCCCATAAACTGGCCACCAGACTTCGCATGGAACCACCGTGCCACCGCCGGAGACAACCTTAACTCGGCTGACCCCACGCTGCCCACTCTTCCTGATTCGAACGCCTGCACCCCTCCTCTAGATAAACCCTGATTTTGCCAGTAACCGTCCAAAACAAAGTGACTTCAAGCCTAGCTATTTTAACCAAGACAAACCAACATATTATCAGGGTGAAGCTCAGACGAGGTCAAGAGAAATGGATCAATATTTAAATGATTTCATGGAGAATTAGATTTGATTTCTAATTTGTTTTTGGTTTTAATTTAGTAGTGGCGATTTTTGTTGTTAACTGAAGAACCAGGAAAAGAAATGATGTTGGATTTAATAGTATTTAAAGAAGAAACAGTCTGGGTGGCAGGGTATGTGGTAGCTTGGAGAGCACGGGTGACAGTAGCTTGAGGCGCACGGAGTTAAAATGGCTTAGGAGACACGGGACTGAAATGGTTTGGTGGCACGTAGTCTAAACTTTACAGAATAAGGAAACGGTTTTTATTTATTTATTTATTATTTGTCTAATATATGCGGTTACAGATGAGACGAGGCATGTGAAAATATTAACCATGCATGTACATTCATTTATTTCCTTTGCTCAGGACCTTGTTGAATTGAACATAGGATGGCTGGCATGGTTTATGCGGTATCGGTTACGAAGATATTCTATATATTTACAACCACCACGGACGGAAATAAAAATATAATCGTGACAAGCAATTTGCCATGATTCCAAAAATATAATAATATCGGTAGTTTAACTTATATTATAAAACCCCAAAATATTGATATAGGGTGCAAAATACTCTAAGTTAAAAGTTGTGTATTTAATTAATTAAAAATTATAGTAAAATTCCAAAAATTAAATTATCACTAAGTCTCAAAGGGCTTGTCCAAATTCAAGACCGATATTTAAATATATTTTAATAACCGTTATGGCTTATATACGATTCCACA
Organism: Allium sativum; assembly: GCA_030737875.1. NCBI lineage: Eukaryota > Viridiplantae > Streptophyta > Magnoliopsida > Asparagales > Amaryllidaceae > Allium > Allium sativum. Next base: position 369,756,645 of record CM060919.1, read on the forward strand.
ATGACTTTCTGAAAATTTGATTTGGACATAACTTACAATCTATAAAACGAAATCTCGATTTTTCTTCTTTATTAGAAAAATATAATCAAATAGATCTGAACGTTTCTTGTTTCAAAGAAATCCGACTTATAATGGATTCTATATATTCAATTGAAGTTCAAATCGTAAATTACGAACTACCGCGACTATTTCGAGCTCATTTTAAATTATATTATAAATTATACGTTTAAATATCGTTTTATTAATAAATAAATTCCTTATAAAACCCTTTTAAATTATCAATACAACATTTTAAACCAATTTAAATATAAAAAATTAAATAGAAAAAGATACGGGTCGTTACACTTTGAGAGGACAGAATATTACCAGCGGAATCCTTTATCATATGAACCATCTCTTTAATTTTGCTAACCTTTAAAGTATTATGAAAATACTTTGTATTCCTATTTGCTTCCAAATCCCTCTTAGCATAAGATTTCTGCCATGAAGACTGATATTCTACATCCAATAAACGCTTAAGCATATCCTGTAACTCTAACTCCCAAGCTTGTAGTTATGAATCATAAGGGTTTCCCATTAAATTATTTTGTACCTGATCAAGTTGTGATCTTACCGTAGAAGACTAAAAGGATGCATCTCCTAAAGCTTGACTAGACCAGGCCTTAAGATGTATCTTTAAAAGTCTTAACTTTTAAATCAGTTTATCCAAAGGATTCCTACCAGTACAAGAACCCCAAACCTGCAACAAAATGCTTGCATAATCAACATGAGAGCACCAAAAATTAAAAAAGTTAAAAGAGGACTTCCCTTTCACAATAGAATCTGAATTTCCCCGATATATAAGTAAAGGACAGTGATCAGAGATAGTGGGAGGCAGAATATGACAAAAAGATTTTGGCCAAGCTAGAAAAAATGACGAGTTTGCAAAAATATGATCAAGTTTGCACAAGGTTGGAGAACTAGCATGACTCTTATTAGACCAAGTGAAAGTTGGACCAAAGCTATTAAGAGGGAAAAGATTAGAGGAAATTAAAGCTTGACTAAGAGGGGCAATATCATTAACTGAAAGAGTACAACCACCTAGTTTTTGTGAAGAAGAGGACATACAATTAAAATCTCCCCCCAATATCCAAGGATCATATGATTGATGAATGTTACAAAGATTTGACAGAAAAGGAATTCTAAGAGATGAGGCATTATGAGCATAAACTGAGGTAAGAAAGTAGAATTGGATGGAAATTAAATGCATCTGTAGTGGATAAACTGATGTGATGAGGATAGCTTTGAAAGCTTAAAGACAAATGGATTCCAAAGAGTAAGAAGACGACCAAAAGAAGCTTGATCAATATTATGATCACAACTCCATCTAGGAGCTATGTAATTTGCAGCATAAGCAGTTGAAGCCATATGAAGCTTTGTCTCAGATAAACATAGAAGATGAATATTACTTTTTGTCATGAAAAATTTGATCTCACTTTGCTTTGAGGGTAAATTCATCCCTCTAATATTCCAAAATGATATGTTGTATATCATAATTGGATATTAGAAAAATAAGTAGGAGGGCCAGGATTACTCCTAGTATGCCTTTTTGATTGCTTATACTGATTACTTAAAGGGAGTACTTCATCCTGATTAAAAGTAACTCCATCATCAATATCATCTATATCTGCAGTGTTAGCAATAACTTTCTTTTTCCTTCTCTTCTTGGACTTAGTACCAGTTTTAGAACTAGGTTTAGATGTTGATTTAAGAGCAGCATAAACATAATCACTAATCTTAGCTTTGGGGACATTTGAGGGTGAAAAAACATCATGAGAATTATCAGGCATGGAAGAATGAGAAGATGTTTGAGTAATATTTGGAGGAGGAGGAAGAATAATTCCATCTGGAGGAGTTAAGTGAGAATAAGGTGATAAGGAATTATTAGAAGAGTTAACCAGATTAGAACTGAATTTAGTTTGTGGATGGACATTAAAACTGAGAGGAGATTTGCCAGATGAAACATTACAATTTGTAGAAGAAGATATAGGTCAAGAGTGAGAATAATTGGATGAAGAAAGCTTGCTAAGATTAATAGGGACACCAGTGGATGTAGATGGTGTGGTGGTTCCTTCAGATAACATAGAGAATGAATTGTGAATTTCAAACTCATTATGAACTTCTTGCTGATCATAGTCAATAATATTTTCCTTGCCTTTGCTTTTAGTATTAGAAATCTTCTTATTAAGCACCCTACAAACACCATTCTTGTCCACTACCATATTGTTTTGATTTCTGATATCAGCATTATCACAATTAATATCCATTGAATCATCATTATTCTGTTCATCCTGCAAATTTCCATAACCAACAATTTCAACAACCTCTTCCGTTGCTTTATTCACTTCTTTTTCAACATCAGTACCATATTTACCCTCTTTTCTTTTCCAGACCAGTTTCCTTTTGTTAATAAACTTAGTCCATCCTTTGTTCTCATGATTCTTATGGAAATTAGCATATACTCTCCTACCAGATTTAGAAGCATCCATATGCTTTATCTCATTCTCCTCATCCACTAGACATTCAACAGTCTTATTACCTGTAATATGAACATCACAATGACTGGTAGAATGCCCAAACACCTTACAGTAAATGCAAATGGCAGGCTTCCAATCATAAGAAACAATTACTGGTGGACAATTATCACCTAATTCACCCAATTCAATGCATTGAGGTAATTCAGCTTCAGCGTCAATCTCAACAAGAACCTTAGCATATTTAATTCTGTGCATTCTCTCAGTATTCAAATCAAAAAACTGGTAAGTTTTCCAACTTGACAAGCTAACCAATTAATTCCCATTAGAGTCCAAAGCAAAAGAGGAATGCGATGCAAGTGAATCGAAATAGGAAATCGTCTAATCTGGGATTGAGCATACCCAATTGATGGATCCCATTTGGTAATAATGAACATTCTTCCTCTAATGAAGATTGGATCTGCTTTCAATACTCTATCACGATCAATACCATTAGAGAACTTGAAATAAAAGTTGATACCATCAGATTTAATATCAAGATCACCATGCAACGTCCAATAATTCCGCAGAAAATTAACAACAGACAAATAGGATGTAATAACTCGGAAAATACGAGCCAATTTAAAATTTTTAAATTGGTGATTTTAAAGGAATTAGAACAATTGAAATAGAATATTTCAATAAAATAGTGAATTAGAAATAGTGAGTCAGTTTGAAAATTTGAATTCAAACTTTGACTGACTGTGCAGGGTGGAAAATATAACGGATTTTAGTGAAACCAAAAATATTTAAATCTGTTAGTCAATACCTTTCTAACGAATCTGAAAAATCGAAATTTCATAACGGGAAACAAAAGTTATGGCCGAATGAATTTTCAGAAAGGTCGCTATATAGAATATATAGCCCTGGAAAATTGATATTTTGCATACGACCTCGGAATTCGACGAAACCACTTTTGTTGGGTCCGGGATGTCAAACTATTGCTAGGTTTCAAATTTCATAATTTTTGAAGCTAGTATGTGAGCGTGGCAAAAGAAAATGTGTTTGGTCAATTTCTGTTAAATTGGATCGACCAGAAAATGGCCATTTTTCAAACGATCTAAGAATTCGACGAAACTAGTTTTGTTGGGACCGTAGAGTCAAAACATAGCTAGATTTATTTTTCTGGAATTTTTCGAATCAGTTTGTGGCCCTGGCAAATTGAAATGTGCGTTCAGAGTTAAAAATTAAATGTTTTATACTTTAATTTGAAAAATAACTGACTGTAACAGTCGAATTGGCCTACGAAACATATCCCATTGTGTCCGGGATGGGGGTATTTAGCTAGGGACGACAGTCGTTGGACTTGAAAAGGAGTTCGTTGGAGAAAACACTATTTAAAAATATAATATATATATCGGCCAATAGGATTTTTTCTTTCATAATTAAAAAAAAACTAAAAACCCTCGAGCCAACGGCGAAACCCGTTCCCCCCTTCTCTCCTACGCCGCCGCCGCTACAGCCGCTTCCAGCCAACGCCACCGCCACCCCTCGACTCGTCTCCGCCCCCTCTTCAAATCCGACCCCACCACGACCCCGACCGACGCCTCCTTCGCCTGAATCGAGGCCAGAAAGCCCGCCACTTCCCAGCGCCGCCTCCGACGATCCCGACCACCGAGCGCCACCAAACGACCACCGACAGGACCCCCTCTCGAAGCTCTTCCACGTCCAACCCGCCGATCGTCCCCACGTGCCACGGATTTCGCGAAAACCTCTAACCTAGTTTCGAACCAAATAGAAAGGTGAGTTCTTTTTGATGTTTGCACTTTGAAAAATCATATCTTTTTAGTGTGTTGACGAAATTCGATGAAACATGAAACATCACGACCGCAAGGAAGCTCTCTACACTCTAGAAGAAGCCGCTGATTTTTTTGACATCGTATCTATTTTTAGCGAAGCAACACTACTACAAAAGTGGGCATATTCGACACTATTCTTCTGTGGCCGTAGATCAAAAAAGCGTTGCCGTAGGCCCTTTTTTCAAATAGGCAACACCAGGGGGGCGTGGCATCCGCGGCCGTTGCATTAGCCATCTAATGCAACGCTTTTGTCCATCTACGGCCACGGAAAGAAAGCGTTGCCTTAAGTAGAACTTTTGCCCTATTGCAACAGCATATCCATGTAATGCAACAACATACAGCGTTGCCTTAAATAGAAGCCAGACTCTGGCTTCCAGCTCATGATAGTGGGGTCCGCATTGACTTTCCACGTCAGCTGTCAACGTGGCACATGCCACGTCAGCTGCACATGTGTCACATGCCACGTCAGCTATCCACGTGGCGCCACGTAAGCTGTGGGGCCCACGTGCCGTACCATTGTGGAATTAATAATGTTAAACTTAATGCAACACCACAGCACAGTCTAATGCAACACCACAGCACAGTCTAATGCAACACCACAGCACAGTCTAACGCAACACCACAAAAATCAAATGCGACACCAGGAAAAAATCAACTGCAGCTGTAATACAACCCTGTAATTACAGATTCTGCAGTACATATATTCAATCCAAAACATTGTACCACATTCATACATATATACCAAAATATTCATACAACAATTCCTCCCAAAACATTCATCACCACAGTCAGACCAACCAATTATATATACCAACTCACAACTATCATCACCAACACATTCCACAAGTACTGCCATCACCAAAACATACCACAAGTACTGTCATCACAAACACATACCACAAGTGCTATCATTTAAAAGAACAATCCGAATATATCACAAGTGCTAACACATACCATCCAAATACTTCAGTCAGTTGCCGGGGTTGAAGGAGTACAATTGTCAGCATCTTCATCACTTGTTGTGGTGACACAAAGGTCTCCGACATCTAAATTTAGATCTGGATTGGCTTCACCTAGCTTTTTTAACACCCACGACACGTTCTCTTTAACTTTTCTATTCACCTTTTCCTCCAAGTCCGCCTCCAGCTCTTGCCTTATTTTTTTTGTCAACTCTTGGACATAGCTGTCCAAAGAACCAGGATTTGGAGACTTTTCAGCCAATTTGCCTCGCCTTCCTACAAGCCAGTTACGCGTGTGCCTCTTCCCACCAGAAACCAGTGCATCTGCCTCAGCAATGTTTCCAGCATCCACCATTGCTTGCACCTTCGCCTACAAAATGAAAACCAGGCAAGCATATAGATAAATAGGCAGTTGGCAGGAATGAATTTATTAACAGAACTGGTTCTCTTTCAAACTAACTATATATGTGTTCGATTTAATATGCAGCTCCAACAAACGTACAATGTGCCAATTATACTGACACAAGTATTGCTATTTCAGTATCTAATTATATATGTACTCACGTATTTTGCCTTCAGTTCATCCGTGTTAGTCTTGTAACTTCGACCCGGTTCTCGTTTATAAGTTTCTAGATAAACCAAGGCAGCGGATGGGGAGGCTTTTTCTGGGTCCTTCTTTCTCTGTCAAGTATTAGGATTACCAATAATTCAATGATATAACAAATTAGAATTATCATGTGGTCAATTCAACTCAATCACAATAAAAAATAACTTAAGTTCAGAAAAACACATACTATCTTTTCTTTGGCTACTGCATGAGTTTTGGGACCCATGGTATGTGTCTCATTCAACGAATTACGATGCGCGGAATTAGAATCAGCTAGGGCCTGGAAATCCAAAAAAAATAGCACTAAACAAGGATAATGTGAACTACTAAAGATTAGCATTAAACAAGATAATGTGAACTAATAAACATTATACAAATGTGAATATCATTAAAGCCGTACCTGAACTGCTTCATCCCCCCAGTAGTCCAAGAGCATTTTAAAATCCTCCAACGGAATTGTACTGGGCCTATTTGCAAGCCTTTCCTCATCAGTTGAGTATTTTTTATAATACCTTGTTTTGATGCGAGACTTGTACTGCCTCCAAGAGTCGTTAAGCGTGTTCAAGACCCACTTGTGTCCTTCTTCCGGTATGACATACCTAGCCTACAATATAGCAATCACAAAATTCAGGAAACAAACTAATTAAGTAAAACCAAACATTTAGGAAGTCAGTTGAACTGTATATGGTTAAGGAAATTAGATTGTACCAGAGCATAATCCAACATTTGTCGCTTTAATTGATCAAGAACCACATGCCAATTGATGTAAGTAAGAGACACATTATCCTTTGCTAGTGTACCAAGAAAATTGCTTAACTCTGTAATATTATCAGAAACTGGCTGGCCATCCTCATTCAACTCAATGACTACTTTATCATCAGGGGTTCTAGCATGCACCTTGGTCATTTTTGACTTCCCTCTAGGATTTTTTGGACCTTGTACTTTATCTACCAGGTTCAAAAATGTGAATAGAAAAAAGACACACTCAACAGTGCAGTGCAGTGCACAGATAAAGAAACATTATTATTTATATATATACTTGTACCTGCTTCATCTTCCTGTGCAATCCATTCCTGCTCTAATCGATCGGTAAGATTTTCCATTGTTAGAGGCGCTTCAACATTCTGCTTTTGACGTTTCCGCATCGCTAAATAAGCAGCAACTGAACCAGCAGCTTCACATGAACTGGTTGATTGTTTGAACAATTTGCTACATGTAGGTTTTAAAACGGATGGCCGAGACGTTGTAGGTTTTATAACTCCTGAAAAAGACGGTGTAGGGTTCGTAAGTTTCTTTAATGTTTCTGTCTGTTTCTCCCGGTTACTGAGTTTCTTTGGAGTGGGAGTGAATGTCAGGATCAAATCCTTGTTGGAGCCAGCTTTCTTTGGAGGGGGGGGGTGCGCTTCATCGCTTCCTTCTCAATTTCAATGGCTGCATTGGTTCGCGCACGAGTTCTCAGTCCAGGTAAAAGATCCTTTGACTTAACAATTTTGATTCTCTACAATTAAGTTGAAGTTCAAGATTTTTTACGTTCATAAAAGCAAATACAATAAGTAATAAACAAATAACTTCTTTATACCTCCGAATCTGATGAATCATCAGTGACGTCTTCACCAGCATTGTCTGGGATGTATTCATCACTTCCAGCAACATCTTTACATTTATCTTTCTTATTTCGTGCGGCGGACTCTTTCATACAACTAACCAATGAAGGCACCCCAAGTGATCTACTAACTGCATCATTTTCTTGCATGCGCGCGATTCGCTCTTGTTCATACTTCGTCAAAACTGATGGTTGTGAGAACTGCAAGCAGATTGGCATTATTACTCACCATCGATGATAAATTTAAGCTAGTTAACCAAATAGAGTTGACGTATAAACAGTTCTTGCTATTTTGACAGAATGCATGCACAAAGAACAAACAGTTACTTGAATTAGCTGCAGCCTTCATGGTCGAAATAAGATTTCATCCGGATTAATAAAACTGAAATGAAAACTGAAAAATACCTGAACATCAGCTTCATTCTCTCGGGTAACATCATCTTTACCTGTTTCATTTTCTACATTTAATTTCCTCCGGGTTCCTTTGTCCGTCACAGTAACATCTTCTTCATCATTATCCATATCAGGCTCCGACGATAGTTTGTTCTGACCCACTTGAGTTGGGTTGTTTTTCATCATTTTGTGTTGCTGCTGAAGTCTATGTGCAGTAGTATACTTGCGCTTTGCAACCGGCTTCTTAGCAGAACCTGGAACAATAAAAATAATAACGATGGCCTCCTTCAAAGTTCTGTACACACTCAGAGATATATATAAGAATGGATCTATATTACATATACATATATACCTTGAATTATGTTTTTCCTTGGCCGTATGATTACATGTGGCTGCAGTTGAATCAACGGCTCACTGTCTTTGTCAATGGTGTTGTCGATGTAAAAAACCACGTCTTCTTGCTTATTGCAGCCCTGTACGTACTCGTTTACGTCCTTGTCATTCAGTATTAGCTGCCAGCCACCCCTCGTTCCTTTTCTGATGTAGACTCCTCCTATTTCAGTGTAATGGAGACAATCTTTAACAAAGTCCATAAGCACACTGTAAGAAAACCGGTCTACATCATATTTTGTTACTACGAAGGATTCTCCGCCAACGTAACATGCCCTTCGAAACTGTCCACCATGTTGCAGTCGGATATTAATAAGTTCATCCATCCTGTACAAAATGAATACATTAGAACAAGGTACATGCATGTTAAAGTGGACAAAAAACAACAACTATAACATTTTGGTCTATAACCAATTTAGATGACAGTAAAGAACATAGCATTAAATCATAAAACATGCGAACATTGTAGATTGCAATATGAGAAAAGAGTGACAAATACATTCATCAAAGATAATAATTTCCAGCTAAAAAAAAGTGCCAAATACATCATGAATTAGACCAAATTAAAGCAATAAGAAAGAGGAATTTTTTGTCCTAACAAGACGGAACAGGATCAGGAACTTCTGCTTCTAGTTCTGTTTCTAGTTGTATTACGGGGACATCATCCCTAATCCAACCCCCATCAACAATTTTTGGTTCTAGTTCACCACCTATGCCCATATCATGTGGTTGCGTATTGCTCATGTCTTCTTCCATTGCATTCTCATTTTCAGTATCACACCAATCTCTCGGCAATTTTTTAATAACGTAATGACTGTTCTTTTCAACTGCATCTTCCACATAAAATACTTGCTGCACTTGCGAAGACAGGACATAAGGATCAGTTTTATGGCACTTGCTAAAATTTACTCGAGTAAGACCATATGAATCTTTTTCCTCTTGGTACCAGCAACACTTAAAAAGGACCACTGTGAAAGCTCCCCAATAATCAAGCTCAAAAATTTCTTCGATTGATCCGTAGTAATTGACATCACCCACTATTGGGTTTTGGTCTTTCGAACTTGCAAAGCTGGTGGTTTTGGCAGTAAAAAATACACCACTATTTTGTGTAGTACATCGAGAATCTCTAAATTTTGTGTGGAATCTATATCCATTTACTATATAACCGGTAAACTTCCTAGCTACTCGATTAGGACCTAATGCAAACACCTCTACATCTGTTGAAATCTTGTCCTTTTTTAGAACCTCTTCTTTAAGCCAATTCCAAAACTCTTCGAAATGTTCTCGTTCCCTCTTGTATCTTCTTCTATTTGCAAGACCATCCACAAAAGCTCGATGAACCCTAAATAATAATTACGGTCAAAAAACTACGAAATGCAGATGTTAATTTATAGTTAAGGAAAATGATATAGGAACTTAAGAACTTACTCGATCAAACTCTCAATTTCTTTATTACCGGAATTGAACAGAACATAGCGATGCGTTGCCTTCCAAACTGCATCTTTCAAATTGAACATCTTTCCATCTTTATTCTTCTTTGTTCCAATATGATATTCCAAATCTGTTTGACATCTTCCAAAATCAATCGACGTGTTTTCTGTTCCTCCATCAACGCTTAAAAATCTTGAACAGAAGGTCACACACTCTTCTGCCAAGTAACCTTCTGCAATCGAACCTTCCGGTCTGTTTCTATTTCGCACATAAGATTTCAACTTTCCTAGATATCGCTCAATTGGATACATGCATCTAAGATGTTCAGGCCCACCGTATTCGATTTATCTGCATAAATGAACAGGCAAGTGTACCATTATATCGAAAAAAGCCTGTGGAAAAATCATTTCAAAATGACAAAGTATCTCTACAATTTCTTTTTGCAGCCTCTTGATATCATCCACTTCGATAACCTTGCTCCATAGTCCTCTAAGGAATGCACTAAATCTGATCATTGATAACGCAACCTCGGGTTTTGACGCTTTCTTCACAGCAAATTGTAACAAATAGTGGAGTATGAAATGAGCATCATGGCTCTTATATCCCACAACCGTTCTCTCTTTTACGTGCACGTACCGACTAACATTCGAGGCACAACCGTAGGGCAGTTTGGCATTCTTCAATACAGAGCAAAAATATTTCTTTTTCCTTGTTTGTCATATCAAATATTGCAGCTCTAATTTCAACATGCTTTCCATCACCACATTCAACAGGATGAAGGGCCTTCCTTATGCCCAATTCCTGTAAATCCAAACGAGCGTTTAGGTGATCCTTCGACATGCGACCTATATTAAGTAAAGTACCTAATATTTTGTCGCATATGTTCTTCTCTATGTGCATGGCATCCAGGTTATGTCGAAGGGGATTATGACACCAATATGGTAAGTCAAACAGTATTGACCTCTTTTTAAAAGGGCCGTCACTTTTACCAGGTTTCTTCGTCTTATCCCCAAACCGATTTTTGAACCCCCGCAATAACTCTTCAATATCAGTTCCTGATAATATTTCTGGAATGCTCCCCATTTCAGTTTCGCCATTAAATCTCCTCTTATCTAGCCTCCACTTATGTGTCGGATCAAGAAACTTTCTATGGTTCATATAACACATTTTTTTGCTATGATTCAAATAATTTGAAGAAGTTTCGTAATGGCATACTGGACACGCTAGTTTCCCCTTCGTGCTCCAACCTGACAACATGGCATATCCCGAAAAATCACTAATGGTCCATAAGACGCTTGCACGTAAATTAAAATTCCCATCAGTCAAGGAATCATATGTTTCGACGCCAACATTCCATAACGCTTTCAATTCCGCAATTAAAGGCTGCATATATACGTCAATACTGTTCTTTGGAGAATCTGGACCAGATATTAATGTTGAAAGAATCAAATTCTCTTGTTTCATACATAACCAAGGCGGAAGATTGTAGTTTACCAACACAATTGGCCATGTACTATAACTTGAATTCATTGAACGATATGGATTAAATCCATCAGATGCTAGACCCAATCTAACATTACGATTTTCTGATGAAAAATCAGGATAGCGAGCATCCATCATCTTCCATGCCACACCATCAGCCGGATGTCTTAATTTTCCATCTTATTTTCGTTCCACTTGGTGCCATCTCATAAGCTTGAAAAATTCTTTGCACATAAACATCCTTTGTAACCTTGGTCTTAGAGGAAAGTACCTCATAACATTTGCCGGCACTTTGGGAATCGACTTTGGTGGATCATTATTATCAACGATGTCTTCCTTTTCTTTTACAGCCCATCTCGAAAAACCACAAATGTCACAAGCCTCTTTATCTTTATTCTCTGCCCAATATAACATGCAATGGTTTGGGCAGGCATGTATTTTATGGTAATTAAGACCTAAATCCTTAATGACATTCTTTGCAGCGTAGGAAGACAAAGGCAGCTGGGCATCAGGAAAGGCTTCTTTTATAAGCTTTAGTAATTCCCCAAACGCAGACTCGTTAATTCCATAAGCACACTTTAAATGATAAAGCCTGATCAAGAAACTTAGTCGATAAAATTTAGTGCAGCCAGGATATAACGGTTTTTTCCTTCTTTAACATGCCGATAAAATTTCTCGGCCTCTGGATTTGGTTCTACTACAAAGTCCTTGGGATTTTGACCAAATTTGTAACCCGCACACTTGAACATCACATCTAAATTATCCTTAAAATCCATCTCCGTTGCACAATCCATATGGTCATCAACACCTATTAATTTTGTCTGTGAAACTTCACAAATCCACCCGGTATGTAATGGAGAAGGGCCATTAAAAATAAGATGATCGTATATGACATTTTCACAATACCAATTACGTTCTGTACATTTTTTGCAGGGGCACTTCATCTCATCACCTACTTTATAAATGGGAAATGCATTTCTTAGAAAAGCTGTTACCCCTCTTACATATTCTGCGCTCGATCTCGGAAGTCCTATCCATATGTAATACTCACTATCCATTGCCACAATCTAACCACGGCTTAGTAAGACTAAATTTGATACCCCTAAGAGTTTCAAGACACGAACAAGGGCTACCCTGTAATGTTAGACTAAATTAGAAATAAAAACAAAACAAGTTAATAATTTACAAATATACATAATCAGTGTGATGATACAAGGACGATTGTTTTGATATGAATTATCACTGACTTTTGGAACTGAGTTACCAAGAGAATACGTACATAAAACAAGCAACTAAGGATACTGAACACAAATGCATAACATTACATGACTTCACCAAAACAAAACAGTACAGATACAAAGACTATACAGGTGATACATAGACGATACAGTTGTATCTAATACAAAGAACGATGCAATAATTTAATTTTGTCGTCTAATGTTTAGCCCTTGAAGCTGGTCGTTAAGTCTAGTAACATCAGTTCGAAAACCAATAACATGATTTTGCAGCGTTGTAAGTTGATGTTGTATCTCATTTGCGTACTCAGCGGCTCGACTTGGAAACTGTTGGTCAATCCACTGCCAAAAGGTACACCCTGTGGGATAAACCCGACATCTAAAATAACGACGACCAATGTTGAATCCAATCGAAATAACATCTTCTGCAGCGGCATACCCACAATGACACATTATGATTGGTGAGTCAGCATGTTGTTCGTTAACCACTTGGTTGTTTTGATGCTGACGACGCAAACGACTATGCCGTCGCATCGCCCTTTCTTCACGTCATTCTTCTTCTCGCCGTTGTCTTCGGAGTTCTTCTTGCTCTAGTTCATACTCAAGCAAATCATCGTAGTGCCTTTCTTGCATCTCTATATAAAAATCAATAGGAGTTTCTGGTGATGATGGGTTTGACAGTCCTAGATCACCCATGCCCAGGGTATCTTCGTAGTCATACGATGTAGGAAGAGATATAGGCATTATTTAACTACAAACAGAAATAGACATTTGAACATTCATATTGGATTTCTTTTATCCTCTAAATTTTGTTAACACCTTTGGAAATAGGCATTATTTACATCAATGGTTTGGCAAACATAAAAATACAGAACTTGCACAATTTCAACACATGCAAACATATAAATACAACACTTCAAGTATAAAAACCCTAATTTAAGGTAATCGGTATACCCAAATCACCCAGAGACTTTGAACGCAGATCAAAATAAGTTAGAGATGAAATCAACTAAATAAAACCTAAATGATGAAGCCCTAACTACCTGTAATTGTCCTAAACGATCCAAATTGGAGGTGTAAAGTTCGTAAAATAGGAGCAATCGAAGGTTTATAGTTTGTAACCTGAGGAAGAGTAGCAATCAGAGGCGTTCTTGGACGGATTTCGTGGAGAGAGAAACGGACAGAAGGAGGAGTACCGGAGAAATTTGTTTTGGGGGGAAGTATTTCGTGAATGGGGAAACTATCGCGCCAAATTTTCACTAAGCCGTAGCAAGGATCAGCTTGAACCGTTGGATTAATCAACATCTACGGTTATTTATTTGTTTAAACTGATAACGCGGATCGCTGACCTGGCATGTATTTATGTAATGCAACACTTTGAACTGGTGTTGCAAGGATCGGCAAGAACCGTTGGATTAATCAACATCTACGGTTATTTATTTGTTTAAACTGATAACGCGGATCGCTGACCTGGCATGTATTTATGTAATGCAACACTTTGAACTGGTGTTGCAAGTCACAGCACAAGAATTTCAACCGCAACACTGTGTTCACATCTAATGCAACAACAAATGAATGTTGTTGCAGAAGATTAAAGAATGCATAGCTTTCGCCACACTTTTCATGCAACGCACACAAATTAGTGTCGAATATGCCCACTTTTGTAGTAGTGCAACAAACCAATGTGAGAAATCTAAATTAAATGAATTTGAATGGAAAATGTCGTGTATAAATTATATTAGCGAAATATAAATTACACACGTGTTGTATACCTCATGTACATGCGTAGTGTAAGCTATATAAGCGAAGTATAAATTATACATGCATAGAATAATTGAGATATGTGTTGAAATGCAAGTGAAATATAGCAATAATATATATATATATATATATATATATATATACTCCCCTCGTCCACAAACCATGGACGATATTTATTGTTGTGAATTGGTGTGAAATATTGGATGAAAAATACGAATGGTTGAATAATTGTTTGTGGTTGATATTGTTTGGTTGTGGTTGAAAAATACCCATTGGTGATTGAAATGAATTGGAAATATTTGTGGAAATAAAAATAAAACATGCCGCCTGCGTGCGAATTAGATGCATGAATCCCCATTGTCAAAAACCGCGAGGTTTTAAGGTAGAGCGAGGAGCCGTACTAGGGACGGTGCCGGTTTTAACTACCCTACCGTTATGCTGCCGAAATTTTGAATAATCTTTGTGTGTTAGAATTATTTTCATATGTTGAAATTATCTTCATGCGTTGAAATTAAAGTCATGTGTTGAAACTATATTCATGTGTGGAAATGTTCATGTGTTGAAAAGTGATGTGTGAAAATTAGATTCATGTGTGAATGAATGAAGTGTTTAAACAATAAAAATCACATTTTTAAAATATATATGAAGTATGAAAAATATTCGCCTTATATATAAATGGTTTCAACAATAAAAACATTCACTCTTTCTAATATGAACAATATAAATAAAATATCCATGTGTAGAAATGCTCATGTGTTGAGAAGTGTGTGTAGTGGAAAAATTCATGTGTTGAATAAAAAGATCGAACAATAAAAATTACATTTTTATTGAAACTATGAAGTGTTGAAAACATCCATTTATGGAATAAATATTTTAAATGATAAAAGTATCATTTTTATCATATACGTGATATGCTAAAGATATGCGGACGTTGAAATAAATATTTGTGAAGAAATATTATTTTTAACATGCATAGGAACTAAATAAAATAGTCATGTGTTGAAATCTATTTTAGTTCGCCAAAATTATCATCTTTGAAATGTGAAGTGTTAAAAATAGCCACTTGTTCAAATAAATGTGCATGAGTTGAAATATACATTAATTAGCTAATGATATGATTTTAGCCTATGCATGCAACGTTAGAATGAATGGTGTTTTTAAACCAAAGTAAATCAAATATGAAGTTGAATGGAAAATGATAAGTGATAAAAACTGTATATATGTACATGCATATTTATTGAACAGGTTATAGCAAAGGGGCTAGAGAAGAGGAATAAAATTTTGGGCCCGACAAATAGGTACACATTTACTGTTTTGTTTGGGTGATGATTTTATGAGCCTGTTGGCTAGCCGCTTGGCTTTTTCTTTTTCTTTTTGACATGAGATGCCCGCGTGGCTATTTGGGAATTTTCCCAGCCCCTCCCGTACAAAGGAGGTTATGGTGAAATTTTCCGAAATTTAAAGGCGTTAGTGAAATAATTGAAGTAGAAACTATATAGGAATTTTTGAATGAACTATATTTATATAAATATATAAATATAAATAAAATTAAAACGAAACGTGGCCATGCAGTTCGTGTTTTGAAACCGTGATTTCAAACGACTAGTGCAGGAAATCCGACCATTGGATTTTCCTGAAACCGCAACCGTTGGGTTCGCCTTGGAAATATCTTTCCAACGGCGCCAACTTTGTGAAGATCCGACGGTTGGATTGTCTGGAACATTTAATTCAAATCTGAAGAAAAACAGCGTCAGAAACGATTATATTTATATATATATATATATAAATATAATTAAATAAAATCGAAAAACGACGCTGCAGTTCGTAAATTGAAATCATAACTTCAAATGACTAGTGTGGAGAATCCGACCGTATGATTTTCCCGAAACTGAAACCGTTGGATTCGTTTTGAAATGACCTTCCTAATGATATAAATTTTGTGAAGATCCAACGGTTAGATTTTCAGATATGTGTAAAACAAATTTAGTGAAAAACAGCGCCAGTGCATCGGCACGACCTGTAATGTCGTTTAATTAAATATGGCCGTTTTAAAATAAATAAAAATGGCGATATATCGTTATAAAATACTATAGACGATCTAGAGTGGAAATAAACCAATTTCGTTGTGTTTGCTTGACATGTGATGGTTGAATCTATTTAACATGAGAATTATAACTAAAGAACTGAAATGTGAATGTTGAATAGTCCAACCATGTGATAAATTGATTTGAAAATCTAAATATAGGTGGATTATTTGAAAAGGCCGAGTTCATCTCATTTCGAATAATCGATCGACGTTGAGAAGTCGAAGAGTTGAAGACGGTTGAAGACCGACGATCTTCACATTGGATGGATGGGCGCTACGGATGCTCGTGATTGGAGTAGCTACCATGAAGGAACTGAAGTAGTAGCCGTCCAAACATACTGTTGATTGTACGGATATGCGAGGAATTGGTGCCTCCGGTTTCGTTCAGACCCAGAATGGACTTGTAAATGGACTGTGTGTCTGACATTGGATTTTGTTCTGTGTTGATTGATCTCTATTAAATATATATCTGTTTGGCGGCGGAGAATTTATTCTCTTGCTTAACGCCCTTCTCTGAGACGTACGAGCTCAGAGGTTATATATTGATAGAAATCAGTCGCATGGAGTGGATTGCCTGTGTGGCACGCCTAAGTGGCATATGATCAAGGCTTCTGTTGCAAAGCAAAGTCTTGTGGTTGATGATCAAAGCATGGTCTGTGTGACGTAGCTTTGTGTATAACGTGAATTCGCGAGCCTCACACCTCGGTATGAGTCAAAAACGAGAGAGTGACTGCAGGGAGAGCACGACGTTTCTTTCTAGCTAAGGTGGTGTCAGTGACCTACCAGCCCTGACATTATATATACTTTTCACCTGTGTGGTTGTTGGAATGCGAGGCGCCTTGATATAGGTCTGTAAGGACCGGGAAACGTGTGTTCAGGAATAACTAATCCTCAAAAGTAAGAGAGGACCGGCCCTGAAGATCCAAGGATCATAGTGGGGTCCTGGGACATTTGCTAGAGTGTCTCGAATCGGAGAGGAGCTTGCCCCTTGCCTCGACTCATGAAGGAATCTAATTTCCAATACGAAATATGCGGACATGATTGTATTACTAGTACGGCGACATAGTGGTATGGGTCATTTATGCCGCCTATGATTGATATTTATGATTGAAATCGCTTTTGAAATATATATGCACTAGTAATAATATCAAACACTTTTGTTTAATTCGTATGAAGCATTTTTGGCCATCATAAGGTAAAAACTCTATCCTCCGGCTTGCGTTGCATTGTGTGATGGGACCTGAATCTTATAATGGCTTCATTTTATAAAAAGCATTGCGATGATTTAATCATTTACTTTATTTCATGCACTAGCACTCATTGGAGTAAACCCGTTCCGCGAAAGTGGCGTGGTCCTTTGATTTGCCTTATTATTGTTGTTAATAAGTTATGTAGATTTCTCATACCAGTCCCATGACTGACTCGTAGTTTGTTTCACCTTGCAAACTCGGGTGCCCACATTTTCACACGGGCAGCCTAGTTACAGGTTTCTGACGCACTTTTGGCGAGGCTTGACTACACCGTGCTAACTTGGATTTTCTCCGCCATTATTGTATCTATATTATGATTCCGCCATTGGCGATGTAGACTGATATTTATTTTGTGTACTCTTTGTGTATGATTCCGCCTCAGGCGATGGTGACTGATTATGTATCATTATGCACTAAGTTGTATCCTGTACTGTGCTTCTCTGATGTGATGATATCTATATGATTCCGCTGTCATATGTGTGTAAATTATTCTATTTTCTGTTTATGCTATTATCTGTGATCTGCTAATGATGATTAATGTGTTATATTCCAATGATTATCCTTAACACCGTGTCACGGGGTTTTGGGATCGTCACATAGGATAAGGAACCATTAAGAAAAACCCCCACCAAATATTGATTCCAATATTTAATTCCTTCAGCTCTAAACACTTCAGGAGGATTTTTCTTCTGGCCATCCTTTATTTTTCAAAATCCAGAGGTTTATAAGTACCAGCATTCCTAGAAAGAGAATTGAACAAAGAGAGGTAATCCGTTTTTGCAGAGCTAGCATGATTCGTAGAAGATTTCAAAGAGTTCGAATTGATCAAATTAGATTAAATAGGATCTTGATTAGTTGACGGGGGAACAGATCTATTGGAGGTACTTGGCAAATTAGTGGACAGATTTGAAATAGAATCACAATTAACACCTGAATTCAAGATGTTCGATGGAATGCCAGAACCAGATTTAATAGCAGTAATATCACGATTATCTTCAACAAGATCAACAAGAGACTCTGAAACATGATCGGCAACTCCAAGAATAACAGAGTTCAAGATATCATCCAAAATTTCTGAAGCGATCAAAGATGATGACAAATTAACATCAGAAACTGACATAGCCAGAGGATTAGAGGGGACAAGAGGAGGAGGACAAGGAGGAAGCGAGGGGAAGGAAGTCGAATCAAGGAAATAGGAAGACGAATCAAGATTAGGGAAAGAAGACGCCATTATCAAGGGGAAGGAAGTTCCATTTTCTCTATGATTTTCATACTAAAATAAGTCCATTTCTTAATTATTTTGATTGACTGCATGTTACTTTTTTCTTGAATTTCATATTATAATATATATATATTATATATATATATTTACACATGCATACACATATATATACGTATACATGTATATATATACTCATATATATATATATATAATTTTATCTTATATTTACATTCACATTCAATTTTCTCTTAGAAATGCATCCTTTTTAGTTGGCCCTCTTTAAATTAGAAACATGACGTTGGCAAGACTCGAACTCCTAACCTTCACCTTGGGAAGTGCATGCCATTACCAGCTCACCTAACTTAGCTTTTGTTAACAAGACTAAAAACATTGGTAGCAATTGTTCTTATTTGTGTTTCTGTTATATCTTCTTTTTATCGTTTGTTCTAAAACTTCATTGAAAGATATCCTTTTAGTTTTAAATACATTTTCTGCTAACCATAAATCTAAATTAATCAGAAAGTCACCACGGAAGAAATGACGCAAGTTCCATGAACAATTCTGAAAATTATACAAATTTTATTTTGTTATTTAATTAAAAATGCAGGGTGTTACATTCCCCCACCCTTGGGTAATTTCATCCCTGAAATTTGGTAAGGGTAAAATTAAGTAATTTCTCGTATAATTTACAACCATCATGTGTACATCCAATTTTACAACCATTTATGCACTTGGGCAAAGTGTAACACAACATAATAATGCATGAATGCAATGAATGCCTAAGCGGTACCTCCTATATGAATGCAAATTTCTTGAAAACCTTTTGATAACATGATGCACACATCCTAAATATACTGGAAATTTCAATATGAATGTAATATTTTGAGAATCAATAACACTTTTTCATTCAATTTTTCTACACTCTTAGAGAACAAGAGCATAGTTCATCCAATTTTTACATCCAAACCCTACCAACCAACTTTAAATTTGCGAATTACAAAAAAGTCTAGTTTTATGAATTTGATTTCTAATGTTATAAGGAGGTAGAAAACGGAAAATGACATATTATCCATCCACTTTTTCGTACTTTTTCCATACTTGGAAAACTTAATTCTTAATTTTCCAAAAAAATTCTATCTCTACTCCATAGCATGGTTTACATAAGAAAAATTTCTTTTCGGCTTTCCAAACTTACTTTGGAAGAATTCATTTTCTTTTATTATTCTTTATTTTTGGCGTTGTCATTATTGTTTGTCTTCTTTTAGTTGTTCACATTTTATCTTCCTTTTCATTTTATTTACAATATCCTATGTTTTTGTTCTTACCTAGTGATCACTACAAACACTAGGAAGAGAATATCCAACTAAATAATTCTATTTTTAAAATAGAACACTACATAGGAATGTAAGTCTATACTAATAGAAAACTTTCCAATTTCCTTAAACTGTGCTAAAAATAACTTCTATAAATTACTAACCCAATCATAAATTTACTTGTAAAAATTTCAATATGCATTTTCTACTAAATAGTAACAAACTGAAACGTCTTTTCAAAATTTCCTCAAACCTTTACTAACTGTCCATACACATTAATGGGATCCTTTCTTGCTAAATTATTTTTAATTAGATAACATTAAGTTTCTATGAACCCTTTCACCTATATTTTGTATATCTCTTTCACTGCACGTTTCCACGCCATTTAAAAAAGCATGTTCATTTACAAGTATATTGATTCATGAAAAACTTATCTAGTAATTCTTCTTATCCCAACAAGTCAAAGTGAATCACACTCCATCCTTTAAGCAAACTTTATGTTTTATTTCACGCAAGGTCGTCTCTGCGCACCCCCATACGGCCAATTCATTTGTTCGAGCTTTTTCTGAACCACTTATATCGCTTAATCCCACAACGTGCTTATGCATTTAATACTTTGAAAACAAGTTTGCACAATTACTCAAAAATCCTTTTAATACAACTCTTCACATTGCAAGCCAATAAATTTCTGAAATTGTAAACTTTCGAATTTTTGAAACTTGAATTTTTTTTTCTAAAAACTTTTTCTACACTCACAATTTTTTAAGTTCTGTTTAGATGTTCTAACTGTGGGTATAATTACAATGTGGTTTCTAAAATTTACATTTTCCAAACTCTTTGCCCGAAATTACATTTCTTCGTCCTAAATTTCTTCCAAACTATGTCTGAACTGAAGAATAAGACCAGCACCACTTTTGCACCAAATATATATATATATATATACATATACATATATTCCTAGTCTATTTTTCTCCTTCTTTATCTATCTCAATTTACAAGGCCTTACTGCCCAATCCACTAATCTGAAATATGGAAATCTCAAATACTAACACTTGAAATCTTTTTTTTTTCAAACATTTTGTACACTTTCCACCCACCCTAACAATTCATGGGTCTATAACCCTCAAACTTCAATAACCATTTCCTAAGTGTACAAAACTGACATCCAACTTCCTAGATGTGTCTTTCACTTAATTAGGGGATTCTTCTATGGATATAGGTATATACATATAATATTTATATTTAAAAAACAAATACGCTCACTCACTTTCTATATAGGAATCCTTCTAAGCTCTAATACCAGATGTGACAACCCGAATTTCGATAGACCGAACTTTTCTCAAAAATTTCAATCTATCGAAGCACGAGTTGGCTTGTCTACTATCTGGAAGAAAAGACAGAAGTAAACAAATATTTCAGAGCTCGATAAAACATCCCACGACGGAATGGATAAAATATAATAATCAAATATAGTCTTACCAAAATAATGACACTGCCTAACAAGTGTCCAAAGGCTACCTAATCTCTTCCATAAATATAACCTGCAAGTATGTTATGTGGAGGAGGTTAGAACACAAGCTCTAATGAGTGGACAAATTATACATTCTAAGATAACCCTACATATACCGTTAAGTTACATTTTCTTAGTTATTAGGTTATTTGGGCTAATAACACACTAGGCTCTGCACACACGTCGCACGCATCTACTCCCAAGTAGATTAAACCTAATATAATATATATGTAGCTATACCAACATCCCAAGGTACTCCTCATAATACCCTCCTCGTACGGTCTCCGCTATCACAAGTATGCCCAACCTCCATCTTAGGCCAAACCGCGTACAAAAATCTATATCGTTATGCCACATAATCGCACAAAATCACCATCGTTATGCCATGCAAGTATACAGATCCTCGTATCCGAACTCCTCGGTCGAATCACATCTCAATATGGAGTAATTCCCTAATGTCTACAATACACCACCCAGTGCGTGTATCTAGACCCTCACACAAATGTACTACCTACTATAATCTGAGTCCTGTAATAAGCTGCATCCAATACACGAAACTTGGTCAGGAGCTTCAATATCTATAAAGGACAACTTCATAAGGCATACAATACAGATATCCACATATGGCCCGTCTCTTTTCATGAAGACTATGTACCCACCCTGGCCCCTCCCTCAACTAACGAAAGACTACATCAAGAGTTGATGAAATACCCCTAACAACCAATCTAGCATCCAATTTGGTGTGTCCCTCAACCAACGTCTCGATAGTGAAAGATCGTTGGTCTGTTGGTTTAGCACTTAGTCTTTCTGCATCCCACTAACTATGAATGATAGGTATCCGACAGTTACTATCCTTAGTTTGGTCTTGACAACCTCTTCCAAGAGCAAAGAAAACTGCCGAATCACCCAACGCCATCTACCCTAGCCTTCTGACTGCCACACCATAGTTGTAGTCAAGGTATACTATAAATGGTGCAATAGACCTGCGTCTGAGCAACAGCTTCATCCGGTTATTCCTCAGAGGCCATCTCAGAGTACACTACCACGTCCTGCAGAAGCCCCATGCTTTCCTCCAATCCTGTAGAATAATCAATTGGATGAGCCCTCCTCGTGTCTCCAGACACAATGATGATCAACCTCGTTGGTTCTTCATCTCCATATGTACGGACTGGTCCAAACGCATCACACCATCACATTATTAGAACCTGTGTCTAAACTTTTAATCACGCGCTTGCTTTTACTTATCACATTGCCAATTAACTTAATTATTTACACATTCATTTTTTATTCAAGTTATTAGTTTATTAGCTTACATTTGGCTACTTATTTTCTCTAATCAACCCCACGCTGCCGAAACAGACCCGATCTATGAGCCACTTATTATTACAATCATTAAACCTAATATTTTCCTATTTATAAGTTTACTAATAATAAGCCTCTTCTTTATTTTAATTTTTGTGTTATTTATAACTTCATGTTATACCATTACCACGACCGTTGCTATGGGTTTACTTATTAACTTAGTTCCCCTAATTAAGGTTTGTTGATAAGTTCTCATCTTATCTCTTATTATAACCTATGTTATATCGTTACCACAACCATTGTTGTGGATTTACTTATTATTTTAGTTCCCTTAACTAAGTTTTATTAATAAGTTCTCGTTTGATCATTAATAATAACCTATGTTACAATTCCACTTGTCCCTAAGACAAGCCAACCTATTATATTTAATTCTCATTCACATAATTATAATAGGTTATATTCCCCGTCCATTGCATTTTCCCAAGGTTCCTTGTTATTTAAGCAAACCTTTACTATTGTAACCTTTTTTTGTTTACCGTCTTGTACATTTTTACTATTTACAGGAAATATTTCACACATATCACTAATTTAGTGTATAGAAATGTATAAAATAAATTTCCATAATATATATCAATTAAGATCTGTAGTTGCAAGCTATTTATTTGTATTACATCATGTATATAAATATATGATTAATGTGCAATACGGTAAAAACCCTTATTCACACTAATCCTTAATACATTGTTTTCTTTCAACATCGTCCTCTGTAATTTACTGTAATGGTAATTACGGAAATGTATCCCTTTTTTACCCTTAATTAACTTAGTTCACTACTAATTCATTTTTCGAGTTATATATTATTTCCCGTTTTTCATACAAAATTCCCAATTAGGGTAAATTTTTGTGCAAAATCTGGCATACCTCTTCTTTTTCGACCATTTCCACAATTTACTGTAATCTTTATCAACCCAATATTTTGATCATATTTTAACAATATCTTTTTAAAACATACACAATTTACTATTGAAATACTGTCATAAGAGTATACGCATAATCACTGTCAAATTCACAATTTTAATATTATAGTAATTCTCAAACCTAAATAGAAAGTTATGGGAATAGATTTATACAACAACAACATTTTTAGCGTATCTAGGGTATGAATTATATCACAATTACTACATTTTTTATTATTCATTACATTTAGAATTACAGGGAATTTAAACGATGAATGTACCATTACAAAAATGTATAATTTAAATCCACGCACCTGACTGCTTTCCAATTCTTGAATCTTATTTAGATTGTTACCCCGTGGTCTTCCTAATTTAATCTTATACTGAATAACCACTAATTTACAAATCTAACGCTAAAAGAGTGAAAGAAATCCTAATAATTTAGATTCACACAATTTACGTTATGTTGACGCGAAATATGAGCACCTATATTGTCGATCTATATTCTTTGTCTTCAAATCTCGAATCAGAATTCTTAAAACTAATATATTCCTATTTCCAAAGGATTTGGGGAAGAAAGAAAATGTCAGAGCCTTGGCGTCGTCTCAGAAAATGCGTTGGAGGCTAGGCTCTACTAGTTAATTTGTAGTTGCACAAAAGATTTTTGTTCGTCGAATTAAATATAATAAAATCTAAGCCATTCAATTCAAAAATTAACGTCATTTTACCTAGTGTTAGGTTGACGTGGACCCCGGCTGGATCCAGTACTAGGGTGTGCCGACCCCCGGGTTGACTTACATATAGTATGAGTCGACCCATTAGCTGGGCCATTTATATAGCTTTCACTATTTATAATTTTTTTCTTTAACGTTGGTTGTAACTTTTGTTTTCATACTAAATATTCTTTTGTAAATAAATTTCTTCCATTTATAAGGTATGTTCAATGTTTTAATTTCAAACATGTAGGCATACATTCGCATATAACTTTACAAACCTTTATTCGTTAATAGATGCTCAATAAATGTTTCTATTAACGTTATTCTCTTACTAGATTTCTTTATAATCTATTCAATTATTCCCAATCTTTTTAACATGCCCTCACATGCATAAATAGATGTGCACATTCATTCCATTTTATCTTCCGCCCTTAATTTACACTTTAATCTCAATTTTTGAATTTATACGTATATATTTATGCATAACTTAATTTCTTTTGAAAATCCAGACAGTGTTTTCCAACATTTATTTCTTACTAATTTTGATTGATTGCATGTTACTTTTTTCTTGAACTTCATATTCATATATATATTTACAAACACATACACATATATATACATATACACGTATACATTTTTTTTTGAAAATGGACATGTTTTTATTACAGGCTTTTCCAGCCCAAAAATGGTGATGCTACAAAACAGCAGCCCAATAATGTACAATTATAACTGATGTATACACAAACCCACTCACACATTCTCCCACGCAAATTGGACTCGTCGTCTTCTACAAACATAGAGAGTGGTGCCTTCTTCGATGCAGCGTTCATGGCAGCTGTAGGCTTTCAGCTCCTCGCCGTGATTCTGGCCAATCCTCTAGACCCCTTCCTACGGTACGAGACAGTGATGCTACCGCTGCTAATGTAAGCTTCCTTCCTCTTGTTAGCAAAACCAAATTGATTTCCACTTCAATAAGCTTGCTTAACTCTCTAACCGATCTCTTTTTGTTGTTAAATACTCAGCTATTTCTCTCCTTCCAAATCCTCCAATATGCAGTAGCTATGCAAATGCAGTATACTTCAATTTTAACATTTACATTCGACCAGTTCACAGCCAGGTAAGTAATTTCTTCTTGTAGATTGTCACTATGAGTACTTTACGTGTCAAAATTGAATCTTGTTCGAACATTAAAGAGAATTTTGTTAGAAATGTTGCATTGGAAAAATAGATGATGATGATTTTCTTCCTAAATTTCACACAAAGGGCATTGATTTGAGGGAATTATTCCCCAATTTTGCAGTCTATCCTTTGTTGGTAGCTGATTAAGCATCGCTTTGTACACTGTAATCGCTATTTTTGGGGGTAAAACTTTAAACCATACAACACAATGCCATGCAATTGTGTCTTCTTTAGTTCGACAGGCTTCCCACGCTTCTTTTAACTTGAATTCACTACTTGGTGTCCATATCCATATGTCATTTTCTCTGTCTATGTATAAAGGCATATATTGTATGTTTCTTTTCAGTTCATCCGAACAAGGCAATGTTTCACATCTCCAGTTGCCATTATACATAATATGACTTACAGTTTGATTGGGGCACCCAAAAGCAGAGTATGTGTCCCAACCCAGTGTGTCTATCATCGATTTTCCTTTAATCCATGGGTCTTTCCATAGATCAGTTTCCTTTCCACTTGCAAATTCACATTCACGGTTTGCTGCCAAAATACTTCTCATTTTAAGAGTTGCTTTCCAGATAGCAGATGCATTATTGTCCGTAGCCATCGTCCAGAAATTATCTTTAATGTATCTTCTGCTCATCCATTTAGCCCAAAGACCTTGAGCATTTATAATTTTCCAAGCCTGTTTTAAAGTAAAAGCCTCTTTCATACCTTTTAGCCTTCGCAATCCTACACCCCCTTCTTCTTTAGGTCTACACAGATCTGCATATTTGATTTTATGTAATCCTCCTTTCCAAATGAAATCTGCACAAACACTTTCAATTTTAGCAATAGAAGCTTCTGGGATCTGAAATGTTTGCAACCAAAAGTTGACTTTAGCTTGTATCACAGTATGAACTAATTCAATCCTCCCTACAAAAGATAATAATCTTGAATTCCAGCCTTGCAATTTTTCTCTTATTTTGGTGACAAGCTCCGCACATTCTCTGTCAGTAATTTTATTTGAGGATAAGGGGACACCAAGATACTTAACTGGTAGTTCACCTTTTTGCACCCCCAAAATATCTAGCACATTACTCTTATTCACACAAAATTTATTGAAGTAGCATTTAGATTTTTGCTCAATCATCTTAAGCCCAACATATTTCCCTAAGTAATCTAATAACTTAGTAAGCTGAATCGTAGCTTTAACATTTGATTTGACACAAATTATCAGGTCATCTACGTACAACAAGTGGCTAATGGACGGTTGGAAATTATGAATTGGCTGAATCATTTTTTCATACTCTGCTAATTCCATCTGAAGAGTAAAATACACCTTTGCTATTGCAAACAAGTAAGGGGAGAGAGGGTCCCCTTGTCTAATACCTCTGTTGCTGGTAATGAAACCTTTTGGCACACCATTAATCAAAATAGAAAAAGTAGGAGATTGAATACATTCAGAAATCAATCTAACAATCTTGTCAGGAAAATTCATCTCCTTTAACATGTGCACAATAAAATGCCTATTGATTTTGTCATATGCCTTCTACGGGTCCACTTTCAAACAAAATTTATCAGCATCTTTTTTGTTAAAATTTCTAACAAGTTCATATGCCGACAAGGAATTTTCAGAAATACTCCTTCCTTTAATAAACGCACTTTGGCACTCTGCTATTAGATCAGGGAAAACCAATTTTATACTATTACAAATGATTTTACTAAAGATTTTGTAAAGGACGTTACAACATGCGATAGGTCTATAATCAGCAATTTTGGTTGGTTTCTCATTCTTTGGAATCAAACAGAGAAAAGTGTGATTTATCTCTTTGATAATTTTACCTGACCTGAACGCTTCTTGCATTGTTGACAGCAAATTATATTTCAGGTCACACCAGTGGGTTTGGTAGAAACTGGACCCAAAACCATCGGGCCCAGGGGCGGAGTCAACGCTGATGGACCAGGCAGCTTCCTTCAACTCCTCGGAGGTTCGCCTAACATCATCCTTCTACCCCTAGCATTGACCAGCCTGTGAGGAGCAACAACGAGTAAGTCCAACACTTGTTCACCATTATAAAGATCAATGAAATATTGTATAGCTTCTTCTTCAAATTTTTGCAAGTTCAGTATTGAATTCCCATCCTGGTCAAGAAGTTGACAATTATAATTAGTATTACGTCTAATTGACATTTTAGCATAGAAAAATTTTGTGCACTCATCTCCATCAATGATCCACTTCTCCTTAGCTTTTTGTTTCAGTTCAGTGGCTTTAATTTTCAGTGCTTCCTTCAGTTCAGATTTGCATTGTTGATATTGCCTCCATACTTCATCACTTGCATCACCGTTATCGATTAGTTGCACAAGTTCATTGTTTCTTTTTTCAAGCTTTATGATGTTGTCATCTTCTTTGTCCCTTGTCCTGTTCCACTCCTTTATCCTTTGTTTAGTAGTCTTAGGAATTGAAGGAAGTTGTACATATGATCATAGGTGGTTGGTGCAAAATTTTGACTGCCTATCACTTCATTATAACCATTCAAAGATTTGCAGTGATTAGCATATCTAAATGGCTTGCCTTTAGCATTACTATCTCGCTCAACTAGTTTTATATAAATGGGACAATGATCACTCGTCGAAGGTGGTAAGACATTTACTTTTAGATCCGCAAATTTATTCAAACATTCAGAATTAATTAGGACCCTATCAAGTTTGCATGATATTTTCCTGCTCTCACCACTTCTCCATGTAAAATGCAGACCGCTGTGGACAGGTTCAACTAACCTAGATGCAACAATGCAGTTATTGAATTCTGATAGTTGGGACACCCTTACGGTAACGCCTCCCTGTTTTTCATTAGGTTTGAGAATGGCGTTAAAATCCCCCATTACAATCCATGATACATGAATACTTTGTGATAATAGTTTAATTTTGTCCCATAATTTTATTCTCTCTTCCATGTTGTTACTTGCATAAACTACAGTTACACAAAATCGCAATCCACCAGTATTATTAATAGTAACAGTTATTTTTTGTTTATCACTATCGACCAGTTCACATTTCCACACAGACTTGCACAATATGATAAGAATTCTACCATTATCTATGTGTTCATCATTATTCATTTGATCCCATTCATTGCCCATTTGATCACACAAGAACCTTAAATTATATACATGTATACATATACTCATATATATATATATTGCCTTATATTTACATTCACATATAATTTTCTCTTAGAAATGCATCCTTTTTAGTTGGCCTCTTAAAATTAAAAACGTTATGTTGGCGGGACTCAAACTCCTGACCTCCACCTTGGGAAGTGCATGCTTTACCAACTCACCTAACTTTGCTTTTATTTATAAGACTAAAAACATTGTTAGCTGTTGTTCTTATTTGTGTTTCTCTTATATATTCTTTTTTATGTTTGTTTTAAAACTTCATTTGAAGATATCATTTTCGTTTTAAATCTGTCTTCTGCAAACCATAGATTTAAATTGATCAAAAAATCGCCACAGATGCAATAGCCCTAGTTCTGTGACCGAATTCTGAAAATTATACAAAATTTATTTTGTTATTTAGTTTAAAATGTGGGGTGTTACACCCATTATCTTACAGTGTAGTTATCTTGGATCTCAAGCGACACTCGAAGCCGAAAGGAAATATCAAAGTCAAATCCACAAGAAAGGTATTCTTTTTTCTTCTTGTTGATTCTAATGATAGGCTCTATTTTGCATGTCGATCTAGTTATAAGTAAGAATAAGATATTTATGGTTAAACCGTGGGATGAGGGTATATGGAGTAACATTGTGAAAAGAGTCCCTGCGTGGATTAAGATGTCGAACCTACCTCTTTTTACATGTTCAAAGCTTGGGATCTGCTGATTGGCTTCTAAAGTAGGAAATTTTTTGTGTATGGACTTATCTACAGAGGAGATTGAAAGGTTAGAATACGCGATATGCATGGTTGAGGTCCCCCGTGGAAATCCTTTACATTTTGAGTTCCCTATGTTGCTGACAAATGGAACTGAGCAGAAAGTGTAGTTGAGTACATGTGGCAACCTGAGATTTGCTTTAAATGTAAGAATTTTGGTTATGTCAATGAGGTATGTTCTATGCCAGGTGACAGCTCGAATGTTGGTTCTTAGATCTGTCCTTATAAGGGTGTTAAAGTGGTTAACACTACAGCTGGTATTAAGTTCATTGATGTTGGAAATAATGTCAATAGACTTAGGGACGATCTCAACATCATGAGAAAAGAAACCTGAATGAAAGCCATAGAAAAAAAATGATATATGTGCTTCCCTTCAGCAACGACAAGATTAGAAAGCTCCATGCTCAACCTTCTGTTGAGGAAGTGAAACTCCTTGGTGGGAATAGTTTCAACTTGGAAGGTAGTAGATTCAGTGTCCTTTGTACCAAAGATATCAATCCTGTGTGTGTTTAACTTATATTTAGGGCAAGGATAATGTTAGTATTATAAGTAACAGGGTTAAACCTGTTGTTTTTACCTCTTGCCTAGGTATAGAAAATAATGGAAATAATACTGTTGATAGGAACCTTGTTAGTTCTATCCATGAAGAAGCAGAAACAGCCAGTATCAATGCCTTGCTAACCAAGGCTTTCTCAAGAGTCCCTCTTATTGCTGATCACTCAAGTGATAAAGGGAGACATCTCATAACAGATGGGTGTAGGAGTGAAAATGTAGGTGGTGAAACACAAACAATTGATAATGTACAAATGTTG
The DNA here is from genome assembly GCA_030737875.1 of Allium sativum. Classification (NCBI taxonomy): domain Eukaryota; kingdom Viridiplantae; phylum Streptophyta; class Magnoliopsida; order Asparagales; family Amaryllidaceae; genus Allium; species Allium sativum. Next base: position 369,787,112 of record CM060919.1, read on the forward strand.
AATGATGCTACTGCTAAGGCTCCTAGCAGCAACATTAAGAAATATAAAGATGCAGTTTGCTATGATACAATGAGCTTTTATGAACCCCTAAAAATCTTTCTCTAGCAAAACTTCAATCTAGATGACAACTTTAAGGGAGAAGGCGGGGAGCAGTTACCTGCAAATCTGAAAGCTAATATGGCATCTAAATGTGGAAACTTTTCTAAAATAAAAAAGATTATTGATCGCATTAATGCTGAGCTTGTGAGTGATAATATCACTGGATATGCAAACATTGACAGATGTAAAATACTGGAAAAAATGTTAAAATATTTCAACACCTTCTGGAACAATATGTCTTCAAATGAGAATAACAAGGGAAAACTTCTGGCTGTCTCTACTTCAATGCCATCTGTTTCGGCCTACCCAAAGCAATTTTCATTTATTCCTTTCAAGCCATGCTTTTTGAACTCTCAAAGCCTCCGAAAACTAAACTCGATGCTGCCCAATGCTTCTCCCAGCAGTGTCGATACTACCGTAACCAAGAACTAAGCCAACTTAGTCTACCCTTATGCTCAAATTGTACCACCTCTAGGGTACAAGGCCCCTCCAATGACCATTGTTTAAGCTAATCCTTCAGCTGCCTCTACTTCTGGTGGAAAGGCAGTTAAGACCCCTTTTATGCATAGTAGAATGAAAGAACTGTTGAGATTCCAACAAGATAAGGGCTAGCTACCTTGGAATTGTAAGGATTGCTTTGGTGTAGGCACTAGGTTATTTGGAATGTAATAAAAAATGTAATGTTTAACAAGTTACTTCTATGGTCCTGCAAGGTGTGCTTTGCCACCCACTGTGTTTCCCGTGCGTGGGAATTTTTAGTTGATATGTGCATTGTATATCACCTGCTTCTCATGTACTTATTATTATAATACAATAAAAGTGTTACAGATCACTATTAAAACGATTGACTTTTCCAAATACGTACATATATATATATATATATGTGTGTGTGTGTGTGTGTGTGTTCGCGCGCGTGTGTATGCGCACCCATACATATATACAAACATGCAAAATCAGAGTAAAACACATAAATCAGACTGGACAGTAATAATAATATATCCTTACAAATGCTGATACAAACAATACATAGGATAACGGAAATACATCATCAATCATCATAGCACAGCGGAAAAATAAATAATACAGGAAATACGAAAATACGTCTCGGCTCGAGCTCCTCTCCTGAGCTCCAAGCAACTCCAAAGCTAATCTGGAAAATATACTCGATCTGATCCAAGCGATAAGGGAAACAAAATGCTTGAATAAGTCTGGAATACAAGAATGAGGTAACTTACATTACAATCATCACAAATAACTTTCTTAATTTTAGGAAATATTTCAAAAGAATAAAACACTCATAAGACATTACCATACATAAACATGACATATGTTTTTACCTTACGCTAACCAAAACATTTATCTCAAATCAAGTGATATTATTGTAATGTCTATCTTGGGATAAAAATCAGTAAAGTAAATCAAATCAGAAGACAAAATTATCACCATTATTAAATTTAGCACCCATAATAGGGCTTTACAATGGAAACCAGTTGGTTCATATTGGGAATGGATTCCATACAATGGCAAGGTAAGGAAATACCTTCCCCACAGTACATCTCTAGATTTGATGTACAGATATCCACTCGTATCCATGTAATTGGCAAGGCTGGAACAGTTACAAAGACCTTTTCCCTAAGTAGTGCACTACTCGAATACGTCATCGCTCCTGTCATTATCGACCTGTCAACCATGGGTACCCGCATACTCCACTTTCTAGACATATAATAGGAAAATCTAGAAAGGCAATGAACGTCTCCTAATGGGCGCTCCCGCTTGACCTCAATGCATACCTTTTACTGCCGTCTTCAATTGATGAGGCTAAGAGGCTACGATTACCTTACATCTGACAATTCTTCACTTCACTTTGGATGCCACATTGCCATTCATCGATCACTAGTTGACTTCCACAAAAATATAACCTTCGAGCTCATACGTCTCAAAGAAGGGTGTTAAGCTAAGAGAAGTTGCCTTCTCCAATACCAATAGATGTACATTTGTAAAAAATCAACGTTCATGACCTAATAATGCAATGTCGACAGTAACATGATAAATCGAAGTAAATCTTTTACTACATCCAATCAGGTATCACCCCACGATTAGTAACAAGATATCGTCGTATCATATAAACCTCGAGAACGTCAAGACCACTACTACAAATATGTAATATAAACCCTAGGAGCTAACCATGGCATCAACAAGCAGTCCTTTCCACCTAAAGATCCATGTCTTTACTTCAAAGATATAAGCATATTTTTTAATTCACCTTCATACCAGTTCGAATGAAATGCCGGCTCAAGGTGGTTTCAGAACCATTCTGATCCTGGTTCTTCAAACCATCACGTTATAATTTAAAAAGGGAATTTAGGTGACAGTCGGTTATTTGACCATCAACCACAATCACACATTCAAGTATATTAGTAGCTTCAGCCCATTTAATCAAAATTTTCTTATAAAGTCATTTCATAGATTCTACATGTCAATTTCGTATACTTATTTCAATTAATAAGCATATTCACAACTCTCTTTATTTTCATATTTGGAAATCATGTTCATGCACTTATCTCAACAAAATAAGCATATTCACAAATTGTAACGTCCCGCATTTTTGTCGGTTCGTATCAGAACATTTAAATCATTTTAAATATTGAATTCGTAATATAAATGGATTTATATATTAATTAAAACGAAGGTGAACGTATAAAAATTTATATTAATTATAATCGAGCTCAGAACGACCCTGCAGTTCGTAATTTAACGTTCTGAACTTCAACTAAGTGTACCAGACTCGTTTTGAATCGGATTTCTTCGAAACGAGAAACGTTGGAATCTGTTGAACTGTATCTTTCTAATAGAAGTGAAGAACCAAGATTTCGTCGTATAGGTTACAAGATATGTCCAAATTAAATATTCGAAAAGTCGTTGTAGAATCGTATATCGACCGAAACGGTTATTTGAATATAACTTGATATCGTTTACAAATCGGGACAAGGTTCTTTTGAGGCGCAGCGATAATTTAATTTTTAGAATTTTACTGTAATTTTTAAATAATTAAATAGACAACTTTTTATTTGGAGTATTGTGCACCCTGTATCGGTATTTCGGGATTTCAAAATATGAATCAATCTACCGGTATTATTATATTTTTGGGATCGTGACTCATTGCTAGACACGAGCGAAATCTTATTTTTGTCCTTAGCAACCCTATTGAATTGTCATTCACGAACGTTGTCTCCGAGCTTTCCACTTAAACAAATAAATGGTTATCTTCCCATTTGAAATGCGGGTATGTTTTTATTTCCTTAGCAGAAAAGTAATGGTACAAGCCCTACTAACCTATGCTACACTTCAGACTTAACAAAATAAGAATATCTCCATTTCTTTTACATGAAGGATCGTACTCCCTAAATTCACATACACAGTAAATAAATAGAGCAGCCATACCCTATGAAATGAAATATCATGGCAGCCATAACCCACCGACAGTAATCCTATAGCTTAACAACGAAGCATGCTAGGGTCCAAAGCTAATTTAAGGGAACCCATCCCCTAACCTACCTGCTCTACAAACGGGCCATGCACCTATCCCTTAACCCCGAAGATTTCTACCCTTATAAATACACGCTATTTTACTTCCTCTCTTCATCCATTTTTTTCACAAACCAGAAAGCCACCGTCCAATTTCTAAAACAAAACCACATGCTTAAAAACTGAATAAAATAAAAGCAAGGGGGAGTTGCTGACCGAGCTGTGCGTGAATGATGTGGCGGAGGCAAAGAGTGAATATGGAAATATTGTTGAGAGTGCTGGAGCATATAGTCTGCGGTGAAATGGTGGCAGTGGCCATTCTTTGTGGCGTGAGTGTGTATATATTTTTGCATGGAGTTTTTCTTTCATGAAGAGCAGCTTACGTTCAAAAACTAGGATGGGTGGTATAGAGAAGAAGGGAACGCATAGGAGGGTTCCATGCAAATGCGTATGGTGTAAATGGGGGGATATATGCGGGTTTAAGTCTGAACGAACGTGGAAGCTATGCTTGTATTGTGGAGAAAGTGGTTGAGTTTGTAAGGGGGGGACGTGAGCAGGAGTGGACATGCGGATGGGGTATTCTGATATGAGGGAGAGTGTTTACATGTAAAGGATGAAAGGGAAGAACGTGAGGCGGTGCTGAGTTTCAAGTTTATGAAGTGTTGAACAGATCATGGTGGCGGTACCTGAAGTATGGTGAGGGCAAAGCTACACGTGGGGGGTTTCTTGCTGTGTGGATTCGAGGTTGAACCGGGGTATGAAGGGCAGTGTGAAAATTTGGCTCGGCCATGGTATTAGACATGAAGTTGCGGGTTTTAATTTTCTTAAGATGTGGAAGTGGGTGAACGATTCTAACATGGTTTAAAACGCATGGGGTTGTATTACTGACGTGGAAACCATGCATATTGGAGAAGTGAGGAGGGGCTACACGTTAAGTGGATGGAGTATAAATGGTGGTTGTATGGCATGCATTATTTTACTGAAGCATGGGGTGCGTTGCAAGTTCCATGGAAAACTGAGGTTGTTTACCGAGTTCGAATGTGTTGTTAAGCAAGAGGAGAGAGCAACGCGAGGAGGTATGGTTGAAGGAGGAAACTGTTGCAAACATAACGTGGTACACGAGCAGTAATGCTTCGAGATATGGTGAAGTATATGCCACTATACTGGAGTTGTGTCAGAAAGCTTGGAGGACGTGTTTAATAGAATGGATACTGGCATGTTTATTTATTCGGTTTAGTGAAGAAATGTGGTATAAGGAAGTGCAGTGAACGAGAAGTACAATGTTGGTTTTGTTGAAGTGTTAGATGATGGAGGAAAACACTGTTCAAATGGGGCGGGTGTAAGGATGATGGGCCAATACGAGAAATGATCCGATATGATCGTATTAACGTAGACGACGCGATGGAGCCAGCTTGGAACTGTTCGGAGCTCGGTTGGAATTATAGCAGAGTAAAACGTCTGATATAGTCAACTGACGCAAATCGTTATTAAACGGTTAACGCGCAAAGGTGAGTAAAATCACTAACTCTGATCTATTTTAAATTATTTTAATGTTGTTTTGTGATGGTCGATTAGGTAGATTACAATTAATTTGGTTGAATATCATATACCATTACATATGTACACACCATCGGTTGGACATTGATTTCATCAATTTGAATATCCCCGAGTATAGAGTTAGTGTAAATTGTGTTGACTGACATCTGTGGATGCGGAAACCGGTTGGAGGAATCCGACCGGATTCCTCGATACTTATATGTACTGTTCGTTTTACACTGTTTGAACCCGAATTTATATTTAAAACCCCGTGTGAGTATTGGTGTTGAACGAAAATTCAACATCTGTTTTCAATAAATCAATAAACGATATTGATTAAGAAGGTGGTAACAGTCGACAGTAAACCCATCGTTTGTTATGGATTTGATTGGACGTCAGGCAAATCAACGAAGTTAATTATAAAAATTATATTTTTACAATCAAAGCAGAGTTTTAAATTATAATAGAAGTTCTATTATACACCTGTATTTTAGAGTTCGTTTTTATAAAATAAATAAAAACGATTGTTGACATTTAAATAAGTTTATAAAGCAGAAATTATCCGACGATTAAATATTTGGATAATTAGATTTAAGATAAACAATTTAGAAATATTATTAGATTAATTATATTAATCTAATGTTGAGAAGTAATTAAAATCAGTTAACGAATTTACTGATGGAATGGAGTTGATTTAATCAACTGTTATTTGGGAAAATGGTTATTAGATTAATTGGTCTTTAATTAATCTAATGAAACAGTTTAGAAATAAATTAATCCAAAGTAGTGAGATTTAATTACCTTTTGGTTAAGAAGTTATAAATAGAACTGTGGGATAGAGAAATCGAAGAGCTTATGTTTAATATAAATAATCATAAACAATAGAGATTTCAAAGTAAGAATATGATGTTATAAAACCATAGTTAAAATTAAACAAGAAAATACGATTTGTGGTATAAGGGATTAGAATACAGACTTATATTTGTTCTAAGGTAAGAACGTTGTCGATCAAGGTTTGAGAGGTAAATAGAATACCCTAACTTGAACGACTTCACTATTATCGAGGAACGATATCAGTTTGTGATGGAGATAGATGTTAAGATTAGTAGAAAAGGAATATGGCAGCATATGCAAGTTTAGAACTATAGCGATAAAATAAACGCTGTTGATTGGGCTTAAGCGTAACTGTTATGTCGAGACTAGTTATAACATAGAATATTACAGCGTATGACAAGTTTGAACTATAGCGATAAAATAACGTTGTTGATAAGGTAAGGGTGACTGTAATGTTGAGATTAGTTATAAAGGGAATATTACAGCGTATGACAAGTTTAGAACTATAGCAACAAATTAACTGCTGTTGATTAGACTTAAGCGTGATTTTTATATATAGCAGCACTTCCTAGGAAATGAAACAGTTTAGTTGAAATCCACTTATTCTAGAGTAATAAGTAACGACGTTTGTTCAAAGAAATATAAGAAAGAGTTTAGAAAAAGAATTGGGGAATCGTATTAGAAACTGATGACAGCATTTCGATGTTCGAAATGTGATCAGAATTAAATCGTTAGGATTTGTAACTAGAGTTCGACGATGTCGAATGTAATAAAAGTAAACTATTTTTAGGGATTATAATCTGATAGAATAATTAACATTTAGTTTTAAACAAATAAATGTTAATAGGATAGGAGTCAGTATTTAGTTATAAACTTGATATCGATTAGATAAGAAGTTGACTTAGAGACAGAGTTTATAAAGTGGAATAGGAGTGAAAAAGTATGAAAGAGATTTCGGTAAACAAGATAAGGGAGATTATTATGTGAATAAAGAGTTATATGATCAAGGTGTTCAGATTTCTATAATAAGGGATGGTGTTCACATTTCAAAATGAATAATGTTTTAAAAGTAAACGCGGGACCGATTAAAAGGTTAAAATGAAATTGGAAATATTTTCCAATATAATTAGGGTAGTTTATCCAAGTATAGACATAAAGATTGTGAAAAATGGATCGAACGTTGATAACGTATATTTTCTGGAACATGAGAAAATAAGAACTGGAAATGTTTTCCAAGAAGTGTAAAAATGCTAAAATGGGATTTGAGGAATATCTGGTAAGGTATGGGAACTCGAATAATAAAACGAATGTTAAATAAAAGTGTCTGTGGTTGTGTGATGTTAGTTATACATTATAATGGATGTTGTTTCAACTCCGATAGTTAAATAACCGACTATCTAAGTGTTTTGACCATCGTTGTCAATACAGAGAGACCGGTTGGGTTATTACCCGGAAACCACTCCGTATAGGCATAATCGTTGCGAATTAGATATGCTGAAGATAATTGAAGACGGAGTTAAATGCAAGGATCGTCCAGTTATAGAATGGTGTGTTTTTGTTTGTCCAGTCTCAGGACAACTTGTATGGACGAGTGTCTGACAGAGTATTTCCAACGGTCATGCCGTTGATTTTACGAATATACCAAGTTGGTGGGGAGAAGGTAACTTCTCTTTGTTCTACACCCAGTGTGCATTTGTGTAATCAATATGTGATTACGGATCTGACGATGTGGCATTCAAAGTAAATGGTGATCAGATGTTCTGAAGATAGACGTAGCCTCTAGCCTCACAACCAGAAAGTAACAAAAGTTGGGCTAGGCAGCATGGCTAGTTGGGTCATCCCCAAGCAGGGTGTATTGTCACCGATCTAGAGAAAAATCATATTTATACTTCTTTTCGATTCTGTATCTTCGGATGACGGTTGGATGGCCTACAACCGTGGTGGCAATATATTCGCGACACTCAAGCTAAATGAGTGAGCGGTCATGTGTGGCCGGGTTGCAAGACATTCTTATTGAACCCCGAGTGTATCCCCTCTAGAGTACACTAATCAAAAGGTACTCCTATACCTTGTCTGTTGAAATCCATTCTCAAATAAGCGCCCTGCGGTTTATGATTTTATACTTTATATATGTGGAGCGTGAGATGCAAGCATTCTGCTACTTGTATAATTATTTGTTTAGACATTATCATAATATCACTGGTTTTTGATATCAAGAATACTTTGGGTTATAGTAAGGTAAAGGCCGTCCATGTTTATGTGTGGGCCGGTCATACTATTATCTTCTTATTTGAAAAGGATTTTCAAAGTAAACAGTATGGTTGGAATTTACTCACACCAGTCCCATGACTGACCCAAAGTTTATTTTGTTGTTTTCCCTAAACTCTTGGGTGTCCAAATTTGTACGGGCAGTCAAGTGTTTTAGGCTTTGCAGATTCACTTGGGGGAGCTAAAGGCAGGAGGCTCCACTATTAGTTATCAGAGATTATTTCCGCTGTGATGTATACCATGTATTATACTCTGATATGGTATGTATATATACAAACTCTGATTTGTATTTCAAACTTGTTATATAATAAAGATTATCATTCCGCTGTGAGATTCGTGTTTACTCTGATTCTGATGTTCAGTGAGTTCTTCTTCTTCTTCTATTCTATTAGTTCTATCTTATCTTTCTCACCCTCTTAATTCTTCTATTAATGTCCCGGTATTTTCGATGCTCGAGAAATTGACAGTGTATTTATGTTGATTTTCTGGGTCGAAAATCCCGCTCCATTACACAAATCATAAATTTCATACTTTGAATATATGTCAATACTTAACTCAAAGATATAAGTAGTCATAAATCATATGTGGGTTAGAAACATGTCATGAAATACATCGTTTCCTATAGAAACCCAAAACAATGGTGTTGAGTACAAACATGAAATATAATGATGAAAATGATCATACTCAATGCCAATCTCCAAATTCCACCTATATTATTCGTCGAATAGCGGTGATAATACCTTCCAAATTCATATGAATAGTACAAGCTTCGAATTTGGAATTCAATTCAAGTTAAATTAGAGTATTGTAGATATTCCATTTGAAAACATGTTAAGTTCTTGAAATTTCAAATCATCATTTATATCTTGTAAAATCTTCTTTGATTATAAATCAAATCATTTAGATCTTAGCTTAAAAGTCAAATTCACATCATTTATATGTTATCATTTAGATTACCAAACTACTCAAATCTTCATTTCTACATTCTAACATTATTTATAGGTTTCTTACAGGTTCTTACGTTGTTTTATAAAACTTAGTTCAAACACTAATAAATCAATTATAAAACCCATTCATTTACAAACCTTGATTTTATTACTTTAGAATTTTCTTTTATAAAACTTACTTAAGTTTAAACACTTAGAAATCAATCTTCAAGTATAACTTCGCAAAACTCAATCTTAAGATTTAATTACGTTTCGACACTTGAAAAAGTTATTTACAGAACTTGATTATAAATAGATTCGTTCTAAAATCGTTAATAAAACCCGATTACAAAATCTTCGTTTATTTATAAGACTTTATTTTATATAATTTAATATAAAATCAATTCAAAAGTATTGTTTTTGTTATAAAATATTTTATAACTTCAAAAGTTCTTCTATTTTGGTTTGTGCCAAGTCTTCACACTCAAAATGCAAAATTTAGGTCGTTTGCCACCAATCACTTAACAATATTATTGAATGATTAATAACATATCATTGTTGAATTTATTTCAACAAACATCATCCAAATTAGGATTTAGTGATACTTAGGTTAGAAAATTCATACATGTGTAAAATAAAAGCTAAAAACATCCAGAACATTAAGGAATCCAGTTGGATCTCTTCAACCTTTCTCCCTTCATCACATCTCATATATTAGCATATATATGTATAATAATTAGATAATAATATCTAATTCATATAAGATGAATCTTCCACTTACAAACATGTAGTGTAATAACCTGAAATTTTAACAATAGGAATTAATTATTAGAATCCCAAAAATAGTAATTTATGCAAACGATGGAATTTGACCACGAAACTATAATCGATGCATTTGTCTTGGAACTCTGATCAACTTTCATGTTTAGAGTTTCGCAAACGGAGTCCGTACGAAAAAGTAACGGACAAAATATGATAATGGATGGAAAATATATAAGCCAGAATATTGTATATGTTATACCACATTTAACCACCCTCACTAGGTAGTTGGCGACCCAGGCGGTCGACCCTAGCGATCGACCTACTGGGCGTCAGAATGCCCAGTGACGGCTAGGGTTAAAGGGTTAAGTTTATATTATATTATCAAATGGATGGACGGATATAAATCAAATAAATCTAACGGTTCATGGCCAAATCCACTCCCATAAATAAAGGGGTAAGGCCTCATTCTTTTCCACACAAATCTGTAGGTAGCAGCAAAGCTCTGCCATTTCCCTTTCTCTTCAAATCAATTTCTTAATCAAAATTATATTCACATATAATCATTCAAATATAAATCATACAGATTTGAAAGTGATTATCAGATTCAAATGGAAAAGGGTATGAACTGACGGCTAAGCTATTCTTCATCAGATTCTCCCCTCTCTTCCTATTTTCTTGCAAATCTACAGATCTGAAAGTGTCCCCTTTTCAAAATAATTGTAGATCTATAAGAATTTGGGAATTGTAGGCCTAAAAGATTATTCAGATTTGGATGCTTTCAGGTGATTGGGAAATTTACATACAAAGTTATAATAGATATTTATCTTGTTTGAATTAGATCACAAAATATGTGTCTATTGTCATCATATTTGTTGATAATATTATTGAATTTGAATTGGAAAAACTTAGAAATTAGGAATTATGGTTAGGAATAATATTAATTGTAGGTTTATTTAAATTGTTTATATACATTACCTACAATTTTGTTGGAGAATATATTGTAGTTTGTTGTAAAACACTGAAGATTTGGAGATCAGTTGCAATAACACTGTATAGATGTAGTTTTCTTCCAAATCTCTAGTTCCATTGTAAATTGATGAATTATTTGATTTTAATTTAAAAGACACATGCCTATTTGTTTTCAATTTTGTTGAGGTTTTGGTTTAGTTGTTGTAAATATGTCGTTTTCCTCTTTTTTAACAAAAAGACATTATTTTGAATTCACAAGAGATACGACAAAAACATTGAAAAAGGGAAAAGTTTTGCAAATGTACGTATAAATAACATATTTGTGCATAGTTTGTATTAACAATTCCGAAATATACGTAAACATTTTTTTGTGGTTTTGAAATAAGTCTATTCCATTAATCAGGCATAATTTACAATAATTATAGATAACGGTCTATTTATAAGATTTGGAACCTTTTGGCAAGATTGAATGCAAAAAGGAATGTTTAGTTATTAATTAAATCAAGTCATTAAATTTAACAATATATACTAGTAAAGAAAGATAACTACGTTGACCGAGCAAACATATATATATACACACACACACACACACACACACACACACACATCATCCGTCTGAGTTTACGTAAATGACGAAATATACATTATATTGAATGTTTGAACGATATGCAATTATGGAATTATATATGTAAATGGGACCACAAATAAATAAATAACAATTGTAACCGATGTTGATTAGGGAAAGGTGAATCTGATAAGGTAATGGTTACAATTCCTATATTGACTAGGATTAATGTTATGACCTCAGTTAGGAAATTCGAATTATAATAGCATTAAGACACGAGGTTAAGCTCAACTTATGGTAGAAGTTTTCTCGTAAACACTCAGCGAATCCAGCATCCACAGGTGGTCAGCTTAATGTGAGGGGTCTAGTGCGTGAATTTAACTGTACTAAGACGTGAGGTTAAGTTCAACTTGTGGTAGAAGTCTGCCCGGAACCAACCGACAAATCCAGCATCCACAAGTGGTCAACTTAATGTAAGAGGTCTGGTACACAAATATATGTATATATAATAAGCAATAAATAAATAAATAAGAATAGTAATGTCTGTTGGGGTACAACAAATAGATACTTCGGGACTGATAAGATAAGGATATTTATTGTTAATCAATGTCTTAGGAAAATTATAGCCATTAGGCTTATAAATGGCATTAATCGAATTAATGGTAATAAAAGGATATTAAAGATTAATTGTTGCCTTAGAAAAATATGACTGTTATAAAGGGAAATAAACATATAAACAAAAATGGATGAAATAAAAAGGGGATAAATGGGTATTGATTATTGTTTAAATACTAAGCCAGTTAGGGAAATAACCAAATAAATAACCTAGTATAAGGAGGATATAACTTTCCTTATTTATACAAGTTAACATAGAACTTATAATTAAAAGTTAGAATTGGGCTTAGTAGGTTAATGATGTGAAACATTATTAACCATAGGAACCCCTGACGATAACTAATCGTGTATGTACAGTATTTTCATGAAGTGAAACTAAACGGGAATGACTCAATTACGCAGCCCACTTCATTCTCATAAGAAGAGGTATTAAAGGCTAATTGGGTACGAACTTAATAATCTTCACGTATAGTCTGCTTCCTTGGGTCTTAAGTGGCCTGGGTATAGGAGTCCCCCTAGGAGTATGTCTTTAGGTTTAGAGGTCTTAAATGGCGTGTGTGGGGGGTCTACCCAAACGTAGAAACTTAAAAATGTTAGATATGGCTACATATCCTATGGGAAGTAGTAAGCGACTAAGGAGATTATCCAATAAGGTCAGCTAGGTGGTATAGAAAGCGATAAGATACCATCTTTCATCTTACGCGGGGAAAGGGTATATGCGTGAATGATGGAAGCCTTAACTAGTAGGGACCATAGCTAGTGCCCTCTACTTTATGTTATTGTTAAATAAATCATCGAGGAACATTAAGAGGTCTGCCTAGAGACTAAAATGATCAGGGAGAATCCAACCTATCTATCATTAATAATGATGCATTAAATAATAAAGGATGAGCGAATGAATATATATATATATATATGTATATACATACATATATGTATGTATGTATGTATGGAAACTCCGTTATTAGGGGTCAACCCTTGAGTAAATAACTAGCCATGTTCTGGTATAAAGGCTCCACAAATATATGAGTAAATATTCTATCTCGGTATTATTCTTTCGGAATACTAATTTGGGAAGAGTAGTAGTGTCGTGCGTAAACATTTACAAGGTTAGGCCGGAATCACCAACCTTGGTAGGCATACATCATGGGTTGAACCAAATGGGATACATCTATGTATTATAATCTATGTTGTGCATTTCCCATTCAGCAGAATCTTGTTGTAATGACCCGCATTGGCAGAGGTATTATAATTAATTTATTTAATTATTGAAATGGTGGTTTAGAGAATTTAATGGTCGTGGAATTAAATAATGGTGAATATTTAATTAAAATAATAAATTAAATAATATATTTAATTCTGAAATAATCAGAATTGGCTGAAATGGCGATATGGTGTGAACTGGATCATCTGTGATGTTTAATTCAGCTTGGAATTGAATTTGAATAACGAATATATTATTTGAACGACTGTTTGAACGTATAATTATATTATAATTAAAATCGAGCTCGAAATGGCGTTGTAGTTCGTAAATTGGGGATTTGAACTTCAACTGAATGTACAGGATTCGTTTTAGGCCGGATTTCTGTGAAACAAGAAACTGTGGAGCGGGTGGAGTATATCTTCTAGTGGAAGAGGAAAATCGGGATTTCGTCGTGTAGATTTTGATTTATGTCCAAATCAAATATTCAGAAAAAACAGCGGTATATTCGTTCGTGGCCATAACAGTTATTTAAAAATATTTAAATACCGGGTTTGAATTTAGACAAGGTTCTTTTGGGACATAACGATAATTTAATTTTTAGAATTTTACTGTAATTTTTAATTAATTAAATAAGCAACTTTTTATTTGGGGGTATTTTGCACCCTGAAATCAACATTTTGAGGTTTCAAAATATGAGCTAATCTACCGGTATTATCATATTTCTGGGATCGTGGCACCGATCTCGACCCAACAGTATTTTTACTTCAGTCCGTACGTAAATGGAATTTTTGCTAGCAGGATACGCTATACTTTGTAATTTAAAGTAAACTATTTGTATGTAACAAAAATCGGAGTAAATTCTATGCTTGTCCATTTCATGGTTTAATGTTGTGATGTGTACTTTGTTTTTACCGAAGCTAAATGGCAGTAAGGCACCTTCACCATGTCAACGTACCAAGCAATTACCATACTGCGAACATGTTGGGTTTCTCACCAAGACACGTATGTCCTGTCCTCTCGCCATTCTCTCATGGTCGAAACAAGAGCACGTTTTGCAAACCTGAAGACAAAACGTGGCCTAACCGTGTACGCTTAATAACACCTACCCTATTACATAAGAACCAAGTATTCCCTCTATATAAATACACTATAGTTGAACGCCAGTTTTTTTCCATTCTAAAAAACAAATCGTTATTGTAAAATTAAAAAAAATCTGAACAATGCAAAGAAAAATCTAAAAAAAATCCCCAAACAAATTCCTGTGAACTCGCATCCTGTTTCTCTTCACAGAGATATACTTTTCGTTGGGTTCAAACACCCCATTCGTTCGCTGGTTGGTGAACAGAAGACTAGGGTTAGGCACTTCGGGTTATATGTGAATTCGAGTGAGCTGTTGGGTTTATATTTGGGTTGAGGTGGCCGAGGTGTGATTGTTGGCAAACAATTGGGGTTTTCGGTGAATGTAAGTGTCGTGAGTTCCTGTAGATGCTGCGAGGGGTTCCGGAAGGTCAGCATCGAGTTCAACTTTATTGGTGTGGAGGCGAAGAGTTTTAGATGGGGATTGAAATGGTGTAATTAGTTCATGATTCGGTGAAGAGGAGGAGGGGTACGAAGGGGACGAAGTTGGTTAATGGCGTTGTGATTAAGGAGCAGTCGGATGCGAGATTTAATGGAGAAGGTGAAGTACTGTTCACTTGAGTATGCGTTGGGCCAAGGAAGGAAGGTGAGGCCCAATTGTTTTTGAATTAAAATTTAAGTTTAGTTTTTAATTTAAAACAATATATTGAACTTGTAAAAATCATATCTCCTACATATGATATCAGATTGACGAACCGCAAGTTGCGTTGGGATCGTATGGACGGGAGCAACACAATGAGACTGACCGGGAGTGAATCGACACCCGTTACAATTTATAGCAAAATAAATTGTCCGTCTGAATCAAGCGACAATTATCGTTATTTAACGATGATAGTCCAATGTGAGTAAAATCTCACTAACTCTGAATAGTTTATAATTTCATGTTGTATTGTTAGAACTGTTAAATATTGGCTAATTGACTGTGTGTTGATTGTTTGATTGTACTGCTAGTCAGTTAGTTGAATTTCTATATTAATTCTGTTTAACAGAATATATCATATGGAATTGAAATTGATGTTATCTATATTGTTTAACATCTGTGATGTAGGGAAACAGGTTGGAGGAATCCAACTGGATTCCTCAACATTTATTTTATTGTTTTTCATATATTTTGATATATGATGTGATATATAATCTGTTGTCGATTATATGTGTTTGGACGATACTGAACATCGTGATTTGATATGTTGAATACCATAACATACCGAAATGTTGATAAGGGAATATTTTCAAAATGATATTTGAAAATAAAATATTTATAAATGGAATATTGATAAATAAGAAATATTTATAAATTGGAATATTTATAAATAGGAGATATTTAGAAAAAGGGAAAACGTTATAAAAAGGAAACTGTTATAAGAAGGAAATCATTTTAAAGTGGAGAACCGTTACTAAAAGTAAATCTTTAAAATGAATAAATGTTGTTAAAAAGGAAATCTTTATAAATGAATAGTTTATTCGAAAAGGAGTTAATCGAATTAGTTATTCGAATAGAACAAAGGAAGTTATCGAATAAAGTTAAAAAGAGGTATTCAAATATAGTTTAGCCAAAAGGAGTTATTCGATCAGAATTCATCGAATAGAATTAATTGATTAGAGTTAATCAACCAGAGTTAATCAGTTAGGGTTAACCAGTTAGAGTTAATTTGTTAGATTAAATCAGTTAGGTTAAAGCGTAGAGTTAAACCAGTTAGAGTTTATCAGTTAGAGTTAAACCAAAAAGGAGTAAATCGATGTTAGTTTAATCGATTAGAGTTAAAGCAAATGAGTAAATCGAATATAGTTTATTCGAATAGAATAAAGGAGTTAATCGAATATATAGTTTATTCAAATAGAATTAAAAGAGTTATCGAATATAGTTTATTCGATAGGAGTTAAGTGAATAGAGTTAGAGTTAAATCAAAAGAGTTAAGTGAACAGAGTTATCGAATATACCTTATCGAAGGAAAGAATTATCGAATAGAAAAGATTTGAAAGAGAGTTACGTAAGGAAGTTTGTTAAAGAATTAAAAGGGTGAACTTTGTCTATTTCAAGGTTTGAAACGTTGTTCAGTTAAGGTCTGAGAGGTAGTATTACCCCAACTTAATTGACTTCATTTCTAACTAAGGAATGGTTAAGGTTCGATAGTAAAGGATGGTTAAGTGAATTTAGTAATTAAAGGAAATGGTTTGAGTTGGCATCGCGATGGTTTGTTTAAACATCTGTCTAAGTCCAACGAAGAAGCTTTGGAAATGTTTTCCAAATAAGAAACCAGAAATGTTTTCTAATAAAGAAAACAAGAAATGGAAATGTTTTCCATTGTTAATAACGTATATTTTCCCAAATTTAGAAAATAAGAAATATTGAATATAGGGTAACAGGAGATAAGTAAATTAATGAAATAAATGTTGAATGATGTTTGATCGATATAAATTTCCATTTGGAAATAATATCGTTGTTTGCACACCTGTTTTTCTTCGATAGTTAAATCACAGACTATCGAAGTTTTGACCATTTTAACGTTGTTAATATGGAGAGACCAGTTGGATTATTATCCAAAGAACCACTCTGTATTGCATAAGCGTTGCGAATCATATATGCCAAAGGAAATTGAAGACGGGGTTATGCAAGGGCTATCCTGTTTACAGAATAGTGCCTTCGGTTCATCCTGTTCCTGGATGACATGAATGGACGGATGTCTGACAGAGTATTTCCAGACGATCACGTATATTGATTTCTCCAACCGTACCAAGAGTGGAAGCGGAGAAGGAAACTTCTTTTAGCTAACACATAATGTATGGTTGAGGACGTCAATCGGTGATTTGATGGATTTGACGATATGGCATTAAAAGTGAATCTGGTGTGATGATAAAGCATAGCTTCTAGCCTCACATCCGGTAAATGACAGAAATCGGGCAGGCAGCATGGCTAAGTCGGTCGCACCGAAGTAGGGTGTATAATCACCTGATCTAGAGTTTCATTTACTTCTAAAAATCTATTGTTGATGCTGTCCCATTCGGGAAACGGTTGTTGATCCCAACCGTTGGTCATATACATTCGATACACTCAAGCAAAATGAGTGGTCAGTCATGTGTGGCCGGGTTGGCAAGATGTTCTTGTTGAACCCAGTGTATTCCTCTCTAGAGGTACACAAGCGGAAGGTGGTCCCATACCTTGTCATAGTTGAAAACCCATTACCCAATACGTGCTTGCGGTTTTGATTGTATACTATATATGTAGAACGTGAGATGAAAGCGTTTCTGCTAGATGATTATTATATTGTGTTGATAGACATTATTATAATATCAAAAGGTTTTTGATATAAAGATAATTTGGATTCTCATAAGGGAAAAACCCGTTCCGTTATACGCCGTGGTCTTATGAGATATCGATTACCTGCTTGAACTGTTTTCAACTGTTTTACTCACACCAGTCCCATGACTGACCCAGAGTTTATTTTGTTGTTTTCCCTAAACTCTTGGGTGCCTAAATTTGTACGGGCAGTCAAGTATTCGGGATTTACAGATATACTGGAAGAGCTTGGAGCAGGAGGCTTCAGGATCATATAGCTATAGTTATTTCCGCTGTGTTGTAAGTGCTGTACTTTGATAATGATATGTATATTCAAGTACAGATTTGTATTTCAAAGTTATGTTATGAAATATATTTATTCGTTCTGCTGTGAGATTCGTGTTACTCTGATATTGTGTTCTTCTTCTTCTTCTTCTATTCTAAATTTCTATCTTATCTTTCCTCACCCTCTGTTTTTCTTTCATTAATGACCGGTATTTTTCGATGTTTGGTTAGTCATCATCGTGTTTATGTCGATAACCAAAGTCATCAAAATCCCGGGTCATTACACTTGTTGTCCTGACCCCCCATCTTCATTAGAACCACCCAGGTTTTCTAGAGAAGTTCAGGTTCTCATAGATGTTTAAGTTTGGCTTTCGGTTCTCGTTTTCTCTCATGCTCGGTATTGGCAAAGTGACTTACTTTAAATAAGGTAGTTACTTGAGTTAATACTAGTTTATTCTATTTTTATTTCCGATGTGAGTTATCTTATTGTACTTTGATTATGCTCATGCTCATTTATTTGCCGGTACCAGATTTACACACTCTTTGCTTGGATGTGATTTTTGTCGAAATTTGGGCACAAAAAAATGTGTGGTGTTACGTTTGGTATTAGAGCATAAGTTAGACGATCAGAGGAATAAGTTAAATTAGGACTCGTGAGAGAACGTAATTCAATTTTCTTTTCTTTTCTTCTTCGTCTTTCTAACTCGGCTATAATTTATTTTGACGATGAATTACCGTGGGCCTAATATTAAAAATGGGCTTTAAGCGATTAAGAGTTGAAACATGCTGAGTTCGAATTTCTAATCAATTCCGTCTTACCCCATGATACGTTGGTGATCTTGTCTTAAAGAGAATGAGGATGACATATGGTGGATTCCGTGATTCGGGTATGGAGATTGGACAAAAATCTAGCTACAACCAAGATATTCGCGATTTCTGGTTTTTGGTTTCGTGTGGTAGTTCCGGTTAGAGACCTTTGCTCGATCCAAAAGGAAAAAGTTCACGTTAATATGTCGTATCCATTTTAGAAATATAATTATGAGGTATATCCATTTGTTACTTTGTTGGATTTTCGAATCTATCTTATTGAACTATTCATTTGCATTCTTGGCCTTGTATTCGAAGAAATTATTTGGAAAATAATGATAATGATAAAAATGGGTTTTGTTAGTTTTGAAATATGGTTTCGTAAAAATGGTTTTATAAAGATATGATTTTTAAATTTCAAACCATTCATGTTTCAAAAAATTTAAGAGCTTTGTGTAAGTTTAATTATTATCTATTTCTTGTGATTTTTAGTATCCCTCTCTCTATATATATTGGACAATTTATTTAAAATTATCACAATTAATCCTCAAAGATTTTAAAAGCTCCAACATTTTTTTGGAACACGAAAAGGTTTTCCAGTTTATAATACGAACTAGAATAATAATAATAATAATTAATTTGATTTATAAACCATTAGTTTACAATAGATTCCAATTTTGGAAAAGTTTTAAATTTTCCTTCGAAAAGCCTAAGAAAAATTCTTTGTTCGGATTTTTGCTGTATTTTGATTTCGGATCGTTTAGTTTTATGTCAGCAATTTAAGGGGAAAATCTATTTTAATTTTATCTTGGATTTCTAGCTGATTTCCTATTTTAAGTTCATTTGTTTGGTGGTCACAACTGTTTTGAGCAGGGAAAAGATGTTGAAAATTTAAATTTCTCAACTCGACGAGTGGTGGAAGTCGATATGAGAATTCGGTTGGGGTTGGAAGTTGTTACGATGTAATAGGAATTTTATTTTAATTTTTATATAATTAATTCAGGCCATTGGGCTGAGCTTCGTACTGCCCACTTTAAGTGGCTAGCAGTCGACCACTCCCCATAAGGGGGCGTGGTCTGGACCCGACCCCACCTGATTCGGCTGAAATGATATATATATATATTGTTCAAGCCGACTTCTCCTTCCTCAAACCCAAACCCTCCTCCATTCCCATGCTCCAATCCGAGTAACCTCCACTCTGTTTCATCCCTAATTACCACCAAAATCCTTCATGTTCAGGTTTCTACCGAATTAAACTCCGGATTTGCAATTTCTTTCGCCCGATTAGCCGATTCCTTCATGGCACCTCCTCGTAATGTCACCACTCGACACCCGGCCTCACACCTCAGGAAGCAGCATGGTTAGACGCGATGAGGAGAAGATAAAGAGCTACTTGGCCACGACAAATTATGATTGTTGAAACACCCCACCTCCGTTAGGGTCACTCTCAAAGGGAATGCCCTAATTTTGGTGGAGGTTTATAAGTATAAGTCACAGATATACAAGACAGATATAAGAACACATATTTTGTAAGCAGCAGAAAAACAGCAACTTTTATTTCATAAAAGCAAATACGTGTTACAACAACATCACCATGATTGTCTTACATCCTTTCCAAAAACATAACATAACACTTTCATAATCTGTCTTGATTACATATTTTAAAGAAGCATAAAGAAAACATAAATAAACTGCAAAAGCCCCATAGTTGTTGTCCAAAGCCATAGTTCAAAACGAAAAAGTCCAAGCAATACATTTTTCCTCTTCAAGCTGGATATGAAGGCTGGTCAAGCTGCAGTGTTCCCTCCCTGTGGACCTGGGGGGGGGGGGGGAAACGGAAGAAAAGAAGACGAAAGAAAAGTAGAGTCAGACATAAAGCCTGAGTAAGTCTAGGACTATTCTGTCTATGAATAAAGAACTGGGTATGATAAGTATAAACAAGAAGTGGGAAAGCACTATAAACTTAGTTAAGTTGTCTAGGGTCGAATATACTGTCGTACCCCATGTTAATCTCTGAACCCATATAAACTAGTTCCCAACTGGCACCCCATACTCAGGGTGAAGTGATCCATTCTATGATGATCGGCTCCTACTCGCATAGTTACATGTGTCTTACGGCCCCCGATGTTGTAGTTACCTCTGCTGGTCCCACCATGGGGTGTATCAAGTCCCATGGCAGCGGCCCGACACAACCCTAGAATGCACAGGTATACTACTGGTGCCCAGTGCCTTATTTTTCTGCGCCGGAGTGTGTGCACGCCCGCACCCCGTTAGAACCTACACTGCTACACCACCGCCGTCGATTTGACCTCTTACAATCAGCCCAGTAATCGTGCCCCACCCTGCCTAGTTTCAGGGTATCATGATACACCTTATAGGGTTACTGCTGAAAAGGGTCCCCCGTTACTAGGTTTTCTATCTCTAGCCAACATGCTAAGTTGGTTAAGTGTTTTCTAACCTAACCCCCCAATCAGTCTGTTTAGTTTAGCATGTTCCATTTTGATTA
This sequence comes from Allium sativum, assembly GCA_030737875.1. Taxonomy (NCBI): domain Eukaryota; kingdom Viridiplantae; phylum Streptophyta; class Magnoliopsida; order Asparagales; family Amaryllidaceae; genus Allium; species Allium sativum. The sequence continues at coordinate 369,808,424 of CM060919.1, forward strand.
AGTCTTTAGTCCACTTAATCCTAACAATCCTGACTCAGCCTTAATTGTCTTATTAAAGCCTTGACCTCTCACATTAGACAGGTATTGTTGTGGCTGCCTGTTGCCGGTTGGTTCCGGGCAGTCTTACGCCACAACTCAGTCTAACCTCGGGTCCTTATTGGGCTCCATGTTTAACCTCCCACATTGGATAGGTATTGTTGTGACTACTGGACAGCCGGGCGGTTCCGGGCAGGTTTACATCACAACTCAATCCAACCTCGGGTTAAACACATCGTATGTTCTACATTTACATATTTTGTCTTTCTTCTTTATTTTCTTATATGTAGATATTTGCGGCCCATTATTAAGCTAATGGTGTAAAGATTTACACCAATCATGGGCCCAACCCATACTTGAATTTGGGCCCCTTTTACTTTATATTTTCATTTATTAATTAATTTGGCCCAACGTCATTTACCCCCGTTTAATACACTCGTTTATTATATGTGTTGGGCTTAGGCTTTTAAGCCCAACTTAGCCATGAGAAAAAGGGGAGGCTTAAAACGTTCATACACTAAAGGGGAATGTGAACGCATGAACTTGCAACATAACGTTGGAACTACAAATCAGAAACTGGTGTACTTGCATAGCAATAACGTATACTTTGGTCATAAAGCATAAGTGACATGAATCAAAACTTGTAGTTAAGTTAAGAATCTAAATTGGATATTATTGTTGACACATAGTCTTAACTACAACATAAATCTATATTTTTGTTTAGGCATAATGTCGAACATAAGCAAATCATGTTCATAAGATTTCTACAAGTTTACAAAGGTGTCTACTTTTGTTACTAATACAAAAGTCTAGTTCAACTTGAATTATTCCAACTTAATCATGATTTTAAATCTATTCTCATAACCATGGCACACATATACTTATGGCATAAATATTTCTAACATGAAATCATGATTTTTACTTTAGTCATGAAAACTTGCAAATGGGGTTTTGAATCTAACCTAGCTATGTACCACATATGTCATCATATAATTCTTGTTAACAATATAGACCTAACATGGTTTTCAATTATGCAAAATATCAATCATAGCCTAGTCATATTCATGAGTTCGCAAAGAGATTTTCTAGTGCAAAAGTATGGCTTAATACATAGATCATGATGCCAAATTTTCAACATAATTTCATATGAATTATAATAACCCAAATTTGTTCCAATTACACACAAAATGATTTTTGTACAAAAATACACATTATGATGGCATAGTAGCAAAACCCCAAACTTGCATGAATTTCAATTTAAACAACTACATACATGTAGCTTCAACATGAATTACATAATTTGCGAATATTCCAAACGTATACTTGCATAAGACTACCGCAAACATGTAGTTTTTATAATGAATAACATGCTTTGCGAATATCCAAACGTATACATGCATAAAACTACCGCAAACATGTAGTTTTTAGAATGAATAACATAATTTGAGAATATCCAAACGTATACAATATTCCAAATCGATAAGAATCATAGTAACGCACAAATATGAATTACTTTATCACCACAAATCAAGTATACAAACCAACACAGTTATTTGTTCATACCAAAATAATACTCTACTTACAATCGTGTGGCGAATTCTCCAATTGGAGATGCGACTTCTTGTTGATTTGATTTGTTTAAGTTGCTTTATGCTTCAGAATTTGCCTCCTAGTCTTCTCCCAAATTGGTGGCTACTCCTAGTCGTTCCTCCGCAGCATGATGGCCTCGTTCTTATTTTTGAATGAATAGATTAGGTTGAGTCTAGGGTCATTTTTATAGAGTTTATGAACTGATTAGGACCATCGATGTTGCTTGGATTGATCGTAGCCATTCATTCGAAAGAGAGACCAATTAGAGCCTGCCACCTAGCCCTAATGACAAAGCAGGCTTCTGAAAATCGACCAACATAAACTAGGCCAGCCAGGGTGGGCTGGGTTCGACTTGGCTCTGGACCAGGTCGACAGCCCTGTCGACAGCCCTATCGACCTGGCTAGACCAGGTCGACAGCCCAGTCGACCTGGGTGCATTAGGCGGGACTTTTCCCGCCCTGGCCAATTGGGCCCGATTTTGAAATTTAAACTTGTTTTTCTAAGTTGTTTTATTCTGTTCGAATTTTAAACTTAATTCAGAAACTTCCGGAGGCTATATCTTCTTCATACAGACTCCGTTTTTCGAAAACTCGGACTCTATTTCGCGTATTTTTCCGAGACGAACGCAATGGCGTATCCCGTTTCCCTTAGTTCTTTGTTTTGAAATTAATTATACTTTAATTTGTAAATTTCACAGTTATAGAATGCACGGGGTGTTACATTCTCCCCCACTTAAAAGGATTTCGTCCCCGAAGTCTTCAAGTTAGGAGGAATGTATATCCTAACATCCAATCATCCATCTACTCATCCATCAAACACGAGCATCCATTGTCCTTAAAAGACTTCTAATGCTTCATGATCATATGCGAAGTGTGTGTGTGTACATGTACTTATCTAATGCAAAATCAGGCGGTCTACTGATTCAGTTGACCCCCTTAATGCGAATTATGTAAGTGCCATGAATCCATTATGTATGCAAATTCTTCCTATTCATGATTCTACATGAGTGCACAATCATCCATACAAATGCAACATCCATATGACAACACATTAAAGTTCAACCATATACGAATGCAAACATATATGCATATGCAATATGAAGTGACTGAGCCGATCTAAAACCTAGATTGTGTGTGTATATGCAACCACGAGCAACCACTAGCAATCACTTGCAACCACTTGCAACCATCATCCATAACATGTTTCAATTACATGTTTTCATCCAAAAGGTTTCTATCTAAAAGATAAGGTCGAGGAAATATACCTAAAAAGATAGATAAAATCGCGACTTAAAGAAAAAGAAAGATCAAGGATGTACCCTCGAAAAGAAAAGGGTAGGCAGTGCGTATTCTAGCTTCAGTTTCCCAAGTCGCGTCTCCCTCGGCGTCGCTCCACTGAACTTTGACGAGTTTGACTTCGCGGTTGCGTAGCTTCTTCACTTCCGTTCCTAATATGCGGGTTGGAACTTTTCTTATGGTTGCTTCCCGTTCCACTTCGGCTTCTTCGAGGATATTTGGCTCTACCACTTCAGCAGACTCATGTAGACATTTTCGGAGATGTGAAACGTGAAAAACATTGTGGACTCCGGCCAGTTTCTCGGGTAGCTCTAATCTATAGGCCATTTTCCCAATTTTCTCGATGACAGGGAATGGCCCTACGAACCTTGGTGCTAGCTTTCCTGTGGTTCCAAAACGAACAACGTTCCTTAGCGGAGATACCTTAAGAAAAACTCTGTCCCCAACCTCAAATTCAAGGTCGGTTCTCCTCTTGTCAGCGTAGGACTTTTGTCTGTCTTGGGCCGTCTTCATCCTTCTTCGTATTAAGTCTACTTTCTCTGAAGTCTCTCGGATCATATCTGGTCCAAGTATGAGCTTATCAGTAGACTCCCACCAACAAGTGGGCGATCGGCACGGTCTTCCATATAAAGCTTCGAAGGGCGCCATTCCGATGGTTGCTTGATAGCTGTTGTTGTAGGCAAATTCCACCAAAGGAAGGTGGTCTTCCCATGTCCCTCCGAAGTCAAGGACGCATAGTCTTAAAAGGTCTTCCAAAACTCTGTTCACTCTCTCAGTTTGGCCGTCGGTTTGGGGATGATAGGCTGTGCTCAAGCATAACTGCGTTCCTACCGCTTCTTGCAGACTCCGCCAAAACTCACTGGTGAAGATGGGGTCTCGGTCACTGACAATGCTGGATGGTATCCCATGGAGTCGAACGATTTCCTTGAGGTAAAGTGATGCTAGGGATGAGGCAGTTCTTTTACTTTTGACAGGTAAAAAGTGGGCGCTTTTAGTAAGCCTATCCACTATTACCCAAATGCTAGTGTTGCCTCTCCTAGACCTAGGCAGCCCATCGATGAAGTCCATTGAGATGCTATCCCACTTCCACTGCGGGACCTCCAGAGGATGTAGCAGTCCGCCAGGCTTTTTCTGTTCCGCCTTAACCTGTTGGCACACCATACACTTAGAAACGAATTCCGCCACGTCCTTTTTCATGCCGTTCCAGAAGAAAGTCCTTTTTATATCTTTGTACATTTTATCTCCGCCTGGGTGTATCGTCATCTTGGAGTGATGAGCTTCCTCGAGAACCTTCTTTACTAAATCTTTTGTCTGTGGGACGCATAGTCTTCCGTCTCGCCTTAGCAAACCCTTATCGTCGATGGAGTATCTGTTGAGGTGACTTGAAGTCTCACCCCTAATTAGCCTATCAATCATTTCCACAAGCTGAGGGTCTTCGCGTTGTGCTGTCCCTACTGAATCCACTAAAGTTGGGTGCACTTCGAGAGATGCTAGCAAGCCTGGTACAAAATCGGAGGAAGGCCTAAAGTCGAAGCTGGCTATAAACTCTAGGCTTTGTCTTTCAACAAACAACGGGCTTAGGGTCAGTTTCTTTCGGCTCAACGCGTCTGCCACTACGTTGCCTTTGCCCGGAGTGTAGGAGATTTCGAAATCGTACGAGGCAAGAAACTCCATCCATCTCTGTTGCCTCAAGTTAAGATCCTTCTGCGAGAAAAGATATTTCAACGATTTATGGTCAGTGTAAAGTTCGAACTTCTCACCTAGGAGATAGTGTCGCCAAGACTTGAGTGCAAAGACGATGGCAGCTAACTCAAGATCGTGGGTTGGGTAGTTCTTTTCATGCACTTTCAACTGCCTCCCGCCATAAGCTACTACCCTTCCTTCTTGCATTAAGACGGCGCCTAGCCCTGTCCCACATGCATCCGTATAAACAGTGAACATCTTGCTCCCGTCTGGCAGCGTCAAGACTGGGGCTGTTGTAAGAGCCCTTTTCAGTCGTTGGAAAGCAAACTCGCAATCCAAGTCCCAATTGAACACTAGATTCTTCTTGGTCAATTTCGTGAGCGGAGCTGAGATTTTTGCAAAATCCCTTATGAACTTTCGATAGAAACCTGCTAGTCCTAGAAAACTTCGGACCTCAGTTGCAATCCTTGGTGTCTTCCAATCCTGTACCGCCACTACCTTAGCAGGGTCCACTGCTAACCCTTGTTTGGATACTATGTGCCCAAGGAACCTCACTTCTTCTCTCCAAAAGTGGCATTTGGAGAATTTGGCTTTTAGTTGATGGACTCGCAAAGTTTCCATGATTGCCCTTAAGTGCTGAGCATGTTCCTCTTCACTTTTTGAGAAGATAAGGATATCATCTACGAAGACCACTACGAACTTGTTGAGGAAATCTCTGAATACCCTACTCATCAGGTCCACAAAGTAAGCAGGTGCGTTTGTCAAGCCGAAAGGCATGACAAGCCATTCAAAGAAGCCGTCTGGGGTTCTGAATGCCGTTTTATCGATGCTATCTTCAGCCACCCTTAGCTGATGAAAACCGGTTGCTAAATCGAGCTGGGAGAAAACAGACGCTCCTACAAGCTGGTCAAACAAATCGTCAATTCTAGGGAGAGGGTGCCTATTCTTTTTCGTTAGCTTGTTGAGCTCCCTATAGTCAACACATAGACGGAGTGAACCGTCCGCCTTTGTAGCGAACACCACTGGAGCGCCCCATTCTGAAATGCTCCTCCTAATGAACCCCTTTTCTAGAAGCTCTTTAATCTGTTTACTGAGCTCTTTCCTTTCTCGTGGAGCCATGTGTCTAACGGGCAACGCAACGGGCTTTGCATTATCTACAAGATATATGCGGAAGTCTATTTCCCGCTTCGGAGGCAAGCCCTTCACCTCTTCGAAGACATCCGGATATTCCCGGACCACTCTAACTGATTGCAAATTTTCAACAGAGGCATCTAGCGATTCAAGATAACTAAGCATAACCGCATACGAGGGATTACAAGAAATTTCCAAAGTATTACCGAGCTGGGTTAGGAGCCTAACAACCCTTTTCTCACAATCAAGGATGGCCCCATTACTGGATAACCAATCCATACCCAAAATCAAACCATACCCCGAAAAGCCCAAAACAAAGGCACTACATTGGAATTCTACGCTTAGAATAGAAATTTTCAATCCCAAACAGATCATAGACAAATGAGCTGGGCCCCCAATTGGGTTTGAAACAATTAAGGGGTCCTCTACCATACTAGTTTTTAGGTGCAGAGATTCTACTAAAGCAGACGAGATAAAGGAGTGTGATGCGCCAGAATCAAATAAAGTGCGAACGGGGTGATCATAAAGATAAACTACACTTTCTACAGAAGTATTTATACCTCGCTGTTGCAGAGGTGGCGCTTCTAGCACATGAACCTGTGCCCCTGAGGTGGATCCAGCCCTCTGCCCCTGTCCTCGTTTCTTTGGGCAGTCCTTAGCCCTGTGGCCTGTCTCACCGCAAGAAAAACACCCACCATTCTCCTTGGCCTTCTTTTTCCGGCAGTCCTTTACTAAGTGTCCCACTTTGCCACAGAAATTACACTTCCTCTTCTCTTTGTTGCCTTTCCCGCTCTTCTTAAAGTCCGTCTTCTTAGGCTGCAAACCCTCTTTCTTCCCTTGAGAGCTTTCTGCCTTTGTCTCCTTCTTGCCCTTATCCTCTTCGTTCAGCAATGCCATCTGTACCAGTCTTTCATACGTGGCTCCCATGGGTATATGGGTCATGGCCAAACTGTGTAATGGCTCATTCAACCCTTTGACAAAACGGAGAGCCTTCTTGTGCGGGGTGTTGACTAGGTCCAGCCCAAACCTAGCCAGCTCATCGAACTGATTAACATACTCTCTGACTGTCTTGTTCCCTTGCTTAAGAAATAAGAATTTTTCCAACTGCAAACTTCTTTCCGCATCTGAGAGAAATTTAGCCTCAAACCTTGCCCTAAAGTCCTCCCATGTCTCCACTGGTCTTTCCGCATTAGTGACTTCCCACCAGTAGGAAGCCTCGCCCTTTAATAGCCACACTGCCAATTGTACTTTCTGTCTATCTTCTACCTCAAAGATGATGAATAGGTCCTCAGTTTCTTTCAGCCAATTCCTAGCTGCCACGAAGGACTCAGTTCCATGGAAGTCCTTTCCTCCCATAGCTTTAAAATCTTTACATATCTTAGCAAACGTGTTTCCCCGCGGAGGAGGTGGAGGAAGAGGTGCCGCTGCAGCTGGATGATTTCCTGCAGCTGGGGGAGGAGGAACGGTAGGACCTGGCTGAGTGGCCCTTGCTTCTAAGAATCGTCTAAACCAACCAGGTATTGGTACCCCTTCTGGCAAGTTAAGTTCTTCGGACATGCTGAAACAAAAAGGATAGATTCAAAACGAAGGATAAGAGATAGTACCTATGGCTTTGGGGAGTGGACTTTGCCTTTTTAAAATAAAATAATATTTTATCTTTTTAAAAATGCTTCTTTAAATTTCCTTTTTGAAAATAAATTTTTCAAAACTTTTTATCTTATCTGGTAAACCTATGCTCTGATACCAAGTGAAACACCCCACCTCCGTTAGGGTCACTCTCAAAGGGAATGCCCTAATTTTGGTGGAGGTTTATAAGTATAAGTCACAGATATACAAGACAGATATAAGAACACATATTTTGTAAGCAGCAGAAAAACAGCAACTTTTATTTCATAAAAGCAAATACGTGTTACAACAACATAACCATGATTGTCTTACATCCTTTCCAAAAACATAACATAACACTTTCATAATCTGTCTTGATTACATATTTTAAAGAAGCATAAAGAAAACATAAATAAACTGCAAAAGCCCCATAGTTGTTGTCCAAAGCCATAGTTCAAAACGAAAAAGTCCAAGCAATACATTTTTCCTCTTCAAGCTGGATATGAAGGCTGGTCAAGCTGCAGTGTTCCCTCCCTGTGGACCTGGGGGGGGGGGGGAAACGGAAGAAAAGAAGACGAAAGAAAAGTAGAGTCAGACATAAAGCCTGAGTAAGTCTAGGACTTTTCTGTCTATGAATAAAGAACTGGGTATGATAAGTATAAACAAGAAGTGGGAAAGCACTATAAACTTAGTTAAGTTGTCTAGGGTCGAATATACTGTCGTACCCCATGTTAATCTCTGAACCCATATAAACTAGTTCCCAACTGGCACCCCATACTCAGGGTGAAGTGATCCATTCTATGATGATCGGCTCCTACTCGCATAGTTACATGTGTCTTACGGCCCCCGATGTTGTAGTTACCTCTGCTGGTCCCACCATGGGGTGTATCAAGTCCCATGGCAGCGGCCCGACACAACCCTAGAATGCACAGGTATACTACTGGTGCCCAGTGCCTTATTTTTCTGCGCCGGAGTGTGTGCACGCCCGCACCCCGTTAGAACCTACACTGCTACACCACCGCCGTCGATTTGACCTCTTACAATCAGCCCAGTAATCGTGCCCCACCCTGCCTAGTTTCAGGGTATCATGATACACCTTATAGGGTTACTGCTGAAAAGGGTCCCCCGTTACTAGATTTTCTATCTCTAGCCAACATGCTAAGTTGGTTAAGTGTTTTCTAACCTAACCCCCCAATCAGTCTGTTTAGTTTAGCATGTTCCATTTTGATTAAGTCTTTAGTCCACTTAATCCTAACAATCCTGACTCAGCCTTAATTGTCTTATTAAAGCCTTGACCTCTCACATTAGACAGGTATTGTTGTGGCTGCCTGTTGCCGGTTGGTTCCGGGCAGTCTTACGCCACAACTCAGTCTAACCTCGGGTCCTTATTGGGCTCCATGTTTAACCTCCCACATTGGATAGGTATTGTTGTGACTACTGGACAGCCGGGCGGTTCCGGGCAGGTTTACATCACAACTCAATCCAACCTCGGGTTAAACACATCGTATGTTCTACATTTACATATTTTGTCTTTCTTCTTTATTTTCTTATATGTAGATATTTGCGGCCCATTATTAAGATAATGGTGTAAAGATTTACACCAATCATGGGCCCAACCCATACTTGAATTTGGGCCCCTTTTACTTTATATTTTCATTTATTAATTAATTTGGCCCAACGTCATTTACCCCCGTTTAATACGCTCGTTTATTATATATGTTGGGCTTAGGCTTTTAAGCCCAACTTAGCCATGAGAAAAAGGGGAGGCTTAAAACGTTCATACACTAAAGGGGAATGTGAACGCATGAACTTGCAACATAACGTTGGAACTACAAATCAGAAACTGGTGTACTTGCATAGCAATAACGTATACTTTGGTCATAAAGCATAAGTGACATGAATCAAAACTTGTAGTTAAGTTAAGAATCTAAATTGGATATTATTGTTGACACATAGTCTTAACTACAACATAAATCTATATTTTTGTTTAGGCATAATGTCGAACATAAGTAAATCATGTTCATAAGATTTCTACAAGTTTACAAAGGTGTCTACTTTTGTTACTAATACAAAAGTCTAGTTCAACTTGAATTATTCCAACTTAATCATGATTTTAAATATATTCTCATAACCATGGCACACATATACTTATGGCATAAATATTTCTAACATGAAATCATGATTTTTACTTTAGTCATGAAAACATGCAAATGGGGTTTTGAATCTAACCTAGCTATGTACCACATATGTCATCATATAATTCTTGTTAACAATATAGACCTAACATGGTTTTCAATTATGCAAAATATCAATCATAGCCTAGTCATATTCATGAGTTCGCAAAGAGATTTTCTAGTGCAAAAGTATGGCTTAATACATAGATCATGATGCCAAATTTTCAACATAATTTCATATGAATTATAATAACCCAAATTTGTTCCAATTACACACAAAATGATTTTTGTACAAAAATACACATTATGATGGCATAGTAGCAAAACCCCAAACTTGCATGAATTTCAATTTAAACAACTACATACATGTAGCTTCAACATGAATTACATAATTTGCGAATATTCCAAACGTATACTTGCATAAGACTACCGCAAACATGTAGTTCTTATAATGAATAACATGCTTTGCGAATATCCAAACGTATACATGCATAAAACTACCGCAAACATGTAGTTTTTATAATGAATAACATAATTTGAGAATATCCAAACGTATACAATATTCCAAATCGATAAGAATCATAGTAACGCACAAATATGAATTACTTTATCACCACAAATCAAGTATACAAACCAACACAGTTATTTGTTCATTCCAAAATAATACTCTACTTACAATCGTGTGGCGAATTCTCCAATTGGAGATGCGACTTCTTGTTGATTTGATTTGTTTAAGTTGCTTTATGCTTCAGAATTTGCCTCCTAGTCTTCTCCCAAATTGGTGGCTACTCCTAGTCGTTCCTCCGCAGCATGATGGCCTCGTTCTTATTTTTGAATGAATATATTAGGTTGAGTCTAGGGTCATTTTTATAGAGTTTATGAACTGATTAGGACCATCGATGTTGCTTGAATTGATCGTAGCCATTCATTCGAAAGAGAGACCAATTAGAGCCTGCCACCTAGCCCTAATGACAAAGCAGGCTTCTGAAAATCGACCAACATAAACTAGGCCAGCCAGGGTGGGCTGGGTTCGACCTGGCTCTGGACCAGGTCGACAGCCCTGTCGACCTGGCTAGACCAGGTCGACAGCCCAGTCGACCTGGGTGCATTAGGCGGGACTTTTCCCGCCCTGGCCAATTGGGCCCGATTTTGAAATTTAAACTTGTTTTTCTGAGTTGTTTTATTCTGTTCGAATTTTAAACTTAATTCAGAAACTTCCGGAGGCTATATCTTCTTCATACGGACTCCGTTTTTCGAAAACTGGGACTCTATTTCGCGTATTTTTCCGAGACGAACGCAATGGCGTATCCCGTTTCCCTTAGTTCTTTGTTTTGAAATTAATTATACTTTAATTTGTAAATTTCACAGTTATAGAATGCACGGGGTGTTACATTTGTCGTTTTGGTCGACCAATGAAGTTCACTGATTTCGCTACTTTTGGTTTGGAGGAGCTTTTTGTTGCCGCATGCCTGGCACCGATCCTATGCTTCAACACCTTTGAGTGCGACCTATATCTATGTTGCGTCTGTCTGTTTGATGCCCAGATGGATGTCAACATCGTTGACGAGTCTTGTGTCATCCGATCTTAGCTCATGAGCACCCGCGTCGAGTTCATAAACGACGACTTAGCTTAGATTTTGGGCATCTCGGCAGTCAGAGCTGATCTTGATGCTATCGAGATGGAGGACCCTCAGATTCTTCAGCGTATCTTCCTTGAATCCCTCGGAGCCTGGACCACCGCCAATCTGCAACCCATCGCCTGAGTAGTTGTGCATATCATACATCATAACATCATTCCGAAGACGGGAAGTTTGGAGCAGATTTATCCTTCTGTTCACCGCGGTGCTTATGTTATTCTTGGCGGTTCAGCCGTCAATTGGGCGCATGTGCTTATCATTCGTCTTCATGATCCCTTCATCGGCACCCCGTAGAGCCGTTTTCTTTATACTCACCTTCTCACTCGTGTCTTCCGACACTGCCAGGTGAGACTTTCTAGGAGGATAATGGTGAAGAAGGCGCTGACCGCCTTTGCCGCGCCACTCTCCGGAAGATGAGCATTCAGTTGCTCGACCCCTGTCCCTGCATCGCCTTCTCCAGCTCAGCAGCCCCAGTAACCTGGCCAAGTGAGCCCAGAGCTAGTCTCCCTCTGCAACATCTAGGCCGAACTACAAGAGGTTCACGAGGAGCAATGCCGACAGACACGTGAAACAGGTTGCATCTCAGCCAAACTACGTTCCGGGTGCGGGCGTGGTAATGGATCGAGTTCCAGCGGCGGAGTTCGACCTGCCAACAACGGGTAGTCATTGTCAGTATATGCCTTGCGCAAGTTGTATCTTATGTCATGTGTTTCCCTTTGCAGCATTTTCTTTATCTTTGTTGTTGTAAATCACATGACTTTAATTAATTGGAATTCTATGTTTGGAACTGTTTGTGTCATTCACGCATATTTATTCGAATGAAATCTCATTTTTCTTATCTCGACTAGCGCTTGCCTTAGACCTGGAAAGAATATAATTCTGTGTTGGATAAATTTTAGCGAAGGACCGGTTCTGCATTGTTTTCCATCACGGGTATAGAAATAAATAAATAAATCACCGTTCGTTGTTAAGATAAAATTTATTTGGTTTTTTGTGTGTGATTTCAGTTTTCGCATTGTTGCACGACTGACTTCCTTCTTCACCAACATGTGACTTGAATCGTTTAAGTTTCCGCAAAGTACGTTTTGAAGCTTTTCGAAAACGCTGGTTGAAAAAGAAATCTTCTTATCATTTTATATTTTTACTGAATTACTTCCTTTTACTTTGGTTCACGCGAAAACGCAAAATTTGGATACGGCAATTTGTTCAAATTTAAACATCTACTTTACATTAAAATAGATGATTTGAATGGTGCAAAGCGCTCCTGAAACGGCCCAAAATTCCCCATTCTAGAGTGAGACGGAGGAGCCTCGATTATATTGAGAACATGACGCATCAGAACACAGAATAATAGAACATTTCATTGCTATTATAACAATTTACATTAGAGTACAAGAATATCATAGTAGAATAAATAATACACAGCAGAAAAAATACAATTATCAGAGATTAATAATTACAGAACAACGGAAATAAAATATATAAATACAATGCTTAGCGGAAATACATAAACTACCACAACTGAAAGAAATACACAGATACAAAGCTTTCTGAATATAGCTTCAGATGTAAACCAGGATCCTGGAAAAAGAAATACCTGCGAAAAACCAAAACTACTAGCTGCCCATGTGGAAAATATGGGCACTAGAGTTTAGTTAGAAACAATAAACTCCGAGTCAGACATGGGACTGGTGTGAGAACTAAAATTGTTATTAACTTTATTTTTAAAGTTGGTTAAATCAAGGGACCATGCCGTATAACACGGAACAGGTTTTCTCCCAAGAACACCATAAAACAAACAGCGTAATGCTAAAAGGAAAAATGAAGGCATTATAAGACTCAGGTCCCGTAACATAATGCAAACACAAATTAGAGGATAGAGTTTTAACTTATAATGGCCAAACATGCTTAGTACGCAAAATTTACCTTTTATTATTACTATATGGGAAGGAATCAACTTAAAATATAAATATGTCAGTCATAGACGGCATAGTACCCCATCCTACTATGTTGCCATATAGGTTTACAACTAAAACCGAAAAGTCACGTATTGGTAATTGGGTTCCATCTATGAGTCAAGGCAAGGGATGGCTCCTCTCCGATTCGAGACACTCTCGCAAATGCCTTAGGGCTCGGACATTGGCGAGCCCTTGGATCTTCAGGGTCGGTCCACACTTACTTTAGTGGATTAATTATTCCTAAACACACGTTTCCCAGTCCTATCGGACCTATCTGTGAGCCATTAGAGACTCAATATCTGAGGCGCCTCATTCCATCATCCACATAAGTAAAAAAGTCTAGGCTCCATACAATGATACCACTTCTAGCTAGAAAGAAACGTCGTGCACTCCCTGCATCATTATCTCATTTTTTGACTCATACTGGGGTGTGAGGCTCGCGAATCAACGCTATACACAAAGCTATGCTATTTAAAGTTGTGCTTTGATCATCAACCACAAGACTTTGCTTTTCAACAAGAAGCCTTGATTGTTTGCATCTTAGCATGCCACACTGACAATCCATGCCATACAACTGATGTCTATTAATATATAACCTCTAAGCTCGTACTTCTTATAGAAGGGTGCTAAGCAAGAGAATAAATTCTCCCCCACCAAACAGATATATATTTAATAGAAATCAATCAACACAGAATGAAATCCAATGTCAGACACACATCCATAAACAAGTCCATTCTGGGTCTGAACGAAACCAGAGGCACCTTGTTCCTCATCCCATATGTGCAATACAGGAGAGAGGCCCTCGCATATCCGGTCGATATCCAAGTACATCTGACGATCACCACTTATTACCTTGTATTGGATGTACAACCCAATCGGGACATCAGTAATCATCCAAACGATGTGAAGATATCCGGTCTTCAACCACCGTCTTCCTCGACTTATAGTCGTCGTGTCAGTTATTCAGAATGGGTTAAACCCAGTCTTTCCGAATAACTTGCATATTTTATAATCAATAATCAAGTACAATAAAATCACACCATACGCCTCATTCCAATTCAAAATATTCATTTATTTAAATATTCACATCTTAGGGAAAGTTTCCCATTAATTTTATCAAAGATAAGTTCTTTAAACTTATTCTTTAATCTTCCTTTGGATATCAATTTCAAAAGATTTTTTTATCCTTTAACAATTCTAAACCAAATTAAGGTTTATAAAACTCCTTATCAAAGTAATCATTTATTTTATTATCCCGATACTAACCTTCTCATCCCATGGAGAAAAACTGGTAGTACTCCACATCTAACACCCACTGTGTTATCGGTAAATTTAATTACCATTTCACGTTCAAATCTAATTAAAGATTTAACTATCTCATGGAGAAAGATTGGTGGTACCCCATTCTCGAACATTTCTTGAATTCGGTAAATTTAATTACGCTATTTCTATTTCCATCTAATTAAAGATTCATTAAAACTCCAACTTAATTTTAATATCAAAAATCATTACTTTATGTGAGACGACCCAAACTTCCCCTTACGGGAAGGTCCGGATTGAATTGAGAACACGACGCATCAGAACACAAACAATAGAACATTTCATTGCTATTACAACAATTTACATCAGAGTACAAGATATCAGAGTATGAATAATTATACAATAGAAAAATATTAGAGATTTAAAATACATAGCAGCAGAAATTAAATGTATATATACCATGCGTAGCGGAAAATACATCTACAACACAACTGAAGGGAATACACGGATACAAAGCTTTCCGAATATAGCTCTAACTATAATCCAGGATCCCGGGAAAAGAAATATCTGCGAAAACCAAAACTACTAGCTACCTGTGTGGAAAGTATGGGCACCCAGAGTTTAGCTAAAACAATAAACTCCGAGTCGGTCATGGGACTGGTGTGAGAATAAAAACAGTTATTACCTTGATTTTAAAGTTAGGTAAATCAAGGGACCACGCCGTATAACGCGGAAAGGGTTTACCCCCAAGAATACAGTGCATAAATCAAACAGCACAATGCTAAATAAAGAACAATGAAGCTATTGTAAGACTCAGGTCCCATCACATAATGCAACACAAGCCGGAGGATAGAGTTTTGCCTTATAATAGCCAAATATCCTTGGTACGCGAAATTTATCTTTTATTATTACTATAAGTGAAGAAATCAACTTCAAATTTAAATGTATCAATCATAGACGACATGAATGTCCCATACCACTTGCCGATAATATTATACAACTAAAACCGTAAAATGTCGTATTGGAAGTTGGATTTCCATCATGATGGCTACTGATCCGAAAGATCGATCACGTAGTGCAATACTCAACGGCTTACGTCCCGTGCATGATATAACGCCTTAATGCACATCCGCACTACATCTAAGATATCAAGTATCTCAATGGCTTACGTCCCGTGGATGAGAAAACGCCGTATACTCTATCCTTCTAGGAATCGGGGGGTGTGCCATGTCCCCTACCGGGTGTGTAGCGACCACACCCAACCTATCTCGGTCGGCCAAATCCATCCTCATATCGAAAGTATACTGATCTAACCGTTAGTTCACCATCATACTGATGTGTGAGGCTCGTGAATTAACGCTACACAAAGCTATGCTAATTAAAGCTATGCTTTGATCATTATCCACCAAACTTTTCTTTTCAACAAAAGTTTGGATCACTGCATCTCAGCATGCCACACTATCAATCCATGTCATACCATTGATTTCTACCAATACATAACCTCTACACTCGTACGTCTCATAGAAGGGTGTTAAGAAAGAGAATAAATTCTCCGCCACCAAACAGATATATATGTAGCAGAGATCAATGAATACAACATAACGGAATACAATGTAAGACACGCCGTCCATTTGCAAGTCCATTCTAGATTAGAACGAAACCGGAGGCACCTTATTCCTCGTCCCACATGTCCAATACATGAGAGAGGCCCTCGCATACCCGAACAATCAACAAATACGTCCGAACGCCTACCACTATAGCCCATTCAAGATAGCTACTCCAATTATGGGCATCAGTAGCAACCCATCCATTCGATGTGAAGATCGTTGATCTTGCACCGTCTTCAATCTCTTCAACTGTTAGTCATTGTATCAATTATTCAGAATGGGTTAAACCCAGTCTTTCCGAATAACTCGTGTATCTTATAATCAAGTGCTATAACAAGACATCATACGCCTCATTCCAATCCAGAATATTATTTTATTCGTATTTCTTTATTCTGGAAAGGTTCTCAATAATCTTATCAAAGATTATCACTTTTAAACACACTACTTAATCCATTTCTTTGGAAATTATTTCAAAAGATTTTATAGTAACTTTTCACTGTTTAAACTAAATTAAGGTTTACCAAACTAGTCGGGATTAACGCCTTACCGAAGTAATCATTCATTTTTTTATCCCATCCCAACCTATTCATCCCATGGAGCAAAACATGAGTACTCCATATCTAACACCACTGTGTTATTGGTAAATTCAATTACCATTTCATGTTCAAATCTAGTTAAAGATTTAAATATCGCATGAAGTAAAACTAGTTATACTCCATTTTCGAACACTTTTCAAATTTGGCAAATTTAATTACCACATTAACATTTCAATCTAATTAAAGATTCATTAAACTCCACTTAGTTTTTTATTTGGCAAGGCCGACCGGCTTTTAAATTGACCCGTAACACTTTTTATTTAAAAATAGGATAATACATGAGAGGACAAGTGATATGCAAGTTACATATCAGCTAAACACTACCACACTTGGTAGACAGGAACCACTTAAATATTTAGAATTACTTGACACATTACATATTAGATTGCCTCATTTTTTTCCCTAACTCTACATCGCCTATGTCAGACAGCTAACCATTCTCTTGAAGGTTTCTTAACAATTCCTTCTTCATGCTCCGTGTGACAAGAGTTTTGGTCCTACTTTGTCATTTGAACTCGAAGTCACCTGAGCAGTTATGATGTCTGGAGGTTGCTCCTTGTAAGCAATAGGCAGGGCAATGTGTGCATATGGATTGACAGACTTGTCTTTTACTGTTGGTGATTTTCGTATTCTCTTTGTTGCACTTGCGATCGTTTTCTGAAGCTCTGTAGACACAGTATCAAGCTGCACTGTGTGCATTGATAAAAAATAATCCCAGAATATAAAGCGTTAAAGTTGTATATTTTCTTCTCTATTAGAATATAATCTGAAGAGTTCGCTTCCTTAACCGCAAGCTCAACTTGAAGGGAGTTAGGGATAGCCAACATGTCTGCATTAATAGATCGAGTGTGCACCTGTCTTGTAGATTCATTTGGACTCAGTTCAGACTTGTCTTCCTTCTCCCTGACTGAAGCACTCATGCAGGACCTCTGCATAACAGTATCAGTGAACTTTGATTCAACAGACTTTGAACAAATAGTCCCTTCGCTTGATTTTATTCCTTTTTGGGTCTCTTCAGGAAAGGATGCAGGCTCATGTGGTTCACAATTAGTTAACACTTTTACATAATCCTTGCCATTTCCTTTTGGGCTCCTAAATGCTGACCGCATGATATCATCAACTATAGCTATTTGATTAGCACAAGATTCCTTCAATATGGTAGAATCATCAACATATTTCGCTGTATTGTTTTCAACTTGTCTTTGCATATTAATTCCAGTGTCACTTTCAATGTTTTCAATTCTTTCATTATTACCATTTTCGCTAGCCATATTCCTTGCGTCATTTACAATCTCCCCATCCTCAATTTCATAGTTTATCTTATAGTTGTCGCTTCCATCTTCGCAATTTCGCAGTAGCGAAAAGCAATTCCAAGTACCAATATCCGCAGTAGGAGGAGACGCACCAACCAGGACCTGTTTCCCTTTTTCCTTGACACCCACATGAATTTGAACAGGTTTCTTCTTATTGGAAACTCTGGTCTAGTGGTTGTTTTTGTTTAATGCTGCATGTCGAGAGCGCTGGTAGGCTCTGCTCATTCTATCAACCTTAACAGCTTCAGCTATGTCGATATGGCTCACGGTTGCATTATCTCTTTCCTTATGATGCTTCATAGCATTATCAATGTTGCGTACTTCTTTGACTTTTTTCACACATTCCTTTTCTTTTTTACTTTGGCAACAATCAATCGAGTGCCCAAATACTTTACATTTGATGCATAATTCCGGCTTCCATGGGTAATGTACTCTCACATGTTGAATGGTTCCATCAAGATTACGAACGGAAATAGCGTCAGGTAATAGAGAGTTTGCTGAAACCTTAACCATACACTTTGCGTATTCAAGTCTATTTAAACTTTCGGTGTTGGAGTCCATACGCAAAAATTTCCCAACTCTGGTGGCCATCCAGCTAATCCCCCATTTCGAAAAAGCAACAAGCGAGATGTTGTACATTTTGATCCAAACCGGCATAGCCTTAACGCTGTTTGCAACATTACTTAAGCTAGGCTCCCACGGCTTAACAATGAAGAGCTTGCTTCGTATTATGACTGGGTATGCCTCAAGGACCCTTATACAATCAGCCAACGACAAGAAATGGAAGAAAAACACACTTCCATTCAATTTAAAGTCTACAGTACCTTACGGCGCCCAATGCTTCAGCAAATGGTTCGCAACAATTGAGTAGGGTAGCGGCGAATCCAGAAAGAAACCCACAAGAAATTCATCCCATTGTTCGATGCTTGCCTGGACAATGTCATCGGTAGGAACTAAGTTTTCCCCATCAAATTTCATAACTAAGTTGCCTACCTCGAAAGAACCAGCATTCTTTGGTTTGTTGCGAATAGCAAGGACCATTTCATTTGTGGTAGCGGTTCTGGTTTGGCAGAGGCTAAGGGAGGAGATGGGTCTGGCAGGTGGGTAGGTTTCGAGACCAGTGGAGGTTCTGACGAGGGAGGTATCGGAAGCGGATCTGGCATCAAAAAGGATGAGGGAGAGGCGCGAGGGTCTGGTGATGATAGCATTAGATTAGTCGGAGGATTAGGGTTCAGATCTAGGGTGGAGAAATTTGGGGAAATGATTTGGGGAAGAAAGGGGGCTGTTGCCATTTAATAGATTATGAGATTATTGAGCGTTTGCCGAGAAACTCCACTTAGTTTTAATCTCAAAAATCATTATTTAATGATTATTGAAATTTAGGAAATAAATCCTGTCTTTACTGAGTTAAAGAACCAATGTCATTTAAAACATCGTTCACGATAAACCCAAAATCATCTTCCATCAAAATGGAATCTTCACGGAAATCATAACAGTATATAGTCAATATAAATTTCCGTATCAAATTTGTAACACCCCGTGTTTTCTATTAACATTAAATTAACGAATTGAGGAATAATTAATTTTAAATGTGAGAATCAAGGGAAACAGGTTACGCCATTGTGTTCGTCTCAGAATTCTGGTTGAGATAGAGTCCGAGTTTGCATAAATTGGACTTCGTATGAAGAAGTTATGGCTGTCGGAAGTTTCCAGAAATTCAAATTTAAATTCAAAAACGAATTCAAACTCAGAACCGGGCAGGGCGGGAAATATCCCACCCCAGGCCAGGTCGACCAGGGGGTCGTCCTTAGTGTTGACCTACCCTATAGGTCGACCTAGGGGTCGACCTGGGGGTCGACCTACCCCTCTCGGGCATATTTGAATTAAGCCCAATTCTGAGCTGCTGCTGAGTCATTAGGGCTGAGTTGGCTATTTGGATGGTTCAGGTTGCTTCTAGGTTGATTGGATGGCCTAAATTAATCCTAATCTCTGTATAAATACATGTAGACTCAAACCTTAAAACCTAATAAAAATTAGAACCATAGCTGTCATGTTATCACCCCGCAACCTAGAGTAGCCGCCACCAACTAGGAGCAAAGAAAAGCTAATCAACTCAATCCAACTCAAGTCTATAACAATAACAACAACAACAACGAATTTGTCCACTTCAAAGACGAGCTAAATCAATTTCAGAATACAGATTCCAGAAAGACAAGACTATTCTTTTTTATTGTGAGTATGATAGCTTTCCACAAGATAATTCGTTAATTTAATTATGATAAGATATAATTAGGATCATAAGAATATGATTGCGAATCATGTGATGTAAATTATATGTATGTTTGTGGTGTTGAATCATATGTTAGTTCTTATGTGAATTTTATGCAAGTTGGATCATATGTTAGTTCTTATGTGAATTTTATGCAAGTTGGATCATATGTTAGTTCTTATGTAAATTTTATGCAAGTTGGATAATATGTTAGTTCTTATGTGAATCTTATGCAAGTTGAATCATATATCTTATGCAAGTTTGTGGTGATTGGATCATATATTCTTATACGAACCTTATGCAAGTTTGGGTTGTTAAAATATATGTGAAACATGTATATGCACATGCTAGTTTATGTGATATTAATCTATATGTTTAGATCCATATGCATGTTCACACCTTTATGATTAGATCCATAAGCAAGATTATATCTTATGTTTAGATCTATATGCAAGATTACACCTTTTTGTTTAGATCCATATGCAAGTTCACACCTTTATATTTGGATCTATAGAAGTACATAAGCTGTGCAAGTTTATGTCCATCACCTATGCTAGTTTTGTATCATATGCTAGTTTGAATGAAATTCATATGCAAGTTATTGGCTATGTAATCTTATGTCATGACCCTTATATCTATTTTATGTGTTATGTAATGTTGTTTTTCTTTTTATGAGTTAGACTATTTGCGAGTCTAACATATGTCATATGAAAACGTACGAATAGCGTGGGGACGATGGAATAATATTGAATATACATAAAAATGGTGAAATTGGCATAAATGGCCTTAAAAGGGCATATAATTAATTTAAGACATTAATTGGCATAATTGGTATTTATGGACATAATTTTGAGAGACAATTATGGACATAAATAAATTTGGAATTTATTTACAAATTTGAATAGGGATATAAACCGCCTAAGACACGAGGGTAGACTCTTTTGTGGTGTAAGAATGCCCGGACCCGCCCGGCAAATCCAGCAGCCACAAATGCCAGTCTAATGTGAGAGGTCAAAGGCATGAATTAAATGCTTAACAGTTGTAAAGACATGAGGTTAGGCTCGTTTGTGGTATAAGACTGCCCGTACCCGCCCGACAAATCCAGCAACCGCAAATGCCAATCTAATGTGGGAGGTCTTTACAAGGTTACGGTTCTAATGAATTAAGTAACACTTAACCAGATAAACATGTGGTGAGACATGGGGGGGGTTAAGTGGGTGCCTAGGTAAGACGTTGTTGCATCGTGTAGATATAAGCCGTGCATCTTTGGTGGTATTGGGTTGCCACTTTGGGGAGTGATACACCCGACTATGGGGCCATCACGGGTATCTACGAGTTAGGGAGCCGATCGCATGGGGGTGGTGGGTACACCTAGTGGAGTTAGGGGCAGGCGGCACCTATGTAGACAGCTAGGGGTACACGAAACTACCATTATGATTACTAAGTTTAGTAGGTGGGGATCAACCTTTAGGGTGTTTGGTATGGTGCAATGTAGTAATTCTCTTATAGTGATTAGGTGCGCCTTTAACGTTATCTTTGTTCATCTTATTTCCTTTGTTTGCTCTGTCATGCCCACTTGTTCACAGTCATTTCCTTATTTACTAGCTTATGCCTTATCTTAGTTACTTTAATGATTATATTGTTAAAGCTACTATACTCGCTAGACTTTATGTCTGACCCCTTTGTTTCCACCTCTTTTCTTCCTTTCTCCCCCCCCCCCAAGATGCTCAGTGTGGGACTAGTATTTGTGGAGCTTGATTTGGACAGCTTTATCTCTTTCTTTTGGAAGTTGCTTGGATTGCTGAAGTAAAGTTCAGCCTATCTTGTTTATGGCTATTTTATGTTGGGGTTTTGTCTTTTAATTTATGTACTCAGAACTTATTTGTCAATATGGATAATAAGTGTATTTGGTTTTGCAGTTGGTTTTTGATGTGATGTAACCAAACTATTTCTTCGCTGCAGTAAAAGTTATTTCTTTTACTTTCCAAGTACCAATATATTTATCTGCCTTGTTTACTTTTCTGTTCTATACACAATAAACGCTCCACCTAAATTAAGGCATTCCCTTTGTGAGTGACCTTAATGGACGTGGGATGTCACACGTGGTATCAGAGCTGAAGGTTACTAGAACAGAAAAGATATTTTGAAAAACTATTTTTCAAAAAGCATTTTCATAAAGGATACTTTCAAAAATACGTTTTAAGGAGAGTATTTTCAAGAGAAAAGTTTATTTTAAAAACATAACCCCCAAGAGCCATATATCTTTCTTTCGAATTCTCCGTTTGAATCTCTTCATTTTCTTTTCAGCATGTCTGGAATTCCCGAGATACCCGAAAGGATACCGATACCAGGATGGTTTAGAAGGTATTTGGAAGCTAGGGCCAATTACACAGGCCCATCAAATGCTCCTCCTCCTCCTCCCCATGTTGATACTTTCTCAAAGATATGCAAGGACATTCGGGCAATGGGCGGAAAACCTTTTCACAGGTCGGAGATGTTTGTTGAAGCTCGAAATTGGCTAAAGGAGGTGGAAGAATTGTTTGGAATCTTTGAGGTAGAAGATGGAAGAAAGGTCCAATTAGCTGCTTGGTTAATGAAGGATGTGGCCTCGTTTTGGTGGGAGGTCACTAATGGAGAGCGTCCAGTTGATACATGGCCGGATTCAGGCGTAGGTTTGAGGCAAAGTTTCTCTCACGGGCCGAAGAGAATCTATACATGGAAAGGTTTTTGGCATTGAGGCAGGGAAATCTATCAGTGAAAGAGTACGTCAACAAGTTCAATCAGTTGGCGAGATTTGGTTTGGAATTGGTGAATACACCCGAAAAGAAGGCCCTGAGATTTGTTAAGGGTTTGAACGAGCCGCTACATGGGTTAGCTATGACCCTCATCCCTATGGGGGCCACCTTTGAGAGACTGGTTGACATGGCGCTTATGCATGAAGAGGAGAAAGGCGCCAATGCTAATAAGGCACCTGAGAAGAAAGGGGATCAAAAGAAACCATAACAGCAACAGCAGAACAAGAAGGGTGGTAAAGACAACAATGGCAAGGGAAAGAAAAGATGCTTTAACTGTGGGACACCAGGCCATCTGAGCAAAGACTGTAGGAAGAAGAAGAGGATTGGTTGTTTCCATTGTGGCGAGGCAGGACATCTGATTAAGGACTGCCCAAGGAAAAGGCAGAGGGCATGGCCTACCTCTAGAGGGCAGATTCATACTCTTATGGCACCAGGGCAGGCAAGGGGGCAGGTCCGGGCTCTCGTGGCCCCACCACTGCAAGAACGAGGTAGAGCGATTTTCGTTGAAAGTTTAGTTTATCTTTTTGATCATCCTGTTCGCACACTCTTTGATTCTGGTGCATCACACTCTTTTATATCTACTACTTTAGTTGAGTCACTACACCTAAACACCAGTATAGTTGAGGATCCCTTAGTTGTTTCAAATCCAATTGGGGGCTCAGCCTATTTGTCGATGATTTGTTTGGATTTGGAAATTTCTATACTTAGCGTTGGGTTTAGATGTGATGCTTATGTTTTGGGCTTCACGGGCTATGGGTTAATTCTGGGCATGAATTGGTTATCCAGTAATGGAGCCGTACTAGATTGTGAAAAGAGAGAGGTTAGGCTTCTGACTCGCTTGGGCAACACTCTCGAAATCTCTTGTAATCCCATGAATTTTGTTACGCTAAGTTATCTAGAATCGCTTGACGCGTCTGTTGAGAATTTGCAGTCTGTTAGAGTGGTCCGTGAATACTCGAATGTCTTTGAGGAAGTAGAGGGCTTGCCTTCGAAGCGGGAGACAGACTTCCGCATATACCTAGTTGATAACACAAAACCCATTGCCTTAACCGTTAGACACATGGCTCCAAGGGAGAGAAAGGAGCTTAGCAGGCAAGTTAAGGAGATGCTAGAAAAAGGGTTTATAAGGCGGAATATTTCTGAATGGGGTGCTCCAGTGGTGTTCGCAACCAAAGCGGACGGTTCACTTCGCCTATGCGTTGATTATAGGGAGCTAAACAAGCTGACCAAGAAGAATAGGCACCCACTGCCAAGAATAGACGATTTGTACGATCAACTTGTAGGTGCAACAGTTTTCTCCCAATTAGATCTGGCTATCGGATTTCATCAGCTAAGAGTGGCTGAGGATAGCATTGATAAGACCGCGTCAGAACCCCGGACGGTTTCTTCGAATGGCTCGTCATGCCTTTCAGCTTGACAAACACACCTGCTTATTTCGTCGATTTGATGAATAGAGTGTTCCGAGAATTTCTCAATAAATTTGTGGTGGTCTTCGCAGATGATATTCTGATTTTCTCGAAAAATGAGGAAGAGCATGCTTTGCATATAAGGGAAGTCATGGATACTCTCCGTGCACATCAGTTAAAAGCAAAATTCTCCAAGTGCCACTTCTGGGGAGAAGAAGTAAGATTTCTTGGGCATGTAGTGTCCAGAGAAGGGTTAGCTGTGGACCCCGCAAAAGTAGTTGCGGTCCAAGATTGGAAGGTTCCAAAGAATGCGACCGAAGCCCAAAGTTTTCTTGGACTAGAAGGCTTTTTTCGCAAGTTCATTGAAGACTTTGTGAAAATCTCAGCTCCACTTATAAGGTTAACGAAGAAGAACCTGACTTTCACTTGGGATTTGGATTGCGAAGTCGCTTTCCAACTGTTGAAGAGGGCTCTGACAACAACCCCAGTTTTGACATTACCAGATGGGAGCAAGATGTTTACGGTATACACAGATGCATGCGGTACGGTACTAGGCGTTGTTTTGATGCAAGAAGGGAAGGTAGTAGCTTATGGTGGAAGGCAGTTGAAAGTGCATGAGAAAAACTACCCAACCCACGATCTAGAGTTAGCAGCCATCGTTTTTGCGCTTAAGTCTTAGCGCCACTATCTATTAGGTGAGAAATTTGAATTGTTTACTAACCATAAATCGTTGAAGTACCTTTTCTCATAAAATGACCTCAATCTAAGGTAGCAAAGATGGATGGAGTTTCTTTCCTCTTATGACTTTGAGATCTCCTATACTCCTGGCAAGGTCAATGTAGTAGTAGATGCCTTAAGTAGAAAGAAGCTGACCTTAAGTCCTCTCTTTGTAGAAAGGCAAAGTTTGGAGTACATAGCAAATTTTGATTTTAGACCCTCAGTTGATTATGTGACTGGCTTGATGGCAATGCTAGAGGTGCGGCCTACTTTGTTGGACTCAATAGGAACCGCGCAACGTGAAGACCCTCAGCTAGTTGATGTGATAGATAAGCTGATTAGGGGAGAGACTTCCAGTCACCTCAATAGATACTCCATCGATGATAAGGGTTGTTTGAGGCGGGACGAAAGACTATGCGTCCCACAAGAAAGAGATTTGGTGAAGATGGTTCTGGAAGAAGCACACCATTCCAAGATGACTATACACCCCGGTGGAGACAAGATGTACAAGGATATCAAAAGAGTTTTCTTTTGGAATGGCATGAAGAGGGATGTAGCTGAATTTGTTTCGAAATGCATGATATGCCAGCAAGTCAAGGCGGAGAAGAAGAAGCCTGGTGGTTAGCTTCATCCTCTAGAAGTTCTGCAATGGAAATGGGAAAGCATCTCAATCGACTTTGTTGATGGGTTGCCTAGGTCAAGGAGGGGCAATACCGGTATTTGGGTAATAGTGGACAGACTCACAAAAAGCGCTCATTTTATACCTGTCAAGAGTAGAAGGACCGCCTCGTCTTTAGCCTCCATTTATCTTAAGGAGATAGTTCGACTCCATGGGATACCCTCCAGCATAGTGAGTGATCGAGACCCTATCTTTACAAGCGAGTTCTAGAGGAGTTTGCAAGAGGCTGTAGGCACACAGCTATGTTTAAGCACAGCCTATCACCCTTAAACCGATGGTCAGATGAAAAGGGTGAACAGAGTACTGGAAGATCTTTTGAGACTGTGCATTCTTGACTTTGGAGGATCTTGGGAGGATCATCTCCCTTTGGTGGAATTCGCTTATAACAATAGCTACCAAGCCACTATAGGCACAGCACCGTTCGAAGCTTTATATGGAAGGCCATGTCGATCACCAACTTGTTGGTGGGAGTCCATAGATATACTTATACTTGGGTCGGACATGATTAGAGAGACTTCAGAGAAAGTGGACTTGATACGAAGGAGAATGAAGACTGCCCAAGATAGACAGAAATCCTACGCAGACAAGAGAAGGACCGACCATGAGTTTGAGATTGGGGATAAGGTATTCCTTAATGTATCTCCTTTGAGAAATGTCATCCGCTTTGGGTCTGTAGGAAAGTTGGCACCACGATTTGTAGGACCATTTCCTATCATCGAAAGGATCGGGACGATGGCCTACAGAGTAGAGCTGCCTGAAAGACTGGCTGGAGTTCATAATGTTTTTCATGTCTCTCAGCTATGAAAGTGCTTACATGAGTCAGTAGAAGTTGTGGAGCCAAGCATACTAGAGGAAAACGAAGTGGAACGAGAAGCGTCTGTGAGGAGAGTTCATACTCGTATCTTGGGGATGCAAGTCAAAAAGCTACGCAACCGTGAAGTTAAGCTTGTTAAAGTTCAATGGAGCGACACCGAGGAAGACGCGACTTGGGAGACTGAGGCCAAAATACGTGCAGCCTACCCTTTTCTTTTTCAGGTTACATCTTTGATCTCTTTTTCCTTAAGTTTATTCAAGCTTGTATCTACCTTTTTAGTGTATCTCTTCGGTCGAATTCTTTATCCTTAGGTAGAGACCAATGGATGTAAACATGTATTTGAAACATGTTATGATTGATGGATGCTAGTGGATGCAAGTGTTTGCTAGTGGTTGCTCGTGGATGCATATACACACACATTAGGCACTAGATCGGCTCAATCACTTTCATTACTGCATATAAATGTGTGCTTATTTAGGTTAATGAATGTATAATGGTTGTGTTATCATATGGATGCTGCATTTGGATGAATGGTTGTGCACGCATGTAGAAATAATATGTATCATTACGGATTTTTTTTGCATACATAATGGACGCATGGCACTATCATAATTTGCATTAAGGAGGTCAACTGAGTCAGTAGACCGCCTGATTTTGCATTAGGTATGGACATGTACACACATTGTGCATATAAACATGAAAGCATTAGAAGTCTTTTAAGGACAATGGATGCACGTGTTTGATGGTTGAGTAGATCGACGATTGGATGGTAGCATATGTATTCTTCGTAACTTGAAGATTTCGGGGTCGAAATCCTTTAAGGAGGGGAGAATGTAACACCCCGTGTTTTCTGTTAACATTAAACTAACAAATTGAGGAATAATTAATTTTAAATGTGAGAATCAAGGGAAACGAGTTACGCTATTGTGTTCGTCTCGGAATTCTGGTTGATATAGAGTCCGAGTTTGCGTAAATTGGACTTCATATGAAGAAGTTATGGCTGTCGGAAGTTTCCAGAAATTCAAATTTAAATTCAAAAACGAATTCAGACTCAGAACCGGGTAGGGCGGGAAATTTCCTGCCCCAGGCCAGGTCGACCAGGGGGTTGATCTTAGTGTCGACCTACCCTATAGGGGTCGACCTGGGGGTCGACCTACCCCCCTCGGGCAGATTTGAATTAAGCCCAATTCTGAGCTGCGGCTGAGTCATTAGGGCTGAGTTGGATTTTGGGATGGTTTAGGTTGCTTTTAGTTTGATCGGATGTCCTAAATTAATTCTAATCTCTATATAAACACATGTAGACTCAAACCCTAAAACCTAATAAAAATTAGAACCATGGTCGTCATGCTATCACCTCGCAACCTAGAGTGGCCGCCACCAACTAGGAGCAAAGAAAAGCTAATCAACTCAATCTAACTCAAGTGTATAACAAAAACAACAACGAATTTGTCTACTTCAAAGGCGAGCTAAATCAATTTCAGAGTACAGATTCCAGAAAGACAAGACTATTCTTTTTTATTGTGAGTATGATAGATTTCACAAGATAATTCGTTAATTTCATTAAGATAAGATATAATTGGGATCATAAGAATATGATTGCGAATCATGTGATGTAAATTATATGTATGTTTGTGGTGTTGAATATATGTTAGTTCTTATGTGAATTTTATGCAAGTTGGATCATATGTTAGTTCTTATGTAAATTTTATGGAAGTTGGATCATATGTTAGTTCTTATGTGAATCCTATGCAACTTGAATCATATATCTTATGCAAGTTTGTGGTGATTGGATCATATATTCTTATATGAATCTTATGCAAGTTTGGGTTGTTAAAATACATGTGAAACATGTATATGCACATGCTAGTTTATTTGACATTAATCTATATGTTTAGATCCATATGCAAGTTCACACCTTTATGATTTGATCCATAAGCAAGATTATATCTTATATTTAGATCTTGCAAGATTACACCTTTATGTTTAGATCCGTATGCAAGTTCACACCTTTATGTTTGGATCTACAGAAGTACATAAGCTATGCAAGTTTATATCCATCACCTATGCTAGTTTTGTATCATATGCTAGTTTGAATGAAATTCATATGCAAGTTATTGGCTATATAATTTTATGTCATGATCCTTAGATCTATTATATGTGTTATTTAATGTTGTTTTTCTTTTTATGAGTTAGACTATTTGCGAGTCTAACATATGTCATATGAAAACGTACGAATAGCGTGGGGACGATGGGATATTATTGAATATACATAAAAATGGTGAAATTGGCATAAATGGCCTTAAAAGGGCATATAATTAATTTAAGACATTAATTGGCATAATTAGTATTTATGGACATAATTTTGAGAGACAATTATGGACATAAATAAATTTGGAATTTATTTACAAATTTGAATAGGGATATTAATTCAATTTGGGGTTAAATAAAGATGTATAATAATAAACCGCCTAAGACACGAGGTTAGACTCTTTTGTGGTGTAAGAATGCCTGGACCCGCCCGGCAAATCCAGCAGCCACAAATGTCAGTCTAATGTGAGAGGTCAAAGGCATGAATTAAATGCATAACAGTTGTAAAGACACGAGGTTAGGCTCGTTTGCGGTATAAGACTTCCTGGACCCGCCCGGCAAATCCAGTAATCGCAAATGCCAATCTAATGTGGGAGGTCTTTACAAGGTTACGGTTCTAATGAATTAAGTAACACTTAACCAGATAAACATGTGGTGGGACATGGGGGGTTAAGTGGGTACCTTGGGTGGCATGTGAAAATTAGTGGGTGCCTTGGGTGGCATGTGAAATACGATTAGATGCACCTAACCAAGTTGAAACATGTAAGAAGACATGAATAAAAATGGGGTTAAGTGGGAAACCTTAGTGGGGACCAAACATAGGTGGAAAGCTTGTGTCGTGCATGGGAGGGGCCCTTTTCAAACCAGTAACCCATTAAGTATCTTTGTGAGCTCGACCCAAGTCGAGGACGGGACACGCTTACTGGATTTGATTGCAAGAGGTCAAAAAGGGTTAGTGGTGGAAACGCAAGACCAACGGGGTCATGTGCGTGCATGGGCCCGGGCTGGTAGGTAAGACGTTGTTGCATCGTGTAGATATAAGCCGTGCATCTTTGGTGGTATTGGGTTGCCACTTTGGGGAGTGATACACCCCACTATGGGGCCAGCACGGGTATCTACGAGTTAGGGAGCCGATCGCATGAGGATAATGGGTACACCTAGTGGAGATAGGGGCAGGCGACACCTATGTAGACAGCTAGGGGTACACGAAACTACTATTATGATTACTAAGTTCAGTAGGTGGGGATCAACTTTTAGGGTGTTTGGTGTGGTGCAATATAGTAATTCTCTTATAGTGATTAGGTGCGCCTTTAACGTTATCTTTGTTCATCTTATTTCCTTTGTTTGCTCTGTCATGCCCATTTGTTCATAGTCATTTCCTTATTTACTAGCTTATGCCTTATCCTAGTTACTTTAATGATAATATTATTAAAGTTATTGTACTCGCCAGACTTTATGTCTGACCCCTTTGTTTCCACCTCTTTTCTTCCTTTCCCCTCCCCCCCCCCCCCCCAAGTTGCTCAGGGTGGGACTAGTACTAGTGGAGCTTGATTTGGACAACTTTATCTCTTTCTTTTGGAAGTTGCTTGGATTGCTGAAGTAAAGCTCAGCCTATCTTATTTATGGCGATTTTATGTTGGGGTTATGTCTTTTATTTTATGCACTCATAACTTATTTGTCAAGATGGATAATAAGTGTATTTGGTTTTGCAGTTGGTTTTTGATGTGATGTAACCAAACTATTTTTCCGCTGCAATAAAAGTTGTTTCTTTTACTTTCCAAGTATCAATATATTTATCTGTCTTGTTTACTTTTCTGTTCTATACACATTAAACGCTCCACCAAAATTAAGGCATTCCCTCTGTGAGTGACCTTAATGGACGTGGGTTGTCACAAAATCAATACTATAAATGGAATAACGGAAGAACCTTTTAAATTCCATATATAGTAACATTCTTCCTTTATAGAGGCTCATCTCGATTATTACCAAATCAAATTCGATTCAATTCCAATTCAATATATTAAATTGGAAATCTTTACTTTGGAAAATTCCATTAATCTTAATTAAAAGATTATAAATTCCAAATCATATTCTTCACTGTTAATTAGGTTAAAGAACAAATGTTATTTAAAACACCATTCATGATAAACCCAAAAATATGATTCTTTTATTCAATTCCAATTAAATATTAATTAATTGGTAAACTTCTCTAAATCTTAATTGAAAGATTTATTCTTTTCTCAACGGGGTTTAAGAACAGTGTTAATAAAGACATCATTCACAACAAACCCAAAATCTATTTTTTTATTCAATTCCAATTAAATATTAATTAATTGGTAAACTTCTCTAAATCTTAATTAAAAGATTTATTCTTTTCTCAACGGTGTTTAAGAATAGTGTTAATAAAGACACCATTCACGACAAACCCAAAATCTAATTTTTTTTATTCAATTCCAATTAAATATTAATTAATTGGTAAAGTTCTCCAAATCTTAATTAAAAGATTTATTCTTTTCTCAACGGGGTTTAAGAACAGTGTTAATAAAGACACCGTTCACGACAAACCAAAAATCTAATTTTTTTTATTCTTCCAATTAAATATATTAATTAATTGGTAAACTTCTCTAAATCTTAATTAAAAGATTTATTCTTTTCTTAACAACATTTGAGAACAGTGTTAATAAAGACACCATTCACGACAAACCCAAAATCGAAATTTTTTATTCAATTCCAATTAAATATTAATTAATTGGTAAACTTCTCTAAATCTTAATTAAAAGATTTATTCTTTTCTCAATGGGGTTTAAGAACAGGGCCAATAAAGACACCATTCACGATAACCCCAAAATCGAATTTGATATTAATATAAGGCTCTGAGTAGAAATTATATCGGCTTATATTCAATATCAAATTCTGAGACTAACGGATATCGTATTGGGAATAACGATATTTGTATCTTTCAAATTCCCATAACAATATCCGTGTAATCACAAAATCCAATATTGAAACATTCCGAAGATTATTTCCATTCCAAATCCATCCCAATTTATGCGTTGGAAAATTTTGGTTAATTTAAAACCATTTTCAAATCCAATTTATTTATTTCTAAAAATAATTGGATTATTATTCTAGTTATTAACTAGTTCGTTTCGATAAAAATATATTTTTATCTTTTTAGATATGGAATTTTTCATTTAAAATCTTTCCAAAACCCTTATTATGAATTTACATAATTTTTCCGTATTTTTATTAATTTTATTAAGACCCTTACAATCGGTTTCCAATATCGGCCACCAAACTGCATTCATAGCGACCTTTTCTAAAATTAATTTGGACATAATTCTAAATCCAACCATTAGATTTCAAATCTCTTATACTCGTTGGAAAGATATTTTCGATACGAACCCAACGGTTTTGGTTTTAGGAGAATCTGACAGTCGGGTCTTCCGTTACATCCATTTGAAGTTAATGGTCGAAATTCGCAAATGGTCGCTGCGCGGGACGTTCTATTCAAGCCATATATATAATATATTTCATCGATTTCCATTCAAAATGTATTTATAAAAGGTTTTAAATTCATTTTAAAACGATTCCAACTTCTATTTCAATTTTAAATCAAAATTGAATATTCTATATCATTATAATATTAAAATGATGATATTTTCAAAATATCAGATTTTGAAATAACTTTTCAATATTCATTATAAAATGAATAAACTCGACAGAAAATCCCGTTCGTGTTAAAATGGCGTTTAACTACTTAACATGGCTTCACATTTCAATATTTTCATGTCCATCCAAAATCGGACATCAAAATCACATTTTGATTATTTACTGAATATTGGTTTAAAATTTTCATTAATTCTGAACTGGAATCAGACTCAATCAATTACCATATAATTTCGGTTATATTAATTTCATACATTGCATGTATACAACAATAATGAAAAACAACCACTAAAAATTCATACAACATCCAGAGTGCATTCTTCAACTGTATAAGCATTAAAATAAATAAATAACACTTATACAGTCTATCAACCCATCTATTGACATACAACTAAACAATTGGGATCAATGTATGTCAAGTATCATCCCAATACCCTTGTGGGGTTTCAACCAAAAATAATGTTTATCATTTGTGCAGTTGGGCGATGTGTAAAATACCATCGTCCCAATCAATGTCGGTTAAATGGGTGTACATAAGCAAACCGTCCGATTTGTAAATGAATATTTATTTCGATTTCTTTTCGTGATAATTTTTCTATGCATTTTATATAAATAATTTTATGTACAACAATATCAATCAATGGCAATCCCAATCTCAATCACAATCCAAACAAACGATCAACCATGGTTTGTACAAAAAATAGTGTCAGGAGCTACTAAGCCTCATTTGCAACCTATTGTATAATAACTGTAAAATAATTTGAGTGAGTGAGAGAGAGAGAGTTCTCGCACTCGGTTTCCACTCTGACATTCTTTATTGGACGGTTTGAATTTAAATCTGCCCTAAATTCTAACTAGCTCCAAATTTGACCCAGTTAGTGTTGTTGTGAGCTCTCGCCTCCACGGTCGCAACGAATCCTGTTTCATGCGATTTCGACATTGTATGAGAGAGTAATGATTTTTATAAAGGTCATCGACATTTTAAAATAATAAATTTAATAATTAAATAAAAAACTTAACCTTCCTCTTTATCTCCTTCAATTCGAATACGAACCCATCATTCCAAAGAAGACATCGCCTGCGCACGATAACTGAGGAGACCGGAGCACGATCCAAAGGCGCCACGACAAAGGCTATCACGTATCCTTCCTCCACCGGCGGTGGCACCGCTCGCAGTGGCCCCTGCACCGTGGAACTCGCATGCTAACATCTGCCCTTTAAGGCGAAAAATCAAACACCACACATCTTGATAATCGATCAAACCACCCTGGATTTGAAAGCATTGAAAGATCTTCAGTTTTTGTTTTGAAATCGTTTGAATTCATTGGGTGGATCAGGATTTTTTTCGATTTAAAATTTTGAGCTTCTTGGCCGTTCAAAGAAGGGTGACGGCGGCTTCCTGATGTGGCTAGGGTTCGAAAGGTTATGGCCCTTTATAATAAATATTTTATTAATTTTTTTATTCTACTATTCATTTAAAAGTGAGATTTTCGTCCAAACTCCAAATCAAACCCAACGACTATCACCGTTAGATAATTACCCCCATTACAGACACAATATAATATGTTTCGTAATCCAATTCGATCGTTTTGATCAGTTTTTATTTAAATTAAAATATAAATCAATATATTTTTAATTCAAACGTACATTTTAATTTACCTAGGCCACATACTAACTGCAAAAATTCCTGAAAATTAAATCTAGCTATGTTTAGACGATACGGTCCTAACAAAACTAATTTCGTCGAATTTGGAGACCGTTTGAAAAATGGCCATTTTCAAGTCAATTAAATTCAAACTAAAATTACCAAACACATTTAAATTCACCACGCTCACATATTAATTCAAAAAATTATGAATTTTTAAAACTATCAATAATTTGACATTCCGGATCCAACAAAAGTAGTTTCATCGAAAACGGAGGTCGTTTACAAAATGACTATTTTTAAGGGCTATATATTATATTAAATAAATATATAAATTCCATAGCGACTATTTTAAATTTTAAATTGGACATAACTTTCAATTTATATTATGAAATCTCAAATTTTCATATTCGTTAGAAAGATATAATTAAACAGATTCAAATGTTTCTTGTTTTACTGAAATCCGATTTATTTTGGATTTTGTACGTTCAATTGAAATTTAAAATCGAATTTTCAAACTACCACGCCATTTCAAACTCTATTTATAATTAAAATAAATTTTTACGTTCTAACTTCGATTTAAAATAAAATTTTAGTTGCTATTATTTAAAATAAATCATTTTAAATTCATAAAAAGCATTAAAATAGCTAAAATAAAATTTTTAAATTGATACTGAAACCACGGGTTGTCACATTATGATTATTCAGTTTTAAGAAATTAATCTTGTCTTTAACTGGGTTACAAAACCAATGTTATTAAAGACACAGTTCACAATAAACCCAAATCAACTTCCATTTACTATGGAATCTTCACGGAAAATAGATCAATATATAATCCATATAAATTTCCGTATCAGACTAATAATATAAATGAAATAACGACAAAGCCTTTTAAATTCCATATATAGTAATGGTCTTCCTTTGCAGAAGCTCATCTCGATTATTATTAAATCGAATTCCATTCAATTCCAATTTAATATATTAAATTGGAAAATTTTACTTTGGAAAATTTCCATTAAATCTTAATATTTTTTTTTTATAAATTCCAAATCATATCTTCACTGTTAATTGGGTTTTAAGAACAAATGTTATTTAAAACATCATTCGCAGTGAACCCAAAATCATCTTCCATTTATTTCCAATTTATAATTATAAATTGGAAAACTTCATTTATCTTAATTAAAAGATTCATTCTTTTCTCAACAGGGTTTAAGAATGGTGTTATTAAAGACACCATTCACGACAAACCCAAAATCCTATTTGATATTAAATACAAGGCTCTGAATAAACATAAAATCGGCTTATAATCATTATCAAATTCTGAAACTAACGGATATCGTATTGGGAATAACGATATCTATATCTTCCAAATTCCTCAACAATATCCACATAATCATGGAATCCAATATCAAAATATTCCGAATATAATTTTTGTTTAAATCCTTTCCAAACCATACGTTGGAAAAATTTGGTTATATTAAAACCATTTCAATTCCTTTAGTTCTTTACTTAAGTTGATAAACACTTATTCTGATAAAAATATCTTTATATTTATAAATGTGGAATTTTCCATCTAAAATCATTTCAAATCATTAATCATGATTTCACATAATTTATTCATATTTTTAATAATTTTAATAAGGCCCTTACAATCAATTTCCAATAACGGCCACCGAACTGCATCCATAGCGACCTTTTCCAAAACTGATTTGGACATATCTTAAAATCTAACCATCTAAATTTAAATATCATATATTCGTCTGAAAGATCTTTTCGATACGAACCCAACGGTTCCTATTTTAGGAGAATCCGACGGTCGGATCTCGCGTTACATCCATTTGAAGTCAATGGTTGAAATTCGCGAACGGTTGCTGTGCGGCGCGTTCTATTCAAACCATTTAAATATATATATATATATATTATATATTTAGTTGATTTCCTTTTTAAAATATATTTTATAAATTGTTTATAAATTTATTTAAAAGCAATTTAAACTTCTTTTTTTAGTTTAAAATTAAAATTGAATGGTCTATATCAATATAATATTAAAATGATAATATTTTCAAAATATCAGATTTTGAAATCAATTCTTTTCAATATTCATTATAAAATGAATAAAATCAGTAGAAAAATCTGTTCAAGCTAAAATGGCGCACTACTACTTAACCCGGCGTCATATATTTCCATATTTTCATATCCATCCAAAATCGGACATCAAAATAATATTTTGATTCTTTATTGAATATTGTTTTAAAATATCGTTATTTATGAATTGGAATCAGACTCAGTCAATTACCATATAATTTTGTTTATATGGATTCCATGCATCGCATGTATTCAAAAACGGTGATAAACATTCAATTCGCATCAGAGTGCAATTTACAACTGTATAAGCATTAAATAATTAAATAATGCTTATCACAGTCTTTCAATCAATCGGTTGACATACAGTCAAATCCAAGGGAGATGTGAATAAATTATCATCCCCAGACACGTGTGGGGTTTCAACCAACAACAATGAATTTAAATCAATCATTGGTTAATAAATTTAACCAATTCTAATTTGATTCGGATTATTTTTCTAATTAACCAATTTTCACCGTTAAATTATAAATGGATATTTATAATTTAATTTCAACTACCACAAATTTATTAACATTATTTTTAATATGTTAAACATCACAATCACAACACAATACAGTCAATCAGATCATCCATGGGTTTTAAAACAACAGTGGAGTGAGATAACAGGCATCGTACAACATTTTATGATAATTAAAATAGATAAAATTCAATATTGGAAATTCATATATTTAGTTATAAAATAAATAACCATACAAATATTTTAATGAGAGAGTTCTCACTTTGGTTTCCACTCCGTCAGTCTTTATTGGAAGATTTTATTTTTTAAAACTAAATTAAATGCGCATTTAATTTAGCTTAAAAATTCCACTTGCTCTGTTTCCATTCTGGTCATTTCCATATTGTAGTGCTCGCTGATACGAGTGTAACGCAATTGAAATCGTCGGATTTCGATCTCGTATGAAGAAGATATGATAATTAATACATTTATTACAAAAACTAGTACAATTAATTAATTAATTAAGCTAATCCTCACCCCTAATTACTCTCCCTATCCATCATTAATTCCCTGAAGCGAGTTTGAACCCAATGTCGACCTTGAACTCACCCCTTTGCACCACCATCCATGCGTTGTAACCCTAATCCAACGCCGCCACCGTGTAGTCGCCTTCCTCCTCTACCGTCACCCAGAACGTGGGCCCCTTCGATGCACCCCCCTACGCCAAAACCCACCATGAACAGCGGGCCTTCCAGCCCTAAGTTTGAGTACCACACACAACGATAGCTCATCAACTTGGTATGGATCGGTAGATCTCTCCTTGTACTTCGATTTTCCTTCAAGAAGTATTTGAAATCATTGAACGGATTGGAAGAATTTTTAAAGGGAAGTTTGGACTGCGATTTCGGCCTTTAATTGGTTTGATCGGCAGTGGATTTTTAATGAACGAGAATTAGGGTTTTATTTATTTACTTATTTATATATATATATATAAATTATTAATTAATTCCAAAAATACATGTTTATTAATCCGAACTCCAAATCAAACCCAACGATTGTCATTCCTAACCAAATACTCCCATTCGTAACACAATGGAATATGTTTTGTAAGCCATTTTGATTTTTTTAATCATTTTTTATTAAAATTAAAATATAAATTAATATAACGGTCAATATCGAATTTCAGCGTACATTTTAATTTATCGGGGCCACATAATGACTCCGAAAATTATGAAAATTGAAATCTATCTATGTTTTGACGATACGGTCCTAAAAAATTAATTTCGTCGAATTAAAAAACTGTTTGAAAAATGGCCTTTTAACTGGCTTATTAAATTAAAACTGGAATTGAAAACACGTTTAAATTTACTATGCTCACATAATAATTTCAAAAATTATGAAATTTTAAACCTGAAAATAATTTGGTATTCCGGATCCAACAAAAATTGTTTCATAGAAAACGGAGATCGTTTGCAAAATGGCTATTTTTAAGGGCTATATATCATATTATACATACATATAAATTCCATAGCGACTATTCTAAATTTTAAGCTGGACATAACTTTTAATTCACAAAGTGAAATCTCGGTTTCTTGTATTCATTAGAAAATTACAGTTCAAAATATTCCAATATTTCTTGTTTCATCAATTTCTGATTTATACTAAATTCTGTATATTCAACTGACACTTAAAATCGAATTTTCAAACTACCGTGCCATTTTGAGTTCGTTTTAATTAAATTTTAAATTTATACATTCTAACTTCGATTTAAATAAATTTTAAATCGTTAATTCTCAAAATAAATCCTTTTAATATCTTAAAATACATTTAATCAATTAAAAATAAAATTTTAAATTGGTTCCAAAAATCTGAGTTGTTACAATCCCCCCACTTAAAATCTTTTCATCCCCGAAAAGGAACGGAGCTGAAAGTTGTTTAACTAACCAACTCAACTTTCTTCTGGCTTGAGTTCTTCAACTTTTCAGTTTCTAAGAACTTTCTAATTTCTCAAAAATTTGGCTAACACCCTAAATTTTCGAATTTTTTTCCATAACCTCCTTTGTACGGGGAGGTTTTGAAAAAAATATTGGGTCGTATTAGGTACCCAATAAATCAATAAAAACATACACAACATTTGTGGCCTATTTATGCCCAAGGGAGACGTGTAAAAAGTCGAAATCTCATACCTTGCCCTATTGTTGGAAATAATAAAATAATCCATGTGTCGTAACTAAAAACAAGAGAGACGTGAATTTTTATCATCTCTAGACCTGCGTAGGCTTTTTATTAAATTCTACCACTCACCGTTATATATTATTAAGTCCATAATCAGTCTTCTGTTCA
This sequence comes from Allium sativum, assembly GCA_030737875.1. Taxonomy (NCBI): domain Eukaryota; kingdom Viridiplantae; phylum Streptophyta; class Magnoliopsida; order Asparagales; family Amaryllidaceae; genus Allium; species Allium sativum. The sequence continues at coordinate 369,847,315 of CM060919.1, forward strand.
ACCTGTAATTCATTCCTCCCATACAAGCATCTCGCCCGTATGGAAATCCAAACCTCGTCATATAAGCACTAAATGCTTATATGGAATATGATATGCTATGCCATCTATAATCAGCCTTTGGTTCAACCTGTAATTCGATCATCGCCATACAAGCATCTCACTAGTATGGAAATCCAAACCTCGTCATATAAGCAACAAATGCTTATATGGAATATGATATGATATGATGTCTTCATGATGTATGGTATGCGACGTAGTTCATAATTTATTTTTTACTATCCTATGGCGTACGTTGTATTTCACACAGAGAAACCATCACAGTGCATCCAAATTCATTCACAGTAATTTATAATAAATAAAATTATGCAACCAATTCATTAAGGTGCACATGTTTGTCGGGCACGCAATTTATTTCTTTACTCAACGCGAAGCCATTTTCCTGCTTAACACACACACACACACATATATATATATATATATACACACACACACACACACATGTCTATGTACGCAATTCCAATCAATTTTCAATTTAGTTCAATATTTGACTCGATTTGGCTCAATTTTACCTTTCATTTTCATATTGGTTTAATGGTTCCAATATTTTTATAAATCAAACTAATAATCACACATCACAACCAACAAATAATTAATTGATTTTCTTTTCAAATATATAACTTTTACATACCCAAAAATCATATTTTCAATGTCAGATCACAAACAATAAATTCTAACTAAGTTTGGTTCTTACACCGATCAATTGGAAACATATAGATATCCACTTTCGAAACTCGAAAATAAACACTGATGATGATGCATCAATATCAGAATTATCCCCGGGCTACTAGAGTGTGATTCTATATCTATCCAGCATATTTGAGACTTCGGATATGCATGGATTAGACATATATTCAAAATCTTTCTATACTAGATAGTCCAAATTAATATAAAATAAAATATTCAGATATGTATGATAAGGTATAATTTCCAAAACTACATCCGTTTTTATAAATAATAATCTTCAAACTCATTCTACGTTATTACTAACACTATCTCTAACAAATTCTTATAGCATATTACTAATCCTATCTCTGATGAATTCTTTCATTTGGTTCTAATGTGTCATGTTCTCGAGCTTTGTAAACCAAAGCTCTAATACCAACTGAAACGACCCTGACTTCCCCGATCCCGAGAGGGACGAAGGAGCCCGAATTATATTGAGAATACGACACATCAGAACACAAAACAACAGAACATTTCATTGCTATTACAACAATTTACATCAGAGCACAAGAATATCAGAGTATGAATAAATAATGCACAGCGGAAAAAAAATACAATTATCAGAGATTAATAATTACAAAACAGTGGAAACAAAATGTATAAATACAATGCTTAGCGGAAATACATCAAGTACCATAACTGAAAGAAATGCACGGATACTAAGCTTTCCGAATATAGCTCCAGCTATAAATCAGGATCCTGGGAAAAGAAATATCTGCGAAAAACCAAAACTACTAGCTGCCCGTGTGGAAAATATGGGCACCCAGAGTTTAGGTAGAAACAATAAACTCTGAGTCATTCATGGAATTGGAGTGAGAACTAAAAATGTTATTAACTTTATTTTTAAAGTTGGGTATATCAAGGGACCATGCCATATAATACGCAATGGGTTTTCTCCCAAGAATACCATAAAACGAACAACGCAATGCTAAAAGGAAAAATGAAGCCATTATAAGACTCAGGTCCCATCACACAATGCAAACACAAACCAGAGGATAGAGTTTTACCTTATAATGGACAAACATGCTTGGTACGCGAAATTTATCTTTTATTATTACTATAAGGGTTGGAATCAACTTCAAATATAAATGTATCAATCATCGACGGCATAGTAACCCATCCTACTATGTCACCATATAGGTTTACAACTAAAACCGAAAAGCCACGTATTAGAAATTGTATTCCATCTATGAGTCGAGGCAAGGGATGGCTCCTCTCCGATTCGAGACACTCTAGAAAATGCCTCAAGGCTCGGACGTTGGTGAGCCCTTGGATCTTCAAGGCTGGTCCACACTTACTTTAGTGGATATATTATTCACGAACACACGTTTCCCAGTCCTATCAGACCTATCTATGAGCCATTAGAGACTCAATATCCGAGGCGCCTCATTCCATCATCCAAACTCAAGTATATAAAGATTTTGTATATACGTCCGATCTACGTATATTCGAAGTTTTAATATACTGGATAGATAAAATCACACTCAATACCAGAGTTGATGTTCGAGTGCCGAAAGTGTGGTATCTATATATTTCCATTAGACTGGTGTGAGAACCAAAACTAGATAGGTTTATTGTTGAGATTTGCATCAAAAACATGATTTTCTGTATATATATATATATATCAAAATTATGAATTTGAAACGTTAATTGACTAATAGATTACTGGTTGTATTGTTTGATTATTGGTTTCATTTATTAAAATTTTGAACCATTTAGCCTAATTGAACCGAATATTGAACTGTATTGAAAAATGGTTACAATTGCATGCATATACATGTATATACATTGAACAGGTCATAGCAAGGAGGCTAGAGAAGAGGAATAAAATTGTTTGCCCGACAAATAGGTACATGTTTATTGTATTTCTTGGGGATTTGATGATTTTATGAGCCGCTTGGCTAGCCGCTTGGCTTTTTCTTTTGGATTGGTGGGGGCCATGGGAGGCTATTTGAAATATCCCGAAGCTCCCGGTGCAGGGGAGGTTATGGCGAAATTTTTCGAAATTTTAGGGTGTTAGCCAAATTTTTGAAGAATTTGAAAATTTCTTAGAAACTAAAAAGTTAAAGAACTTAAGCCATAAAGAAAATAATGAAAGTTGAGTTGATTTGTAAAACAGCCTTCAGCTTCGTTCCTTTTCGGGGACGAAAAGTTTTAAGTGGGGGAGATTGTAATAACCCGGAAATCCGAACCAATTTAAAATTTTTATTTTGGCAATTTTGATGAATTTTGAATATTTAAAATTATTTATTTTAAATAATAACGACGAGAAATTTATTTTGAAGAGAATTAGAACGTATATATTTATATAGATCGTCGTTAGAATATAAATATTTTATTTTAATTATAAAAGAAATTGAAAATGGCGTGGTAGTTTGAAAATTTGATTTCAAAGTTCAAATGAATGTACATGATTCAAAATAAACCGGATTTTGGCAAAACCAAAAATATTAGAATCGATTTGAGAATATCTTTCCAACGAATCCGAAAAATTGAAATTTCATAGCGGGAATAAAAAGTTATCCCCAGTTGAAAATTCAGAATAGTCGCTATGGAATTCTGGCCCTTAAAAATGGAAATTTTGCAAACGACCTCTGTTTTTGACGAAACCACTTTTGTTGGATCCGGGATGTCAAGTTATTGCAAGATTCTAATTTTCATAATTTTTCGAATCAGTATGTGAGCGTTGCGAAGTAAAATGTGTTTTAACAGTTTCAGTCAATTTCGATCGACCAGAAAATGGCCATTTTTCAAACGGTCTCAGAATTTGACAAAATTAGTTTTGTTAGGACCGTATCGTCAGTACGAAGCTAGAAAATTTTTTTTAGGAATTTTTAGAGTCCGTATGTAGCCCCGGTAAATTGAAATGCGTGTTCAAATTCAATATATAGATTTATATTTTAATTTTGATCAAAACTGATCGTAACAACCGAATTCAGTTAAGAAACAGATCCCTTTGTGTTCGGAATGGGGGTAATTAGCTATGGACGACAGTCGGTGGGTTCGATTTCGAGTTCGAAATAAAAAGTTTCTTTTTGAAATTAAAAATAATGTATATATATATTCACTTACCCCCTCCCTCTCTCACTCTTTCAAGTCAACGAGGAAATAAAAATAAAAGAAAAAAGAAAAAAGGGAGAACTGTCGATCGCGATTGGCAGCCCGCCGTCGCCGTTGGAGGAGCGCACCCCCTCCCATCGTGCTGTCGTGCCTCAGGCGCACCCCCACGGACGATCTCCTCCCTCCTCCGGCCTCTCTTCTTCCCCAACACGTAAACCTCAGCGCCCTGACCCAAATCAACCTGGAACCGCCACCTCCGGCCTCCATCAGACCAGCGCCGCCTCCCCTCCCCACCAGTGACGACGCTTCGACCCCCCTTCTACGGCGCCCGACGTGAAGTTCACCCCCTCCGATTTCTACTGTAAGTTTTTATTTTATTTTAATCCTATAGGAATCTATGGATTTAGTTAATGAAAACTGTTAATTTTATTTTATTATGAGATTAGATGGTTATATTGTAAAGTATTGATTTTTAACATTGTAAAGTAATGATTTTTAATTGGGAAAAGATACGATTTTTAATATAATAAAAATATAATTTTTATTATACTTATAGCAAAATGGATATGATTTATATTGTTTGATTCACAAAGTTAAAATATGATTTCTACAATGAAAAGATCGAAATAAAAATACGACTTTTATAATATTTTCATTATGATAAAGATACGATCTTTTTATAGATATCAATAAGATAAAAATTTGATCTTTACAATATATGAAGTGAAATAAAAATATGAACTTTATTTCTATCGTGAAGTAGTGAGAATAAAGATTCGATTTTTATATGAGTAGCGGATTAGAAAAATGATTTTTATATGATAGAGAATATAAAAATTTGATTTGTATATTTATAGCGATATAAAAATGTGATTTTTAATATGAACAGCGTGGAGAAGATGGCGTTGGAATTTTTGAGCAAATCCAGACTGTTCAGAAATTCAGAAATAAAGCATGGAGGAGTGGAACCCTTGGTGAGAACTCCTCACTTTTATTTTAATTTCTAGTTTGAAATATATACTAGGATGCAGAAGGTGCTTAGCAGCAGCCGACACCCGTCGTCCATAGACCATGGATGACTTGTTTGTTTGATTGATGTGTTGTGAAATTCTATTGTGTGATGTGGAATGAATAAATATTTTATAGTTCAAAATATAATTTTTAATGTGTATATAAAATAAATATTTATAAACAAATCGGACGATTTGTTTATGTACACCCATTTGATTAATATTGATTGGGACGATAAATTTTACACATCGCCAAACTGCACAAATAAAAATCTGTGTTTGTTGATTTGAAACCCCACACGGGTGTTGGGATGATATTTAGCGTACACTAATCCCGATTATTTAGCTGTATGTCGATTGATTGGTTGACAGATTGTGTAAGCGTTAATTTTTTATATTTAATGCTTATGCAGTTGTGTGGTGCACTCTAAAAGATGGTTGACTATTTATCGTTGCTATTATATACATGTGTTGCATGGAATCTATATAATTAACATTATATGGTAATTGATTGGGCCCCATTCCAATTTAGAAAATAAAGAATATTTTAAATTAATATTCAGAACAGGAAACTAAATATTCAAGTGTTGAAACGTATCATGTGTTGAACGAAATATTTATACAATAAAATTCACATTTTGTTGTAAGTAAGAATTAATAAATATTCACGTGTTGAATAAAATATATATTCGTGTGTTGAAGAAAATATTCATTTGTTGAATAGAATAACGAAGTATTGAAATAAATAAAGCCGTGTTGATTAGATGTGCGCCATTTTGACGTGAACGATATTTATATCGATATTATTCATTTTTATAATGAATAGCGAAAAGGAAGTGATTTCAGAATATAATGTTTTGAAAACATTATCATTTGTATATCGTTGATATGGAATATTCAATTTTGATTTGAAATTGAATATGAAGTTGAAATCGTTTTGAAAACGATTTATAAAATATGTTTTAAAAGGAAATTGACGAAATATATATATATATATATATATATTATATATATATTGGCCTGAATAGAGCGCGCCGCGCTGCGGTAGTTCGCGAATTTCGACCATTAACTTCGAACAGATATTACGGGAGATCCGGTTGTCGGATTCTCCTAAAACTAGAACCGTTGGGTTCGTATTGAAAAGAGCTTTCTAATGAATATTAGAGATTTGAAATCTAACGGTTGGTTTTGGAATTATTTCCAAATCAAATTTGGAAAAGGTCGTTGTAAGTGCAGTTCGATGGCCGTTGATGGAAATCGACTGTACGGGCCTTAATAAAATTATTAAAAATATAAATAATTAGTATAAAATCATAAGAAATGATTTGGGAAGAATTAGGATGAAAATTTCCATATTTGAAAAGATAAAAATAGTTTTTTATTGAAATGAACTAGTTTTGAACAAGAATTATAATCCATTTATTTTTAAAGTAAATAAATTGGATTTGAAATGGTTTTAGAAGTAACCAGAATTTCCCATAATGGAATTGGAATGGATTTGAATCGAAATTGTCTTTGGAGTATTTCGATGTTGGATTTCGTGATTATATAGATATTGTTATGGAAATTTGAAAGATATATATATATCGTTATTTACAATATGATATTTGTTGGTCGTAGAATTTGATATTGATTATAAGCCGATATATTTTCTATTCAGAGCCTTGTATTTTATATCAAATGGGATTTGGGTTTCTCGTGAATGGTGTCTTCATTAACACTGTTCTTAAACCCAGTTGAGAAAAAGATTAAATCTTTTTATTTAGATTTAATGAAGTATACCAATTAAATGGTATTTAATTGGAATTGAATTTGAATTGATTTTTGGGTTTATCGTGAGCGGTGTTTTAAATAACACTTGTTCTTTAACCTGATAATTAATGGAATGTGAATTGGGTTTATCGTGAACTGTGTTTTAACGACATTCGTTCTTTAACCCGATTTACAGTGAAATGTGATTTAGAATTTATAAATCTTTTGTTAAGATTTAAAGGAGATTTTCCAAAGTAAAATTTTCCAATTTAAATAAAATAAATTGGAATGGAATGGACTTTGATTTGGTAATAATCGAAGTGAATTTCTGTGGATGAGGACTACTAATATGTATGGAATTTAAAAGGCTTTCCCGTTATTCCATTTATATTGTTAGTCAGGTATGGAAGTTTATATCGATTATATATATCGATTTGTTTTCCATGAAGATTCCATGGTTAATGGAATGTGATTTTGGGTTGTCGTGAATGGTATCTTTAATGATACTGTTCATAGACCCAACGGAGTTAAGAAAATCAGAAACTAACGGGATATTAGTTAAGTTGGATAGTTTCTTGGGTATTGATCTGATGTTGGTTTCGGCCTTCGGGGTTAACACTTACGGAATTATTCACTTTCTAATTTGCGGTTAAAGGCTGATGGAATAGAATGTGATCTTGGGTTTATCGTGAACCGTGTTTTAAATGATATTGGTTCTTTAACCCAGTTAAAGACAGGATATGGTTTCCTAAGTTAAACAATCATTAATATTGATATTTGGGAATATTAAAACCAAGTGGAGTTTTAATGAATCTTTAATTAGATTGAAATGATCGAGGATGGAGTATCACCAGTTTTGCACCAGGAAAAAGTTAAATCTTTAATTAGATTTGAACGTTAAATGGTAATTGAATTTACCGATAACATCGTGGTGTTAGATATGAAGTATGACCAGTTTTACTTCATGGGATGAATAGGTTGGGGTTGGGAAATTTAATAAGTGATTACTTCGGTAAGGTTCGCTAATCCCGACTAGTTTGGATAAACCATAATTTGGTTTGAATTGATATTCAAAAGAAGATTAAAGAATAAATTTAAAGAATTTATCTTTGATAAAATTAATGGGAACCTTTCCCAAAGTATAAGAATATTTGAATAAAAGAATATTCTGAATTGGAATGAGGCGTATGTTGTGTTTGTGTAACACTTGTTTATTATATACGCGAGTTATTCAGAAAGACCGGGTTTATCCCATTCTGAATAACTGATTCGACGATGTGTCGAGGATGAAGACGGTGGTCGAAGACCAGAGGTCTTCACATCGTTTGGATAATTACTGATGATCTTGATTGGGCTGTACACCCAAGAGGAGGGAATCAATTGGTGATCGTCCAGACGTGCTTGGAGATCGATGGATATGTGAAGTACAATGTGCCTCCGGTTTCGTTTAGACCCAGAACGGACTTGTAAATGGACTGTGTGTTTGACATTGGATATCATTCTGTGTGATTGATGGATATCGGTTGCATGGAGTGGTTTGCCTGTGTGGCATGCTAAGATGCAAATGATCAAGGCTTCTGTTGAAAAGCAGAGTCTTGTGGTTGATGATCAAAGCATGGCCTGTGTGGCATAGCTTTGTGTAGCGTTGATTCACGAGCCTCACACCCCGGTTGTGAACCAAAAACGAGAGAGGACATCAGGGAGGGCATGCGTTTCCTTCTAGCCAGGGTGGTGTCCGTGACCTATCACCCCTGACATTTATATTATTTTCACCTATGTGGTTGTTGGATTGCGAGGCGCCTCGGATATATCGGTGACTATGTGGAGCCGATGGAGTCATTTGGCTCAGTGACGCTCCAAAGGGCTGGGAAACGCAGTGTTCAGGCATTATAATCCACATCGGTGGACCAGCCCTGACGATCCAAGGAGCAGTTGCGGCTATTCCCGAGGGGCGGGCTAGAGCGTCTCGAATCGGTAGAGGACTATCTTTTGCCTCAGTTCACAGATGGAAATCCAATTTCCAATACGTGACTTTGCGGTTTTCATTGTAGATCCTATGTATGGCGACATAGTGGTATGGGGCACTTATGTCGTCTATGATTGATACTTATGATTGAAATTGTTTTGACACTATACACTTATAGTACTAATAAAAGATAAAATTTAGCATATCAAGCATTCTTGGCTATTATAAGGTAAAATCCCTATCCTCCGGCTTGTGTTGCATTGTGTGATGGGACCTGGGTCTTAAAATAGCTTCATTGTTCTTTATTTTGCATTGCGCTGTTGTTTTATGCACTGGTATCCTTGGGAGGAAACCCGTTCCGTGTTATACGGCGTGGTCCCTTGATTTACCTAACTTTAAAATAAAGACTAATAACTGTTTTAGTTCTCACACCATTCACATAACTGACCTGGAGTTTATTGTTTTAACCTAAACTCTGGGTGCCCCTATTTTCCGCACGGGCAGCTAATAGTTTTGGTTTTGCAGATTTATATTCACAGGATCCTAATTTACAGCTGAAGTGATATTCGGAATGCTCTGTATCCGTATATCTTTTCAGTTGTGTTTTGTTTTAATTTCCGCTGCTATGTAATGTATTGTAAATCTACGATATTTAATATGTAATATTTATTCGTACTCTGTACATTCTTGTATTCTGATGGAATTGTTGTAATAAACAATGAAATGTTCTTTTGTTTGCGTTCCGATTTTCGTGTTCTCAAAACAATCATGGGTTTCGAGCGGTCTTGGTCGGTTTAGCGATCGATTCAGATCGAGCGAAATTCCTTATCGTCACATTTGGTATCAGATCTCTGGTTTACAGAGCTCGAGAACAAGACACGTTAGAACCAAACGAAAGAATTCATCAGAGATTGGATTAGTAATATCCAATGGGAATGACTCGTTAGAGATGGGATCAGCGGTATCCTAGAACGAGTGTGAAGAGTATATTTTTAAAATAAAAACGAAGTTTGTTTTGAAAATTTAAATTAATTATACGTATTTGCATATTTAGTTGTATTGATTTGGACAATCAAGTGTATAAAGATTTTGTATATACGTCTGATCCACGTTATTCGAAGTTTTAATATACTGGATAGATATAGAATCACGCACGGAGATGATTCTGATGATTGATGCATCGTCATCAGAGTTGATGTTCGACTGCCGAAAGTGTGGTATCTATATATTTCCATTAGACTGGTGTGAGAACCAAAACTAGATAGGTTTATTGTTGAGATTTGCATCAAAAACATTATTTTTATGTATATATATATATATATCAAAATTATGAATTTGAAACGTTAATTGACTAATAGATTACTGGTTGTATTGTTTGATTATTGGTTTCATTTATTAAAATTTTGAACCATTTAGCCTAATTGAACCGAATATTGAACTGTATTGAAAAATGGTTACAATTGCATGCATATACATGTATATACATTGAACAGGTCATAGCAAGGAGGCTAGAGAAGAGGAATAAAATTGTTTGCCCGACAAATAGGTACATGTTTATTGTATTTCTTGGGGATTTGATGATTTTATGAGCCGATTGGCTGGCCGCTTGGCTTTTTCTTTTGGATTGGTGAGGGCCATGGGAGGCTATTTGAAATATCCCGAAGCTCCCGGTGCAGATGAGGTTATGGCGAAATTTTTCGAAATTTTAGGGTGTTAGCCAAATTTTTGAAGAATTTGAAAATTTCTTCGAAACTGAAAAGTTGAAGAAATTTAACCATAAAGAAAATAATGAAAGTTGAGTTGATTTGTAAACGGCTTTCAGCTTCGTTCCTTTTCAGGGACGAAAAGTTTTAAGTGGGGCAGATTGTAATAACCCGGAAATCCGAACCAATTTAAAATTTTTATTTTGGCAATTTTGATGAATTTTGAATATTTATAATGATTTATTTTAAATAATAACAACGAGAAGTTTATTTTGAATAGAATTAGAACGTATATATTTATATAGATCGTCGTTAGAATATAAATATTTTATTTTAATTATAAAAGGAACTGAAAATGGCGCGGTAGTTTGAAAATTCGATTTCAAAGTTCAAATAAATGTATAGGATTCAAAATAAACCGAATTTTGGCGAAACCAAAAATATTAGAATCTATTTGAGAACATCTTTCCAACGAATCCGAAAAATTGAAATTTCATAGCGGGAATAAAAAGTTACGCCCGGTTGAAAATTCAGAATAGCCGCTACGGAATTTTGGCCCTTAAAAATGGAAATTTTGCAAACGTCCTCTGTTTTCAACGAAACCACTTTTGTTGGATCCAGAATGTCAAGTTATTGCTAGATTCCGATTTTCATAATTTTTCGAGTCAATATGTAAGCGTGGCGAAGTAAAACGTGTTTTAACAGTTTTAGTCAATTTCGATCGACCAGAAAATGGCCATTTTTCAAACGGTCTCAGAATTTGACGAAATTAGTTTTGTTAGGACCGTATCGTCAGTACGAAGCTAGAAAATATTTTTCCGGAATTTTTAGAGTCCGTATGTGGCCCCGGTAAATTGAAATGTGCGTTTAAATTCAATATGTAGAATTATATTTTAATTTTGATCAAAACTGATCATAACAACCGAATTGGGGTACGAAACATATACCATTGTGTTCAGAATGGGGGTAATTAGCTATAGACGACAGTCGGTGGGTTCGATTTCGAGTTCGAAATAAAAAGTTCTTTTTTGGAATTAAAAATAATAAATATATATATATATTCACTTAACCCCTCCCTCTCTCACTCTTTCAAGTCAACGGGAAAATAAAAAATAAAAGAAAAAAAGGGTGAACTGTCGATCGCGATTGGCAGCCCGCCGTCGCCATTGGAGGTGCGCACCCCCTTCCCATCGTGATGCCGCGCCTCAGGCGCACCCCCACCGACGATCTCCTCCGTCCTCCGGCCTCTCTTCTTCCCCAACACGTAAACCTCAGCGCCCTGACCCAAATCAACCCGGAACCGCCACCTCCGGCCTCCATCCGACCAGCGCCGCCTCCCCTCCCCACCAGCGATGACGCTCCGATCCTCTCCCCCTCTCTACGGCGCCCGACGTGAAGTTCACCCCCTCCGATTTCTACTGTAAGTTTTTTTTGATTTTAATCCTATAGGAATCTATGGATTTAGTTAATGAAAACTGTTAATTTTAGTTTATTATGAGATTAGATGGTTAGATTGTAAATTATTGATTTTTAACATTGTAAAGTAATGATTTTTAATTGGGAAAAGATACGATTTTTAGTGTAATAAAAATATAATTTTTATTATACGTATAGCAGAATGGATAAGATTTTTATTGTTTGATTAGCAAAGTAAAAATATGATTTTTACAATGAAAAGATCGAGATAAAAATACGACTTTTATAATGTTTTCATTATGATAAAGATACGATCTTTTTATGAATATCAATAAGATAAAAATTCGATCTTTACAATATAAGAAGTGAAATAAAAATATGAACTTTATTTCTATCGTGAAGTAGTGAGAATAAAGATTCGATTTTTATATGAATAGTGGATTAGAAATATGATTTTTATATGATGGAGAATATAAAAAATTTGATTTGTATATTTGTAGTGATATAAAAATGTGATTTTTAATATGAACAGCGTGGAGAAGATGGCGTTGGAATTTTTGAGCAAATCCAGACTGTTCAGAAATTCAGAAATAAAGCATGGAGGAGTGGAACCCTCGGTGATAACTCCTCACTTTTATTTTAATTTCTAGTTTGAAATATATACTAGGATGCAGACGGTGCTTAGCAGCAGCCGACACCCATCGTCCACAGACCATGGATGACTTGTTTGTTTGATTGATGTGTTGTGAAATTCTATTGTGTGATGTGGAATGAATAAATATTTTATAGTTAAAAATATAATTTTTAACGTGTATATAAAATAAATATTTATAAACAAATCGGACGATTTGTATATGTACACCCATTTGACCGATATTGATTGGGACGATAAATTTTACACATTGCCCAACTACACAAATAAAAATTTGCGTTTGTTGATTTGAAACCCCACACGGGTGTTGGGATGATATTTGGCGTACACTAATCCCGATTATTTAGCTGTATGTCGATCGATTGGTCGACAGACTGTGTAAGCATTAATTATTTATATTTAATGCTTATGCAGTTGTGTGGTGCACTCTGGATGATGGTTGATTATTTATCGTTGCTATTATATACATGTGTTGTATGGAATGCATATAATTAACATTATATGGTAATTGATTGAGCCCTATTCCAATTTAGAAAATAAAGAATATTTTAAATTAATATTCAGAACAGAAAACTAAATATTCAAGTTTTGAATAAACAAAATAGTCATGTGTTGACAATACTCATGTGTTGAGAATATTCATGTGTTGAAACGTATCAAGTGTTGAATGAAATATTTATACAATAAAATTCACATTTTTATTGTAAGTAAGAATTAATAAATATTCATGCGTTGAATAAAATATATATTCATGTGTTGAAGAAAATATTCAATTGTTGAATAGAATAACGAAGTATTGAATATATAAAGCCAGGTTGATTAGATGTGCGCCATTTTGACGTGAACGATATTTATATCGATTTTATTCATTTTTATAATGAATAGCGAAAAGGAAGTGATTTCAAAATATAATGTTTTGAAAATATTATCATTTGTATATCGATGATATGGAATATTCAATTTTGATTTGAAATTGAATATGAAGTTGAAATCGTTTTGAAAACGAATTTAAAACGATTTACAAAGTACATTTTAAAAGGAAATCGATGAAATATATATAATGGCCTGAATAGAACGCGCTGCGCTGCGGCAGTTCGCAAATTTCGACCATTGACTTCGAACGGATATTACGGGAGATCCGACCGTCAGATTCTCCTAAAACCGGAACCGTTGGGTTCGTATCGAAAAGAGATTTCTAACGAATATTAAAAATTTAAAATCTAACGGTTGGATTTGGAATTATGTCCAAATCAAATTGGAAAAGGTCGCTGTAAGTGCAGTTCGATGGTCGTTGATGGAAATCGACTATACGGGCCTTGATAAAATTATTAAAAATATAAATAATTTGTGTAAAATCATAAGAAATGATTTGGGAATAATTGGGATGAAAAATTCCATATTTGAAAAGATAAAAATAGTTTTTTGTCGAAACGAACTAGTTTTGAACTAGAATTATAATCCATTTATTTTTAAAGTAAATAAATTGGATTTGAAATGGTTTTAGAAGTAACCAGAATTTCCAATAATGGAATTGGAATGGATTTGAATCGAAATTGTCTTTGGAATATTATGATGTTGGATTTCGTGATTATACAGATATTGTTATGGAAATTTGAAATATATATATATATCATTATTTCCAATATGATATTTGTTGGTCGTAGAATTTGATATTGAATATAAGCCGATATATTTTCTATTCAGAGCCTTGTATTTAATATCAAATGGGATTTGGGTTTGTTGTGAATGGTGTCTTCATTAACACTGTTCTTAAACCCAGTTGAGAAAAAGATTAAATCTTTTTATTTAGATTTAATGAAGTATACCAATTAAATGGTATTTAATTGGAGTTGAATTTGAATTGATTTTTAGGTTTATCGTGAGCGGTGTTTTAAATAACACTTTTTCTTTAACCCTATAATTAATGGAATTTGAATTGGGTTTATTGTGAACTGTGTTTTAATGACATTTGTTCTTTAACCCGATTTACAGTGAAATGTGATTTGGAATTTATAAATCTTTTGTTAAGATTTGAAGGATAGTTTCCAAAGTAAAATTTTCCAATTTAAGCAAAATAAATTGGAATGGAATTCGATTTGGTAATAATCGAAGTGAATTTCTATGGATGAGGACTGCTAATATATATGGAATTTAAAAGGCTTTGTTGTTATTCCATTTATATTGTTAGTCGGATATGGAAGTTTATAACGATTATATATATCGATTTGTTTTCCATGAAGATTCCATGGTTAATGGAATGTGATTTTGGGTTGTCGTGAATGGTATCTTTAATGATACTGTTCTTAGACCCAACGGAGTTAAGAAAATAAGAAACTAACTGGAGATTAGTTATGTTGGATAGTTTCTTGGGTATTGATCTGATGTTTGTTTCGGCCTTCGGGGTTAACACTTAGGGAATTATTCACTTGCTAATTTATGGTTAAAGACTGATGGAATAGAATGTGATTTTGGGTTTATCGTGAATCGTGTTTTAAATGACATTGGTTCTTTAACCCAGTTAAAGACAGGATATGGTTTCCCAAGTTAAACAATCATTAATATTGATTTTTGGGAAGATTAAAACCAAGTGGTGTTTTAATGAATCTTTAATTAGATTGAAATGATCGAGGATGGAGTATCACCAGTTTTGCTCCAGGCGATAGTTAAATCTTTAATTAGATTTGAACGTGAAATGGTAATTGAATTTACCGATAACACCGTGGTGTTGGATATGAAGTATGACCAATTTCACTTCATTGGATGAATAGGTTTGGTTGGGAAATTTAATAAGTGATTACTTCGGTAAGGTTCGCTAATCCCGACTAGTTTGGATAAACCATAATTTGGTTTGAATTGATATTCAAAAGAAGATTAAAGAATAAATTTAAAGAATTTATCTTTGATAAAATTAATGGGAACCTTTCACAAAGTATAAGAATATTTGAATAAAAGAATATTCTGAATTGGAATGAGACATATGTTGTGTTTGTGTAACACTTGTTTATTATATACGCGAGTTATTTAGAAAGACCAGGTTTATCCCATTCTGAATAACTGATTCGACGATGTGTCAAGGATGAAGACGGTGGTCGAAGACCGGAGGTCTTCACATCGTTTGGATAATTACTGATGATCTTTTTTTTTGGCATTGCCGACGGGGTTAAATGGACCCCGACCACTTTTTATACACCCAAGAGGAGGGAATCAGTTGATGATCGTCCAGACGTACTTGGAGATCGATGGATATGCGAGGTACAAGGTGCCTCTGATTTTGTTCAGACCCAGAACGGACTTGTAAATGGACTGTGTGTCTGACATTGGATATCATTCTTTGTGATTGATGGATATCGGTTGCATGGAGTGGTTTGCCTGTGTGGCATGCTAAGATGCAAATGATCAAGGCTTTTGTTGAAAAGCAGAGTCTTGTGGTAGATGATCAAAGCACGGCCTGTGTGGCATAGCTTTGTGTAGCATTGATTCGCAAGCCTCACACCTCGGTTGTGAACCAGAAACGAGAAAGGACATCAGGGAGGGCATGTGTTTCCTTCTAGCTAGGGTGGTGTCAGTGACCTACCAGCCATGACATTTATATTATTTTCACCTGTGTGGTTGTTGGATTGCGAGGCGCCTCAGATATATCAATGACTATATGGAGCCGATGGAGTCATTTGGCTCATTGACGCCCCCAAAGTGCGGGAAAACGCAGTATTCAGGCATTATAATCTACATCGGTGGACTGGCCCTGGCGATCCAAGGGGCAGTTGCGGATGTTCCTGAGGGGCGGGCTAGAGCGTCTCGAATCGGTAGAGGACTATCTTTTGCCTTGGTTAACAGATGGAAATCCAATTTCCAATACGTGACTTTGCGGTTTTGATTGTAGAACCTATATATGGCGACATAGTGGTATGGGGCACTTATGCCGTCTATGATTGATACTTATGATTGAAATTGTTTTGACACTATACACTTATAGTAATAATAAAAGATGAAATTTAGCGTATCAAGCATTCTTGGCTATTATAAGGTAAAAACCCTATCCTCCGGCTTGTGTTCAATTGTGTGATGGGACCTGGGTCTTATAATAGCTTCATTGTTCTTTATTTAGCGTTGCGCTATTGTTTTATGCATCGGTATCCTTAGGAGGAAACCCGTTCCGTGTTATACGGTGTGGTCCCTTGATTTACCTAACTTTAAAATAAAGATTAATAATTGTTTTAGTTCTCACACCAGTCACATGTCTGACCTGGAGTTTATTGTTTTAACTTAAACTCTGGGTGCCCCTATTTTCCGCACGGGCAGCTAGTAGTTTTGGTTTTGCAGATTTATATTCACAGGATCCTGATTTACAGCTGAAGTGATATTCGGAAAGCTCTGTATCTGTATATTCTTTTCAGTTGTGTTTTGTATTATTTTCCGCTGCTATGTAATGTATTGTAAATCTCTGATATTTAATGTGTAATATTTATTCCTACTCTGTATATTCTTGTATTCGGATGGAATTGTTGTAATAAACAATGAAATGTTCTTCTGTTTGCATTCCGATTTGTCGTGTTCTCAAAACAATCAGGGGCTTCGAGCGGTCTTGGTCGGTTTAGCGATCGATTCAGATCGAGCGAAATTCCTTATCGTCATAAGAGAGGTCCTTGCGTATCCGGTCGATCTCCTAGTACGTCTGGACGATCACCACTTATTACCTTGTCTTGGGTGTATAGCCCAATCAAGACAACAATAGTCATCCAAACGACATGAAGATCTCTGGTCTTCAATCACAGTCTTCTTCAACTTTTAGTCGTTGTGTCAGTTATTCAGAATGGTTAAACCCGGTCTTTCCGAATAAATTGCATATTTTATAATCAATTGCTATAGAATCACATCATACGCCTCATTCTAATTCAGAATATTCTTTTATTTAAATATTCACATCCTCGGGGAAAGTTTCCCATTGATTTTATCAAAGATTAGTTCTTTTAAACTTATTCTTTAATCTTCCTTTGGATATCAATTTCAAAAGATTTTATTTTATCCTTTTACAACTCTAAACCAAATTAAGTTCTACAAAACTAGTCGGGATTATCGAGGCTTATCGAAGTAATCATTTATTTTATTATCCCAATCCCAACCTATTCATCCCATGGAGCAAAACTGGTAGTACTCCATATCTAACACCCACTATGTTATCGGTAAATTTAATTACCATTTCACGTTCAAATCTAATTAAAGATTTAACTATCGCATTGAGTAAAACTGGTGGTACCCCATTGTCGAACATTTCTTGAATTCAGTAAATTTAATTACCCTATTCCCACTTCCATCTAATTAAAGATTCATTAAAACTCCAACTTGGTTTTAATATAAAAAATTATTACTTTATGATATTCAATTTTAAGAATTTAATCTTGTCTTTAACTAGGTTACATAACCAATGTTATTAAAAACATAGTTCACAATAAACCCAAATCAACTTCCATTTACTATGGATTCTTCACAAAAAACAGATCAATATATAATTGATATAAGTTTCCGTATCAGACTAATAATATAAATGGAATAATGGCAAAGCCTTTTAAATTCCATATATAGTAACGGTCTTCCTTTATAGAAGCTCATCTCGATTATAATTAAATCGAATTCCATTCAATTCCAGTATAATATATTAAATTACAAAACCTTTCTTCGGAAAATTTCCATTAAATCTTAATAAAAATATTTATAAATTCCAAATCATATCTTCACTATTAATTGGGTTTTAAGAACAAATGTTATTTAAAACATCGTTCACAATGAACCCAAAATCATCTTCCATTTAATTCCAATTTATAATTATAAATTGGAAAACTTCATTTATCTTAATTAAAAGATTTATTCTTTTCTCAACGGTGTTTAAGAACGTTGTTATTAAAGACAACATTCATAACAGACCCAAAATTCAATTTGATATTAAATACAAGGCTCTGAATAAAAATAATATCGGCTTATATTCATTATCAAATTCTGGAACTAACAGATATCGTATTGGGAATAATGATATCTATATCTTCCAAATTCCTTAACAATATTCGCATAATCACGGAATCCAATATCAAAGTATTCCAAATATAATTTTTGTTTAAATCCTTTCCAATCCATACATTGGAAAATTTTGGTTATATTAAAACCATTTCAATTCCTTTCAGTTCTTTACTTAAGTTGATAAACACTTATTCTGATAAAAATATCTTTTATCTTTATAATTGTTGAATTTTCCATCAAAAATCATTTCAAATCATTTATCATGATTTCACATAATTTATTCATATTTTTAATAATTTTAATAAGCCCTTACAGTCGGTTTCCAATATCGGCCACCGAACTGCATCCATAGTGATCTTTTCCAAAACTGATTTGGACATATCTTAAAATCTAACCATTCAAATTTAAGTCTCATATATTCATTTGAAAGATCTTTTCGATACGAACCCAATGGTTACAGTTTTAGGAGAATCCGATGGTCTGATCTCCCATTACATCCATTTGAAGTCAATGGTTGAAACTCGCGAACGGTCGCTGTGCGGCGCATTCTATTCAAACCATTTAAATATATATATATATTATATTTCGTCGATTTCCTTTTTAAAATGTTTTTTATAAATCGTTTATAAATTTATTTAAAAACGATTTCAATTTCATTTTTTTAGTTTTAAATCAAAATTGAATGTTTTATATCATTATAATATTAAAATGATAATATTTTCAAAATATCATATTTTGAAATCAATTCTTTTCAATATTCATTATAAAATGAGTAAAATCGACAGAAAAATCCGTTCAAGTTAAATGGCGCACTTCTACTTAACTCGGCATCATATATTTCCATATTTTCGTTTCCATCCAAAATTGGACATCAAAATCATATTTTGATTCTTTACTGAATATTATTTTAAAATATTCGTTATTTCTGAATTAGAATCAGACTCAGTCGTTTGCCATATAATTTTTTTAATATGGATTCCATATATCGCTTGTATTCAAAAATAGTGATAAACATTCAATTCGCATCCAGAGTGCAGTTTACAACTGTATAAGCATTAAATAATTAAATAGTGCTTATCACAGTCTGTCAATCAATGGATTGACATACAGTCAAATCCAAGGGAGGCGTGAAAAAAATATCATCCCCGGACATGTGTGGGGTTTCAACCAACAACAATGAATTCAAATTAATCACTGGTTAATAAATTTAACCAATTCTAATTAGATTCGGATTATTTTCTAATTAACCAATTTTCACTGTTAAATTATAAATGGATATTTATAATTTAATTTCAACTACCAAAAATTTATTAACATTATTTTTAATATGTTAAACATCACAATCACAACACAATACGATCTATCAGATCATCCATGGTTTTACAAACAATAGTGAAGTCAGCTAACAGGCAGCATACAATATTTTATGATAATTAAAACAGATAAAAATCAATAATGCAATTCATATATTCAATTATAAAATAAATAAATGTACAAATATATTAGCGAGAAAGTTCTCACTTTGGTTTTCATTCCTTCAATCGCTATTGAAGGATTTAATTTTTTTAAACTAAATTAAATTAAACATGCGTTTAATTTAGCATAAAAATTCCACTTGCTCAGTTTTCATTCTGGTCAGTTCCATGTGTAGTGCTCATTGATACAAGCGTAACGCAACTGAAATCGTCGGATTTCGATCTCGTATGAAGAAGATATGATAATTAATACATTTATTACAAAAATTAGTATAATTAATTAAGCTAATCCTCACCCCTAATTACTCTCCCTCTCCATCGTTAATTCCCTGTAGCGAATTTGAACCCAATGTCGACCTTGAACCCAACCCATCGCACCACCCTCCACGCGACGTAACCTCAATCCAACGCCGATGCCGTGTAGCCGCCTTTCTCCTCCAAAGTCGCCCAGAACATGGGCCCCTTCGATGCACAACCCTGTGCCATAACCCACCACGAACGATGGACCTTCCAGCCCCAAATTCGATCACCACACACACTGATAACTCATCAACTTGGTATAGATCGGTAGATCTCTCCATGTACTTCGATTTTCCTTCAAGAAGTATTTGAAATCATTGAACGGATTGGAAGAATTTTTAGAGGGAAGTTTGGAGCGATTTCTGCCATTAATTGGTTTGAACGGCAACGGATTTTTAATGAACGAGAATTAGGGTTATATATATATTAATTATTAATTAATTCCTAAAATACATGTTTATCAATCTGAACTCCAAATCAAACCCACGACTGTCGTTCTTAACCAAATACCAACATTCCGAACACAATGGGATATGTTTCGTAAGCCAATTTGACTGTTTCGATTGTATCAAAATTAAAATACAAATTAATATAATGGTCAATATTGAATTTCAACATACATCTTAATTTACCGGGGCCACATACTGACTCCGAAAATTATGAAAATTGAAATCTAGCTATGTTTTGATGATATGGTCCTAACAAAATTAATTTCGTCGAATCTGGAGACTGTTTGAAAAGTGCACTTTTAACTAGCTTATCAAATTCAAACTAAAATTGAAAACACGTTTAAATTTGCTATGCTCACATATTAATTTCAAAAATTTTGAAATTTTAAACCTGACAATAATTTAACATTCCGGATCCAACGAAAGTGGTTTCGTCGAAAACGGAGGTCGTTTGCAAAATGGCTATTTTTAAGGGCTATATATTACATTAAAATATATATAAATTCCATAACGACTATTCTAAATTTTAATCTAGACATAACTTTTAACTTATAAAGTGAAATCTCAATTTGTTGTATTTATTACAAAATTATAGTTCAAAATATTCCAGTGCTTCTTGTTTCATCAAATTCTAATTTATATTGAATTATGTATATTCAATTGAAATTTAAAATCAAATTTTCGAACTACCGCGTTATTTCAAGTTCGTTTTAATTAAATTTTAAATTTATACCTTCTAACTTTGATTTAAATAAAATTTAAATTGCTAATTCTCATAATAAATCTTTTTAAATTCCTAAAATACATTAAATCAATTAAAAATAAAATTTTAAACTGGTTCCAAAAATCTAGGTTGTTACAACAAGTTACTTTTTTTTTTTGAAAACTAATGATGTGTGATCTTCCAAGAAGAAGAGAGCACACATATATAATAAAAATAAAGAGGATACAATGTCCGAATACAAACCCAAACAAGTATAAGCACAATAGAGACACCACAAAATGAATGTAGAGGAAAATAGATAGATGAGCTCCGGCAAAGGCCACCACCCATCATACTTCCATATCAAATTCCAACAAAGCCACCACCCGATACAGAAGTATATCTACTCCAATACATACAACAAGCAAAAATACAAACAAAAAAAAGGTACAACACACTCCAAAAACACTCCAACTCCACATACACAAATATATCCAAAGCAAGCAACAATGGTCAATCCAGACAGCTACCCAAAGAGCTCCTCAGCTACATCAACAACCTGGAATCTGAAAAACTGAACCAAACTATTAGTAACTTACATATATATATATATATATGAGTATATGCGTTTATATATATATATATATTAATAAACATATATATATAGGCATATAACCATATATACATGTGCAAAAAGAAGAACAAAAGTAACAACAAGAAATAAAAGTGCCAGCACCAAGAAAAAGAAGTCAACAACAAAGACGAGGTCCATTACATCTAAAATAACTATTAATTCTAATAAATAAACCCAGATTAAATCTAACCTTAATCAAAAAGCACCCAAATCGCGAATCACCGAAAAACTTATAGTGTGAATTAGACATCCAAACCAGACAGAAATTAACTATACTAATGATTAAATTATCTGCAGAAACAGAAATAGAATGAAAAAATCTCTGATTCCTCTCTAACCAAATGAACCAACTTATGATTGTAACTAGCGAATCCAACACATATCTCTGTCTGGAATTATAACCAAATCTATAACAATCCGAATAATCAACTCAGCTACTAAAAGAACTAAAACAATCAAAAGTAAAAATCCTTAAGATCATATTATAAATAAAAAAGGTTAAATAACAAGAGAAAAATAAATGATCAACGTCCTCCTCCACAATACTACAAAAATAACACTTAACATCAAAAATAATATTCTTCCTTTTCAAAAGCTCAACCGTATTAAGCTTCTTATGAATGATCAGCCACATAAGAAACTTGGCTTTGGGGGGAGAATTAGACTTCCATAAAAATTCAAAGGGGTGCAAAGAAGCACCAGAAAAATCAATAAAATTATACATAGAATTAACAGTGTAAACTAAACTCTTATCTAAACTCCAACTAATTGAATCACCATTCTCATCTAAATGGTATAATGCTAACTTAGCTTTAAGTAAGGCCAATTGCCTTAATAAATCCCCTTCTAAGATATTGTCAAAGGAAAACTCCCATGGAGGATCTAAATCTTCTCTGTAAACATCTATAATTAAAGCATTCTAAAATCTACTATTATTAAAAAGCTTTTGAAATTCAATTTTAAGCGGTACATGAGAAATCCAAGCATTATGCCAAAAATAAGTTAGATTACCAGAATGAATAGTTACCTTGCATCCTAGATTAAAAAAATCAAAACAATTCAAAACAGACTTCCAAAAGCGAGATAACCTATTAAGCCAACCAATACTATTACCAACGATAAACTCTCATCTAGAATAATAAGAGTTGAAAACGATAAATTTCCATGAAGCCTTCACATCAGGGCGTCTAAATTTCCATAACCACTTTGCTAGTAGGGAAGAATTAAAATTATATAAGTTAATAATCCCCAGACCCCCATCTTTCTTGGGCTTACAACACATCTCCCAGTTGATTAAACATTTATAATCTCTACAAAAAGGGACACCATTCCAAAGGTAATTGCGCCCGATCCTATCAATCTTCTCAATAACCCATTGAGGAAAACGATGAACGGCCATCCAATAAGAAGGAATAGCCGATAATACCGAATTAACAAGAACTAATCTACCTGCCCTAGACAGAAATCTATTATTCCAGCTCGATAATCTATTCTTTATCTTATCAATAATAACTAACCAATCTTCCTTCTTAAGCTTCAAAGGTCTTATCTTAAAACCTAAGTAATCAAAAGGAAATTTCATGACAGAACAGTTCAAGGTGCTAGCAACCAAAGCCTCAACATTGTTGAAATCATTAAGGACCATAACAGCACTCTTGTCAAAATTAATCCTTAATCCAGATAACATCTCAAAACAGTAAAGAATAAACTTAAGAGCAATGATACGCTTAGGTAAGTGGGAAGAAAATAATAATGTATCATCTGCAAATTGGAGGATAGATAATTCATTATTAAATTCCTTATTCCCAACACTAACTAGGACACCTAATCTTGCAGCTCTCTTTATATTTCTAGAGAAAACATCAACCGCTAAATTGAATAGAAAAGGCGATAAGGGATCGCCATGTCTAAGACCTCTCTTGGATTGTATCTTCTTACCCACTACCCCATTAACAACAATGTTGGAGCAACCACACCTAAGTAATAACAAGATCCAGTTAGTCCATTTGACGCTAAAACCTCTAGCAAGACATAATTCGCATATAAAATCCCAATCAATTGAGTCAAATGCCTCCTCAAAGTCTAACTTCAAAATGGCACAAGAAATATTATTTTTACAACAGACATTAATGTATTTCTGCACCGCTGTCACTCCATCTACTATATTTCTGCCTTTTATAAAGGTAGTTTGGGAACAATCAATAAGATCGTTCATCTTGGCACTAAGCCTATTCACTAGGACTTTAGAAATAATCTTAACAAAGACATTGATTAAGGAAATAGGCCTAAAATCCTTAAGAGAATTAGCTCCCTCTCTCTTATGAATAAGGATGACATTGGCAAAGTTGAAACTACCTAAACGCAATTCTCCACTATAAAATTCATTAAATAAATCAATAATATCAAACTTCAAAACTTCCCAAAACTGCTTGTAAAAAAGAACAGAGAAACCATCAGGCCCGGGAGCTTTGTCACTAGACATATCACTGATAGCCTTCCAAATCTCCTCCTCAGAGAAAGGTTTATCTAAATCAACAAGGTCATCCTTGGTATCAGAAGGATATAAGTCGTTCCATCTGACATTAGTTCTTCTCTTAATCTTAGTACCAAAAATCTGCTTGTAATACCTAGTGAAAGCTTCGTTTAGATCCTTCTGCGAGGTCAATTCCACAGCATTGAAAACAATAGAATGAATCAAATTATTTCGTCTCCTCTTATTAGCCACACTATGAAAGGACTTCGTATTATTATCCCCTTCCTTAATCCATTGAACACGAGATCTTTGCCTCCACATAATCTCTTCTTTTTCTAAAATCTGTTTGAGATCTTGTCTAAGGTTACAATATATGTCCTTCTCAGTGGAATTAAGGATCCTAGACTCGCTAATTTTATCTAAGTCTAATAGTCTACACATGATTTTATCTTTTCTAATTCTTACACTACCAAAAATAAACTTATTCCAATGCTTAAGGAAAAATCTCAACTTACCTAGCTTCGCAACAAATATCTTTGCGGAATTACCCCTATACACATTATTAAAATAAAACAAGTACTTCCACTTAACAGAAACAAGGTTGGTAAAACTAGAATCAAGTAACCACATCTTCTCAAATTTAAAATTGCTACTAATAAAAATATTCGCATCACACGTAAGAATGATAGGACAATGATCAGAATGCAAAAAAGGTAAGCCCTTTACTCTACAAAACGAAAATCTATCATCTACCTCAGAACTAATATAAAATCTGTCTAATAAGGCAAAAGAAGGACTATCATGACCATTCGACCAAGTGAATGATCTATTTGCTAAAGGAATCTCAATCAAATTATTATCTAAAATGAAATCATTAAATTCCTCCATATCAGAGAAATCACCTTCCCGAGGTGATCTCTCCCCTAAAAACCTAGTGACATTGAAATCCCCCCCCCCACAATCCAAAGATTGGGGGAAATATTCCTAAAATCAGAGCATTCTTCCCACAAGAGTCTTCTCTCAATCTTTGTGTGAGGCCCATACACATTAGTGATGCCCAGGGAAGAATTATCGATAAGGGATGCTAAAATAATGTGTAAGGAATGTAACTTAGGAAACTCCTGCACAAGTCTATATTGATTATCTTTCCAACCAATCATAAGTCCCCCGGCAGTACCATTTGCCGGAAGACAAGACAAATTACGAAAAAAGGACCCACCTAACCTAGTATAAAAACTAAAATCAGGGCTCTCAATTTTAGTCTCTTGAAGCGGAACAATATCAATATGATAATCTATAAAAAAAAGTCCTAACTTTAGCACATTTTTAGGATCATTTAGACCCCTAATATTCCAGCTAACGATCTCACCTACTCAAAGAAGAAACTCTCTCTAATTCCCTACTCCTAATGTAGTCTACATCAATCTCAATATCCGAAAAAATAAAGGAAGTATCATTAGCGAGCTGAAATAACTGACTAGTCGAAAGGCTACCCAAAGCATAAGGAGTATAATCACTACCAAAATCCGGAGACATACCTGAGCCCAAATCCGAACTGCTACTACTAGCATTCGAATTCAGGAACTTACCTCGAGATGAAGAGGGACCATATTTGACCCTAGCGCTACGCCGAATCAATCCAGAACTGGGAATCACTCTCCTACGTCTTCCCCTCCTAGACGAAGGACTAGATACATCACTACTCTGAGAATGTCCACCACTAAACTCTAGCAATCTATCACTAACTGAAAAGCTCGAACCAACATCAGAAACAAACACAGATTGAGGCGTATCATACTCCAAAGAAGTCACACCACAACACGGCCTCAGAAACAAAGAGCGAAGTCTCACACCCAACTCACTCATTATCACTAAACCAACACCCCTATCCCATGAAAATCGAAAGCCACTCAAGACAGAATCCGCTACCAGTAGCTCAATGGCTGTCCAGCCCCCATCTACGTTCACTACACTAGTAACAAAATTCTCAGCTTCATACATGCAGCCCATGTGGCCAATCTCTCCTCTCCTAGCAATCATATGCTCAACACAGCAACAAGGAGACTGAACATCCTCCCTCTCCACATCTTTACTAGCAATATTAGCAAGTGAAATGCTCAAAGTGTCCTCCCTCCCAGTGATTCGAGCCTTAAGACTATCACGAACATTAACTTTCCAATTAACATACCTCCCGACTTTAACATGCCCAAATCTGAATCCTTTCCTCTTTAAGGAAGAAGACTTCTGAGAAACTTCTTTATTAACCACTGAAATAGACCTTTCAAGTTTGTCTATTACTGCTAATGAATCACCATCAGTAACTTCCTGATAAGAATCTATCCAATCTTCATAGTTCTCTAACAAACCATAATATTCGAAAGTACAATGTCGCCAGCCACATTCCATTCTGCCTCCTCCTCAAAACCTGAACTGGGAAGAAAAACCACAGCCTCATCTACAACATCATAACCGCTCATATCTATCAAATCATCACCTGTCATCAAGTCTCTTTCCCTTGCTGGCCAAACAATAAAAAAACGGAGAACCTTCAACGAGGCCCATACAGTTCAGTACTTCAGGATCAGATAACATAGGATCATAATGCTGCAAATCCCGTAAAAACCCTGCAGAACCCACCAAAACTTCATCAATGAACATCACTTCATCTTCATCCAAACCCAAATCCCCCACTTGAACATTTTCCAACTGTATCTTATCATCCATATGTAATGAATGTAATCCAGAAACCAAATGAAAAGGATCATCACTATTTGAACGGTTCTGAAAAGCGACAGCACTTCTATCACAATTAATAGCCGTGTTAATAACATCAAAGTGCTTTAGAATCTCATCCAAAAACAAGCAATCTTTCCTCTTATTACTTGAAGTCGAATCAGAGTATATCCTGCGAAGCTTCAAAAGATTAAGACAAAAACCGATAGCATGATCCTTTCTTACCAACGCATGAGGCAACGGAGGAAACACAACGTCTCTATCAAACCTCTTACTCCACAAGATTCCATCAACAAGCCCCTCCAAATGCCACCCCAACAACAATAACATATAAGCCCCCTCATTCTCCTTTTCAGAAAAATCCAGAACATAAAGTTCCAATATTGAAATCATATTCTGGCATATTCTCGAACAATTGAAGTGCAAGATGTCAAAAATGGATTTCCCTCTTAACTACACCGGACAGTTAAACTTTCGATGACCCAAACCTCCGCACTTGAAGCAACGGATTCCATTTTGGCAGCCCTTCGCTGAGTGAAAAGAATCTCCACAATTGAAACAAAATCGGTCAATAACTTTTTCGTACGAAAAGTATTTTTAACTGAAATGTTGTTCCAGTCAGAGGAAATAGGAGTCCGTCTAGCCATGTCCGCATAAGAAAACGGGGTAAAGCGTCGAGAAGCATCAGTATATGATACCTAAGGAATACTATCACTTGCGTCATAAGAGAAAGAAATCTGATTTGGAGAAAAACCATCATTTGAATTAGATTTCTGAGACCCCTCTTCATATGATCTCAATATAACACTCTTCCTGAAAGTAAGATTCAAACGCCCAGGCTTCATATATGTCTCTTCGATGAGCACAACCGGAGTCGTATCCTTGTAAATACTAGTGACACCATGAAAAATACCTCTTGATTTGCCTCTAAATATTAAAACATCCCCTGACTCAAGCAATACTTTCCTGACCGTATTTTCCTCTCTCTCGTCCCTGTATACAAACTCAGCCGAATCTCCAATGGAGAAGGAAACTACTGGAAGCCCGACCATCAGACTATCAATACTTTCATCTTTATCTTGATGTAGACCTAGTTTCCCTTCAGGATTGTAAAAATTAACTATACAAATATCAGATTTCATATGCGGAAGTTCTTCGACTCTACCATTATTCTTCTTGATTTCTTTGTGTGCAACAGCAATAGAATCGTTGACCATTTTAATCAACTCAACTGGAATTTCAGGAGGTAAAGCCCCATCAATCGTTCGTCTATCTTCGTATCTCTTTGACTGCGGATTCCAGTTTTTGCCAAAACACATCATATACAGATTTAATTTCGCTCCATTCTCGTAACCAGGCCTATAGAATCCACCTTCACCAATTCCTAATTCTTGGCATCTTTTAACAATTTGGATCTGATCAGTAAAACTAATACAGTTCTTTAATAAAATCATACCCGAACTCAGAACTTGATGGTGCACTTCTTTAAGCTTTGATAGCTTTCGACCTTTATCCATACTCATCTCAAAACTGGAATTTTTCAATTTCACCGAACCCTCTTTTCTATTATACGAGCATATGTTAAACACATTTTCCCCCAAATCGACATCTGAGAATCTTTCATGTAACTCCCTTGAAATTTTTTCTCTTGAAGAAACAGTACAATTGTCACTACGATGCCCTAATCCTCCACATTTATAGCATTTTATTTGATTTCTACAACTACTCACAAAATGACCGTAATCTCCACACCGATAACAACGTCCGAAATGATATTTGAATCTTGCAGAAATCAAATCTAGGCGAGAAGATAAATTCTCCTTATTCACCTTCACATATGGTTTGCCCGAAAATGATTGAGAACACAGTGGATTTGGGCGAGATCTATTCAAAGAAGAAGATAAGGTTTCAGCCGCCATCGTTTACTGAAATTTTGTTTTTTCATACGAATCTCATATGGAAAGTGAAACGGTATTGAAAGGAAATTTTCAAAATAAGCATAAGAAGAATTTAAGCGGAAATATATTTTTATGAAAAATTTCGGTTTTTCGTCATATGAATAGCGTAAGGAAGATGTTTGAATGGTTTGTGTGTGCGTTTTAGCGATGCAGTAGGATCGACGATACGATACAAACGTTAACGACAAGAAGGAAAATGTTGTTTTAGCCTTGGAAACATTATTTCCAAACCTTGTCAACGATACACGCGAGTTGTTAATTAACTCGTTTTATGTTTTATAAATTGTTTTAAGCCTCCTTTAAAGTCCACGGATAGAAAATTTTGGAGTATTTTGGGTATTGAGGTGAAAATTCCACTATAGGGCGGGAAAGGAATATTTGTAAGTGGAGGAAACGTTTAAATTCTTCGCTTTGATTTCCTTTTTCCAGTTTAGGAGAAAATAAATAAGAAACGATTAGATGCGTCGACGTTTTGGATAGAAGGTTTCGATGCAAAATTGGTTGCTTCACACTTTTATTCATAATCGTGTGAGGGTTATGCATGAAAAAAGGGATTTTTGAAATTTTCATTCATATAGAACATCCAATATATTTAGGATATTTTGCATCATGTTTTCAAAAGTGTTTTAAATTTTTTATTGCATACATGTAGAGGGCCCAATTTAGAATCATATAACATACATGTTTTATGGATGAAATTTGCATTATGTACACCCCGCACATATACACATGGTTGCAAAGTGAATGTACGCAAATTGGTTATGCAGGATAGGAAAGTAGGTGTCAGAATTTCAAGACGAAATTCCTTTTAAGAGGAGAAGAATGTAACAACCGAAATTTTTGAAAATATGAATTAATTATTAGAATCCCAAAAAGTGTAATTTCTGCAAACGATGGAATTTGACCACGAAACTTTAACGAAACGTTCATCTCGGAATTCTGGTAAACTTTCATGTTTGGAATTTTGCAAACGGAGTCCGTATGGAAAAGTTACGGACGAAATATTATAACGAACAGAAAATAAATAAACTAGAATATTTATATATATTATACCAGATTTAACCACCCTCACTGGGCGGTTGGCGACCTAGGCGGTCAACCCTAGCGGTCGATGTAACACCCTGCGTTTTATAACAATTAAATAGTTAAATAATGCTTATGTATATATATGCATTGACATAAATGTATATATGAAGAATAAAATAAATATTAATGCAAATAAAAATGTAATGCATGCGTTAAAAGAAAGAAAGGATTGGTTGCATGCAGTATAAATATGTTGCATGCACCGTTTATGCATTAATAATAAAAGAGAAAAAAAAGAAAAATATCCATACAATGGGTTAAATGAAATATTGTAATAAACATGAAAAAAAGGAATAAGAAGAGAACAATAGCTTTAGTAACCCGGATGGTTAAAGCATGTGACTTGCATACAAGAGGTACAGAGTTCGATCCTTGCCACCATCATATTTTTGTTTTAAGGGAACGGTTGAAATAACACATATTCATGAGCGGAAATATGTATAAACACAAATATAAGGAAAAATATACATATAAGGAGGTAAAGAAAAAATATGTAAATATATATATATATATATATGAGAATATATATGTGCAAAAATATATTTATATACAAGAGATAAATTCAAGATAAGGCTACAATCAATAAAATATGGTAAGAATCAAATAACGGTGCAAAACCATTTGAATTTTGAAAACAAAATGAAATTTGTGCATATATATATATATATATATATTTGCGTAAAATAGTCATTAGAAGATTTGTATACGTATAAGGAAATAATATGTGTAAATAACAGTTAAACAAATTCCAGAAATTCAAGCATTCGAAATTCAAACTTCTGCGCCAAAATAGCTCGTGGGACCTATAGGGGGGTCGACCCCCCACCCCCGATCCAGCTAGATTCATCGATGAATCTGGACTATTTTCTTAACTAGGTTCAATGCAGACTCAGCGCTGCATGTACGATAAGTTCCTGAACACCTATAAATAGGCTAGCTGAGCCTAGCCTAAATCTCACATTCTCCGAGACAACTTCTAAGCTCTGCCATTATTCCTCCTCCACAAATCACTTCAAAAAAATAAGACAATTAGATTCGGAGAATTCTGAATCAAGATCTAGAGGAAAAGAACGAATCTTAATAAGAAGGTGTTTAGAATCATATGCGAAGTAAGGTAAGTTCTAAGATCTGGTCTATTCAATTTTCTTCCTCTTTCTTCTCTTTTTTCTTTTTGTAAAAATTGTGGATAATTGGTTGTTAGATTCTAAATCCAGTAAGGGGAAATCAGGAATGCTAGATCTGGACCAGATCCAAGAATTGGAAAGAAAATTAAGTGAGTGGATTTAAGTTATATCATCTTTGATAATGGTATATTATCGTTTGACATTCCCCGTTAACATGTCATGTAATTCTAATATAATGATTAAAAGTGTTGAAATGCTATTATGACATGTTGAGATATTAATATGATAAAATATTAATATGTTAGAAATTCATATATTGAAACGTTTAATGTGCTGAAATGTTCACCTATTGACATGTAAACTTGTTAAAAATACGTGTAGCGATTACTGTTGTTATAATTACATGTTAGCTTGTGACAATTATGTACTTGAACCCTTAATTGTAGAAATGGGAATAATTACATGTTAAATTAGAATAATTACATGATTTGGCGATTACATGTTATTTTGAGATAAAAATTAATTACATGTTAGAAAGGACATGTGGCATAAAATGGGCTTAATATGATGACATGTAAAATATAGATTACAGTGAAAATTTGAAAGAATGGACATGCCTAAATTATATTGAAAATTAGCAGTAAATAGAAAACTGTAACCGCACTTAGACACAAGGTTAAATTCAACTTGTGGTAGAAGTGTGCACGGAACCGCCCGGCAAATCCAGTGTCCACAAGTTGTTAATTTAATGTGAGAGGTCTAGTGCGAAAATAAACATGTAATAGTGCTAAGACACGAGGTTAAGTCAACTTCTAGAAGAAGTCTGCCCGGAACCACCCGGCGAATCCAGCATCCACAAGTATAGCCTTAATGTCAGAGGTCTAGTGCTTTAACAGACACACACACACACATATATATATGTAAATAGCAGGATTGATAAATAGCATTAATTGTAATTAATGGAAATGAATGAAAATTGAATGAAAGTTACAATAGTAAAAGGAATGGAATGAACGAGGAATGATAATAACCTATTATAAATTAATTACATTAACGAGAATGTTATATAATAGGTAGACTTGTCCCAGGGACAAGTGGAGATTATAACTTAGGTTATAATAAACAATTAAGAAAATGAGACAACTTATGTAATGAGATGAGTGGTACTTAATTGTGAATTAATTAATCAGTAAATGGGGAAACTGAAACCAGTTGTTTGTAATAAGTAGGAAAAGGGGAAAATTTATGAAATGTAAGAAGTACTTAATTATAAATTAAGTAATCTGTAAACTAGGAAATCTGAAATCTGCTGATAAGAATAACATGTTAAGGCTTGTCCTAGGGGCAAGAGGAAATTATAACATAAGCTATAATAAATGGAAAGGAGACTTATTATTGAACCTTAGTTAAGAGAACTAAGTTAATAAGTAAACAACGATAAGTTGTAGTGACAATGTAAGATGGAAATATGATTAAATAGGAAAGAGTGAAGCAAACTTATGAAATGAAATAAGTTATATTTAATCATAAATAATGACTGACATGTTAAACAGAAAACATGTAAATTGAGATATACTTAATTATATTAAGTAGAACGTGTTATTGTAACTATGAAATTAAACAAGAATATAAAGGGATTGTGGATTACAGACCTTGGATCACAATCTAGGAAACAACATGTCGTGGGCTTATTAATAAAATTAAATGGGTTAAGTTATATGACTGAAACTAATAAGCAAGAGGAATTTAGTAAATTGAATAAGAAGTTAATGTGAATGGGAATAACCAAGTTAAATGGAAACCTGATGAGGTAAAGTAAGCGCATAAAGAAATGTTTAGACATAGGGTCTAATAACATAATAAAATGAGGCGCTTGGACCAGTCTGCACGTTTGAGGGTGAATAACACAACGGGGTAGATCGTCGTGGTGTCATGAGGCATGAGAGAAGCACACGTTCTCTGATTATTCTATTGGCTCTGAAGGACTGGAAGAGGAAGCACGCGACTTCCTGATATACGTAAGTTGCTCCTGGTAGTCCTCTGTACAGCAATAGATTTTTAGGCTATGCTCGCAGAGGTTGGGTCTATGCGTTACTGCTAGGTGGGTGGGCCTTGACTACAAAAGTAGCTTTGCATCCAGAATGGTGTAACGAGGTGACACAAGGGTGATTCGGCGATCGCCTCTACGGGAGGCTAGGTAAAGACCAATAAGGATAGTAGATCGTCGGGTACCCGTCATCGGCAGCTAGTGGATGCGAAAAGACCAGAGTTAAACCCAAGATGTCATTCACCTTTCATTACCGAGGTACGATGTTTAAGGGGAGACACCAACTGGATGTTTAGATTGTTTGTTAGGGGCAAGTCGCTTAGCTCTTGTAGTCTTTACTAGTTGAGGGAGGGGCCGAGGTTGGGCCACAACCACCATGAAAACCAGACCCAAGTGATATCTGTATTTTTAGGCCCTTAAAGGCAGGCCTGTACAGATATGGAAAAGCCCCCGACCAAGTTCCATGTTTCTTGTATATCCCTTCCATGGAACTCGGTGCACATTAGAGGACATGTGTAGTTAATGCATCCAGCAACGATTTACGATACATATGTAGGAAAATCTAGATACATGCATGTCTGCTCTGGGTGGTGTATCGTAGACTTGAGGGCATTACTCTGTGATGGAATCCGATTCGATCGAAGGTGGCAGTCCGTACGCTTACGTAGCGTAATAATGGCAGATATATGCGGAACATAACATTAATATGTAGAGATCCGTATGTCACTCCGGCGTAGGATGAGGGACTACGTTAATTTCTATGGCATTACAGTGGAGACCGCGTGAATGGGGTACCATGGAGTGTACCTAAATATTAGGGGGGTAGCTATATATATACTATATTAAGTTAATCCACAAGGAAGTAAATGGGTACGACATGTGCGTAAGCTTTAAGTGCTGTTAACCCATGTAACCTAATAAATATGAAAATGTGATTGAACGGTATATGTAGGATTATCCGAAATGTATAGTTTAAATCTAGTCACCAGAACTTGTGTTCTGACCCCCTCCTCATAACATACTCGCTTGATAGATTTGTGGCAGAGATATGATAGCTTTGGATACTGGTTAGGCAGTATTATTACTACGGTAAGGCCAGTGTTTTAAATATCGGCCATCTCGGCCGATATCTCGGCCGAGATCTCGTTTTGGCCTCAAAACGAGACGATACATGATATATCGTTGAATATCTCGTTTCGAAGATATCGGTCGATATTTACAAATATCGGCCGATATCTTGACCGAAACGAAATCACGATATATCACCCGATTTTTTTTTTTTTTTTTTTTTTTGTATATAAGCAAAACCTATATAAGCCCATCAGTAACAAATAGGTTTGTTTTTCTCGCATCAGCCCGTATAATCCCATCACGATGTATCTTTGCTGTTTATTCAGCTCGCAAGAGGACTAGGTTGTAGGAAGAGGTGTTATTTCAGCTTTTGTAGCTTTTTATTTATTTATTTATTTTGTAAGCAGCTTTTATAGCATCCTACAGGTAACATAATATAACAACATTAGGCATATTTTCTTATTATAGTTTACTTTTTCAAATTTAATTGAAACTGAGAGTTCTCAATTTTGGTTCATGGTTTGATTATGAATAAAGCTTGCAGCCTTGCATTTATGTTTTTATATAATGTAGTGCACATTTTTCCGTTACTGTTTTATTTATTTACTAAACAATCATGAATACAAAGGATAAATTAGATGCTATTATGAAATGACTCACAACTGTTACACTGTATCTATACTTTACAAGTTCAAGTTGAAACTGTTAGTTCCAAATACTAAAAAGTAGGATGTTACACTATAGTTTATGAGTACACTGTGCAGATGGTATGTCTTGTTGTTGTTGCATTGATCAAACATATCCTTTCATCATTTGACTTTTTTTTTCCTTTCTAAAATGGCCACAGGAACATTCTTCAGTTTCTAAGTTCACCATTACTTGTTGTTTCACAACCCATTCCAATATTTGTTGTTTCACAACCCATGCATAGCATTTCTTGTTTCATAACCAAACCATGAACCGATATGTTTCATAAACAAATCAGGTAAACTCAGTTTCTTTGTATTTTAGACTTTCAGTATATATAATTATTAACATAAAATGTACGCCGATATGGTTCCGATATGAACTTTAAGCTCCGATATGTAAATCCGATATTGACGCCCGAGATGTACTCGTCTCCTCCGAGATCTCCTCCGAAACGATACCGAGTCACCAAAATCTCCGAGACGAAACGCGACCGATATCCGATATTTAAAACCTTGGGTAAGGCAATACTATGATTATGTTATACTTTATCCATTCCGCTGTGAGATATTTTATGAGCTCTGATATATTTTATATCTCTGTCTTTTCTGTAGGATACCAGAGCAACCAATACGGGTTTCGAAGGATTAAAATTTAAAAAAAAAATCGGTCTGTCAGAATTCGGGTTGTTACATCTGGTATCAAAGCTTAGGTTTAGCATTCCTGTATAAACAGTGAGTACTTGTATTTTAAAAAAATATATTATATATACCCCTAAATCTATAGAGAAGCCCAATAAATAGAAAGAATATAATATGGTAAGAATTGGGCTATCCGTTTTGTGCACTAAAAGAATGAGTATGGAAATTTGAGACCCTTAGGAAATTTGGGTGGGAAGTGTACAATATACTTTGAAATAGAGAAAGGAAGATCCCATATGTTAGTATTTCAGATTAGTGGGCTTGGCCATAAAACCTTACGTTAGATCCAAAAGTGGTTCTAACACCCAAAATGTTGATAATTCTAAATGAAAAGAAAATAAAAACAAAGAGGAACACACGATTTATTGTGGTTCGACGTTAAAGAGCCTACGTCTGCTCTGAATTTCTTTAGTTGATGGTGGAAGTACAAGTACAATGATTGTTTTCACTCAATTTCACTCCTACAATGGATAATTTCACTCAATCTTTCCTGAAATATGCTTTAAAAGTTGATGATGATCTAAATAAAATAGTAGAATTCGGTCTCTACGGTGGAGAGGGTCAATAATTTGCCAAGATCCTTTCAAATGAGGTTTGATGGTGTATTTATAGGTGGAAAATCTCCCTAGGAGGCCTCCGGTTCGGCATATGTGGCGAGAATTCCATGCGTTTCGGTGATGGAAGCTTTGGAGATGACGCCAGCGCACAGAAGTTGTGGGTGAATGTGGGATGATGGGTAAGTAACCGCTCCGCACTTTTAAGGGATCGTGGAGAGTAGTTACAATCCAGTCGCCTTGGGGTTCGGATCGGAAATGCAGAGAAAAGGGGAGTGGGTCGGATACTTCCAAACCGAACTGATCCTGTCTCCACACTTCGAAATTCTGCTTCATAATATATGGGTACAGTTTGGGTCTCCGAACCGATCCGGGCCTCTGATATGCACTCTTCCAGTCAACACTCTCCATCAAGTGGTCCTTTGGCTTTGTGTAGCCTAGTTCACAAAATAGGCTAACATTTTGCACCCTCAAAGTGTGCTTTTATCAAAGATGAAGTGTGTTCGAAATAATCTGTTCATTAACTTCTGAATTAGCATCATTGAATAGTTGCACCCATTCATTTGTAGAGATGTGTTACTTCATCAAGTTGCGTCCTTCGTTGTCTATAAATACATTGTGAATACATAAGCTGCTTTTGTTGTTTGAAATAGCTTTGAGAACTTCATTTTGTGTCCAAGTGATGATTCGAGGTAAGCTTTTGCATATTCCTCAATGGATTCATTTTGTATGCTAAAGTAATATTAATAACCTTTGTTTGGTTCGGATCGGATCCGTCTAACCTTGCCAACTTTTCAACACTTTCATGCTAACGGGTTAAATAGCCATGGGCTTGCTTTCCGTCTTGGCCAGAGAGGAGTGTCACGTCGGTGGGAATACAAGGAGCCACTTCCTAAACACATAAATTTACTACTCCCTCGTTCCTCACTCCTTTCCTTTATTTCCTCCCTTCTCCAAAATTACGCGTGAGAAAAGCCCAATTTAAAAAAACTTCAGAATTCCTTCTCGTTTTCAAATCGAATACATAGGTAGGTTAATAGCTTTAATTAATCTCCGTTTTGATTGATTTAACCCGAATTCAAGAGAGATTTGGATGATTTGGCTTAACATCCTGTACACCTTGGCACTACACCCATTATCCCTTTGCCATCATCGTTGGTGGTCTCGTCGCAACCTCGAAATGGCTATGGAGGAGTTCGAAGCCAGCATTGGCCATGTCAACTCGTAGATGTTCGGTTACGAGTTGATTTTCTGGCAAGTGTGAAGAGGATTGGTAGTGTTAAAGGAGCGGAAAGGAAGAAGAAAGGGAAAATGGGATCGGTTCGGGTTGAATTTCTCAAAGGGACAAGGAGGAGCAACCAACTGTGGAGGATGAATTCGGTTCGGATTGGACAACAGTGCAGGGAATTGATGTGAGGTTGGTTCGGATCGATGGGACTTCTTAAAAGAGGACATTAACTTCCAAGGACGTGCTTCGGTCTGAATAGGTGTCAATTAATTTTGAATTGCTTGAACAAGCCAGATTCGATCCGATCCTGCTCCGATCTGGATCTGTTCTGTTTCCATCCCCGAACCGATTGCGTATGTAGCGAGTGTCCGAACCGATCTGAATGTAAAGGAATAAAATTCCGATCCGATTCACGCTTGTACATCACGTTACAAAACCATGCTATAAATTACTTAGCCAATACTGAGCATGGTTTGCGATTTCATGAACAATTAGGATAGAGCCTTACAATCATGCCGAACTGACTATCATGAACACATAACTTCTTCGTCAATCTCTTGCATTGCATTCTTATATGCTTACTTTGTACTTCTTTAATTCTATTATTGCACACATATTGGCACACACATGTACGGGGGACATGGGCAATTTTACTCTAACCCTTTTACTGTTTCTTCAATAGTTTAGCAGAAATGGCTGAGAGATGCTCATCTAGATTAGCAGAAAGAAAAAATGCTGCCAGATCATCTGAGAATCTACCTGTTGAAGACGTATCTTCCACTTCAGATTCGGGTTGGAATAGTACAGGTTCAGACTATAAGATGGGAAGTCACGAAAGCGATGCATCATCTGGGGGTAATGTCTCTCTAGGCGAGGAAGAAGAAGGAGGGGTAGGAGATAACCGCGCCCCAGGTGAGTTTAGGGATGTTATTATCTCAGAACCGCCTAAGGGTTCAGTCGAATCA
Source organism: Allium sativum (assembly GCA_030737875.1). Lineage (NCBI taxonomy): Eukaryota > Viridiplantae > Streptophyta > Magnoliopsida > Asparagales > Amaryllidaceae > Allium > Allium sativum. Next base: position 369,885,854 of record CM060919.1, read on the forward strand.
ACGATCGACAATGATAGACTCGCGCGGATATGTCTAAAACACGGGATTCTTCGAAGGGACACAAAGTTGCCCTTGAAAACAGACTGTCCTCATAACCCACCGGAAGGGTACATGGCTATCACCAGACTGATGTGCCTAGTTGGGGCAATACCTCTATTTCTGCCATTCATCGTTGATTTTGTGAGACAACTGCGGATTGCCCCTGTGCAACTTCATCCCAACTCCTATGCTTATTTGTATACTCTTTACATAGCATACCAAGAAATTTTAGGTGTAGAGCTTACTTTCGAGGATGTTCATTTCTTTTACAATTTCAAGCATCGAACCAATGGCACCCCATCTTTTGTATACTTTGAATCGGTGCCAAAAAGGAAAATTATCACCGTTCCGTTTAGCAGCAAAGCTAGGGATCCGAAACCTAAATGGTCTTTTGTTAAGCAGCAGCCCGGGTGTGCCAGAAGATGGCTTAAGTTAAGTGAGGACCTTGGTCCTTTGATTTTTAGTCCCAGCCTTTATCATAAATTCATTAAGCACTGCTTGTTTTTCACTTGCAGTTCCTAACCCACCACAAGAGAAGCATCCATTGCAATTTGATCATTTAAATCAGTTACTTAGTAAAGACTCTTGACCATCAAGGACTGTTTAGTAGATGAATATCTCCATCGCCATCATCTAATTGTTATAACTCGTAGCATAGGCCACGGGGAAGGCCCTTATGTGTACATATCTCCAGTTGAAGGGCCAATCGACACTCCACTTGAGAGGGGAGAAATTTCAAAAGATCCAATTAGTGCCCTTCAGGGATCCTCCTTCTCCCTCCATGACTCAAGATGATATTTTAGCAAACATAGCAGAAAAAGATAGAGACAAGTATATCACTCCCGAGGATGTTGCTACTCCTGAAAAACCGATGTCTCCAAAAGAGTTTCCGTTAGATACTCCTCAAGGAGGTGTCCCTCAAGGAGATTCCCCCATTATGGATGATTATGCATTTCGGGGTTTGGGATATCTTCCTTTTCCCGATACTCTTTACACTTTAGAAGATTTCGGAAAGAATCCTTTGACCTTTACTTCTTCAGAAGAAACTACTCCTGTGAAGGCTAAGAAGACCGCACATACTAGCCTAACTTCGGGCTTTGGTTGGTTGGGGAGGATATCACTTAGGATGCGCACAACACATTAGCACGGTACGTCACAACACTTATGTTTTGTGTAAACATTAGTTATGAACTCTACATACCGTGTTTTGTAGGAACCATGGTACGTCCCCGCTACGATATTAGGAAAATCCATGCCAGCGTGCCAAGACATGATTCCGATACTAAGCTTGACCATTGCAAAAGTCGCAGTAGGGATGACGGAGGCATTATGATTCCAACCATCCTCATTCTTCATGTTCTCGTTCTCCTCGTCGTTCTGATCAAGATAAGTACAAGAGCCATCAGCATCGTCATGAAGGGAACAAACAACCTTCCAAAGAGCCGACCCCTCCTAAAGAGAAGCGTCCCTAAGAGAGGCTATCGTCGAAGCACACTGACTTAAAGGATAAACCTAAAGTCCCTGAAAAGAGGTTAGGAAAAGGTGATACGTCAATTGTACCAGCCAAGCAGAGAAAGATTGAGTTATCTGTATCCAAGCCCGTGTCGCTCGATGCCGAGAACAAGGCAAGGCTAGCAAATCTGGAAAAGTAATTTCTGGATCATTATTTTGATCGTATGTCATTTGTTCCCATGCCTGAACCTATTCTTTTGAATTGGGTTGATCATGCTAAAGCAAAAATTGATTTAGTAGACAAGCAATATACAGAATTGTATAAATATTCGCGCAAGCTTTCTAAGATTATCCAGGATCTTAGCATTGATATTAACCACATAAAGGAAACAGTTGATTATGATGCAAGCATTTTGAAAAATTCAGAAAAAGATTTGGAAGACGCACAAGCTCAGCTTGCTCTCGCTCAATAGGATGCCGACAGCTATAAAAAACAACACGAAGAACTACAAAGGCGTTATCACATGCTCTTGGATTCTCATAGCCAAGAGCGCTTATATCTAAATAAGCATGCTGAGGATGCTAAGTCTAAAAGTGTTAAAGTCCAGTTAACTTGCACTGCCCTTGAACAGGAGAAGGCTGAGCTAGAGAAGAAAAACACTAATTTAGCAAAGCGGAATGCCGAAGTGGAAGCCAAATTACTGAAGGCTGAATCTAGAGCAGTGTTGGCCGAGGGGAATACAAGCATCGCCCTTAAATCTGCCGATGAAGTTCAAGAAAAACACTCCGCAGCCCAGAAGGAATTGGATGGCTATGGTGAGCTGATGATAATTTTTTTTTGCTCAAGTGATCTGTCGTCCGGGCATTTCTTTGATCGAGGATTATCCTACAACTCTGGTTTATGTATGGGACCAAATTATTGAATGGGAGAAGAAAGAGCTTAAGGAGGATTCCATCGACAAAAACAAACTTATGGAGAAGTTCCTTAGAGGTGAGGAGTCGGTACGTCTGGCCGAAGGGGGTCGACTTATTGCTGCTGCTATGGAGGAAGAGAGACACCGGGCCAAAGGAAAAGATATCATTGAAACCGGTTCTTCTTCTTTTACTGCCCCCGGGGATACCGGAATAGAGGGAATGATCCCAAAAATCCGGGAATTCCTAAGGCGTCCCTTTTGTCTTCTGTACCCAAGTTGGCATCAGAGACTCTGACCACCCCAATCGAGAAATCATCTGAAGATGTCTCTACCTTTTCACCCCAATTTGTTAGGGCTATTTTGACCTTTCGTCATATTATTGGACGATCAATTGAAGATCCCTCGTTTTCCCCAGAGTTAACAATTGTCACCTCTCGTTCTGTAGGTAGTGAGCCGACTAAAAAGACTGATGGACAGCAGAAGACAGTCGTTGATGAGAAGTCTGTCGAAGAGACTCAGGAGATACAGGATGAGGTCACTGTTGTAAAATCTGGGGGGAAGATGAAGGCGAGAAGGAGGAGATTGCCGATAAAGCTCCAGTGCCACCCCATACCGAATGCTGGGGAGATGACAGATGCTCTGAAAGATGATGGCGATGACGATGGACATGAAGAAGATGTTGATGTTGTTATAACTGGGGATTCAGAGAATGTCGATGATCTAACTTTGGCCGAGATGAAATCCAAGCAGGATAAGCGTATGCAACTAAAAGCTAAGGAAATAGAACCCGAAAGTCTTAAACCACTCATGACAGTACCTCCTAAGTCAAGGTTAGTTGTTAGACTTTCAACCAGATCTATCACTGAAGAGCTTGCTAAAAAATCTTCTACTGATCCCAGCGCTCCAATTTCAGGGAAGAAGAGACCAAAGCGGATCCAGACCGAGGCTGAAAAAGAGGAGAAAGAAAAACTTAAAGCTGCCAAGAAATCGAAATCTACCCCAAAGTCCAAATGAGAGGCAGTTCTATTTTTCATTTTGCTTGTTCCTTGGCCCGCTGTTGTTGTAGCGAGTGCGGTCCTCGCCTTTATTTATTTATTTCTTTTGTATAAACCTATACTTGTGTTAATAAAGTAGTTCATTTTCCACCGTATCAAATGCTTGCAAGTTCGTCACTTGTTTCTATTAGTGCCGAGAAATTAATAAACATAAGTAATAATTCAAGTCACAGTTGCGATTTCCTGCAAATGCATAAATAGAGAAAATATCATTCACAGAAATTTCCGCTTAATTAAATAAAACGAATAATCATAAAATGAATGATTGACAGCAGGGTGCATGATGTATATGCCCCCAATCAATCTTGAATATAGAATTTAGCTAAGGCTTGTTCAAGATTGATTAAACTACCCCAGGCCTTTTGGGCGGGGTTAAAATTCTTTTTCATTGGTACATATTCTTTGTACCTTTATACTATCCTATTGTATGATCAGGTTAGAGTAGATTCAAGGCGGTCTTTTGTCATGGTGCACCTTCACGCCTCGAGGACGTCATCTTCCCGTCCTTTATACTCTCTCTCTCTCGACTTGTAAGTGTTAGAGTCCAGAACGTCGTCTTCCCATCTTTTTTATGTCGCTAGGAAAATGGTCATTTCATTTGCTTTCGTATCGACTCAAATGTCTGATATTTCGACTTACTTTATGACAAGTACAAAAAAAATACAAAAGAAGGTTTGAACAGATAAAGTAAATCACACAATATTTTATAGTGGCTCGGCCAAGTCGTGACCTACGTCCACTTCATAATCTATTGTTTATATTAACCAAACTTTTCTGGGCAAGTCGTGCCTTTTTACATGACCTGTAAAACAAAAGAAAACAGTACAACTTCAAGTCAAGTATCACCGCAAATGTTGGGCGTTCCATGCTCTAGGAATTTCTTCACCATCCACCGTCGCTAACTTGAAAGCTCCTGTGTCAAGTCTCTATCGGATGGTGGATGGTCCTTCACACTTTGGGCCTAGATGAACGGGAGATGGGAAGACTCGCTTCAGCACCAGGTCTCCAGGTTCGAAAGTCCTAAAGCAAACCTTTCTGTCATAGTAGCGTGCTGGTTGGCATCGATGTCTTGAAGCACGCAAATCCGCTTCATCCCTCTTCTCTTCAACCATGTCCAGGGACTCTAAGAGGAGTGATTTGTTTGTCATTGGATCATAATACGTCACCCTATGAGAGAGGACTTTAAGCTCCATTGGATTACCGCTTCTATCCCGAAGGAGAGTGAAAAGGGAGTATGACCAATAGCTATCTTAAAAGTTGTTCGATAGGCCCATAAAGCTAGTGGCAATTCATCAATCCATATAGCTTTTGCTCGCTCCATCCACTTTTTAAGAATAGACTAAATGACTTTATTTATTGCTTCAACCTGTCCATTCGACTGCGGATGAGCTATGGCGGTATAGCTCTTATCAATTTTATACTTCTGACAGAAGTTTCTAAATTCCATGCTATCGAATTGGGTTTCATTATTAGTTATAATGGTTTTCGGTATCCCAAATCAACAAATAATATTTCTGACCACAAAGCTTATCACCTTTCTTGCCGTGATCGTAGTTAAGGGTTCGGCCTCCACCCATTTCGTAAAATAATCCATAGCCACGATCGTGTATTTAGCTCCTCCTTTTGTAATTGGTAGGGTCCCGATGATGTCTAATCCCCACATTGTGAACGGCCACAGACTGACCATTGATTTGAGATGTCTTGGGGGTGCTCTTAGAACTTTGGCGAATCTCTGGCATTTGTCGTAACGTCGTGAATGATTACTTGCATTTTTATTCATAGTAGGCCAAAAATAACCATATCGCAATACTTTCTTTGCCAGAGTTTGACCCCCCGGTATAATCCCCACACTCACCTTCATGTACTTCTTTCAATACACGTTTGATGTCGTCGTGTGCTATGCATCGTAACAGAGGCATAGAAAATCCTTGATGATAAAGGACGTCGTCCTGTAAAACGTATCTTGCAGCTTTACGTGTTACAGCTTGTCTCTCGCCCTTCTTTGACAGGAGTATTCCGCTTTTGAGGAAGTTCTTAATTGACGTCATCCATGACTCCCTTTCTGGCTCAGCTTCCAGGGCTAATTCGACTTCCATTTGATCAAAGCTTGTTGATTCCAATATCTCTATTGGTACCATTTCGGTTTCCTCAGGGTTGTCAGAACTTGCTAACTTAGCCAGTCGATCTGCCTTCTGATTTTCTGCTCTCGGAATGTGTGTTATACCATAATGCTCCAGGTTGCCCAGTACCTCCTCTACTTTTTCAAGATAACTAACAAGTCGAGATCCCCTGGTCATAAATTCCTTCCGAACTTCACAGACAACTATTTTGGAGTCACATAATATGTACAATGTTTTTATCCCTAATTCCTTAGCGAGTTTCAGCCCGGTAATCAGGGCCTCATACTCGGAATCATTATTGGTGACGGAAAACTCCAATCGCAGGGCGTAGTAAATGGATCGTCCTTCAAGAGTGGTTAAAACAACTCCAGCGCCGGAGCTTCGATCTTTCTTGGCCCCGTCCGTATATAATTTCCACAGACTAAGCTCTAACTTATGCTCTGAAGTAACAACTTTTTCATCCACTGTTTCTTCTTCGGGAATCGTGAATTCTGGTATGAAGTCAGCTAAGGCCTTCCCTTTATTGACCCCCTTGGTTGAAATATTCCACTTAAGTAATCGCCCTAATGCTTCGGGTCTTTGTAATACTTGTCTTAGAGGTTGGTCAGTATATATGACTATCGGGTGAGCCTGGAAATAATGATGGAGCTTTCGAGAGGCAATCAAGAGGCAGTAAGCAAGCTTTTCTATTCTTGAATAATTGCGTTCCGCAGCTGCTAACTTCTTACTTACATAATGTACTGGCCTCTGGACCTTGTCTTCTTCACGCACCATGGCTGTGCTGACAGCATGAGATGACACTGCCAGATAGACAAACAGATCTTCATGATCCACTAGTTTCGACAATATTGGGGGCTTCTCCAATAAGTCCAATAGATTTTGGAAGGCCTCTACATAGTCGGGAGTCCATTCGAAATTATGTTTTCCCCATTTGATTAAATCAAAGAATGGGACACACTTGTCTGTTTCTTTGGAAATGAATTTGCTTAATGCAGCAACCTTCCCTGCCAAGCTTTGAATGTTCGTAATCTTCCGTGGTTCTTCTATGTTCCTTATTGCTGCTATTTAGCTAGGATTAATCTCAATCCCTCGAGAACTTACGATGAACCCAAGGAATTTCCCTAGTGCAACCCCAAATGATCATTTTAAGGGGTTCAACTTCATCCTATACCTCCGTAGGATATCAAATATCTCTGTTAGATCTTGTGTATGACTAGAAGATTGCCTGGATTTCACGAGCATGTTATCTACATAAACTTCCATGGTTTTTCCAATCTGGTTATAGAACATTCGATTCACCGGGCGCTGATACGTGGCTAGAGAATTCTTTAGTTCGAACGACATTACCACATAGCAGTACAATCCCAAGTTTGTTGTAAAACTCGTGTTCTCTTGATCCGACACATGCATGGGGATTTGGTTATATCCTGAGTATGCGTCCATGAAGGAAAGAAGTTCATGTCCGGCCGTTGAGTCCACCAGTTGATCAATCCTGGGAAGTGGGAAACTATCTTTTGGACAAGCCTTGTTTGAATCCGAAAAATCAATGCACGTTCGCCATTTCCCATTTGATTTCTTAACCAATACGGGATTCGATATCCAGCCGGGATACATCGAATCTCTAATGAACCCATTATCTTTCAACTTCTCCACTTCTTCCTTTAGGGCTGCCGACCTCTCCAGGCCTAACATACGCTTCTTCTGTTTAGCAGGTGGATGCTTTGGATTAATGCTCAATGAGTGACTCATAACAGAGAGAGATATCCCACACATGTAGCATGGGTCCACGCAAACACATCCAAATTTGCCTTTAAAAAGTCAGTCAATTCCGTTGCTTAGAGCGGATCCAGCTGGGTTCCAATCTTCAATACCTTTGTCGGATCAATATCGTCAATGGGGATATCCATAGTCATTTCATTAGGGGTCGCCTTTCTGCCCTTAGGCACTTTATCCTCTCTGGGATCTATGACCTTAGGCAGTCCTCTGGATGACTCCCCTGGGGCTGGTCCTTTTAATTGCTATGTTGAAGCCTCCTTCGCAAGGGAGGAGACATCTTTAGCTTCGATGCTTAATCCCTTCAGCAACATCTCCAATTCAGCCATGTAGCAGGCTCGTCCGGTGGCTTGATCACCTCTCATTACTCCTACTCCTGCTTCGGTTAGGAATTTCAGCAATAAGCACTAAGGGCAATGCAAGCCCTGAATTCCACGAGGGATGGTCGGCCTAAAAAGGCGTTATAGGGTGATTCAATGTCCAAAACTACAAATGGGAGAATTCTCACTCTCCGGCAATCTCATTATCCCAATGTCACTGACAATTCTACATATCCCATTGGAGTAGTTGATGCTTAATTGAAGCCACGTATCCATCCCTCGTAAGGCTTTAATTCTTTTGCTTCAAGTTTCATCTGATCAAATGCTTTTTTAAAGAGAATATTAACCGAACTCCCATTACCTACACTTTATGAACAGAGCTGGACCGATAGTAGTAGTGATCACCGATGGGTACTCTGTGGATGATTCAATTTTAGAATCATCTCTATTACAAAATATGACATCATCTGATATCGTTTTTGTGTTGCTTCACTAGGGAGATGTCTTCGATGTTGCTACACTCTCCCACTCCAAGGTGCTTAACTGCATTGACGTATTGGTCTATAGCCCTATAACTATAGGCAACGGGGCAAGGTCCTCCCACTATAGTATTGATAACGATTCCTTTACCTTTTTGTTGAAAGGTGGGCTTAGGAGCAGGCTGATTTTAATTCGGGGCTTGCCCCCTGTCTCTTGGGGTAATCTTGTATTCATCTAACTTTCCTTCCAGCAGCAGCTTTTTGACGTCATCTCTCAAATGCCGACATTCATTAGTAGAATGTCCATAGGTTCCACGAAACAAACAAAATTTTCCAGTAACCACCTCCTTCTCCATAGAGTCTCGGGGCGGAGGCTTTTTATATTGTAAGACGTTGTAAGTATCCAGGTAGATGTTTTCCAATGTGTCATTCAGTGGTGTGTAGTTTTCAATGGTTTGGAATCGAGGCCTTTTGCTTGAGTTATTTCCTCGGTTCCTATTCCTCCTATTGTCGTTTCCATTCCTGTTGTTACTTCCTTCGTTTCTGTTGCCAACATTTACCTCGACTTTCCCTGAACTGTCACCGGACTGCTTCACAGCAATGTTACTTTGAATGTCTTCTCTCGAAGCTCCATCAGACTTTTCCTTTCGATTGGCATATATCTCTTCTCGTCGTAGACAAATATTTTCCTTTTCATACAAAGCCTCCTTAGCCAGTGGTGGCTTCCTAGTTAAATAACCTCCGAATTCAGTATCTGGATCGACTCCTTCAATCAAGGCCATCAAAATTGTTGGTTTGTGGGGATCACTTATTTTAGTAGCTGCTAAGTTGAAGTGATCCAAGTATGATTTCAGAGATTCTCCAGGAGCTTGTTTAATTCTGGACAGTTCGATAACACTTTTAGGTCTTCCGGCATAGAGTTGGAACTGTTTCATAAAAGCCTTGCTTAGTTCTTGAAAACTCAACACCAATCGCGGGGGAAGTCGCGTAAACCACATTAATGCAACATCTTCTTGATATATTGGCAAGGCTTTACATTTTACAGCGTCAGGTGCAGTTGTAGCATTCATATACCACGCATATCTCATCAGATGTTGTTTTGGATCTGTTCTTCTAGTATATCGATCCATCTGTGGAAAATTGAACTGTTGAGGGATTGGACATTTAGGATGTTGTCAGTAAACGGAGTATGACTGCGTTCGATACCCCAGACTTCATTGGTATATTGGCGACTATCGGCCATGATTTGATGCACCATCGCTTTTACTTCCGCGTTGGTTAGAGTTGGTTCAGGATCCCTGGTTCTTTCTCTCCTCATGCGCCTACCACCTACCTCAGGTGACCCCCTTGGGTTTCGGTTGGTAACAAAACCTCCCCGTCTCCTGCAGTCCTGGTCACTCACAGGACGAACAGGCCAAAGGAGTTTCCCCTAGGTAGGATTGGTAATATTTGGATCCTTGGGGAGAACATGTGATCCTCGCATCGGTAATAGCGTTGGTTCCCTCAAACTAGGATCGTCGAGTCCTAGAACACAGGTTGCATCTTCACGGGACGCCAATGTTCTGAATGTCAGTTGGTCCAAGTTTTCGGGCCTTTCGTATGGCCTCCTTTCACGTAGACGCTCTCCATCAGAAGATGATGAATGGTCCATAGTTGGATGACGAACAGGAAAGGAAACTTTTTGTCTACGAAGTTCGTATATTTCTTCATTCGTAACCCTCGTGTTTTCCCTCATGAGAACACTATTACATTTGTAATCCTCCAAAGCATCCCTAGTGCTCTCAAGCATTTCAAGCAAGTGGGAAAATTTCGAATGGGTTACGAGTGCAGAAGGTGCAGGTTGATCATCAGTTGCCACAGCTGGTATCGAAGCATTTATAGGAGCTCGAGTATAGGTACCAACTTCAGCCAAGTTCGATTCGAATCAGCCTTCCCCTGCCTCTGCGGGTCGGATCGTTGAAGAGCTGCCAGCAGCATTCTGAGGAGTAGATCGGATCGGTTCGGAGTGTTCGGTTTGGATCGGAGCCTGCTCAGACAGAGTTGGAGATGTCCTGCCGGATCGATTAGCTCCTAAACTCTATCGTCTCGACCTAGTAACAACCATAGCTTGTTGATCTTCACCTACTCCGCTTTCCCGCGCATTCTGCACTTCTTTTCCTTTTCCCTTGGTCATAATATCCAATTTGTCGAAATCTTTTTTGAAGAGAATTTTAGAAATATTAACTGTATGGACTATCTTCTTCGGATATACAAACCCAAATAGTAGAATGGTAGCCCAAAACGTAAAGAATTCATAACTTCTCAGTGAAAGCACCAAAAATGTTAGATACAAAAGTGGTTCTAACACCCAAAATGTTCATAATTCTAAATGAAAAGAGAATAAAAATGAAGAGGAACCCATGATTTATAGTGGTTCGGCGTTAAAGAGCCTACGTCCACTTTGAATTTCTTTAATTGATGATGGAAGTAAAAGTACAATGATTGTTTTCACTCAGTTTCACTTCTACAATGAATAATTTCATTCAGTCCTTCCTAAAATATGCTCTAAAGGTTGATGATGATCTGAATAAAATAGTGGAATTCGGTTTCTATGGTGGAAAGGGTCAATAATTTACCAAAGATCCTTTCAAATGAGGTTTGATGGTGTATTTATAGGTGGAAAATCTCCCTGAGAGGCCTCCGGTTCGGCACACTGGCAGGAATTCCGTGCGTTTCGGTGATTGGAGCTTTGGGGATGACGCCAGCGCACAGCAGTTGTGCGTGAATGTGGGATTATGGGTAAGTAACCGTTCCGCACTTTTAAGGGATCGTGGAGAGTAGTTGCAGTCCAATCGCCTTGGGGTTCGGATCGGAAATGCAGAGAAAAGGGGAGTGGGTCGGATACTTCTGAACCGAACCGATCCTGCCTCCACACTTCGACTTTCTGCTTCATAATATATGGGTTCAGTTCGGGTCTCCGAACCGATCCGGGCTTCTAATATGCACTCTTCCAGTCAACACTCTCCATCAAGTGGTCCTTTGGCTTTGTGTAGCCTAGTTCAAAAAATAGGCTAACACCTTACAAATTGGAAAAGGTAGTAAAGAGAAAAATGGATTAGGAATATATATAGTTGAGAGAATTGACTTTGTGGGAGTGTCTAGGAAAGCCTAGAAAAATTGGAAACCTGCTTTGAGTCTAAACCCATTGTTAACTTGTAAGAACTTGAAATTGTAAAAAGTTTTAGGAAAATGGTTTATGGTGTTTTCAAGTTTTAATCTTAAAATTTATAGTTTTAAAATATGTAAATTACACATATTGAGTTTTAAAGTAAAATGGGCTATATTTTGTAAATAGTGATTTCTTGCGAAAACTTTGTATAAAGCAAAAGGTGCATATTATAGAGCATGTATAGCTCACTAGTTTTCTTGTTATATTTCATTCAAGAATTTTTAATAAAGTAAGTTTTGAAGCCTCTATTCTTTTGACAATCATTTTTGATAAATTGTTTTAACAAGAGAATTTTGTTGGGTGGACAAAATAAGTTGTAGAAATTAAGAATTGAATAGATGTTTGCACCTTGTAATAAGAGACTGAATTGACCTTATAGGCAAGAACAAGCCATAAATCTGATTAAGAAATAGTTGTCCTTATCTACTCCAGTTTTTGTGACTTAAAAAAATGTGATTTACATTTTTTTTAAGATGACATGTTTTTATGCTTTGGCAAAAGTGGGTTTTCAGGAGGACAATAAAATTTTGACACTTCTAATTTTTGAAAGAAAATTTAGATGAAAAGGCCAAACCGTGTTTTAAAAGTATGAAGTAGGTAAGGATTAGTGCCTAGGAAAGACGAAAAAAGTTTTGAGGCTATAAAGAAAATAGCGAGAATTAGCTTGGAATAGTAGTAAGTTGTTGTAGAATGCGTAAGCATTGAAAAGCCTAGGGTGTTGCTTGAAATAATTGGTGGTACACAGCTAAGACCGGTGGTGACTACTAGATAGTAAAAGACAAGTAAGTATTTAATCATGTTTCTAATTTTCAGGTTAGGGGTACAACCCATTATTGCATTTCTGTTGGGATCGTTCTGCTATTTTTCTTATTGGGTAGTTTGGGTAACACCTAAACCTATCGTGGATCCCATGGTTTGAACTTTTCTGTCTGAGGAGGCATAGTCCTGAGATTCTTGTTCCTTAGCAGTAGCTATGTAGAGCGTCTGTTTTCCTACTTTAGTTGAAAGACTAGAAGGCTTATTTGAAAAGTAAACTTATATCAGATGACTAAATAAGTTAAGAGAAGAGTAAAGGCATAACTAAAAAGGAAACAACAAATTCAGTAAAGTGACAAACTTGACAAATTATGAGAAAAGATGAATAAGAGTAAAAATTTCCAAGATAAGACGAAAAAGAAAAGCTACAACAGAGAAAATTTTCTTATGTGGGATGTGCTTGGATAGGAAAATAGGGGAATCTTTATAAATAGTTTCGTAAAATCCAAGTATGATTGGAAAAAGGTCAAAAAAGAAAAATGGGAGATGGGAACTTTTCCATTTTCCGCCTTTTTGTAACATAAGACATCGAATTTAGAAAATTAGATTTTTCTGAAATTCGAAAAAATAAAGTCGGTTGGAAGGATTTTGGATGCAAAAATTGGATAAACTACGCTCTTGCTCTACAAGAATATGGGAAATTTGGATGAAAATATATTTTGATTTTCAAAATATTGCATTTATGTAGAACTGCCAGTATATTAATGTAACGTCCCGCATTCTACACATCGGAGGATCGTAGAATATTTATATCATTCACATATGAAGTCGCATGGTCGTGTAACTTTGGGTAATGACTATTCGGGCCATTTCCCATGTTCATGATTTTTGCTGAATTGTAAATGACCGTTTCCCCCTGGCGAATCTTGTTTCGCCTATAACTTTTGATTCGTAAAGAGTTTCGACCTAAAACAACTTCCATTGGATTTAGATGATGGTTTACCATTTCATAAAGGGGTTCACATTAATCAAACGGACTTACCGTTTGAGAGATATGGCTTAAATAAGGTTTGGAAGGTGAAAAATTGCTTAACCGGGTTTAATAGGTAATTAGTGGAAGGGCCCATAAACAATTTCGGGATTAGGGTTATGGGGAGACTGAAATCAGTTAGGAAACCATCTCATTTCAGTTTTCTAGCCGCCACAAACATTCTTTGAACCCTAGTAATGGCCTCCACCTTATAAATTCATCTTTAATCACTTTCTATTAAGAAAATCTACATCAAATCAAGGCGGACTGGCATCAAATCAGAGTTATGGCTACTGCGTTGCATAGGAATTCGACACAAATCAGTGGAGTTTCAAATCTAAGAATGTATTTGTGGCTACGGTGAGTGATTAGCACTTTTATTCACTAATTACGGCTAATTAGGGGTGATTAGTGATAATTAGTGAAATTATGGCTCATAAAAATCCAGAAAAATATGTAAAAATTCTAAAATATTATATTATGGCTCTGATAAAAATTTGGGTTAATTTGGATTACGTTTGCTAATCGTATTATTAAAACATGGTTAAGGGGATTAAGGGAAAATTCATGATTTTAGGGTATGTTTGATCCTAAGTAACCAATATGCTTGATGTTCTTGATTATCTCTATATGCTATTACTACTGTTTGGGATGCTTTATGATTGTTTAGTAAGGTTAGAATGGTTGAAAACATCGTCGTATGGCGAGAATGGACAAAACAGGCTTGCTGGAAAAGTCCCAGGATTCCGGATCGGATCGAAAAAGGGGATCGGATCAGACATATTCGAACCAAACCAGAGTAGTGGAAAGACTTGTGCATGGCAAAAAGAAAGGCTACCTGCATTGAATTGGAACTGGGATCGAATTGGAACTTGGCGTGGGGATCGGATCAGATTAGTGCTAGGAAGTGGGATCGAACCGGGATCTAGAGATAAAGGAGCACTGAACCGAACCGAGACTGGAGCACCATCCGAACCGAACCAGATGGAGACGACCGAACCAAACCGACTTGAAGTGGGGCACTGAACCGAATGGGAAGCCTGGGGACGACGTATTTGAATCGAACCGACTAAAGCAGATCGAACCGACTAAAGCAGATCAAATAGACTAAAGCAGATCGAACCGAACCGAAGTGAGCTTCCACTACTACTAAATGATGACTCTTCTGAAGAGCAACTCATATTCAACCAAAGCCCAAGATGCAAAGGAAGTCCAAGTGGGAAGTTATAACTCAGTATCCAGATGGGAACCGACGAGTTAACTTCTAAAGTTGGGCTTTGCTGCGGGACATGTGCAAAGGGGTTATCGATATTTATAGCTTTAGTTCACCTCTGAGAGATGGATTAGTGCTATGGATCAGCTCAATTGGGCCGTTAAGACTCCCAAGGGCAAGTGATCGTAGCATGGCTATGAGCCAATGCAATGGAGTCTTCATGACTCCATGGGGTAAAGTGGACATAGCAAGGGTTAGTGGCTATGGACTAGCACAATGGGTCATCAAGACCCCAAGGGCTGTTGGAATTTCATATAGAGAGGAGGAGAGAGATTAAAGGTGGAATAAATTAAATGACTACATTTTTATTTCTTCACTTTTTTCTGCCACAAATAAGAGAGTACAATTATATTTATAACACAACAAAGATTCTAAACTCTTCTTCTCTAGATTTTTCCATATCCTCTAATTTCTAGACTTGCCTTAATGAACCATTCCTAGATAATTTTATTACATATATAATAACTCTAATATTTATTACCATTTATTTTTATCCTTTCCTCAATACAATAATTAAATATATTCCATAATTTATGTTTCCTTTTAAACCCAAGTTTATTTTCAACATTCCCCCTTAAACTTGGTTTTACTACTCCAAGCAGATTCCTTGATTCAAAGTTATTGAGAAAATAAACGAAACACTTCTCTTCGATTTGTGATGCACTTCTCATCACCTTCAATTGTTGAAGCACGTCTCTTCAACTCTACTCTTTGAATATTAGAGCACTTCTCTCTTTGGTGCACTTCTCACCCACAACTCTAAAATAAATTCTCTTCCACAACCACTTGTGCCATGTTCTCTTGCTCTTCATCTTTGAACCATTTTCTTGTTTTTTTGTGCTTCAGATGATCCATCTTTGAATTGTTTGCTTTTGTTGTGCTTCAACTGATCTGTCTTTGAATTATTTGCTTTTGTTGTGCTTCAGCTGATCCTTTGAATTGTTTAAAAAAAACTGATTTTTTTTCACTCTCTAGGGATCTCTTTATCCTCTCTCATCAACCTAGCTCTGATGCCATGTTGGAATTTGATATAGAGAGGAGGAGAGAGATTAAAGGTAGAATAAATTGAATAACTACATTTTTATTTCTTCACTTTTTTCTGCCACAAATGAGAGAGTACAATTATATTTATAACACAACAAAGATTCTAAACTCTTCTTCTCAAGATTTTTCCTTATCCTCTAATTTCTAGACTTGCCTTAATAAATCATTCCGTAGATAATTCTATTACATATATAATAACTCTAATATTTATTACCATTTATTTTTATCCTTTCCTCAATACAATAATTAAATCTATTCCATAATTTATGTTCCCTTTTAAACCCAAGTTTATTTTTAACATTCCCCCTTAAACTTGGTTTTACTACTCCAAGCAGATTCCTTGATTCAAAGTTATTGAGAAAATAAACGATTTGGTGATCAAAGTGGTGGATATCGTATGCTTTATACACTAAGTGAGAGATGTGAGGTTGATTGCTATGTTTGATGTTTGCTATCACCATGACATGCTCGCCCCCATTTTACACTTTATGTTAGTGTTACCTTAGAGTATTGTACATCTTGTTGTGTTAACTCTTTGGTTGCAGGTCCAGGTTCAGGTATGATTATTTGTACCTATTATTATTCCGTTTTGCTGCTATTGCTCATACCAGACTTTGTTTGACCCAGATTTTTATGTCTCTTCTTATTACTCTGGGTGCACCTAAGCGAGCAAACTAGAGACAGGTTAGGTGGTATGCACGAGTAGCTGTCCGGAGACGACCAGGAGGCTTCCACGTACTATTTACATATATTCTCCCTGTGTTGTTGCTGGTCACTGCTTGGGCATTAGTAGTTTACTTTTTTCTATCTTGCTTTAGAGATAGTATTTTGAAGTTGTAATAATGATGGTTTGGATTATAAGCTGTATTTTGGATTCCACTGCTACGATGGTTTAGTTTTCAGCTTATGCACTGTCTCGCCTATTTTATGTCAAGTATGTTGTTATTATATTTTATTCCATGTGTTGTGAGATATACTACAGGTTATTTGGTAGTTCATAGTTTCAAACCCTTTTCTTTTGACGACCATCCCGTGCTGGTCGGGCATTGGCACAGTGCATTTCGGGGAAATGTCGGCTGGTGTGGGGCGTGCCATCACACTTTGTATCAGAGCTTAGGTTGCATAGCTAACCTAGGGGAAGACATCAGGGAGAGACAATATACGTAAATGAGAGCGCGTATTTGTGATATTTTGATTTTTAAAAGCTTTATATATATAGTATATCTAAGGATGAAGTCGCACTGCACTGGCACCACTATGGAGATGGTTAATCATTTTCTCTTTACAGATGGGACGATGAGCCGATATACGAGGGGTACAGGTTCAGGGGCCAATAATATGAATGCCCCTGATATGAGGACGATTTTTACTACCTTCACGCGAGAGATGCTTAGGGATGTTCAGGGAGCGGTTCCTAATGTTGCTAACGGTGGTGGTGCGGCGGTGCAGGTGCCTAGAGTCGACTTCGCCAAGCTTAACAAGGATTATACTAGCCTTGGAGGGAAGCCATTCCATGGAATGGAATCGGTTATGGATGTTCAAGATTGGCTAGATAGTTGTGAGCGCATCTTCGAGGATTTGGGAATCAATGATGCAATGAAGAGATAGCATCGCGTCAGCTTCAAGGACGGGCTATGAATTAGTGGAATGCTATCAAAGCGGCTACTTCAGAGGATCAAGTTACTTGGAATCGGTTAAAGACCCGATCCAGTGATAAAATTTTCCCAACTGCTCAGAAATCAGAATTGTATAGGAAGTTTTTGGAGCTTAAGCAGGATGGTAGGGCAGTCTCAGAGTATATTGCTGAATTCGATACCTTATCGAAATATGGATTATCTCTTATCAATACCGCCGAGACGAAGAATGAGAAGTTCATAACTGGCTTAGATGAGTACTTGGGGAAAGGCTTATAAATTATATAGATGAGACATTCGAATCTATTGTGGGGAAGGCATTGAGATCGGAGAGCCTTTACTCTAAGTCGAAGGCCGAGGTTCCTATTACATCTGCAGAGGAGCCAAAGCCGTAGGCAAGCGGTGGAGGCAAGAATAATTCGTAGAATAAGAGGAAACGGAACCAAGCTAAGGTTGGTCAGAAAAAGAAGAAGAACGATGTAGAGTGCTATAGCTGTGGTAAGAAGGGCCACTATGCTAATTGTCGAGCAAAGCCAGCGGACAAGAAGTGCTTCAATTGCGGCCAAGTGGGACATCACAAGGATAAATGTCCACAACCTCCTAAAGAGAAGCAGATTGTGAAAGCATATGCTATTAACGCTGTTCCTTCTTCGTCGAATGCCCCAACTGCGGCACAGAAGGGAAAGGGTGTCGTTATTCAAGGTATGCTTTCTGTTTATGATGTTCATGTTCGAGTACTGTTTGATACTGGGGCTTCCCATTCCTTCATATCTAGTGACTTGGTAGATAGGTTGGGATTGGAACCCGAGATAGTCGATAGACCTTTAGTTGGGACAAACCCGATCGGTGGTGCGACTAGCCTTAGTATGATTTGTCGTAGTTTGGTCTTATCGAGTCATGGATGTATGTTTGTGATTGCTTTGTTTTGGGCTTTACTGGGTTTGGCATTATTCTGGGAGTCGATTGGCTCCAAAGATATGGGGTGGTGGTAGACTATGAGTGGTCTTCGGTGACCATTAGAGCGGACGATGGGCGGAGGGTACAGTTTGGTTGCCTACCTAGTGATGGGGTGATGGCTAGTTTTCTAAATTCCCTCGACATCCTGCATGATGAGTTATCAGATGTTCCTATTGCTGGCGAGTATCCGGAAATCTTCAGGAAGTGACCAGACTTCCACCACACCAAGAGATTGAGTTTCATATTGATTTAGTGAAAGATGCCAGACCTATAGTGATGCCACTTCGTCGTATGGCACCAAGGGAGCAGCGAGAGCTCGGGGTGCAAGTAAGCGATCTTTTGAAGAAGGGATTTATCAGAAGAAGTGTTTCCGAGTAGCGAGCACTAGTTGTATTTGCTACTAAGGCAGATGGTTCCCTCCGTTTATGTGCAGACTACCGTGAGCCGAACAAGGTGACTAGGAAGAATAAGTATCCTCTTCCACGGATAGACGATTTGTTTGATCAGTTGGATGGAGCGAGAGTGTTCTCCTAGTTGGATCTTGCGACAGGTTTTCATCGGCTCCGAGTAGCAGCTGAGAGTATTCCTAAAATGGCATTTCGAACGCCGTCTGGATTCTATGAGTGGTTGGTCATGCCATTCGGGTTGAACAATGCACCCGCATATTTTGTAGATCTTATGAATAGGGTTTTCAAAGATCAATTGAATAAGTTTTATGGCGACATAGTGGTATGGGGCACTTATGCCGTCTATGATTGATACTTATGATTGAAATTGTTTTGACACTATACACTTATAGTAATAATAAAACATGAAATTTAGGGTATCAAGCATGCTTTGGCTATTATAAGGTAAAACCCTATCCTCCGGCTTGTGTTGCATTGTGTGATGGGACCTGGGTCTTATAATAGCTTCATTGTTCTTTATTTAGCATTGCGCTGTTTTTTTATGCACTGGTATTCTTGGGAGGAAACCCGTTCCGTGTTATACGGCGTGGTCCCTTGATTTACCAAACTTTAAAATAAAGATTTATAACTGTTTTAGTTCTCACACCAGTCACATGACTGACCTGGAGTTTATTGTTTTAACCTAAACTCTGGGTGCCCTTATTTTGACACGGGCAACTAGTAGTTTTGGTTTTACAGATTTATATTCACAGGATCCTGATTTACAGCTGGAACGATATCCGGAAAGCTCTATATCCGTATATCTCCTTCAGTTGTGTATTGCATTATTTTTCCACTGTAGTAATGTATTTAAATCTCTGATATTTCTCTGATGTATAATATTTATTCATACTCTGTATATTCTTGTATTCTGATGGAATTGTTGTAATAAGCAATGAAATGTTCTTCTGTTTGCGTTCTGATTTGTCGTGTTCTCAAAACAATCAGGGGTTTCGAACGGTCTTGTCGGTTTAGCGATTGATTCGGATCGAGCGAAATTCCTTGTCGTCACAAGTTTGTTCTTGTGTTCGTGGATGACATCTTAGTTTATTCGAGGACAGAGGAAGAACACCAGGAATGTTCGAGGATAGTGATGGAGGTCTTGAGAAAACACAAATTGAAAGTGAAATTTTCTAAATGTCACTTCTGGAGGAGGGAAATGAGGTTCTTGGGCCAAGTTGTTTCAAAGAATGGTATAGCCGTGGATCTTGCGAAGGTGGCTACGGTACAAGATTGGTCTACACCCAAGAATGAAACAGATGTAATAAATTTCTTAGGGTTAGCTGGGTATTATCGTTAGTTTATCCAAGACTTCTCCAAGATAGCAGCGCTGTTAACTCAATTGACCAAAAAGAATCAAGCTTTTGTCTGGGACGAAAGGTATGAGAGTGCATTTAAGAGTTTAAAGGAAAAGTTAACGTGCGCACCAGTGTTAGTCACTCCTAAGGGGAACGAAGAGATGATGGTATACACGGATGCCGGTGGTGCCGGGCTAGGTGCTGTATTGATGCAATAAGGCAAGGTTGTAGCTTATGCCAGTTGGCAATTGAAACCACATGAGAAAAGATATCTTAGCCATGATTTTGAATTGGAAGCCATCATGTTCGCGTTGAAGACGGGGAGACATTATCTCTTGGGAGAAAGATTTGAGTTGTTTACCGATCATAAGTCATTAAAGTATCTTTTCTCTCAGAAGGATTTAAATCTTCGTCAGCAGAGATGGTTAGATTTCTTGGCTTCATGTGATTTTAATATCGCATACACACCCGGGAAGGGCAATGCGGTAGCTGGTGCATTGAGTATGAGACAATAGCTTAGGAGCTATGTTTCTAGAATGGAAGCAACTGGAGTATATCGCGGGATATGATTTCAGACCTAAGTGCGAATTAGATCCAACAATGTTAGAAAGTTTGACGGTCAGACCAAATTTGATTGAACAGATTGGTTCTAGTCACAGGGACGATCCTAATCTATTGGAAGTCATCTCCAAGGTAGAGATGGGTATAGATGATGAGAGAATGAACAAGTATAGTCTTGATCGAGATGGAGGGTTTCGAAAGAATGGTAGACTAATTGTACCTAATGTTAATGGATTGAAAGATGAAGTGCTCAAAGAGTGTCATCACTTGAATTTGACTATAAATCCCGCTGGTATCAAAATGTATCGAGACATGAAGCAGACCTACTACTGGGAAGGGTTGAAAAGAGACGTTGGTAAGTTTATATCCAAGTGCATGAATTGCCAGTTAGTTAAAGCCGAGAAAAAGAAGCCTAGTGGTTTGTTACAACTACTGGAAATTCCCAAATGGAAACGGGAACAATTCTCAATGGATTTCATTGATGGTTTACCAAGGACTAGAGCAGGTCATGATAGTATTTGGGTGATTGTAGATTGATTGACAAAAAGTGCAAGGTTTATACTAGTCAAGTCGAATAGAACGACAGCTAAGTTAGCAAAACTGTATATAAAGTGGGTAGTGAGATTTCATGGAGTACCTAAAGGCATTGTGAGTGACCGAGATCCATTGTTCAATGGATTTTGCATGAGCTTACAAGAGGCTTTAGGGTTAGAGTTACACCTCAGTACCACGTACCATCCTCAAACTGACGGTCAAACAGAGAGGGTGAATCATATATTGGAGGATCCCTTAAGAGCTTGTATATTGGATTTTGGAGGTTCATGGGATGAGCATTTACATTTGGTTGAATTCACATATAATAATAGTTATCGGTCCAGTATTGGTATGGCTACATTTGAAGCTTTGTATGGAAGACCGTGCAACTCACCATCATGTTGGTTGGAAACCAGTGAGAAATTTATGTTTGGGCCAGATGTAATAAGAGAAACATCAGATGAGGTCAAGGTTATTCAACAGCGGATGAAGGCTGCCCAAGATAGGCAAAAGAGTTATACTGATAAAAGACGAAGAGATTTGAAATTCTCCGTTGGCGACTTAGTATTCGTCAAGATTTCTGTATTGAATAGTGTGATTCGATTTGGTAGGAGAGGTAAGTTGGCACCAAGGTTTGTAGGTCCATTTCCAGTTCTCGAACCAGTTGGGAATTTAGCATACAAAGTTGGATTACCTGACAAGATGGCGAGAGTTCACGATGTATTTCATGTTTGTCAATTAAGGAAGTTCGTGCACGACCCTGATATGACTATTTCACCATATCAGTTGGATGATATCGAGGTAGAACCCAAGGCAGTGTGGAGCCGCAGGGCGATTCGTATTATCGGACATGATACGAAACAACTTCGAAGGAAGACGACGAGACTAGTCAACGTCCAGTGGGGTGATAATGAGAATGACTGTACTTGGGAAACAGAGGAGAACATAAGGAAGTCGTATCCAGAACTCTTTGCTTGGTAAGATTTTAATTGCGACAAAGTTATTCCCTTATTAGTAAACCGCATGCTAGGATAGGCTTATTGTGCTGTTATGTATGTTTGATTGTTGCAAATGATTGATAGGCATGCGAGATCCATTGTATGTTTTCTTAGTTAAGAAATTTCGAGGGCGAAATTTCTTAAGGGGGGAAAATGTAACGACCCGCATTCTACACATCAGAGGATCGTAGAACATTTATTTCATTCACATACGAAGTCATATGGTCGTGTAACTTTGGGGAACGACTATTGAGGTCATTTCCCATGTTCACGATTTTTGTCGAATTTTAAATGACCTTTTTCCCCTATTGAATTTGTTTCACCTATAAATTTTGATTGGTAAGGAGTTTTGACTTGAAACCGCTTCCATTGGATTCGGATGATGGTTTAACTTTCTATAGAGTGGTCACATTAATCAAATGGACTTAACGTTTAGGAGATATGGCAGAAAGAAGGTTTGGAAGGTGAAAAACAGCTTAACCGGCCTTAATAGGGTAATTCGTGCAAGGACCCATAACTCATTTCTGGATTAGGATTATGGGGAGGCTTAAATCAGTTAGGAAACCATCTCATTTCAGTTTTCTAGCCGCCACAAACATTTTTTTAACCCTAGTAATGGCCTCCACCTTCTAAATTCATCTTTAATCACTTTCTAGTCCAATATTGAGCAAATCTACATCAAATCAAGGCGGATTGGCATTAAATCAGAGTTAGGGCTGCTGTGTTGCATAGGAATTCAACGCAAATCAGTGGATTTTCAGATCTAAGAATTTATTTGTGGGCAACGGTGAGCGATTAGTACTTTTATTCACTAATTACGGCTAATTAGGGGTGATTAGTGATAATTAGCGAAATTATGGCTCATAAAAATCTGAAAAAATATGTAAAATTTCTAAAATATTATTTTATGGCTCTGATAAAAATTTGGGTTAATTTGGATTAAGTTTGCTAATCCTATTGTTAAAACATGGTTAAGGGGATTAAGGGAAAATCCATGGTTTTAGGGTATATTTGATCCTAAGTAACCCATATGCTTGATGTTTTTGATTATCTCCATATTCTATTACTACTGTTTGGGATGCTTTATGATTGTTTAGTAAGAATAGAATGGTTGAAAACGCCGTCGTATGGAGAGAATGGACAAAACAGGCTTACTGGAAAAGTGCCAGAATTCCGGATCGGATCAGATTGAGATAGGGGATCGGACGGGACATATCCGAACCGAACCGGAGTAGTGGCAAGATTTGTGCATAGAAAAAAGGAAGGCCACCTGCATTGAAATGGAACTGGGATCGAACCGGAGCTTGGCGTGGGGATCGGGTCAGATTAGAGCTAGGAAGCGGGATCGAACCAGGATCTAGAGATAAAGGAGCACCGAACCAAACCGAGGCTGGAGCATTATCTGAACCAAACCAGATGGGGATGACCGAACCGAACCGACTTGAAGTGGAGCACCGAACCAAATGGGAGGCCCGGGGACGACGTATTCGAACCGAATCAACTAAAGTAGATCGAACCAACTAAAGTAGATCATACCGAACCGAATTGAGCTACCACTACTACTAAGTGATGACTCTTCTGAAGACCAACTCCAATTCAACCAAAGCTCGAGATGCAAAGGAAGTCCAAGTGGGAAGTTATAACTCAGGATCCAGATGGGAGTCGACGAGTTAACTTCTAAAATTGGGCTTTGCTGCGGGACGTGTGCAAAGGGGTTATCGATATCTATAGTTCACCACTGAGAGACGGATTAGTGGCTATGGATCAACGCAATAGGACCGTTAAGACTCCCAAGGGCAAGTGATTGTAGCATGGCTTTGAGCCAGTGCAGTGGAGTCGTCACAACTCCATGGGGCAAAGTGGACATAGCAAGGAATTAGTGGCTATGGACCAGTGCAATGGGTTCATTAGGACCCCAAGGGCAAAGTGGTCGTAGCAAAGGATATGGTGATCAAAGTGGTGGATATCGTATGCTTTATGCACTAAGTAAGAGATGTGAGGTTCATTGCTATGTTTGATGTTTGCTATCACCATGACATGCACACCCCCATTTTACACTTTATGTTAGTGTTACCTTAGAGTACTGTACATCTTGTTGTGCTAACTCTATGGTTGTAGGTACAGGTTCAGGTATGATTATTTACACATTTTATTCTTCTATTTTGCTGCTATTGCTCATACCAGACTTTTGTCTGACCCAGAGTTTTATGTCTCTTCTTATTACTCTGGGTGCTCCTAAATGAGCAGACTAGAGACAGGTTAGGTGTATGCACGAGTAGCTGTCCGGAGACGAGCAGGAGGCTTCCACGTACTATTTACATATATTCTCCTTGTGTAGTTGTTGGTCACTGCTTGGGCATTAGTAGTGTACCTTTTCTATCTTGCTTTAGAGACAGTATTTTGAAGTTGTAATAATGATGGTTTGGATCATAAGCTATATTTTGGATCCCGTTGTTATGTGATCGTCGCTTTCTATTGAATTAAAAAAGCGCGAATAATGTAATAATACTGCAAGCGCACAGATCATGTAATATGCAGGTCAAATCACAGGGTGGTAAATTAAATTAAATTATTTATATAATTTCTTGGGCGAGCTAGACGAAATTTGGAGATTCAGTTGAAAAACAACAAAAAATTGAAATTGCAATTTGATTTAGAGAAAATCTAATTGAATCAACGATCAAACTACAATTTCCAATTGAAAAGAAAATAAAAATTATGAATCAAATCTGAATCTAATCAAATCCAATTTAACCTAGGAAGACAATTAAAAAGCAGAAATTAAAATTGTAGAAATTAAATAACAAACAGAAAAGAAAATTAGGATTACCGCTGAATCTAATCAGATGGTTAATCACTAATAAAATACAAATGAAAAAGACAAATAGTGTTCTATGAAATCTAATTGTATAACCAACACTAAACGCTAAGAAAAAGTAGAAAATGCAAAAAAGAGAAAAAAGAAGGAAATTTCTTTAATTCTAGGATGAAGTTTACAATGAGATTACAAGGGTATTTATAGGATAGATGAAACGACCCGAACTTCCCCGGTCTCCGAAGAGAGAGAGAAAGAAAGAATCGTTTTGAGAACACGACAAAATAGAACGCAGACGGAAGAACATTTCATTGTATATTACAACAATGCATCAGATTACAAGAATATACAGAGTATAAATGAATAAATATTACACAGAAAAATATCAGAGATTACAATACATTACATAGCAGTGGAAAATAATACAATACACAACTAGAATGAGATATACGGATACAAAGCTTTCCGGATATCGTTCCAGCTGTAAACCAGGATCCTGTGAATATAAATCTACAAAACCAAAACTACTAGCTACCCGTGTCAAAATAGGGGCACCCAGAGTTTAAGTTAAAACAATAAACTCCAGGTCAGTCATGGGACTGGTGTGAGAACTAAAACAGTTGTAAATCTTTATTTTAAAGTTAGGTAAATCAAGGGACCACGCCGTATAACACGGAACGGGTTTACTCCCAAGAATACCAATGCATCAAACAAACAGCGCAATGCTAAATAGAGAAAAATGAAGCTGTTATAAGACCCAGGTCCTATCACACAATGCAACGCAAGCCGGGGGATAGGGTTTTCCCTTATAACAGCCAAAGAATGCTTGATACGTTTTAAAATAAATCATTTGATACTATTATCAGTGTATAGTGTATAAAACAACTTCAAATCATAAGTATCAATCATAGGCGGCATGGGTACCATATATCATGTCGCCATACTAGGCTCTACAAATAAAACCGCAAATGTCACGTATTGGAAGTTGGATTTCCATCTGTGAACCGAGGCAAAAGATAGTCCTCTACCGATTTTAGACAATCTAGCCCATGTCTAGGAACAGCCGCAACTGCCCCTTGGATCGTCAGGGCCGGTCCACCGATGTGGATTATTATGCCTGAACACTACGTTTCCCCGCCCTTTGGGGCGTAAATGAGCCAACGAATGGCTCCATCGGACCCGGATCGTCCGATCTAACCGAGGCGCCTCGCAACAGCAACAACCACACAGGTGAAAAGTATATAAATGTCAGGGCTGGTAGGTCACTGACACCACCCAAGCTAGAAGGAAACGCATGCCCTCCCTCAGGTCCTCTCCCGTTTTTGGTTCACAACCGGGGTGCGAGGCTCGCGAATTCACGTTACACAAAGCTGTGCCACACAGGCTGTGCTTTGATCATCACCACAAGACTTTGCTTTTCAACAGAAGCCTCGATCAATTGCCACTTAGGCATGCCACACAGGCAATTCACTCCATGCGTTTGATATCCCTCAATATATAACTCCTGAGCTCGTACGTCTCAGAGGAGGGCGTTGAGCAGGAGAATAAATTCTCCGCCGCCAAACAGATATATATTTAATAGAAATCAATCACACAGACTAAAATCCAATGTCAGACACACAGTCCATTTACATGTCTGTTCTGGGTCTGAACGAAACCGGAGGCGCCTAGTACCCCGCATCCCCATCGATCTCCAAGTACGTCTGGACAATCACCAACTGTTTCCATCTTCTTGGGTGTACATCCCAATCAAGATCATCAGTAATCACCCAAACGACGTGAAGACCTCCGGTCTTCGACCACCATCTTCATCTTCGACTTATCGTCGTATCAGTTATTCAGAATGGGATAAACCCGGTCTTTCCGAATAACTCGCGTATATTATAAGCAAGTGTTACACAAGCACGACATACGCCTCATTCCAATTCATCAGTCACTAACCGTAAATTAACAAGAGAATAATTCCCCAAATATTGACCCCGAAGGTCGAAACCAACATCAGATCAATATCCAGAAAACCATTCTGCTTAGCTAACCGACAGTTAGTTTCTAAATTTCACATTAATAGGGAAAGGTTCCCATTAATTTTATCAAAGATAAATTCCTTGAATTTATTCTTTAATCTTCTTTTGAATTTCGATTCAACTAGTCGGGATTAACGAACCTTACCGAAGTAATCATTTGTTTTAATTTCCCAATCCCAACCTATTCATCCCATGAAGTAAAACTGGTAATACTTCATATCTAACACCACGGTGTTATCGGTAAATTTAATTACCATTTCACGTTTAAATCTAATTAAAGATTTAACTATCGCCTGGAGAAAAACTGGTGATACTCCATTCTCGATCATTTCAATCTAATTAAAGATTCATTAAAACTCCACTTAGTTTTAATCGTTAACTGGGTTAAAGAATCAGTGTCATTTAAAACACGGTTCACGATAAACCCAAAATCACATTCCATTAATTATCGGGTTAAAGAACGAGTGTTATTCAAAACACTGTTCACGATAAACCCAAAAATCAATATCAATTCAATTCCAATTAAATATCATTTAACTGGTACACTTCATTAAATCTAAAATAAAAAGATTTAATCTTTTCTCAACTGGGCTTGAGAACAATGTTAATAAAGACACCATTCACGACAAACCCAAATCACATTTGACATTAAATACAAGGCTCTGAATAGAAAATATACCGGCTTATATTCAATATCAAATTCTACGACCAACAAATATCGTATTGGAAATAACGATATATATATATATATATATCTTTCAAATTCCCATAACAAAATCTGTATCATCACGAAATCCAACATCGAAATAATCCAAAGACAATTTCGATTCAAATCCATTCCAATGAAATTATTGGAAATTCTGGTTATTTTCAAAACCATTTCAAATCCAATTTATTTATTTAAAAATAAATAGAATTATAACTCTAGTTCAAAACTAGTTCATTTCGATAAAAATCTGTTTTTATCTTTTCAAATATGGAGTTTTTCATCCCAATTCTTCACAAATCATGTCTTATGATTTTACACAAATTATTGATATTTTTAATAATTTTATCAAGGCCCGTGCAGTCGATTTCCATCAACGGCTATCGAACTGCACTTACAGCGACCTTTTTCAAATTTGATTTGGACATAATTCCAAATCCAACCGTTAGATTTCTAATTTCTAATATTCGTTAGAAAGCTCTTTTCGATACGAACCCAACAGTTCCAGTTTTAGGAGAATCCGACGGTCGGATCTCCCGTAATATCCGTTCGAAGTCAATGGTCGAAATTCGCGAACTGCCGCGGCGCGGCGCGTTCTATTCAGGCCATTATATTATATATATATATAATATATTTAATATATACTTCATCGATTTCCTTTTAAAACGTATTTTATAAATCGTTTTAAATTCGTTTTCAAAACGATTTCAACTTCTTTTCAAATTCAAATCAAAATTGAATTTTTTCTTATAAATTCATTTCAAATTGATTTCTAATTCAATTTTAGTTCGTTTTCAGTTCAATTCAATTTCAATTCGAATTCATTGATATTCAATTTCAATTCGAATTCATTTCTATTTAGTTTCAATTTGAATTCACTTCTATTCAATTTCAATTTGAATTCATTTCTATTCAATTTCAATG
Organism: Allium sativum; assembly: GCA_030737875.1. Classification (NCBI taxonomy): domain Eukaryota; kingdom Viridiplantae; phylum Streptophyta; class Magnoliopsida; order Asparagales; family Amaryllidaceae; genus Allium; species Allium sativum. Next base: position 369,914,214 of record CM060919.1, read on the forward strand.
TGAATTCATTTCTATTCAATTTCAATTTGAATTCATTTCTATTCAATTTCAATTTGAATTCATTTCTTTCCAAAATTTCAGATTTTGAAATCACTTTCGATATTTGTTATAAGATGAATAAAATCGATATAAATATCGTTCACGTCAAAATGGCGTAAATCTAATCAACACGGCTTCGTATATTGATATTTTCAAATATTCCATTTCGAATATTTCTATTTCAATATTCTATTTCAAATATTTATTTTTCAAATATTTCTACTTCTAAACTAGAATGAGGCCCAATCAATTACCATATAATGTTAATTATATGGATTTTCTACAACACAGGTATATATCAACCAACGATGAATAATCAACCATCATCCAAAGTGCATTCCACACTGTATAAGCATCAAATATAAATATTCAACGCTTATAACAGTCTGTCAATCAATCGATCGACATACAACTAATTATTGGGATTAGTGTATGTCATATATCATCCCAATACCCGTGTGGGGTTTCAAACAATCAAACACAGATTTTATTTGTGTAGTTGGGCGATGTGTAAAATTTATCGTCCCAATCAATATCAGTCAAATGTGTGTACATAAACAAATCGTCCGATTTGTTTATTTTTATTTCATTTCATATGCACGTTAAAAATTCTACTTTTAACTATAAAATATTTTTAACTATATAAATAATTTATTTCATTTCACATCACATCACACAATCAACTACACATCAACATCAAACAAACAAGCATACAAGCCGTCCATGGTCTGTGGACGACGGGTGTCGGGTGCTACTAAACACCGTCTGCATCCTAGTATATATTTATAACTAGAAAAATAAATTAAAGAGTGAGAAATTCTCAACGATAGCTATCCCAATTCCATGACACTCCTATTGTAGGAAATCATCGCCATTCTCGCCTTTTTGTCACTTTCGTTGCCCGTAGCCACTACATATATAAAAATCGAATTTTTACTTCGCTATTCAATATATAAAAATTGAATTTTTACTTAGCTATTCAATATATAAAAATCGAATTTTTACTTTCACTTCGTTATAAAAATTATATTTTAATCGAATTTTTACTTCGCTATTCAATATATAAAAATCGAATTTTTACTTCGCTATTCAATATATAAAAATCGAATTTTTACTTCGCTATTCAATATATAAAAATTGAATTTTTACTTTCGCTATTCAATATATAAAAATCGAATTTTTTTACTTCGCTATTCAATATATAAAAATCGAATTTTTACTTCGCTATTCAATATATAAAAATCGAATTTTTTCTTCGCTAATGAATATGTAAAAATCGAATTTTTACTTCGCTATTCAATATATAAAAATCGAATTTTTTTCTTCGCTAATGAATATGTAAAAATCAAATTTTTACTTCGCTGTTCAATATATAAAAATCGAATTTTTACTTCGCTATTCAATATATAAAAATCGAAATTTTACTTCGCTATTCAATATATAAAAATCGAATTTTTACTTTCGCTATAAAAATCACATTTTTATTTCAATATATATATAAGAAAAATCATAATTTTGACTTGTTTTTCATATGATAAAAATTATATTTTTATCCTATATTATGATATATATATGTCGTATTTTTATTTCAACTTTATCTTTATAAAAATTACATTTTTATAAACTAAAATCATTCTTTTTATTTTTAAAAATAATATCTTTTTACTTCTATTTCCTATAAAAGAAAAATCAGATTTGTAAAGCAATTTAATTTATATAAAAGAAATCAGACTTTTAAAACAAAATTATATATATATACATATGTATATATATATAGGTTAACAACACTTTTAATTAAATTACCAAAGTAATTAGTAAACATTAAATTACCTTATTCACTGATAAGCCTTGGCAGGCCCTCGTCGAACACAGCTCGCAACCTAGGGTTGCTTCTGGCGCGCAGATCAAGGCACGAGACGACAATCGCCTGGTTCCACATCGAAGTGCGTCGAGCAAGCTTCCCAACGCCACCAACCTCCCTCCGTTTGATCGCCTGTGGAAGGCGGAAATCGCCAAGCAACGGCAGTCCTTCGAGCTCGGTTTTGGGTTGGGGGGGTTTCGAATCGGAGTGGCGGCTGGTGGTGAGGCCGGCGAGGGCGCGACGCGGTGGGGTGGTGCACGATTTCGATTTTTGTTTTGTTTTTTCTCTCTTTTTTCTTTTTCTTCTTTCTGAACGAATGAATATGACCGGGGGGGCTGAGAGATAAAGGAGAGGAGAGGGTTTTTTTATATTTAATTATTTAATCCCAAAAAGTTGACTTTTACATACGACCTCTAAACGAGGCCCACCGCCTGTCGTCCATAGCGTTTTACCCCCATTCTGAACACAATGGGATATGTATCATAGGCTGATTCGATTGTTTCGATCAGTTTTCGTCAAAATCAACATATAACTCTATATATTGAATTTGAACGTGCATTTCAATTTACCAGGGTCACATACTAACTCTAAAAATTCCCGAAAAATATTTTCTAGCTTCGTATTGATGATACGGTCCTAACAAACTAGTTTCGTTGAATTATGAGATCGTTGGAAAAATGGCCATTTTCCAGTTGATTAAAATCAACTAAAACTGGTCAAACGCGTTTTCCTTTGCCACGCTCACATACTGATTCGAAAAATTATGAAATTTGAAACCTAGCAATAATTTGACATCACGGACCCAACAAAAGTGGTTTCGTCGAAATCCGAGGTCGTTTGCAAAATTCCCATTTTTAAGGGCCTGAATTCCACAGCGACTATTCAGAATTTTCAACTGGACATATCTTTTGATTCCCGCTATGAAATTTCAATTTTTCGGGTTCGTTGGAAAGATAGTCACAATTAGATTCCATTATTTTTGGTTTCACTAAAATCTGATTTATTTTGCACCCGGTACATTCATTTGAAGTTTGAAATCGAATAATCGAACTACCGCGCCATTTTCAATTCCTTATATAATTATATATAATTATTTATATTCTAATGACGACGTATATAATATATACATCGAATTATATTCAAAATAAATTTCTCGTCGATATTATTTAAAATAATTCATTTTAAAAAATCAAAATTCGCTAAAATTGCCAAAATAAAAAATTTAAACTGGCCCAGATTTTCGGGTTGTTACAATAGATAGCCAACCCTAACCCTAACCATAATATAATGACAAATGAGCCTTAGGGAAATCACAAAAGAGTTTACAATGAGAATTACAAATGGGCCTTAGTGAAATATAGTTAATTTGGGCCTTTCCTCTTTTCCTCTTTCTTCCTTGACAATTCTTCATTGATTTGTGATATGCATAGCCTTTCTACCAGTTATTTTCTTATCCAAAAAGTAACTAGATGTGAGATCTTCATCAACAAGTCTTCATATGTAAATACAGCAAGTTGATATTTATTTTTATATTTTCTGACTGCATGTAGCTAAGTCGGCATATCTGTAAAAGTGAAAAAATAATACCCAAGTAATATTTATTTATATACAAAAGATAAGATACAAGAGCATAAAATAAACATGTTTCTATGTTAATCAAATACCCCCACGCTTATCTTTTAATCGTCCTCGAGTAAAACAAAAAAATTAAAAACTAACTAGATAGGTCACACTTTCATAGGAAACACGATTGCATTGAGCATATGCAACAAGCCGTTAAACCTCTAGGTGTCCCCAGTAGAACGAGTGGTGTCTCGTGAAGGGTTTTCAACAGATACTACCCACAAAATCCAAATACAGTATTCTATGACTCTTATGTAACTACGTGAATGCAGAGGACTTATGCAATTGAATACAAAAAAAATGAAAACACGACTTGCTTTGGGAAAGTGGTACAACAAATTAAGTTGACAATTCTTAGTCAGCTGATTTTATTTTAGATACCTCAACTTGTCACAAATTTTCATCATAATTCAAGTTTTCAAATGTTAAATTCCAGTATGGCCAGTTGGTTCGGTTGATAACATAGTGCAGCCACTAAATAAATTCTTAGTTTGCTTGTCATAGTTTGTGAAGTGGTATTCTAATTTCCTTGTGTATGGCTAGTCAAGTCAATAAGGTCAAGAAATGTTTGGGCATCATCGCTTATTCTCGATCTCTGTAAAAGTTAAATTTATGATTAATTTCATACACCTAACTTATAGACCAAGGTATACCACCCATACACTGCCATGCGGACTGACGGAGAGTTGGGACAGAGCTTGGCGGATTATGCAGACCGACGCTGACTTTTTCAACAACATGTCGGTATTCCTTAGGTGTCCAACTCATAAAATGAGACCAAGATATACCAACGCTGACTTTGTCAATAACATGTCAGATAGAGCTTGGCGGGTTTGCACACCAACGCTATATATATATATACAAGCAATGTTGGATACCCTTGGATTGCTATTATTATTACTGAAAATATAAGAATAAGAGAGAGTTACGCGAATTCAGCTTAACACAACTTAGTTTTAAAGATTCGAAAAGCCAATATAAGTATTTTAAGTCCACTCATTTAAATAAAGACCACAATATAGAATAGATTTCATGGCCATCACCTAAGAATCTCCCTATGTACCGGTTACACTATTATCCCTCAAAATTCAACTTTTCATCATATTTCTTATTTGATCTTAGTTGAGAGAAAAAATACTATCAACTGATTAACAATCATTAACTTATTTTGTTGTATCAATCTAAAATGAGTCGTATTTTCAAAAAAAAAAATATGGTATGTTACTATGATATAAAATTCATGATGATCCTAAATGAAAAGAAAGAAAAATGAAAGGAATGCAATGCAGACTCCCCCCACACTAGATCTAAACAGTGTCCATACTGTAAACGTTTCCTAAATTTGAAAGATTGTACCCAAAGGTGAATGAGTTGCAAGATTTTTTGTAGAATGAAATGCAGTTTAACTATATGTAAGAATGGATCATATGTACAATGATATATGTGTTCACGGTGCATGCGATGAAAAGATTGCCACCAACTTTTCCCCTTACACTTGGTTCTAGCCCGATGAATCCCAGTCCCACTATGTGTAGGCATGTTTTCTAAAAAGCAAAGGTTTTTGAAAACCATCTCATCTTTATACCTAGATTTATAGTCCAGTAGACAAATGTCCAGGGTCATCCTAACATGAAGTTTTTCAACCAAGCCAGCATTCCAAAAATAATTCATGTGTTCAGCAAATTTATTAGTATAATTGTTCAAAAATTTGTGATCATATATGAACTCAGTTGCAATCGTGAAATTTAAATTTTGAGTATTATTACATTTCTCAACTTCATCAATTAACATATTTTCGACACTGGCAAATCCTAGTTTGTTTAAAACCTCAAAATCGAAATTTTTGAACTTGGATTGGTGGCTTGATTCTACTACATCCTCATTTGGCAACTCATCCTCATACCAATCCAAAAAATTCTTGTTCATTAAAATCCTTCTCCAAATTTGAATTGAAAATTTTAAGATTTTTATTCTGTTCAATTTCTAGAATTTCAAGTTTCTTACAGTCTGAAAGAGGAAGATCAAAATATGAGCATAAATCTTCTTCCTAAAAAGAATCGAAGTCCAAATCATTTGTTGAATTTTGGACAACTTCATTTAGATCATTATTCTTAATTTCCAAAGTTGTTATTTGAAAATTTTCACTATCAGTGAATGGATTATTTTCTGATTCATCGCATGTTTGAATTTGATTTTGTTGCTTGAGTTGTTCTTTAAAAGACGTTATTAAACAAAGAAGTTCATCAAGCTGTCTATCTTTTTCATCAAGCTGTCTATCTTACCTTTCTACCCTCTCTCTAAAAACGTTAAGATGATATTCTTCAGAATCGTTGATTTGAGAGTTTTCGTTTTGGATTTCTTGATTCTCAAAATTATAATCCACATCAATTTCATGATCAATATTATTTCCAATGAGGTGGTTGTTTGAATTTTTAGAAAAATGACAATGATATTGGAAATCATTTTGATCATAAAAATTATGTTTGTAACCAAAACTGTTAAAATTCGAGTGAAAATTGCAATTTTGGTTATTTTCAAGATGTTGATATAGGCTATAATTTTGTTGGTTTACAACCCCATATTGATGTTGATCAAAGCTATATTGGGATTCAAAGCTGTTTTAATGAGTATGTGGCCCATAATCAAAATTACTGAAGTTAGAATTGAAATCGTAATTTTGATCATTTCTATGATTTTGGAAACGTTGGTCACTAGGAAAATTTTGAAAATTGTTGGCATTGGGCTCACGAAATTTTGGAAATCTTTTCCTCATGAGGTGTAATTCATACTTATACTATTTAAGAGGACGTGTACTCCGATTATTATCCCACATTTCTCTCAAGGATTTTTTTGAATCAGACATTTGAATGAATTCAAGGAAAGACAGAATTTATTCTTAGTTCAAAATAGTATAAAAGACTGAGTTGTGCTCTATTAATTAACTGACTCAATTAGAAAGGGGAAGAGGGTCTTATGGTCGTTCACGTATAGTATAAATACTAAGGGATACGACCAGTGTTTTACGGGTAGCTCTTTTGCTAATAGTTCAATAAATTGAACTACTATATATCCACGATCCAATTATACGAGACAATCAACTTCATAAAGCACCACTTTTCAATTATATTATTTTGCAACGTCTATTTTTATTGTTGAAAACAATGAGAATGAAGATTTCAGTTATGGAAATATCAGTCAACCACAAAAATCAGACAATAATAACTGTAGAAATTTAAAATATTGTACAAGCAAGTTGCTGCCCCTACAGAAGATTTTTACAAGAAATGTCTATGTATTTTTAAACAACTGCAGCATCTGTAGAGTTAAGAAAATCTTACGGTGGTGTATAGCTATCCAGAACGATTGAAAAACACTAACAATTCAAATCAACTATTTGCAGATTGATTGATTTTTGTATTCCCTGTTCGCTTTGCTTGAACTCTCGCTCACTTTGATCTTTGTTTTTGGAATGGCTTCTTTCTTTAAAAAAAAAATGGAAATAGAAGAGGACGAAGCATAATAAAATCAGCGAAATCAATATACGTCGCAACGGCGTACCAAGTTAAAACCAACACAACAAATCAGCAAACTCAACAAATATATAACCCTGAAACTCAGAACCACCACAATTGCAAGAATATTTCGCGAACACAAAAATAAGCTCAAACGAGAAACAAACGAAATAAAAGTAAAAACAAATTGAAAGCCCTCTCTTTTGTTCTCAGTAAACAATGTCAATCTCCATGTCTCTCTCCCCTTAACAAATCTTAGTTGCTTCTCAAAAGGATCCACCAATCAAAATCTGAATAACTTGCTACTCAAGAAAAAAATCCGACATACCAAATAAAATAATAGGCTGTTTCTCAAAAAATCATATACCCAAAGCTGAAGGAAACCAAGGGAGAAATAAATCACACCCCTTTTTGTTTTATTTTTCCAAAACAGTTCGTACAAAGAGAGACTAGAAACAAATCGCCCTTTCTACAACTGAACAAGTGCGGATTTTTATAAAAATTCCTTAGGGTTTCTGAGTTGTTAGTTTTTCATATTGGGGATTGTGGTTTTGGCTTGTGCGATTAATGGCAGAGGGTCGATCGTGGTTTGCGAACTGGATTATTGAACGGGTGATGAATTTGGCAGGGGGTTTATTGTCAAAGTGGGTTTCGAATCAGCTTTTGGGGGTGCGATTGGTACGTAATGGTTCGAATCAGATTTGGCTTGGTACTCGAATTGGTTGCGAAGTTGGTTCCAATGATGTATATGATGACTACGAGTATTTCCGAATTGGGTTTACTGTTAGTTGATGAAAGATGGGCTGAAGGATTTTTGAGCTTCGCAGTGATGATCGGTGTTCTGATGGAAGAGGGGAATTGGTTATGATGTCGGGTAATAATGGGTTGTATGGACGATGGCTGAGGGAGTTTGGTGAATTGCATAAGAAGATTGTTGAACGTGGGTTTTGGAAAGGAGTTGCAAGTTGATAACGGTTTGAATGATTTTGTCGTAGACATTATGGTTTCAGATTTGTTGGGTGAGTTGATTGAATTGTGGTGGTATGTGGTTAGGTGAGCATTGTTGAGGATCTTTAGGAGGGATGGTGATGGATGGTTTGTTGTAGATGTAGTGGAGATGAATACGGTTATGTGGAGCTATGTGTTATGGCAATTTGGGATGATCGAACGGTATGCTGGGGTGCTGTTTGTCAGAGGGAAAGGTGGTAGAAATTGATTGATGGAACTTTTGGGGTATGAGAGGAGATGGATACGCCGCACGAACGTTGTGGATCTGGGTAGTACTGACTGGTAGAGAATACAGTGGTGATGACGAGAGTTTGTGGGTTTGATGAGAGGAACGTATATGTTGTAAAACCCCACCTCCGTTAAGGTTACTCGCAAAGGGAACGCCTTAACTTTGGTGGAGCGTTTTTAGTAGACAGAACAGAGATTTACAAGATAGATAAACTAGTACTTGAAAAATTTGTAACTTTATTACAACAGAAACAAAAATAAGTTTGGTAACATCTTTCAAAATCAAAATATCGGAATTCAAGTACATAAATATCGGTCTTGTACAAAAGCCTTCAGAATGCATAGTTTTTAAAGCCATAATCCCTAATATAAACTTCCATGGAAAGATAGAGCCAAAGCCAAGCAATACTTCAAACACTTCAACCAGAGAGAATCTAAATCAAGCTCCTATGTTTCCACCCTGAAAACCTGGTGGGGAAACGAAAAGAAAGGAGGCGAAACAAACTAGGTCAGACATAAGTCTGGAGAGTCCAGTGACTTCCAGCATATAAACAGATAATAATATCATGACATGTAAATAAAACTGGATGAGAGATAACCATAACAGGAATAGCAGGTTAACAGAAGAAATGGAATGATATAGGCTAAGCTAAGCTTTTCACTTCTCTGCACTAATACTAGTATAACAGGGTTAGGTGTTACCCTAATGTCTAAACTGAAACAGAAACAGATTAATCTCTACAAAAACAGGATGCAAGTAGTGGGCCTTTACCACCCGAACATAGAGAAGGTACAGAAGCAGAATACTAATAATAGGCCTTTACCACCCAACTAACGGGCCTTTACCACCCCAACAGACAGAGGGTGCGGAAACATAATCGGAAACGGAATCAGAGATGGAAACAGAATAATCCCTATGGAAACATAATGTTAGAATTAGGTGTACACAAGTAATGGGCCTTTACCACCCCAACAGACGGTACCACGCAGAAACAGACAGGTGTTACCACCCAACAGAAACAGACGGTACAACCAGAAATAGACAGAACTAAGTGTACCCTAAGTCCTACCCCCAAGCGATCGGCTCCCTAATACATAAATACCCTGTGTCGACCCCGCAGTAGGGTGTATCACTCCCTAAAGTGGCAACCTATTGGCACAGATCTATTTATAGATGTCACGGTGTCTTACATCCTCATAGCAGACCAGATCCATGCACGCACATGACCCGGTTGGAACGCGCCATCAACACCCCTTGCCATTATCAGAATGAACCGCTTATAATTAGTTCAGTAAGCGTGCCCGGACCCCTACACCGTGTGGTGTCAAAGTTTTAATACTAGATAGGGTTACTGACTAATATGGGTCCCAAACAATAGATGACACAAGTATTTCACCTCCTAACCTTGTGTCCCTAGACTAGCAGATTTCAGATTAACTTGTTTACAAGTTTCAAACAGAGTTCAGATTACTAGTTCACAGATCAGATAATCAAGTTAACAAGTTTTCAGATTAACAGATCAGATGTACGGATTTACAGACTTACAGATTGTTTAACTTTGTATTGGGCCTACAGATTCACTAAAAGGGTTTATTAGATTCATCAGTCCTGTTGGCTTAACCCTATTCACCCAATATGTTTTTAGACACCACATTTCTCTTAAATTTGCATTAATTAAATATTAATGCATAGACCTCTCACATTAGGTCGGTAGCTTGTGGCCGTTGGATGTGCCGGGCGGTTCCGGGCAGACTTCTGCCACAAGCCAGACCTAACCTCATGTCTAAGCATATTTTAGTTATGCATACGACCTCTCACATTAGACTGACAATTTGCGGTTGCTGGTTAAGCCGGTTGGTTCCGGGCAGGCTTCTACCGCAAACAAAGTCTAACCTCGTGTCATAGCCAATTTATTCCAATACAGATTATACAAATATCAGACTAATTATGTCCATTTAACAGATTAAACTTCTTTACAGGTTATAGTAGATTAATCAAATTTCCATGTTTTACTCAATCTTAGATCGAGCCTACGGATTTTCATACCCAAATTACAATTATTTAGCTTTCAACAGATTAAGCAATTCAACAGATAACAGATCTAGCAGATTAGGCGATTCAACAGATTAGCAGATTAGGCAATTCAATAGATTTAGCAGATTATGCAATTCAACAGATTGGCAAAGCAGATACAAGATTTAGCAGATAACAGACTTAGCAGAATTAATTTTCTTAAAATTCTATTTACATATCTTGCCTAATCATAAATTAAGCATAAACTTACATGCCCAAATCATGGTCATAATTCATAATACAATATATGCGCCCAAATTTTCGTTAAACTTTGCATAGTACAGAATACTCTCTAAAAGCCCCAAATCATGATATAAAATATGAATTATGCCAAATTATAGCCTTTAATGCCAATATCCAAAAATCCATTTTTAGGTGCACTCACATTAATAGTTATCCTATTTTAATATAGGTCTTTACGCCTAAGTCACATATTCCTTTTTCCAGGTCATGAATCGTTATATAAAAATATGCCCAAAAATCTAGATCTTTAAATTATAACATCTCAAAATCAGATCTTAATTTTGAACATGCGTTATGTCCCCCAAGTTTCAAGTCATATGTTATCATACAATGATTCCTCTTCTTCCAAATTACAGAGTATACACAGATCTAGATCTAATTTACAACATATGTCAAATCAATCAAAGATCAATCATGTCCAATTATGCATTATCCATTATTTGTCCTGAAATTTAGCGTTCGTGCACTAATCTCTTATGAGATTTGGCGCAGGCTCGTGGTAGCTTGGCTATAAACAAAAAGCAAGAAAAGAGGGAACATAAACAGAACAGTCACAATAATATTAACAAGATAGATACACAGAAAAGTATGCATAACCTCAGATCCAAATTCACAAAAATGTCATGATAGTTATTAAATTTCATATATGAAAATAACTGTACTAAAAAAAGGGAACGATTCTTGATTTCCGGGATCTGTATTCTGACACTGAATAACGCTCCTTTGGCGTAGACTATCGATTAGATTAGAAAATAGTTGTTCTCTCTATTCAGATTGGAAGAAGATGCACTAGTTCTAGTTTTGATTCTAGCAGAGTAGCGACGCCATTTTTATTTTTAATTAGAATAGAGGCAGAGTATAGGCAGAATGAAATTGTGTGGAGAGAAAGCTAGGTTTGGGGGTGTTTTAATAGGTTAGAGCTCACGAATTCGGTCAGAAAGGCGTCCAGGTGCAGAAAAATGGATCTGTCTCCAGATCTGGAAAACGCAACGGGGGGGGTCAACCCTAGTGTCGTCCTGTTTACCCAGGTCGACCCCCAGTTCGAGCCTAGTGTCGACCTGGGTCCTGGACGGGAATTTTCCCGCCCAGCCCGGGTGTCTGTTTTGAATTTCGAAATCTGAATTTTTGAATTTCGGGCTGGTTTTTATTGAAACTTCTGAAGGCCGTATCTTCTTCATACGGAGTCCGATTTACGCAAACCTGGACTCTATTCCAAGCAGAATTTCGAGACGAACGCAATGGAGCAACCTGTTTCCCTTAATTATTTAATTAAAATATAATTATTCTCTGATTTGTTACTCTTATGTTCACAGAAAATACGGGGTGTTACATTCTCCCCTCCTTAAAGGATTTCGTCCCCGAAATCTTCAAGTTAGGAAGAATGTGTCCTACCATCCAATCACCCAACTACTCAACCATCATCCACAAGCATCCATTGTCCTTAGAAAACTTCTAATGTTGTATGAACATATGCAAAAGTGTGTGTATATGTTCCTTATCTAATGCAAAGATCAGGCGGTCCACTGATTCAGTTGACCTCCTTAATGCGAATTATTTCAGTGCCATGAGTCCAACATGTATGCAAATTTTCTATTTGATACATATCATTTCTATATGAGTGCACAACCGTTCATTTATATGCAACATCCATGTGCTGAGTCAACCATTTCGCATCCATAAAAATTTTAAAAATGCACACACATCCATATGCAGAATGAGAGTGTTTTTGAGCCGATCTAGTGCCTAATGTGTGTATATGCATCCACGAGCAACTACTAGCAACCATTTGCATCCACGAGCAACCATCAAACATAACATGTCTCAAACACATGTTTACACCCATTAGTTTCTACCCAAAGGTCGAAGATTCGATCGATATGATACAACTGAGTGATAGAAGCAAGTATAATTAAAACAAAAGCTTTGTTCCTATTAGGCATCGATTTAAGAGTATAACCCCCTAAATTTCTACCCTGAAGACCGAAATCAACATCAGATTGACACTCAGAGAATCACTCCCATTAAACAAATGTCCAACTGGAAATCTACTTCACGCTTTGAGTAAAAACCCTATCCTTTTCAGAAATATTCAGATACTTACAGACTACTGGTACAGATCAGATTACCAAATGATTCTTAGGAAACTAAGCATGATAAAAATCCAGAATGTATGCGTCATAGTCAACTTAACGCTCAACACAAATACCCTCAAACCCCAACTTATCACAAACAGATGAGTCGTAACCCTTATGGGTTTGAGTCTACAGCGAGATCAGAAACAAGACTAGTATTAAAGTGCAGAGTTTCAATTATAGAATCAAAATGCCAGAATCAGAAAGAGTTTTAACTTCACAATCAGATAAGGAAATTAAACCTTCTACATAAATTTTCTTATTTCTTTTCTATCCACCAGCCTCGCGAGCATTCGCCTGCCCTCCAGAAGTAGGTCCTGCCCTCTGCCCTTGTCCTCGTTTCTTTGGGCAGACCCTAGTGAAGTGCCCCATTTCTCCACAGTTGAAGCAAGTTCCCTTCCTCTTTCTGCAATCCTTGTTCAGATGGGTCGAGCTTCCATAAGTAAATCACTTCTTCTCCTTCTTATCTTCAGACTTCTCATCCTTCTTTTGTGTTCCCTTTTAGGGCCCCGCCTTCTTGTTTGGTGGTCCTTCAAGCTTTTCTTCTTTCTTCTCACTTTTGGTTTCCTCTTCATGCATCATTGCCATGTCAACTAATTTCTCGAAGGTAGCCCCCATAGGAATGTGGGACATTGTCAATCCGTGTAGCAGCTCGTTCAAACCATTTGCAAATATTAGTGCCTTCTTATGCGGTGTATTTACCAAATCTAAGTCGAATCTCGCCAACTGATTAAACTTGTTGATGTACTCTCTCACTGATAAATTCCCCTGCTTCAACGCCAAAAACCTCTCTACGTATATACTCTCTTCCGCTCGTGAGAGAAATTTCATCTCGAACCTATGCTTTAAATCCATCCATGTCTCTACCGGACGCTCTCCATTTGTGACCTCCCACCAAAAAGAAGCTTCGTCCTTAAGCAACCATACCGCCAACTGTATCTTCTTCCTATCGTCCACCTCGAATATAACAAACAAATCCTCAGTTTCTTTGAGCCAGTTCCTTGCCTCCACGAAGGATTCAGTTCCAATAAAGTTATTCCCACCCATGGCTCGAAAGTCTCTACATATCTTCGGGAAAGTATTCACGCGCGAAGGAGGAGGAGGAGGAACCGCTGCAGCTGGGGAAGGAGGGGCGTCTGCTGGGCCCGCATCATTAGCCCTAGCTTCTAGGTACCTCCTGAACCAGCCAGGTATCGGTATGCCCTCCGGAAGGTTAAGATCCCCAAACATGCTGAAACGAAAGAAAAGGAAAGATTCAAAACAAAGGATAGAAAGATAGGCATATGGCTTTGGGGATTATGTTTTTCAAAATAAACTCTACTTTTGAAAATACTTCCTTTTTAAAACCCTTTTGAAAATAGTTTTCAAAAACTTTTTATCGAATCTGGTAACCTCTAGCTCTGATACCAAGTGTAACACCCCACCTCCGTTAAGGTCACTCGCAAAGGGAATGCCTTAACTTTGGTGGAGCGTTTTTAGTAGACAGAACAGAAATTTACAAGAGAGATAAAGTAGTAGTTGAAAAATTTATAACTTTATTACAACAGAAACAAAAATAAGTTTGGTTACATCTTTCAAAATCACAATATCAGAATTCAAGTACATAAATATCGGTCTTGTACAAAAGCCTTCATAATGCATAGTTTTTAAAGCCATAATCCCCAATATAAACTGCCATGGAAAGATAGAGCCAAGCAATACTTCAAACGCTTCAAGCAGAGACAATCTGAATCAAGCTCCTATGTTTCCACCTTGAAAAACTGGGGGGGGGGAGGGAACGGAAAGAAAAGAGGAGAAACAAACTAGGTCAGACATAAGTCTGGTGAGTCCAGTGACTTTCAGCATATAAACAGATAATAGTATCATGACATGTAAATAATACTGGATGAGAGATAACCGTAATAGGAATAGCAGGTTAACAGAAGAAACATAATGATATAGGCTAAGTTAAGCTTTTCACCTTTTTGCACTAATACTAGTATAACAGGGTTAGGTGTTACCCTAATGTCTAAACTGAAACAGAAACGGAAACAGAATAATCTCTACAGAAACAGGATGCTAGTAATGGGCCTTTACAACCCGAACAGACAGAAGGTACAGAAGCAGAATACTAATAATGGGCATTTACCACCCAACTAATGGGCCTTTACCACCCCAACAGACAGAAGGTACAGAAATGGAATCGGAAACAGAATCAGAGACTGAAACAGAATAATCCCTACGGAAACAAAATGTTAGAATTAGGTGTACACAAGTAATGGGCCTTTACCACCCCAACAGACGGTACCACGTAGAAATAGACAGGTGTTACCACCCAACAGAAACAGATGGTACCAATAGAAACAGACAGAACTAAGTGTACCCTAAGTCCTACCCCTAAGCGATCGGCTCCCTAATACATAAATACCCTATGTCAGCCCCACAGTAGGGTGTATCACTCCCTAAAGTGGCAACCTATTGGTACAGACCTATTCACAGATGTCACGGTGTCTTACATCCTCAGAGCATACCGGATCCATTCACGCACATGACCCGGTTGGAACGCGCCATCAACACCCCTCGCCATTATCAGAATGAACTGCTTATAATTAGTTCAATAAGCGTGCCCGGACCCCTACATAGTGTAGGTTCAAATTTTTGATACCAGAAAGGGTTACTAACTAATATGGGTCCCAAACAATAGATGACACAAGTATTTCCATCCTAACCTTGTGTCCCCAGACTAGCAGATTTCAGATTAACTTGTTTACAAGTTTCAGACAGAGTTCAGATTACTAGTTCACAGATCAGACAATCAAGTTAACAAGTTTTCAGATTAACAGATCAAATGTACGGATTTAACAGACTTACAGATTGTTTAACTTTTTATTGGGCCTACAGATTCACAAAACGGGTTTGTTAGATTCATTAGTCTAGTTGGTTTAACCCTATCCACCCAACACGTTTTTGGATACCACATTTCTCTTAAATTTGCATTAATTAAATATTAATGCATAGACCTCTCACATTAGGTCGGTAGCTTGTGGCCGCTGGATGTGCCGGGCGGTTCCGGGCAGACTTTTGCCACAAGCCAGACCTAACGTCGTGTCTAAGCATATTTTAGTTATGCCTACGACCTCTCACATTAGACTGACAGTTTGCGGTTGCTGGTTAATCCGGTTGGTTCCGGGCAGGCTTCTACCACAAACAGAGTCTAACCTCGTGTCATAGCCAATTAATTCCAATATAGATTATACAGATATCAGACTAATTATGTCCATTTAACAGATTAAACTTCTTTACAGGTTACAACAGATTAATCAAATTTCCATGTTTTACTCAATCTTAGATCGAGCCTATGGATTTTCATACCCAAATTACTATTATTTAGCTTTCAACAGATTAGGCAATTCAACAGATAACAGATCTAGCAGATTAGGCAATTCAACAGATTAGTAGATTAGGCAATTCAACAGATTTAGCAGATTAGGCAATTCAACAGATTGGCCGAGCAGATAACAGATTTAGCAGATTTAAATTTCTTAAAATTCTATTTACATATATTGCCTAATCATAAATTAAGCATTACATGCCCAAATCATGGTCATAATTCATAATACAATATATGCCCCCAAATTTTCGTTAAACTTTGCACAGTACATAATACCCTCTAAAAGCCCCAAATCATGATATAAAATATGAATTATGCCAAATTATAGCCTTTAATGCCAATATAGAAAAATCCATTTTTAGGTTCATTCACATTAATAGTTATCCTATTTTAATATAGGTCTTTTCGCCTAGGTCACATATTCCTTTTTCCAGGTCATGAATCGTTATATAAAAATATGCCCAAAAATCTAGATCTTTAAATTATAACATCTCAAAATCAGATCTAAATTTTAAACATGCGTTATGTCCCCCAAGTTTCAAGTCATACGTTATCATACAATGATTCCTCTTCTTCCAAATTACAGAGTATACACAGATCTAGATCTAATTTACAACATATGTCCATTTCTCAAATTAGTCAAAGATCAGTCATGTCCAATTATGCATTATCCATTATTTGTCCCAAAATTTAGCGTTCGTGCGTTAATCTCTTATGAGATTTGGCGCAGGCTCGTGGTAGCCTGGCTATAAACAAAAAGGAAGAAAAGAGGGAACATATACAGAACAATCACAATAATATTAACAAGATAGATCCACAGAAAAGTATGCATAACCTCAGATCCAGGTTCACAAAAATGTTAAGATAATTATTAAATTTCATATCTAAAAATAACTGTACTCACAAAAAGGGAACGATTCCTGATTTCCGGGATCTGTAATCAGCCACTGAATAGCGCTCCTTTGGCATAGACTATCAATTAGATTAGAAAATAGTTGTTCTCTCTATTTAGATTGTAAGAAGATGCACTAGTACTAGTTTTGATTCTAGCAGAGTAGCAACGCCATTTTCATTTTTAATTAGAATAGAGGCAGAGTATAGGCGGAATGAAATTGTGTGGAGAGAAAGCTAGGTTTGTGGGTTGTTTAAATAGGTTAGATCTAACGAATCTGGTCAGAAAGGTGTCCAGGTGCAGAAAAATGGATCTGTCTCCAGATCTGGAAAAGGGGGGAGGTCGACCCTACGGTCGACCCTAGTGTCGACCTGTTTACCCAGGTTGTAATGACCTGGGTTTTGTCGACTTTGGTTATCGCCATAAACTCAATGATGACTAACCAAACATCGAAAAATACCGGATGATTAATGAAAGAAATTAGAGGGTGAGGAAAGATAAGATAGAAACTTAGAATAGAAGAAGAAGAACACAACATCAGAGTAACGCGAATCTCATAGCGGAACAAATAACATATAATATATGTAACATAACTTTGAAATATACATCTGTACTTGAATATACATCATTATCAAAGTACAGCACTTACAACACATCAGAAATAACTATAGCTATATAATCCTGAAGCCTCCTGCTCCAAGCTCTTCCAGTATATCTGTAAATCCTGACTACTTGACTGCCCGTACAAAATTGGGCACCCAAGAGTTTAGGGAAAACAAAACAAAATAAACTCCGGGTCAGTCGTGGGACTGGTGTGAGTAAAACAGTTTAAAACAGTTTGAGCCATTAAACGATATCTCATAAGACCACGCCGTATAACGGAACGGGTTTTCCCCTTATGAGAATCAAAAATATGTTTATATCAAAAACCTTTTGATATTATAATAATGTCTATCAACCACAACTATAATAATCATCTAGCAGAAACGCTTTCATCTCACGTTCTACATATATAGTATACAATCAAAACCTCAAGCACGTATTGGGTAATGGATTTCCAACTATGACAAGGTATGGAACCACCTTTCGCTAGTGTACCTCTAGAGAGGAATACACTGGATTCAACAAGAACATCTTGCAACCCGGCTACACATGACCGACCACTCATTTCACTTGAGTGTATCGAATGTATATCACCAACGGTTGGGATCAGCAACCGTTTCCCGAATGGGACAGCATCAACAATACATTTTTAGAAGTAAATGAAACTCTAGATCAGGTGATTATACACCCTACTTCGGAGCGACCGACTTAGCCATGCTGCCTGCCCGATTTCTGTCATTTACCGGTTGATGAGGCTTGAGTTTACGCTTCATCATCACATCAGATTCACTTTGAATGCCACATTGTCATATCCATCGAAAATCACTAATTAACGTCTACAACAGTACATTACGTGTTAGCTAAAGAAGTTTCCTTCTCCGCTTCCACTCTTGGTATGGTTGAAGAAATCAATGTACGTGACCTTTCTGGAAATACTCTGTCAGACATTCATCCATACAAGTCATCCAGGAATAGGATGAACCGAAGGCACTATTCAGTATATCCATCTTAGGCACTGTTATCTAAGATTTATACAACATCCCTTGCACTTTACTCTGTTTTCAATTATCTTTGGCATATATGATTCGCAACGCTTATGCCAGTATAGAGTGGTTCTTCGGATAATAATCCAACCGGTCTCTCCATATTAACAACGTTAAAATGGTCAAAACTTCGATAGTCTGTGATTTAACCATCAAAGAAAACAGGTGTGCAAACAACGATATTATTTCCAGATGGAAATTCTATCAATCAATCATCAATCATATATATATATCTAAATATATATATATATTCATATTTTCCTTATTTTCTATGTTTAGAAAATATACGTTAATGCTGGAAAACATTTCCAAATCTTCTTTACTTGGATTTAACAGAGGTTTAAATCAACATCGCGACGACAACTCAAACCACTATACTTATTTACTAAATTCACTTAACCACTTTCACTCTCGAACCTTAACCATTCCTTAGTTAAAAATGGAGTCAATCAAGTTGGGGTAATACTACCTCTCAGACCTTAACTGAACAACGTTTCTAACCTTGAAATAGACAAAGTTCACCCTTTTAAATTCTTTAACAACTTCCTTACGTAACTCTCCTTCGAATAAATCTCTATTCGATAACTCCTCCCTTCGAATAACTATATTTGATAATCTCTCTTACGCATAACTAGATCTAATTAACCTTTCTGCAAATAAACTAAATTCGATTTACTCTATTTATCTAACCCTAATCGATTAACTCTTTTTAGTTAACTCCTTTCGAATAACTAATTCGATAACTCCTTTCGATTAAACTGTAATCGATAACTCCTTTCGATTAAACTATAATCGATAACTCCCTTCGAATAACTAATTCAATAACTCTTATGTGTTTAACTCTATTCGAATAACTAATTCAAATAACTCTTATTTATTTAACTCTATTCGAATAACTAATTCGATTTTCTTACTTTCGAATACTATATTCGATTAGCTCCCTTCGAATAAACTATATTTGATAATCTCTCTTACGTATAACTAGATCCGATTAACCTTTCTTGAAATAAACTAAATTCGATTTACTCTATTTATCTAACCCTAATCGATTAACTCATTTTACTTAACTCCTTTCGAATAACTAATTCGATAACTCCTTTTTATAACGGTTTCCTTTTTATAACATCCTATTTAGTTATAAACAAATTTCCCTTTTATAACTCTATTTATTTTCTAAATATTTCCTTTTTAATTCTATTTGTAAATGGTTTTACAAATACCTCCTTTTAGATTTCATTTGTAAAGGTTTTACAAACATTTCTCTTTCTGATTGATTTGTAAATGGTTTACAAACCTTTCTCGTTCTAATCTATTTGCAAATGGTTTGCAAATAATTCCTTTAGGGTTTCATTTCTCAGTATTTTCTATTTATAAATAATCCATTTATAAATAAATTTCTATTTATAAATATTCCATTTATAAATAATTCCTTTTATAAAATCTCCTTTGATTGTTATAAATATTATCTCTTTTATAAAATCCTTTGATTTTATAAAAAATCTATTTTCAATATTCATTTTGAAAATTCCTTTTTCACCATTCCGATATGTTATGGTATTTAACACATCAAATCACGATGACCAATATTGTTCAAACACATATAATCGACAACAGATTATATATCACATCATATATTACAATATATGAATCACGGTAAAATAAATGTTGAGGAATCCAGTTGGATTCCTTCAACCTGTCTCCCTGCATCCACAGATGTTATACAATATAAAATCAACATCACTTTCAGCTCCATATGATATATTCTATTAAACAGAATCAATATAGAAATTCAACTAACTGACTAGCAGTTCAATAAAATAGTCAACACACAGTCAATCAGCCAATATTTAACAGTTCTAAAAATACAACATGAAATTATAAACTGTTCAGAGTTAGTGAGATTTACTCACATTGGCAGTTAATCGTTAAAGAACGATAAACTGTTTGTTTGATTTTAATCAAAAAATTTATTTCACCATAAATTGTAACGAACCCCAATCCATTCCCAGTCTGTTCCACTACGTAGCCGTCGTCCATACGATCCCAACGCAACTTACGGTTCGTCAATCTGATATTGTATGACCAAGATATTCGATTAACAAGATTATACTTATTTAAATAGAAACAAAACTTAATCTATTTTCAAATTTTGGACTTTAACCTTTTATCACCGGCCCAATACCCTTTCCTTCTTCCTCCCTGTAACACACGACGCGTCCTCCTCTCCTTCATATTTTCCATTACCAATTCTTCTTGCCTTTCAATCTCCTTCTCCACTCAAGGCAAATCTAAACTAAAATTACCATGATGCTCCTCTTCACTATCTCTACAATCTTATCTCCCTCAATTTAAACTCGAACGCAAGATCTGATTTGCGTTTCCCATCTCGAACTGTAGCAGACCAGAAAAACCGCGACCTCCAAAGAACCATTGCACCACCCAGAACTTTGCAAATGGATGCCAATCTCTACCCCAAACATGAATACCACAATCGAAACCCACATTGATGCACCAAACTCTGTAATACTCGAACCCTAGTCGCTCCAGGACCCTCGCTGGAAATTTCTGAGTGACGCAAAAATGCACCGAACATAATAAAACCCCTACCAGATTGAAGAACATCTTCCTACGATCATATCAATATAGGTTATGAGGTTTATCGATTTTTCTTTGAATTTCTAAGAATTTTGAGGATGAAGAACATTTTCTGTAGAAAGAAAAACAAACCGATGGCTTGCCATTTGACCGAAGGAATTGTGTAATTAGTTTTAGAAAAAGTTAGGATATTATATAGGATAAATATAATATTTTTTTAACGATTATTATATTTAATTTTAAGCAAACGCTATTTCTACTTGTCCTCTAAAATTTCTGTGATCACATACGATTCCCAAAAATCATGAAAATTGACATGCACCTTCAGTTCGACATTACGATCCCAATGAAACTGGTTTCGTCGAATTCCGACTCCGTTTGCTCACACAGCGTATTTTTAACCGTCGAAATACTGACTGTTTCTCACTCTAAAAATCCATACGACCACACAGTGACTCTAAAAATCACGAAACTGGAAATCTAACAACTATTTGACATTGCGGATCCAACAAAATTAGTTTCGTCGAATTCCGACTTCGTTTGCAAAATTGGCTATTTTTAAAGCTCTAAATAGCCTATTTAAATATATAAATATATTTAAATATAATTAAATTTAATATTTATAAATAAATATTAACGTCTATATTCACAGTGGAATACCATACAGTTCCAGAATAATCCTATATGAATTTCTAACTTGAAATTTCAAATCCTGATTAAATCGATATTCGATTTATAATGAAATTCCTTATATAAATGTAAATAAATCATTATAAATTATAAAGGAATTCCACAGTGACTTGTCTATAATTTGATTTGGGCATAAATCAATATCTACACGATGAAATCCCGATTTTTCTCTTTCACTAGAAAGATATACTCCACCAGCTCCTAACGTTTCTTGTTTCACAGAAATCCGATTTAAAATGGCTTATGTATATTCAGTTGAAGTTTGAATCGCCAATTTATGAACTGCAGCGCCATTTTGAGCTCAATTTTAATTATTATATAATTATACGTTCAAACAGCCGTTATTTAAATATATTCGTTATTCCAATTCAATTCCAAGTTGAATTAAATATCACAGATGATCCAGTTCACACCATATCGCCATTTCAACCAATTCTAATTATTTCAGAATTAATATATTATTTAATTTATTATTTTAATTAAATATTCGCCATTATTTAATTCCATGACCATTAAATTCACCATATCACTATTTATATAATTAAATAAATTAATTATAATACCTCTGCAAATGCGGGTCATTACACAGGTCGACCCCCAGGTCGACCCTCGTGTCGACCTGGGTCCTGGGCGGGAATTTTCCCGCCCAGCCCGGTTGTCTGTTTTGAATTTCGAAATCTGAAATTTTGAATTTCGGGCTAGTTTTTATTGAAACTTCCGAAGGCCATATCTTCTTCATACGGAGTCCGATTTACGCAAACTTGTACTCTATTCCAAGAAGAATTTCAGGACGAACGCAATGGTGTAACCGGTTTCCCTTAATTATTTTGTTACAATTTAATTATTCTCTGATTTGTTACTCTTATGTTCACAGAAAATACGGGGTGTTACAAATGTTCAGTGAATTGGAAGGCCGTATTGGTGGAAATAGGCAATTGATGATGGAATCGAGCAAAATATGGTGGATCAGGGGTATTTGATTATCGGGTCTTTGGCAAAACGGTTTGTTGAAGGCTATTTGAAAGGGGATCTATACGTGAATATACATGGATTTGTGGTACAATATGGGTTGGAGGGAAAGATGGATGGTTAGGTCTTTGGAAAATGGGTTGAGGCAAGTTTTGAGGACGCAAGAGTTTTGAATTTGTATGGAGGAGGGGGTAGGTACGACAGTGAAGTAGTTTGACAACGAACTGGTGAAGAATGACTATGGTGATAGAAGGGTGATGGTATATGCGGTGAGGAAGGGTCTGAAATGTTTTGTATGAGGTGATGAAGAGGATCAGATGGCATGCAAATCTGAGGAAAGAAAAGAAATATTCAGCAACTTGTAGAACAGTAGAAGGAAATGTTTTTTTTAGAAAAGGGCAAGGTTGTTGTAATTGGGAAAAGAATGAATTTGTAAGATTTGAAAGTTGGAAAGAAATTAATGAAAAGCAGCAAGAAATTGAAAAGAAAAACGGAAAGAAATTATTAAAAATTCAGAAAAGATTTTAGAAATAGGGAAAGAAATAACAGAGAAAATGGAAAGATTTTTTTCTTTCATGATTAGTTGATGATAGTACCAGTGAAATTGATATACTAAATCACTAACAAGATTTTTTTTTAATATATACAAGAAAACAAAAAGAAAAAAATTAAAATAAAAACCAACACGAATCGGAATTTAATTAAATAATAAAATTAAATCGTTACCTCCTCGGCAACAGCGCCAAAAACTTGATCTTCGTTTTCAATTGAATTAAAAAAGCGCGAATTATGCAATAATACTGCAAGCGCACAGATTGTGTAATATGTAAGTCGAATCACAGGGAGGTAAATTAAATTAAATTATTTATATAATTTCTTGGGCGAGCTAGACGACATTTGGAGATTCGGTTGAAAAACAATAAAAAAAATGAAACTATAATTTGATTCAGAACAAATCTAATTGAATCGACGATCAAATTACAATTTCCAATTGAAAAGCAAATAATATGAATCAGATCTGAATCTAATCAAATCCAATTTAACCTAGGAAGATAATTTAAAAGCAGAAATTAGAATTGCAGAAATTAAATAACAAACAAAAAAGAAAATTATGATTACCGCTGAATCTAATCAGACGGTTAATCACTAATAAAATATAAATGAAAAAGAAAAATAGTGTTCTACCAAATATAATTGTGTAGCCAACACTAATTGCTAAGAAAAAGTAGAAAATGCAAAAAATAGGAAAAAAAAACTTTATTAATTCCAGGATGAAGTTTACAATGAGATTATAAGGGTATTTATAGGATAGATAGCCAACCCTAATCCTAACCCTAATACAATGACAAATGGGTCTTAGGGAAATCACAATAGAGTTTACAATGAGAATTACAAATGGTCCTTAGTGAAATCTAGTAAATTTGGGCCTTTCCTCTTTTCCCCTTGCTTCCTTGACAATTCTTCATTGATTTGTGATATGCGTAGCCTTTCTACCAGTTATTTTCTTGTCCAAAAAGTAACTAGATGTGAGATCTTCATCAACAAGTCTTCATATGTAAATATGCAGTAAGTTGATTTTTTTTCTTTTTTCTGACTGCATGTGGCTAAGTCGGCATATCTATAAAAGTGAAAAAATAATAACTAAGTAATATTAATTTATATACAAAAGATAAGATATAAGAGCATAAAATAAACACATTTCTATTTTAGTCACTATGATGGTTTAGATTTCAGCTTATGCACTGTCTCGCTTGTTTTATGTCAAGTTTGTTGTTATTATATTTTATTCATTGCGCTGTAAGATATACTATAGGCTCTTTGGTGATTCATAGTTTCAAACCCTTTTCTTTTGACGACCGTCTTGTGCTGGTCGGGCATTGGCACTGCGCATTTCAGGGAAATGTCGTCTGGTGCAGGGAGAGTCGTCACATTTAGGATGTGAGCATCATATTTTAAAAGGATTTTTGAAAAAATTTCATACACATAGGAGGTACCGCTTAGGCACACATGCATTATTATGTTGTATTTCACTTTGCACAAGTGCACAATGTTTGCAAAAATTGGATGCACACATGGTGTGACGACCGCCCATAACCCCCGCACTAAACAAGAGAAATAATGCGCTGAAAGGCGTGCCAGGCTGCTATGGACGATCATCATAGTAAGTGAACACATCGAAACCTGTCGTAGAACTCACAGCGCAAGGATAAAATATAATAGAACATATACAACAGGTGATAGTAATGAGGTATCATATAGCAAACTTTTGAAACTCTTTCAAAATCCAGAAAGATTATCCAACTGATATCCAAGTTTGTACATAAGGCCTCACTACAACTCTCAAGCAACTCAAACAGCGGAAACAAAAATACTAGATAGAATAAAACTGGTACGCCAGCCTCCTGCTCGTCATCGCTCAGCTTCCTTGTATCACTAAGCTCCATTACCTGTAACCTGCTACTTAGTCTGCCCATCCACAATCGGATGAACAGCCCAAGGTAATAAGAGGAGACATAAAACCTTGAGTCAGACAATAGTCTTAGTGAGCGATAATACAGCTAACAAACTTCAACAAGAAAGCATATGAGAATGGGTAAATGAACAACTTATCTACCCACATCACCAGAGAAGAACTCAACCTTATCTTCCCCACATCGGACAGTGATAGCCTTTACACCAAGCATTTCAACCATTCATCCATAGAAACCAGAACACCCATTCAATCATAGAGAACACACATAACATCCAGATTATATAAGTCTCACACAGACAACCCTAATCGAGTTTAACATTCCTCAAGTACCCTCGCCAGAGGCCTAAACCAATATCACTTAAGCACTCAAAGAACATCTCCCTCAACTTTGGATAATCTATGTGAGATAGTACAAACAGAACAAACAATCATCCATAACCGACTCTGGCTATCACCGCCAATCCTGCTTCGAAACCATCATTGTCGTATGACGGCCAACCTTGCCATATGTCAAGGGCTAATGATAACCCCAGTTCTAGCATGAACTCCATATGCCCAACCTTGGCAATGTCCAACCTTGACACTAGGCCTTTCCCCAACCAGAAAGACCCAGGGTACTCGACCAACAACCGGTCTTTTGGCCTTTCAACGATACCCATCGTACCCCTGCTTTGAGCCTGCTAGAACTTACGACAACGATGACTTCTCGGCCTTCGCATCTCTAATCGTCCAACCTTGACGATGTTTCATAGCTCAAGCAACCTTCTCGAGCAGCCATTATCCACCAACTCACGACCTTTGAGTTGTCACCTCATTCGTTGTTCCACCTTGATCAACGAACACATTCACCACTTCGAGCCTTCCTACTTGAACCACCTCGAAGTTACGTCATCACTAGAAGTGCCCAATCAGAAATTTCCACTAGAAATGCCGACCAGACCCATTCTGAACCGACCAGACCCCCTCTGGTACTTCTGGACCGATCAAACCCCCCCTGGACCGACCAGACCTCCCTCTGCTCCTTCTGGACCGACCAGAACCCTCCTGAGTCGACCAGACTCTCTTCTCAACCTTCTGGACCGATCAGACCGACCAGCTCCCAGACCCTGTTAAAACCGACCAGCCCTTCCCGACCGACCAGCCTCACTTGACCGACCAGGCAACAACCAGATCGACCAGCTAAAACCGACCAGCCTGCTCCAGAACGACCAGCTTAAAACCGACCAGCCTGCTCCAGAACGACCAGCTTAAAACCGACTAGCCTGCTCCAGAACGACCAGCTCCTGTCTTGCTCCCCAAGCTATAAAACGACCGACCGCCTCAGTCCAGATCCTTCTGGACCGACCAGAGCCATCAGACCGACCCGATCAGGGAAAAACCGACCAGAAACCTGCACAGCTCCATTTCGACTTCGATTTCGACCAAAACTTCGCCAAACGACGAATCCGACGAAACCGGCTTATCCGATTCATCCAAATGCAACCACAAACATGTTATGCAACCAACAATATCATCAATCTAACAATTTCCATCAAAACACGTAAATTTCCCAAAACATGATAAGTGAATCATATGAACATAAAAACGGATATAACTTGCATAATCTTGAGAAAAATCATAAAATTAACCATTTAAATTATCTAGATCAGATCCTAAGGTGATTCATATATAAAATAAACTTAGCATGGTGTAGATCTAAGGAAAATAACATGGAAATGATGAAATTAACAACATAAGACCCATATACTTGCATGCATCCGAATGAGAGATGTAAATCACTCACCAATTCTTCAAATCGATGCAAAAACAATGAAAAAGCAATCCGGACAGCGAACACTTCGAATCAAACTCCTCAATCCGATGAATTCGCCCTTGAAACGATGTAGATTTAGCCTCTTATGGTGTAGATCTTCGATTTCCCTCCTTGGATTTTGGAATTTTTAATGGTGGAAAGATGTTAGAGGAAGAAGGAGATCAAAGCCTCCCCATAAGAGAATGAAAAATGCCAACCTTTCTCCATATCCCTTATCCCCTATTTATAGCCTCCACCAACCCTTTAATGGGCTTTCTCCAAACCAGCCCATTAGCCATCCAAAACCTGAACAGCCAACTGAAAAACCTTAAAACAGCGATTTCTCCCAAACCGCTGAACCAAATCCTTAATGTAACCACTCTACGGAAAGGGAATCATCAATTCCTTTCCAATGGCACAGGTCTCACCCTCTGATTCGACCTGAGTCAAAAGTTATGCCCAGTACAAGACTGACAGGGGCAAAATGGTCACAAACAAAATCGGTAAAATTTATGGACATGTCTCACATCCCCATAAGCAACATATCAAAAGATGAGAATGATCCAAACCTCAGGGAATAAAATAAAATTATTTTACGATCTTCCGATACGTAAAATGCGGGCTGTTACACATGGCGGATGTATATTATGCGAGGGGTTAATTGATTTTTACCGTTATCAAATTTCGGAGATGAAATTTCCTAAGGGTGGGAGAATGTAACATCCCGCATTTTATAACAATTAAATAATGAATATGTATGTATATGCATTGACATAAATGTATATGAAGAATAAAATAAAGATTAATGCAAATAAAAATGTAATGCATGCATTAAAAGAAAGAAATGATCGGTTGCATTCGGTGTAAATATGTTTTATGCACTGATTATGCATTAATAATAAAAGAGAAATAAAAGAAAAAGATTCATACAATGGGTTAAATGAAATGTTGTAGAAAACATGGAAAAAAAGGAATAAGAAGAGAACAATAACTACCATTGTTCTAAGCCTTGTTAACAATAGCCTTAGTAGCCTGGGTTGTTAAAGCATGTGACTTGCGTACAAGAGGTATAGAGTTCGATCCTTGCCGCTGTCATATTTTTGTTTTAAGGGAACGACTGAAATAACACATGTTCATGAGAGGAAATATGCATAAACGCACATATAAGAAAAAACATACATATAAGGAAGCAAAGAAAATATATATATATATATATATATATATAATAGATTATATATGTATATATGTGCAAATATATGTATATAAGAGATAAAGTTCAAGATAAGGCTACAATCAATGAAATATGGCAAGAATCAAATAACGGTGCCATACCATTTGAATTTTGAAATGAAACGAAAGTTGTGCATATATATATATACGTGTAAAATGATCATTAGAATATTTGTATACGTATAATAAAATTACATGTGAATAGAATAGTTAAATAAATTCCAAAAATTCACACATTCAAAATTCAAACTTCTGTGCCGAAACAGCTCGCGGGACCCATGGGGGGTCGACACCTCCATAGGGGTATCGACACCGGGGTCGACACCCCCTAGATCTAGCCAGATTCATCGATGAATCTGGACTATTTTCTTAACTAGGTTTAATGCTGACTCGGCGCTGAGTGTACGATAAGATCCTGAATGCCTATAAATAGGCTAGTAGAGCCTAGCCTAAATCTCACATTCTCTGAGACAACATATAAGCTCTGCCATTCTTCCTCCTCCTCAAATCTCTTCGGAAAAATAAGATAATTAATTTAGGAAAATTCTGAATCAAGATCTGGAGGAAAAGAATGAATCTTAATAAGAAGGTGTTCAGAATCATATGCGAAGTAAAGTAAATTCTTAGATCTGGTCAATTCAATTTTCTTCCCCTTTCTTCCCTTTTTTCTTTTAGTAAAAGTTGTGGAACCATGGTTGTTAGGTTCTAAATCCAGTTTAGGGAAATTATGGAATGCTAGATTTGGACCAAATCCAGGAAATGGAAAGCAAATTAGGTGAGTGGATATAAGTTATATCATTTTTGATAATGATATATTATTGTTTAACATTCCCCGTTAACATGTCATGTAATGATATAATGATTAAAAGTGTTGAAATTTTATTATGACATGTTGAGAAATTAATATGATAAAATATTAATATGTTAGAAATTCATATGTTGAAACATTTAATGTGCTGAAATGTTCACATATTTGTGACAATCTCAAAACTCCATACCATGGAATTAAGGATAATCATTGGAATATAACACATTAATCATCATTAGCAAAGAACAGATAATAGCATAAACAGAAAATAGAATAATTTACATCAATATGACAGCAGAATCATAATATGTAACAACATCAGAGTAGCACACTGTAGGATACAACTTAGTGCATAAAAGTAAATGATCAATCAACGTCGAGATCACTGGTACATATACATCACAAATACATAATAGGAATAGATCTATCTACATCGCGATAAGCGAAAATGATATACATATAGTACTAATGGCGGAATATCACATATCCAAACACTGAGAAGTCAAGCCTCGCCATACTAGCCAAAAGATGCACTTCATGCTGTAGTGCAAAAGCCAAAATATATCATGCTACCTGTCATTAGGCTTCCCATGTGAAAATAAGGGCACCCGAGTTTACAAAGTGAAACAAACTACGAGTCAGTCATGGGACTGGTATGAGAAATCTGCTTAACTGGTTACAACAACAATAACAAGGCAAATCATAGGACCACGCCACTTTCGCGGAACAGGTTTACTCTAGTGATTTCCGGTGCATTAAATAAGGTAAATTATTTAAACAACGCAATACTTTTTATAAAAATGCGGCCATTATAAGACCCAAGTCCCATCACACAATGCAACGCAAACCAGAGGATAGGGTTTTTACCTTATAAGGGCCAAAATATGTTTAATACGTGTAAAGAAAAATCATTTGATATTATTACTAGTGCATATATGTTTTAAAAGCAAATTCAATCATAAATATCAATCATAGGCGGCATAAGTGCTCCATACCACTATGTCGCCATATATAAGTTACAATCAAATCCGCGATTTCGTATTGGAAGTTTGGATTCTGTCATGAGTCGAGGCAAGGGGAAAGCTCCTCACCGTCTTCGGGACACTCTAGCAAATGCCCCAGGATTCCCCACAGAGAACCCTTGGATCTTCAGGGCCGGTCCACACTTACGTTAACGGATTGACAATTCCTGAACACACGTTTCCCGGTCCTATCGGACCTATCCATCGGCTCCAAAGAGACCGATATAATCGAGGATCCTCGCATTCCAACATCCACAAGGGTATAAAAATCAACAATGTCAGGGCTAGTAAAACGCTGACACCACCCAGCTAGAAAGAAACGTCGTGCACTCCCTACAGTCCTTATCCCGTTTTTAACTCATACCGAGGCGTGAGGCTCGCGAATCAACGCTATACACAAAGCTACGCTATATATTAAAGCCGTGCTTTGATCATCAACCACAAGACTCTTCTTTTCAACAAAAGCCTTGATCATTAGCATCTTTGCATGCCACACAGACAATTCACTCCATGCGACTGATTTCTATCGATATATAACCTCTGAGCTCGTACGTCTCAGAGAAGGGCTTTAAGCAAGAGAATAAATTCTCCACCGCCAAACAGATATATATTTAATAGAGATCAATCAATCACAGAACAAAATCCAATGTCAGACACACATCCATTTACAAGTTCGTTCTGGGGCTGAATGAAAACGGAGGCGTTTTATTCCTCGTATATCTGGACGATCAACACATATGTCCAGACTACTACCACTGTAACCCCGTCAAGGGAGCTACCCATATCGAAGGCATCAGTAGTAATCTACACGATGTGAAAATCACCGTTCTTCCACCTTCTTCATATCTTCGACATTTATTCGTCGATCAATTATTTAAAATGAGAATTAACTCGGCCTTTTCAAATAATTCACGTATATTAGAATTTTAATCAATTCTGTCCATGGTTAAATTATTCGACATCCACATTTACGTTCTTTATATAATTTTAAATGTCAAACACGTTCAACCATCAAATATCAAGCAAACCGAGTAGAATCAGTTTATTTCCATTCCATATCGCCTACAATATTTTGTAACGATATTTCGCTTCTTTTATTTATTTAAAAATAGCGCCATTTAATTAAATGACGTTTCAGACCATAACGTGGCCCTAGCGCTGTTTTTCTCTAATTTTGATTTACACATTTCTCAAAATCAAACCGTCGGATCTTAACGAAGTTGAGCCCGTTGGAAAGATCTCTTCAAACCGAACCTAACGGTTCCGGTTTTGAGAGAATCCGACGGTCGGATCTCTCGCTATAATCGTTTAAAGTTACGATTTCAAAATACGAACTGCAGCATCGTTATTCGTTTTATTTAATTTATATTTATATATATAAATATAGTTCATTCTGCCGTTGTTTTCATCCAGATTTGAATTAAACATTTCACACAATCCAACCGTTGGATTTTAACAAACTTTATATTGTTGGAAAGATTTTTTCCAAAGCGAACCTAATGGTTTCAGTTTCGGGGAAATCCGATGGTCGGATTTCTCTATATAATCGTTTAAAATTACGATTCCAAAACGCGAACTGTAGCGTCGTTATTCGTAATATATATATATATATATATATATATATATAGTTTATTCGGCGATTTCCATATCGTTTTTCACTTCAAATATTTCACTAACGCCTTTAAATTTCAGAAAATTTCGCCATAACCTCCTTTGTACGGGGAGGGGTTTGGAATTTTATTGGGCCGTATTAGGCACCCAATAAATCCTAAAAAAGCGTGCACATATTTGTAGTGATATATTCTGGTGTCCATATGGGAGTGTGTATAAATCATAACTCCAGAGAATAAATTCTCGTCACCCTATAAATGGTTTTTGTGCCTTAATGACTAGAGAGACGTGTTTATTGTCATCTCCAGACCCGTGTGGGTTTTTTTATTATCTGGCAATTTATCATTATATTTTATATAGTCCATATCAGTCATCAGTTCAACCTGAAATATAGTTATCGCCATACAAGCCTCTCGCTTGTATGGTACATCTTCAACCTCATCACATAAGCTCCAAATGCTTATGTGGTATATGATAGTGTATGCTATCTTCAAGAAGTATGCCATGTAGCGTACTTCAAAATTAACTGTTACTATCCAATGGCGACATTTATTATTTCACACAGAACAACCAGCACTCTGCATCCAATAGCATTCACAGGAGTTTATATAATAATAAAATTGCGCAGCCAACTCATTAAGGCTTACCTATTTGTCGGGCACGCAAATATATTCTTTACTCAACAGCTATTCCATATTCCTATTCAACACATGTATATATATGTAGAACTAAACTGGAAGTAATATTTCTAGTGCACCAATGTTTGTTTCAACACACGGTTATTTTTAACACATCATACATAGGATAAAATGATATTTTTGGCGAACAAAAATATGTTTCCTTATATGTGTATTTTTAGCCAGTCATATACATGACAAAAATGATATTTTTATCATTCAAAATATTAATTTCACACACGTGTATTTTTAGCGAATCCTATAGATGATAAAAATGATATTTTATCATTCAAAATATTAAATTCACACACGTATATTTTTAGCGAATCATACACATGATAAAAATGATATTTTTATCATTCAAAATATTTATTTCACACACGTATATTTTTAGCGAATCATATACATGATAAAAATAATATTTTTATCATTCAAAATATTTATTTCACACACGTCTATTTTTAGCGAATCATATACATGATAAAAATGATATTTTTGTAATTCAAAATATTAATTTCACATACATGTATTTTTAGCGAATCATATACATGATAAAAATGATATTTTTATCATTCAAAATATTTATTTCACACACGTGTACTTTTAGCGAATCATATACATGATAAAAATGATATTTTTATCATTCAAAATATTTATTTCACACACGTGTATTTTTAGCGAATCATATACATGATAAATGTAACGACCCGACTTTTTGCCCGGTTCTTGCCGGTAATTAAACCAACTTAAACCGTTCAGAAAGACGAATTGTTATGGGTACATACATACATTGAAAAAAAATAATAGAACTTTTCATTGACTAAACCAATATTACATCAGAGTTACATGAATATCAGAGTTACAACATAAACGTATACAGCGGAAGAAAGAAAATAACTTTACTCTCAGCGGAAGATCAAAACACAGCGGAAGCTTCAACTCTATCGGGGACTCCAACTCTAGAAGCGCTCCAAATCCTGCTCCAACGATCTATAACTGCAAAACTAAACTACTGGCTGCCCGTGCGAAAATCATGGGCACCCAGAGTTTAGGTGAGGGAACAATAAACTCCAGGTCAGTCGTGGGACTGGTGTGAGAACTCAAAACAGTTATTATTAGGTTCATTTTAAAGTTGGGAATTTCACCGGACCACGCCGCTAACGCGGAACGGGTTTACTCCAAGTGAACACCCGTGCATGTAAATTCGCGATGACTTTTGGAAAATGAAGCTATCATAAGCTCGTCCCACATCACACAATGCAAGCGCACACCAGATGGGCGAGTTTTATCTTATGACAACCAAATATGCTTTCATACGTAAAATTCTCTTCAATACCATAATATATATAGTGTGGAAAACATTTCGCAAGTACATGTATTAATCCTAGACAGCATATACCCCATAATATATGTTGCCATATATATATACAATCAAAATCGTATGGCTCGCATAAGAAATTTGGATTTCCAACTTGATGATTCCTGGCACGAAAGATCAATCAGGGATACAAAACGAAGTGCCTCAACGGCTTTTTCGACCATACGCGGACACCGAATACACACCGTCAGGGCAGATCAACGGTTTTCGACCAGACACGGCCCCCCGAACATACCCAACTTCCCCAAGTTCATAAGTGGTTTTCCCACTGCTGCACAGCTTCATCATCAATTCATATATAAGTATAAAACCTAACCGCCAGTTTCTCATCAATCCGGGGTGTGAGGTTTGTCGATGTCACGTCATACGCAAAGCGATGCTTCGATAAGCCATTCTTTGATCATCACTAGCTCGACTCATAACTTGGGTATGCCGCATTGACAATTCACGACATATCACTGATTTAAATCAATGCATACCCTCTAAGTTCATATGACTTAGAGACAAGGATAATATATTGCCACAAATCCGATATACATTAACGGAAATCAGTGCTATGCGGTCAATTTCAATGTCAGGCACACCATCCATGCAAGTCCGTTCTGGGTCTGAACGGAACAACAACCCGAAAATATTTGAATATGTTCAGGTCTCATGCAACCCATACCTCGTATTGGGTGGCCTACCCAACCAAGAAATAAATAAACAATCAATCTAAACACTTCAAATATTTCCGGTCTTCATTCGTCGTTACCAAGTCTTGAATAACGTCGTATTACTACTTAGAATGGTTTTCGAACATATACTCGATCCCGGTCTTTCCAAGTAATAAGCGTACTTTAAAAATAGTAGCTATGGTTTACACAGGCCTTTCAATTCAAATCTCCTTCTAAATAGTTATCAATTCATTTACGACTCAAAATTTGAATTACTATAAATTCCATACATCTCGTTATCATCTTATCTCTTCTTTGAAATCAAAGATTTTAACTTCGCTTCAATTCCTTACTTTTAATTTTTTTCGAATCAAAGATTTGATAAAATTCCCAATTACGATATGAATTTCCACCATTCAATCTCATCGGGTTTCAAGGATGATATTATTGAAGATACGATTCACGACAGAACCCAAATCAATCGATATTGAATCATAAATTACACAGAAATTTTATCCACTTATATTCGATATAAATTCTCATAATCAACCAATATTATAAGTGGAATAGCGATATAATAATATCTTTCAAATTCCCCATATAGTATTCATTTACACCATGAAATTTTATATCAAATATCGAAGATTATTTCTATCTAACTTATTTCAATCAGGTGGAGAACCCATATCTTAACTAAAAAGATTTATTCAACTCTTTGATATTTGATCTGGATAGAAATGCCATCAACTTATCTTCAATATTAATCTCCGTATCCAACTCATATTATAAGCGGAATAACGGTGAATTACCCTTTAAATTCCTCAGATAATAAGAGTTTTCATTTACCGAATTAATATCAAATATCCGAAGATTTATCTCCAACTATATCCAAATTTTAGAATTAGAAAACCCATTTCAATTCCATACAAATATTTCCAATACTTTAATAATCTTCGAAATTATTTTATAAATCATTCTTATAGTCAAATAATAGTTCACGCTTATAAATTGCAAAACCAATAACAAAATTTGAAATTGTTACCAATGGTATTGCTATTAAAATAGCCATTTAAATCAAATAGATTTAAATATTCCAATACTTTTGAACCTTTGAAAACATTCCACCAATCATTTAAAAATGATTACTTATAGTTCAGAAAATAGTTTGCAGGTTAAAAACTTCAAAATTGATTATTTTCGAAGGAAGCGTTACAATAACATTTCAAAAGTGTTACAAAAGCATTACAAAACAGTTATCTTAACTATTTTGATCAAAATATCATTTATCTTAGCCAAAACTTAAACTTTACAATTAAAAACACCTTTTCGTATTTTGTAATGATTTTACAAATTTTTTCCATATTTTTAAATAATTTATAGCAGGCATTTTATAATTATAGTTAACTAACTCCATTTATAGCGACCTTTTCTAAATTATTTTAAACATAACTTAAAAATTATAAGTTGAAATTAAAATCTGCTTTCACTCATTTGAAAGCTCTTGTTGATGAAAATCAAACGTTTTTTGTTTCGTGGAAATCTGATTTAAGTTACAAAAGTTATAAGCGTTTAAATTTTGCATCTAAAATACACGAATTGCCGTTGTACGATAAGATCTACTTTGACCGCAAATAAAATTATTCTTCAGTACTTCAAAATACCTTAAAAAACCATTATATACCATTTAAATCATTTAAGGTAATTTACATTGACTTTCCAAATTATCTCAGGTTCAAAATTCAAATTTTATTTTCTACTTAGTTAAATATTAAATTAAAAATCCAATTTATTTCTAAATTCAAATAACTTTAAATTAACCATCCCATTCGTCGGATCAGTTAGGGATAGCCAGGGAGAGCAGGAAACTTTATTTCCAAACCCAAGCCTAGACACTATCCTCTCTGTCATCCTAGAACGTTCTGGTGTATATTATATTAATATATATGTATATAAAAACCATATTTAAATTTAAAAAAAAAAATCTCATTTCAAATTTAAATTGAGATAATATATTTTTACCAAAACTAGTTTCAGATAAATATAGAGGTTATTATACAAAAAAAAACAATACATAATTCAAATCATTTCCAAATCCAAATTCAATATTTTAAAAGTCGATGTTTAATTCAAAGTTAACATTTTAAATATTATTTAATAATTAAACAAAATCGATATAAGAAGGAGATTCAAAATCGATCACCCATATGTCCCCACAACCACGGCGTGTTTTGTGTGTGATATCATACAATGCAATTATATTTATCCAAATGAAATAGACGATCAGATGGATAAGGGATCACTATCACAACCAACATTTTTACTGTGCACAAGCATTACAGTCAATAACGCTTAATCGTGTTCAGTGTACTATCTAATTCCATGAGCAAACATTCACACATCAACATCCATCATACAATCATCATCAACAAATTTAAATCAATCTTAGCTAATTATAATTAACTAATTTAAATAAATAATTTAAATTAGAAGTTCTCACCTAACAGCCTTTCAAATCTTCACGGTAGGCGAGCCTAGTTGAGTGATTCGTCGGACAGTATTTCGGCGTAACGTCTTCTTCACAAAAATATATATAATATAATATACACTAATCTCTCTTTATATTATAAGAGGAGGAGGAGAATGACGAACTTTGGCAAGGTGGTGGTGGAAAAGAGGAAGACTTATGCCATGGAAACCATGGCCATAAGCTTTAAGAAGAAGAGAAAGAAAAGAAATGAGAATGAATGAAAAAGTGGAAGGAAAGGGTGGTATTTATAGGAAAGGAGGAGTAAGGAGAGAGTGACACATCATAAGACAAGTGGCAATCATGCATGAAAGGGAGCATGCATAAAGACATGTGTCTTAACACTTGTCTTAAGAAGAGAAGGTGAACTTTTGGTAGCATTTCCCTTAAATGCTATGAAAACTAAAGGCAACACTTAATTCTAACGCTACTAATTCATGTTATAGTTTGACAAATCCGATCGAACGACAAATAGTATCAACAAATCCAAACTTATTAATAATCATTCTCATTTATAATTCAAGTAAAACTTATCATATAACTTATCAAAATAAATAAAATAATTATTATTATTCTTGTAAAATCATAAAATAAATTATCCTTTACCAAATTCATATTTTACAAATTAATATTATCAAAATCAGAAAATATCATTACTTAAACATAAATCTAATAATTATAATTTTCAAAATAAGTTTTCTTATAAAAATCATAATAAATAAAACAAAATACTTATACAAAGTTAAAATTCATATTTAAACTTAATAAAATCAATTTATATTCAGAAAATCCAAAATTATAAATAAAAATCCATATCAAACATAGTTAAAATTCTGGGATGTTACATTCACCCCCCCTTAGAAACTTTTCGTCCTCGAAAAGGAAGTCGAATAAATTTAAACTCCTTCACAAATTTTAAATTCGAATTTCTCCCTCAACATATCAGAAATGAAATGGCCAGAACAAAGGATCATATCATTCTCAGGGCACTCTATCTAATTCTCACTAATGGTAGAGTCTAAGGAAACTTTTATAATCTTGTAATTACTAGGGTCGTCACCGGTCTTGTTTTTAATCAATGTTTCTGAGTTAAACTCAGAGCTGCTACCAATACCACTAAGGAGAAAGTAAGATAGATACTGTCTAGTACTTAAAGGTCTATGCCTTAAGAAAATTTTGAAGTTTGGCAATTATCTTTCTAACTTACTCTTACGAAACCTATGATTTTCTTATCAATTATGCGTGCTTAAATTAGAAATTTAAATCCAAGTACTCAAATATTTTTTTCTTTTCTTCTAATCATTCAATTATCTTGCAAATAACATCTTGCCTAAATTCAGTATTAAAATTCTATTGCTCTCAATACAAATTCAAATTCAATTTATTTGATAATTCAAAATACTGGTTTCAAATTTAAATTAATTCACTTGTCCATGGCTTTATCAGTGCAGGGCCAAAGGAAGAATTCAGAGATAAAGTGGAATAGTTAAATTTCAAGCATGACAATTTGGGGTGATAATCAAAATATGATAATGGGTCGAGCAAAACCCAGCGACAAGCGAAGAGATAGAATTATATTTCAAATTTTTATTCCAATTGTTTCAAATCTCATATCAACCCATTTAAACTTATATTTAATATTCATATTTTAGTCTCGTATTCACCTAATCAAATAACACTTTTTCTAAATACACTTTAATATTCAATATATATATATATAATCTCTTTCATTTTTGTTTAAATACCAAATCTTGTTTAGAAAAGTTTTCTTACTCAATTAGCCGGAAAATCTCTTAAATAGTTTTAAAATACCATCACACTTCCTCTGCGCGCTCTGATTATGTTCAAGCTATATTTGGTTCAAATATAAATCTTAACAATTTTAAAACCTACTAATAAACAGTTTGAATTCAATGATGAAGCTAACTTAGGCCAAGGTAGGAAAGTCGAGCGCACCTAAAGGATACAAATATAAGTTATTTCTTCTTGGATCACTTACCTTTCATTAACTTTCTCTTGAGTAAATCTTACTTCAAGTTCCGTTTTAATTTGCATCATAAGCGATCACCCTTTGAATTACTCATGCAACAGTTTTCTTCCTACTTCGATGTTCAATACTATTTAAATTATCTTTTTAAATAGATTCTTCACTTAAGTAAAATTTCTTTCTAATTTCTTGAGGGATTTAGATTTGCTAAAATATACTATAAGCGAAATAGTTTAACTTGCATTTTTATCCTTTACAGTTCATGCTAGGCATTGATTTCAAATCTATCGTTTATATTAACTTATTCTTCAAGGAATATAATACCTTTTATGGTTATAACCTATTTTCCTCACATTAAATTCTTTTTAATATTTTAAACATACTAAGTAGTTTAAGTATTCCTCGACGTCTTAACTGGAACTATATAGTCATCCCACTTTCGAAACCCGAAAATAACTACTGATGGTGCCATGGTCATCAGTAAAATCATCATCGAGCGACTAGAGTGTGACCCTATATCTACCTGGTATATATTGGACTTCGTATATACGTTAGCTAGGCATATATTCATAATCCCCATATACTCGATAGTCCAATCCTGACGTCGTATAAAACACTTGAAACCCTTATTTCCAATTATATTTCAAATAATTATCGTTTTCATAATGGTTTACTTGTTCAAAAACACCTTATATAGGTTTCAAAAATACGCTCTCTCGTCATAATATTTCAGAATCTCATTCTAGTGTATTTTCTAACCCTATCTCTAATGAGATAATGTAACTCTGAGGAGTTCTATTCTTTTGTCCAAATATGTACGTACCCTGTAGCTTTGTATAACCAAAGCTCTGATACCAACTGTAACGACCCATCTTTTTGCCCGGTTCTTGCCGGTAATTAAACCAACTTAAACCGTTCAGAAAGACGAATTGTTATGGGTACATACATACATTGAAAAAAAATAATAGAACTTTTCATTGACTAAACCAATATTACATCAGAGTTACATGAATATCAGAGTTACAACATAAACGTATACAGCGGAAGAAAGAAAATAACTTTACTCTCAGCGGAAGATCAAAACACAGCGGAAGCTTCAACTCTATCGGGGACTCCAACTCTAGAAGCGCTCCAAATCCTGCTCCAACGATCTATAACTGCAAAACTAAACTACTGGCTGCCCGTGCGAAAATCATGGGCACCCAGAGTTTAGGTGAGGGAACAATAAACTCCAGGTCAGTCGTGGGACTGGTGTGAGAACTCAAAACAGTTATTATTAGGTTCATTTTAAAGTTGGGAATTTCACCGGACCACGCCGCTAACGCGGAACGGGTTTACTCCAAGTGAACACCCGTGCATGTAAATTCGCGATGACTTTTGGAAAATGAAGCTATCATAAGCTCGTCCCACATCACACAATGCAAGCGCACACCAGATGGGCGAGTTTTATCTTATGACAACCAAATATGCATTCATACGTAAAATTCTCTTCAATACCATAATATATATAGTGTGGAAAACATTTCGCAAGTACATGTATTAATCCTAGACAGCATATACCCCATAATATATGTTGCCATATATATATACAATCAAAATCGTATGGCTCGCATAAGAAATTTGGATTTCCAACTTGATGATTCCTGGCACGAAAGATCAATCAGGGATACAAAACGAAGTGCCTCAACGGCTTTTTCGACCATACGCGGACACCGAATACACACCGTCAGGGCAGATCAACGGTTTTCGACCAGACACGGCCCCCCGAACATACCCAACTTCCCCAAGTTCATAAGTGGTTTTTCCACTGCTGCACAGCTTCATCATCAATTCATATATAAGTATAAAACCTAACCGCCAGTTTCTCATCAATCCGGGGTGTGAGGTTTGTCGATGTCACGTCATACGCAAAGCGATGCTTCGATAAGCCATTCTTTGATCATCACTAGCTCGACTCATAACTTGGGTATGCCGCATTGACAATTCACGACATATCACTGATTTAAATCAATGCATACCCTCTAAGTTCATATGACTTAGAGACAAGGATAA
This sequence comes from Allium sativum, assembly GCA_030737875.1. Taxonomy (NCBI): domain Eukaryota; kingdom Viridiplantae; phylum Streptophyta; class Magnoliopsida; order Asparagales; family Amaryllidaceae; genus Allium; species Allium sativum. Next base: position 369,955,306 of record CM060919.1, read on the forward strand.
TATATTGCCACAAATCCGATATACATTAACGGAAATCAGTGCTATGCGGTCAATTTCAATGTCAGGCACACCATCCATGCAAGTCCGTTCTGGGTCTGAACGGAACAACAACCCGAAAATATTTGAATATGTTCAGGTCTCATGCAACCCATACCTCGTATTGGGTGGCCTACCCAACCAAGAAATAAATAAACAATCAATCTAAACACTTCAAATATTTTCGGTCTTCATTCGTCGTTACCAAGTCTTGAATAACGTCGTATTACTACTTAGAATGGTTTTCGAACATATACTCGATCCCGGTCTTTCCAAGTAATAAGCGTACTTTAAAAATAGTAGCTATGGTTTACACAGGCCTTTCAATTCAAATCTCCTTCTAAATTGTTATCAATTCATTTACGACTCAAAATTTGAATTACTATAAATTCCATACATCTCGTTATCATCTTATCTCTTCTTTGAAATCAAAGATTTTAACTTCGCTTCAATTCCTTACTTTTAATTTTTTTCGAATCAAAGATTTGATAAAATTCCCAATTACGATATGAATTTCCACCATTCAATCTCATCGGGTTTCAAGGATGATATTATTGAAGATACGATTCACGACAGAACCCAAATCAATCGATATTGAATCATAAATTACACAGAAATTTTATCCACTTATATTCGATATAAATTCTCATAATCAACCAATATTATAAGTGGAATAGCGATATAATAATATCTTTCAAATTCCCCATATAGTATTCATTTACACCATGAAATTTTATATCAAATATCGAAGATTATTTCTATCTAACTTATTTCAATCAGGTGGAGAACCCATATCTTAACTAAAAAGATTTATTCAACTCTTTGATATTTGATCTGGATAGAAATGCCATCAACTTATCTTCAATATTAATCTCCGTATCCAACTCATATTATAAGCGGAATAACGGTGAATTACCCTTTAAATTCCTCAGATAATAAGAGTTTTCATTTACCGAATTAATATCAAATATCCGAAGATTTATCTCCAACTATATCCAAATTTTAGAATTAGAAAACCCATTTCAATTCCATACAAATATTTCCAATACTTTAATAATCTTCGAAATTATTTTATAAATCATTCTTATAGTCAAATAATAGTTCACGCTTATAAATTGCAAAACCAATAACAAAATTTGAAATTGTTACCAATGGTATTGCTATTAAAATAGCCATTTAAATCAAATAGATTTAAATATTCCAATACTTTTGAACCTTTGAAAACATTCCACCAATCATTTAAAAATGATTACTTATAGTTCAGAAAATAGTTTGCAGGTTAAAAACTTCAAAATTGATTATTTTCGAAGGAAGCGTTACAATAACATTTCAAAAGTGTTACAAAAGCATTACAAAACAGTTATCTTAACTATTTTGATCAAAATATCATTTATCTTAGCCAAAACTTAAACTTTACAATTAAAAACACCTTTTCGTATTTTGTAATGATTTTACAAATTTTTTCCATATTTTTAAATAATTTATAGCAGGCATTTTATAATTATAGTTAACTAACTCCATTTATAGCGACCTTTTCTAAATTATTTTAAACATAACTTAAAAATTATAAGTTGAAATTAAAATCTGCTTTCACTCATTTGAAAGCTCTTGTTGATGAAAATCAAACGTTTTTCGTTTCGTGGAAATCTGATTTAAGTTACAAAAGTTATAAGCGTTTAAATTTTGCATCTAAAATACACGAATTGCCGTTGTACGATAAGATCTACTTTGACCGCAAATAAAATTATTCTTCAGTACTTCAAAATACCTTAAAAAACCATTATATACCATTTAAATCATTTAAGGTAATTTACATTGACTTTCCAAATTATCTCAGGTTCAAAATTCAAATTTTATTTTCTACTTAGTTAAATATTAAATTAAAAATCCAATTTATTTCTAAATTCAAATAACTTTAAATTAACCATCCCATTCGTCGGATCAGTTAGGGATAGCCAGGGAGAGCAGGAAACTTTATTTCCAAACCCAAGCCTAGACACTATCCTCTCTGTCATCCTAGAACGTTCTGGTGTATATTATATTAATATATATGTATATAAAAACCATATTTAAATTTAAAAAAAAAATCTCATTTCAAATTTAAATTGAGATAATATATTTTTACCAAAACTAGTTTCAGATAAATATAGAGGTTATTATACAAAAAAAAACAATACATAATTCAAATCATTTCCAAATCCAAATTCAATATTTTAAAAGTCGATGTTTAATTCAAAGTTAACATTTTAAATATTATTTAATAATTAAACAAAATCGATATAAGAAGGAGATTCAAAATCGATCACCCATATGTCCCCACAACCACGGCGTGTTTTGTGTGTGATATCATACAATGCAATTATATTTATCCAAATGAAATAGACGATCAGATGGATAAGGGATCACTATCACAACCAACATTTTTACTGTGCACAAGCATTACAGTCAATAACGCTTAATCGTGTTCAGTGTACTATCTAATTCCATGAGCAAACATTCACACATCAACATCCATCATACAATCATCATCAACAAATTTAAATCAATCTTAGCTAATTATAATTAACTAATTTAAATAAATAATTTAAATTAGAAGTTCTCACCTAACAGCCTTTCAAATCTTCACGGTAGGCGAGCCTAGTTGAGTGATTCGTCGGACAGTATTTCGGCGTAACGTCTTCTTCACAAAAATATATATAATATAATATACACTAATCTCTCTTTATATTATAAGAGGAGGAGGAGAATGACGAACTTTGGCAAGGTGGTGGTGGAAAAGAGGAAGACTTATGCCATGGAAACCATGGCCATAAGCTTTAAGAAGAAGAGAAAGAAAAGAAATGAGAATGAATGAAAAAGTGGAAGGAAAGGGTGGTATTTATAGGAAAGGAGGAGTAAGGAGAGAGTGACACATCATAAGACAAGTGGCAATCATGCATGAAAGGGAGCATGTATAAAGACATGTGTCTTAACACTTGTCTTAAGAAGAGAAGGTGAACTTTTGGTAGCATTTCCCTTAAATGCTATGAAAACTAAAGGCAACACTTAATTCTAACGCTACTAATTCATGTTATAGTTTGACAAATCCGATCGAACGACAAATAGTATCAACAAATCCAAACTTATTAATAATCATTCTCATTTATAATTCAAGTAAAACTTATCATATAACTTATCAAAATAAATAAAATAATTATTATTATTCTTGTAAAATCATAAAATAAATTATCCTTTACCAAATTCATATTTTACAAATTAATATTATCAAAATCAGAAAATATCATTACTTAAACATAAATCTAATAATTATAATTTTCAAAATAAGTTTTCTTATAAAAATCATAATAAATAAAACAAAATACTTATACAAAGTTAAAATTCATATTTAAACTTAATAAAATCAATTTATATTCAGAAAATCCAAAATTATAAATAAAAATCCATATCAAACATAGTTAAAATTCTGGGATGTTACAATAAAAATGATATTTTTATCATTCAGAATATTTATTTCACACACGTGTATTTTTAGCGAATCATATACATGATAAAAATGATATATTTATCATTCAAAATATTTATTTCACACACGTGTATTTTTAGCGAATCATATACATGATAAAAATGATATTTTTATCATTCAAAATATTTATTTCACACACGTGTATTTTTAGCGAATCATATACATGATAAAAATGATATTTTTATCATTCAAAATATTAATTTCACACACGTGTACTTTTAGCCAATCTTATACATGATAAAAATGATATTTTTATCATTCAAAATATTTATTTCACACACGTGTATTTTTAACGAATCATATACGTGATAAAAATGATATTTTTATCATTCAAATTTTTTTATTTCACACACATGTATTTTTAGCGAATCATATACATGATTAAAATGATATTTTTATCATTCAAAATATTTATTTCACACACGTGTATGTTTAGCGAATCATATACATGATAAAAATGATATTTTTATCGTTAAAACAATTTATTCAAAACAAAATATTTTATATACACTATATATTTGATAAAACGTTATTTTTATCTTTCAACGAATTTATTTAACACATGAATGTTATTCAACACACGAATATCTCATATACTTCATACGCATAATAAAAATGTGATTTTAATCACCTAAGCAATTTATTCGTCACATGAATATAATTCAATATATGAAAATAATTCAAACACATAGATATTAAGGAAAATTTCGATAGCGTAACGGTAGGGGGTTAAAAATCGGCACCGTCCTGAGTACGGGTCCTCGCACTACCTTAGGCCTCACGGCGTTCCATAAGGGGCTTATCTAAATGATCTAAGATCAATTTCATATCATATGAATTTTCCACAATAATTCCCATTGTTTCAACCACAAACAATTATTTCCAACCATTCGCATTTCAACTAATTTTCAACCATTCACATTATCAATCGATTTCACATCAATCACAATCAATTTATATCGTCCATGGTCTGTGGACGAGGGGAGTATATATATATATATGTATGTATGTATATATATATATATATATATTTCATTTCCATTTCAACACACATATGATTTTTACAATGCATGTACAATTTATATTTAGCTCATATAACTTATACAACGCTCATACATGTGGTGTACAACGCATATATAAGTTATATTTCGCTCATATAATTTATACAACGCATTTTCATTCCATATTGAATTTAGATTTCTCACATTGACTTTAATCCTTTTGGAATTTGTAGCGAGCTCGAAACACGTTCTAGCTTCTTCTAGAATGTAGATGATGTTGCTACGAGTCCGATATTTCCTGTTTCATCGAATTTCGTCAACATAGCAAAAAGATACGATTTTTATTTGAAAATCAAAAACTGCAACACTTAAAAGCGTTATAGCCTTTTAAATTTCTTCAGGCCGTTATCTCAGAAAAAGCTTCAAATCTTGGTTTAAATTTTCCGCTAAATCTGCAGCACGTTAACAGGATCAGAGTACACCACCTCGAAGAGGGCGAGAGACGCTCAGGCGCGTGGGGGTGCGATCTGATTCGATGGTCTGAGGCGTGCGTGGCTGCGGCTAAAAGGTCGAACCTTTGAGGAGGTGATTCGCGAAGTAGAGGCGACGATATGGGGTAAACTTTATATGGATTTGAAGAGAATGATGAGACCTACAAAAAGTTGAACTGGGGCTGGGTCAAATTCTTGATGGATTGGCCGGAAAATGGACGGGAAGGGGGGAAGCTGATAGTCGTCGTCGGTTACGAGGGGGCAAGGGTTTTTTGAATTTTTTTTATAAAATTAATTAATGAATGGGGAAATATGATTGGTCGATATATATATATATATATATATTTTATTTCAAAAATTAGTGTTTCTCCATATGAATTCCATTTCAAACTCAACGACTGTCGCCCCTAGCTAAATAACCCCATCCCGAACACGATGGAATATGTTTCGTAGGCCCATTCGACTATTACAGTCAGTTATTCTTCAAGTTAAAGTATAAAACATTCTATTTTCGATTTGAACGTACATTTTAATTTGTTGAGGCCACATACTGATTCTAAAATTCCCAAAAAATTAATATAGCTATGTTGGGACAATACGGTCCCAACAAAACTGATTTCGTCGAATTCTGAGACCGTTTGAAAAATGTTCATTTTCTGGTCGATCCAATTTGACTAAAATCAACCAAACACATTTTCCTTTGCCGCGCTCACATATTGTTTTCAAAAATTATGGAAATTTAAACTTAGCAATAAATTGACATCCCGGATCCAACAAAAGTGATTTCGTCGTAAACGAAGGTCGTTTGCAAAATGTCAATTTCTAAGGCCTATATAAACTCCATAGCGACCTTTCTGAAAATTCATTTGGCCATAACTTTTGATTCCCGCTATGAAATTTCGATTTTTCAGATTCGTTAGAAAGATACTCTTAAACATATTTAAATATTTTTGGTTTTACTACAATCCGTTTTATTTTGCATCTGGTACAGTCTGTCAAAGTTCGAATTCAAATTTTCAAACTGTCGCACCATTTCTAACTCATTATTTTATTGAAATATTTTATTTCAATTGCTCTAATTTCATTAAAATAACCAATTTAAAAATTTTAAATTGGCTCGTATTTTCCGGGTTGTTACAATCTCCCCCACTTAAAAACTTTTCGTCCCCGAAAAGGAAACAGCAGTCAAGTAGGAAACAAAACGGAAATGCAAAGTATTGTAAAGGTACCTTGCACCGGAGTTAGTCAAAGATGTCCACTCTGCATTTGGGGTAAGCTTGCTTAATGCTTTCTTCTGTCTCCCAAGTACAGTCTCTGGGATCTTCACTCCACTGCACTTTAACTAAATGAACCTTCTTGTTCCTTAGCTCCTTAGTTTCTTTGCCAATAATTTTTAACGTCTCTCTTCTAACTGCTAATTCTGGAGTAATTTCCAAGTCCTGTTGCGCTGCTTCTTCAACAACAAGATCTGGATCATGCACATGTTTTCTAAGTTGAGATACGTGAAACACATTATGTACTCCAGGCAACCAGACAGGTAATTAAACCCTATAAGCAAGAGTTCCAACTCGTTCAAGTATAGGAAAGGGACCAATAATTCTAGGTGCCAACTTCCCAGTCTTACCGAATCGGATTACTCCTCTCATCGAAGAAACTTTCAAACAAACATAATCACCAACAGCAAATGCTAAATCTATTCTTCTAGAATCTGCATAACTTTTATGTCGGCTTTGAGGGGTTTGCAATCTTTTCTTAATGAAATCGACTTTGTCTAAAGCTTCTCGAATCATATCGGGTCCCAGCACGAGCCTATTGCCAGGTTCTACCTAACATGCGGGAGATCTTCACGGTCCACCGTATAATGCTTTGAATGGTGACATTTTCAAACTTTCTTGATAGTTGTTGTTGTATGAGAAATCTGCCAAATTCAGGTGGTCTTCCCATGATCCGCCAAAGTCAATAATGCAAGCCCAAAGTAAATCTTCTAGAATACGGTTCACCCTCTCAGTTTGGCCATCTATCTGAGGGTGATATGTTGTGCTTAGGTTCAGCTTTGTCCCCGGTTCTACTTGAAATGCCTCCCAGAATTTGCTAGCAAATAATGGATCTCTATCACTGACTATGTTGATTGGCACTCCACGTAGCTTAACAATTTCTTTGAAATAAATATGTGCTAGACTTTGGGCGGTTCTATTGGATCTGACAGGTAAGAAATGGGCAGTCTTCGTGAAGCGATCTACGATCACCCAAATACTGTCATTTCCTTTCTTGGTTCGGGGAAAACCATCTATGAAATCCATGGAAATTAGCTCCCACTTCCAACGTGGAATTTCCAACGGTTGCAACAATCCGGCCAGTTTCTGTTGGTCTCTTTTGACTAGTTGGCAAGTAGAGCACCTGCTAACGTATAAAGAAATGTTTCTCTTCATCGCCTTCCACCAGAATGTGCTTTTGAGATCATTGTACATCTTACTTACCTCAAGATGAATGCTAAGCTTGGACTTGTGACATTCATCCAGCACTTCTCTTTTGAGCTCTGGGATATTGGGAACACAGATTCTTCTTTTTAATCTCAGAACTCCTTCACTATCTACTTGTAAACTGGAGACTTCGCCCTTTTGAATTTTTTTGATCATCTCCTTAACAAAATCATCGTCTTTTTGTAGAACGGTGATCTTGTCGATTAACGAAGGCGTAATAATAAGACTGGCAATGATTGCGGTTTTTCTGCTAAGCGCATCCGCTACTACATTAGCTTTTCCCAGCGTATACAGGATATCTAGATCATATGCTGCAAGAAATTCTAGCCAACGTTGTTGTCTCATGTTCAAGTCTTTCTAGGTGTGCAGATATTTCAATGATTGATGGTCTGTATATAATTCGAATTTCTTACCTAATAAGTAATGTCTCCAGATTTTCAAAGCAAAAATGACGGCTAGCAACTCAAGATATGAGTTGCATAATTCTTCTCAAGCGGCTTCAGCTGACGGCTAGCATAAGCAACTACTTGGCCACTTTGCATTAACACTGCACCAAGACCTCTAATAGAAGCATCCGTCCATACCGTCAAATTCTGATTGCCATCGATAATGGTTAATACTGGAGCGGTTGTCAATTTAATTTCAGTTCTTGGAAAGCTTCCTCATAGTCGAAAGTCCACTTAAATCATTCGTGCTTCTTTGTAAGCTTTGTCAACAAACCGGATATCTTCGAAAAATCCTTAACGAATTTCCAATAATAACTAGCTAGTCCAAGAAAACTTCGGACTTCTGTGGGTGCAGTAGGCTGCTTCTAGTCTTGAATTGTTGTAATTTTGCTTGGATCTACAGAAATTCTTTCCTTTGACACGACATGGCCAAGGAACTTCACTTCATCTCGTCAGAAGATACATTTAGAGAATTTAGCTTTGAAGACGTTCTTTCTCAGAATCCCCAATATTTGTTCTAAATGTTTTTCATGCACGCTTTCTGACTTGGAGTAGATTAAAATATCATCGATGAATACCAAAACAAATTTATTCAAGACTCCTCTGAACACTCTATTCATTAAATCGGCGAAGTATGCTGGAGCATTACACAAGCCGAATGGCATTACTAACCACTCATAAAATATGTCTAGACCTTTGAAGGCTGTCAAAGGAACACAGTCTTCCGCAATCCTCAGCTGATGGAAACCTGTAGCTAGGTCATTCTGGAAAACACTCGCGCTCCATTCAATTGGTCTAAAAAATCATCGATGTGGGGTAATGGATATTGGTTCTTGAGCGTCTGCTTGTTGAGGTCTCGGTAATCAACACACAATCGGAGAGTACCGTCTGTCTTAGGAACAAACACTACAGCTGCACCCCAATTAGAAAAGCTAGGTCTGATCAGACCCTTCCATAGCAGTTGAGAGTTTGAAGACATAATTCTTCTTTTTATTTTAATGTCATTCTTCGAATTGGATGTACTACGGGCTTGGCATTTGGAATTAGATCGATCCTGAATTCGATTTCTCTTTGCGGAGGTAAGTTATCGACTTCTTCGAACACATCCGCATAATGTTTAATGATAGGAATGTTTTCAAGAGAAGTAGGAGTAACCTCCAGAGCGGACCAAAATTCTTTTCTATCTGAATCTAAGCCACAACAAGGTATAATAATATGTCCAAGCTTTGTTTTAATCTTTGCTTCTCTTTCGGCACATCTTACTTCGGCCTCGTATTTGGTTAACCAATCCAGTCCAAGTATGATATCAAATTCGAAAAGGTCCATGATGATCAGATCAAAGGAAAACATGTAACAAGAATAGGAGACTGGTACTCTACAATATGAACCGAAAACAATAGACCCTCCTATCGAATTATGAACTCTAACCGATTCTTTAAGCTTTCTTAGATTTAATTTTAACTTTTTAACAGTGTTACATGCAATAAAACTTTGTGATGCACCAGTGTCAAATAGTACGGAAACAGGAATATTTTTAATAGTAAGGGTACCTCCCAAAACATCGGGTTTACCTGCTCCTGGAGTAGCCGCTGGCCTTGATGTGCGCCTTTTGATGACAGTTGAAACACTCACGCCTATCACTAGAATTATGACTCGAGCTTGATTGGGTGGTCTTCTGCCGCTTTGGAGCGGTGCATACATTGGAGTAGTGGCCAGCTCGCCCGCAGTTGTAGCAACTTCCTTTGGGTGGCCTTTTTGCTTGAGGTTTGGCATTGGTTGCTGCATTGCTTGATTTGGGCCGTTTTTCTGAAGTCTTGCACTTATTGCCCATTTGATTCTTGGCGCGATCTGCTTGCATGTTCCTCGAGTCCAAGCTCTCATAATTACACACCATATCCACCATGTCGGCGAATGCAAGCATAACGTGACCCATGACCCTGTTCTGATACTTGCGCTGAAGCCCATGTATGAACCTCTTATTCTTCGCCTTAACTGTCAGAATGAGCTCTGGAGCATAGTGGGATAGCTGAGTAAACTTGCTAAGATATTCCTGGACGGTGCAATCCCCCTGCTGGAGATTAGCAAACTCATCATGCAAGCGCTCCATCTCTTGCTCTGGAACGGACTTCTCTTTGAATAGCATTTTGAATTCGTTCCATGTCATCACTACCTCTTCCTCATTCAAGGTAATGGCATCCCACCATAGTTGGGCCTCGTCTTGCAATAGCCAAGTGCCCATAAAGCTTTTCCTGTGATCTTCAAGACCCATGCCCCTGAAGATTTTTTTCACAAGTATTCAACCAAGCCAAGGCATCAATCGCTGAACCGGTGCCTGAGAATGGCTTGCATCCTAGATTCTTATATGTCTTCCCCACTCGGTCTAACTCAAACGGTCGAGGGGGCAGTGGCGGCTGTGCTGAACCAAAGGCTCTGGGACAACGGGGATATTCCCCCGCCCTGCACCTCAGCCTTCTCGGCCTGCTCTGTCTCTAGCTGCAGCTGCTCGGGTAGCCATCTATGTCAGTTCTACATAAGCAAGAAAAGAGTCAACCTTACAGAAATGATAATTTTAAGATATGGTAAAAACAGAAGAATATATGAAAAGACAACGTTGCACTGATCAAGTTATTTTGCTATTCTGCTTAGCTTATTCTAGGACATTATTAATCCTATCTCTAATGAGCTACTCGTCTTAGAACACTACTTATTCTATCTTGACGAGGTGTTTAATGTGTTAAATTCCAGAACTAAGATTAACCAAAGCTCTGATACCACCTGTGACGATCTCAAAACTCCGTACCACGGAATTAAGGATAATCATTGGAATATAACACATTAATTATCATTAGCAAAGAATAGATAATAGCATAAACAGAAAATAGAATAATTTACATCAATATGACAGCGGAATCATAATATGTAACAACATCAGAGTAGCACAGTGTAGGATACAGCTTAGTGCATAAAAGTAAATGATCAGTCAACGTCGAAATCACTGGTACATATACATCATAAATACATAATAGGAATAGATCTGTCTACATCGCGATAAGCGGAAATGATATACATATAGTACTAATAGCGGAATATCACATATCCAAACACTAAGAACTCAAGCCTCACCATACTAGCCAAAAGATGCACTTCATGCTGTAGTGCAAAAGCCAAAATATATCCTGCTACCTATCACTAGGCTGCCCGTGTGAAAATAAGGGCACCCGAGTTTGCAAAGTGAAACAATCTATGAGTCAGTCATGGGACTGGTATGAGAAATCTAATTAACTGGTAACAACAACAATAACAAGGCAAATCATAGGACCACGCCACTTTCGCGGAACGGGTTTGCTCCAGTGATTGCCGGTGCATTAAATAAGGTAAATTATTTAAACAACGCAATACTTTTTATAAAAATGCAGCCATTATAAGACCCAAGTCCCATCACACAATGCAATGCAAACCAGAGGATAGGGTTTTTACCTTATAAGGGCCAAAATATGTTTAATACGTGTAAAGAAAAATCATTTGATATTATTACTAGTGCATATATGTTTCAAAAGCAAATTCAATCATAAATATCAATCATAGGCGGCATAAGTGCCCCATACCACTATGTCGCCATATATAAGTTACAATCAAATCCGCGATTTCGTACTGGCATGGTGAAAAGTTAACAAGATAGATCAAGTGTGGCATTAATTAACTTTATGCACCCCAACCTCTCACATTAGATTTTGTTGTGGTTACTAGTTAAGCCGGGCGGGTCCGGGTAGCTTTACACCACAACCTAGTCTAACCTCGGGTTTTAAGTGCGATATGACCAACTACTCACATTGGGTCTTATTGTTTGTAGCCACTAGTTAAGCCGGTCGGTTCCGGGTAGATTTATGCTACAAACTCAACCCAACCTCGAGTTGGCCACTTTCATGTTTTCTACATGTCATGTCCACGTTCATGTTTTCAAGCATAATCACATGTCATATTTTCAAGTCATGTTTCATGTCATTTAAATTTACCTATAACGTAACCCCATCGCACGTAAGTTCGCATCAACACAAATAGATCAAAAGGGGGAACATAATGATATGATAAGTTGGGCATAAAGTGGCAAAGTCTATCATAAGTTTAACATGGTGATATATGAGGCAAAGGTGTTCATCACAACTAGCATATGGCATTATTGGCCTCAAAACATGTATGACATCAACTTGGCAAATAGGTGATAACATGGTCATAGTTAACATAGGGTGATAACTTGTGATTATCATATAGTTCAACATCATATGCGAGTTAACATCAAGGTTATGAGAGGATCTATGTTGCATTATGCATAACTACCAAGTTCTATGTTGCATTATGGATAACCACCAAATAAAGCTCATAGCTTTCTACCCAAAAATCAAGGTAAATGATACTAGGTTCATGATAGTGCCACAATCATAGATCAAAAGAGTCATAAATGGATCTATGCATACAAATATAGCCCAAGGCAAGTATTATACCCAAAAGTCCTATTTTAACTTGCTACATGATCACATTAACTTCATAGTTTAAATCTAAGAGTAGAGTGAGGCTTATAAAGCGTGGCTATGAGAACTAGAACCAAATAGAACAAGATAGAGATGTTGTAGAATCTCTAGGAATGATGTAGCAACACAAATAGCCTTGAGAATAAGTAGCTCCTTTGATTTGATGAAGAAAGATGGCTCCTTTTTGCCTTAGAAGCTCTCAAGATGAAGATGGATGCCATGATTAGGGAGCATTTTGGCAGAATTTAGTTGTAGGAATGATTTGTGATGATTTAGGCTAGGTATTAGGGTGTTTTTATAGGTGTAGAGACTAGTTTAGGCCATAGGATTAACCCTAATTCAGATCTGAGCCATCAAATCACGTCACAAGCCAACAAAACAAGACCCAGGAGCCAAAACAGGTGCACCAGGCCAAACTGGCCCGACCACCCAGGTCGACAGGGGTGTCGACTGGGCAGTCGACACCAACTGGGGCAAGTCGACTCCCCAGTCGACTTGGGGCTGGGCGGGAAGTTTTCCCGCCCAGTCTATTTGGCTCCAGATTTAATTTTCGAACTGTTTTTAAACTCTGGATTTTCTGAAAACTTCGACGGGCCATAACTGGGTCATACGGACTCCGATTTTCGAAAACTCGGACTCTATTTCGCGTATTTTTCTGAGATGAACGCAATGGCACAGCCCGTTTTCCTTGATTCATATTTTAACATTTAATTCTGCCTTGATTAATGTTATAACATGTTATTTAAAAATACGGGTTGTTACATTCTCCCCAAATTAAAGGATTTCGTCCCCAAAATCTTCAAGTTAGGAAGAACGTATCCTACCATCCATCATCCATCTACTCAAAACATCATCCACGAGCAGTCATTGTCCTTAAAAGATTCTAAATGTTGTATGATCATATGCGAAAGGTGTGTGTATATGTACTTATCTAATGCGAAAATCAGGCGGTTACTGATTCAGTAAACCTCCTTAATGCAAAGTATGTTAGTGAAATGAGTCCATATGTATGCAAATTCCTAACATAGTTCATAATCTCTACATGAGTGCACATAACATTCATCCATATGCAACATCCACGTGATAGCATAACAAGTTTCAGCCATGAATAAGTATAAGCACTCATGCATATGCAATATGAAAGTGTGTGAGCCGATCTTAGTGCCTAATGTGTATCATGCATCCACGAGTATCCACTTGCAAACACTTGCAACCACTTGCAAACATCAAGCATAACATGTTTCAAATACATGTTTCATCCAAAGGGTTTCTACCTAAGGTTCTCATGACAGGATTAACGAAGTAACCAGATAAACATGGATAGCAAAAGATAGATATGCTAGCTTATAAGAAAAAGAGATTGAGAATGTACCCTCAAAAAGAAATGGGTGAAGCGTGCGCATCTTCTCCTCGGTTTCCCAAGTTGCGTCCTCTTCGGCTTCACTCCACTGAACCTTTACTAACTTGACTTCTCGATTCCTTAGCTTCTTGATCTCTGTTCCCAAGATACGAATCAGAGCTCGCCTCAGGGTTGCCTCTTTCTCTACCTCCACGTCTTCAAGAATGCTAGGCTCAACTACCTCGGCTGACTCATGTAGGCACTTTCGGAGATGCGAGACATGAAAAACATTGTGCACTCCGGCCAGCTTCTCGGGCAATTCCACATTATAAGCCATCTTCCCAATCCTCTCTATGATAGGGAAGGGTCCTACGAACCTTGGTGCCAGCTTCCCAACTGCTCCAAAACGAACCACATTTCGCAAAGGAGAAACCTTCACAAAGACCATATCTCCATCTTCAAACTCAAAGTCCGTCCTTCGCGTGTCTGCATAGGATTTCCGTCTGTCTTGGGCCGTTTTCATCCGCCTTCGAATCAACTCAACCTTCTCGGATGTGTCCCTCATCATGTCGGGCCCAAGTACAAGCTTATCCGTCGTCTCCCACCAACATGTTGGTGACCTGCACGGCCTCCCATACAAAGCTTCGAATGGTGCCATCCCTATGCTTGCTTGGTAGCTGTTATTATAAGCAAACTCTACGAGAGGAAGGTGGTCTTCCCAAGTGCCACCAAAGTCAAGAATGCATAGCCTCAACAGATCTTCTAGTACCCTATTCACCCTTTCGGTCTGGCCATCCATCTGTGGGTGATAGGTTGTACTTAGATTCAATCGCGTACCCATCGCTTCTTGCAAACTACTCCAAAATTGGCTAGTGAAGATTGGGTCACGATCGCTAACTATGCTAGAAGGAACTCCATGCAATCGTACTATCTCTCGAAGATAAACAGATGCTAGCCATGATGCGGTCCTCTTGCTCTTCACCGGAATAAAATGGGCGCTCTTCGTGAGTCTATCCACTATGACCCATATGCTAGTATTCCCCTTCCTTGACCTCGGCAATCCATCCACAAAATCCATAGAGATACTTTCCCACTTCCATAGAGGGACCTCCAATGGATGCAGTAGCCCACCGGGCTTCTTCGACTCGGCCTTTACTTGTTGGCAAACAATGCATCTAGAAACAAACTCTGCCACATCCTTTTTCATCCCATCCCAAAAGAAAATGCGCTTCATGTCCCGGTACATCTTATCCCCTCCGGGATGTATGGTCATCCTCGAGTGATGCGCCTCCTTAAGAACTTTATTTACTAAGTCTCCCACTCGTGGGACACATAGTCTTCCATCACGCCTTAGTCATCCCTTGTCATCAATAGTGTATCTAGCGAGGTGACTTGACGTCTCACCCCGAATCAACTTGTCCATGATCTCGACTATCTACAGGTCTTCCTTCTGTGAAGCCCCAACTTGATCGAGAAGAGTAGGTCTAAGCTCGAGGGATGCTAACGAACCAGTCATCGACCCAACAGCAGGTGCAAAATCAAAGGTTGCCAATAACTCTAGGCTCTTCATCTCAACAAACAAGGGACTCAAAGTCAACCTTCTTCTGCTTAGCGCATCCGCCACAACATTACCCTTGCCGGGGGTATAAGCTATATCGAAGTCATATGATGCCAAGAATTCCATCCACCTCTGTTGCCTTAGATTCAAATCTTTCTGCGAGAAGAGGTACTTGAGCGACTTGTCATCAGTATATAACTCAAACCTTTCACCTAGAAGATAATGGCGGCACGATTTGAGTGCAAAAACGATCATCGCCAATTCCAAATCATGAGTGGGATAGTTCTTCTCGTGAACTTTGAGTTGCCTATCCCCAAAGCATATCACTTTCCCCTCCTGCATCAGGACAGCGCCTAATCCCGTGCCACATGCATTGGTGTACACGGTAAACAACTTCCCTCCATTGGGCAATGCTAGAACTGGAGCTGTGGTGAGGGCTTTCTTGAGCCTTTGAAAAGCAAGCTCACACTTAGGGCTGTATATCGGGCGGACCGGACCGGATATTGTCTTGTTCGAACTCGGACTCGAACATGAATCGGACGAGCCCATGTCCGACTCGATTAAATTCGGACAAAAAATTTCTTGTTCAAACTCGGTCCGATAATTATTTGAGCAGTCCGCGTCCGATCCAATAAGCTCGTCCGTACAATCGGACCCGAAACGGACGGCGGTCGGACATTCACATGCAATACAAAAACATAATCCAAATTGAGCTATTAAGTAAAACAACGCCAAAACAGGCGCATAACAACATGAATACAACATGAGTATGGGCAGGCTCTCAGAATATACAACTTGAAAAAGGCACAGATTGATTCAATTAAATAAAACACAACAAAAACAGCAATAGTCAACACAAAACATGCATAAATAAAAAAAAACATCATATAGCATATAGAAGCACATAACAAGGAAAATAGACAATTTTCAGCAGATATTACATAACACAGAATAATAACAAGTTTTCCATCTTGTCATAATAACAAAATAGATAAGTTAACATGACACAATACATAATTATATAGAGCCTTCTGCTGACCATTGTTCCCAAAAGCATGCAACAACAAATATCTTTCCTGCATATCCCAATCTTCTAAATAATCATCTCACCTGGATAAATATTCTTGTCCACAACTCCATTAATGAGCTAGATACAATCATCAAATATATTCATGTGCAAAACTGCAAAACTAATTTACTTCAGAATACATCACTTCAACCATCATGTGCAAAACTGTGAAACCAATTTACTTCAGTAAATATAATGCTTCTAAATATATTCAACCTGTGGTATATTATGATGGTTAATATGCACTCCAGAATATTTTTATAAACTTGCATAATAACCATCATAAACTAGAACTAAATCTTGTAACACATCAACAAACGCAGAAGTGTTTGAAACAAGAGAAGGAACTGCCACCTCCACATCTTTCTTAGCTGAATTAACCACATGATTAAACACAGCATTGGGAGAATTTCTCATATTAACAAAATTTTCCTTAGAACCAGAATCGATGTTTTCAACGGAATTAATGTAATCAAAATGAAATAGCAATTCATCAAACTATAGTCCCTTAGTTTTATAAAAAGAAACATGATCTTGGAATAAATTTTTAAGCTTTAAAAATTCAATACAAAAATGAAAACATGTTGTTTTAAAGTTAAAGGAGTACATAACGATGGTTAAATAGATTTATTTATAAAAATAAGAATAATCAGGGCTGTAGATTATAAAGCATCAAAATGCCAAAGAGCTTTCGACAGAAGGTAAAAAAACCAACATCCTCAACAGAAAAGGAATATGAGTAAATTCTTTGTAGCCCCAAGAATTTTAAACAAAAATTCAAATTATGGAACTTAAGAAAAAGACGATTAGAAAAATAGTAACAATTAAAACTTTTGTAACCAAATTACTGCATTTAAAACATCTTGATGGTTCTCTTCAAAATCCCCCCTATGAAATAATCCCCGCATCTAAAGCAACAATTCTGAATTTTTTTACCGTTGCCCCAATAGGAAGAACGCAGACAAGAAATCGGTTTGCGGGAGAGAGGGAAGAAAGATCTAATGGCATCAGCATAAGAATGATAACTATGGACGTTAAAAGAATGAGAAGAACAATCAGCGAGGAGAGATTTAGAAGAAAGGGAAGAAGTGACAGGCAATTATAAATGAATACAATACAGTGCTAACATACAGTGCTGTGCACACAATACGGTTCTCTCATGGTCCATGTTGAAACTTATAAATGAGTACATGGGAATCCTACATAATTATTGCTAAACATGTATTCTAAAGTAAATGGGAAACACACTGAAGCAAATTAAGCATCATAAACTTGCTTACTAAACCTGCTTATATGCCACTACATAAACTAAAGCTGACATGTAACATAAACTAAAGCTAACATGTATTCTAAACATGCTTCAGGTTTCTTCATTGTAACTTATAAATGTAACATAAACTAAAGCTAACATGTATCAAGTAAATCAAGCTTCATAAACTTGCTTATATATTCTGAAGCAAATTAAGCATCATAAACTTGCTTATATGCCATAGGTGACAAGTCAAAATATGTATAAATATAATAGATGCATGGGTACAATAAACATCAAAATTAAGGTTCTAATAAAACTTACCCCTAACTCATCAATAATTCTGTCTAAGCTATTCAAAACTGATTGCTTCCATATCATTCTCACAAGGTCCAACCTGAAAATATTGCAGGACAATAATACTATAAAACAGTGGATATTCAACAAAACATTAAGCATGGAAACATATATAATTCTAACCTCCAAACTCTTCAAAGCATACTTAGAGCATAACCAATCTCCACTGCAAATTAAAGCTTCTACAGTTTCGGGTTTAAGAGAACTTCTATACTGGTCCAAAACTCTACCACCGGCACTAAATGCAAATTCTGAAGCAACACTACTAATTGGAATCGTTAATATATCTCTAGCCATTACAGATAAAATTTTATACTTAGAAGCATTTATTTTCCACCATTCGAGAACATTAAAAGAATCTTCCATATCATCGAATTTATAACGACTTTCTTTCAAATATAACTCAAGTTCAGATTGTGTGGTCTCAACTACATCCGATTCCTCAGCCCATGTTTCAAACTCAGTCCTACCTTTTGTCCTTTTCCTTTTAGAAGTATTTGAAGTGCTTCCCTTTCTTAGCTTAGAAGTACTATCAGATGCAGCAGATACATACTCAAAATATAATTCATCCAATGAAGTCATAACAAGTTTTATATTTTGTTCAGATTCAGATTTAGGGTAAATCATCGGAAAACAAAACTCTATATGTTTCATCTTGTATCTTGGATCTAAAACTGCAGCAATAGATAACAACAAATTGCAATCTCCCCAATACTTGTCAAATTTATTCTTCATTTTATCTACCATCCCTTTCATGACAAAGGAACCTTCATATTCTAATGACTTCTCGTTTAATGTCTGCTTAATTTTCCAAAGTTCTGGAAGGAATAGGTTAGATGTTGGATAAGTTGCACCTGAAAAAATATTTGTTGCTTCACTAAACACCTCCAAAATCTTACATATAGTCTCTGCCCTATCCCAGTCTAACGTAGATGGCAACCAAATGTAAGACGGATCCCTTTCTTGATACATAAAAAATACCTTTTTAAATGGTAAAGCACACTCTAACATTGCATATGTCGAGTTCCAACGAGTAGGTACATCAAGTATTAAACGTTTAGATTGGGGCAGCTGCAATTGTTTAACAATTTCTGCAAACTTATGTAGGCGCTGAGGTGACATTTTAAAGTATTTCACACTTTCACGAATATTTTGAATCACTTCTTTGATCTCACTTAATCCGTCTTGCACAATCAAATTCAATACATGCGCACAACACCGAACATGAAAAATTTTACCCTTGAAATAAAGTTTTCCTTTCAAAGCAAAATTTTCTTTCAAATTTCTCACCGCAACATCATTTGAAGATGCGTTATCAAGTGTGATTGTAGTTATCTTATTCTCAATTCCCCAATCTAAAAGGCAAGAAAAAATTGCATCGGCAATTACAAGTCCAGTGTGAGGTGGTAGCAAAGTAGCAAAATTTAGAATACGCTTTTGTAATGTAACAACCCGAAATTCTGAACCAGTTTAAAAATTTTATTTTGGCAATTTTAATGAATTTTGAATATTTAAAATGAATTATTTTAAATAAAATCGACGAGAAAATTTATTTTGAATATAATAGAACGTATATATTATATACGTCATCGTTAGAATATAAATAATTATATATAATTATAAATTGAATTGAAAATGGCGTGGTAGTTCGATAATTCGATTTCAAACTTCAATTGAATGTACCGGGTGCAAAACAATCCGGATTTTAGTGAAACCAAAAATAATAGGATCTAATTGGGGATATCTTTCCAACGAATCCGAAAAATTGAAATTTCATAGCGGGGATCAAAAGATATGTCCAGTTGAAAATTCGGAATAGTCGCTATGGAATTTAGGTCCTTAAAAATGGGAATTTTGCAAACGACCTCGGATTTCGACGAAACCACTTTTGTTGGGTCCGTGATGTCAAATTATTGCTAGGTTTCAAATTTCATAATTTTTCGAATCAATATGTGAGCGTGGCAAAGGAAAACGCGTTTGACCAGTTTCAGTTGATTTTAATCGACTGGAAAATAGCCATTTTTCCAACGGTCTCAGAATTCGACGAAACTAGTTTTGTTAGGACCGTATCGTCAATACGAAGCTAGAAAATATTTTTATGGAATTTTTCGAGTTAGTATGTGACCCCGGTAAATTGAAATGCACGTTTAAATTCAATATATAGAGTTATATGTTGATTTTAACGGAAACTGATCGAAACGGTCGAAATAGCTTGCAATACATATCACATTGTGTTCGGAATGGGGGTAATTAGCTATGGACGACAGGCGGTGGGCCTCGTTTAGAGGTCGTATGTAAAAGTCAACTTTTTGAAAATTAAAATAATAAAAAAAAACCTTCCTCTCCTTCCTTTATCTGCCCCCCCCCCTCTTCTTCAAATTCGATCAACATAAAATTAAATAAAAAAAAAGAAGAAAACCGCGGTCGACCTCGTCAGCCGCACCACCGCTCCAGGAGGCCGTCGCCCACCTCCACACCCCAACCGCCTCTCTCTCCTCTTCAGCGATGCAAAGCCCCACGCCCCCTCAACCCGCGATGCCACGTTAGAACCCCCCCCCCATTTGCACCGAAGCGCAAGACACCACTGGAGGAGCTCGGGCCACCCATCCTTGGCCACCGTAGACCGCGACCCCCCCTCAGCCACTGATAAACGCAACCCTCCTCCCTCCTTGAATAACACCGTAAGTTCTTAGTTTAATTTATTTTCTTTTTTGGGTAATTGATTTAGAAATTATGGTGATAAAAATTAGATTTTTATTTACATAAAGCTGAGATTTTGAATTTAGGAAAGTTCATATTTTTAATAAGGAAAAGATCAGATTTTTAGTTAGAGAAAGATTTGATTTTTATTATATGAAAATTTAGATTTTTATGAATAGAAAAGATTTTTTTTTATAAAAATGCTTTGGTTTTAATTTCAAAAGACGATATTTTTAAATATGAAAAGACGATATTTTTAAATATGAAAAGACGATATCTTTAAATTTGAAAAGGCGAAATCTTTAAATTTGAAAAGGCGAAATCTTTATAGTTGAAAGGACGAGATTTTTATATATTGAATAGCGAAGTAAAAATTCGATTTTTATATATTGAATAGCAAAGTAAAAATTCGATTTATATATATTGAATAACGAAGTAAAAATTCGATTTTTATATATTTAATAGCAAAGTAAAAATTCGATTTTTATATATTGAATAGCAAAGTGAAAATGTGATTTTTATATATATAGTGGCTACGGGCAACGAAAGCGACAAAAGGCGAGAATGGCGATGATTTCTCTAAATAAAGTGTCGAGATAATTGGGATAGCTATTGGTGAGAATTTCTCACTCTCCAATTTATTTTCTAGTTATATATGTATACTAGGATGTAGACGGTGCTTAGTAGCACCCGACACAATCGTCCACAGACCATGGACTTGTTTGTTTGGTTGTGTAGTTGGTTAGATTTTTTGGTTTGAATTGAATTGTTTGGTGAAATGAAATGGATTTGATTGATGTGTGAATGGCGTGGGCCTTCACTAGACCGGGGATAAGGCTGGGCCTTGTCCCGTTTCTAGTATCGTGCCGTTATGCCGCCGAAATTTTCTAAAATAAGTTAGAAAAATAAAGATATCATTTTATTTTGTAAATGAACTGAATAAAAATCCATGTGTTAAAATAAAATATTTTATCGTTAAAAATATAATTTTTAACGTGAATGTGAATAAATAAATATTCATTTACAAACCGGACGGTTTGTTTATGTACACCTATTTGAAGGACATTGATTGGGACGATAAATTTTACACATCTCCCAACTGCACAAATAAAATCTGTGTTTTTTGATTTGAAACCCCACACGGGTGTTGGGATGAAATTTGAAGTTCACTCATCCTGATTGATTAAATATGTCGATCGATTGATCGACAGGCTGTTATAAGCGTTAGATATCTATATTTGATGCCTATACAGTGTAGTGTACTTTGGATGATGGTTGATTATTTATCGTTGCTATTATATACATGTGTTGTATGGAATCCATATAATTAACTTTATATGGTAATTGATTGGGCCTCATTCCAATTTAGAAGATAAGGAATATTATAAAATAAAGGTTCATGTGTTGACTGTACTCATCCGTTGAGATTAGTCATGTGTTGAACGGAATATTTTGACAATAAAATTTACATCTTTATCATATATAAAATTAGAAACTAACTGGAAAATAGATAAGATGAGTGGTCTCCTGGATAGTGATCTGATGTTGGTTTCGGCCTTCAGGATTAATATTCAGGGAATCGTTCTCTCACTAATTTACGGTTGGGGTCTGATTTAATATCAAACGATAGATACCTTAATTTTCATAAAATATAGTAAATAACAAAAATAGTCAAACGTGGACAGTACTCATCCGTTGAAATTAGTCATGTGTTGAACGAAATATTTTAATAATAGAATATTTGAAAATAGAAATATATGAAGCCGTGTTGATTAGATTGACGCCATTTTGACGTGAACGATATTTATATCGATTTTATTCATTTTAAAATGAATATTGAAAAGTGATTTCGAAATCGAATATTTTGAAATGAAATTTGAATTAAATCGAATAGAAAACGAATTTAATTTGATTTAAATAGAAAACCAATTTGAATTGAATCGAATAGAAAACCAATTTGAATTGAATCGAATAGAAAACCAATTTGAATTGAATCGAATAGAAAACCAATTTGAATTGAATCGAACAGAAAACCAATTTGAATTGAATCGAATAGAAAACCAATTTGAATTGAATATGAAACGAATTCGAATTGAATTGAAAACAAATTGAATTGAATTCAAATTGAATTGAAATTTGAATTGAATAGAAATGAATTTTAAAACGAATTTATAAGGAAAAAAAAATCAATTTTGATTTGAATTGAAATGGAAGTTGAAATTGTTTTTGAAACGAATTCAAAACTATTTATAAAATTCGTTTTAAATAGAAATCGACGAAATATATATTATATATTATATATATATAATATAATGGCCTGAATAGAACGCGCCGCGCCGCAGCAATTCGCGAATTTCGACAATTGACTTCGAACGGACATTACGGGAGATCCGACCGTCGGATTCTCCTAAAACCGGAACCGTTGGGTTCGTATCGAAAAGATCTTTCTAACGAATATTAGAAATTTGAAATCTAACGGCTGGATTTGGAGATACGTCCAAATCAAATTTGGAAAAGGTCGCTGTAAGTGCAGTTCGATGGCCGTTGATGGAAATCGACTGTATGGGCCTTGATAAAATTATTAAAAATAGTAATAAATTGTGTAAAATCATAAGAAATGATTTGGGAAAAATTGGGATGAAAAACTCCATATTCGAAAAGATAAAAATGGATTTTTATCGAAATGAACTAGTTTTGAACTAAATTTAAAACCCAATTATTTTTAAATAAATAAATTAGATTTAAAAAGGGGTTTAAATAATCGGAATTTCTAATATATTTAAATTGGAATTGTATTAAAACTGATTTGTTGGGTTTATCGTGAAGGGTGTTTTAAATAACACTAGTTCTTTAACCCGATAATAAATAGAATGTGATTTGGGTTTATCGTGAACTGTGTTTTAAATGACACTAGTTCTTTAACCCAGTAAAAGGAGTTTTAATGAATCTGCAATTTGATTGAAATGTGAATTGATAATCTAAATTATCAAATTTGGAAAATGAACGAGAATGGAGTATTACCAGTTTTTCTCCAAAGCGATAGTTAAATCTTTAATTAGATTTGAACGTGAAATGGTAATTAATTTTACCGATAACACCACGGTGTTAGATATGGAGTATTACCAGTTTTGCTTCATGGGATGAATAGGTTGGGATTGGGAAATAAAATAAATAATTACTTCGGTGTGGTTCGCTAATCTCGACTAGTTTAGAAAACCATGATTTGGTTTGAAACGACATCCAAAGGAAGATTAAAGGATGAATTTTAAAGAATTTATCTTGGATAAAATTAATGGGAACCTTTCCCTGAGAATATGAATTGAAATGAGGCGTATGTTGTGTTTGTGTAACATTTGTTTTTAATATACGCGGGTTGTTCGGAAAGGCCGGGTTTACACCCATTCTGAATAACCGATTCGACGATAAGTCGAAGATGAAGACGGTGGTTGAAGACCGGAAGTCTTCACATCGTTTGGGTGATTACTGATGATCTTGATTGGGCTGTACACCCAAGATGAGGGAATCAGTTAGTGGTCGTCCAGACATACTTGGAGATCGATGGATATGCGAGGAAAGTGCCTCCGGTTTCGTTCAGACCCAGAACGGACTTGTAAATGGATTGTGTGTCTGACATTGGATTTTATTCTGTGTTGATTGATTTCTATTAAATATACATCTGTTTGGCGGCGGAGAATTTATTCTTTTGCTTAACACCCTTCTCTGAGACGTACGAGCTCAGAGGTTGTATATCGATGGACATCAGTCGCATGACATGAATTACCTGTGTGGCACGCTAAGATGCAATGATCAAGGCTTTTGTTGAAAAGCAGAGTCTTGTGGTTGATGATCAAAGTACAGCCTACGTGGCAGCCTTGTGTATAACGTGAATTCCGAGCCTCACACCTCGGTATGAGTCAAAAACGGGATACGGACTGCAGGGAGAGCACGACGTTTCTTTCTAGCTTTGGTGGTGTCAGTGACTTACCTGCCCTGACATTTATATACTTTTCACCTATGTGGTTGTTGGATGAGGCGCCTCGATTTTAGGTCTGTAAGGACCGGGAAACGTGTGTTCAGGCATAATTAATCCTCTAACGTAAGTGAGGACCGGCCCTGAAGATCCAGGATTACCCAGAGTGTGTAGTCCTGAGACATTTGCTAGAGTGTCTCAAACGCAGAGAGGAGCTTGCCTCTTGCCTCGACTCATGACGGAAAACCAATTTCCAATACGTGTATTGCAGTTTTATTTGTAGAGCCTAGTATGGCGACATGATAGATGGTACCCATGCCGCCTAGGATTGATATTTATGATTGAAAATGTTTTGACACTATACACTTATTATAGTATCAAATGATTTGTTTTAAACGTACCAAGCATGTTTGGCTATTATAAGGGAAAACCCTATCCTCCGGCTTGCGTTGCATTGTGTGATGGGACCTGGGTCTTATAATAGCTTCATTTTTCGAAAAAGCATTGCGTTGTTTATTCTATGCACTAGTATTCTTGGGAGGAAACCCGTTCCGTGTTATACGGCGTGGTCCCTTGAATTATTCTCTTTTAAAAATAAAGTTTTAATAACTGTTTTAGTTCTCACACCAGTCACATGACTGACCTGGAGTTTATTGTTTTAACCTAAACTCTGGGTGCCCCTATTTTCGACACGGGCAGCTAGTAGTTTTGGTTTTGCAGATTTATATTCACAGGATCCTGGTTTACAGCTGGAACGATATCCGGAAAGCTCTGTATCCGTATATCAACTTCAGTTGTGCTTTGTATTATTTTCCGCTGCTATGTAATTTATTGTAATCTCTGATATTTATCGAATGTAATTTATTCAATTATACTCTGTATATTCTTGTATCTGATGGAATTGTTGTAATAACAATGAAATGTTCTTCCGTCTGCGTTCTGATTTGTCGTGTTCTCAAACGATCAGGGGTTTCGAACGGTCTAGATCGGTTTAACGACTGATTCGGATCAAGCGAAATTCCCGGCCGTCACATGTAATGTCCATGCAGAATCAATAAAATGACAAGTTACGCACATATAGCCTATTGTTTGGTTCGATGTCCATAGGTCAGAAGTTAAACTTATTCTACTAACAGCTCCTAAAACCTCCTTTAACTTCTTCTTTTCAGACTCGTACAATTTCATGCAATCATTTTTAATTGTTACCCGCGATACCTTCTCAAACTCCGGATTTAATACTTGGCTATATAATATGAAAAACTCGTGTTCAACCATTTTAAAAGGGTATTCATGAACAGTAATCATTGTAGCAAGAACTTCCCTTACTTTCTCTTTGTCATACTTGCGGTTATGGAGAGCTAGTTGGCCAATTAACCCAGTATTAGAAGCTTTTTCTTTAAGGAAATCTTTACCTAACAACCTTTGTTGATTTTCTTTAGCATTACGAACTGTACATTTACTTAGATGCCTCTTAAATGTAGTTGTGCATCCATCTGTAGTTCTGGTTAACTTTTTATCACAATGAATGCACTTAGAAAATAGCTTAACCTTACCATCTTTACATTCTTCTTTGATCTTCTCGAATTCCAACCAAACTTGAGACCTCCCTTTTCTAGATTGCTTTTCATCTCCACCGATAGCATCAGCGACGGCTCTAGCAGTAGTTCCATCAACCGTTTCAGTAACATTGTCATCATCAAGTTCATTTGCTGAGCTCTTCTCTTTTGTATTTTCATCTTCTGCAATGGAGATGAGCTCCGCTTGATTATGCTCACCGACTACTGGTTCCTTATAATTTTCATCTTCATCTATCAAATCTTCTAAACCTGAATACAAACAAGAAATAACCAACATATGATCATTATCTTTATCTATCAGGCTGATAAAATAAGCTTAATCCCAATTAAATACTACTGGTTTCTACTGACTTTATAAACAAACATTTATTAACATTGTACAATAGGTAAAGCAGAACCTTTATATGAACAAGTACAACCATGATATAATCGTTACTGTAATGTAAGAAGCAAAATAAATCAAATTCCACTTCCATAAACAAACCCTAAATAAACAAACAACAAAATAAATCTAAAAAATAAACCCTAAATACATATCAGGTTGTGAAATTTCTGAAAGGTATAGCTAATATCATATTCCACTTCCATGAACAAACAGCATAATCTCGAAATAAATCCTAAATGAACTATAGTAATACGTTTCCATTAACAAAAAATATTTGAACAAAACTGAAAACTCACTTTGTGATTTTGAGGAAGCCATGGCAAAGGACTATCGCAACTGTAGAGAAGTTCAACCAAAAATTTACTGTTGATGATAGAACTTATAGCCGATTGCAATTCGTACCGAGATCTAGAGATAGATAACTTAAATCCGGGATTGTATGGGAAAACCGAGACTGCAATTCGTATGAGAATTTGTACCAGAGGATTATAGTTTCCATAGAAAACGGAGATTGAATGGAAAAATTAAACGTTATTGATTTATCTAAGAGAAATAATGAGGGAAAGATATCTCTTCAGATTACAAATTAAAGGGAAGTGAATAATGATTATCTTTTATTCGTGGCCTAGGAAATTGTATTTACTCATTTTACTGCAGCATAAAAGGGGACGCGGGACCACATGATCCACATGAGAATTTCACCCAAATAGGAAAATGCGATATTAGTATATTACGAATGCAGAAATACTAAGTTCACAGATACTATTCGAATGAACAGCAACGTATCCGAGCTCGGGTCCGTAATTTGAATCGGACCAAAATTGATGTTCAAACCCTACCCGTTTCTTAAACGGACCGGACATCGGTCAAGCAAATTTTCGAGCCGGACCAATTCGGACAACGGACAGTCCGATCCGATTTACAGCCTTACTCACACTCTAAGTCCCATGCAAAGACTAAGTTCTTCTTCGTTAACTTAGTGAGAGGGGCTGAAATCCTAGCGAAGTCCTTAATGAACTTCCTATAAAATCCTGCCAGACCGAGAAAGCTTCTCACTTCAGTTGCATTCTTCGGAACTTTCAAGTCTTGTACCGCCACCACTTTAGCGGGATCCACAGCTATGCCTTGCTTAGAAACTATATGCCCAAGGAACCGAACTTCCCTTCTCCAGAAATGGCATTTAGAGAACATGGCTTTCAACTGATGAGCTCTAAGCGTATCCATAACCTCCTTGAGGTGTGTAGCATGCTCTTCCTCGTCCTTAGAGAAGACCAGAATATCATCCACGAAGACAACCACAAACTTGTTAAGGAACTCCCTGAACACCCTACTCATCAAATCAACAAAGTATGCGGGTGCATTAGTCAAACCGAACGGCATGACTAGCCATTCAAAGAATCCATCTGGAGTCCTAAACGCAGTCTTATCAATACTATCCTCAGCCACTCTAAGCTGATGGAATTCGGTGGCTAGATCGAGCTGAGAGAAAACAGAAGCACCAACAAGCTGGTCAAAGAGATCATCAATCCTTGGTAACGGGTGTCTATTCTTCTTTGTCAGCTTGTTCAACTCACGATAATCAACACATAGACGAAGTGAACCATCCGCCTTAGTAGCGAATACCACCGGAGCACCCCATTCTGAAATGCTTCGCCTAATGAAATTTTTCTCAAGCAACTCCTTGATTTGCTTGCTAAGCTCTCTTCTTTCTCGCGGGGCCATGTGCCTAACAGGCAATGAAACTGGCTTGGCATTATCAACCAGATAAATACGGAAGTTTATCTCGCGTTTAGGGGGTAACCCCTTCACCTCATCAGGATATTCTCGGACCACCCTCACAGATTGAAGATTGTCAATAGACGAGTCGAGGGATTCAAGATAACATAGCATGATGGGATCCAGAGGGTTACAAGAAATCTCTAGGGTATTGCCAAGGTGAGTCATAAGCCTCACTACCCTATGCTCACAATCGAGAATGGCTCCATAACTGGACAACCAATCCATGCCCAAAATCAACGCGTATCCCATGAACCCGAGAACATAAGCATTACATGTGAATTCTACGGTCAAGATAGAAATCCTCAAATCCATACAAATCATAGATAGATGGGCGGAACCCCCAATTGGATTTGAAACACTAACAGGATCCTCAACTAGACTAGTACTTAGGTGCAAACTTTCAACAATATCAGAAGAAATAAAGGTATGCGATGCGCCAGAATCAAATAAAGTTCGAACAGGAAAACCAGAAATGTAAACAAGGCTTTCTACAGAAATACTACCTCGGTCCGGAACTGGAGCAGTATTGAGAGCATGCATCTGCCCTCTAGAAGGTCCTGCTCGCTGAGTCTGTCCTTGCCCCTGCCCTTGCTTCTTTGGGCAATCCTTACTGAAGTGTCCAGACTCTCCGCAATGAAAGCATTCTCCCAACTTCCTCTTCTTCTTCCTACAATCTTTGGCTATGTGTCCAGTGATCCCACAGAAGTTGCAGTTCCTTGTCTCCTTTTCCTTGTTGTTGTTGGCCTTGTTACCCTTGTTGTTCTTGTGGTTCTTGTTGTTCTGATTGCTCTGATTGTTCTGGTTGCTCTGATTTTTCTGTTTGCCTCCCCACATGGAGTCCGCCTTCTTGGTTTGAGTCTCATTAAGCTTAACATATTTCTTGCCATTCTTATCATCTCCCTGAAGCAATGCCATATCTACTAGGCTCTCAAAAGTGGCCCCCATGGGTATATGAGACATGGCTAAACCTTGTAATGGCTCATTCAATCCTCGTGCAAAGCGTAGAGCCTTCTTCTGAGGTGTGTTAACCATGTCTAAACCGAATCGAGCAAGCTGGTTAAACTAATTCACATACTCCCTCACTGTCATGTCCCCTTGCTTCAAAGATATAAACTTCTCCATTTGTAGATTCTCCTCAGCAGATGATAGAAACTTAAGCCCAAACCTCATCCTAAAGTCGGCCCAAGTCTCTATAGGCCTAGTAGCGTTGGTGACCTCCCACCAATAAGCAGCTTCCTCTTTCAATAACCATACCGCCAACAGAACTTTCCTACGATCCTCTACATCAAAGATAGCAAAGAGGTCTTCAGTTTCTTTTAACCAGTTTCTTGCCTCCACATAAGTCTCTGTCCCAACAAAATTCTTGCCACCCATCGCCTTAAAGTCTTTGCAAATCTTTGTGAAATCCGCTTGTGGACGCTGAGGAGGAGGAGGAGGAACCTCAGGTACGGGAGGAGGAGTGGGAGTGTTTGCTGGGCCCGCATCGTTGGCCCTAGCTTCCAAGTACCTTCGGAACCATCCGGGTATGGGTACTCCCTCAGGAAGATTAAGATCAGCCATGCTGAAAAAGGAAAAGATAGATTTAGAACGAGGAAACAAAGGATAGTGCTAATGGCTTTTGGGGAATAGCCTTTTAAAATAAACTAGTCTTTTCTTGGAAAATACTTAATTGGTTTTGAAAATAGTTTTTCAAAAAGGTTTTTAAAACTTTTGTCCGGTCTAGTAAAACCTTATGCTCTGATACCAAATGTAACACCCCACCTCCGCTAGGGTCACTCTTGCAAGTACACTGGCTTTGGAGGGGTGTTGGTCAAGGTAAACATGCATGAAGATATCACAAGGCAGAACATATGAGTAAAACAGAGTAAATAAAGCAGCGGATAAAATTACTATTTCAAAACCATAGTCAAGTTACATCAAAAGTACTAAGTCATTATTTTACAACTACTACAAGTCTAGAAACATAAACTGAAAACTGGAAATAACATAAAGTAAACTATCCCCAAAGTAGACGTGGTAAAGCCATAGCGAGCTCAAGTCCAAACCGTACATGAGCTATCCAGAAAGCAAGCTAAAGATCCAAGCTAGGTGCTAGTGTTCCCACCCTGAGAACCTGGGGGGGGGGGGGGGGGGAACGGAAGAAAAGAGGCGAAAGGAAAACAGGTCAGTCAAAAAGACTAGTAAGTCCTACCTACTATTAGTATAAAAACTAATAAAGTTAACTGGACATGTAAAACAGAGATGAAACATAGGATGATAACTGGCATGGTGAAAAGTTAACAAGATAGATCAAGTGTGGCATTAATTAACTTTATGCACCCCAACCTCTCACATTAGACTTTGTTGTGGTTACTAGTTAAGCTGGGCGGGTCCGGGTAGCTTTACACCACAACCTAGTCTAACCTCGGGTTTTAAGTGCGATATGACCAACTACTCACATTGGGTCTTATTGTTTGTAGCCACTAGTTAAGCCGGTCGGTTCCGGGTAGATTTATGCTACAAACTCAACCCAACCTCGAGTTGGCCACTTTCATGTTTTCTACATGTCATGTCCACGTTCATGTTTTCAAGCATAATCACATGTCATATTTTCAAGTCATGTTTCATGTCATTTAAATTTACCCATAACGTAACCCCATCGCACGTAAGTTCGCATCAACACAAATAGATCAAAAGGGGGAACATAATGATATGATAAGTTGGGCATAAAGTGGCAAAGTCTATCACAAGTTTAACATGGTGATATATGAGGCAAAGGTGTTCATCACAACTAGCATATGGCATTATTGGCCTCAAAACATGTATGACATCAACTTGGCAAATAGGTGATAACATGGTCATAGTTAACATAGGGTGATAACTTGTGATTAGCATATAGTTTAACATCATATGCGAGTTAACATCAAGGTTATGAGAGGATCTATGTTGCATTATGCATAACTACCAAGTTCTATGTTGCATTATGCATAACCACCAAATAAAGCTCATAGTTTTCTACCCAAAAATCAAGGTAAATGATACTAGGTTCATGATAGTGCCACAATCATAGATCAAAAGAGTCATAAATGGATCTATGCATACAAATATAGCCCAAGGCAAGTATTATACCCAAAAGTCCTATTTCAACTTGCTACATGATCACATTAACTTCATAGTTTAAATCTAAGAGTAGAGTGGGGCTTACAAAGCGTGGCTATGAGAACTAGAACCAAATAGAACAAGATAGAGATGTTGTAGAAGCTCTAGGAATGATGTAGCAACACAAATAGCCTTGAGAATAAGTAGCTCCTTTGATTTGATGAAGAAAGATGGCTCCTTTTTGCCTTAGAAGCTCTCAAGATGAAGATGGAGGCCATGATTAGGGAGCATTTTGGCAGAATTTAGTTGTAGGAATGATTTGTGATGATTTAGGCTAGGTATTAGGGTGTTTTTATAGGTGTAGAGACTAGTTTAGGCCATAGGATTAACCCTAATTCAGATCTGAGCCATCAAATCACGTCACAAGCCAACAAAACAAGACCCAGGAGCCAAAACAGGTGCACCAGGCCAAACTGGCCCGACCACCCAGGTCGACAGGGGTGTCGACTGGGCAGTCGACACCAACTGGGGCAAGTCGACTCCCAAGTTGACTCCCCAGTCGACATGGGGCTGGGCGGGAAATTTTCCCGCCTAGTCTGTTTGGCTCCAGATTTGATTTTCGAACTGTTTTTAAACTCTGGATTTTCTGAAAACTTCGACGGGCCATAACTGGGTCATACGGTCTCCGATTTTCGAAAACTCGGACTCTATTTCGCGTATTTTTCCGAGACGAACGCAATGGCACAGCCCGTTTCCCTTGATTCATATTTTAACATTTAATTCTGCCTTGATTAATGTTATAACATGTTATTTAAAAATACGGGTTGTTACATCGTGCACTCCCTGCAGTCCTTATCCCATTTTTAACTCATACCGAGGTGTGAGGCTCGCAAATCAACGCTATACACAAAGCTATGCTATATATCAAAGTCGTGCATTGATCATCAACCACAAGACTCTGCTTTTCAACAAAAGCCTTGATCATTAGCATCTTTGCATGCCACACAGACAATTCACTCCATGCGACTGATTTCTATCGATATATAACCTCTGAGCTCGTACGTCTCATAGAAGGGCATTAAGCAAGAGAATAAATTCTCTGCCGCCAAACAGATATATATTCAATAGAGATCAATCAATCACAGAACAAAATCCAATGTCAGACACACATCCATTTACAAGTCCGTTCTGGGGCTGAATGAAACCGGAGGCGTTTTATTTCTCGTATATCAAGACGATCAACACATACGTCTAGACTACTACCACTGTAACCCCGTCAAGGGAGCTACCCATATCAAAGGCATCAGTAATAATCTACACGATGTGAAGATCACTGGTCTTCCACCGTCTTCATATCTTCGACATTTATTCGTCGATCAATTATTTGAAATGAGAATTAACTCGGCCTTTTCAAATAATTCACGTATATTAGAATTCAAATCTATTCTGTCCATAGTTAAATTATTCGACATCCACATTTACGTTCTTTATATAATTTTAAATGTCAAACACATTCAACCATCAAATATCAAGCAAACCGAGCAGAATCGGTTTATTTCCATTCGATATCGCCTATAATATTTTATAACGATATTTCGCTATTTTTGTTTCTTTAAAAATAGCGCCATTTAATTAAACAACATTTCAGGCCATAACGTGGCCCTGGAGCTGTTTTTCTCTAATTTTGATTTACACATTTCTCAAAATCTAACCGTCGGATCTTAACGAAGTTGAGTCCATTGGAAAGATCTCTTCAAAGCGAACCTAATGGTTCTTGTTTCGAGAGAATCCGACGGTCGGATCTCTCGCAATAATCGTTTAAAGTTACGATTTCAAAATACGAACTACAGCATCGTTATTCATTTTATTTAATTTATATATATATATAGTTCATTCTGACGCTGTTTTCATTCAGATTTGAATTAAACATTTCACACAATCCAACCATTGGAATTTAAAAAACTTTACATCGTTTGAAAGATTTTTTCCAAATCGAACCTAACGGTTTCAGTTTTGGGGAAATCCGATGGTTGGCTTTCTCTTTATAATCGTTTAAAATTACGATTCCAAAACGTGAACTACAGCGTCGTTATTCGTTTTATTTAATATCTTTATATATAGTTCAGTCGGTGATTTCCATATCGTTTATCACTTCAAATATTTCACTAACGCCTTTAAATTTCAGAAAATTTCGCCATAACCTCCTTTGTACGTGGAGGGGTTTGGAAATTTATTGGGCCGTATTAAGCACCCAATAAATCCTAAAAAAAGCATGCACATATTTATAATGATATATTCCAGTGTTCACAGGGGAGTGTATATAGATCATAACTCCAGAGAATAAATTCTCGTCACCTTATAAATGGTTTTTGTGCCTTAATGACCAGAGAGACGTGTTTATTGTCATCTCCAGACCTGTGTGGGGTTTTTATTATCTGGAAATTTATCGTTATATTTTATATAGTCCATATCAGTCTTCAGTTCAACCTGAAATATAGTTATCGCCATACAAGCCTCTCGCTTGTATGGTACATCTTCAACCTCATCACATAAGCTCCAAATGCTTATGTGGTATATGATAGTGTATGCTATCTTAAAGAAGTATGCCATGTAGCGTACTTCAAAATTAATTGTTACTATCCTATGGCGACGTTTATTATTTCACACAGAACAACCAACACTCCGCATCCAATAGCATTCACTGGATTTTTTATAATAATAAAATTGCATGGCCAACTCATTCAAAATGTTAATTTCACACACGTATATTTTTAGCGAATCATATACATGATAAAACTGATATTTTTATCATTCAAAATATTTTTTTCACACACGTATATTTTTAGTGAATCATATACATGATGTTAGACCGAAATTTGGGCCTAACACCCAAACTCTATGTGAAAGCCTCACAATCACAGATTAATACAGAAAAAGCAGTAAAATAAGAGGAGACACACGAGATTTTTATAGTGGTTCGGCTCAATCCAAGCCTACGTCCACTTTATAGTTTCTTAAATCCTAAGAAGCTATTACAATGTTGTTTGTTTGCAGTTTATACACGAAATTCTCGTGTTTACAATGAAGAAGAGGAGATTAAAGGGGAGATTATACACGAAATCCTCGTGTTGTAATGTGGAATTCGACTTCTAGGTTATGCAATAGCCTTGCGAAGAACCATAGTTGAAGCCATGGAGAGTTAGAGTTCAAAAAGTCCCTTGAAATAGCCATGCTGTGGTGTATTTATAGGCGTAGAAGAGCCTCTGGGTGACCCGGTTCGGATATGCCACGTGTCACGACCGGAGTTGATCTCGAGAAGCAGTGGAAGAAGTCCTCTGTTCGGGTTTTGCCAAGTGGAGCCAGATCCATGAATGTAGAGGCGGTTACTCCTTGAGAACAGGTCAAAGTTGAGGTATAGCAGCAGGTCGAAGCGGTTCGGTTCGGGTCCTCTTCCTTCCGAACCGATCCGGAGCATTCCAACCGAAGGCGAGACGTGTTGCTATACATCTGGTGCAAGGCGGGTCGGTTCGGACTTCCGATCCGAACCGAGTTGGTGTCTTCGATCCGAAGAGTGGAAGCACTTCAGTGCAGTGTGTAAGGCGGGTCGTTTCGGTTATCCGATCCGAACCGAGTTGGTGTCTTCAACCCGAAGACTTTGTGCTCTTGTGAGGATCCGATGCGAAGCGGGTCGGATTGCTCCATTCCATCCGATCCGAACCGGAGTCTCCGATCCGAGCCGAAATCTAAGTGTTGAGGGAGGATGATGAGTTGGTGAAGGCAGGATGCCTCATTCCGATCCGAACCGATTTACCCGATCCGATCCGATGATTTATTCAATGCTAAATTCCAGGTTTCCGGTTCTGCATGCGTTCACGGAAACGGACGTAACTTTCAAACCGTAAGTCCGATTGAGCCAAACCAAAGCTCAAACTGAAGCTAATTCAGAGATCTACAAGAGTTACAGAGCTCAGCTCTGTAATCGCTGTTTTCGGGCCCAAAAAAAGGTCATCTGGTAGGAGTTTCGGGCCTTTCTTTGTTTGTGATGCGATTTCAACCAAATCACTTCATGTCTTCTAACGATATTTTCAATACTTGAGTGTATTGTTGAGAAGAGATTCCATGTGTGACTGCTTTGACTGAAAAGCGGGTCAACATTTTGCCCCTTAGAACATATCTTGCTGAATGAAGGAAGATGTGTTCTGGATAATCCAAGGCTACGTCGGGCCTGCCAGCTGCAAGTATAATCCATACCTGCGAAGAAAAGAGAGCATAAAGGTGTGTCAAATCCTGACAAAACTAATTACACTTTCGAGCATAAACCATGCTTGGGCGCTTGTTTGAGCATAAACCATACTTAAGACACGTTCGAATCATCCTGCCAAAACCTGACGAGGGACCTAACCTTCCGGGTATAAGCCATACCAGGAAGTTCAAACTGAGCATAAACCATACTCGAGTTTTATTGAGTTCCTTTGCCAAATCCTGACAAAACAATAAGCCGTTCCAGAGTATAATCCATACTTAAGAGTCCTAGTGAGTACAATCCATACCCATGTCGGGATAGAGCTATGCTTGCCAAGACCTGACAAGACAGTCTGTCCCTAAGCATAATCCATGCCTAGGGGTCCGAGATAAGTATAAGCCATACTTTAGTTGAGATTGAGAATCCTGCCACAACCTGACAAGATACTTAAATTGCCAAACATAATCCATGCTCGGAAAGTCCTTCCTTATTCAATCCAAAGTACAAAACCAAAGCAAATCCTGATTGGTTTGTCATCGAGTGCAGAGCACGATTTGGAGCTAAATCCTAACCCCGAACGTGTGTACTCCGATTTAGCCAATCGGAAAACCTAAAGAAAGCAAAGAGACATATCTTAAATCCTAAGAAATGCTGGAAACGCAGAGTGATCCAATCCAGATCAGTTGATGACGAGCCGATGGGAGCTCGTTCCAGGGTCATTCCCTCTCCGGGGAGTAGGTGGTGGCAGCACAGGTACAGGTGTTTGTTGTTTCACATACTCGGGTAGCTCTCCACGTCTAACCCGTTCCTCAATCAGATCTCGCAAGTGTCTACAGTCATTCGTGTCATGACCGTCCATATCGTGAAATATGCAATATTTCCCAGAATCGCGTTCTCTTTGTGATGGCTCCCTCCTGGGAGGCTTTGGATAGGAGACGTCACCGTTTGTGTTCACGTAGATGTCGGTTAGTGACGAATTGAGTTCTGTGTACTTTTCATATCTGGGCCCTCTCCGGGGCTGAGCGTTGCGGTCATTCTTGACGGCAGCTTTTCCTTTGCCTTTATCAGAATCAGACGGTTCTCCGTCTTTGAGCATGTTAACATCGAGAACTTTCTTCTCGGAGGTTGCGTCTTCTTCACGCAAAAACCTATCCGATTCAAGATAGAATTCACTGAGATTCCTTGGTGGGTCTCGGTACAAGGATTTCTTGAACTCCGAGTTGTCTAGAACGCCGGATACTGCCGCCATCAATACCATAGATGGCTCAGGCCGATCAACTGATGCTGCTGC
The DNA here is from genome assembly GCA_030737875.1 of Allium sativum. Lineage (NCBI taxonomy): Eukaryota > Viridiplantae > Streptophyta > Magnoliopsida > Asparagales > Amaryllidaceae > Allium > Allium sativum. Next base: position 369,992,404 of record CM060919.1, read on the forward strand.
AATGTTGAATCTTTCCAGAAATGATCGCAGAGTTTCTTTGGGTCTCTGCTTGATTGTAGTGAGTGACATGACATTTTTGGGTCGAGCGATGTGGACCCGAAACTGTTCAATGAAGCGAGCGACCAACATGTTCCAGCTGTTGATCGATTCAGATTCTAGCTGCCGAAACCACATAGCAGCAATATCAGTCAAAAAGAGAGGAAAGCATTTAGCCATGACGTTTTCCGACGCCGATTGAACTTCCATATGCCGTTTGTAGCGCATGAGATGCACAGTAGGATCTGTTCTGCCATTGTAGGGTTCCAGTTGTGGAAGCTTGAAATCCGGAGGATTGCGGGAATTCCTGATTTCCTGTGTGAATGGATTGTGATTGACATCATCCATGTCATTCTGATAGGTGCGGCCTCTCGAGAGGCGTTCAATGAGGTTGGCGAGCCGATCGCCTTCAAAGAGCTGTTGCAAGCTGCTAAAGCCAGAGCTGGTGGCCCCAGCGTTGAGTTCAGAAGTGTGTGGAAGAGTATAAGGAGCTTGGCAGGTCATCCGGTTCGGAGGTTCCCCCTTGCTGCGGCTCGGAGAAGCGAGGGAGGTTATGGAGAGGTGCACGGTTCGGATCGGAGGTGCCGATCCGAACAGGTTCGTCTGTTCCGAACCGGGGAGCTTGATGTTGAATTTGTGTGGTATTTCCGACCCGAACTGGTGCGGATGTAGGTCGAACAGGAGCGAAGCCTTGATTTCCAGAGGGGAGGCTGCTGCCCCCTGGCTCATGCAGGGTTGCTGTTCGGATCGGGTCCGAACCGATCCGGTGGGGAATGTCTCCCATTTCCATCTGCGTTGAATTCAGATTTTGGCCCTCGGTTCGGATCGGATTCGAATCGATCCGGTTTGCAGCTGCTGCTGGGGCTATTTCCGTGCTATTTCCAGCGAGTTGTGTGTTGCCACTCGGCATACCTTCCATCCGAGCGAAGAATTGGTCGATCATCTCCTGTTGTTTGCGGAGGAGATCATCTTGTCTTGCCATTTGAGTTCTCAATTCATTGAGAACGCCATCCATTTCATCTCTGGTTAAGTATGCTGATGGATTTTCATGAGAGGAAGCCTCCTGGCTTGCCTCGTTCCTTGTTCCTTCAGTGCCAACATCCTCAGCACGAGAGAAGGTTCCGTCTTTCTTTCGCTTGACCATTGATCCAATAGCCAAATAATTCGCTTCCGTTCAAGCTAGTAGAAGAAGTTGTATCGTGTGCCCCCCTTCCTGGCGCGCCAAAATGTTAGACCGAAATTTGGGCCTAACACCCAAACTCTATGTGAAAGCCTCACAATCACAGATTAATACAGAAAAAGCAGTAAAATAAGAGGAGACACACGAGATTTTTATAGTGGTTCGGCTCAATCCAAGCCTACGTCCACTTTATAGTTTCTTAAATCCTAAGAAGCTATTACAATGTTGTTTGTTTGCAGTTTATACACGAAATTCTCGTGTTTACAATGAAGAAGAGGAGATTAAAGGGGAGATTATACACGAAATCCTCGTGTTGTAATGTGGAATTCGACTTCTAGGTTATGCAATAGCCTTGCGAAGAACCATAGTTGAAGCCATGGAGAGTTAGAGTTCAAAAAGTCCCTTGAAATAGCCATGCTGTGGTGTATTTATAGGCGTAGAAGAGCCTCTGGGTGACCCGGTTCGGATATGCCACGTGTCACGACCGGAGTTGATCTCGAGAAGCAGTGGAAGAAGTCCTCTGTTCGGGTTTTGCCAAGTGGAGCCAGATCCATGAATGTAGAGGCGGTTACTCCTTGAGAACAGGTCAAAGTTGAGGTATAGCAGCAGGTCGAAGCGGTTCGGTTCGGGTCCTCTTCCTTCCGAACCGATCAGGAGCATTCCAACCGAAGGCGAGACGTGTTGCTATACATCTGGTGCATGGCGGGTCGGTTCGGACTTCCGATCCGAACCGAGTTGGTGTCTTCGATCCGAAGAGTGGAAGCACTTCAGTGCAGTGTGTAAGGCGGGTCGGTTCGGTTATCCGATCCGAACCGAGTTGGTGTCTTCAACCCGAAGACTTTGTGCTCTTGTGAGGATCCGATGCGAAGCGGGTCGGATTGCTCCATTCCATCCGATCCGAACCGGAGTCTCCGATCCGAGCCGAAATCTAAGTGTTGAGGGAGGATGATGAGTTGGTGAAGGCAGGATGCCTCATTCCGATCCGAACCGATTTACCCGATCCGATCCGAGGATTTATTCAATGCTAAATTCCAGGTTTCCGGTTCTGCATGCGTTCACGGAAACGGGCGTAACTTTCAAACCGTAAGTCCGATTGAGCCAAACCAAAGCTCAAACTGAAGCTAATTCAGAGATCTACAAGAGTTACAGAGCTCAGCTCTGTAATCGCTGTTTTCGGGCCCAAAAAAAGGTCATCTGGTAGGAGTTTCGGGCCTTTCTTTGTTTGTGATGCGATTTCAACCAAATCACTTCATGTCTTCTAACGATATTTTCAATACTTGAGTGTATTGTTGAGAAGAGATTCCATGTGTGACTGCTTTGACTGAAAAGCGGGTCAACATTTTGCCCCTTAGAACATATCTTGCTGAATGAAGGAAGATGTGTTCTGGATAATCCAAGGCTACGTCGGGCCTGCCAGCTGCAAGTATAATCCATACCTGCGAAGAAAAGAGAGCATAAAGGTGTGTCAAATCCTGACAAAACTAATTACACTTTCGAGCATAAACCATGCTTGGGCGCTTGTTTGAGCATAAACCATACTTAAGACACGTTCGAATCATCCTGCCAAAACCTGACGAGGGACCTAACCTTCCGGGTATAAGCCATACCAGGAAGTTCAAACTGAGCATAAACCATACTCGAGTTTTATTGAGTTCCTTTGCCAAATCCTGACAAAACAATAAGCCGTTCCAGAGTATAATCCATACTTAAGAGTCCTAGTGAGTACAATCCATACCCATGTCGGGATAGAGCTATGCTTGCCAAGACCTGACAAGACAGTCTGTCCCTAAGCATAATCCATGCCTAGGGGTCCGAGATAAGTATAAGCCATACTTTAGTTGAGATTGAGAATCCTGCCACAACCTGACAAGATACTTAAATTGCCAAACATAATCCATGCTCGGAAAGTCCTTCCTTATTCAATCCAAAGTACAAAACCAAAGCAAATCCTGATTGGTTTGTCATCGAGTGCAGAGCACGATTTGGAGCTAAATCCTAACCCCGAACGTGTGTACTCCGATTTAGCCAATCGGAAAACCTAAAGAAAGCAAAGAGACATATCTTAAATCCTAAGAAATGCTGGAAACGCAGAGTGATCCAATCCAGATCAGTTGATGACGAGCCGATGGGAGCTCGTTCCAGGGTCATTCCCTCTCCGGGGAGCAGGTGGTGGCAGCACAGGTACAGGTGTTTGTTGTTTCACATACTCGGGTAGCTCTCCACGTCTAACCCGTTCCTCAATCAGATCTCGCAAGTGTCTACAGTCATTCGTGTCATGACCGTCCATATCGTGAAATATGCAATATTTCCCAGAATCGCGTTCTCTTTGTGATGGCTCCCTCCTGGGAGGCTTTGGATAGGAGACGTCACCGTTTGTGTTCACGTAGATGTCGGTTAGTGACGAATTGAGTTCTGTGTACTTTTCATATCTAGGCCCTCTCCGGGGCTGAGCGTTGCGGTCATTCTTGACGGCAGCTTTTCCTTTGCCTTTATCAGAATCAGACGGTTCTCCGTCTTTGAGCATGTTAACATCGAGAACTTTCTTCTCGGAGGTTGCGTCTTCTTCACGCAAAAACCTATCCGATTCAAGATAGAATTCACTGAGATTCCTTGGTGGGTCTCGGTACAAGGATTTCTTGAACTCCGAGTTGTCTAGAACGCCGGATACTGCCGCCATCAATACCATAGATGGCTCAGGCCGATCAACTGATGCTGCTGCAATGTTGAATCTTTCCAGAAATGATCGCAGAGTTTCTTTGGGTCTCTGCTTGATTGTAGTGAGTGACATGACATTTTTGGGTCGAGCGATGTGGACCCGAAACTGTTCAATGAAGCGAGCGACCAACATGTTCCAGCTGTTGATCGATTCAGATTCTAGCTGCCGAAACCACATAGCAGCAATATCAGTCAAAAAGAGAGGAAAGCATTTAGCCATGACGTTTTCCGACGCCGATTGAACTTCCATATGCCGTTTGTAGCGCATGAGATGCACAGTAGGATCTGTTCTGCCGTTGTAGGGTTCCAGTTGTGGAAGCTTGAAATCCGGAGGATTGCGGGAATTCCTGATTTCCTGTGTGAATGGATTGTGATTGACATCATCCATGTCATTCTGATAGGTGCGGCCTCTCGAGAGGCGTTCAATGAGGTTGGCGAGTCGATCGCCTTCAAAGAGCTGTTGCAAGCTGCTAAAGCCAGAGCTGGTGGCCCCAGCGTTGAGTTCAGAAGTGTGTGGAAGAGTATAAGGAGCTTGGCAGGTCATCCGGTTCGGTTCGGAGGTTCCCCCTTGCTGCGGCTCGGAGAAGCGAGGGAGGTTATGGAGAGGTGCACGGTTCGGATCGGAGGTGCCGATCCGAACAGGTTCGTCTGTTCCGAACCGGGGAGCTTGATGTTGAATTTGTGTGGTATTTCCGACCCGAACTGGTGCAGATGTAGGTCGAACAGGAGCGAAGCCTTGATTTCCAGAGGGGAGGCTGCTGCCCCCTGGCTCATGCAGGGTTGCTGTTCGGATCGGGTCCGAACCGATCCGGTGGGGAATGTCTCCCATTTCCATCTGCGTTGAATTCAGATTTTGGCCCTCGGTTCGGATCGGATTCGAATCGATCCGGTTTGCAGCTGCTGCTGGGGCTATTTCCGTGCTATTTCCAGCGAGTTGTGTGTTGCCACTCGGCATACCTTCCATCCGAGCGAAGAATTGGTCGATCATCTCCTGTTGTTTGCGGAGGAGATCATCTTGTCTTGCCATTTGAGTTCTCAATTCATTGAGAACGCCATCCATTTCATCTCTGGTTAAGTATGCTGATGGATTTTCATGAGAGGAAGCCTCCTGGCTTGCCTCGTTCCTTGTTCCTTCAGTGCCAACATCCTCAGCACGAGAGAAGGTTCCGTCTTTCTTTCGCTTGACCATTGATCCAATAGCCAAATAATTCGCTTCCGTTCAAGCTAGTAGAAGAAGTTGTATCGTGTGCCCCCCTTCCTGGCGTGCCAAAATGTTAGACCGAAATTTGGGCCTAACACCCAAACTCTATGTGAAAGCCTCACAATCACAGATTAATACAGAAAAAGCAGTAAAATAAGAGGAGACACACGAGATTTTTATAGTGGTTCGGCTCAATCCAAGCCTACGTCCACTTTATAGTTTCTTAAATCCTAAGAAGCTATTACAATGTTGTTTGTTTGCAGTTTATACACGAAATTCTCGTGTTTACAATGAAGAAGAGGAGATTAAAGGGGAGATTATACACGAAATCCTCGTGTTGTAATGTGGAATTCGACTTCTAGGTTATGCAATAGCCTTGCGAAGAACCATAGTTGAAGCCATGGAGAGTTAGAGTTCAAAAAGTTCCTTGAAATAGCCATGCTGTGGTGTATTTATAGGCGTAGAAGAGCCTCTGGGTGACCCGGTTCGGATATGCCACGTGTCACGACCGGAGTTGATCTCGAGAAGCAGTGGAAGAAGTCCTCTGTTCGGGTTTTGCCAAGTGGAGCCAGATCCATGAATGTAGAGGCGGTTACTCCTTGAGAACAGGTCAAAGTTGAGGTATAGCAGCAGGTCGAAGCGGTTCGGTTCGGGTCCTCTTCCTTCCGAACCGATCAGGAGCATTCCAACCGAAGGCGAGACGTGTTGCTATACATCTGGTGCATGGCGGGTCGGTTCGGACTTCCGATCCGAACCGAGTTGGTGTCTTCGATCCGAAGAGTGGAAGCACTTCAGTGCAGTGTGTAAGGCGGGTCGGTTCGGTTATCCGATCCGAACCGAGTTGGTGTCTTCAACCCGAAGACTTTGTGCTCTTGTGAGGATCCGATGCGAAGCGGGTCGGATTGCTCCATTCCATCCGATCCGAACCGGAGTCTCCGATCCGAGCCGAAATCTAAGTGTTGAGGGAGGATGATGAGTTGGTGAAGGCAGGATGCCTCATTCCGATCCGAACCGATTTACCCGATCCGATCCGAGGATTTATTCAATGCTAAATTCCAGGTTTCCGGTTCTGCATGCGTTCACGGAAACGGGCGTAACTTTCAAACCGTAAGTCCGATTGAGCCAAACCAAAGCTCAAACTGAAGCTAATTCAGAGATCTACAAGAGTTACAGAGCTCAGCTCTGTAATCGCTGTTTTCGGGCCCAAAAAAAGGTCATCTGGTAGGAGTTTCGGGCCTTTCTTTGTTTGTGATGCGATTTCAACCAAATCACTTCATGTCTTCTAACGATATTTTCAATACTTGAGTGTATTGTTGAGAAGAGATTCCATGTGTGACTGCTTTGACTGAAAAGCGGGTCAACATTTTGCCCCTTAGAACATATCTTGCTGAATGAAGGAAGATGTGTTCTGGATAATCCAAGGCTACGTCGGGCCTGCCAGCTGCAAGTATAATCCATACCTGCGAAGAAAAGAGAGCATAAAGGTGTGTCAAATCCTGACAAAACTAATTACACTTTCGAGCATAAACCATGCTTGGGCGCTTGTTTGAGCATAAACCATACTTAAGACACGTTCGAATCATCCTGCCAAAACCTGACGAGGGACCTAACCTTCCGGGTATAAGCCATACCAGGAAGTTCAAACTGAGCATAAACCATACTCGAGTTTTATTGAGTTCCTTTGCCAAATCCTGACAAAACAATAAGCCGTTCCAGAGTATAATCCATACTTAAGAGTCCTAGTGAGTACAATCCATACCCATGTCGGGATAGAGCTATGCTTGCCAAGACCTGACAAGACAGTCTGTCCCTAAGCATAATCCATGCCTAGGGGTCCGAGATAAGTATAAGCCATACTTTAGTTGAGATTGAGAATCCTGCCACAACCTGACAAGATACTTAAATTGCCAAACATAATCCATGCTCGGAAAGTCCTTCCTTATTCAATCCAAAGTACAAAACCAAAGCAAATCCTGATTGGTTTGTCATCGAGTGCAGAGCACGATTTGGAGCTAAATCCTAACCCCGAACGTGTGTACTCCGATTTAGCCAATCGGAAAACCTAAAGAAAGCAAAGAGACATATCTTAAATCCTAAGAAATGCTGGAAACGCAGAGTGATCCAATCCAGATCAGTTGATGACGAGCCGATGGGAGCTCGTTCCAGGGTCATTCCCTCTCCGGGGAGCAGGTGGTGGCAGCACAGGTACAGGTGTTTGTTGTTTCACATACTCGGGTAGCTCTCCACGTCTAACCCGTTCCTCAATCAGATCTCGCAAGTGTCTACAGTCATTCGTGTCATGACCGTCCATATCGTGAAATATGCAATATTTCCCAGAATCGCGTTCTCTTTGTGATGGCTCCCTCCTGGGAGGCTTTGGATAGGAGACGTCACCGTTTGTGTTCACGTAGATGTCGGTTAGTGACGAATTGAGTTCTGTGTACTTTTCATATCTGGGCCCTCTCCGGGGCTGAGCGTTGCGGTCATTCTTGACGGCAGCTTTTCCTTTGCCTTTATCAGAATCAGACGGTTCTCCGTCTTTGAGCATGTTAACATCGAGAACTTTCTTCTCGGAGGTTGCGTCTTCTTCACGCAAAAACCTATCCGATTCAAGATAGAATTCACTGAGATTCCTTGGTGGGTCTCGGTACAAGGATTTCTTGAACTCCGAGTTGTCTAGAACGCCGGATACTGCCGCCATCAATACCATAGATGGCTCAGGCCGATCAACTGATGCTGCTGCAATGTTGAATCTTTCCAGAAATGATCGCAGAGTTTCTTTGGGTCTCTGCTTGATTGTAGTGAGTGACATGACATTTTTGGGTCGAGCGATGTGGACCCGAAACTGTTCAATGAAGCGAGCGACCAACATGTTCCAGCTGTTGATCGATTCAGATTCTAGCTGCCGAAACCACATAGCAGCAATATCAGTCAAAAAGAGAGGAAAGCATTTAGCCATGACGTTTTCCGACGCCGATTGAACTTCCATATGCCGTTTGTAGCGCATGAGATGCACAGTAGGATCTGTTCTGCCGTTGTAGGGTTCCAGTTGTGGAAGCTTGAAATCCGGAGGATTGCGGGAATTCCTGATTTCCTGTGTGAATGGATTGTGATTGACATCATCCATGTCATTCTGATAGGTGCGGCCTCTCGAGAGGCGTTCAATGAGGTTGGCGAGCCGATCGCCTTCAAAGAGCTGTTGCAAGCTGCTAAAGCCAGAGCTGGTGGCCCCAGCGTTGAGTTCAGAAGTGTGTGGAGGAGTATAAGGAGCTTGGCAGGTCATCCGGTTCGGTTCGGAGGTTCCCCCTTGCTGCGGCTCGGAGAAGCGAGGGAGGTTATGGAGAGGTGCACGGTTCGGATCGGAGGTGCCGATCCGAACAGGTTCGTCTGTTCCGAACCGGGGAGCTTGATGTTGAATTTGTGTGGTATTTCCGACCCGAACTGGTGCGGATGTAGGTCGAACAGGAGCGAAGCCTTGATTTCCAGAGGGGAGGCTGCTGCCCCCTGGCTCATGCAGGGTTGCTGTTCGGATCGGGTCCGAACCGATCCGGTGGGGAATGTCTCCCATTTCCATCTGCGTTGAATTCAGATTTCGGCCCTCGGTTCGGATCGGATTCGAATCGATCCGGTTTGCAGCTGCTGCTGGGGCTATTTCCGTGCTATTTCCAGCGAGTTGTGTGTTGCCACTCGGCATACCTTCCATCCGAGCGAAGAATTGGTCGATCATCTCCTGTTGTTTGCGGAGGAGATCATCTTGTCTTGCCATTTGAGTTCTCAATTCATTGAGAACGCCATCCATTTCATCTCTGGTTAAGTATGCTGATGGATTTTCATGAGAGGAAGCCTCCTGGCTTGCCTCGTTCCTTGTTCCTTCAGTGCCAACATCCTCAGCACGAGAGAAGGTTCCGTCTTTCTTTCGCTTGACCATTGATCCAATAGCCAAATAATTCGCTTCCGTTCAAGCTAGTAGAAGAAGTTGTATCGTGTGCCCCCCTTCCTGGCGCGCCAAAATGTTAGACCGAAATTTGGGCCTAACACCCAAACTCTATGTGAAAGCCTCACAATCACAGATTAATACAGAAAAAGCAGTAAAATAAGAGGAGACACACGAGATTTTTATAGTGGTTCGGCTCAATCCAAGCCTACGTCCACTTTATAGTTTCTTAAATCCTAAGAAGCTATTACAATGTTGTTTGTTTGCAGTTTATACACGAAATTCTCGTGTTTACAATGAAGAAGAGGAGATTAAAGGGGAGATTATACACGAAATCCTCGTGTTGTAATGTGGAATTCGACTTCTAGGTTATGCAATAGCCTTGCGAAGAACCATAGTTGAAGCCATGGAGAGTTAGAGTTCAAAAAGTCCCTTGAAATAGCCATGCTGTGGTGTATTTATAGGCGTAGAAGAGCCTCTGGGTGACCCGGTTCGGATATGCCACGTGTCACGACCGGAGTTGATCTCGAGAAGCAGTGGAAGAAGTCCTCTGTTCGGGTTTTGCCAAGTGGAGCCAGATCCATGAATGTAGAGGCGGTTACTCCTTGAGAACAGGTCAAAGTTGAGGTATAGCAGCAGGTCGAAGCGGTTCGGTTCGGGTCCTCTTCCTTCCGAACCGATCAGGAGCATTCCAACCGAAGGCGAGACGTGTTGCTATACATCTGGTGCAAGGCGGGTCGGTTCGGACTTCCGATCCGAACCGAGTTGGTGTCTTCGATCCGAAGAGTGGAAGCACTTCAGTGCAGTGTGTAAGGCGGGTCGGTTCGGTTATCCGATCCGAACCGAGTTGGTGTCTTCAACCCGAAGACTTTGTGCTCTTGTGAGGATCCGATGCGAAGCGGGTCGGATTGCTCCATTCCATCCGATCCGAACCGGAGTCTCCGATCCGAGCCGAAATCTAAGTGTTGAGGGAGGATGATGAGTTGGTGAAGGCAGGATGCCTCATTCCGATCCGAACCGATTTACCCGATCCGATCCGAGGATTTATTCAATGCTAAATTCCAGGTTTTCGGTTCTGCATGCGTTCACGGAAACGGGCGTAACTTTCAAACCGTAAGTCCGATTGAGCCAAACCAAAGCTCAAACTGAAGCTAATTCAGAGATCTACAAGAGTTACAGAGCTCAGCTCCGTAATCGCTGTTTTCGGGCCCAAAAAAAGGTCATCTGGTAGGAGTTTCGGGCCTTTCTTTGTTTGTGATGCGATTTCAACCAAATCACTTCATGTCTTCTAACGATATTTTCAATACTTGAGTGTATTGTTGAGAAGAGATTCCATGTGTGACTGCTTTGACTGAAAAGCGGGTCAACACATGATAAAAATGATATTTTTATCATTCAAAATATTAATTTCACACACGTGTAATATACATGATAAAAATGATATTTTTATCATTCAAAATATTTATTTCACGCACGTTTATTTTTAGCAAATCATATACATGATAAAAATGATATTTTTATCATTCAAAATATTTATTTCACACACGTGTATTTTTAGCGAATCATATACATGATAAAAATGATATTTTTATCATCCAAAATATTTATTTCACACACGTGTATTTTTAGCGAATCATATACATGGTAAAAATGATATTTTTATCATTAAAATATTAATTTCACACACGTGTATTTTTAGCGAATCCTATACATGGTAAAAATGATATTTTTATCATTCAAAATATTTATTTCACACACGAGTATTTTTAGCGAATCATACATGATAAAAAATGATATTTTTATCATTCAAAATATTAATTTCACACACGTGTATTTTTAGCGAATCATATACATGATAAAAATGATATTTTTATCATTCAAAATATTTATTTCACACACGTGTATTTTTACTAAATCATATACGTGATAAAAATGATATTTTTATCATTCAAAATATTTATTTCATACACATGTATTTTTAGCGAATCATATACATGATAAAAATGATATTTTTATCATTCAAAATATTTATTTCACACACGTGTATTTTAAGTGAATCATATACACGATAAAAATGATATTTTTATCGTTAAAACAATTTATTCAAAACACAAATATTTTATATACTCTATATATTTGATAAAAATATTATTTTTATCTTTCAACGAATTTATTTAACCCATGAATGTTACTCAACACACGAATATCTCATATACTTCATACGCATAGTAAAAATGTGATTTTTATCACCTAAGCAATTTATTCGTCACATGAATATAATTCAACATATGAAAATAATTCGAACACATAGATATTACGGAAAATTTCGGCAGCATAATGGTAGGGGGTTAAAAACCGGCACCGTCCCGAGTACGGTTCCTCGCACTACGTTAGGCCTCGCAGCGTTCCATAAGGGGCTTATCTAAATGATCTAAGTTCAATTTCATATCATATGAATTTTCCACAATAATTCCCATTGTTTCAACCACAAACAATTTCTTTCAACCACAAACAATTTCTTTCAACCACAAACAATTATTTCCAACCATTCGCATTTCAACTAATTTTCAACCATTCACATTATCAATCAATTTCACATCTATCACAATCAATCTATATCGTCCATGGTCTGTGGACGAGGGGGGAGTGTGTATATATATATATATATATTTCATTTCCATTTCAATACATATATGATTTTTACAATGCATGTACAATTTATATTTAGCTCATATAACTTATACAACGCTCATACATGTGGTGTACAATGCATATATAATTTATATTTCGCTCATGTAATTTATACAACGCATTTCCATTCCATATTGAATTTAGATTTCTGACATTGATTTTAATCCTTCTGGAATTTGTAGCGAGCTCGAAACACGTTCTAGCTTCTTCTAGAATGTAGATGATGTTGCTACGGGTTCGATGTTTCCTGTTTCATCGAATTTCGTCAACATAGCAAAAAGATACGTTTTTATTTGAAAATCAAAAATTGCAACACTTAAAAGCATTATAGCCTTTTAAATTTCTTTTGGCCGTTACCTCAACAAAAGCTTCAAATCTAGGTTTAGATTTTCCGCTAAATCTGCAGCACGTTGACAGGATCGGAGTACACCACCTCGAAGAGGGGCAAGAGGCACCCAGACGCGTGGGGGTGCGATCTGGTTCGGTGGTCTGAGGCATGCGTGGCGGCGGCTGAAAGGTCGAACCTTTGAGGAGGTGTTTCACGAAGTAGAAGCAACGATACGGGGTAAACTTTATATGGATTTGAAGAGAATGATGAGATCTACAAAAAGTTGAACTGGGGCTGGGTCAAATTCTTGATGGATTGGCAGGAAAATGGACGGGAAGGGGGGAAGCTGATAGTCGTCGTCGGTTACGTGGGGGCGAGGGTTTTTTGAAATTTTTTTATAAAATTAATTAATGAATGGAGAAATTTGATTGGTCAACATATATTTTATTTCAAAGATTAGTGTTTCTCCATACGAAGTCCATTTCAAACCCAACGACTATCGCCCCTAGCTAAATACCCCCATCCCGAACACGATGGAATATGTTTCGTAAGCCCATTCGACCGTTACAGTCAGTTATTATTCAAATTAAAGTATAAACATTCTATTTTCGATTTGAACGTACATTTTAATTTGCCGGGGCCACATACTGATTCTAAAAATTCCCGAAAAATTAATCTAGCTACGTTGGGATGATACGGTCCCAACAAAACTGATTTCGTCCAATTTTGAGACCGTTTGAAAAATGGTCATTTTCTGGTCGATCCAATTTGACTGAAATCAACCAAACACATTTTCCTTTGCCACGCTCACATATTGATTTCAAAAATTATGGAAATTTAAAATTAGCAATAAATTGACATCCTGGATCCAACAAAAGTGGTTTCGTCAAAAAAGAAGGTCGTTTGCAAAATGTCAATTTCTAAGGCCTACATAAACTCCATAGCAATCTTTCTGAAAATCCATTTGGCCATAAATTTTGATTCCCGCTATTAAATTTCAATTTTTCAAATTCGTTAGAAAGATATTCTTAAACAGATTTAAATATTTTTGGTTTTACTAAAATCCGTTTTATTTTGCATATGGTACAGCCAGTCAAAGTTCGAATTCAGATTTTCAAACAGCCGCACCATTTCTAACTCATTATTTTATTGAAATATTTTATTTCAATTGCTCTAATTTAATTAAAATAACCAATTTAAAATTTTTAAATTGGCTCGTATTTTCTGGGTTGTTACAATATTGACATGTAAACTTGTTAAAAATACGTGTAGCGATTAATGTTGTTATAATTACCTGTTAGCTTGTGACAATTGTGTAATTGAACCCTTAATTGTAGAAATGGGAATAATTACATGATTTGGCGATCACATGTTATTTTGAGATAAAAATTAATTACAGGTTAGAAAGGACATGCGACGTAAAGTGGGCTTAATATGATGACATGTAAAATATAGATTACAGTGAAAATTTAAAGGAATGGAAAGGCCTAAATTATATTGAAATTTACAATAAATAGAAAACTGTAATTGCACTTAGACACGAGGTTAAATTCAACTTATGGTAAGAGTCTGCTCGGAACCGCCCGACAAATCCAGCGTCCACAAGTTGTTAATTTAATGTGAGAGGTTTAGTGCATGAATAAACATGTAACGGTGCTAAGACACGAGCTTAAGTCAACTTGTGGAAGAAGTCTGCCCGGGACCGCCCGTCAAATCCAGCATCCACAAGTGTAGGCTTAATGTGAGAGGTCTAGTGCATAAACACATATATATAAATATATGTAAATAGCAGGATTGATAAATAGCATTAATTGTAATTAATGGAAATGAGTGGGAATTGTATGATAGTTACAATAGTAAAAGGAATGGAACGAACGGGGAATGATAATAACCTACTACAAATTAATTACATTAATGAGAATGTTATATAATAGGTAGACTTGTCCTAGGGACAAGTGGAGATTATAACTTAGGTTATAATAAACAATTAAGAAAATTAGATAATTTATGTAATTAGATGAGTGGTACTTAATTGTAAATTAAGTAATCAGTAAATGGGGAAAACTAAAATCAGTTGTTTGTAATACATAGAGAAAAGGGGGAAATTTATGAAATGTAAGAAGTTATACATTATTATAAATTAAGTAATCTGTAAACTTGGAAATCTGAAATCTGCTGATAAGAAAAACATGTTAAGGCTTGTTCTAGGGACAAGTGGAAATTATAACATAGGTTATCATAAATGGAAAGGAGACTTACTAGTGAACCTTAGTTAAGAGAACTAAGTTAATAAGTGAACAACTATAAGTTGTAGTGACAATGTAAGATGGAATTATGATTAAATAGGAAAAAGTGAGGCAAACCTATGGAATGAAATAAGTTATATTTAATCATAAATAATGACTGACATGTTTAACAGAAAACATATAAATTGAGATATACTTAATTACATATTAAGTAGAACATGTTATTGTGACTATGAAATCAAACAAGAATATAAAGGGATTGTGGATTACAGACCTTGGATCACAATCTAGGAAACAACATGCTGTGGGCTTATTAATAAACTTAAATGAGTTAAGTTATATGACTAAAATTAATAAGCAAGAGGAACTTGGTAACTTGAATAAGGAGTCAATGTGAATGTGAATAACCAAGTTAAATGGAAACATGATGAGGTAAAGCAAGCACTAAAGGAATGTTTAGACATAGTGTCTAATAACATATTAAAATGAGGTGCTTGGACCAGTCCGCACGTTTGAGGGTGAATAACTCAACGGGGGCAGATCATCGTGGTTTCATGAGGCATAAGGGGAGCACACGTTCATCTGATAATTCTGTCGGCTCCGAAGGACTGGAATGGGAAGCATGCGACTTCCTGAAATACGTAAGGTGCTCCTGGTAGTCCTCTATGCGGTGGCAAATGTTTAGGATGTGCTCGCAGATGTTGGATCTGCACGTTACCACCAGGTGGGTGGGTCTTAACTACAAAAGTAGCTTTGCAATCAGAATGCCGTGACGAGCTAACACTAGGGTGATTCGGCGATCGCCTCAACGAGAGGCAAGGTCAGGACCAATGAGGATAGTAGATCGCCGGGTACCCGTCATCGGCAGCCAGTGGGATGCAAAATGACTAGAGCTAAACCCAAGATGCCATTCACCTTTCACCACCGAGGTACGGTGGTTAAGGGGAGACGCCAACTGGATGTTTAGATTGTTTGTTCGGGGAAAGTCTCTTAGCTCTTATAGTCTTTACTAGTTCAGGGAGGGGCCAAGGTGGGGCTATAGCCATTATGAATAACAGACCCGAGGGATGTCTATATTTTGAGGCCCTTAAAGGCGGGTTGGTACAGATATTGGAAAGCACCCGACTGAGTTCCATGTTTCTTGTATAGGTCTGCCACAGAACTTGATGCACATTAGATGACATGTGCGGTTAAGGAATCGTGCTATGATTTACGATACGTACGAAGGAAAGTCTAGATACAGGCATGTCTGCTCTGGGTGGTGTATCATAGACTTAAGGGCATTACTTTGGTTAAAGAGTTAAGTTTATATCATATTATCAAACAGATGGTCGTATATAAATCAAAATAAATCTAACTGTTCATGGCTAATTCCACTCCTATAAATAAAGGGGTAAGGCCTCATTCTTTTCCACACAAATCTGTAAGCAGCAGCAAAGCTCTACTATTTTCCTTTCTCTTCAAATCAGTTTCTTAATAAAAATTATATTCATATACAGTCAACCAAATATAAATCATATATATATTTGAAAGGGTTATCAGATTCAAATGGAAAAGGGTATGAATTGATGACTAATCTATTCTTCATCGGATTCTCCCCTCTCTTTCTGTCTTCTTGCAAGTCTACAAATTTGAAAGTGCCCCTGATTTAGAATAATTGTAGACCTGTAAGAATTTGGGAATTGTAGGCCTAAAAGATTGTTCGGATTTTGATGCTTTCAGGGGATTGGGAAATTTTACATACAAAGTTACAATAGCCTATTTATCTTAGTTGAATTAAATCTCAAAATATATGTCTATTATTATTAGATCTATTCATAATATTGTTGAATTTGAATTGGCAACTATCCGATCTGCTAATAAATATTGTCAAAACTTGGAAATTGTGAATTATGGTTAGGAATAATATTAATTGTAGGTTTACTTAAATTGTTTATACACATTGCCTACAATTATGTTGGAGAATATATTGTAGTTTGTTGTAAAACACTTAAGATTTGGAAATCAGTCGCAATAACATTGTTTAGATGTAGTTTTCTTCCAAATCTCTAGTTCCAGTGTAAATTGATGAATTATGTGATTTTAATTTAAAAGACATACGCCTATTTGTGTTCAATGTTGTTGAGGTTTTGGTTTAGTTGTTGTCAATATGTCATTTTCCTCTTTTTTTAACAAAAAGACATTATTTTGAATTCACAAGAGATATGACAAAAAGATTGAAAAAGGAAAAAGTTGTGCAAATGTACGTATAAATATAAGTATACATATTTGTGCATAGTTTGCATCAACTATTCCAAAATATAAATAAATAAATAAATATATTTCTTGTGGTTTTTTAAATATGTCTATTCTGTTAATCAGACATAATCTACGATAATTTTAGCTAACGGTCTTTTTGTATTTGGAACATTTTGGCAAGATTGAATGCTATAAGGAATGGTTGGTTATTAATTAAACCAAATTATTAAATTTAACAATAAATAATAGTAAAGAAAGATAACTACGCTGATCATGCATATATATACACACACAACACACACAAACATCATTTGTCCAAATTTACATAAACGACAAAATATACATTATATTGAATGTTTGAACGGTATGCAATTATGGAACTATATATGTAAATGTAATCCTTATTTAATTAATATATTTATGGTGACCATTGTAGCAATTAAAATGATTGGTTGCTATAAATAGGACCAAAAATAAATAAATAACAATTATAACTGACGTTGATTGGGGAAAGGTGAATTTCATAAGGTAATGGTTACAATTCCGAATAGGATTAATGTTGTAAACCTCAATTAGAAAACTTGAATTATAACCGCATTAAGACACGAAGTTAAGCTCAACTTGTGGTAGAAGTCAGCCCGGAAACACCCGGCGAATCCAGGATCCACAGGTGGTCAGCTTAATGTGAGGGGTCTAGTGCGTAAATATAACGGTACTAGACATGAGGTTAAGTTCAACTTGTGGTAGAAGTCTGCCAGGAACCGACCGGCAAATCCAGCATCCATAATTGGTCAACTTAATGTGGGAGGTCTGGTGCACAAATATATGTATATATGTATATATATATAATAGGCAATAAATAAATAAAAAAGTAGTGTCTGTTGGGGGTATAACAAATAGAGACTTCGGGACTGATAAGATAATGATACCCCTTCTTAATTAATGTCTCAGGAAAATTATGGCCATTAGGGTCATAAATGACGTTAATTGTAATCACTGGTAATAAAAGGAAATTGAAGATTACTTGTTGCCTTAGGAAAATATGACTGTTATGGTTATAAAGGGCAATAAACATATGAACAGAAATGGATGAAATAAAAAAGGGATAAATCGGTATTTATTGTTGTTTAAATCCTAAGTCCAATTAGGGAAATAATCAGATAAATACCCTAGGGTAAGGAGGGTATAACTTTGCTTATTTATACTAGTAAATATTGAACTTATAATTAAAAGTTAGAATTGGGCTAGGTAGGTTAATGATGTGAAACATTATTAACCATAGGAACACGTGAAGATGATTAATCGTGGATGTATAGTACATCCGTGAAGTGAAACTAAACGGGGATGACTCAATAACTAAGCCCACTTCAATCTCATAAGAAAAGATATTAAAGGCTAAGTGGGTACATACTTAATAATCTTCGCGTATAGTCCACCTCTTTGGGTCTTAAGTGGCTTAGGTTTAAGGAGTCCACCTAGGAGTAGGTCTTTTAGTTTAGGTGTCTTAAATGGCATGTGTGTGGGGCCTACCCAAACCTGGAAACTTAAAAATGTCAGATATGGCTATCTATCCTACGGGAAGTAGTAAGTGACAAGGAGATTATCCAATAACATCAGCTAGGTGGTATGGCGAGCGATAAGATACCATCTACCATCTTATGCAGGGGGAAGGGTATATGCACGAATGATGGAAGCCTTAACTAGTAGGGCCCGTAGCTAGTGCCCTCTAGTTTATGTTAACGTTAAAAAAATCATCGAGGAATATTAAATGACCAACAGGTCTGCCTAGGATCTTAAGTGATCGGGGAGAGTCCACCATATCTATCATTAATAGTGAGGCGTTGAATAATAATGGATGAGCGAAAGAATATATATATAGAAACTCCATAATTAGGGGTCTACCCTCGAGTAAATAATCAGCTATGTTCTGGTAAAAGGCTTCACAAATATATGAGTAAACGTTCTATCTCGGTATTATACTTTGGGAATACTACATTGGGAAGAGTAGTAGAGTCATGCGTAAACATTTACAAGTTTAAGCTGGAATCAATAACCTTGCAGGCACACATCTTGGATTGAACCAAACAGGGTACATCCGTGTATTATTATATGTATTGTGCATTTCCTGTTCACCAGAATTTTGTTGTTATGACCATCCTCCTCATTACAACCACCCAGGTTTTCTAGAGAAGGTCGGGTTCTCACAGGTATTTAAGTTTGGCTTTCGGTTCTCGCTCTCTCTCATGCTCGGTATTGTCAAAGTGACTTCTTGAAATAAGGTGGTTACTTGAGTTAATACTAGTTTATCCTAATTTTGTTTCTGCCATGTGTTATCTTATCATACTCTAATTATGCATGTGCCTATTTATTTGCAGGTACCAGATTTACATGCTCCATGCTTGGATGTGTTCAAGTTTCGATTTTTTTCGAAATTTAGGCACAAAAAAGTGTGGGGTGTTACAGGTACTGTCAAAGGTCATCAGATAACTGAGGCTAATATATAATGACAACCTCCAATAAAGCAATAAATTATCCAATTAACCAATCAAACATATCACACAAATAAATATCGATTCACTAATAGATATTTGTATTATACGTTATGATATAATAATACTCTAGAAAGTGTGAGAGTTAAATAACCATCCACCAATTAATGTTTTTCACGTTGTTTTATCTAATTTCAAATAGGCATTTGAAATTATGTAAAAATCCAAACAGCTCCAAATTTGACCAATTCAACTCGTATGATAGGATCGCGAACACGAACTCAATATAACTAACTTCCCGCAAATCCAACCTTGTATAAATTAATTATATGTCCTATAACATTGCACATAAATTAAAATAGTTTAATTTAACTAACAACATCATTAACCCCTTAATCATCTTGATTTATATTAATCAACCATAATCCCTTTTTATGTTATAGGTTCGAAATCGTACCTACTTTATTTGTTCAAACCAACGCCGCCAATGATTGTCATCCTTGGACCCTACCGCTGCGAACCCACCAGCTCCGCTGCTCCACCAGCGACCCACGTGCCCAACAATGGCCTAAGAACTCTCCTCATTAGCACATAAAACGTAGTTGAATGGAATATTGTCAACTCCAGATTCCGACTTCGTCCGATCGCCAAAGGACACTGTACCACCATTGATTTGAAGAGAAAGCTTACCTCCTCCTTTTCCCTTCGGACACACTGACCTAATAACCACACTAACGCACACTACATGGCAAAGAACAAAATGAGATCCATCACAGTTTGGCCAGATTCCGGCTAACTCAATTGCCTGATCGATGAATGGCCAGCTTGGATGAGTTTGTGTTGTCGGCCAAACAACTGTCATATTGGGAGTTTTAGCTAATTATGGATGGATTGCACTGGGCATTTTTGGCCATTAATGGCTTGTGATGGTTAGGATTTAACAAATGAGGAGATGACTTCTATTTATATCCTCCTCCTAAACACTATTCATCAAGTTTGAAAAGTTTCAAACTCGAAACGAGACATTCTAACTATTGTTCATAGCTAATAACCCACATTCTAAACACAATAGAACTATTCGAAAGCTAATTCAATCGTATGATATATCTAACTTTTGAAATTATATTATAATATTATAATTATAATGTTTATCGATACACGTTTATATAGCGCACGCTCGCACAATACCCCCAATCAACACAAAATTTGAAATCTTACTATAATCAACCATTCTGGATTTGATAAAAATAGTTCCATTGAATTCCGAAATCATTTACAAAATGGGTATTTTCACATGTTAACAAAATCTAGTAAATATAAATCGATTTCTAAACACTCAAATTCATCGATAATAATTTCTTATTATCGTTCTAATTTAAATATAATTATTATTAATCTTCAAATCTATTTATTTTCGTATTAAATTTAAGATTTGGAATTTTAAGTTCATTCAATATTCAAATCGTCTTATAATTTTATATCAAGTCGTTTAATTTCAATTTCATTTTAATTCACCTTAATATTTAAATTCTTCAAATATTAAACATTTAAAATTCCAGGTTGTTTCAACTTTCCTATTGGTAATGCTTCTTCTTGATAAGTTCTAGCTCTGTGCTGTTTGTGATAGCTTATTCTACTTGTATGTGTGATGTTATTTTTGCTTGTGATAGTTAGTTGTAACTTCATGAAAATTGGCTTTTATCTTAAATTATGTTTGTTTTTGTGATTGCTTCCTGCATGAAGAAAGTCAATGTGCATGTAGTGATTTGAGTTGCCCCATACATGGTGCATTGTTGAGTCACTCATGTAATAGTATTCAAGGCATATGGTCTACCTCCTATTTTTTAAGGTAGGATAGTTTTAGTGGTCGGCCTACTCTAAAAGCAGAATGTAGTAGTTAGGTAATCTGTCTATCTCCTTTACTTAAATATTTATGTTTATTAATTTTTATAATAAAAAGTTCTACGCATCAATTTAAAAACCAGTTGGCCTTGCCAAAAAATATATGATAACATATTAACTATGAATAAGATACAAAATGTGAATAAGGAAACAAATTAAGGAGTAAATGGGAAGTTACTATAATCAAGCCAAAATGGGTGACAAACCATTTAATGGATTTAATCATAGCGACCAACTATGGCACAAGTGAAGGAAAACTAAGTAGGAGTTATAAAAAAAATGTTATTAGTAGCTTTTATGAAAGAGAGAAATAAAGGTAATAAATGGATATAATAAGAAGAAGTAATGGCAAGTAAATAAATGAATATGATTAAATAATAAACTTAAAAATGTGTTAATTTTCATAATTGAAAGTTCAAAACTATATGGGCCTAATAATATTTTTGTAATGGTTTTGAAGTGATAGGCCTAGTTCTATATTCATCAACTTTAAACGACTTAGTTAGTATGGGTTGGGATGTGAGTTCTATATAGTTGCACAACGAAAGTCTGCACTTTGTAAGTGGTTATGAATAGTTGTGTATATGCACTATTAATATGAGATATCTCTAATTATAATGATTCATGAAGATATACATTTGCTATACTTTTAGGAGAATATATCAATGGGTTTTCCTTTGATAGAAGAAGTAATTAGCCATAAGCTCTGCCTTAGTTTCAAACCAGAGTTACTGATTAACCAGTAATGGGAATTTTACATGATTTGCATCTGGAATATTTAAATAGGATTTTAGATGGTGATTGAAACTATACGAGCGTTTTTTTGCTAAACTAGTATTTGTCGCGTAAGTTAAGCATATGATGAGACCACCAGCGGTCCAGATTAATGTTAGCAAAGACTGCAGTTATGCTTATTTCTTACTAGTGCATAATTCATATGTCATATAAACCGATCTCAAAATTGGTTGTTTAATTTATTTAACTGGAGATATTTAGTAAATCCATAGATAAATTGTGACGCCTCACCTCTATATTTGCATTAGCCAAGGACATTACGAAGTAATGTTGTCAACTAACACAAAGAATAAGGAAGTTAAGAAGCGACCATGTAACGTTATGGGTTTTTTATGGTCGAATAATTAATTTATTTAAAAAGTGCTTTAGAAATTTAAAAGGACCTAAATTCAATAAATTTTGAATATTTAATTAATACAAATAGGGGAACAATAAAATTTAATTCTGAAATAGTCGGAAATAAGTTGAATTTGCAATATTGTGTGAATAGGATAATTTAAGAGATTTAATTGAGTTTATATTTGAGTTATAATAATGAATTTATTAATTTAACAAAGTTTGAATGTATTAAATTTTATTTAATTAAAAACAAGCTCATAACGTTGTGGTAGTTTGTAGTTTTACGATTTGAACTTCAAATGAATATATAGGATTCATTATAAGTCAGAATTCTTTGAAACAAGAATTGTTCGAATCTATTGAACTATAGTTTTCTAATGAAAGAGAAAATCAAAGATTTCGTATTGTAGATTTTTAGTTATATCCAAACCAAATTTCCAGAAAGTCATTATGGAATCATTTATAAAACATAATGATTTATTTATAAAATAAAAGGATTTTAAATGAATCGGAAATCGATTTAACTTTAATTCAAAATAGAGTAGAAATAGTTAAAGCTATATATCATTCTATTATGAATATATATGATAATAATTTATTTTGATGAGTTTATTTATTTTGAAATCGATATATTTTTTATTGACTTAATATAACATATAGAATAACCAATTTTCAAACAACCTCGGGTTTCAATGAAACTAATTTTATAAATCTATAATAGTTAATTATTGTAAGATTTTCAATTTCAAGTCAATTAAAATTATTTTGTGATTGTACACGGTATAAACGCATATCGGTTCACGTTGTGAAGTTAAAAAGGAATTTTACAAAGGATCTCGGAATTTGACGAAACCAGTTTCATCATGTTCAAAATATTAAGTTACGGTAGGATTACAAGTTTCACAACGATTGGAGCTCATATGTGGCCGTTTAAGCATGTGATTTGTGCTTTAGTTTTATGTGAATATTTTAATAATAAACCTACCCCAATATACATTCCCACTACCCTAACCCTCATAACCTTAAATATTTCTCTGGTCATCGAATTCATGGCCGCCAGTTTATTCTTCTCAAACGAATTCGTGATCTTTAAGAAAATAAATCAAACCCAATTCAAATCAATAAATAACAAAATAAATGTATTTGAGTTTGTGGAGAAATTCTCTACATTCGTATATGATTTTTGATAGGTTCAGTTACAATTTTCTTCGCTGCAAATAGGGACAACGTGCTTAGGGTCTGATGACTTGGGGAATAAGTGCATGATTTGAAGAAATATATATTAGATTTGTGTTTGGAGTATTATTTAGCACTTGCTTGAAAAAAATTAAGGGATTCAATAATTAAAAGGTTCATTGCCTTCCTGATGCAGTGTGAAAATATTGTTCGAATGCAAAATATAAGAGATGGTCCAATTTTGTGTAAATGGTATGTGAAGGAACAGATTTTGGAGAGGGAAGTTAAGGCTATTTTAGTTTTGATTTTTTATGGGGAGAAGGAGGAGTTCGAGGAAAAGAAAGAAGCGAACATGGTGATGGTCTATGTTCAAATTTAATAGAGGGAAGGAGGAGGCCGCATTTCACTGTAAAAGGAAAGAAGGGTATTTAATGTAAATAGGTAATTAAGGATTGTTAATGGAAAGATTAGCCAATTTAAAAATATTTAAATTTAAATAAATATCGTAATAGCTATAATTTATTCATTCATGATCAGAATTTGGCGAAATGAGATCCGTTGGGATCATATGGACGTAGGCCATGCAACGAAACTGGCTTGGAGCTTGCTGGAAATTATGGCAAGATAAAATGCTAGACTAAATTATTAGCGATTAATCGTTATTCAACGATTAATGAACAAAGTGAGTAAACTCACTAACTCTGTCCAGTTTATAATTTTGTAAACATATTTTAGAGTTGATAAATGATGATTCAATGTTGTGTGATGATTTTTTAGATGAATTGATATATTATTATCAATGGTTGGTATTAATATATATTAGTTATATTTAAGGTTGGTAGTTGGATATTCCCGCACATTTTAGTGGATGACACCCTATGTATCCCCACATAATAGCGGATGACCTTCTATACCACGATATCCCACCTCGAAGTGGGATTAGTATTGTTTATGTTGTCTAACATTTGTGTGTGCAGGAAAAAAAGGTTGAAGGCATCCAACCGGATTCCTCAAATTTATTACTGTGTTTTTATTTATATACTATAATAAATGATGTGTTAGAGATTCAGTGATAGATTTTGTTGTGTTTGGATGTTTTGATGTTTGAATAGCATTGACCCTAAATATCGGTATTTAAAATATCATAAGAAGGGATTTTGAGATTTTATAGGAAAATCTATTTTTCCAAAATAAAATTTAATTTCGAATGGGCTAGGAAATAATAACTTGTTTTTAATAATAAAAACAGGACGTTTAAATTATGAACGGTATTTATAAATGAAGTGAAATAATTATCATTGGATAATTTGGGAATGTAAATTCAAGAGTAAATTTAAAGGAAATTGGGATCGTTTCAAAAGGGAACAATGAAATTTATTCCGATGTTTGGGATCTGAGTGGAATTTAAATAAATCCATAAGAATTTATAATTGGAATTCAACTATGTCAAATTTTATTAAAATAATTTATTTTCAAAAATTATATATTATATAATTCAGAACTTGATAAGATAACTAATATATGGTTTGAAACCAATATTAATATAATTGAATGCAAAGTCGATATAAGGTTATAAACTTGTCATATGAATAACAAAAAATTTGACGTATAAACAGAGTTTATGAATGAAGTGGAATATGATGTGGATTTATAAAATAACTCGATAAGTGGGATTTGAGCCTATGATAATATTTACAAATAAAATAACAATTAATTTGATAAAATATGTCTAGATTTCTACAAAGGAATAATATTCACATTTTAAAGTGGATATTGGTTTAAAAGCAAACGTTTTTCAGATTGGAATGTTTATAAGGAAAATTGGTAAAGCTTTGGAGTGATATATTTGAAGGTAAATTTAGAATGAAAGTGGAATTTGAGTTGGCTTGAAAGGTAAATTTATTTTGAAGTTCGAAATGTAATCGAATAGAAATTATTCAATATAGAGTTATATATTGAAATTTGACTATGTCGAATTCTGGAAGTACTATTTACTTTCTGTTTTAATAAAGATTAATTAGTTGTTCATTTTTTTAATTATCATTTATTCGAATTAATGAATAAAAGTTATATTTTATGATTTTATATCTTAAAGCATGGATTATAACACTATTGTTATAATCAATGATTTCCGGAAAAGATGTGGATTCTTGAATTGATTCTGAGAGTTGCGTGAGCGATGTTTTGTTGGTATTCGAAATTATGAACTTTGTTTATTTTGAAGTTAAGAATATTGTTCAATTAAGGTCTGAGAGGTAATTATACCCCAACCAGATTAACTTCATTGTTGACTAAGGAATGATTAATGTTCGGTAGCGAGGATTGTTAAAGGTATGGGCAGTTGATTAGCGCTATGGTTTTGAATTGTCGTAATAGTTTTTTTATACGACATTTTTAAATCCAGATAAATAAGTTTTGGAAATGTTTTCCAAATATAATCAAAGATGTTTTATGAATATAGAAAATAAAAAATGTGAATATATATATATGTAAATGTTTTTCGAGGTTAATAATATATATTTTCTAAATATAGAAAATAAGAATTTGTGAATATATGGAAATGTTTTCCAACTGTGATAAGAGATATTTTCCGAAATATGGAAAATAAATAGTCTATGAATATATGGAAATGTTTTCCAACAATCATGAGGGGCCAAATGAGTTTTGAGAAATATCTGGGGAAAGATATAGAAAACGAGAAATTAGGAAATGTTAAATTAATAAGAAATTAATTTAAAGGGGTCAATGTTGCTTGATGTTGGGTCAATAGAATTTCCGTCTGGAAATAGGAACGTTGGTTTTATGGATGCTTCCTTTGATAGTTACGTAACTGTCCATCAAAATTTTGGCCTATTTTATATTTTTGTTGTCAATACGGAGGGACCGGGATTTTGGTTATTATCTAAAAACTCTTCGTATGGGCATAAGTGTTGTGAATCAAATTATATTGAAGATGACTGAAGATGGAGAAAAGTGCAAGGGTTGTTCCGTAAATCGTAGGTAGAAATTGCCTAAGATGGATTAATGAAATGGTGCCCTCGGTTTTTCCAGCCCCAGGGCAACCTATACGGACATATGTCTGATAGAACATTCCTAGATGGTCACATACATTGATTTTTTTCAAATATACCATAATTGGTGGAGGAGAAGGAAACTTATCTTAGCTTAACTCCCAGTTTATTTTTGAGGATGTCAATTAATGATTTCACGGATCTGATGATGTGGCATTCAAAGTGAATGATGATGTGGTGTTGTAAAAGTAAAACGTAGCCTCTGGCCTCATCAACCGAGAAATGACAAAAATCGGGTAGGCAACATGGCTATGTGCGTCGTACCCATTAGGGTGTATTATCACCTAATCTAGAGAAAATTCATTTGCTTCTTATTCTATCGTTGTTGTATGCTTTTGGTAATGGTTGTTGATCATAACCGTTGATGATAATATACTCGGTACTCTCAAGAGAAATGAGTGGCCGATCATGTGTGGCTGGATTATAAGATGTTCATGCTGAACCCAATGTGTTCCTTTTTAGAGATACACTATCGGAAGATGTTCCATACCTTGTCATAGTTGGAAATCAATTCTCCAATAAACGCCCTATGGTTTGTGGTTGTATACTATGTATGTGGAGCATGAGATGCAAGCGCTCCACTTGATTGCTATTTATCTGATTTAGACACATTATAATATCAGAATAGTTTTGATACAAAGAATGTTTTGGGTTATCATAAGGTAAAAACCATCCATGTTTATGTGTGGATCGGTGTTACAATTATCATTTCTTTTAAAAGGATATTTAAAAGTTAATTCAAGTGGCTGGGGTTTACTCACACCAGTGCCATGACTGACCCGGAGTTTAATTTGTTTTTGTTTTACCCTAAACTTTGGATGCCCAAATTTGTACGAACAGTCAAGTAGTTGGGATTTCACATATACCCTTGGAGGAGCTTGGAGCAGGAGGCTTCAACATTAGACAACAACTTTTTATTTCTGTTGTGATGCGTTGTGTTGTACTCATATGATGGTATGTGTATATAGTTACAAATGTATATTTCAAAAGTTATGTTATATTATATATTTTATTCGTTTCGTTGTGAGATTTGTGTTTGCCCTAATTTTGAGAACTTTGTGTTCTTCATTTTCTTCTATTCTAACTTTTCTTTCTATTTATCACCCTCAACCTTCTTTTATTTGAAAGCAAAAATGTGTGGTCTTCTAAAATGAAGAGAGCACACACACACAAACACACACACACACACACACACACTCTCTCTCTCTCTCACACACACACACGAATATATATACATATATATATATATATATATATGTATGTATAAAGAAAAATATAGTTTACAAAAACTGTCTACATGCCCGACAGGTAACCAAAACAATATAAAAACTACTTGAGTTATGACTATATGTATGTATAGAATGGTAGATAGATAAGCTACGGATAAACCACCGCCCATCATACATCAAAATCGAGTTTCGACATGGCCACCACCCAATAGTGAAGTATATATACTCCTAAACAGTACACTAGTCTCTCCAAACAAAAATATACAAATACATGTGATCAGAACAACTCAAAAATACGCTCCAGAAGTACACTCTAATAAGC
Source organism: Allium sativum (assembly GCA_030737875.1). NCBI lineage: Eukaryota > Viridiplantae > Streptophyta > Magnoliopsida > Asparagales > Amaryllidaceae > Allium > Allium sativum. The sequence continues at coordinate 370,020,296 of CM060919.1, forward strand.
TCCATAGCATATATCAACTACACTCCAAATCAGCTCTCCAAAAAGCTTCTCAGCTTTAATCAACTACCTGTGACCTAAAAAAGACTAGCCAACCATAAGCTACCATCACACACACACACACACACACACACACATATATATATATATGTGTGTGTGTGTGTGTGTGTGTGTGTATTGTAACGACCCAGATTTTTCGGCCACTTTAATTTGAATATTTAATTTTGTTTAAATATTTTAATTGGGATATTTATTGATTTTAATATTTAAAATTTGAGTTCAAACGTTATATTTTATAATATAATTAAAACGAGCTCGGAAACGACGCGGTAGTTCGAAATTTTCGATTTGAATTTCAATTGAAGATATAGGATCCGATATAAGTCGGAATTTCGTGAAATGAGAAACGTTTGAATCTGTTTGATTATAATTTTTTAATGAAAGAGAAAAATCGAAATTTCATTGTAAAAATTGGAAGTTATGTCTAATTCAAATTTTCAAATAGTCGTCGTGGAATCGTTTTTAAATAATAACGATTTATTTGCAAATAAAGAGGGTATTTTTATATAAATGAAATATCATGTATACCCAGAATTTTAATGTTAAATTTTAAATTTTTACTAACTGAAATTGAAGTTGTTCGTTAACAATACAATGATATTAATTTATCATCGTTGAATTGAGATGTTTGAATTTAATTTTTATTTGTATAAAATTTAAAAATATAACCTAACCTAAAGCTTATGTACGACATACGCAATGTAATAGAATCGCTTTGTGATGGAAATAAAATCTCCAAGTATATGCACAACAAATAAGTAGAAAAAACACATGTGAAATATATGTATGAGAAATAGAGAATGATAATCAAACGTATAGTATATTTCAAGAAAATGAACGGTATACAAAAGGAACCAGAAATCATTAAACAAACCAATAACAAGGCTAGACATCAAATAAATTGTTGCAATAGGAAATGAACACCATAGTAAGCAACTAATATCGGCAGTAATAAGAAAATGAAGAACTGAATCCATATAAAGTATGTACATCTCAACAAATGGTACATATCAAAAGAGAGTACTGAACCAAGAAAAATCATCCAGCAAATATAAATTCACAATCCAGTATATTCCACAACAACAAAACTTATATAATGGTCTGAATGCAAACAATACAATATAAATACAATAAGAACAGTACACCATAAACAACTTCTTTGTTTACACTGCCCTTGATTTTAAGCTCTATTGTAAAAGTGCTTCCACTTGAAATTTACGATTTTTGTTGCCAGATTTCACTAAAGCAAATACCTTGATCTAAACAGGCACATGCATGATAATGATGCATATGCACATTCTAACGTTCCATGTGTATAACGCAAGGGACATGCAGAACAATCTTATCATCACACTGAACCATTGTTCACAAAAGAAGTTGCATGAAAATCACACTTTTAATGAGAATCTTGGGTACCACACGGGACAGCTAAATAGCAAATAAACAAAGGAGAGAAAGAAAATAATACCATAAGAAGGAAATACCTTTTCAACTTCATGTATTGCTGCTTTAACAATGACGTGAACAATTAGAAAGCATAGTACCTAAAAAATGAAGTAAATAAACAAAGGGAAAATACAATGTGATATAACAGAATCTTCACATGTATATGTTACACTGTACAAAGATTTTTTTGCCAAGCAAAATCTTATTCAAAAACTAAACTAAAGATCAAATCAAAATCAAACAACATTGGAAATGAAAACTACACAAACAAGAACATACTATCCTACTACTAGCAAATACACAGACCTATGCCAAAATCTACACAGCTTGGAAGAAATTTCACTTCTATCATATACCATTTTGTAAGAAAATCGCATGTGCTTTTGTACCAAGTTTTTCACCTACATGTGCTATTGTACATGTATTCTGTACAAATATTTTGCCTTGCCAAATCTGATAGCTTTATTGCTGACATGAACACATTCCAACAACCACATACAAAGAAGAAAATATACACAGTAATCTCATTGGCCTTAAGCACATGAAATCTGACCCCTACCCAATGCCTTGTCCAATCTAAATTAATGAATTTAGAAAGCTACTCTAAGGAAAACACACATACTGACCTACCCCTTCTCACACACATGGAAGCAAGGGAAACACAGCATACGGCCAGCCATTTCGAATTGATTGAAGGAAATGAACAAGCTAACCTATTCTACCCTAAGAGTTTTGCTCCTTGCGTGCCAAGGAGCCATCGTTATAAATAGCCGACCACATCTTGCTTCAGGAAACCCAAAAACAACAACTGCCACCATTAAAAATACTACCCTGGTATTTTCAAAAAAATAAAATAGAAAATGTAAAAAGGGTAAAGAGATCTATACTCAAACCTGTTTTAATCGAAACCGAACTAACGTTAGAATCCAGATCTCGCCTGAGAGGCGTTAACTTTGTTGACGATCCATGGGCGGAGGGAAAGACGTAGGGCGACGTGGGTCAGGCTGAAGAAGGAGCGGAGCAAGGCGCTCGCTTTGGGATCTGCCGTTGGAACACCGGTCGACGGAAAGGAGTGGAGCAGTGCCGCCATTTTTCTTTTGACAGAAGGGTTTAATTTGGGCGACAGAGAAAAAATGAACTGTTGGGATAAAGAGAAGGCTGCTCCATTATTTTAAGGCTTGGACGTGAACCGCTTTTGGGTTTTGAAGTGTAGGAAGTTGGCTTTAAGGATGCGGGCCGGCAATACAAGGAAGAATTGGCCAACAAAGGTTTGTTCACTAAAAATTAAGGTAAACTATATATGGAATTTAAAGGTTAATTAAATTATATTTTTAATTGTAAAAAAATCATAACAGGGTTAAAGCGATTTTGCCAAGATCCTGGAATGTCGGTCGCAGTGGGGAACAAAGAAGGAACCGAAGAAACAATGAATGAAGGAGCCGACCGAAGTAATTAAAACAAAGTAATTAGTTCATTTATTTAAAATTTAGTTTAAATTGATTAGTTATTAAAATATAATAAAATTTTAAATATTTATAACATATTCATACTTTATCAGAATTGGCCGATTCCGGACAGATTGGAACCGTATTTGTAACCAGAACGTTATGGCACATAACTGAATCAAACAGAGTTGGAATTGTCTAAAACGAGCAGTGTTTACAATGCCGATCAGGTGAGTTAACCTCACTCAGTTTCCCACTTATAATGTTTATAAGTCAGGTTTATCATTGTATGTTATGACCGTTAATTATTGACTATTGATGGTTGTTCGATGCGTGTTAAATATTTTTATCAATTCTTTAACTTAAACGGTTGTTTAATTTAAATGAAATAACATCGTTATTTTTAACGATGATTTCCAAACAAGGTAACTTACCTTGTCGGTTACGTTTATAATGATATAAACGTATTTAGATTAAATTGGATGTTGAATTATTGGTTGACCACTATTAGAACTGATTATTTACCTGTATGTGAAACTGTGGAAACCTTATGTTGAGATTATTGAATTGGATATTGATTGTTAAACGCAATTCGACATTTGATTGGTTATTAACCAATAAGTGACAGTGGTTGAGAATTTATAGCAGATGGCCAAGTTACGAACTATTTTAGAAAGTTCGATTTACCGTCAAGTGAAGCGGTCGAAGAATGAAGTTATGAAATGCAGTTTATAACTGAATGTAGATTTTAAAATATAATTTTTTAAATAAAGTTTTAAAAGGGGAAATAAATTATATATATATATATATCGTTTGTTTTAATCACTATTTTTATACCAAGATCTACCGTGTGCGAAGCCCGTGTTTCACTGTAATTACTGAATATTTTTATAAAGTGGCTTCTTATATTAATAAGATTGATGGGCAGGTAGGTGGGAATTAACATGGCGATTAATAACCGGGATTTATTGTTTTAAGAACAATTAAAATAAGTTTTATTTAGAAATCGATTATTGTTTATAATAATCAAAGTAAATAAAATTATTTGGATTAATTATGTTATTTATAAATTTAAATGGAAAGGATGAGTTAGAGTTGATCGAATGGTTAATCATGTTTCAAGATGGACCAAACCAACTATTTTAACAAAAAAAATTATTTATTTAATTAGTTGTGTCAATTAATAAATTAGTAAATAATTGTTGACTTAATGTGATTATAAAAAGGAAATTTAATTCCAGTTAATGATGAAGTAAATTTATAATTTTTACTTAATTTAAGGAATTATTTCTTAAATGGAGTTCATTCAAGTAAGAAACCAAGATTTGAGATAAAATATAATTGAGTTTCGAAAAAAAAGTTTATGAACAGGTTTACATTTAAACCGAATTTGGTAAATGAAGTTATAAAGTGATTTTAAACGAATATTGTAAGCTTAAAATAAGTGTTACTCAATATTTTGAGTAAAGTATATTGTTTTAATGGCCAAGTGATGCTGTGGAATACACCAATGGATTTATTTTATTTTTATGATTGTTTATTTTGATAGTTAAATAACCGACTATCAAAATCATGCCCAATACGCTGTTGGTACGGAAAGGCCGGGATCGAATTTATATTCGAAAACCATTCCGAACTAGCAAATACGAAAAGATGCTGATTGAAGATGGAGTAGTTGAAGACCGTGGATCTTCATAAACGGAAGGGCTACTTCAAAAATTTCTCTGATATTGCAACCAGAGATATGTTGATAGTAATTCGATCGTGGTTGAAATCTATTGATTGCAAGGACTACTCGCTACTGATCCATAGGGTGATTCCTAGGATGTGGTAGGAGGGTACCTTCGGTTCATCCTGTTCCTGGATGACTTGTATGGATGAATGTCTGGCAAAGTATTTCCACAGGACCACGTACGTTGATTTCTTCAAATGTATCATAGATGGTTAGCTTCCAACTAGAGTATTTTTGTGGACGTCAATTAGTGATATCTGATGGATCTGACGATGTGGCATTCAAAGTGAATGGTGTTCAGATGTGATAAAAGGAAATTCAAACCTCAAGCCTCAACAACCGAGGAAATGACAAAAATCGGGCAGGCAGCATGGCTATGTGGGTCGCTCCCATTAGGGTGTATAATCACCTATCTAGAGAAATCCGTTTTGCTTCTTAAATCTATCGATGCTGTCCCTTTCCGGGAAACGGTGGGTCGCACCCAACCGTTGGTGATATACATTCGATACACTCAAGCGAAATGAGTGGTCGGTCATGTGTGGGCTGGGTTGCAAGACGTTCTTGATGAACCCAGTGTATTTGCCTCTAGAGATACACTATCGGCAGGTGGTCCCATACCTTGTCACAGTCGGAATCCAATCTCCAATAAGTGTACGCGGTTTTGTTTGTATGCTATATATGTGGAGCGTGAGATGCAAGTGTTCCGCTAGATTCTATTTATTTATATTTAGACACTATTATAATATCAGAGAAGTATTGGTTTTTAAAACTGTTTTGGGTTATCGTAAGGTAAAAACCGTCTGTGTTTATGTGTGGATTGGTCTTACGATTATCCTTTTCTTTTCAGAAAGGAATTTGAACTTTAAAATCAAGTTGTGTGATACTTTTAAGCTTAAGCGGTTTTCTCACTCTGGTTCACCAGACTGACCCAGTGTTTTGAAATGCTCGGGTTAGCCCGAGTCTGCAGGTTCAGGTTACAGAATACTATGATGTCCAAAGACGTGATGGAGAAGTTCAGACGTATGATATTATCTAGTATTTCCGCTATGTGCTGTATATGAGGACAGAATATTATAACTGTCCAGATATGTGATGCACTCTGATGATTTTAAGTATATTTTCAAAAGCTCTCAATAAAGATTTATTTCCATATTATATTTTGTTCCGCTGCGATGTGAGACTTGTGTTGTGTTGGGTCTTCTTTTTCTTCTATTCTAATATTTCTTTCTTTCTTATCTCACCCTCTAAATTCTTTCTAATAACAATCTGGTGGTTTCGATACTTGAGTTTTGACAAGCAATGTGGAATTATAAATTATTGTCAGAATTCGGGCGTCGAACCCCTGCCGGGTCGTTACAGTGGTATCAGAGCTATTGGTTTAGTAATAACCTTGGCTTTGTGGCATGACTCGGTAGAGATGGGGTTAGTAATACCCTAGATCGAGTTGAGTGGTTATATATGAGAGCGTATTTGTAGATTTATATTTAAAAAATGTTTTGTATTGTGTTGTTGATCGGTTCAAGTGTTGAAAAGCATTGGACTGAGAATGTACACAATATTGCTTTACAAATAGGGTAAATGAAATTATTTTGCCCAAACTATATTTTATAGAAAGGAAATAATTTTATTAAATTATTGAGATATTGTTCTTTGGTTGATTTACTTGAATGGAATTCAAATGGAAATTTGAATTTGAATGGTTAATATAACCAAAATTTAACACATATAGCGTGAATGAGAATTTTAGTATGGAATTTAAAATTAGAATTTAAGTTAAGATAAGTTGAAACCAAACAAATTAGAGTAATAATGTTTGAATTAAAATCAAAATTGGAATGAAATCAATTAAGTAATTGGATATGAAATGAGACTTAAAATGGTGGAGTAAATATTAATGTTGAGTATTAATAATGTAAATTGGATGATTGGTTGAATTGATTGTATATTGATTGGATATTAGATTGGTTAAAATAAATTCATCACTAGATAAATAAAAAGTTGGATGGATTTAAAACTAAATTCGGGTATAATGAAATTTAAATGAAACTCTTTGTGAATTAAAACTAGGGGATATAAGTCTGGTTGCATATACCTTTTTGGATGATACCTTGGGTATTGGCGAAATCATACGAATTGACCAATGAAGTATTATTTATAAATTTCATGTAATGATCACTTACATGTGGGATTGAGTTAAGTACAGGAGCCAGGAGGCAGTGCTGATTGATACTGGTTAAGTAAATCGGAATAAGTTGAGCAAATATACTATCGCTCGCATAAGGTACGCCTACGCGAAATATAATTTTTGGGGTTTTGAACTTTGTTTTTCGACCACGTGGGTCGATATTCTTTGTTCCTGAAATATCGCAGATGTCACCCCGTACAGGGGAGACTCTACCGAAGTTTTTCTCGAATTTAAGGTATTTTCGATATTTTTGAAAATTTATGATATTGAATTTGTTTTGATTTAAAATAAATTAAATTTGAGAAAATATAATGGGTTGTGACATTTTCCTTAACTTAGCAATTTCGAGGACGAAATTATTTTAAGGGGGTAAGAATGTAACGACCCAGATTTTTCGGCCACTTTAATTTGAATATTTAATTTTGTTTAAATATTTTAATTGGGATATTTATTGATTTTAATATTTAAAATTTGAGTTCAAATGTTATATTTTATAATATAATTAAAACGAGCTTGGAAACGACGCGGTAGTTCGAAATTTTCGATTTGAATTTCAATTGAAGATATAGGATCCAATATAAGTCGGAATTTCGTGAAATGAGAAACGTTTGAATCTGTTTGATTATAATTTTCTAATGAATGAGAAAAATCGAAATTTCATTGTAAAAATTGGAAGTTATGTCTAATTCAAATTTTCAAATAGTGGCAATATAATCGTTTTTAAATAATAACGATTTATTTGCAAATAAATAGGGTATTTTATATAAATGAAATATCATGTATACCCAGAATTTTAATGTTAAGTTTTAATTTTTTACTAACTGAAATTGAAGCTATCTGTTAATAATACGACGATATTTATTTATCATCGTTGAATTGAGATGTTTGAATTTAATTTTTATTTGTATAAAATTTAATAAAATATAACCTAACCTAAAGCTTATGTACGACATACACAGCGATATAGAATCGCTTTGTGATGGAAATAAAATCTCCAAGTATATGCACAACAAATAAATAGACAAAACACATGTGAAATATATGTATGAGAAATAGAGAGTGATAATCAAACGTACAGGATATTTCAAGAAAATGAACGGTATACAAAAGGAACCAGAAATCATTAAACAATCCAATAACAAGGCTAGACATCAAATAAATTGTTGCAATAGGAAATGAACACCATAGTAAGCAACTAATATCGGCAGTAATATGAAAATAAAGAACTGAATCCATATAAAGTATGTACATCTCAACAAATGGTACATATCAAAAGAGAGTACTGAACCAAGAAAAATTATCCAGCAAATATAAATTCACAATCTAGTATATTCCACAACAACAAAACTTATGTAATGGTCTGAATGCAAACAATACAATATAAATACAATAAGAACAGTACACCATAAGCAACTTCTTTGTTTACACTGCCCTTGCATTAAAGCTCTGTTCGAAAAGTGCTTCCACTTGAACTTTTCGATTTTTGTTACTAGATTTCACCTAAAGCAAGTACCTTGATCTAAACAGGCACATGCATGACAATGATGCATATGCACATTCTGACGTTCCATCTGCATAATGCAAGGGACATGCAGAACAATCTTATCATCACACTGAACCATTGTTCACAAAAGAAGCTGCATCAAAATCACACTTTTAATGAGATTCTTGGGTACCACATGGGACAGCTAAATAGCAAATAAACAAAGGTGAGAAAGAAAATAATACCATAAGAAGGAAATACCTTTTCAACTTCATGTATTGCTGATTTAACACTGACGTGAACAATTAGAAAGCATAGTACCTAAAAAAAATGAAGTAAATAAACAAAGGGAAAATACAATGTGATATAACAGCATCTTCACATGTATATGTTACACTGTACAAAGATTTTTCTGCCAAGCAAAATCTTATTCAAAAACTAAACTAAAGATCAAATCAAAATCAAACAACATTGGAAAAGAAAACTACACAAACAAGAACATGCTATCCTACTACTAGCAAATACACAGACCTATGCCAAAATCTACACAGCCTGGAAGAAATTTCACATCTATCATATACCATTTTGTAAGAAAATCGCATGTGCTTTTGTACCAAGTTTTTCACCTACATGTGCTATTGTACATGTATTCTGTACAAATATTTTGCCTTGCCAAATCTGACAGCTTTATTGCTGACATGAACACATTCCAAAAACCTCATACAAAGAAGAAAATATACACAGTAATCTCGTTGGCCTTAAGCACATGAAATCTGACCCCTACCCAAAGCCTTGTCCAATCTAAATTAATGAATTTAGAAAGCTACTCTAAGGAAAACACACAAACTGACCTATCCCTTCTCATACACATGGAAGCAAGGGAAACACAGTATACAGCCAGCCATTTCGAATTGATTGAAGGAAATGAACAAGCTAACCTATTCTACCCTATGAGTTTTGTTCCTTGCGTGCCAAGGAGCCATCGTTATAAATAGCCGACCACATCTTGCTTCAAGAAACCCAAAAACAACAACTGCCACCATTAAAAATACTACCCTAGTATTTTCAAAAAAATAAAACAGAAAATGTGAAAAGGGTAAATAGATCTATACTCTAACCTGTTTTAATCGAAACTGAACTGACATGAGAATCCAGATCTCGCCTGAGAGGCGTTAACTTTTTTGACGATCCATGGGCGGAGGGAAAGACGTAGGGCGACGAGGGTCAGGCTGAAGAAGGAGCGGAGCAAGGCGCTCGCTTTGGGATCTGCCGTAGGAACACCGGTCGATGGAAAGGAGTGGAGCGGCGCTGCCATTTTTCTTTTGATAGAAGGGTTTAATTTGGGCGACAGAGAAAAAATGAACTGTTGGGATAAAGAGAAGGTTGCTTTGTTATTTTAAGGCTTGGACGTGAACTGCTTTTGGGTTTTGAAGTGTAGGAAGTTGGCTTTAAGGATGCGGGCCGGCAATACAAGGAAGAATTGGCCAACAAAGGTTTGTTCACTAAAAATTAAGGTAAACTACATATGGAATTTAAAGGTCAATTAAATTATATTTTTAGTTGTTAAAAAAAATCATAACAGGGTTAAAGCGATTTGGCCAAGATCCTGGAATGTCGGTCACAGTGGGGAACAAAGCAGGAACCGATGAAACAATGAATGAAGGAGCCGACCGAAGTAATTAAAACAAAGTAATTAGTTCATTTATTAAAAATTTAGTTTAAATTGATTAGTTATTAAAATAAAATAAAATTTTAAATATTTAAAACGTATTCATACTTTATCAGAATTGGCCGATTCCAGACAGACTGGAACCGTATTTGTAAGTAGAACGTTATGGCGCAAAACTGAATCGAACGGAGTTGGAATTGTCTAAAACGAGCAGTGTTTACAACGCAGATCAGGTGAGTTAACCTCACTCAGATTCCCACTTATAATGTTTATAAGTCGGGTTTATCATTGTATGTTATGGCTGTTAATTATTAACTGTTGATGGTTGTTCAATGCGTGTTAAATATTTTTATCAATTCTTTAAATTAAACGGTTGTTTAATTTAAATGAAATAACATCGTTATTTTTAATGATGATTTCCAGACAAGGTAACTTACCTTGTCGGTTACGTTTATAATGATATAAACGTATTTAGATTAAATTGGATGTTGAATTATTGGTTGACCACTATTAGAACTGATTATTTACCTGTATGTGAAACTGTGGAAACCTTATGTTGAGATTATTGAATTGGATATTGATTGTTAAACGCAATTCGACATTTGATTGGTTATTAACCAATAAGTGACACTGGTTGAGAATTTATAGCAGATGGCCAAGTTACGAACTATTTTAGAAAGTTCGATTTACCGTCAAGTGAAGCGGTCGAAGAATGAAGTTATGAAATGCAGTTTATAACTGAATGTAGATTTAAAAAAAAAATATTTTTAAATAAAGTTTTAAAAGGGGAAATAAATTATATATATATATATTGTTTGTTTTAATCACTATTTTTATACCAAGATCTACCGTGTGCGAAGCCCATGTTTCACCGTAATTATTGAATATTTTTATAAAGTGGATTCTTATATTAATAAGATTGATGGGCAGGTAGGTGGGAATTAACGTGGCGATTAATAACCGGGATTTATTGTTTTAAGAACAATTAAAATAAGTTTTATTTAGAAATAGATTATTGTTTATAGTAATCGAAGTAAATGAAATTATTTGGATTAATAATGTTATTTATAAATTTAAATGGAAAGGATGAGTTAGAGTTGATCGAATGGTTAATCATGTTTCACCAACTGTTTTAACAAAAAAATTGATTATTTAATTAGCTGTGTCAATTAATAAATTAGCAAATAATTGTTGACTTAATGAGATATTAAAAAGGAAATTTAATTCCAGTTAATGATGAAGTAAATTTATAATTTTTATTTAATTTAAGGAATTATTTCTTAAATGGAGTTCATTCAAGTAAGAAACCAAGATTTGAGATAAAATATAATTGAGTTTCGAAAAAAAAGTTTATGAACAGGTTTACATTTAAACTGAATTTGGTAAATGAAGTTATAAAGTGATTTTAAACGAATATTGTAAGCTTAAAATAAGTGTTACTCAATATTTTGAGTAAAGTATATTATTTTAATGGCCAAGTGATGCTGTGGAATACACCAATGGATTTATTTTATTTTTATGATTGTTTATTTTGATAGTTAAATAACTGACTATCAAAATCATGCCCAATACGCTGTTGGTACAGAAAGGCCGGGATCGAATTTATATTTGAAAACCATTCCGAACCAGCAAATATAAAAAGGTGCTGATTGAAGATGGAGCAGCTGAAGATCGTGGATCTTCATAAACGGAAGGGCTACTTGATAAATTTCTCTGATATTGCAACCAGAGATATTTTGATAGTAATTCGATCGTGGTTGAAATCTATGGATTGCAAGGACTACTCGCTACTGATCCATAGGGTGATTCCTAGGATGTGGTAGGAGGGTACCTTCGGTTCATCCTATTCCTGGATGACTTGTATGGACGAATGTCTGACAAAGTATTTCCACAGGACCACGTACGTTGATTTCTTCAAACGTATCATAGTTGGTTAGCTTCCAACTAGAGTATTTTTGTGGACGTCAATTAGTGATATCTGATGGATCTGACGATGTGGCATTCAAAGTGAATGGTGTTCAGATGTGATAAAAGGAAATTCAAACCTCAAGCCTTATCAACCGAGGAAATGACAAAAATCGGGCAAACAACATGGCTATGTGGGTCGCTCCCATTAGGGTGTATAATCACCTATCTAGAGAAATCTGTTTTGCTTCTTAAATCTATCGATGCTGTCCCTTTCTGGGAAACGGTGGGTCGCACCCAACCGTTGGTGATATACATTCGATACACTCAAGCTAAATGAGTGGTCGGTCATGTATGGGCCGGGTTGCAAGAAGTTCTCGTTGAACCCAGTGTATTTGCCTCTAGAGATACACTATCGGCAGGTGGTCCCATACCTTGTCACAGTCGGAATCCAATCTCCAATAAGTGCCCGTAGTTTTTTTTTGTATGTTATATATGTGGAGCGTGAGATTCAAGCGTTCCTCTAGATTATATTTATTTGTATTTAGACACTATTATAATATCAGAGAAGTATTGGTTTTCAAAACTGTTTTGGGTTATCGTAAGGTAAAAACCGTCCATGTTTTTGTGTTGATTGGTCTTACGATTATCCTTTTCTTTTCAGAAAGGAATTTGAACTTTAAAATCAAGTTGTGTGATACTTTTAAGCTTAAGGGGTTTTCTCACTCTGATTCACCAGAATGACCCAGTGTTTGAAATGCTCGGGTTAGCCCGGGTCTGCAGGTTCAGGTTAAAGAATACTATGAAGTCCAAAGACGTGATGGAGAAGTTCAAACGTATGATATTATCTAGTATTTCCGCTGTGTGCTGTATACGAGGACAGATTATTATAACTGTCCAGATATGTGATGAATTCTGATAATTGTAAGTATATTTTCAAAAGCTCTCAATAAAGATTTATTTCCATATTATATTTTGTTCTGCTGCAATGTGAGACTCTGTGTTGTGTTGGGTCTTCATTTTCTTTTATTCTAATATTTCTTTCTTTCTTATCTCACCCTCTAAATTCTTTCTAATAACAATCTGGTGGTTTCGATACTTGAGTTTTGACAAGTAATGTGGAATTATATATTATTGTCAGAATTCAGGCGTCGAACCCCTGCCGGGTCGTTACATATATATATATATATATATCTTAGTATATATAATAATATATATATGTGAAAAAGGAAGAAAACCATAGAAAAAAAGGAAACAAGAAAAAGACTCATTATGTGACGACCCCAAACCCCAATGAGACGGTGCAAGGGTAATCTTTGGAATATAACACATAAACAAATAACAACAGAACAGAAATAATTAAATACACCAGATAATGTACAATAGAATACACTGGTTAACATAATCATTAGAGTTACATAGTATACAGGATCATACTTAGTACAAAATACAGTTCAGCTATACATAAATGTCTACTGCGGAAAAGAAAACATAATATGTACAACAGGAGCTGAACATCATAAAAAGAGATAATGATAGAATCCATCTTCAGCTCCAGCTATCCAGAAAGAGCCTACTAAAACCTGAATACAAGGCTGCCCGTGTAGAAATAGGGGCACCCGAGTTTGCAAGTGAAACAAACTACGAGTCAGTCATGGGACTGGTATGAGAAATATATTTAACACACTTTCAAGTATGGCCAATCACAGGACCACGCCACTTTCGTGGAACGGGTTTACTCCATTGGATTGCCAGTGCTTTAAAACAAATAATTCTTTTAAACATCGCAATGCTTCTTATAAAAATGAAGCCATCATAAGTCTCAGTTCCCATCACATAATGCAACACAAACAAGAGGATAGAGTTTTACCTTATAATGGCCAAAATATGCTTGATACGAGCAAAACAAATCATTTGATATTATTGCTAGTGTGTGTATGTTTCAAAAACAATTTCAATCATAACTATCAGTCATAGATGGCATGGGTACCATATATCATGTCGCCATTTATAAATACACAATCAAAACCGCACGATGTCGTATTTTGAAATTGGATTTCCATCATGAACCGAGGCCAGGGATCGTCCTCACCGCTTCGAGACAATCTAGCCAACCATTTCTCAGGAACAGCCGCAACTACCCCTTGGATCGTCAGGGCCGATCCACCGATGTGGATTATTATGCATGAACACTATGTTTTCCCGCCATTTGGGGCGCAAATGAGCCAACTAATGACTCCATCAGCTTCACATAGTCACCGATATATCCGAGGCGCCTCGCAACAGCAACAACCACACAGGTGAAAATAATATAAATGTCAGCCAGTTTAAGCACTGACACCACCTCTAGCTAGAAATAAACGCATGCCCTCCCTAATGTCCTCTCCTATTTCTGGTCCATACCGGGGTGTGAGGCTCGCGAAACAACGCTATAAACAAAGCTACGCCACACAGGTCGTGCTTTGATCATCAACCACAGGACTTTGCTTTTCAACAGAAGCCTTGATCATCTGCCACTTAGGCATGCCACACAGGCAATTCACTCAATGCGACTGGTTTCCATCGATATATAACCTCTGAGCTCGTACGTCTGAGAGAAGGGCGTTAAGCAAGAGAGTAAATTCTCCGCCGCCAAACAGATATATATTTAATAGAGATCAATCAGCACAGAACAAAATCCAATGTCAAACACACAGTCCATTTACACGTTCGTTTTGGATCTGAACGAAACTGGAGGCACTCAATACCTTGCATATCCGTATAATCAACAAGTACGTCTGGGTGGCTACTACTTCAACCCCATCAAGGTAGCTACTCCTATCATGAGTATTAGTAGCACCCCTCCATTCGACGTGAAGATCATTGGTCATGCTCCGTCTTCATATCTTCGACTTTCACTCGTCGATCAATTATTTGAAATGAGAATTAACTTGGCCTTTTCAAATAATTCACGTATATCTAGAATATCAAATCAATTCATTTCAATGGTTAAATTATTCGACATCACCAATTCTGTTCTTTAATGTAATTTTCACACCAAACACATTCAACCATCAAATATCACATAAACCGAGCAAATTCAGTTTATTTCCATTCCATATCGTTTATAATATTTTATCATGATTTATCGCTATTTTTATTTATTTAAAAATAGCCAATTCATTCAAACGACGCTTCTGATCATAACGCGGCCGTGGCGCTGTTTTTCTCCAGATTTGATTTACATATATCTGAAAATCTAACCGTTGGATCTTCACAAAATTTATATCATTAGAAAGATCTTTTCAAAACGAATCCAACGGTTTCAGTTGTGGGAAAATATGACGGTCGGATCTCCCGCACTAATCGTTTGAAGTTACGATTTCAAAATACGAACTGCAGCGTCGTTATTCGATTTAATTTAATTATATTTATATATAAATACATAAATATAATCGATTCTGGCGCTATTTTTCTTCAGATTTGAATTAAACATTCCAGGCAATCCAACCGTTGGATCTTTACAAAGTTGGCGCCGTTGGAAAGATATTTCCAAGGCGAACCCAACGGTTGTGGTTTTGGGAAAATCCGATGGGCGGATCTCCCGCACTAATCGTTTGAAATCACGGTTTCAAAACACGAACTGCAGCTTCGTTATTCGATTTAATTTTAATTATATATATATATATATAATCCTCTTCGATTTCCAAACCGTATGCATTTCATACATTTGATAAAAATGATATTTTTATCCAACAAACATTTATGTCAACACTTCACTATTTTTAACAATTCATGTATATAATAAAGATGTGTTTTTTATTGCAAAACAATTTATTTCAAAACACGACTATTTTATATAGTTCATATAGATGGTAAAAATATGATTTTTATTATAAAAAAATTTATTTCAAAACACTACTATCATTCAATACATGAATTTCTATTCAACACATGAATGCGGTTTCAACATATGAAAATAATTTCAATAAATGAAAATAATTCTAACACATGAATATTTATAAAATTTCGGCAGCATAACGGCAGGATAGTTAAAACCGGGGCCGTCCCTAGTACGGCTCCTCGCTCTACCTTAAAACCTCGCGGTTTTTGACAATGGGGATTCATGATTCTAGTTTGCACGCAGGCGGCATGTTTTATTTTCATTTCCACAATCTATTCTAATTTTGTTTTCAACCACAGATGGGTATTTTTCAACCACAATCAATCATTCTCAACCACAAACAATTCTAATCAACCATTCGCTATCAACCAATTTTCACACCAATCACAACCAATAAATATCGTCCATGGTCTGTGGACGAGGGGAGTGTATATATATATATACATATATATATATATATATATTCGTATATAAATATATTTCGATTAACTTCAATTCATTTCATCGCATATATAATTTTTACAATGCGTATATAACTTTTACAACGCATATATAACTTATACATCGAACATACAACTTATACAACGCTTATATAGGTGGTGTACAACGCTTATATAACTCATACATCGACTATATAATTTATACATCATTATTTTCCATATCGTTTATAAATTAGAAATCTCACATTGGGTTCCACTCCACCAAAAATAGCAGAAGGCTCAGAAAAATATGCGGTCTCTTCTAGAATGTAGAAGACTTCCACACGAGTCCACTGTCTCTTTTTTCACTGGATTTTGTCAACAAATGAAAAAGATTTGTAATTTTAAACATCAAACAATTTAAAAACGTAATTAATTAAATTTATAGCACTTAGAAACGCTACCTTTTCCAAATTAAAAACCCCCCTCTGGAAACCGTCGTTCAAATCTAGGGTTGAGATTTTCGATCGCCACCGTCCGTTTCACGTTGATCGGAGGCCACCATGAGCTGCGCCGCCCCGAGTTGATGAACTCGAACCTCCCCTTGGCCCCCAAAACTCGATCGACGGTGGCGTGTTCTCGACAGGAATGGCGGCGCTCCACTTCACAAGAATCGATCACGTGGGTATGGATGAAAAGGTCTTGCCTAGCACTTCATTTTCGTTTTGGTGGCTTCGAATTTAGTTGTAAATCGAGGGAGATCGGAGGGCTTCTTCCCTGGAACAATATCGGGTGTTGGTTCTATTAGAGGCGGCTAGGGTTTAGAACGAGGGGGGTATTTAGGTTAAATTTTTATATTATTTAATTTATTTAATTCTAAAAATGCTTGGTTATAGCCACGAACTCCAATTCAAACCCAACGACTGTCGCCTCTAGCTAAATAGCCCCATTCCGAACACAAAGGGATATGTTTCGTAGGCCAATTCGATTGTTACAGTCAGTTATTTTTCAAATTAAAGTATAAAACATTTAATATTCAATTTGAACGTACATTTCAATTTGCCAGGGCCACAAACTGATTCAAAAAATTCCAAAAAAATAAATCTAGCCATGTTTTGACGATATGGTCCCAACAAAACTAGTTTTGTCGAATTCTGAGATCGTTTGAAAAATGGCCCTTTTCTGGTCGATCCAATTTGACTGTAATTGACCAAAACACATTTTTCTTTGCCACGCTCACATACTAACTTCAAACATTATGAAATTTGAAACCTAGCAATAACTTCACATCTCGGATCCAACAAAAGTGGTTTCGTCGAATTCCGAGGTCATTTGCAAAATGTCTATTTTCACGGGCTATATAAATTCTATAGCGACCTTTCTGAAAATTCATTTGGCCATAACTTTTGACTCCCGCTACGAAACTTCGATTTTCCAGATTCGCTAAAAAGATATACACTAACAGATTTAAATATTTTTTGTTTCACTAAAATCCGTTTTATTTTGCACCCGGTACAGTCAGTCAAAGTTTGAATTGAAATTTCGAAACTGCCGCGCCATTTCAGGCCTTGTTTATAATTCAAAGTAATTATATTCAACTTCAAACATCGATTCAAACTACTTTTCTTCCTTGTTATTTAAAATATTTATCTTAAATGCTTAAAATTCACTAAATTAGCCAATTTAAATTTTTTAAACTGGCTCAGATTTTCCGGGTTGTTACAATCTCCCCCACTTAAAACTTTTCGTCCCCGAAAAGGAACAAAGTCGAAAGTGGTTTGATTAACTAACTCTACTTTCAATCTGGCTTCCATTCTTCAACTTTTCAGTTTCTAAGAATTTTCAAATTCTTCAAAAATTTGGCTAACACCCTAAATTTTTGAAAATTTTCGCCATAACCTCCTTTGTACGGGGAGGGGTTTGGAAATTTATTGGGCCGTATTAGGTACCCAATAAACCCTATAAAGCATACACATATTTATAGTGATATATTCTGGTGTTTACAGGGGAGAGTGTATAGAAAATAACTCCAGAGAATAAATTCTTGTCACCCTGTCTAAGCCTGAGGGAGTGTGTATTTTTAATTACTCCAGAGAATAAATTCTCGTCACCTCGTCCCGTGTGGGAAATAAATAATCCATGTGCCGCATCTAATAACTAGAGAGACGTGATTATTGTCAACTACAGACCCGTGTGGGGATTTTATTAATCTGGCAATTTATCGTTACAATTTTATATGGTCCATATCAGTCCTCAGTTCAACCTGTAAAATATAGTCATCGCCATACAAGCCTCTCGCTCGTATGGTAAATCTTCAACCTCGTCACACAAGCTCCAAATGCTCATGTGGTATATGATGAAGTATGCCTATCCTCAAGAAGTATGCCATGCAGTGTAGTTCAAAATTAATTGTTACTATCCTATGGCGACGTTTATTATTACACACAGAACAACCAGCACTCCGCGTCCAATTGCATTCACAGGAGTTGATATAATAATAAAATTGCGCATCCAACTCATTAAGGTTTACCTATTTGTTGGGCACGCAAATAAAATCTTTACTCAACAGCTAATCCATTTACATGTTCAAACATACATAGTGCACATGTATATGTTTTTATCTATTCTCTAATCAGTTCAATGTGTGATTTGATCGAATAAATTCTACCATTCATTCCCTTATTGATTAAATTTACTATCGTTCTAATAATTTAATTAATCAAATCCATTATCACACAACCCAAACATCAATCAATTTATTTTTAACTTTTCAAAAATGTATCAATTAATTCATATACTCTTTTTAAATCTTTCAGACTATATAATTAAAGAGTTTACACCTATGCAAAGAAAACAATAGCAAAGTGGAGAACATAATGGAAATGCACAATATGGTAAATGTACCTTGCACCAGAGTCAATCAGAGATATCCACCCTGCACTCAGGATAGGCTTTCTTAATGCTTTCCTCTGTTTCCCAAGTACAATCTCGCGGATCTCCACTCCATTTCACTTTGACTAAGTGAACCTTTTTGTTCCTCAGCTCTTTGGTTTCTTTGCCAATTATCTTTAGTAGCTCTCTCCTAACTGCCAATTCTGGAGTGATTTCTATATCATGTTGCGCTGCTTCTTCCACGATCAAGTCTGGATCATGAACGTGCTTTCGAAGTTGAGATACGTGAAATACATCATGCACTCCAGGCAACCAATCAGGCAATTGAACCCTATATGCGAGAGTTCCAATCCGTTCCAGAATAAGAAATGGACCAATGAATTTGGGCGCCAATTTCCCTGTTTTACCGAACCGGATAACTCCCCTCATCGGAGATACCTTCAAATAAACATAGTCGCCAACAGCAAATGATATATCTCTTCTTCTCTTATCTGCATAGCTTTTCTGTCGGATTTGGGCGGCTAGTAATCGTTTCTTAACGAAATCGACTTTGTCCGCAGCATCGCGAATCATATCTGGCCCCAATACAAGTCTATTACCAGTTTCAACCCAACAAGAAGGGGATCGGCACGGTCTACCATACAATACTTCGAATGGAGACATTTTCAAGCTCGCCTGGTAGCTGTTATTATATGAGAATTTCGCCAAATGTAAATGGTCTTCCCATGATCCGCCAAAATCAATAATACACGCCCGCAATAGATCTTCTAGAATACGATTCACCCTCTCAGTTTGGCCATCTGTTTGAGGATGATATGCGGTGCTCAAGTTCAGTTTCGTTCCCAATTCTGCTTGGAATGCTTCCCAGAATTTACTAGCAAAAATCGGGTCACGATCACTAACGATGCTCATGGGAACTCCGTGCAGTCTAACAATTTCTTTAAAATAAACCTGCGCCAGACTCTGAGCGGTTGTATTCGATTTGACAGGTATGAAATGGGCGGTCTTCGTGAAACGATCGACGATCACCCAAATACTGTCATTTCCTTTTCGGGTTCTGGGCAAACCATCTATGAAGTCCATAGAAATCTGTTCCCACTTTCCACCTGGAATTTCTAAATGTTGCAACAATCCAACGAGCTTCTGCTGATCGCTTTTAACTTGTTGACAAGTTGAACACCGGCTAACATATAAGGAGATGTCTCGTTTCATAGATCTCCACCAGAAAGTGCATTTGATATCATTATACATCTTGCTCAC
This sequence comes from Allium sativum, assembly GCA_030737875.1. Lineage (NCBI taxonomy): Eukaryota > Viridiplantae > Streptophyta > Magnoliopsida > Asparagales > Amaryllidaceae > Allium > Allium sativum. The sequence continues at coordinate 370,040,672 of CM060919.1, forward strand.
TCCTGGATGGATACTAAGCTTGGCTTTGTGACATTCATCCAATACTTCTCTTCGAAGTTCAGCAATGTTTGGCACACATATTTGGCCTTTCAACCTTAGGATTCCCTCGTCATCTATCTGAAAACTCAAGGTCTCGCCTTTCTATATTCTTTCTTTGATTCTTTGAATGAAGTGATCATCCTTCTGAAGAGCAGATATTTTATCGATCAAAGACATCGTAGTGATAAAACTGGCGATTATTATGTTCTTTCTAATCAGCGCATCAGCCATAACATTAGCTTTCCTTGGAGTGTACAAAATCTCAAAATCGTACGCCACAAGAAACTCTAGCCAACACTACTGCCTCAGATTCAAGTCTTTCTGAGTGAACCAATATTTCAATGACTGATGGTCCATATACAGTTCAAATTTCTCACCCAAAAGGTAGTGCCTCTAGATTTTCAAAGCGAATACGATGGCTAACAACTCAAGATCATGAGTAACGTAGTTCTTCTCATGCGTTTTCAGCTGACGGCTAGCATAAGCAATCACTTGACCTCTTTGCATTAACACTGCACCAAGGCCTTCTCTAGATGCGTCAATCCAGACTTTCAAGTCCTCATTGCCATCTATTATTGTTAATACTGGAGCGGTCGTTAGTTTTAATTTCAGCTTCTAGAAAGCTTCCTCACATTCTGAAGTCCAATTGAATCTCGAATGTTTCTTAGTCAGTTTCGTTAAGGAACTAGATGTCTTCGCGAAATCCTTAATGAATTTCCGATAATAACTGGCTGACCCGAGAAAGCTTCTGACTTCTGTGGGTGTACGAGGCTGAATAGCAGTGATTTTAATGGGATCCACTGAAATTCCTTGTTTTGACACGACGTGGCCAAGAAATTTGACTTCTTCTTGACAGAATATACATTTGGAAAACTTTGCTCTAAAAACATTCTTTCGAGAATTTCTAACACTTGTTCCAAATGTTTTTCATGTTCGCTTTCTGATTTAGAGAAGATCAATATATCATCAATGAATACCAGAACAAATTTATTCAATACTCCTCTGAATACTCGGTTCATTAGATCGACGAAATAGGCTGGAGCGTTACATAAGCCGAGCGACATTACTAACCACTCGTAGAATAAATCTGGGCCTCTGAATGCGGTCAAAGGAACACACTCTTCGGCAATACGAAGCTGATGGAAACATGTAGCTAGGTCCATTTGAGAAAATACTTGTGCACCATTTAATCGATCCAACAAATCATCAATCCGCGGCAATGGATATTTGTTTTTTAGCGTTTGCTTATTCAAGTCACGATAATCTACACATAGTCTGAGAGTACCGTCTGACTTCGGGACAAATACCACTACTGCTCCCCAATTAGAGAAATTAGGCCTGATTAGACCCTTCCATACTAGCTGTCAAGTTTGATTATCTAACTCGTCTTTCTCTTTCAAGGTCATTCTTTGAATAGCATGAACTACTGGCCTTGCATTCGGGACTAAAGAGATTTTAAAATCAATTTCTCTCTGCGGAGGTAAGCTAATGACTTCTTCGAACACATCCTCATAGTTCTTAACAACTGGGATATCTGAAATGTCGAGCTGAATATTCTCTGTAACAGCAGGCACAGGTTCTATCTGAGCAGGAGAAACATCTAAAGCTGACCAAAAATCCTTTCTATCAGAATTCGGTCCTTCACATGGAATGGTTATATAATTGCCTGGTTTAGCCTTCGCCTTTACAACTCTTTCGGCGCATTTAACCTCAGCTTCATATTTGGTTAACCAATCCATTCCCAGAATAAGATCAAATTCTTTAAAATTCATGATGATCGCGATAGTGGGGAATCGATAGCAGGAAATCGAAACTGGCACCCCACAAATCCAACTGAGCTCGAGGGAACCCCCAACCGGATTATGAACAGCCATCGGTTCTTTAAGCTTCCTCAAATTCAAATCCAGCTTCTTTACCGCATTCTTTGCTATAAAGCCTCGCGATGCGCCTGTATCAAACAGTACTTTAACTGGAATATCTTTGATAGTCAGCGTGCCTTCTAAAACATCTGACTTTCTTTGACTAGCGGAGGGTTCTGAAGTTTCTGCTACATCATTTACTTGAGCTACTTTGCCCTCTTTCAACAGCCAGCAGTCTTGCTTTACATGACCAGCCTGGTGAAAAAGGTTGCATTTTCTCTGGTTCTTGGATTTAGCTCCTTTATTCTTTCGCTTGTTCGAAGATTTACAGTTCCTCATCGTATGCCCTTGCTTATCACACTTTAAACATACGACTGCTTTAACCTTTTTCTGATCGACTCTAGGCTTCTTTCTGAACTCAGACTTCGTACTGGCCTCAGGCTGTGCACTTGTTTCTGGGCTATCAGCTTCAAATTTTCTTTTGCTGCTAGAACTGACTTCCTCTTCGTCTCGCAACATACCTTTCCTATCGAGATCCTCATACTGGTAGGCCATGTATATCATTTCAGAAAAAGGAAGCTTCACATGCCCCATTACTTTATCCTGATATATTTTTTGAAGACCATTAATAAACCTCAGATTCTTCATCTTTGGCTCTTGAATCAGATGCGGAGCAAAATGAGAAAGTTCATTGAATCTCTTATGATATTCTGGGATATCCATATCACCTTGTATCAAATAGTAGAATTCATCACATAACCGCTCAGTTGCTTCTGGAGGAATAAATTTTGCACTGAAAAGCTCTTTGAATCTATCTCAGGTGATATCACCTTCTGGATTATCTTTAATAATTGAATCCCACCAGAACAAAGCTTCGTCTTTGAGTGCCCAAGATGCCAGTAATCTTTTCTGGTCATCTCTCAGCTTTAAACCTTCAAAGATTTTCTCAGCGGAACGAATCAAAGCTTGTGTTTTAGCAATACATTCTTCGCACAAGAATGGTACTCCACCCAGATTTCTATATTTCATAAATAGAGCTTCAATATTTGGGTCTGCATTTCTTCTGTTTCTGGCACTCATTTTCTAGTACTTCTGCAAATAGCATACCAAGTGTCAGGTCAACAGAAAAGATATTATAAAGCATAGAAACATATACTTGAATGTAAATGTGTCTATCGAGGTGTATTTCATTCCGCTGTACTCATACTAGGATATTACTGATCCTATCTGTAATGAGTTACTCGTCCTAGAATACTACTGGTTCTATTTCTGACGAGTTCGTTAATATGTTATATTCCAGAACTAAGCTTAACCAAGGCTCTAATACCACGTTTGTGACGACCCCAAACCCCGATGAGACGGTGCAAGGGTAATCTTTGGAATATAACACATAAACAGATAACAATAGAAAAGAAATAATTAAATACACCAGATAATGTACAATAAAATACACTGGTTAACATAATCATCAGAGTTACATAGTATACAGGATCATACTTAGTACAAAATACAGTTCAGCTATACATAAATGTCTACTGCGGAAAAGAAAACATAATATGTACAACAGGAGCTGAACAACATAAAAAGAGATAATGATAGAGTCCATCTTCAGCTCAAGCTATCCAGAAAGAGCCTGCTAAAACCTGAATATAAGGCTGCCCGTGTAGAAATAGGGGCACCCGAGTTTGCAAGTGAAACAAACTACGAGTCAGTCATGTGACTGGCATGAGAAATCTACTTAACACACTTTCAAGTATGGCCAATCACAGGACCATGCCACTTTCACGGAACGGGTTTACTCCATTGGATTGCCAGTGCTTTAAAACAAATAATTCTTTTAAACATCGCAATGCTTCTTATAAAAATGAAGCCATTATAAGACTCGGTTCCCATCACACAATGCAACACAAACCAGAGGATAGAGTTTTACCTTATAATGGCCAAAATATGCTTGATACAAGCAAAACAAATAATTTGATATTATTGCTAGTGTATATATGTTTCAAAAACAATTTCAATCATAACTATCAATCATAGATGGCATGGGTACCATATATCATGTCGCCATATATATATATATATATATATATATATATATATATACAATCAAAACCGCACGATGTCATATTTGGAAATTGGATTTCCATCATGAACTGAGGCCAGGGATCGTCCTCACCGCTTCGAGACAATCTAGCCTACCATGTCTCAGAAACAGCCGCAACTGCCCCTTGGATCGTCAGGGTCGGTCCACCGATGTTGATTATTGTGCCTGAACACTACGTTTCCCCGCCCTTTGGGGCGCAATGAGCCAACTAATGACTCCATTGGCTTCACATAGTCACCGATATATCTGAGGCGCCTTGCAACAACAACAACCACACAGGTGAAAATAATATAAATGTCATCCAGTTTAAGCACTAACACCACCTCTAGCTAGAATGAAACGCATGCCCTCCCTAATGTCCTCTCCCATTTCTGGTCCATACCGCGGTGTGAGGCTCGCGAAACAACGCTATACACAAAGCTACGCCACATAGGCCGTGCTTTGATCATCAACCATAAGACTTTGCTTTTCAACAGAAGCCTTGATCATCTGCCACTTAGGCATGCCACATAGGCAATTCACTCAATGCGACTGGTTTCCATTGATACATAACCTCTGAGCTCGTACAACTCAGAGAAGGGTGTTAAGCAAGAGAATAAATTCTCCGCCGCCAAACAGATATATATTTAATAGAGATCAATCAGCACAGAACAAAATCCAATGTCAGATACACAGTCCATTTACACATTCATTCTGGATCTGAACAAAACCGGAGGCACTCAATACCTCGCATATCCGTACAATCAACAAGTACGTCCGGGTGGCTACTACTTCAACCCCGTCAAGGTAGCTACTCATATCATGAGCATCAGTAGCACCCCTCCATTCGACGTGAAGATCATCGGTCTTGCTCCGTCTTCATATCTTCGACTTTCACTCGTCGATCAATTATTTGAAATGAGAATTAACTCGGCCTTTTCAAATAATTCACGTATATCTAGAATTTCAAATCAATTCATTTCAACGGTTAAATTATTCGACATCACCAATTCTGTTCTTTAATGTAATTTTCACACCAAACACATTCAACCATCAAATATCACATAAACCGAACAAATTCAGTTTATTTCCATTCCATATCGTTTATAATATTTTATCATGATTTATCACTATTTTTAATTATTTAAAAATAGCCAATTCATTCAAACGACGCTTCAGGCCAAAACGCGACCGTGGCACTGTTTTTCTCCAGATTTGATTTACACATATCTGAAAATCTAGCTGTTGGATCTTCACAAAATTTATATCATTAGAAAGATCTTTTCAAAACGAATCCAACGATTTCAGTTTCGGGAAAATCCGACGGTCGGATCTCACACACTAATCGTTTGAAGTTACGATTTCAAAATACGAACTGCAGCGTCGTTATTCGATTTAATTTAATTATATATATGTATATATAATCGATTCTGGCGCTGTTTTTCTTCAGATTTGAATTAAACATTCCAGGAAATCCAACCGTTGGATCTTTACAAAGTTGGTGTCGTTGGAAAGATATTTCCAAGGCGAACCCAACGGTTGTGGTTTCGGGAAAATCCGATGGTCGTATCTCCCGCACTAATCGTTTGAAATCACGGTTTCAAAACATGAACTGCAGCTTCGTTATTCGATTTAATTTTAATTATATATATATATAATCTTCTTCGATTTCCAAACCGAATTCATTTCATACATTTGATAAAAATGATATTTTTATCCAACAAACATTTATTTCAACACTTCAGTATTTTTAACAATTCACATATATAATAAAGATGTTATTTTTATTGCAAAACAATTTATTTCAAAACATGACTATTTTATATAGTTCATATAGATGATAAAAATATGATTTTTATTATAAAACAATTTATTTCAAAACACGACTATCATTCAACACATGAATTTCTATTAAACACATGAATGCGGTTTCAACATATGAAACTAATTTCAATAAACGAAAACAATTCTAACACATGAATATTTCAGAAAATTTTGGCAGCATAACGGTAGGGTAGTTAAAACCAGGGCCGCCCCTAGTACGACTCCTCGCTCTACCTTAAAACCTCACGGTTTTTGACAATGGGGATTCATGCATCTAGTTCGCACGCAGGCGACATGTTTTATTTTTATTTCCGCAATCTATTCTAATTTTGTTTTCAACCACAGATGGGTATTTTTCAACCACAATCAATCATTCTCAACCACAAACAATTCTAATCAACCATTCGCTATCAACCAATTTTCACACCAATCACAACCAATAAATATCGTCCATGGTCTGTGGACGATGGGAGTGTGTGTGTATATATATATATTCGTGTATATATATATATTCGTATATATATATATATATATATTTCGATTAACTTCAATTCATTTCATCGCATATATAATTTTTACAACGCATATATAACTTTTACAACGCATATATAACTTATACATCGAACATACAACTTATACAATGCTTATACAGGTGGTGTACAATGCTTATATAACTCATACATCGACTATATAATTTATACATCGTTATTTTCCATATCGTTTATAAATTAGAAATCTCACATTGGGTTCCACTCCACCAAAAATAGCAGAAGGCTCAGAAAAATATGCGGTCTCTTCTAGAATGTAGAAGACGTCCACACGAGTCCACTGTCTCTTGTTTCACTGGATTTCGTCAAAAAATGAAAAAGATATGTAATTTTAAACATCAAACAATTTTAAAACGTAATTAATTAAATTTATAGCGCTTAGAAACGCTACCTTTTCCAAATTAAAAACCCCCCTCCGGAAACCGTTGTTCAAATCTAGGGTTGAGATTTTCGATTGCCACCGTCCGTTTCACATTGATCGGAGGCCACCACGAGCTGAGCCACCGCAGCAGCAACCTACGCCGCCTCGAGTTAATGAACTCGAACCTCCCCTTGGCCCCCAAAACTAGATCGACGGCGGCGTGTTCTCGACAGGAATGGCGGCGCTCCACTTCACCAGAATCGATCACGTGGGTATGGATGGAAAGGTCTTGCCTAGCACTTCATTTTCGTTTTGGTGGCTTCGAATTTAATTGTAAATCGAGGGAGATCGGAGGGCTTCTTCCCTGGAACAATATTGGGTGTTGGTTCTGTTAGAGGTGGCTAGGGTTTAGAACGAGGGGGGTATTTATGTTAAATTTTTATATTATTTAATTTATTTAATTCAAAAAATGCTTGGTTATAGCCAGAACTCCAGTTCAAACCCAACGACTGTCGCCCCTAGCTAAATACCCCCATTCCGAACACAACGGGATATGTTTCGTAGGCCAATTCAATTGTTACAGTCAGTTATTTTTCAAATTAAAGTATAAAACATTTAATATTCAATTTGAACGTACATTTCAATTTGCCAGGGCCCCAAACTGATTCGAAAAATTCCAGAAAAATAAATCCAGCCATGTTTTGATGATACGGTCCTAACAAAACTAGTTTTGTCGAATTCTGAGATCGTTTGAAAAATGGCCCTTTTCTGGTCGATTCAATTTGACTATAATTGACCAAAACACATTTTTCTTTGCCACGCTCACATACTAGCTTCAAAAATTATGAAATTTGAAACCTAGCAATAACTTCACATCCCGGATCCAACAAAAGTGGTTTCGTCGAATTCCGAGGTCGTTTGCAAAATGTCTATTTTCACGGGCTATATAAATTCTATAGTGACCTTTTTGAAAATTCATTTGGCCATAACTTTTGACTCCCGCTACGAAACTTCGATTTTCCAGATTCGTTAAAAAGATATTCACTAACAAATTTAAATATTTTTGGTTTCACTAAAATCTATTTTATTTTGCACCCGGTACAGTCAGTCAAAGTTTGAATTGAAATTTCGAAACTGCCGCGCCATTTCAGGCCTTGTTTGTAATTCAAAGTAATTATATTCAACTTCAAACATCGATTCAAACTACTTTTCGTCCTTGTTATTTAAAATATTTATTTTAAATACTTAAAATTCACTAAATTAGCCAATTTAAAATTTTTAAACTGGTTCAGATTTTCCGGGTTGTTACACATAAAATCAGATATCAATAACAAATGCAAATTCTATTAAGACTAAAATACTTATTTATTCTAATAAACAAACTCAAATTACTTCTAATCTTAATCAGATATCTCTCAAATATAGTATACCTATATAACTTATAGTGAGGGTTAGACATCCAATCCAGACTAAAAGTAACTATCATAATGATTTATCTATAGAAACAAAATTAGATTGAATCATTCTCTGATATCTCTCAAACCAAATAAAACCAACTAATAATAGTAACTAGTGAATCTAACACATATCTATGTTTGAAATTAAAATCAAATCTAAAACAATTCCAATAACATCACAGTTTCTAAAATAATTGAAACAGTGAAAAACAAAAATTCTTAAAACCATATTTAAAATATATAAGGTTAGTCGACTTGGTGCTTGTGTCGATAATCAGGTTCAGGAATCTGTCGATTTGCTATAGACCATCTGTATAACAGATTTGAACGAGTGTTAAACATATAGGATAATGTAGTCTCATTTTTTCTTTCAAGAGGAAATCGAACACATCTAATTCAAGTTCAAACCAAACACACAGTGACTACATATAATTCGAAAACAATATAAAATAACATAATTATGTAATCAGATTCACATAAATATTTGCCTCACAAAGGCGGAAAGAGATATAAATATAATACATAAGTGTGTAGACAAAGGTAGTGGTCATATTCGATCCACTAGACTACAAAAGAAGAGGTACAAATACTACTTTAAAGAATATTTATGCATAAAGAGTCTCTATCTCATATACATGTAACCAAAAACTACAACACTAACGTAGTTGGCCAAAAATCAATAAATGGTCCCCGCTAGAAGTCACGTGGAAGAAGCTGTAACGCCTCGGTCATACCTGAGTATTATTTATAAGAACATAAACAATACACGGATTGGTCTAGGTACACTTATAACAATAAACTGAGATAGAATAACAGATCTAGAAATATATGTAATAACAACAATGTTCACATATAAGGGTGAATCCCTAAAAATGTCCACACAATATCTCAAAGAAATTTCAGCGCTACACAATAATATCCCATTCTAAATTGTATAGTTACTCACAAGAAATGATATCACCTATCAAACCAACACAGAATTGATAATACATTATCAAAACAACTCAAATTGATATCCCTTATCAAAAACACAAAAATCCAGAAATCAATAATTAGAAATGCAGAATATCACAAAAGGGGGGAGGCCCATCACAAGACGAGAGCCCAAAAACTCACCAGCACGTGTATCACAAATGAGAAGTTATCTCTAGGTAGCTAAGCTATAGTTTTGAGCCACAACTCTACAAGACGATCCGAATACCACAGGTCACAACCCCATTGAATTTGAATTGGAGTTCCACAAGACGATTCGAAGATCGTAGAAAGCACAAATCCACGAAGAGATCACAATTGATCCAAAGTAGTGTAAATTACTCCGAGCTAGTAAATATAAGATTTAAGCTATATGTCCCATGACCACTCGCTCTACTCAATGAGTTTAACCAAATATCCTACAACCACCAAATTAACTCAAATGTTTATGAGTAAAATGTATAGTCCACTAGAAACATAAGATGCTCATTGCCATAATTTTCAAACGAACGAGTTCAAGAATTATCCGTTGAGGAAAATGCAAGCATTTCACACCACTTGTTTTACTAAGGTATTTAATTGGATTTCTCATACGAGTGAGGAAAAGATTTCTCATATATATGTACTAGTATATTTGGAAAACAATTTATAAAACAACTTTGTATGATGAAAGTAGCACTAGAAACCATTTTTAGTAAAAGATTTGATATCTACTAATAGTATAAAACCTTATATATATATTTTTGAAGTGGAAAAAACTAAAAAATATGACTGTAAGGACAATTGATCACATAATTCACATTTTAAATAACGTAAATTAAATCAAGTCAATATCGATTACAAATTCGTTCACAATGAATAGATCAAAAGTCCAGAAAAGAAGTCATCAACTCAAAAATAGCGACAAAAATTAGTCCAGAATAAGTTGAATTGATAAAACTTGAAATATCATAAGAAAAAGTAAACATTGCCTTAGATATCAGTTCAGACATATGAATTTTTCATTCAGACAGCTGAATCTGGTTTCCAGTGACACCAATATGTTGCTCATGTTTCAGACGTCTAAATTGGAAAATTCAGTTGTCTGAATTCATTTTCAAACGTATGATTTTTCCAGTTTAAATGTCTAAATTTGCTTCTTTCTTTGTTTTATGAAACATTAACAAGTCAGGCGTTTGAATTCATAATTCAAACATATGAATTTTGGCTTGGGTAATTTTTTGCCTTAGCCATGAATTTCCAATAAATTTTGGTTGAGCACGGACGAATGCTGATGGATTATGACATTCTAACGCGACAATGAAGCCTCTAAAGTTCATCGAAAGAACTCGAGAACCACAACTCAAAACTACACAAAAATTTACACTAGAATTAATCGAAATTAAATCAAAACCCATAAATTGGAAAGTTCACACATAAAAAACCAATTCACCCAATGCATACACAACCTAAAAGTGCCAATGACACACATGCCAAACTTATTAACTTGATTTCATTGATGTGAGTTCCTAAAAACTCGCATTGGATCACAACAAGAAAAGGGATGCTCTAAAACCAAGCAAGATCAACCTATCTTCAGTTAATACGCTAGACTCTCCAATCTAAACACATATACACGAGAAACCTAAGAGTTAGATATTAGGAAATCACAAGAATTGAAGAGGAGTTAAGTTGAAAAGATAGAGATTGAGCTAAACTAAGCTTCCCTTTGAATTAGCTTTTGATTCCTACATGAATTAGAATTCCTAAGATTAAACTACGACTTAAGAATTTTAATTTCCCATTCCCCTCCCCATTTTCTATTTTCATTTTAAGTGCTAGGAATGAATAAGATAGAGGGAAAGAGGTTAAGGGATTTGGTAGTAGAGGTTGGATCGACCATTGGGCTAATGGCCAAACTAAACCTAAATAGAAAAATACCAAATTCTAACCATCTCCAAACATATCAATGTTTATACTTTTAAATATCATAAATGACATTTGAACTCAATGGAAGGTGTCCCGAGTCCAAATTCATCCGTTCACTAAAAGTAACAAATTTTGGGTTTTGAATTAAACGCACGATACATTATTTAAATAAATCTCTTTATTAAATAATCGTAAATTATGCGAGTTGTTACAGACTCTCTGACTTAAAATAATTGCGACCCAACAATTATTTAAGAAATAACCCAAAAAGTAACAACAAGCATCACTAATATCTATATAGAAATCGTAATTACCCGCCTTTTTGCTTGGTTTTCACCGATAATTAAACCGACTCAAATCGTTCATAAAGACGGATTGTTCAGGGTACTTATACATTTGCACAAAAGTAGAAGAAATTTTCCATTATCATTATAATAATATTACATCAGAGTACAAGAGTTACACTAGAGTACAACGGTTACACAACGGAAAATACTAAACTCAGCGAAAGAATATGAATGCTCCAAGATATAATAGCTCCAACTAAAATCCAGAATCCTGCTCTAACCAACTCCAAGTCTAAATCTGCAAATCAAACTACTAGGATGCCCATGTGGAAAATTATGGGCACCCAGATTTTAGGTGTAGGAACAATAAACTTCAGGTCAGTCATGAGACTGGTGTGAGAACTCAAATGGTTGTTTTTAAGGTTTACTTTAAGTGGAAATTAGGCGCATGTCCTTATTTCCAAGTTTGATATAAGTGGCATCCCTCCCTAAAGTTTAATGTAAAGTGGGTCCCTTTTTTTTGCTGTTACGTGTTTTTTCACATTTTTTTGGCGATGCTATATAAAAAATATTCAAAAAATTGCAAATATTCAATTGAGTAATCTGAAAAAAAATAAAACTTAAAATCAACAATTATAGCGAATTATTGCTGATATACCAGCAATAATTCACTATAATTGCTGACATATCAACAACAATGATAAAATTGTTGCAATGTGAAATATTGCTGATATATCAACAATTAGTGTATATAATTGCTGAGTTGATGAACACTTGCTGATATACCAGCGATAATTGTGTATTATTGCTGATATATCAACAAGTGTTTAAAACTGATAAAAAACTTGACTAATTGAATACGAAATGAAAATTACTACAAAATCTGTAATTTTTACAATATATTATTGATGATTCAGCAATGTTTTTGCAGTTGATGCAAATATTGCTGAAATATCAGCAATAATTACAAATAATTGCATCATTTGCTGCAATATACTGGAGCTTGCTGTTTTTTTTCTTGTTTTTGTTTCATTTTTTTGTAGTTTTAATGCATAAAAACGATGATTATTCTGTGTTGAATTTAATTTTGAATTTTTTGATTTTTGTTTTGTTTTTGATGATTTTCGAAAAACAAGGACCTAATTTATAAAGTTTTAAGACAGGGAGTTTTTGTGTATTTCCAAATCTAACTGGACCTGAGTCAAAGTTACCCTTATTTTGAAGTTAGGTAATTCACCAGACCATGCCGCTAAACACGAATGGGTTTACTCCATGTGAATACCAGTGTATAGAAATTCACATTGACTTTTTGGAAAAATGAAACTAACATAAGGTCTCGCGCCACACACACAATGCAAACGCACACTTGGGCATGGTTTCTTCTTATGATAGTCAAAAGATGCTTTGATACGTGAAAATCCTATTTCATATTATTATTAGTGCATAGTGTGAAAAACCTTTCGAAACTTAAATATATTAATCTTGCAACATAATGCCATATCCTATTATACTGACGTAATCTTGCCAGTAACCAGCATGCTATATAATCAAAACCGTGCGGGCTCATAGTGGAGATTGGGTTTCCAACAATGACCAGGCAAGAGAACTTCCTTATTGAACTGAATTTGAACACCTCTAGGGGGATGTACGAGGATCAACAGTGATGCTCCTCATGCTACACAAGGCCGGGTTATCCTTTACTGGATAACTTAGAGTATGCCTGAGTATGTCAACTCCTGGTCGTTACCAACCTTTAACCAGGATCCCGCCAACAACAACCACAAAGTAGATGTTTTCCACATAGGTTAATGCTTGGGCTTTATATAATGGTACACATTTTATCTAGAAGGAGACAACACACCCATAACCCTGCTGAATTTCTTCCTATTATGGCCATTTACCGGGACGTGATCAGCTTGTCGAGGTTATAATATACACAAAGCTACGCTTCAATAAGCCATGCTTTGATCATCTATGCTCATCACTTAAGTATCCGCATAGTCCATTCACTACGCATAACTTATATCTATCAATATATAACTTCTAAGATTGTATGTCTCAGAGAAGGGTGTTAAGCTAAGAGAATAAATTCTCCGCCACCAAACAGATATATATATTTAACAGAGATCAGTGCTACGCAGTGAATTACAATGTCAGACACATAATTCATACAAGTTAATTCTAGGTCTGAATGAAACCAAAATTTGGAATTCCTCCAAATACGATTGTACTACTTGCCACTTAATTGATATTAAATCCATCTATAAATGGGAGAGACCCATTTGAGACATACAGCAAACCACGTATCGATATGAAGGGTCCCGGTCTTCAATACCATCTTCAATGTCTTCAATTGCTCCATAGCATTGTATTATTATTTGGAATGGTTTTCGGATGTAAATCTGATCTCTGTCTTTCCAAATAATGAGTTCAATTTAAAAAAAACACAATTATGGATCAGATAGGATTTCAACCAAATTTACTTCAATAATCGGTTAATCAAAAACCTTTTCTAGATTCATTCTTAAGTTATACTCTAATCTTTCCATTCGAAAACTTATTATTCAAAACTCAGTTCCTTTGAAAAACCCTTAATCCACATTTCATAATTTCAATTCAATTCCTATTTAAAAAGGATTACCCAAAATTCAATGCTAAAATTGTAATTAAAATATTATAATTTTTTGTCAATTCCTTGCTTTTAATTTCGACAAATCAAAGATTTGATTAAATCCCAAATTACGATATGAATTTCCACAACTCAATCTCATCAGGTTTCAAGAATGTATTATTGAAGATATCATCCACAACAAAACCCAAATCAATCGATATTGAACATAATTTACACAGAAATTGTATCTACTTATATTTGATACCAATACTCATAATCAACGAATACTATAAGTGGAAGATCGATAGAAATGTCATCCAAATTCCTCAAATAGTATGTGTTTACACCACAAAATTTCATATCAAACTTCCAAATATTATTTCTATCCAACTTATCTCAATCAATCAGGAAACTCGTCTCTTAGTTCGAAAATTTATTATACCCCTTGATATTAGATCTCGACAGAAATTCATCAACTTATCCCCAATATTAATCTCTGTATCCAACTCATACTATAAGTGGGATAATGGTAAACTATCTTCTAAATCCTCAAATTAAGAGTTATCATTTACCGAATCAATATCAAACACCGTAGATTTATCTCCAACCATATCAAATTTATTTACAATCTGAAAACCCTTTTAATATTAAATAAATTAATTTAAATTCAATTTTAAATGTTTTTAATAATTTTGAACCATGGAAACACTTTAAAAATCATTCAAAAATGATTACTTAAAGTTCGGATAATAATTTGTGGGTAAAAAACTTTAAAATGGATTGTTTCCAAAGAAATCGTTATAACAACGTTCCAAAAGCATTACAGAAACGCTACAAAACATTTATATTAGCTAATTGGATCAAAACAACCTTTATATTATCCAAAATAAAAAAAATTCCAATTTAAAACACTTCCAAACAGTTTATAGTGATTTTATAAAATTTTCCATATTTTTTAGAACATTTAAAATAGTCGTTTACAGTTATGGTCGATGAACTGCACTTAAATGACCTTTTCCAAAACCGTTTAAAACATAACTTGAAAACAATTTATTGAAATTTGAAATTTTCCTATTAACTTGAAAATCAATGTTATTTTAAAGTAAACATTTTCCATTTCGCTGAAATTCGATTTTAAATGCTCAAGTTATAAGCATTCAAAGCTATTGGTCAAAATTCGCGAACTGTCGGTGCGCGGCACGTCCTATTCAGATCAAATAGCGTCGTATAATAAAACTACATTCAAATTATTTCCAAAATGATTACATAATTTATAAACATATATAAATCCATTTAAAATGATATTTCAAATATTTAACTTCAAATTCAATTTAAACTCAAAATCAAATATTATAATACTACTGCATTAATAAAATAATATTATTTTCCGAAAACAAGTTCGATTGACTTCAAAATTTGTTGAAGATCATAAGAAAATAATGTAAGACCATTTACGAAATCAGTTTGAATTAAAACATTTCCTGGATAAGAAAACAAAACTTCACTTATTCAAAACAAAATATGTTTTCATCATTTTAAACCAAAACCTTATTTAACGTCAAAAAAACTTGTTTAACAAACCGTTCCTCTTCATGAAAGTTGTTCGTATATATTTCCTTCACATTGCCAACCCATTTCAAATTTCAAACCCAATTTCAATATTAAAATAATATTATTTATTTTTTCGACTATGGAGGAGAATTAACTGATCACCGACGCAATACCATAATTGCAGTGGAACACAACATTAACAACTATATAAGAATCCATAACAATCATCATCAAAGTTATTAAATAAATAATAACGGTGCATAAGCGTTATAACACTATTCTTAACAGTTCATTTGTGTGTTCTAGTCTACAAAACCATCATCATCCATAACCAAATTAATCAACACTAGTTAATTATAATCTAAATAATCTTCACTAATTAACGTTTACCAAACTAGTTTATAAATTTAAGAGTTCTCACCCTTGTAGCTTTCCAATCCTCGGTAGGCGAGCCTAGCGGATATCGTCGAGCAGAGCTTCCATGCACCGTAGCTTTAACTTCTCTGACTTGAAAAATAGGCTAACTTTCTTCTAGTTTTTGGACTAGCTACACTTAGAATTTGGAAAAGTGCCCAACTACAAATTGTAGATAATTATTTTCTCTTCAATTTAAGAAACAAAATTTCTCAATTTCGATTATATTTTAGGGAGATATGGCCGAAATGGTGGAGGTGTTTCTCAGGTTCAACAAAAACAGCCAGAAAATATAATCCTCAAAGATTCAGGTCTTTGGTACAGTTAGGCTCAGAATTTGAAAAAGTGATCAACTACAAAGTTTTAGCCACTGAAAAATACACAATATACGAAAAGGAATTATATGATTTGGATTAATTTTGGAGGAGTGATGGACCTTGCAAGTTGCTGACCTGAACAGAGGTGGACGAAAAACTGAGGTAGTGGCACCGAATTTGGAGGGGAGGAGGAGGCCGAACATTGGCCAAATGGAGGAGGACTCCATGGAATCCACGGAAGAATAGAAGATGGAGAAAATAAATGGTGGAGAGTGGTGTGAAAAATGGTGTGTTTGGCACCCTTTTTATATCCTCAAACGAAGGGTATTTTGGTCCATTAGCCATGGACACATGTCCTTTCCTAATGCTTCCTATACATGCATAATGCCACTTCTCTAAACCACAATTCACAAACCATGGGCATGCAAAACCATGGGCTCGAAACCATGTGCAAATTGGCAACTTTATTTTCCACGCTTATAAGTGTCACTAAATTAGCAACGCCTCTCAACCATTATTATTTTCAAGTGTTTTAACCTATCATTTATCCATTAAAACATTCGACAATTAATTCGATAAAATATGACAATGGCTAATGTTTCCTCAAGAAAATATTGATGATGTTTTATTTAACAAACTAAATTATAAATCATGTTTTAATAAACATTTCTTAACAAATATAATTTAACCAAAGATTACTTAAAAATAACTCCATAAATACATTTTAGAAAATCTTGTTATAACAAAACTCGATAAATTCCTTATTAAAATGATACCAACATCTTTTTGTCAAAAATCATTATTAAAATATCATTTGTATAAGTTATTTCAAATCCATATTAAACATATCCATTTTATATTTAGAAAATTCAAATTATATCCCAAAAAAATTAGTTTTAACTTGATAAAATTCTGGATCGTCACATTCACCTCCCCTTAAAACTTTTCGCCCTCGAAAAAGAAATGGGGTTATTTAAGATTTTCTTTCCTTCATAAACTTATGAATTTCCAAACTTAAGATTTAAATTTTTTTATACCGAAATTTCGTCCTCACAATGGAAATGTAGGGTAAAACACTTTAACACACATAGGTTCAGACAATAATATTTACAATGTTCTCAAAATGATGAGCTTCAATTACTCGTTATATCCGACTCATCGTTTATTGGGCCAATTGCTTAACACTCAATGATTCAAGCCCTCTAATAATACGTAAATTTAGAGTAATAAATCATTTTCTTAGGTTTTATCTTACTAATCATTCTGATTACAAAGGTTATGAAACTTATTCCTTTTTTGATTAGAAAATTATTATTAATTTATACATGAAAACTCGGTCATCTTATAACTCAGCTCATCTACACGTATCAATTTAGCTATTTTTTTTCTACCTATTCTCGTTTGCCAAATGTGCTTCAGTCAATTGTTGATACAGGTAGTCATGATAACCTTATAGGTTTTGATCCTAGGATTTATGGGTTATGGGCTTACTTAAACAATTTCTTTTCTTGCTTCAAAATTTATTGACTATCCAAAATCGTCAAAAATTCTGAACCTTAACCAAATATTTAAGGAAATTTACAATTATTTCTTGTAACGACCCGGAAAATCCGAACTAATTTAAAATTTTTATTTTAAATAATTTGGTGGAAAAATGTGGCAGAAATTAAAATTTTCATTTTTAAATAATATAAAAGCCAGTGAAAATAGTCAATTTTCAAACGATCTCTGTTTTTGACGAAACCACTTTTGTTGGAACCGGAATGTCAAGTTATTGCTAGGTTTCAATTTTTAGAATTTTTTGAATTAATATGTGAGCATGGCGAAGGAAAATGTGTTTTGCGATTTAAGTCAAATTTGGTCGACTGAAAAATAGCCATTTTTCAAACAGTCTCAGAATTCGACGAAATTAGTTTTGTTAGGACCGTATCGTCATAACGAAGCCAAATACATTTTTCTGTATTTTTCTGAGTCGTATGTGGCCTCGGTGAATTTAATTGTACGAAAGAATTAATTTAATAAATGATTTAATTATTAAATTAAATAAAACAGGCCATAGACAGCCGTTTGAGCTGACGGGACCGGTCCCGTTGGATCCGGGACATGGGCTATTGGCAAGGGACACTTCCTGTTGGACTGGATTCGAAGCGGTTAAGAAGATTTGGATTTAATTGTAAAAAAATACATTAAAAATAGTATAAAAATAGAAAACCCTGAAGAAAAAAATCACTATTCATCATCTCCTTCTGTAGCCGCCACCCAACCAATTCAATGGCCGAAATTTCATCATCTTCCTCCCTTAATATCTCCTTCTTCTTTAAGAATTAAAACCCATTCCTCGTACCACTCCGAAGCTCTCTCTCTCCTCTACGTTTCCATACCACCTGATCGTCCTCTGATGCCACCATCATCGAGCCACACACCCCTAAACCCGTCGCCAAAAGCCCCGTCGGCCTCCCCCTAGGCCCCACTGAGTTGCCTCCTCTCCCAGGCGCACGTGCGCCTTGCCGTGCTCTCCGACACAGGGTCATCCGATCGTGTCAATTCATCCCGGTTTGATCGAAAATTTGAGCCCTAGGATTGAACAGAGTAGTAAATATCGGCGGCTATAAATTGTTATTAACTTAATTAATTCGTAACTCATTCGTTTGAACTCGAAAATTTACAATTTCAGAAGCGTTATGATCGTATTGACAAGATCTAAATTGAAACGAGACAATTCTGGACTATTGGACTAAATCGCGAACAAATGTGAGATTTCTTGTCTAAATTAATTATCTAATTTAATTTATTTGTTTGCGTTGTAATAATCACATGTTTATGTTTCAATTCTATTTTTGTTTCCGACATGTTGATGATGGGTTGAGATGTGTTGTAATGTATAGTTGCGGATCCATGTGTATTGATCATGCTAAGTTATCACTTGTGTTTTTTTTGAATTGATCTATTTTACCAATTCAAAAATAAAAGAAATATGATTGTCACATATATTGTTACCACTCTTTCCTCTTTTGAGTTGATCTATTTCATCAATTCAAACATAAAAGAGATATGTTTTGTCATTTCATGTTATCACATTGAAAATGAACTTTATTTGTAGCGTTATGTTAACATATTAGTGAATGAACCTTATATCTAACGTAGTGTTATCACAATTAAATCAAACCTTATAATTTGTGTGATGTCATGACATCGTAGTGGAACCTTATTTTTAGCGCTATGTTAATGAAATGATATTTTATTTACATCTCTTCGTAAATAAAAGAAAAAGATCAAAATTTGATTAGCAAACATGAAACAATATTTTATTTACATTTCTTTGTAAATAAAAGAAAAAGATCAAAATTTGATTAGCGAACATGAAATTATATTTTATTTACATTTCTTTGTAAATAAAGGAAAGGGGTCAAAACTCGATTTTTGAAAGAGTGTTTTTGTTTACATTTCCTTTGTAAATAAAAAGAGCAAACTTAGTGATAGAACTTTATTCACATTTCTTGTATAAATAAAAATAACAATTTTGACGCTAGAATTTTTATTCACATCCCTCATCTGAATAAAATGAACAATATTAGCAATGAACTTTTATTCACATTCCTTATGTGAATAAAAATGAATAAATGTAATGATGAAATTTTATTTACATTTTATATGTAAATAAAAAGAACAAATTTTGAGACGATATTTATTTACATTTTCTACGTAGGATAAAAAGAACAAAATATGACATAGAATTTTATTTACATTTCTTCGTAAATACAAAAAGAACAAAACATAACCTTGAAACCTTATATACATTTTTCTATGTAAATAAAAGTAGGAATTAAACATTGAAACATTACAAACATTTTTCTATGTACATAAAAGTACAAATTAGCGATGAAATCTTATTTACATTTTTTCTTCGTAAATAAAAGGATAAAATTTAGCGATGCATATTATTTACATTTTTCTATGTAAATAAAAGGATAAAATTTAGCGATGCATATTATTAACACTTTTTCTGTGTATTCTATGTAAATAAAAGGATAAAGTTTAGCGATTGAATTTTATTTACATTCCATATGTAGATAAAAAGAATAAATTTAGTTGTAAGTAAAAATTTGGATCATTAGAAAAAGTACAAAAATTGATAATTGAAAGAACGAACACCTTATTTTCATTGTTAAAACAAGTAAGAAATAGTAAAAGTTATATTTATTTACATGTAGTGTAAATAAGTAAGAAATAGGAAAAGTATATTTATTTACATGTAGTATAAATAAATCAGAAAAAGGAAAAGTTATATTTATTTACATGTAGTGTAAATAAATAAGGAATAGACGAAGTTTCATTTATTTATATGTAGTATAAACAATAGAAAAAGGAAAAGTAACATTTATTTACATGTAGAGTAAATAAATAAGAAGAAAAAGAAAAAGGGAATATTTTATTTATATTTAGTGTAAATAAAACATGACATAGTAAAAAAAAGAACATTTTATTTATATCTAGTGTTGATAAAATATGGCATAGAAAAGAATTACATTTTTGTTTGCATTTTTAGATGCAAATAAAACATAGAAAGAGATTACACTTTTTATTTGCAAATTAGTTGCAAATAAAAGACAAAGATATGAATAGTACCTTTTTATTTACTTTTAGATGTGAATAAATAAAAAAAGTACATTTTGTTTACATTTCATATGTAAATAAAAAACACCGCTTTAGAAAGTGAATTTTATTTATAATTTAGATATAAATAAAATAGAGATATAATAAGTGACATCTTATCATCATGGTAGATGCGAAAAAAAAAAGATAGAAAATAAAAGTGATATTTTATCGTCATTTTAGATGCGATAAAAAGAAAAAGTTTTTATAGTTGAAATCACCAAACAATATAATTTTATATTTAAGTATATAAATATAAAATTAAAACGAAACACACGTGGCAGTTCGCATATCGGCAATTGTAACTCTAAACGATTATACCGAAAGATCCGACCATTGGATTTTCCCCAAACCGGAACCGTTAGGACCGCTTTGGGAAGAGCTTTCCAACGATATAAAAATTGTCAAAATCCGACGGTTAGATTTTAAGATATGTGTAAAACAAAATTTGGTAAAAACAACGCCAGGGCAGTCCACTGACCCGAAGCGTCGTTTATTTATTTTGAGCTATTTTCAAATAAATAAAAATAGCGATAAATAGTTATAAATATATATGAAATGTTTTAAATGATAATTATGCGACAATTATTTGAAAAGACCGAGTTTAACTCATTTCAAATAATTGTACGACGGTTAAATCAAAGATATAAGAAGACGATGGTAGAAGACCGGCGATCTTCACATCGAATGGGCAACGACTACTAATGGTTTGGACTGACTTGCTCCCAGGACGGGGTTGAAGCAGTAGTTTTCCGGACGAATGTGTTGATTATCCGGATAAGCGAGAACCTATCAGGTGTCTCCGGTCTCGTTCAGACCCAGAACGGACTTGCAAATGGATGCGTGTCTGACGTTGGAATTCATTTCATGTAATTAAATCGATTTGTATTAATATATGTCTGTTTGGTGGTGGAGAATTTATTATCTGCTTAACACCCTGGTATATAGTAATAGTTATTGATCGCATGGCGTGAATTGTCAATATGGCACGCCAAGATGCAATGATCAAGGCTTTGTTGAAAAGCAGGCCTTGTGGTTGATGATCAAAGCATAGCCTGTTTAGGCATAGCTTTGAGTATAGCGTGACTTCGCGAGCCTCACACCCCGGTATGAGTCAAAAAGGGGATTAGGACAGCAGGGAGTGCACACGTTTCTTTCTAGCTAGGGGTAGTGTCAGTGCTTAAACTGGCTGGCGTTTTACTTATGTGGATGTTGGATTGAGGTACCTCGGGTTTTATAGGTTGTTAGTGGCCATACTATAGGTTCAAAGGAACCGGGAAACGTGTGTTCAGGAATTGCCAATCCACTACCGTTAGGTGGGGACCGGCCCTGAAGATCCAAGGGTTGCCCATAGGTGTGATCCTGAGGCAGTTGCTAGAGTGTCTCGAATCGGAGAGGACGATCCCAAGCCTCGATTTCATGACAGAAAACCAATTTCCAATACGACATTACGATCTTGATTGTAAACTTATATATGGCGATATAGTATATGGTACCTATGCCGTCTAGGATTGATACATTTATATTGAAGTATTTTAATACTTCTTAGACACTTATGATAATATAAAAATATTTTTTACACGTATTAAGCATATTTGATCATCATAAAGGAAAACTCTATCCTCCTGTGTGCGTTGCATTGTGTGACAGGACTTGAGTCTTATGATGATTTCATTTTTCAAAAGTCATTTTGTTTTTTCTGTATAAACGGTATTAAATTATGCACTGGCAATCCAATGGAGTAAACCCATTCCGCGTTAGCGGCGTGGTCCTGTGATTCTCCATACTGATAGTTAGTATAGAAAGATTTCTCATACCAGTCCCATGACTGACTCGATGTTTGTTTCACTTTGCAAACTCGGGTGCCTTCTCTTTACACGGGCAGCCAAGTGACAGGTTCTTAGAGAGACATTTTCTGGAGTGAAGACTACTTGGAAGGAGAAGACGAAGACTCTCTTTTATCTTTATCTTTTGCTTTAGAGACTTTATTCTATCTTGTGTTGATGTAGGTCATGGAGTTTATACCTATCTCCTTTGAAACTTATTTCTTTTGATTCAGACCTTTATTTTGCTAAGTTGTATCCTGTAAACTGCGCACTCTGTGGTTTTTGTTGATGTGATGTTTATGACTTATATCTTTTCCACTGCAATTATTATATGTTATGATATTATCTGAGATCTGTTGTTGTTATAAATATGTTGTATTCCAAATGATCATCCTTACTTTCGGTCAATGGAAGTTTGGGGTTATCACAGTTGGTATCAGAGCTTAAGGTTAACCTTAGCTTCAGAATATAACATATTTAGAACAATTCGTCTATATAGAATCCACATTATTCTAAGGCGAGTAGCTTATTAGAGATAGGACTAGTAATGTCCTAGAATGAGCACAGCAGAATAGCACATATTTATCAGTCATTACATCATTGTCTTTTCATCTTGTCCTTACCTTATCTTTTCTTGAAAACTATCATTTCGGTTGGTCTGACTCTTTCCTTGATGGTACAGACTGATTTAGATGGATACCAGAGCAAGAACAGCCCGGGGTGGAGCCCGAGGTGGAACTCGAGGCGGGGCCAGAGGAGGAGCCCGAGGGGGAGCTAGAGGACAAGCTAGAGACGAGACCCCCATTACTCAAGAACATCCTACTTCAGAGGTCGTAGCACGACCACCTCCACCTCCACAACCCTTCAACTTGGAGAGAATGTCAAAGAAATTCAGAAATCTAGGAGGTGTACCTTTCGCGGGGCGAGAGTATGCGATTCAGGCAGAGGCATGGCTTAAGGACTGTGAAAAGATCCTAGAGGACTTAGAATTAGAGGATCAGCAAATGCGTTTCCTGGCAGTATGACAATTAAAGGACGAAGCTGGGCATTGGTGGGATACGGTCAAGATCTGCAATGACGTGGCCAATATGTCTTGGGCCAAATTTAAAGAACTTTTTAATGACAAGTATGTTCCCCTACAAGCAAGAGAGCGCCTACGCGAGCAGTTCGTTAACCTACAGCAAGGGAGTATGTCTGTTTCCGAGTACGTGAGGAAGTTTGATGAGCTTTCACGATATGCTCCTAGGTTGATTCAAGATCCAGTAGAGAAGAATAAATAATTCATCAAGGCTCTTTCAAAGAAATATTTGAACTGAGTCACTGCTCATATCAAGCTTCCATTCAATGAAGTAGTAGAGATGGCTTGCCGCTACGAGGAAAATGACGAGTCTGGACCGCAGGATAGAGTGAAAAGTCAAGGCAACAACCAGAAGGAATAGGCCAACAAGAAACCGGAGGCAAGCAATTCTTCTGCCGCTAAGCCCCAAGGGAAGAAGAGGGACATGAGCAAGGTGACATGCTATAATTGCGGCAAGAATGGGCATTTTGATTTCGAGTGTAAAGCTCCTAAAAAGGCCAAGAGGAACGAATCAGGACCTAGCCAGAATCGTATCCAGAATTCTCAGAATCGTGGCCAGAATTCTCAGGATCGTGGTCAGAACCCCAGGAACACTCAGGATTGCTATAACTGCCATAAGCTGGGGCACTTTGCCAGAAACTGTCCCCTATTGAAGAAAACTAAAGTGGCACATGTTTATAAGGGAGCAGATGCACCAGCTTCTGCTGAGGGGCCAGGTAAACCCGATGTCTTAGGAGGTACTCTTAATATTAAGGACATTCTGTCTTATTTGACACTGGTGCAAAACGAAGTTTTATCTCTAATGATGCAATTAAAAAGTTAAAACTGAAACCAAGAAAACTTAAAAAATTGATTAGAGCAAATAGTCCGATAAGAGGTTCTCTTATTCTCGATCAGTATTGTAGAATACCTGTTTCTTACTCTTGCTACCAGCTCCCCTTTGACTTGATCGTCATGAATTTCTCCGGTTATGATGTCATACTGGGGATCGATTGGCTAACAAAGTATGAGGCTGAGTTAATATGTGCGGAGAGAATCATCAAAGTAAAAACTAAGCTTGGAAATATTACTATCCCATGCCATAGCTCAGCCACTGACAGAAAAGCATTCTGGTCTTCTCTAGAAGTCACCCCTACTTCTATTGAGGATATCCCTATCGTCAAAGATTACGCTGATGTATTTAAAGAAGTTGAGGGCTTACCTCCGCGTAGAGAAATCAGCTTCAGAATTGACTTAGCTCCGAATGCAAGGCCTGTTGTACATCCTATTCGGAGAATGTCACCAAAAGAAAAGGAGGAGCTGAGAAATCAAACCAAGCAGCTTTTGTGGAAGGGTCTGATCAGGCCCAGCTTCTCAGAATGGGGTGCAGCAGTGGTGTTCGTCCCAAAATCTGACGGTACCCTCAGGTTATGTGTGGATTACCGCGATCTCAACAAACAAACACTGAAAAATAAATACCCACTGCCGCGTATTGATGACTTACTTGACCGCTTGCATGGAGCACGAGTATTCTCTAGGATGGACCTAGCTACAGGCTTCCATCAACTTCGCATTGCAGAAGAGTGCGTGCCTTTAACTACTTTCAGAGGATCGGATATTTTTTACGAATGGCTAGTAATGCCCTTCGGTCTATGTAATGCTCTAGCATACTTTGTTGATTTGATGAATAGAGTATTCAGAGATGTTTTAAATAAATTTGTTCTCGTGTCCATCGATGACATCCTCATCTTTTCTAAATCCACTGCTGAGCAAGAACAGCATCTGAGGGAAGTCTTGGAGATTTTGCGAAGAAATGTGCTGAAAGCCAAATTCTCCAAATGCATATTCTGGCAAGAAGAGGTGAAATTCCTCGGCCATGTTGTATCAAAGGAAGGCATCTCAGTAGATCCAGGAAAGATATCAGCCATCCAAGAGTGGAAGCAGCATAGAACTCCCACAGAGGACAGAAGTTTCTTAGGACTAGCTCGCTATTATCGGAAATCTGTCAAAGATTTTTCGAAGGTAGCTTGTCCATTGACAAACCTGATCAAGAAGCATACGAAATTCAATTGGACACCCGAGTGCGAGGCAGCTTTCCAAGATCTAAAAAGGAGGTTGACCAATGCTCCTGTGTTGACCATCACAGATGGCAATCAGGATTTGAAGGTCTGGACCGACGCTTCTAAACAAGATTGTTTCTTTTATAAATCAACATGTCAAAGATAACATTTTCTTTTAATGTCAAATCTCATTTTAACATGATTCCGTTATTTGTTTTAAGATATTGGTGCGGTGCTGATGCAAAGAGGCAAAGTAGTCGCATATGCTAGCCGCCAGCTGAAACCGCATGAGAAGAATTACGCCACGCATGAGAAGAATTACGCCACGCATGATCTTGAGCTAATGGCTATTGTGTTTGCTCTTAAAATATGGAGGCACTATCTCTTGGGTGAGAAGTTCGAAATATACACGGATCACAAATCCTTGAAACATATTTTTACCCAAAGAGATTTGAATATGAGGCAGCAACGCTGGGTTGAATTTCTTGCATCATATGATCTGGATATCATATATACTTCAGGGAAAGCCAATGTTGTGGCCGATGCGCTCAGTAGAAAAAATGCAGATGACGACAAGCTCATTCTCGCTAATCTCATTATCACTCCTACCCTGATTGATAAAGTCTCTGCTCTTCAGAAGGATGATAAATTTATTCAGAGGATTATCAAAAGAATTCAGGATGGCGAAACCACGAGTTTCCAAATTGACGACAAAGGGGTTCTGAGGCTATTAGGCCCAAGCTGTGTCCCGTACGACTCTAAGCTCAGAAGGGAGGTTATGGATAAATGTCATAAATCTAAGCGTAGTGTTCACCCTGGGGTGAGCAAGATGTATCACGACCTTAAGCGCACATTTTGATGGAGGTCCATGAAGAGATATATTTCTATTTATGTTGCTACATGTCCCACTTGTCAGCAAGTTAAAAGTGATCAACAGAAGTTGGCCAGTTTGTTGCAACCGTTGGGAGTTCCAGGTTGGAAGTGGGAGGAAATTTCTATGGACTTTATAGATGGCTTGCCCCGAAGCAGAAAGGGGAATGATAGCATATGGGTGATTGTGGATCGCTTAACAAAATCTGCCCACTTCATACCTGTCAGGTCCAATAGAACAGCTCGTAGTCTGGTGCAGCTTTATTTTAAAGAGATAGTCAGACTACATGGGGTTCCCAAAAGCATTGTCAGTGATCGGGATTCATTATTTACCAGCAAATTCTGGGAAGCTTTCCAAGAAGAGCTTGGAACCAAGTTGAATCTGAGCTCTGCCTATCACCCTCAGACAGATGGCCAGACTGAGTGGGTGAACTGTGTTTTAGAAGACTTGTTGCGAGCTTGCATTCTTGATTATGGCGGTTCTTGGGAGGACCACTTGCACTTGGTGGAATTCTCTTATAATAATAGCTACCAAGCAAGCTTGAAGATGTCACCGTTTGAATTATTATATGGCAGACCATGCAGATCTCCGGCATGTTGGGTGGAATCAGGTAATCGACTAGTCTTGGGCCCCGACATGGTTCGTGAAGCATCGGATAAGGTTGACTTGATTAAGAAGAGCCTATTGGCTGCTCAGAGCCGACAGAAGAGCTATGTAGACCAACGAAGAAGAGATTTAGAATTCTCTGTTGGTGATCGAGTATACTTGAAGGTTTCTCCATTAAGAGGCGTAATTCGCTTTGGGAAGATTGAAAAGTTAGCACCGAGATTTATTGGTCCATTTCCTATTCTCGAAAGGATTGGTACTCTCGCTTATAGAGTGCAACTGCATGACTGGTTGTCAGGGGTGCATGATGTATTTCATTTGTCTCAACTCCGCAAGCATGTGCATGATCCAAATCTGATTGAGGATGAATTTAATCAACAGGTCCTGGATATTGCTCTGAATCTAACAGTGAGAAAAGACCCGATAAAGATCATTGGCAAAGAAACCAAAATTTCGAGGAACAAGAGGATCAACCTAGTCAAAGTTCAATGGAGTGGGGATCCTAGAGACTGTACTTGGGAGACAGAGGATAGCATCAAAAAGTCTTACCCCAAGTGCAGAGTGGACATCTCCGAATAACTCTTGTGTTAAGGTACATTTACCCTAATTTACATTTTACGTCTTGTTTCCTACTTTACTTTGTTCCCTTTTCGAGGACGAAAAACTCTTAAGTGGGGGAGATTGTAACGACCCGAAAAATCCGAACCAATTTAAAAATTTATTTTAAATAATTTGCTAGAAAAATGTGGCAGAAATTAAAATTTTCATTTTTAAATAATATTAAAGCCAGTGAAAATAGTCAATTTTCAAATGATCTCTGTTTTCAACGAAACCACTTTTGTTGGAACCAGAATGTCAAGTTATTGCTAGGTTTCAATTTTTAGAATTTTTCGAATTAATATGTGAGCGTGGCGAAGGAAAATGTGTTTTGTTGATTTCAGTCAAATTTGGTCGACTAAAAAATAGCCATTTTTCAAATAGTCTCAGAATTCGACGAAATTAGTTTTATTAGGACCGTATCGCCATAATGAAGCCAAATATATGTTTTCTGTATTTTTCTGAGTCCGTATGTGGCCTCGGTGAATTTAATTGTACGAAAGAATTAATTTAATAAATGATTTAATTATTAAATTAAATAAAACAGGCCATAGACAGCCGTTTAAGCTGACGGGACCTGTCCCGTTGGATCCGGGACATGGGCTATTTGGCTGGGGACACTTCCTGTTGGACTGGATTCGAAGCGGTTAAGAAGATTTTGATTTAATTGTAAAAAATACATTAAAAATAGTATAAAAATAGAAAACCCTAAAGAAAAAAATCACTATTCATCATCTCCTTCTGTAGCCGCCACCCAACCAATTCAATGGTCGAAATTTCATCATCTTCCTCCCTTAATATCTCCTTCTTCTTTAAGAATTAAAACCCATTCCTCATACCACTCCGAAGCTCTCTCCCCTCACGTTTCCATACCACCTGATCGTCCTCTTGTGCCACCATCACCGAGCCACACACCCCTAAACCCGCCGCCAAAAGCCCCGTCGGCCTCCCCCTAGGCCCCACCGAGTTGCCCGCTCTCCCAGGCGCACGTGCGCCTTGCCGTGTTCTCCGACGCAGGGTCATCCGATCGTGCCAATTTGTCCCGGTTTGATCGCAAATTTGAGCCCTAGGATTGGACAGAGTAGTAAATATCGGCGGCCTCCATCTGAGTGTAGAAGAAAGGTTTATTTCTTTAATTAATTCTTTAATTAATTAATATAAATTGTTATTAAATTAATTAATTCGTAACTCATTCGTTTGAACTCGAAAATTTACAATTTCAGAAGCGTTGTGATCGTATTGACAAGATCTACGACTCTGAACTGAAACGAGACAATTCTGGACAGTTGGAATTTTGGACTAAATCGCGAATGAATGTGAAATTTCTTGTCTAAATTAATTAATTTAATTTATTTGTTTGCGTTGTAATAATCACATTTTTATGTTTCAATTCTATTTTTGTTTCCGACATGTTGATGATGGGTTGAGATGTGTTGTAATGTATAGTTGTAGATCCATGTGTATTAATCATGCTAAGTTATCACTTGTGTTTATTTTGAATTGATCTATTTTATCAATTCAAAAATAAAAGAAATATGATGGTCACGTATATTGTTACCACTCTTTGCCTGTTTTGAGTTGATCTATTTCATCAATTCAAACATAAAAAGAGATATGTTTTGTCATTTCATGTTATCACATTGAAAATGAACTTTATTTTTAGCGTTATGTTAACATATTAGTGAATGAACCTTATATCTAGCGTAGTGTTATCACATTGAAATCAAACCTTATAATTTGTGTGATGTCATGACATCGTAGTGGAACCTTATTTTTAGCGCTATGTTAATGAAATGATATTTTATTTACATTTCTTTGTAAATAAAAGAAAAAGATCAAAATTTTATTAGCAAACATGAAACGATATTTTATTTACATTTCTTTGTAAATAAAAGAAAAAGATCAAAATTTGATTATCGAACATGAAATTATATTTTATTTACATTTCTTTGTAAATAAAGGAAAGGGGTCAAAACTCGATTTTTGAAAGAGAGTTTTTGTTTACATTTCCTTTGTAAATAAAAAGAGCAAACTTAGTGATAGTACTTTATTCACATTTCTTGTATAAATAAAAATAACAATTTTGACGCTAGAATTTTTATTCACATCCCTCATGTGAATAAAATGAACAATATTAGCAATGAACTTTTATTCACATTCCTTATGTGAATAAAAATGAACAAATGTAACGATGAAATTTTATTTACATTTTATATGTAAATAAAAAGAACAAATTTTGAGACAATATTTATTTACATTTTCTATGTAGGATAAAAAGAACAAAATATGACATAGAATTTTATTTACGTTTCTTCGTAAATACAAAAAGAACAAAACATAACCTTGAAACCTTATATACATTTTTTTATGTAAATAAAAGTAGGAATTAAACATTGAAACATTATATACATTTTTCTATGTACATAAAAGTACAAATTAGCGATGAAATCTTATTTGCATTTTTTTCTATGTAAATAAAAGGATAAAATTTAGCGATGCATATTATTTACATTTTTCTATGTAAATAAAAGGATAAAATTTAGCGATGCATATTATTAACACTTTTTCTATGTATTCTATGTAAATAAAAGGATAAAGTTTAGCGATTGAATTTTATTTACATTCCATATGTAGATAAAAAGAATAAATTTAGTTGTAAGTAAAAATTTGGATCATTAGAAAAAATACAAAAATTGATAATTGGAAGAACGAACACCTTATTTTCATTGTTAAAACAAGTAAGAAATAGTAAAAGTTATATTTATTTACATGTAGCGTAAATAAGTAAGAAATAGGAAAAGTATATTTATTTACATGTTGTATAAATAAATCAGAAATAGGAAAAGTTATATTTATTTACATGTAGTGTAAATAAATAAGGAATAGAAGAAGTTTCATTTATTTATATGTAGTATAAACAATAGAAAAAGGAAAAGTAACATTTATTTACATGTAGAGTAAATAAACAAGAAGAAAAAGAAAAAGGGAATATTTTATTTACATTTAGTGTAAATAAAACATGACATAGTAAAAAAAAAGAACATTTTATTTTTATCTAGTATGGATAAAATATGGCATAGAAAATAATTACATTATTGTTTGCATTTTTAGATGCAAATAAAACATAGAAAGAGATTACACTTTTTATTTGCAAATTAGTTGCAAATAAAAGACAAAGATATGAATAGTACCTTTTTATTTACTTTTAGATGTGAATAAATAAAAAAGTATATTTTGTTTACATTTCATATGTAAATAAAAACACCGCTTTAGAAAGTGAATTTTATTTATAATTTAGATATAAATAAAATAGAGATATAATAAGTGACATCTTGTCATCATGGTAGATGCGAAAAAAAGATAGAAAATAAAAGTGATATTTTATCGTCATTTAAATGCGATAAAAAGAAGAATTTTTATAGTTGAAATCACCAAATGATATAATTTTATATTTAAATATATAAATATAAAATTAAAACGAAACGCGCACGGCAGTTCGCATATCAGCAATTGTAACTTTAAACGATTATACCGAAAGATCCGACCGTTGGATTTTCCCAAAACCGGAATCGTTAGGACCGCTTTGGGAAGAGCTTTCCAACGATATAAAAATTGTCAAAATCCGATGGTTAGATTTCAAGATATGTGTAAAACAAAATTTGGTAAAAACAGCGCCATGGCAGTCCACTGACCCGAAGCGTCGTTTATTTATTTTGAGCTATTTTCAAATAAATAAAAATAGCGATAAATAGTTATAAATATATATGAAATGTTTTAAATGATAATTATGCGACAATTATTTGAAAAGACCGAGTTTAACTCATTTCAAATAATTGCATGACGGTTAAATCAAAGACATAAGAAGACGATGGTAGAAGACCAGCGATCTTCACATCGAATAGGCAACGACTACTGATGCTTTGGACTGACTTGCTCCCAGGACGGGGTTGAAGCAGTAGTTGTCCGTACGAATGTGTTGATTGTCCGGATAAGCGAGAACCTATCTGGTGTCTCCGGTCTCGTTCAGACCCGGAACGAACTTGTAAATGGATGCGTGTCTGACATTGGAATTCATTTCATGTAATTAAATCGATTTGTATTAGTATATATCTGTTTGGTGGTGGAGAATTTATTCTCTGCTTAACACCCTGGTATATAGTAATAGTTATTGATCGCATGGCGTGAATTGTCAATGTGGCACGCCAAGATGCAATGATCAAGGCTTTGTTGAAAAGCAGGCCTTGTGGTTGATGATCAAAGCATAGCCTGTTTAGGCATAGCTTTGAGTATAGCGTGACTTCGCGAGCCTCACACCCCGGTATGAGTCAAAAACAGGATTAGTACTGCAGGGAGTGCACACGTTTCTTTCTAGCTAGGGGTAGTGTCAGTGCTTAAACTAGCTGGCATTTTACTTATGTGGATGTTGGATTGAGGTACCTCGGGTTTTATAGGTTGTTAGTGGCCATACTATAGGTTCAAAGGAACCGGGAAACGTGTGTTCAGGAATTACCAATCCACTACCGTTAGGTGGGGACCGGCCCTGAAGATCCAAGGGTTGCCCATAGGTGTGATCCTGAGGCAGTTGCTAGAGTGTCTCGAATCGGAGAGGATGATCCCTAGCCTCGATTTCATGACAGAAAACCAATTTCCAATACGACATTACGATCTTGATTGTAAACTTATATATGGCGACATAGTGTATGGTACCTATGCCGTCTAGGATTGATACATTTATATTGAAGTATTTTAATACTTCTTAGACACTAATGATAATATAAAAATATTATTTTACACGTATTAAGCATGTTTGATCATCATAAGGGAAAACTCTATCCTCCTGTTTGCATTGCATTGTGTGATAGGACTTGAGTCTTATGGAGATTTCATTTTTCAAAAGTCATTTCGTTGTTTCTGTATAAACGGTATTAAATTATGCACTGGCAATCCAATGGAGTAAACCCGTTCCGCGTTAGCGGCGT
Organism: Allium sativum; assembly: GCA_030737875.1. NCBI lineage: Eukaryota > Viridiplantae > Streptophyta > Magnoliopsida > Asparagales > Amaryllidaceae > Allium > Allium sativum. The sequence goes on from CM060919.1 coordinate 370,073,552, forward strand.
GGTCCTGTGATTCGCCATATTGATAGTTAGTATAGAAAGATTTCTCATACTAGTCCCATGACTGACTCGATGTTTGTTTCATTTTGCAAACTCGGGTGCCCTCTCTTTACACGGGCAACCAAGTGACAGGTTCTTAGAGAGACATTTTCTGGAGTGAAGACTACTTGGAAGGAGAAAACGAAGACTCTCTTTTATCTTTATCTTTTGCATTAGAGACTTTATTCTATCTTGTGTTGATGTACGTCATGGAGCTTAGACCTATCTTCTTTGAAACTTATTTCTTTTGATTCAGACCTTTATTTTGCTAAGTTGTATCCTGTAAACTGCGCACTTTGTGGTTTTTGTTGATGTGATGTTTATGACTTATATCTTTTCCGCTGCAATAATTATGTGTTATGATATTATCTGAGATCTGTTGTTGTTATAAATATGTTGTATTCCAAATGATCATCCTTACTTTCGGTCAATGGAAGTTTGGGGTTATCACATTTCTAATGATTTTTTAGTTCTCAACTCCTTCGATTATTCAATTTTGGTATAATTATATTCTTTTTCAAACCTTTTCTAACAATAAGGAAATGTTTGCTGGAAAATCTAGATTACTTCCTACTGACTTATCCCTTAATAACTGATATAATTGTTAAATCTTATCGATTTTTAAAATCTTATCTATCCTATTTCATCAAATACCTTATAGTCAAATCGTGAATTAGAATTAACAAGGAATTTGCACTTGGGTTATTTATACTAATTAGCGAAGGATGTCTAATTCGTAGGAAATGCTTTAAGTTAGATTGTGAAATGCTAATCCCAAATTGCCTATACTTAACCTTAATAGTCTGATTAATTACCTAAATTATAATTAACCATATATTTTCAAAACATACTCCTTTTTGTATTCAAAATATAATTTTTCAAAAACCATTTCATATTTCAAATACTCTCTCTTATATATAATATTCTAGGGTATTACTACCCCTATCTCTAATGATTTCATTTTTATGGGATATCACTAATCCCAACTTTGACGAGCCCTTTCTCTTTTGTTCAAATGAGTCATACCCCAAAGGTTTGTATAAACCAAAGCTCTGATACCACTCTATAACGACCCGCCTTTTTGCCTGGTTTTCACCGGTAATTAAACCGACTCAAATCGTTCATAAAAATGGATTGTTAGGGGTACTTACACATTTGCACGAAAGTAAAAAGAACTTTTCCATTATCATTACAATAATATTACATCAGAGTAGAAGAGTTATATCAGAGTACAACGGTAACACATCAGAAGATACTAAATTCAGCGGAAAAATATGAATGCTCCAAGATATAATAGATCCAGCTAAAATCCAAAATCTTGCGCTAACCAACTCCAAGGCTAAATCTGCAAATCAAACTACTAGGCCGCTCGTGTGGAAAATTATGGGAAACCAGAGTTTAGGTCTAGGAACAATAAACTCCAGGTCATTCATGGGACTGATGTGAGAACTCAAATAGTTGTTTTTAGGGTTTATTTTAATGTTAGGTAAATTACTGGACCACGCCGCTAAACATGGAACGATTTTACCCCATGTGAATACCAGTGCAAAGAAATTCGCATTGACTTTTTGGAAATATGAAACTAATATAAGGTCTCGCGCCGCACACACAATGCAAACACACACTTGGGCGAGGTTTCTCCTTATGATAGTCAATAAGTGCTTTGATACATGAAAATCCTCTGTTGCATTATTATCAGTGCATAGTGTGAAAAACCTTTCGAAAATAAATATATTAAGCTAGCCAACATAATACCCTCCCATTATACTAACGTAATCCTGCCAGTAACCAACAGGCTATACAATGAAAACCGTACGGGCTCGTAGTGGAGATTGGGTTTCCAATATATGATTAAGCAAAGGAGCTTCCTTACTGAACCAAATTAGAACACCTTTAGAAGGATGTCCGACGATCAATAGCGACGCTTCTCATGCTACACAAGGCCGGGTTATCACTTACTGGATAACTTAGAATATGCCTGACTGTGTAACCTCCCGTCGTTACTAACCTTTAACCGGGATCCCTCCAACAACAACCTCAAAAGTAGATGTTTTCCACATAGGTTAATGCCTGGGCTCCATACCGTGGTACACCTTTTATCTAAGAGGAGACATCATACCCATTACCCTGTTGCATTTCTTCCTGTTTTGGCCATTTACCAGGGTGTGAGGCTTGTCTAGGTCGCAATATACACAAAGCTAGCTTCAATAAGCCATGCTTTGATCACCCATAGCTCATCACTTAAGTATGCCATATAGTCCATTCACTACGTATAACTGATGTCTATCAATATATAATCTCTAAGCTTGTACGTCTCAGAGAAGGGGGTTTGTGACGGCAAGGAACTTCGCTCGGTCCGAACCAGTCGCTAAACCGACCCAGACCGTTCGAAACGCCCTATCGTTTGAGAACACGACAAAACAGAACGCATACAGAAGAACATTTCATTGTATATTACAACAATGCATCAGATTACAAGAATATACAGAGTATAAATGAATATTACACAGAAATATCAGAGATTTAAATTACATTTAAATACATAGCAGCGGAAAATAATACAATACACAACTAGAATGAGATATACGGATACAAAGCTTTCCGGATATCGTTCCAGCTGTAAACCAGGATCCTGTGAATATAAATCTGCAAAACCAAAACTACTAGCTGCCCGTGTCGAAAATAGGGGCACCCAGAGTTTAGGTTAAAACAATAAACTCCAGGTCAGTCATGTGACTGGTGTGAGAACTAAAACAGTTATTAATCTTTATTTCAAATCATTAGGTAAATCAAGGGACCACGCCGTATAACACGGAACGGGTTTCCTCCCAAGAATACCAGTGCATAAAACCAACAGCGCAATGCTAAATAAAGAAAAATGAAGCTGTTATAAGACCCAGGTCCCATCACACAATGCAACGCAGTCGAGGATAGGGTTTTCCCTTATAACAGCCAAAGAATGCTTGATACGTTTAAAACAAATCATTTGATACTATTATAAGTGCATAGTATATAAAACACTTCAAATCATAAGTATCAATCATAGGCGGCATGAGCGCCCCATCCCACTATGTCGCCATATATAGGATATACAATCAAAACCGCAAAGTCTCGTATTTGGAAATTGGGTTTCCATCTATGAACCGAGGCAAAAGATAGTCCTCAACCGATTCGAGACAATCTAGCCCATGTCTCAGGCAAGCGCGCAGGCAAGCCTTGGATCGTCAGGGCCGGTCCACACGGAGTGGATTATTATGCCTGAACAATACGTCTCCCCACCCTATGGGGTGTAAGTCTGGTCCGTCAGCCGACCAGAATGCATTCGGCCGAAACCGATATAACCGAGGCGCCTCGCAACAGCAACAACCACATAAGTCAAACTCGTCAGGGCGTGTAAAACCACTGACGCCACTTCTAGCTAGAAAGAAACGCAAGTCCTCCCTGAGGTCCGTCTCCCGTTTTTGGTTCATACCTGGTGTGAAACACGCGAGGTAAACGTTACACAAAGCTACGCCACAAAGGCCGTGCTTTGATCATCACCACAAGACTTTGCTTTTCAACAGAAGCCTTGATCATTTGCATCTTAGCATGCCACACAGGCAAACCATCCTATGCAACCGATATCAGTCACACAGAATGAAATCCGATGTCAGACACACAGTCCATTTACAAGTCCGTTCTGGGTCTGAACGAAACCGGAGGCACCTAGTACCCCGCATATCCATCGATCTCCAAGTACGTCTGGACGATCACTAACTGTTTCCATCTTCTTGGGTGTACAGCCCAATCAAGATCATCAGTTATCACCCAAACGACGTGAAGACTTCCGGTCTTCGACCATCGTCTTCATCTTCGACTTATCGTCGTATCAGTTATTCAGAATGGGATAAACCCGGTCTTTCCGAATAACTCGCGTATATTTTAAGTAAGTGTTACACAAACACAACATACGCCTCATTCCAGTTCATTAGTCACTAACCGTAAATTAATCAAGAGAATAATTCCCCAAATATTAACCCCGAAGGCCGAAACCAACATCAGATCAATATCCAGAAAACCATTCTGCTTGGCTAACCGACAGTTAGTTTCTAAATTTCACGTTCAAATCTAATTAAAGATTTAACTATCGCCTGGAGCAAAACTGGTGATACTCCATTCTCGATCCTTTCAATCTAATTAAAGATTCATTAAAACTCCACTTAGTTTTAATCATTATCTGGGTTAAAGAATCAGTGTCATTTAAAAACACGATTCACGATAAACCCAAAATCACATTCCATTAATTATCGGGTTAAAGAACAAGTGTTATTTAAAACACTATTCACGATAAACCCAAAAATCAATACCAATTCAATTCCAATTAAATATCATTTAATTGGTACACTTCATTAAATCTAAATAAAAAGATTTAATCTTTTCTCAACTGGGTTCAAGAACAGTGTTAGTGAAGACACCATTCACGACAAACCCAAATCACATTCGATTAATTATCGGGTTAAAGAACAAGTGTTATTTAAAACACTGTTCACGATAAACCCAAAAATCAATATCAATTCAATTCCAATTAAATATCATTTAATTGGTACACTTCATTAAATCTAAATAAAAAGATTTAATCTTTTCTCAACTGGGTTCAAGAACAGTGTTAGTGAAGACACCATTCACGACAAACCCAAATCACATTCGATTAATTATCGGGTTAAAGAACAAGTGTTATTTAAAACACTGTTCACGATAAACCCAAAAATCAATACCAATTCAATTCCAATTAAATATCATTTAATTGGTACACTTCATTAAATCTAAATAAAAAGATTTAATCTTTTCTCAACTGGGTTCAAGAACAGTGTTAGTGAAGACACCATTCACGACAAACCCAAATCACATTCGATATTCAATACAAGGCTCTGAATAGAAACTATATCGGCCTATATTCAATATCAAATTCTACGATTAACAAATGTCGTATTGGAAATAACGATATACATATATATCTTTCAAATTTCCATAACAACACCTGTAATATCACGAATTCCAACATCGAAATATTCCGAAGACAATTTCGATTCAAATCCACTCCAATGCAATCATTGGAAATTTTGGTTATTTTCAAAACCATTTCAAATTCAATTTATTTATTTAAAAATAAATAGAATTATAATTCTAGTTCAAAACTAGTTCATTTCGATAAAAATCTATTTTTATCTTTTCAAATATGGAGTTTTTCATCCCAAACTTTCACAAATCATTTCTTATGATTTTACACAAATTATTACTATTTTTAATAATTTTATCAAGGCCCGTACGGTCGATTTCCATTAACGGCCATCGAACTGCACTTACAGCGACCTTTTTCGAATTTGATTTGGACGTATCTCCAAATCCAACCGTTAGATTTCAAATTTCTAACATTCATTAGAAAGCTCTTTTCGATACGAACCCAACGGTTCCGGTTTTAGGAGAATCCGACGGTCGGATCTCCCGTAATGTCCGTTTGAAACAAATGGTCGAAATTCGCGAACTGCCGCAGCGCGGCGCGTTCTATTCAGGCCATTATATTATATATATAATATATATTTCGTCGATTACTATTTAAAACGAATTATATAAATGGTTTTAAATTCGTTTCAAAAGCAATTTCAACTTCCTTTTCAATTCAAATCAAAATTGAATTCTTCTTTATAAATTCGTTTCAAAATTCATTTCTATTCAATTCAAATTTCAATTCAATTTGAATTCATTTCAATTCGCTTTCAATTCAATTCGAATTCGTTTTCAATTCAATTCATTTCGAAATCGTTTTCAATTCAATTCATTTCGAAATCGTTTTCAATTCAATTCATTTCGAAATCGTTTTCAATTCAATTCATTTCGAAATCGTTTTCAATTCAATTCATTTCGAAATCGTTTTCAATTCAATTCATTTCGAAATCGTTTTCAATTCAATTCATTTCGAAATCGTTTTCAATTCAATTCATTTCGAAATCGTTTTCAATTCAATTCATTTCAAAATATTCGATTTCGAAATCACGTTTCAATATTCATTTTAAAATGAATAAAATCGATATAAATATCGTTCACGTCAAAATGGCGTCAATCTAATCCTCACGGCTTCACATATTTCTATTTTCAAATATTCTATTTCAAATATTTCTATTTCAAATATTTCTATTTCAAATATTTCTATTTCAAATATTTCTATTTCAAATATTTCTTTTTTTCTCGAAACTGGAATGAGGCCCAATCAATTACCATATAATGTTAATTATATGGATTTTCTACAACACATGTATATATCAACAACGATGAATAATCAACCATCAACCAAAGTGCACTACACTGTATAAGCATCAAATATAGACATTTAACGCTTATAGCAGCTTGTCAATCAATCGATCGACATATTTAATAAATCAGGATGAGTGAACTTCAAATTTCATCCTAACACCCGTGTGGGGTTTCAAACAATCAAACACATATTTTATTTGTGCAGTTAGGCGATGTGTAAAATTTATCGACCCAATCAACGTCATTCAAATAGGTGTACATAAACAAACCGTCTGGTTTGTAAATGAATATTTATTTATTCACATTCACGTTAAAAATTATATTTTTAACGATAACACATTTTATTTTAACATATGAATTTATATTCAGTTCATTCGTTAAATAAAATGCTATTTTTATTTTTCTAACTTATTTTAGAAAATTTCGGCGGCATAACGGCACGATACTAGAAACGGGACAAGGCCTAGCCTTATCCCCGGTCTAGTGAAGGCCCACGCCATTCACACATCAATCAAATCAATTCGTTATGCAAACCACAAACTTTGGAGTAAGGGTCTAACCTAGCCTTACTCCTTCGCCTTATAACGGCGCACGTCTAATCCTAACCAATTTATCGATTCGATTTTTCACACCACAAACCACATTCAAACCAATATCACAATCAATCACCAAACAGTCAAACAAACAAGTCCATGGTCTGTGGACGGGTGTCGGGTGCTACTAAGCACCGTCTGCATCCTAGTATATATATAACTAGAAAAATAAATTGAAAGGTGAGGAATTCTCACATATAGCTATCCTAGCTCCACAGCACTTCATTGATAGAAATCTTCATTGTTTTCGCATCTTCTTCAGCTTCGTCGCCTGTAGCCACTACATATGTAAAAATCGAATTTTTACTTCGCTATTCAATATATAAAAATCGAATTTTTATTTCAAAGTTCAATATATAAAAATCGAATTTTCAGTTCAAAGTTCAATATATAAAAATCGAATTTTTAGTTCGAAGTTCAATATATAAAAATCGAATTTTTATTTCAAAGTTCAATATATAAAAATCGAATTTTTATTTCGAAGTTCAATATATAAAAATCGAATTTTTATTTCAAAGTTCAATATATAAAAATCGAATTTTTATTTCAAAGTTCAATACATAAAAATCGAATTTTTATTTCAAAGTTCAATACATAAAAATCGAATTTTTATTTCAAAGTTCAATACATAAAAATCGAATTTTTATTTCAAAGTTCAATATATAAAAATCGAATTTTTATTTCGCTATTCAATATATAAAAATCGAATTTTCAGTTCGAAGTTCCATATATAAAAACCGAATTTTTATATCGCTATTCAATATATAAAAGTCGAATTTTTATATTCTCCATTATATTTTCAAAAGTGATGTCTTTTCATTTTCAAATCAAGATTGCTTGTATTTTTGAATCGATGACAATTTCAGTTTCTTTTCTTTTTAACAATGTAAAAAAAATCAGTTTTTAATCATTTTTAAAAATCTCGTCTTTAACATTTTTAAAAGTCTGTTTTTAATCATTTTAAAAATCTCTTCCCCCCCCCCCCTTTTTTTTTTTAATCATTAAAAAAAACTGGTTTTAAACTAAATAAAAATCTGGTTTTAAACTAAATAAAAATCTGGTTTTAAACTAAATAAAAATCTGGTTTTAAACTAAATAAAAATCTGGTTTTAAACTAAATAAAAATCTGGTTTTAAACTAAATAAAAATCTGGTTTTAAACTAAATAAAAATCTGGTTTTAAACTAAATAAAAATCTGGTTTTAAACTAAATAAAAATCTGGTTTTAAACTAAATAAAAATCTGGTTTTAAACTAAATAAAAATCTGGTTTTAAACTAAATAAAAATCTGGTTTTAAACTAAATAAAAATCTGGTTTTAAACTAAATAAAAATTAAGTAAATCAGATCAAGAAAACTCACGTTTTCAAGAAGGGGGAGAGATGGCCGAGGTGGAGGAGCTTGCTGAGCTGCGTCGGAGTCGGAGCATCCACTGGAGGAAGTGGCGGCGGTCCATCGGGGAGGGGAAAAGGAGCGGGACGCGAGGGGGTTCGGGTTCTAGGCGTTCGAATGGAGGAAGAAGGGGGTCGCGACAACATCAGGGGGAGGCGGCGGTGCTGGAGTTCGACGAGGGGGTGAGGGTGACTGGATCGTCGAGGGCCGGCGACGAGGCTCCGCCCTTCGTTCGAAATTCTTTTTTTTTTTTTTTTTTTTTTTATACCTGGAAATGAAAATGATTGAAAAAGGGGGGGGCCAGGTTAAGAAGGGAAATTAAATATTTTTTTTTTTTTTATTATTATTTTATTTTGCAAAAAAAGTTAACTTTCACATACGATCTCGAAACGAGGCCCACCGCCTGTCGTCCACAGCGTTCTACCCCCATTCCGAACACAATAGGATATGTATCGCAAGCTGATTCGATAGTTACAATCAGTTTCCATTGAATTTACATTTAAATCACTTTATTGAATTTTAAACGTATATTTCAAATTACCGGGGGCACATACTAACTCTAAAAACTCCAGAAAAATATTTTCTAGCTTCGTATTGATGATACGGTCCTAACAAAACTAGTTTCGTCGAATTCTGAGACCGTTGGAAAAATGGCCATCTTCCAGTCGATTAAAATCAACTGAAACTGGTCAAACGCGTTTTCTTTTGCCACGCTCACACATTGATTCGAAAAATTATGAAATTTGGAATCTAGCAATAATTCGACATCACGGACCCAACAAAACTGGTTTCGTCGGAATCCGAGGTCGTTTGCAAAATGTCCATTTTTAAGGGCCTGAATTCCATAGCGACTATTCAGAATTTTCAACTGGACATATCTTTTGATTCCCGCTACGAACTTTTGATTTTTCGGATTCGTTGGAAAGATATTCACTATTAGATTCCATTATTTTCGGTTTCACTAAAATCCGGATTGTTTTGCACCCGGTACATTCAATTGAAGTTTGAAATCGAATTATCGAACTACCGCGCCATTTTCAATTCCTTTTATAATTATATATAATTATTATATATTCTAACGACGACGCGTAAAATATATACGATCGAATTATATTCAAAATAAATTTCTCGTCGATATTCTTTAAAATAATTCCTTTTAAATAATCAAAATTCGCTAAAATTGCCAAAATAAAATTTTCAAACTGGCTCGCATTTTACGGGTTGTTACAATCTCCCCCACTTAAAACTTTTCGTCCCCGAAAAGGAACAAAGTCGAAAGTGGTTTGATTATTCAGCCCTACATTCGATTTGGCTTCCATTCTCCAACTTTTCAGTTTCTGAGAATTTTCAAAATTTCAAAAATTTGGCTAACACCCTAAATTTTCGAAAAATTTCGCCATAACCTCCCCTGCAATGGGAGCATCGGGAAATTGCAAATAGCGTTCCCGGTCCTTCAGATCTCAAAAAGAAAAAGAAAAAGCCAAGCGGCTAGCCAATAGGCTCATAAAATCATCATCACCCAAACAAAACAGTAAATTATGTAATAAACATGTACCTATTTGTCGGGCAAACAAATTTTATTCTCTGGCTCTAGCCTCCTTGCTATGACCTGTTCAATGTAAGTATATGTATATGCAAGCAAATGCGACCAAATTTCAATACAATTCAATATTTGATTCAATTAGGCATAATGATTCAAAATTATCAAACAATACAAACATCAATCAATTAGTGAATTAGAGTTTCAAATTCATAATTTTGATACATATACAAAAAATCATGTTTTGATGCCAAATCACAACAATGAATTCTAACTATATAAGTTTTGGGTTCTCACACCAGCCTAATGGAAATATATAGAAAATCACACATTCGAAACACGAATATAAATACGGATGATGTCATGACAATCATCAGTACCATCTCCGGGCGACTAGAATGTGATTCCATATCTATCCAGTATATTAAAACTTTGAATATACGTTTGCAAGGCGTATATGCAAATTCTTTATATACTGAATTGCCCAAAATCAATATAAACAAATAATCAAATACGAATAGTTGATTTAAATTTTCAAAACAAAATGTTTTCATTTGAAAAATATACTCTTCACACCCGTTCTAGGATACTACTGATCCTATCTCTAACGAGTCATTCCATTGGATATTGCTAATCCAATATCTGATGAATTCTTTCGTATGGTTCTAATGTGCCTTGTTCTCTGAGCTTTGTAAACCAAAGCTCTGATACCAAATGTGACGGCAAGGAACTTCGCTCGGTCCGAACCAGTCGCTAAACCGACCCAGACCGTTCGAAACGCCCTATCGTTTGAGAACACGACAAAACAGAACGCATACAGAAGAACATTTCATTGTATATTACAACAATGCATCAGATTACAAGAATATACAGAGTATAAATGAATATTACACAGAAATATCAGAGATTTAAATTACATTTAAATACATAGCAGCGGAAAATAATACAATACACAACTAGAATGAGATATACGGATACAAAGCTTTCCGGATATCGTTCCAGCTGTAAACCAGGATCCTGTGAATATAAATCTGCAAAACCAAAACTACTAGCTGCCCGTGTCGAAAATAGGGGCACCCAGAGTTTAGGTTAAAACAATAAACTCCAGGTCAGTCATGTGACTGGTGTGAGAACTAAAACAGTTATTAATCTTTATTTCAAATCATTAGGTAAATCAAGGGACCACGCCGTATAACACGGAACGGGTTTCCTCCCAAGAATACCAGTGCATAAAACCAACAGCGCAATGCTAAATAAAGAAAAATGAAGCTGTTATAAGACCCAGGTCCCATCACACAATGCAACGCAGTCGAGGATAGGGTTTTCCCTTATAACAGCCAAAGAATGCTTGATACGTTTAAAACAAATCATTTGATACTATTATAAGTGCATAGTATATAAAACACTTCAAATCATAAGTATCAATCATAGGCGGCATGAGCGCCCCATCCCACTATGTCGCCATATATAGGATATACAATCAAAACCGCAAAGTCTCGTATTTGGAAATTGGGTTTCCATCTATGAACCGAGGCAAAAGATAGTCCTCAACCGATTCGAGACAATCTAGCCCATGTCTCAGGCAAGCGCGCAGGCAAGCCTTGGATCGTCAGGGCCGGTCCACACGGAGTGGATTATTATGCCTGAACAATACGTCTCCCCACCCTATGGGGTGTAAGTCTGGTCCGTCAGCCGACCAGAATGCATTCGGCCGAAACCGATATAACCGAGGCGCCTCGCAACAGCAACAACCACATAAGTCAAACTCGTCAGGGCGTGTAAAACCACTGACGCCACTTCTAGCTAGAAAGAAACGCAAGTCCTCCCTGAGGTCCGTCTCCCGTTTTTGGTTCATACCTGGTGTGAAACACGCGAGGTAAACGTTACACAAAGCTACGCCACAAAGGCCGTGCTTTGATCATCACCACAAGACTTTGCTTTTCAACAGAAGCCTTGATCATTTGCATCTTAGCATGCCACACAGGCAAACCATCCTATGCAACCGATATCAGTCACACAGAATGAAATCCGATGTCAGACACACAGTCCATTTACAAGTCCGTTCTGGGTCTGAACGAAACCGGAGGCACCTAGTACCCCGCATATCCATCGATCTCCAAGTACGTCTGGACGATCACTAACTGTTTCCATCTTCTTGGGTGTACAGCCCAATCAAGATCATCAGTTATCACCCAAACGACGTGAAGACTTCCGGTCTTCGACCATCGTCTTCATCTTCGACTTATCGTCGTATCAGTTATTCAGAATGGGATAAACCCGGTCTTTCCGAATAACTCGCGTATATTTTAAGTAAGTGTTACACAAACACAACATACGCCTCATTCCAGTTCATTAGTCACTAACCGTAAATTAATCAAGAGAATAATTCCCCAAATATTAACCCCGAAGGCCGAAACCAACATCAGATCAATATCCAGAAAACCATTCTGCTTGGCTAACCGACAGTTAGTTTCTAAATTTCACGTTCAAATCTAATTAAAGATTTAACTATCGCCTGGAGCAAAACTGGTGATACTCCATTCTCGATCCTTTCAATCTAATTAAAGATTCATTAAAACTCCACTTAGTTTTAATCATTATCTGGGTTAAAGAATCAGTGTCATTTAAAAACACGATTCACGATAAACCCAAAATCACATTCCATTAATTATCGGGTTAAAGAACAAGTGTTATTTAAAACACTATTCACGATAAACCCAAAAATCAATACCAATTCAATTCCAATTAAATATCATTTAATTGGTACACTTCATTAAATCTAAATAAAAAGATTTAATCTTTTCTCAACTGGGTTCAAGAACAGTGTTAGTGAAGACACCATTCACGACAAACCCAAATCACATTCGATTAATTATCGGGTTAAAGAACAAGTGTTATTTAAAACACTGTTCACGATAAACCCAAAAATCAATATCAATTCAATTCCAATTAAATATCATTTAATTGGTACACTTCATTAAATCTAAATAAAAAGATTTAATCTTTTCTCAACTGGGTTCAAGAACAGTGTTAGTGAAGACACCATTCACGACAAACCCAAATCACATTCGATTAATTATCGGGTTAAAGAACAAGTGTTATTTAAAACACTGTTCACGATAAACCCAAAAATCAATACCAATTCAATTCCAATTAAATATCATTTAATTGGTACACTTCATTAAATCTAAATAAAAAGATTTAATCTTTTCTCAACTGGGTTCAAGAACAGTGTTAGTGAAGACACCATTCACGACAAACCCAAATCACATTCGATATTCAATACAAGGCTCTGAATAGAAACTATATCGGCCTATATTCAATATCAAATTCTACGATTAACAAATGTCGTATTGGAAATAACGATATACATATATATCTTTCAAATTTCCATAACAACACCTGTAATATCACGAATTCCAACATCGAAATATTCCGAAGACAATTTCGATTCAAATCCACTCCAATGCAATCATTGGAAATTTTGGTTATTTTCAAAACCATTTCAAATTCAATTTATTTATTTAAAAATAAATAGAATTATAATTCTAGTTCAAAACTAGTTCATTTCGATAAAAATCTATTTTTATCTTTTCAAATATGGAGTTTTTCATCCCAAACTTTCACAAATCATTTCTTATGATTTTACACAAATTATTACTATTTTTAATAATTTTATCAAGGCCCGTACGGTCGATTTCCATTAACGGCCATCGAACTGCACTTACAGCGACCTTTTTCGAATTTGATTTGGACGTATCTCCAAATCCAACCGTTAGATTTCAAATTTCTAACATTCATTAGAAAGCTCTTTTCGATACGAACCCAACGGTTCCGGTTTTAGGAGAATCCGACGGTCGGATCTCCCGTAATGTCCGTTTGAAACAAATGGTCGAAATTCGCGAACTGCCGCAGCGCGGCGCGTTCTATTCAGGCCATTATATTATATATATAATATATATTTCGTCGATTACTATTTAAAACGAATTATATAAATGGTTTTAAATTCGTTTCAAAAGCAATTTCAACTTCCTTTTCAATTCAAATCAAAATTGAATTCTTCTTTATAAATTCGTTTCAAAATTCATTTCTATTCAATTCAAATTTCAATTCAATTTGAATTCATTTCAATTCGCTTTCAATTCAATTCGAATTCGTTTTCAATTCAATTCATTTCGAAATCGTTTTCAATTCAATTCATTTCGAAATCGTTTTCAATTCAATTCATTTCGAAATCGTTTTCAATTCAATTCATTTCGAAATCGTTTTCAATTCAATTCATTTCGAAATCGTTTTCAATTCAATTCATTTCGAAATCGTTTTCAATTCAATTCATTTCGAAATCGTTTTCAATTCAATTCATTTCGAAATCGTTTTCAATTCAATTCATTTCAAAATATTCGATTTCGAAATCACGTTTCAATATTCATTTTAAAATGAATAAAATCGATATAAATATCGTTCACGTCAAAATGGCGTCAATCTAATCCTCACGGCTTCACATATTTCTATTTTCAAATATTCTATTTCAAATATTTCTATTTCAAATATTTCTATTTCAAATATTTCTATTTCAAATATTTCTATTTCAAATATTTCTATTTCAAATATTTCTTTTTTTCTCGAAACTGGAATGAGGCCCAATCAATTACCATATAATGTTAATTATATGGATTTTCTACAACACATGTATATATCAACAACGATGAATAATCAACCATCAACCAAAGTGCACTACACTGTATAAGCATCAAATATAGACATTTAACGCTTATAGCAGCTTGTCAATCAATCGATCGACATATTTAATAAATCAGGATGAGTGAACTTCAAATTTCATCCTAACACCCGTGTGGGGTTTCAAACAATCAAACACATATTTTATTTGTGCAGTTAGGCGATGTGTAAAATTTATCGACCCAATCAACGTCATTCAAATAGGTGTACATAAACAAACCGTCTGGTTTGTAAATGAATATTTATTTATTCACATTCACGTTAAAAATTATATTTTTAACGATAACACATTTTATTTTAACATATGAATTTATATTCAGTTCATTCGTTAAATAAAATGCTATTTTTATTTTTCTAACTTATTTTAGAAAATTTCGGCGGCATAACGGCACGATACTAGAAACGGGACAAGGCCTAGCCTTATCCCCGGTCTAGTGAAGGCCCACGCCATTCACACATCAATCAAATCAATTCGTTATGCAAACCACAAACTTTGGAGTAAGGGTCTAACCTAGCCTTACTCCTTCGCCTTATAACGGCGCACGTCTAATCCTAACCAATTTATCGATTCGATTTTTCACACCACAAACCACATTCAAACCAATATCACAATCAATCACCAAACAGTCAAACAAACAAGTCCATGGTCTGTGGACGGGTGTCGGGTGCTACTAAGCACCGTCTGCATCCTAGTATATATATAACTAGAAAAATAAATTGAAAGGTGAGGAATTCTCACATATAGCTATCCTAGCTCCACAGCACTTCATTGATAGAAATCTTCATTGTTTTCGCATCTTCTTCAGCTTCGTCGCCTGTAGCCACTACATATGTAAAAATCGAATTTTTACTTCGCTATTCAATATATAAAAATCGAATTTTTATTTCAAAGTTCAATATATAAAAATCGAATTTTCAGTTCAAAGTTCAATATATAAAAATCGAATTTTTAGTTCGAAGTTCAATATATAAAAATCGAATTTTTATTTCAAAGTTCAATATATAAAAATCGAATTTTTATTTCGAAGTTCAATATATAAAAATCGAATTTTTATTTCAAAGTTCAATATATAAAAATCGAATTTTTATTTCAAAGTTCAATACATAAAAATCGAATTTTTATTTCAAAGTTCAATACATAAAAATCGAATTTTTATTTCAAAGTTCAATACATAAAAATCGAATTTTTATTTCAAAGTTCAATATATAAAAATCGAATTTTTATTTCGCTATTCAATATATAAAAATCGAATTTTCAGTTCGAAGTTCCATATATAAAAACCGAATTTTTATATCGCTATTCAATATATAAAAGTCGAATTTTTATATTCTCCATTATATTTTCAAAAGTGATGTCTTTTCATTTTCAAATCAAGATTGCTTGTATTTTTGAATCGATGACAATTTCAGTTTCTTTTCTTTTTAACAATGTAAAAAAAATCAGTTTTTAATCATTTTTAAAAATCTCGTCTTTAACATTTTTAAAAGTCTGTTTTTAATCATTTTAAAAATCTCTTCCCCCCCCCCCCCCTTTTTTTTTTTAATCATTAAAAAAAACTGGTTTTAAACTAAATAAAAATCTGGTTTTAAACTAAATAAAAATCTGGTTTTAAACTAAATAAAAATCTGGTTTTAAACTAAATAAAAATCTGGTTTTAAACTAAATAAAAATCTGGTTTTAAACTAAATAAAAATCTGGTTTTAAACTAAATAAAAATCTGGTTTTAAACTAAATAAAAATCTGGTTTTAAACTAAATAAAAATCTGGTTTTAAACTAAATAAAAATCTGGTTTTAAACTAAATAAAAATCTGGTTTTAAACTAAATAAAAATCTGGTTTTAAACTAAATAAAAATCTGGTTTTAAACTAAATAAAAATTAAGTAAATCAGATCAAGAAAACTCACGTTTTCAAGAAGGGGGAGAGATGGCCGAGGTGGAGGAGCTTGCTGAGCTGCGTCGGAGTCGGAGCATCCACTGGAGGAAGTGGCGGCGGTCCATCGGGGAGGGGAAAAGGAGCGGGACGCGAGGGGGTTCGGGTTCTAGGCGTTCGAATGGAGGAAGAAGGGGGTCGCGACAACATCAGGGGGAGGCGGCGGTGCTGGAGTTCGACGAGGGGGTGAGGGTGACTGGATCGTCGAGGGCCGGCGACGAGGCTCCGCCCTTCGTTCGAAATTCTTTTTTTTTTTTTTTTTTTTTTTATACCTGGAAATGAAAATGATTGAAAAAGGGGGGGGCCAGGTTAAGAAGGGAAATTAAATATTTTTTTTTTTTTTTTTATTATTTTATTTTGCAAAAAAAGTTAACTTTCACATACGATCTCGAAACGAGGCCCACCGCCTGTCGTCCACAGCGTTCTACCCCCATTCCGAACACAATAGGATATGTATCGCAAGCTGATTCGATAGTTACAATCAGTTTCCATTGAATTTACATTTAAATCACTTTATTGAATTTTAAACGTATATTTCAAATTACCGGGGGCACATACTAACTCTAAAAACTCCAGAAAAATATTTTCTAGCTTCGTATTGATGATACGGTCCTAACAAAACTAGTTTCGTCGAATTCTGAGACCGTTGGAAAAATGGCCATCTTCCAGTCGATTAAAATCAACTGAAACTGGTCAAACGCGTTTTCTTTTGCCACGCTCACACATTGATTCGAAAAATTATGAAATTTGGAATCTAGCAATAATTCGACATCACGGACCCAACAAAACTGGTTTCGTCGGAATCCGAGGTCGTTTGCAAAATGTCCATTTTTAAGGGCCTGAATTCCATAGCGACTATTCAGAATTTTCAACTGGACATATCTTTTGATTCCCGCTACGAACTTTTGATTTTTCGGATTCGTTGGAAAGATATTCACTATTAGATTCCATTATTTTCGGTTTCACTAAAATCCGGATTGTTTTGCACCCGGTACATTCAATTGAAGTTTGAAATCGAATTATCGAACTACCGCGCCATTTTCAATTCCTTTTATAATTATATATAATTATTATATATTCTAACGACGACGCGTAAAATATATACGATCGAATTATATTCAAAATAAATTTCTCGTCGATATTCTTTAAAATAATTCCTTTTAAATAATCAAAATTCGCTAAAATTGCCAAAATAAAATTTTCAAACTGGCTCGCATTTTACGGGTTGTTACAGGGTTAAGATAAGAGAATAAATTCTCCGCCACCAAATAGATATATATTTAACAGAGATCAGTGTTATGCAGTCAATTACGATGTCAGACGCACAATCCATACAAGTTCGTTCTGGGTCTGAACGACACCAAAATCCATAATTCCTCCAAACATGATCAAACTACTTGTCACTTAACTGATATTAAATCCATCTACAAACGGGAGGGACCCATTCGAGACATTCATAAAGCCGCCATTCGATATGAAGGGTCCCAGTCTTTAATACCGTCTTCATTGTCTTTAATTGCTCCACAACGTCGTATTACTATTTGGAATGGTTTTCGAATATAAATATGATCCCGGACTTTCTAAATAACAAGCGCAATTTTGAAAAAATAGAATTATGGATCACACAAAATTTCAACCAAATTTCCTCCAATAATCGGTTAATCATAAACCATTTCTAGATTCATTCTTAAGTTATACTCTAATCTTTCCGTTCAGAAACTTGTTATTCAAAACTCAGTTCCTTTGAAAAACCCTTAATCCACATTTCATAATTTCAATCCCGATTTCCAATTAAAAAGGACTACCCAAAATTCAATTCCAAAATCATAATTAAAATATTATAATTCTTTGTCAATTCCTTGCTTTTAATTTCCTTAAATAAAAGATTTGATTAAATCCCTAATTATGATATGAATTTCCACAACTCAATCTCATCGGGTTTCAAGAATGATATTATTTAAGATACCATCCACAACAAAACCCAAAACAATTGATAATGAACAAAATTTACACAGAAATTGTATCTACTTACCAATTCTCATAATCAACAAATACTATAAGCGGAATAACGATATAAATATCATACAAATTCCTCAAATAGTATACGTTTACTGTAACAACCCGCTCATTCCACGATAATAGATTTAAATATTTTATTTAAATATATCATCGTATCCGATGTGTCACTCAAAATGTCGTCTTTCACAAACGATAAAATTAGGATTCGGGACCACTTCCATTGAGTCCGGATCGCCGTTTATGACCTTTTTGACTATAAGCGTCGATACATTTGGAGTCAGGCAAAATTAGGTCGTTTTCTCATTTGAGTGTATGACCAAAATATCACTTTTCGCATACGAAAGAATTTGGACTCGAAACCACTTCCATCGAGTTCAAAAAGTCGCTTAGGAGTTCGAAAAGTATAAACTTCGATATATTCCGAGCTTTGGAATTTTGGCACCTTGGCTAGATCTTGATTAGCCAACCTAGCTCATTTACTTAAGAGTTCCACCTAGCTCTCTCCTCCTTCATTCATTCTCACTTTAAAGAAAATAGAAAACGGGGAAAGGAATGGGAAATAGAAATTCCTAAGCTAGGGCCTTCAATCTAGAGCTCAATTCTTGTGCAAATCCAATTCTAAGACATGGGAAAGCTCTCTACTCTCCCTCTCTACCTTATCCTCCTCTCAATTTCGGATTTTCCTCACAATCCTAAAACATATATGTTTGGATGTGAATGTATGAGGTGATTTCGGAGGTTCAATTGATGAAAGAGAGGAGCTTTGCTCATTTGGGTGCTTGTTTTTCCTTGTTGGAGCTTGTTCTTGATATTCAAGAGCCAAAGGTGGGTTCTTTTTGAACTCACATCTATGCCACAAGCCATTGGCTTGTACAAGTGTAATTTAGTGTTCATATGAGTTTGCATGTGCTAGTGAATTCGTTAAGTTAGTGTAACTTAGCCGATTTCATGTTTTTATGTTTCATTGAGTTGAAAATTATGATAAGGATTGTTCATACGACCTAATTCATATGCTATGAGTCGATTTGGTGATGTTGTGAAGCTCCGTTGCCCACGACAAATTTCTAAGTCTTCACAAATCGCTCGAATCGTTTTTCGATTGTTTTAGTTCGTAATTTGGTTCGTTTAGAACCTATAATCAAAATCTTTGCATTTGCGCTTTGCGAGTCGATACGGTGGATCGGAGAGGTTTCGTTGATGTCCCGAAGAAGTCACGAACCTCAACGATCGAAGTCGGATACTCATGAGGGACGAATCTCCTTAGTTTTGGCCTGGGCAATAACCCAGGCCAAAGCCAGTCGATAGGCCCAAAATGGGGCGGTTGACCGATTATACTTCTATGTAAAAATGGTCGACCGCCCCTATTTGATCGGTCGACCGGTTTTAGGCTGTGGACCAGAGAGACCTCGGTCCAAAGTCTACCCTCATCCAGGCTCTTTCCCGGCCGAAGCTTGGGCCATTTAGACTTCGTTTGTCAACTTTAGCTTTATGAATTCACATATTCCAGCAGGTCAATTCATCGACATTGATATTTGTTTGATTCACTGAATATTGATCTTTAATTGACTCTATTCTCATTGTTTAATATGAATTGCATTAGAAATCGTTCATGAGCCCATGCGCTCTATTTTATGAATCTATTTAGTTGTTAATTCGGGTTTGATCCTCGATATTAGTTTGATTATGATTCATGACTCTAAAACGTGAATTATCGACTCGATATCCTTCGAGTCTATTCTGATATAGTTTAAAACCTTCAGGTGCTAGTTTCGGATTTCTATTCGTTTGTTGATTGAAATTACAACCGTTATCCCTTTGATTTCCTGTATGTTACTATAATGTGAGTGTAAAGACCCGTAACTTCTCCGGTGAGGAAAGAGCGGATAGTTCGAGAACAAGCCACAACAGAACGCAGACGGAAGAACATTTCATTGTATATTCCAACAATACCATCAGAATACAAGAATATACAGAGTATAAATGAATATTGCATAGAAATATCAGAGATTTAAATTACATTTAAATACATAGTAGCGGAAAATAATACAATACACAACTGAAGGAGATATACGGATACAAAGCTTTCCGGATATCGTTCCAGCTGTAAACCAGGATCCTGTGAATATAAATCTACAAAACCAAAACAACTAGCTGCCCGTGTCAAAATAAAGGCGCCCAGAGTTTAGGTTAAAACAATAAACTCCAGGTCAGTCATGTGACTGGTGTGAGAACTAAAACAGTTATTAATCTTTATTTTTAAAGTTAGGTAAATCAAGGGACCACGCCGTATAACACGGAACGGGTTTCCTCCCAAGAATACCAGTGCATAAAACAACAGCGCAATGCTAAATAAAGAACAATGAAGCTATTATAAGACCCAGGTCCTATCACACAATGCAACGCAAGCCGGGGGATGGGGTTTTCCCTTATAATAGCCAAACATGCTTAGTACGTTTTAAAACAAATCATTTGATACTATTATAAGTGCATAGTGTATAAAGCAACTTCAAATAATAAGTATCAATCATAGGCGGCATGGGTACCATATATCATGTCGCCAATACTAGGCTCTACAAATAAAACCGTAAACGTCACGTATTGGAAATTGGGTTATCATTTATGGTATGAACCGAGGCTAGGGATCGTCCTCACCGATTCGAGACTCTCTAGCACGAGCCTCAGGCAAGCGCGCAGACAAGCCTTGGATCGTCAGAGCCGGTCCACACGGAGTGGATTATTATGCCTGAACAATACGTCTCCCCGCCCTATGGGGCGTAAATGAGCCAACGAATGACTCCATCGAACCCGGATCGTCCGATCAAACCGAGGCGCCTTGCAACAGCAACAACCACATAAGTCAAACTTGTCAGGGCGTGTAAAACAACTGACGCCACTTCTAACTAGAAAGAAACGCATGCCCTCCCTGAGGTCCTTCTCCCGTTTCTGGTTCATACCGGGTGTGAAACTCGTGAGGTAAACGTTACACAAAGCTATGCCACAAAGGCCGTGCTTTAATCATCAACCATAAGACTTTGCTTTTCAACAGAAGCCTTGATCATTTTCCACTTAGGCATGCCACACAGGCAAATCACTCTATGCGTTTGATATCCATCAGTATATAACCCCTGAGCACGTACGTCTCAGAGAAGGGCGTTAAGCAAGAGAATAAATTCTCTGCCGCCAAACAGATATATATTTAATAGAAATCAATCACACAGACTGAAATCCAATGTCAGACACACAGTCCATTTACAAGTTCGTTCTGGGTCTGAACGAAACCGAAGGCACCTAGTACCCCGCATATCCATCGATCTCCAAGTACGTCTAGAAGATCACCAACTGATTCCCTCCTCTTGGGTGTACGACCCGATCAAGACCATCAGTAATTATCCAAACGACGTGAAGACCTCCGGTCTTCAACCATCGTCTTCACCTTCGACTAATCGTCGAATCAGTTATCCAGAATGGGATAAACCCGGTCTTTCCGAATAACTCGCGTATATACTAAATAAGTGTTACACAAACACAACATACGCCTCATTCCAATTCATTATTCACTACCTGTAAATTAACCAGAGAATAAATCCCCAAATATTAACCCCGAAGGCCGAAACCAACATCAGATCAATATCCAGAAAACCATTCTGCTTAGCTAACCGACAGTTAGTTTCTAAATTTCACATTCTTAGGGAAAGGTTCCCATTAATTTTATCAAAGATAAATCCTTTAAATTTATTCTTTAATCTTCCTTTGAATATCAATTCAAACTAGTCGGGAATAACGAACCTTACCGAAGTAATCATTTGTTTTAATTTCCCAACCCCAACCTATTCATCCCATGAAGTAAAACTGGTAATACTTCATATCTAACACCACGGTGTTATCGGTAAATTTAATTACCATTTCACGTTCAAATCTAATTAAAGATTTAACTATTGTCTGGAGCAAAATTGGTGATACTCCATTCTCGATCATTTCAATCTAATTAAAGATTCATTAAAACTCCACTTAGTTTTAATCTTTGACTGGGTTAAAGAATCAGTGTCATTTAAAACACGGTTCACGATAAACCCCAAAATCACATTTCAATCAGTCCCTAACCGTAAAATAGCAAGTGAGCAATTCCCTAAGTATTAACCCCGAAGGCCGAAACCAACATCAGATCAATACCTCTGAAACCATTCAACTTAACTAATCTCCAGTTAGTTTCTGATTTTCTTAAATCCTTTAGGTCTAAGAACAGTATTATTGAAGATACCATTCACGACAACCCAAAATCACGCTCCATTAATTATCGGGTTAAAGAACAAGTGTTATTTAAAACACTGTTCACGATAAACCCAAAAATCAATACCAATTCAATTCCAATTAAATATTATTTAATAGGTACACTTCATTAAATCTAAATAAAAAGATTTAATCTTTTTCTCAACTGGGTTCAAGAACAGTGTTAATGAAGACACCATTCACGACAAACCCAAATCACATTTGATATTAAATACAAGGCTCTGAATAGAAAATATATCGGCTTATATTCAATATCAAATTCTACGACCAACAAATATCGTATTGGAAATAGCGATATATAAATATCTTTCAAATTTCCATAACAACATCTGTATAATCATGAAATCCAACATCGAAATATTCCGAAGACAATTTCGATTCAAATCCATTCCAATTCAATTACTGGAAATTCTGGTTACTTTTAAAACCCTTTTCAAATTCAATTTATTTATTTAAAAATAAATAGAACTATAATTCTAGTTCAAAACTAGTTCATTTCGATAAAAATCTATTTTTATCTTTTCAAATATGGAGTTTTTCATCCCAATTCTTCACAAATCATTTCTTATGATTTTACACAAATTATTACTATTTTTAATAATTTTATTAAGGCCCGTACATTCGATTTCCATCAACGTCCATCGAACTGCACTTACATCGACCTTTTCCAAATTTAATTTGGACATAATTCCAAATCCAACCGTTAGATTTCAAATTTCTAATATTCGTTAGAAAGCTCTTTTCGATACGAACCCAACGGTTCCGGTTTTTGGAGAATCCGACGGTCGGATCTCCCGCAATATCCGTTCGAAGTCAATGGTCGAAATTCGCGAACTGCCGCGGCGCGGCGCGTTCTATTCAGGCCATTATATTATATATAATATATACTTCGTCGATTTCCTTTTAAAATCGTATTTTTATAATTCGTTTTAAATTCGTTTTCAAAACGATTTCAACTTCATTTCTAATTCAAATCAAAGTTGAATTTTTTCCTTATAAATTCGTTTTAAATTCATTTCAAATTAATTTCAATTCAAAATGATTTCTAATTCAATTTCAGTTCGTTTTCAATTCGAATTCATTTATATTCAATTTCAATTCGAATTCATTTATATTCAATTTCAATTCGAATTCATTTATATTCAATTTCAATTCGAATTCATCTATATTCAATTTCAATTCGAATTTCAATTCTTTTCAAAATATCAGATTTTGAAATCACTTTCGATATTCATTATAAAATGAATAAAATCGATATAAATATCGTTCACGTCAAAATGGCGTCAATCTAATCAACACGGCTTCATATATTTCTATTTTCAAATATTCTATTTCAAATATTTCTATTTCAAATATTTCCTTTTCAAATATTTCTATTTCAAATATTTCTTTTTCAAATATGGAATGAGGCCCAATCAATAATGTTAATTATATGGATTTTCTACAACACATGTATACAATAACAACGATGAATAATCAACCATCATCCAAAGTGCATTCTACACTGTATAAGCATCAAATATAAATATTCAACGCTTATAACAGTCTGTCAATCAATCGATCGACATACAACTAACTATTGGGATTAGTGTATGTCATATATCACCCCAATACCCGTGTGGGGTTTTCAAACAATCAAACATAGATTTTATTTGTGTAGTTGGGCGATGTGTAAAATTTATCGTCCCAATCTATATCAGTCAAATGTGTGTATATAAACAAGTCGTCCGATTTGTTTATTTTTATTTCATTTCATATACACATTAAAAATTCTATTTTTAACTCTAAAATATTTCCCACTATAAAATATTTTATTTCAACTATCTAAATATTTTATTTCATTTCACATCACACAATCAACTACACGTCAAAATCAAACAAACATACAAGTCGTCCATGGTCTGTGGACGACGGGTGTCGGGTGCTACTAAACACCGTCTGCATCCTAGTATATATTTTAACTAGAAAATTAAATTAAAAGTGAGAAGTTCTCACAGAGGGTTCCACTCCGCCGTGCTTTGCTGTTGAACTGCTGAACATCTGGCTCTGCTTGAAATTCCAACGCATTTCTTTTCCCGTTGTTTATAATAAAAATTATATTTTTATCACTTCATCCAAATCAATAAAAATCTTTTTTTATTGGTTCTTCATTCTATATAAAAATTATATTTTTATATTTCTACTTCATATATAAAGATCGAATTTTTATTTCATCGCTATAAAAATCACATTTTTATCTCAACATATATATAATAAAAATCATATCTTTAATATCTCTACTTTATAAAAATCATATTTTTAATATTTTTACTTTATAAAAATCATATTTCTAATATTTCTACTTTATAAAAATCATATTTTTAATATTTCTATTTTATAAAAATCATATTTTTAATATTTCTATTTTATAAAAATCATATTTTTAATATTTCTATTTTATAAAAATCATATTTTTAATATTTCTATTTTATAAAAATCATATTTTTAATATTATAAAGATTCCGCCTTTAACATTATAAAAATTCAATCTTTGTTATAAATAAAAATCACCTCTTTCTTTTGTTAAAAATTTATTCTTTCTTCTATAAAAATTATGGTTTTTCTTAACGTAAAGATCAAAGCTTTCCTATAAATAAAAACTACATCTTTTCATGGATAAAAATTAATTCTTTTCTAAACTAACTTCATATATTGTTTAGAATCAAATCGAAGAGAGGAAAAGGAAGAACAACTTACAGAAAAAAATTTTTGCTAGGGTTTGGATCGCTTGAGGGCACTGTGCTTCGGTTGGAAGGGAGGGGGTGTTCGGCGCTCGCGGAGGGGGGGGGGGGGGTTCTTCACATCGGCGACGGCTATTGAATGGTGGCGGCGTCGGTCTGGTAGGTGGTGGATGAGTGTGCTCCGGTGGTATCGCGTCGGGGTCAGGAGGTTAAGGTGTTCGTGGTTTTCAGATTCGAATGGGGGAGGAGGAAACGAGTGGGGGGTGGTCGAGGCGGAGCAGTGAGGTCGTGGGGGAGAGGGCGACGGCCGGATGTCGGAGGGTGGCGGCGCGATTTCGAGGGAGGGCTGAGGATCGACTGATAAAATTGGGGGAGCGGCTTATTTCAGAAAGAAGGAATGAAATGGGGGGGGGGTTTAAAGGAAAAGGATTATTATTATTTATATTTTATTATTATTTTATTTTTCTTTCCATTCAAGTCGCGTTTGTACACTAACTCCAAACGAAACCCAACGACTATCGCCCCTGCCGTAATACCCCCATTCCGAACACAGTGGGATATGTCACGAAGGCCAATTTGATCGTTACGTCCAGTTTTCGTCAAAATCAACATATAACTCTATATATTGAATTTGAACGCGTATTTCAATTTACCGGGGTCACATACTAACTATAAAAATTCCCAAAAATATTTTCTAGCTTCGTATTGACGATACGGTCCTAACAAAACTAGTTTCGTCGAAGTCTGAGACCGTTTGAAAAATGGCCATTTTCCAGTCGATTAAAATCAACTGAAATTGGTCAAACGCGTTTTCCTTTGCCATGCTCACATATTGATTCGAAAAATTACGAATTTTGGAATATAGCAATAACTTGACATCACGGATCCAACAAAAGTGGTTTCGTCGAAATCCGAGGTCGTTTGCAAAATGGCTATTTTAAGGGCCAGAATTCCATAGCGACTATTCTGAAAATTCATTTGGCCATAACTTTTGATTCCCGCTATGAAATTTTGATTTTTTGGATTCGTTGGAAAGATATTCTCAAATAGATTCTATTATTTTTGGTTTCACTAAATTCCGGTTTATTTTGAATCCTGTACATTCATTTGAAGTTTGAAATCGAATTATCGAACTACCGCGCCATTTTCAATTCCTTTTATAATTTAAAATAATTATTTATATTCTAACGACGATCTATATAATATATACGTTCGAATTCTATTCAAAATAAATTTTTCATCAATATTATTTAAAATAATCTATTTTAAATAATCAAAATTCGCTAAAATTGCCAAAATAAAAATTTTAAATTGGCTCGGATTTCCGGTTTATTACAATCTCCCCCACTTAAAACTTTTCGTCCCCGAAAAGGAACGAAGCTGAAAGTTGTTTTACAAACCAACTCAACTTTCATTATTTACACTACGGCTTAAGTTCTTCAACTTTTCAGTTTCTAAGAACTTCTCAAATTTTTCAAAAATTTGGCTAACACCCTAAATTTTCGAAAAATTTCGCCATAACCTCCCCTGCACCAGGAGCACCGGGAAAGTCCCGAAATTGCCATACAGGCCCTCTGATCTCAAAAAGAAAAAGCCAATCGGCTCATAAAATCATCATCACCCAAACAAAATAGTAAATTATGGTAAACATGTACCTATTTGTCGGGCAAACAAATTTTATTCTTCTGCTCTAGCCTCCTTGCTATGACCTGTTCAATGTAAGTACATGTATATGCAAGCAAATGCGACCAAATTTCAATACAATTCACTTTTTGGTCAATTTGGCTAAAGGTTCAACATTTAATTAATCAAACAACACAATCAGCAATCAATTAGTGAATTATCATTTCAAATTCATAACTTTGATATATAGTCAAAAAATCACATTTTTGATGGCAATTCACAACAATAAGCCCTATCTAATTTTGGTTCTCACACCAGTCAATTGGAAATATATAAATATCACACCTTCGGAATTCGAACACAAATACTGATGATGTCGCGACATCACCAGAATTATCCCCGAGCGACTACAGTGCGATTTTATATCTATCCACTATATTAAAACTTTGAATACCCGTGGATCAGACGTATATGCAAAATCTTTATATACTGGATTGTCCAAATCAATATAAATAAATATTCAAATAAGAATTATTGAATTTAAATTTTCAAAACAAAAATTGTTTTCATTTTAAAATATACTCTTCACACTCGTTCTAGGATACTACTGATCCCATCTCTAATGAGTCATTCGCATTGGATATTACTAATCCAATCTCTGATGAATTCTTTCGTATGGTTCTAATGTGTCATGTTCTCTGAGCTTTGTAACAAAGCTCTGATACCAAATGTAAAGACCCGTAACTTCCCCGGTGAGGAAAGAGCGGATAGTTCGAGAACAAGCCACAACAGAACGCAGACGGAAGAACATTTCATTGTATATTCCAACAATACCATCAGAATACAAGAATATACAGAGTATAAATGAATATTACAAAGAAATATCAGAGATTTAAATTACATTTAAATACATAGCAGCGGAAAATAATACAATACACAACTGAAGGAGATATATGGATACAAAGCTTTCCGGATATCGTTCCAGCTGTAAACCAGGATCCTGTGAATATAAATCTGCAAAACCAAAACTACTAGCTGCCCGTGTCAAAATAAGGGCACCCAGAGTTTAGGTTAAAACAATAAACTCCAAGTCAGTCATGTGACTGGTGTGAGAACTAAAACAGTTATTAATCTTTATTTATAAAGTTAGGTAAATCAAGGGACCACGCCGTATAACATGGAACGGGTTTCCTCCCTAGAATACCAGTGCATAAAACAACAGCGCAATCCTAAATAAAGAATAATGAAGCTATTATAAGACCCAGGTCCTATCACATAATGCAACGCAAGTCGGGGGATGGGGTTTTCCCTTATAATAGCCAAACATGCTTAGTACGTTTTAAAACAAATCATTTGATACTATTATAAGTGCATAGTGTATAAAGCAACTTCAAATCGTAAGTATCAATCATAGGCGGCATGGGTACCATATATCATGTCGCCAATACTAGGCTTTACAAATAAAACCGCAAACGTCACGTATTGGAAATTGGGTTATAATTTATGGTATGAACCGAGGCTAGGGATCGTCCTCACCGATTCGAGACTCTCTAGCCCGAGCCTCAGGCAAGCGCGCAGACAAGCCTTGGATCGTCAGGGCCGGTCCACACGGAGTGGATTATTATGGCTGAACAATACGTCTCCCCGCCCTATGGGGCGTAAATGAGCCAACGAATGACTCCATCGGACCCGGATCGTTCGATCAAACCGAGGCGCCTCGCAACAACAACAACCACATAAGTCAAACTCGACAGGGCGTGTAAAACCACTGACGCCACTTCTAACTAGAAAGAAACGCATGCCCTCCCTGAGGTCCTTCTCCCGTTTCTGGTTCATACCGGGTGTGAAACTCGCGAGGTAAACGTTACACAAAGGCCGTGCTTTGATCATCAACCACAAGACTTTGCTTTTCAACAAAAGCCTTGATCATTTGCCACTTAGGCATGCCACACAGGCAAATCACTCTATGTGTTTGATATCCATCAGTATATAACCCCTGAGCTCGTACGTCTCAGAGAAGGGCGTTAAGCAAGAGAATAAATTCTCCGCCGCCAAACAGATTTATATTTAATAGAAATCAATCACACAGACTAAAATCCAATGTCAGACACACAGTCCATTTACAAGTTCGTTCTGGGTCTGAACGAAACCGGAGGCACCTAGTACCCCGCATATCCATCGATCTCCAAGTACGTCTGGACGATCACCAACTGATTCCCTCCTCTTGGGTGTACGGCCCAATCAAGATCATCAGTAATTATCCAAACGACGTGAAGACCTCCGGTCTTCAACCATCGTCTTCACCTTCGACTAATCGTCGAATCAGTTATTCAGAATGGGATAAACCCGGTCTTTTCGAATAACTCGCGTATATAATAAATAATTGTTACACAAACACAACATACGCCTCATTCCAATTCATTATTCACTACCCGTAAATTAACCAGAGAATAATTCCCTAAATATTAACCCCGAAGGACGAAACCAACATCAGATCAATATCCAGAAAACCATTCTGCTTAGCTAACCGACAGTTAGTTTCTAAATTTCACATTCTTAGGGAAAGGTTCCCATTAATTTTATCAAAGATAATCCTTTAAATTTATTCTTTAATCTTCCTTTGAATATCAATTCAAACTAGTCGGGATTAACGAACCTTACCGAAGTAATCATTTGTTTTAATTTCCCAACCCCAACCTATTCATCCCATGAAGTAAAACTGGTAATACTTCATATCTAACAGTACGGTGTTATCGGTAAATTTAATTACCATTTCACGTTCAAATCTAATTAAAGATTTAACTATCGCTTGGAGCAAAACTGGTGATACTCCATTCTCGATCTTTTCAATCTAATTAAAGATTCATTAAAACTCCACTTAGTTTTAATCTTTGACTGGGTTAAAGAATCAGTGTCATTTAAAACACGGTTCACGATAAACCCCAAAATCACATTTCAATCAGTCCCTAACCGTAAAATAGCAAGTGAGCAATTCCCTAAGTATTAACCCCTCAGGCCGAAACCAACATCAGATCAATACCTCTGAAACCATTCAACTTAACTAATCTCCAGTTAGTTTCTGATTTTCTTAACTCCTTTAGGTCTAAGAATAGTATTATTGAAGATACCGTTCACGACAACCCAAAATCACGCTCCATTACTTATCGGGTTAAAGAACAAGTGTTATTTAAAACACTGTTCACGATAAACCCAAAAATCAATACCAATTCAATTCCAATTAAATATTATTTAATTGGTACACTTCATTATATCTAAGTAAAAAGATTTAATCTTTTTCTCAACTGGGTTCAAGAACAGTGTTAATGAAGACACCATTCACGACAAACCCAAATCACATTTGATATTAAATACAAGGCTCTGAATAGAAAATATATCGGCTTATATTCAATATCAAATTCTACAACCAACAAATATCGTATTGGAAATAGCGATGTATAAATATCTTTCAAATTTCCATAACAACATCTGTATAATCACGAAATCCAACATCGAAATATTCCGAAGACAATTTCGATTCAAATCCATTCCAATTCAATTACTGGAAATTCTGGTTACTTTTAAAACCCTTTTCAAATTCAATTTATTTATTTAAAAATAAATAGAATTATAATTCTAGTTCAAAACTAGTTCATTTCGATAAAAATCTATTTTTATCTTTTCAAATATGGAGTTTTTCATCCTAATTCTTCACAAATCATTTCTTATGATTTTACACAAATTATTACTATTTCTAATAATTTTATTAAGGCCCGTACAGTCGATTTCCATCAACGGCCATGGAACTGCATTTACAGCGACCTTTTCCAAATTTGATTTGGACATAATTCATAATCCAACCGTTAGATTTCAAATTTCTAATATTCGTTAGAAAGCTCTTTTCGATACGTACCCAACGGTTCTGGTTTTAGGAGAATCCAACGGTCGGATCTCCTGCAATATCCGTTGGAAGTCAATGGTCGAAATTCGCGAACTGCCGCGACGCGGCGCGTTCTATTCAGGCCATTATATTACATATATAATATATACTTTGTCGATTTCCTTTTAAAAACGTATTTTTATAATTCGTTTTCAAAACGATTTCAACTTCATTTCTAATTCAAATCAAAATTGAATTTTTTCCTTATAAATTCGTTTTAAATTCATTTCAAATTGATTTCAATTCAAATTGATTTCTAATTCAATTTCAGTTCGTTTTCAATTCAATTCAATTTCAATTCGAATTCATTTATATTCAATTTCAATTCGAATTCATTTATATTCAATTTCAATTCGAATTCATTTATATTCAATTTCAATTCGAATTCATCTATATTCAATTTCAATTCGAATTTCAATTCTTTTCAAAATATCAGATTTTGAAATCACTTTCGATATTCATTATAAAATGAATAAAATCGATATAAATATTGTTCACGTCAAAATGGCGTCAATCTAATCAACACGGCTTCATATATTTCTATTTTCAAATATTTTATTTCAAATATTTCTATTTCAAATATTTCCTTTTCAAATATTTCTATTTCAAATATTTCTTTTTCAAATTTGGAATGAGGCCTAATCAATTACCACATAATGTTAGTTATATGGATTTTCTACAACACATGTATACAATAACAACGATGAATAATCAACCATCATCCAAAGTGCATTCTACACTGTATAAGCATCAAATATAAATATTCAACGCTTATAACAGTCTGTCAATCAATCGATCGACATACAACTAACTATTGGGATTAGTGTATGTCATATATCACCCCAATACCCGTGTGGGGTTTTCAAACAATCAAACACAGATTTTATTTGTGCAGTTGGGTGATGTGTAAAATTTATCGTCCCAATCTAGTCAAATGTGTGTATATAAACAAATCGTCCGATTTGTTTATTTTTATTTCATTTCATATACACGTTAAAAATTCTATTTTTAACTATAAAATATTTTCCACTATAAAATATTTTATTTCAACTATCTAAATATTTTATTTCATTTCACATCACATCACACAATCAACTACACGTCAAAATCAAACAAACATACAAGCCGTCCATGGTCTGTGGACGACAGGTGTCGGGTGCTACTAAACACCGTCTACATCCTAGTATATATTTTAACTAGAAAATTAAATTAAAAGTGAGAAGTTCTCACAGAGGGTTCCACTCCGCCGTGCTTTGCTGTTGAACTGCTGAACATCTAGCTCTGTTTGAAATTCCAACGTAGTTCTTTACCCGCTGTTTATAATAAAAATTATATTTTTATCACTTCTTCCAAATCAATAAAAATCATATTTTTATTGCTTCTTCATTCTATATAAAAATTCTATTTTTATATTTCTACTTCATATATAAAGATCGAATTTTTATTTCATCGCTATAAAAATCACATTTTTATCTCAACATATATATAATAAAAATCTTATCTTTTATATCTCTACTTTATAAAAATCATATTTTTAATATTTCTACTTTATAAAAATCATATTTTTAATATTTCTACTTTATAAAAATCATATTTTTAATATTTCTATTTTATAAAAATCATATTTTTAATATTTCTATTTTATAAAAATCATATTTTTAATATTTCTATTTTATAAAAATCATATTTTTAATATTATAAAGATTCCGCCTTTAACATTATAAAAATTCAATCTTTGTTATAAATAAAAATCACCTCTTTCTTTTGTTAAAAATTTATTCTTTCTTCTATAAAAATTATGGTTTTTCTTAACGTAAAGATCAAAGCTTTCCTGTAAATAAAAACTACATCTTTTCATGGATAAAAATTAATTCTTTTCTAAACTAACTTCATATATTGTTCAGAATCAAATCGAAGAGAGGAAAAGGAAGAACAACTTACAGGAAAAAAAATTTGCTAGGGTTTGGATCGCTTGAGGGCACTGTGCTTCGGTTGGAAGGGATGGGGTGTTCGGTGCTCGCGGAGGGGGGGTTCTTCACATCGGCGGCGGCTATTGAATGGTGGCGGCGTCGGTCTGGTAGGTGGTGGATGGGTGTGCTCCGGTGGCATCGCGTCGGGGTCAGGAGGTTAAGGTGTTCGCGGTTTTCAGATTCGAATGGGGGAGGAGGAAACGAGTGGGGGTGGTCGAGGCGGAGCAGTGCGGTCGTGGGGGAGAGGGCGACGGCCGGATGTCGGAGGGTGGCGGCGCGATTTCGAGGGAGGGCTGAGGATCGACTGATAAAATTCGGGGAGCGACTTATTTCAGAAAGAAGGAATGAAATGGGGGGGTTTAAAGGAAAAGGATTATTATTTATTTATATTTTATAATTATTTTATTTTATTTTTCTTTCCATTCAAGTCGCCTTTGTATACAAACTCCAAACGAAACCCAACGACTGTCGCCCCTAACGTAATACCCCCATTCCGAACACAGTGGGATATGTCACGAAGGCCAATTTGATCGTTACGTCCAGTTTTCGTCAAAATCAACATATAACTCTATATATTGAATTTGAACGCGTATTTCAATTTACCGAGGTCACATACTAACTCTAAAAATTCCCAAAAATATTTTCTAGCTTCGTATTGACGATACGGTCCTAACAAATCTAGTTTCGTCGAATTCTGAGACCGTTTGAAAAATGGTCATTTTCCAGTCGATTAAAATCAACTGAAATTGGTCAAACGCGTTTTCCTTTGCCACGCTCACATATTGATTCTAAAAATTACGAATTTTGGAATCTAGCAATAACTTGACATCACGGATCCAACAAAAGTGGTTTCATTGAAATCCGAGGTCGTTTGCAAAATGGCTATTTTTAAGGGCCAGAATTCCATAGCGACTATTCTAAAAATTCATTTGGCCATAACTTTTGATTCCCGTTATGAAATTTTGATTTTTTGGATTCGTTGGAAAGATATTCTCAAATAGATTCTATTATTTTTGGTTTCACTAAATTCCGGTTTATTTTGAATCCTGTACATTCATTTGAAGTTTGAAATCGAATTATCGAACTACTGCGCCATTTTCAATTCCTTTTATAATTTAAAATAATTATTTATATTCTAACGACGATCTATATAATATATACGTTCGAATTCTATTCAAAATAAATTTTTCCTCGATATTATTTAAAATAATCTAATTTAAATAATCAAAATTCGCTAAAATTGCCAAAATAAAATTTTTAAATTGGCTCGGATTTCCGGGTTATTACAGTGAGTTTATGTTTTATGATTTTTGGGTTCCATTCTCCACGGCAACGGTTTTTATGAATATTTGAACCACAATGGGTAACGGGGTTTTATATTGTCAATGGGCATCGTACCAACGTTTAATCAGTTTTTAAATTCAAACCATTTTAAAATAAATTCTATTTCTAAACCCGGTTCCGATACTATTAATTATGTATGATTCCTTATCCCATCGATCGGATGAGAAATTTAGTTTATTTACCTTAGTAAAACTGAGGACTATGACCCCTTATATGTTTACTTAGGTGAATAACCCTTGGACTCGTGCATTCGAACATGTGTGGTGATTTCCTCTTGTTTGAATAGAATCCAATTACGAGTTCGTAAATATCAAAGAATAGCATGTGGTTATGGGACATGTTGCTGATTTCTTATATTAACTAGCTCGTAATAATTTATATTCCCTGTTTTGAGTATGACCAACGATGGGTTTGTAAATATTCGAGAATAGCAGGTGGTTATGGTACATTTAGCTATTTTCTTATGTTAACTATCTTGGTGTAATTTATACTCACTCGGATCGTTGGTATCCGCTTCCCGACATATTTGTTTGGTTCGCAATCACCCGAGTGGGACTTTATGATTTGGGACCTTCATCTATGGGACTTTGGCCCAACTTTCTATGATTTTCTATGATTTATGCATTTTCAACCTACCGGAGTCACGACCCGCTCTGTGGGGATCTTCGGCTCAAACATA
Organism: Allium sativum; assembly: GCA_030737875.1. Taxonomy (NCBI): domain Eukaryota; kingdom Viridiplantae; phylum Streptophyta; class Magnoliopsida; order Asparagales; family Amaryllidaceae; genus Allium; species Allium sativum. The sequence continues at coordinate 370,108,647 of CM060919.1, forward strand.
CGGGTTCACTACCTAGAGATCGTATCTCATCTTCTATGAACGGGCCCTTTTCATGAGTTTTTCTGTTTTCTAGGCATTCGTTATTTATGTGTTTCTCTCTTCCAAGTTCACGACCCGGCTCTATGAGGAGCTTCGGCTCAAGCAAATGGGTTCGCTACCTAGAGATCTTATCTCATCTTCTAAGAACAGACCCTTTTTATGATGTTTTCTGGATTTCTAAGTGATTTCTGATTCTTGATTAATTTGATGTGATGCACGTCAATTTGATTTATGATTACTTTAAGGCGATGCACGTCAATTTGATTTATGTTTACTTTGATGCGATGCGCATCAATTTGATTTATGTTTGGCATTCCTCTGTCATTTCCTGTTATGTGCTATTATTTGAATTTTGCAGTCTACATTAGCTAGGAGATTATTTAGAGAAATTTTTGTGCTGACATTCCATTGTCATTTCCCGATTGTGTTGACATGCCATATTTCATATTTATTTATGATAAGATATTATTACTAGAATCATGTCATCCTTTGTTATATCTCTTATTATCTCAGTTTATTTGATAAGTATAGCAATACTAACTCATTTATTATTTATTCTTATAAATAATACTCGGGTTAGACCGAGTCATTTTAGGTACTCCTTCGGGACTCATCGTAGGATTGATCTTCCGCCTTCAGCTTGCTACTCTGTCTCCGCATCTTTATGTACTTTTGTACCTATTACATTATCTGTCGTTGTGTACATGTTCTTTTATTTAGATCATGGTACATGTATCTATTCTTTTGGGATTAGTGGATCTTTGTTGACCACTAGCTTGTTGTACGCATTCTTGGTTATTCATATCTATTTCGCCTTTGTAATATGATTATTCTGTGTCTGGCTATGAGATATACCATACTTACATTATTGTTGTTGTCTATTTTATACTGCTTTCCGGATTATTTATAGCCATTGTGTAGTTTCTCTATGTGCCGAATGGTCATGTCGAAATTTTAATCGGTATCAGGATTCGATGTGCATTTCTCACATGGAGCAATCATACAATCGGTCGCTCTTCACAAACCTCATTCTCCGTTATGGTCTACGACATTTCTCTGAAATGAACTGGATGATAGTGGGTATAGAGGCGGGGCGTTACAGTTGGTATCAGATCCACTTTCCGGAATAGTGTAAGATAAGATGACGATGGTATTGTCTTAATTAAGCCTCTCTCGAGAATCGTGCTTTAGGGTTTTATTTAGAGTCTTAAGACTCGTCATAGCTTATCTTCCTATACGATTCCATTTTGACTGAATTCGCATCGTTTGAACTCAACTTGAGACTAACTTTTTCCTCCTTCTTTTTCCTTAAAGAAGCGAAATAGTTGGTCGTAGCCGTGCAAGTGCCGGTCCGCCCAGTGTACCTCCCACGGAGGGGTGGTTGAGTATCTAGTGACCTATTTTAAGTCTTTCAGAATAGTTATCGACTCGTCTCCTTCGGGTTGATTTCTATAGTCCATCTAGGGCCCGTGTGCTCTAGTGGTGCTTCTGTTTCATTCTTTGACTCGAGTTGCTAATCGATGTCTGTATGGCCTATTGTGTGTCATACTTACCTTGTTGATCACTTATGATCCTTGAAGTTGATTGATCATTGGATATCTTTCCCATGTGTCATTACGCACGTGGTAAGCGCCTTTGATCCTGACATTTCTTGATTTCTAGTTAAGATTGTTTCGTACGTCGTTACGTACCTAGCATGGTCTATTGATCACTTGTCGATCGGTATGGTGATACCATGTCTTTGTGACTAAATCTACTTCCTTATTGTCAGCTATATAGTTCTAGTTCAGTGTGAGATCACCAAGCCTTCGGGCTAAAACAACGCATTTGTTACCTCATTGTGCCGGTGTGAGTCACCAAGCATTGGTGCTAAATTAACTCAACAAATGTATCATTGCGTTCCAAACTAAAGATCAAGAACGAGGGAAAGCATCCCGCTTCTTGAGTCAAGGTACGTGTCATTAATTCCTTAATGTCATCTACCTTATTCAGAGATTATTTTATTTATGTTCTTTTGATATATGTCGGTCGTCTTCTTCGTTATCAAAAGACATCGTTTGTGTTTTATTCGTAAGTTGATAAAGGAATTTTATTCCCTTTATGCCATCCCGAATGATTTATTGAATTTTTATATTTTCGCGAGATTTGGGTGATCATTGCAAATTGTGAGACTTTCTTGTGTTAACTTGTCCATCGAGTGCATTAAGGATCTCGAACAAGATATGGGACCCATGTTGTAGTTCGGAATTCCTAAACACCATCATGTGACAATCCGACATTCGAAAATGATTCCTAAAATTAAAATTCACTTCTAATAAGTTAATCAAAATAATAATATTTTGGGGTTTTGCGATTTCTCGCAATTGTTTGTTATTTTTCTAGATAATTGGTTTCTAGATTTCCTTGGAGTAATTCCAAGAATTTGAGTGGTTCAAGATTTTAATTAGAAATTATCTTGAATCTTTCCTTTGAGTAAATAAATAACTCTAGGAACAACCCAAAAAGTTGTTTATTTATATCTCTAATTTCTGGGTTTCAGTTCTTTGATTCTCGAAAATTCTTAATGATTGGGAATCTCACATTATTCCTAATCCTTGTTTTTGATTTGCTAAAAAGAATTTAGTATTCTTATAACTCCATGGATCTTCTTATTTTCTCTAGTGAATGATCATTCGAGAGAATGGGAGTCCCATGGGGGGAGGGAAGATTTAGGTTTTGCGATCCACGGCAAACTCAATAATTCCTTTCTTCGAATCTATGATCTATTCGATCATCCGGAAGTGCTAGAGTCAATTCGCTTATGGACTTAGCTTTGCGTTGTTCTTAGAAATGAATACCGAAAGGATGAGCTCTTTTAATATTCCTCCTTTGTTTGTTTGAATCATTTGGATCGACAATTGTCTCCGCACATTTGTTAACCCTTGTCAATCAAATTTTTGGGGATTACGACCTCTTTGGTTTAATCTCATCTTGTTATAGAAATTGTCTATTGCTTCTTTGATTAATTGCTGATGTTTTTGCGATTTGAGATTTTTGGTAGAAAATTATCTTAAATCCTGTTGTTTCGAAGTGGTAAGTTGTGCACTACTTATCCATCATCTTCTAGATGTTTCTAATTTTCTAAAATCGATACTCAAGTTTTTGAATATTGGGAATTTCGTATAATTCCTAATGATTCTTCTTTATGGTTACTAAATGAGATTTAGTACTTGGTTAGAAATTGATTTCCCTAAATAGTTCATTGGTATTCCATTACCAATAATTGTTATCGATTTCTAGTTCATTTGTATTCCGTTACTAATATTTGATTATCGACTTGTAGTTCATTGGTATTCCGTTACCAATATTTGATTATCGACTCGTAGTTAATTGGTAATCCGTTACCAATATTTGTTTGTTGGTTTCTAGCTCGGTGGTATTCCATTACCAACCTTGAATCATTGATATTAAAATTGATTATTCCTTCGAGAATTGCTCTCCTTTGCTAAATTCGTTTGAATTTCTATGTTGTGCTTTTGTTGGTGTCAGCCACCTTGTCGCAAGACAAAAGTGCTAAAGTTCGGTGTCCGCTACATCGTTGTGGTTGAGTTTTGGGAATGGAATAGTCAACCACCCTAAATTCCCATTTCATATCCTAAGAGGAATATCTACTATTGATACCTCGCGTCTGTAGGACACAGTCCCATTGCTTCTTGAAATTCCAAATTAGAATCGCATGGTTTTTGTGCGTTATATCGATTCTCATTCCCTTGAGAATCATACTAAGAAAGGCGAGTCTATTTGAATTCATAGCGCTTATGAATTTTTCTGGAATTATTTTACCCGTTCGGGATGACTACCTTCATGGGTAATGGAGTTCGAGATTGAACTCTAGTTTTTATGATCTTGTGAGTCGAAATTGGGATCTCACCTAGCCGTTGGTGTGACTTTTCATTTCGTGTCGGTTCTTGTGGTACCACTCTGTGGTATTGTTTTTGGTTGTTACTTATTACTTCAATTTTAAGGAACTGCGGGAATGCAATTCTTTTAAGGGGGAAAGTTTGTAACAACCCGCTCATTCCACGATAATAGATTTAAATATTTTATTTAAATATATCATCGTATCTGATGTGTCGCTCAAAATGTCGTCTTTCATAAACGATAAAATTAGGATTCGGGACCACTTCCATTGAGTCCGAATCGTCGTTTACGACCTTTTTGACTATAAGGGTCGATACATTCGGAGTCAGGCAAAATTTGGTCGTTTTCTCATTTGAATGCATGACCAAAATATCACTTTTCGCATACGAATGAATTTGGACTCGAAACCACTTCCATCGAGTTCAAAACGTCCTTTAGGAGTTCGAAAAGTATAAACTTTGATATATTTCGAGCTTTGGAATTTTGGTACCTTAGCTAGGTCCTTCTTAGCCAACCTAGCTCATTTACTTAAAGAGCTCCACCTAGCTCTCTCCTCCTTTATTCATTCTCACTTCAAAGAAAATAGAAAGTGGGGAAGGGATTGGGAAATAGAAATTCCCTAAGCTAGGTCCTTCAATCTAGAGCTCGATTCTTGTGCAAATCCAATTCTAAGACATGGATAAGCTCTCCACTCTCCCTCTCTGCCTTATCCTCCTCTCAATTTCAGACTTTTCTCACAACCCTAACACTTATATGTTTGGATGTGAATGTATGAGGTGATTTCGGAGGTGCAATTGATGAAAGAGAGGAGCTTTGCTCATTTGGGTGCTTGTTCTTCCTTATTGGAGCTTGTTCTTGATATTCAAGAGCCAAAGGTGAGTTCTTTTCGAACTCACATATATGCCACAAGCTATTGGCTTGTACAAGTGTAATTTAGTGTTCAAATGAGTTTGCATGTGCTAGTGAATTGGTTATGTTAGTTTAACTTAGCCGATTTCATGTTTTTATGTTTCATTGAGTTGAAAATTATGATAAGGATTGTTCATATGATCTAATGCATATGCTATGAGTCGATTAAATGATGTTGTAAAGCTCCATTGTCCCCGCAAATTTCTAAGTCTTCACAAATCGCTCGAATTGTTTTCCGATCGTTTTAGTTCGTAATTTGGTTCATTTAGAACCTATAATCAAAATTTTTGCATTTGCGCTTTGCTAGTGGATATGGTGGATCGGAGAGGTTTCGTTAATGTCTCGAAGCAGTCACAAACCTCAACGATCGAAGCTGACACTCGCGGGGCGAAAAATCCCCTTAGGTTTGGCCTAGGCAACAGCACAGGCCAAAACCGGTCGACAGGCCCAAAATAGGGCGGTCGACCTATTTTACTTCTATGTAAAAATGGTCGATCGCCCCTATTTGACCGGTCGACCGGTTTTAGGCTGTGGACCGGAGAGACCGCGATCCACAATCTACCCTCATCCAGGCTCTTTCCCGGCCGAAGCTCGGGCCGTTCGAACTTCATTTGTGAATTTCAGCTTTACGAATTCACAGATTCCAGCAGCTTGATTCATCGACATTGATATTTGTTTGATTCACTGAATATTGATCTTTAATTGACTTTATTCTCATTGTTTAATGTGAATTCCATTAGAAATCGTTCTTGAGCCCATGCGATGTATTTTATGAATCTATTTACTCGTTAATTCGGGTTTGACCCTCGATATTAGTTCGATTATGATTCACGACTCTAAAACGTGAATTATCGACTTGATATCCTTCGTGTCTATTCCGATATAGTTTAAAACCTTCGGGTGCTAGTTTGGGATTTCGATTCATTTGTTGATCAAAATTACAACCGTTATCCCTTTGATTTCCTGTATGTTATTATAATGTGAGTTTATGTTTTATGATTTTTGTGTTCCATTCGCTGCGGCGATGGTTTTTATGAATATTTGAATCACAATGGATAACGGGGTTTTATATTGTCAATGGACATCGAACCAACGTTTAATCAGTTTTTAAATTCAAATCCTTTTAAAATAAATTCAATATCTAAACCTAGTTCCGATACTATTGATTTATATGATATTCTTTATCCCATCGATTGGACGGGAAATTTATTTAATTTACCTTAGTAAAACTGAGGACTATGACCCCTTATATGTTTACTTCGGTGAATAACCCTTGGACTCGTGCGTTCGAACATGTGTGGTGATTTTCTCTATTTTGAATAGAAACCAATTACGGGTTCGTAAATATTCGAGAACAACATGTGGTTATGTGACATGTCGTTGGTTTCTTATATTAACTAGCTCGGAATAATTTCTATTCGGTGTTTTGAGTATGAACCAACGACGGGTTCGTAAATATCGAGAATAGCGGGTGGTTATGGGACATTTAGCTATTTTCTTATATTAACTATCTCGGGGTAATTTATACTCACCCGGATTGTTGGTATCTGCTTCCCGACATATTTGTTTGGTTCGCAATCGGCCGAGTGGGACTTTACGATTTGGGACCTTCATCTATGGGACTTCGGCCCAACTTTCTATGATTTTCTATGATTTATGCATTTTCAACCTTTTGGGGTCATGACCCGGCTTTGTGGGGAGCTTCGGCTCAAACATATGGGTTCGCTACCTAGAGATCGTATCTCATCTTCTATGAACGGGCCCTTTTTATGATGTTTTCTGTTTTCTAGGGATTCATGATTTTTTTGTTTCTCTCTTCCGGGGTCACGACCCAGCTTTGTAGGGAGTTTTGGCTCAAACAAATGGGTTCGCTACCTAGAGATTGTATCTCATCCTCTATGAACATGCCCTTTTTATGATATTTTCTGGATTTCTAAGTGATTTCTGATTCTTGATTACTTTGATGCGATGCGCGTCAATTTGATTTATGATTACTTTGATGCGATGCGTGTCAATTTGATTTATGTTTACTTTGATACGATGCGCGACAATTTGATTTATGTTTAGCATTCCTCTGTCATTTCCTGTTGTGTGCTATTATTTGAATGTTGCAGTCTACATTAGCTAGGAGATTATTTAGAGATATTTTTGTGCTGACATTCCGTTGTCATTTCCCGATTGTGTTGACATGCCATGTTTCATATTTATTTATGATTAGATAGTTTTACTAGAATCATGTCATCCTTTGTTATACCTCTTATTATCTTAGTTTATTTGAAAAGTACAGCTAGACTGACTCGTTTATTATTTATTCCTACAAATAATACTTGGGTTAGACCGAGTCATTTTAGGTACTCCTCCAGGACTCATCGTAAGATTGATCTTCTGCCTTCAACTTGCTACTCTGTCTCCGCAGCTTTATGTACTTTTGTACCTATGACATTATCTATCGTTGTGTACATATTCTTTTATTTAGATCATGGTACATGTATCTATTCTTTTGGAATTAGTGGATCTTTGTTGACAACTAGCTTGTTGTACACATTCTTGGTTATTCATATCTATTTCGCCTTTGTGATATGATTATTCTGTGTCTGGCTATGAGATATACCATATTTACATTATTGTTGTTGTCTATTTTATACTGCTTTCCGGATTATTTATAGTCGTTGTGTAGTTGCCCTATGTGCCGAATGGTCATGTCGAAAATTTAATCGGTATCAGAATTCGATGTGCATTTCTCACATGGACTAATTATACAATCGGTGGCTCTTCACAAACCTCATTCTCTTGTATAGTCTACGACATTTCTGTGAAATGAACTGGACGATAGTGGGTATAGAGGAGGGTATTACATTTACACCACAGAATTTCATATCAAATATTCGAATATTATTTCTATCCAACTTATCTCAATCAGTCGGGAAACTTGTGTCTTAATTCGATATCATACCCCTTGATATTAGAACTGGGTAGAAATTTATCGGCTTATCCCCGATATTATTCTATGTATCTAACTATACTATAAGCTTAATAATGGTAAATAACATCTAAATTCCTCAAATATGAAGATATATCATCTACCGAATTAATTTCAAACATTCGAAGATTTATCTCCAACCAGATCCATTTTATTTAAAATTGGAAAACCCTTTTAATATTAAATAAATCAATTTAATTTCAATGTTGAATATTTTTAGTAATTTTGAACCATGGAAACAATTTAAAAATCATTTAAAACTGATTGCTTAAAGTTCGGAAAATAGTTTGTGGGTTAAAAACTTTAAAACAGACTGTTTCCAAAGAAAGCGCTACAACAACGTTCCAAAAGCGTTACAAACCATTTATATTAGCTAATTTGATCAAAACAACCTTTATATTATCCAAAAATACAAATTTCCAATTTGAAAAACTTCTAAATAGTTTATAATGATTTTACAAAATTTTCCATATTTTTTAAAACATTAAAAACAGCTATTTACAATTACGGTCGACGAACTGCACTTACAACGACCTTTTCCAAAACCGTTTAAAACATAACTTTAAAAGATTCATTGAAATTTGAAAATTTCCTTTTAACTTGAAAACCAATGTTACTTGAAAGCAAATGTTTTTCATTTCGCTAAAATCCGATTTTAAATTCTCAAGTTATAAGCATTCAAAGTTCTTGGTCGAAATCCATGAACTATCGTTGCACGACACGTTCTATTCAAACCAAATAGCTTCGTATAATAAAACTACATTTGAATTACTTCCGAAATGATTATATACCTTTATAAACGTATATAAATCCATTTGAAAATAGTATTTCAAATATTTAACTTCAAATTCAATTTAAACTCATAATCAAATATTATAGTACTATTATATTAATAAAAAAATATTATTTTTCGAAAACTAGTTCAATTGACTTTAAAATTTGTTGTATCTCATAACAAATAATATAAGGTCATTTACGAAATCAGTTTGGATTAAAACATTTCCAAGATAGGAAAACCAAACTTCACTTGTTCAAAACAAAATTTATTTTCATCTCTTAAACCAAAACCTTATTTAACGTCAAAAAAACTTGTTTAAAAAACCATTCCTCTTAACGAAAGTTGTTCATATATATTTTCTTTACATTTCCAAACCATTTCAAATTTGAATATAAATTTTCAAACCCAATTTCAATATTGAAATAATATTGCTTGCATTTTCGACTATGGAGGAGAATTAACTGATCACCGATGCAATACCATAATTGTAGTGTCATCAATATTAACACCATATAAACATCCATAACAACCATCATCAAAATCATTAAATAAATAATAATTGTGCACAAGCATTACAACACTAACGTTTGATAGTGTGTTTATTTTCCTAATCTACGCAACCATCATCTATCACAAACTATCATCATCCATAACCAAATTAATTAACACTAGTTAATTATAATCTAATTAATCTTCACTAATTAACATTTACCAAACTAGTGTATAAATTTAAGAGTTCTCACCCTCATAGATTTCCAATCTTTGGTAGGCGAGCCTAGCGGATACCGTCGAACAGTGCTTCTGTGCACCATCGCTTTAACTTCTCTGACTTGAAAAATAGACTAACTTTCTTCCTGTTTTTGGACTAGCTACACTTGGAATTTGGAAAAGTGCCCAACTATAAAGTTGTAAATATTTATTTTCTCTTCAATATGAGAAAAAGTTCTCAATTCTGATTATTTTTTAGGGAGATATGGCTGAAATGGTGGAGCTGTTTCTCAGGTTCAACAAAAATAGCCAGAAAATATGCTCCTCAAAGATTCAAGTTTTTGTAATAGTTAGGCTCATAATTTGAAAATGTGATAAACTACAATGTTGTAGCCAATGAAAAAATACACAATCTAAAAAAAATTGTATGATTTGAATTAATTTTGGAGGAGTTATGGACCCTGCAAGTTGCTGGTCTGAGCAGAGGTATAGGAAAAGATGGGGTGGTAGCGCCGGATTTGGAGGGGAGGAGGAGGCACAACATTGGCCAAATGGAGGAGGACTCCATGAATGAAATGGTGGAAGAGAAGATGGAGAGAATTAATTGTGGAGAGTAGTGTGAAAAATGGTGTGTATGGCACCCTTTCTATAGCCTCAAATAAAGAGTACTTTGGTCCATTTGCCAAGGACACATGTCCTTGCCTAAAGCTTCTTATACATGCATTATGCCACATCTCTAAACCACCATTTACAAACCATGGGAATGCCAAAACCATGGGATCAACATCATGTGCAAATTGGTAACACTATTTGCCACGCTTATAAGTGTCACTATATTCACAATGCCTCTCAGCCATTGCTATTTTCAAGTGTTTTAACTTATCGTTTATCCATTGAAACATTCGACAATTAATCCGATAAAATACGACAATGACAAACGTATCCTCAACAAAGTATTGACGATGTTTTATTTGACAAATTAAATTATAAATCATGTTTAATAAACATTTCTTTAAAAATATTATTTATCCAATGATTACTTAAAAATAATTCCTTAAGTACGTTTTAGAGAATCTCGTTATAAACAAACTAGATAAATACCTTATTAAAATGATACCATCATATTTTTGTCAAAAATCATCATTAAAATATCATTTGTATAAATTATTTCAAATCCACATTTAAACTAAATTAAATCTATTTCATATTCAGTAAATTCAAATTATATCCCAAAAAATTAAGTTTTAACTGGTTAAAAATTTTGGATTGTCACAGAAATAGATTAAACCAAGAAATTTACCTCACAAAGCATGAAAGAGTAAGTCCAAATGGTTTCGCTCGATTGATTCTCTAGATTCCCAAGAAAAATCCCAGGGATCAGAAGGCTATACAAGAGGTACACGTTTACTGCGAATATGTTTAACTTCTATAGCAATAATACAAATAGGTTGTTGCTGATAAGTTAGATTTAGGTGAAATTTTGATTTTCTCAACCATATTCGGATCAAGAATAGAAATTGAAATTTCTAAGATGTTACCAAGATCATAAAACATGAATAGATCGTGAATGGGAGACAATTAAGCCGTTAAAGAATGGAGACAAGCTATAGAATCGACACGCTTGGTAATGGGAAATGGACCAATATATCTCGGTGTAAACATTCCCGACCGACTAAAACAACAAAACTCCAGTCGTGGGGGATAAATGAACAAATACTAAAACAATTTATACTTCATTATTTTTTTCTAGCTTGAAAATAAATTACATATGTTTTAGTTTTCATTCCAAAATAAGAAGTCCCAAATTTTATAGTTAAAATACTAAATATGTAACGTGTTCACAAATCGTTATCTTATTAAAATCCCTTAGGAGGACTTAGGAAACAATGACCCGTTATTTTCCTATCATTTTTTAGCTAGAAAATTTATCTCTTAAGGATTTCTCAAAAATATCCTAGCTCAAAAAATTTCTCGAAAAAGAAATGGATGTATATGATGGTCACATATATCCTGTTTACAAGGATATAGGGTCCTGTAGGGGAAACAAGATCATGAAACAAAAATTCGGGATACACACACCCTAAATTTGAAATACTAGCACATCCTCTAATATTTCATAAGAACAACTTCTGAGTTATGAGAACATGATAAATGGTAGAAGTTGAAAGAATTTCACAAAACTTGAAAATGTGGGTTCTCAAATACACAAGAATATCCCCAATAAAGTTGAGGTCAAACCAATCGGGGTATGACCTTTAAAATTTGGTTCATTAAGGTTAACAAAATAAATTAGAGTATTTGTTAGCCCTAAATGACCGAATGAGCACGAAATGAAGCCAAAGTAAGTTTATCCTTTTCGACCAAAAGTTAGCGAAAACCAGTTGCTATGTCTAATAGCGAAATGACATTAGCACCACTAAGCTATTGAATGGACCATCAATCCAAGGTAAGAGATTTATTATGCTTGCCTTGGTTATTGCAAAGCTTAAATGTTCCATTGCATCCTCCACAAAGATAGCTTTCTATATCCGTAGTGGTCATTCACTCATAAGGACAAGTAAATAGATTTAGCCACGAAAATAAAAATCAATTTTGAACACAATTACCCATCTAGGCGGTCATCCTAAAATGGGTGTAAAGATTCCAGAAAATTCACAACTAATGTGAATGATAGAAACACATCTTCCTCAATGTCATTCTCTTTGCTATTAGAATCTAGAAAACATAAGAAATCTAACAAATCCAAATTAGAATCGTTAAAGAAAATAATTTTGTTTCACATATGTGGAATGTCAAAGATGGATGATTTTTTCAGAAAATAAAAGACATGCCTCAAAATGGTTAGTTCAATCCATTCTTAGAAATCAACACGAAAACAAGAACAAACAAGACAAGCCAATAAGCATGGAAAAATAGTCACATAAAAGAGAGCTCATCATCCACAAAATATTATTTTAAAAACTCGCCGACGTTAGCCTCAAGCGAAGTTCATAATGGAATAACAACTTTCTACAAAGCTGATTTATCGAAACACTAATTTCAATTTAGTATACAAGAGAAGGAAATTGGGAATCATGCAGGATCCCTTATCACAAAATCTTGAAGATCAAGAATCGAAATTCGGAAATAAGAGACAAAGATCAACAAGCAAAATACAACTTATTACCGTTCAAAAGAAGATTCGAGACAAATTTAATGAAAACTTGAATCACCCAAATTCTAGAAATCACCCAAAGAAATCTAGAAAAATATAAAATGGAAAACACTCAAGCCATAGCAAGTGTGAGCATACAAATCCATAAACCATAATGTTATTCACAACGGTTCTTATAACACAAAAAAATGGACACACATAATAAGTCCACAAAACACAAATATTCGCATGGCTGCACATATGAACACGTAAGCAAGTCATGTCACAAATGAATAAAGAAAAACACATGAATCAACAGAATCACAAGGATAATTGAAATCACCATATAAACACAAATACTTTGATCGATCGAAGCTATGTACATACTTATATATAATAGTAGTCATCACGAAAATGGTGAAATCATAAATAATACAAAGACACACAAACACCATGAGGCGAATCCACATAGATTTAAATAGCCTCGATAAGGTCACTAGCACCAACCCGAGCGGTTTTGCATTAACAACAAGGTTGCTGACTGTAACGACCCGGAAAATCTGAACCAATTTAAAAATTTTAAATTGGCTAAAATAGTGGATTTTAAATATTTAAAATAAATATTTTAAATAATAACGATGAAAAGTAAGTTTGAATCAACATTTGAAAACGAATATAATTAATTCTAATTATAAACAAGGCCTGAAATGGCGCAACAGTTTCAAAATTTGAATTCAAACTTTTACTGACTGTACCGGGTGCAAAACAAAACGGATTTGAGTGAAACCAAAAATATTTAAATCTGTTAGTGAATATCTTTCTAATGAATCTGAAAAATCGAAGTTTCATAGCGGGAAGCAAAAGTTATGGCTAAATGAATTTTCAGAAAGGTAGCTATGGAATTTATATAGCCCGTGAAAATGGCCATTCAGCAAACGACCTCGGAATTCGACGAAACCACTTTTGTTGGATCCGGGATGTGAAGTTATTGCTAGGTTTCAAATTTCATAATTTTTGAAGCTAGTATGTGAGCGTGGCAAAAGAAAATGTGTTTTGGTCAAATTCAGTTAAATTGGATCGACCAGAAAGGGGCCATTTTTCAAACGATCTCAGAATTCGACGAAACTAGTTTTGTTGGGACCGTATCGTTAAAACATAGTTGGATTTATTTTTTGGGAATTTTAAGAATCAGTATGTGGCCCCGGCAAATTGAAATATACGTTCAAATTAAATATTGAATGTTTTATATTTTAATTTGAAGGAAAACTGACTAAAAACATTCGAATGGGCCTTCGAAACATATCCCATTGTGTTCGGAATGGGGGTAAAACGCTAGGGACGACAGTCGTTGGGTTTGGATTGGGGTTCGTGTGTGAAAGGGGGTATTTTCGAAATTTAAAAATATATAGATTAAAGAAAAAATCTTATTGGCCCATCATTATTCTTCTTCCCCGATACCCCCTGAAGTCGACGGCGAAACTCATCCCTTCTTTCCTAGCCAATTTCCAGCGAATCCAGGCCGAGTTAGACCCCCCTCCAGTTAAGCTTTTTGAAGCTCTCCTCTCTAGCTCCAAATCCATACCCGTCTCCCCCCCCCTCCTCGCCTCCTATTTCGCGCGAATCACCTCTCCAAAATCACGGTCTTCAAATCGCCGCCCCGCCGCCCCTGCTGCGTCGAACTCCTCCCCCCTCCAGGCGCAGGCGCGCCTCTCCAGCCCCGACGCTGTGGCGCAGGCCGATCGACCCCTAGCTGCGCGGATTTCGAGAAAATTGCAAACCTAGTTTTGAACGAACGTGTGAGGTAACGGCTGAAATTAATTTCAACTATATAATAGCACTTTAAAGCGCTATGGTTTATAATTCCACCGTAAAAATCATATCTTTTTCATTTGTTGACGAAATTCAGTGAAACAAGAGACAGTGGACTCGTGTGGACGTCTTCTACATTCTAGAAGAGACCGCATATTTTTCTGAGCCTTCTGCTATTTTTGGTGGAGTGGAACCCAATGTGAAATTTCTAATTTATAAATGATATGGAAAACGACGATGTATAAATTATATAGTCGATGTATGAGTTATATAAGCGTTGTACACCTCACGTATAAGCGTTGTATAAGTTGTACGTTCGATATATAAGTTATATATGCATCGTAAAAATTATATGTGTTGAATTGAAGAGAAATGCTTATATATATATACGCCCCTCGTCCACAAACCATGGACGATATTTATTGTTTGTGATTGGTGTGAAATTTGGTTGATTACGAATGGTTGATTAGAATTTTTTGTGGTTGAAATTGATTGATTGTGGTTGAAAAATACCCGTTTGTGGTTGAGAAATATTTGGTTGTAACCACATAGGATTAGTTTGTGGAAATGGAAAAAAAATATACACGCCGCCTGCGTGCGAACAAGATGCATGAATCCCCATTGTCAAAAGCTGCGAGGCTTTAAGGTAGAGCGAGGAGCCGTACTAGGGACGGCCCCGGTTTTAACTACCCTGCCATTATGCTGCCGAAATTTTGAATAATATTCATGTGTTAGAATTATTTTCCTGTGTTGAAACTATATTCGTGTGTTGAATAGAAAACCGTTCATGTGTTGAATAGAAATTCATTCGTTGAATTATATTCATGTGTTGAATGGTATTCGTGTTTTAAATAAATTGTTTTAACAATAAAAATCACATTTTTACTCTATATATACAAACTATAGAAAACATTCATGTGTTGAATCGAAATTCATTCGTTGAATAGAAATTCATGTGTTGAATGGTATTCGGGTTCGAAATAAATTGTTTTATAATAAAAACCATATTTTTATTACCTATATGAACTATATAAAATAATCGTGTTTTTGAAATAAATTGTTTTATAATAAAAACCATATTTTTATTACCTATATGAACTATATAAAATAATCGTGTTTTTGAAATAAATTGTTTTATAATAAAAACCATATTTTTATTACCTATATGAACTATATAAAATGATTGTGTTTTGAAATGAATTGTTTTACAATAAAAAATCACATTTTTACTATATACACGAATAGTTGAAAAAAGCGAAGTGTTGAAATAATTGTCGGTTGGATAAAAATATCATTTTTATCAAATGTATGAAAAGAATATAGTTTCGAAATCGAAAAATCGATATATATATATATATATATATATAGAGAGAGAGAGAGAGAGAATTGAAATATATCGAATAGCAAATCTGCAGTTCGTGTTTTGAAACCGTGATTTCAAACGATTAGAAACGGGAGATCCGACCATCGGATTTTCCCGAAACCGAAACCGTTGGGTTCGCTTTGGAAATATCTTTCCAACGACACCAACTTTGTAAAGATCCAACGGCTGGATTGTCTGGAATATTTAATTCAAATCTGAAGAAAAACAGCGCCGAAATCGATTATATATATAAATATAATTATATTTAATCGAATAACGACGCTGCAGTTCGTATTTTGAAACCGAAACTTCAAACGATTATACCGGGAGATCCGACCATCGGATTTTCCCGAAACTGGAACCGTTGGATTCGATTTGAAAAGAACTTTCTAATGATATAAATTTTGTGAAGATCCAACAGTTGGATTGTCTGGAATGTTTAATTCAAATCTGAAGAAAAACAGTGCCAGAATCGATTATATTTATATATATATAAATATAATTATATTTAATCGAATAACGACGCTGCAGTTCGTATTTTGAAATCGAAACTTCAAACGATTATACCGGGAGATCCGACCGTCGGATTTTCCCGAAACTGGAACCGTTGGATTCGTTTTGAAAAGAACTTTCTAATGATATAAATTTTGTGAAGATCCAACGGTTAGATTTTCAGATATGTGTAAATCAAATCTGAAGAAAAACAGCGCCACGGCCGCGTTATGGCCCGAAGCGTCATTTGAATAAATTGGCTATTTTAAAATAAATAAAAATAGCGATAAATTGTTATAAAATATTATAAACGATATGGATGTGAAATTTAGAAATTAACTGAAGGTTAGCTAAGTCGAATGGTTTCCTGGATTTTGATATGATGTTGGTTTCGGCCTTCGGGGTTAATATTTGGGAAATCATTCTCTTACTAATTGACGGTTAGTGACTAATGAATTGAAATGATGCGTATGTAGTATTTGTGTAGCACTTGTTTATTATATACGCGAGTTGCTCAGAAAGACCGGGTTTATCCCATTCTGAATAACTGAATCGACGATAAGAAATCGAAGATGAAGACGGCGGTCGAAGACCAGAGATCTTCACCTCGTTTGGATGGTAATTGATGTCCTAATTGGGAGGCATCCCGAAATATGGATAATGAGTGGTGATCGTCCAGACGTACGTGGAGATCGATGGGTTTGCGAGGTATATAGTGCCTCCGGTTTCGTTCAGACCCAGAACGGACTTGTAAATGGATTGTGTGTCTGACATTGGATTTTATTCTGTGTTGATTGATCTCTATTAAATATACATATGTTTGGCGGCGGAGAATTTATTCTTTTGCTTAATGCCCTTCTCTGAGACGCACGAGCTCAGAGGTTGTATATCGATGGACATCAGTTGCATGGTGTGAATTGCCTGTGTGGCATGCTAAGATGCAGTGATCAGGGCTTCTGTTGAAAAGCTAAGTCTTGTAATTGATGATCAAAGCACCGCCTGTGTGGCATAGCTTTGTGTATAACGTGAATTCGCGAGCCTCACACCCCGGTATGAACCAGAAACGGGAGAGGACATCAAGGAGGGCATGCGTTTCCTTCTAGTTAGAAGTGGTGTCAGTGGTTTTACACGCCCTGACGAGTTTGACTTATGTGATTGTTGCTGTTGCGAGGCGCCTCGGTTATATCGGTCGATCCGGGACCGATGGAGTCATTCGTTGGCTCTTTTACGCCCCAAAGGGTGGGGAAACGCAATGTTCAGGCATTTTAATCCACATCGGTGGACCGGCCCTGACGATCCAAGGGTCACTCGAGCTCTGATCCTGAGGCTTGGGCTAGAAAGTCTCGAAGTCGGTGAGGACTATCTTTTGCCTTGGTTCATGACGGAAATCCAATTTCCAAATACGTGACTGTGCTGTTTTGATTGTATACCTATATATGGCGACATAGTGGTATGGGGCATTAATGTCGTATATGATTGATACTTATGATTCGAAATTGTTTTTGAAACATATAAACACTAGTAATAATATCAAATGCCTTTGTTTTATTCGTATCAAGCATATTTTGGCCGTTATAAGGTAAAAACTCTATCCTCCGGTTTCCGTTGCATTGTGTGATGGGAACTGAGTCTTATAATGGCTTCATTTTTATAAAAAGCATTGCGATGTTTTAAAAGAATGATTTGTTTTAGAGCACTGGCAATCCAATGGAGTAAACCCGTTCCACGAAAGTGGCGTGGTCCTGAGATTAGCCATATTGTAAATGTGTTAAGTAGATTTCTCATACCAGTCCCATGACTGACTCGTAGTTTGTTTCACTTGCAAACTCGGGTGCCCCTCTTTCTACACGGGCAGCCTTGTATTCAGGTTTTAGCAGGCTCTTTCTGGATAGCTGAAGTTGGATTCTACCATTTATCTCTTTTTATGCCGTTCAGCTCCTATTTTACATATTATGTTTATTTCCGCTGTAGACATTTATGTATAGTTGCACTGTATTTGTACTAAGTATGATCCTGTATACTGTGTAACTCTGATGATTATGTTTATCCGGTGTATTATTTGTTCATTATCTGGTGT
The DNA here is from genome assembly GCA_030737875.1 of Allium sativum. Lineage (NCBI taxonomy): Eukaryota > Viridiplantae > Streptophyta > Magnoliopsida > Asparagales > Amaryllidaceae > Allium > Allium sativum. Next base: position 370,126,835 of record CM060919.1, read on the forward strand.
ATTTATTTAATTATGTTCTGCTGATATCTGTTTATGTGTTATATTCCAAAGATTACCCTTGTCACCGTCAGTACGGGAAATGGGGTCGTCACAACGTGGTATCAGAGCTTTGGTTAAGCTTAGTGCTGGAATATAACACATGAACGAACTCGTCAGAAATAGAACCAGTAGTGTTCTAGGACGAGTAACTCATTACAGATAGGATCAGTAAAATCCTAGTATGAGTGAAGCAGAATGAAATACACCCTAATAGACACATTTACATTTGAAGTATATGTTTCTATGTTTTAAAATACCTTTTCTGTGACCTGACACTTGATCTGCCATTTGCAGAAGTACTAGAAAAATGAGTGTCAGAAACAGAAGAAATGCAGAACCCGGTCTAGAGGCTCTATTAAAGAGATATCGAAATCTGGGCGGAGCACAATTCTCGGGCAATGAATCTATAATTCAGACTCAAGCTTGGATGGGTTCTGTTGAAAGAATATTTGAACGTATCCAGTTGAGAGATGATCAGAAAAGATTAGTAGCATCTTGGGCGCTCAAAGAAGAAGCTTTAATCTGGTGGGAAACAATCATCAAAAATAATCCAGACGGTGATATCACCTGGGATAGATTCAAAGAGATTTTCCTAGAAATATTTACTCCTCCTGAAGCGACTGAGCGATTATGTGATGAATTCTCTTATCTGATACAAGGAGATATGACCATTCCAGAATATCACAAGAAATTCAACGAACTTTCTCACTTTGCTCCTCATCTGATTCAAGATCCAAAGAGGAAGAATCTGAGATTTATTCATGGCCTGCAAAGAAAATATCAGAATAGTGTGATGAGGAATGTGAAGCTTCCTTTTTCTGAAATGATATACATGGCTTACCAGTACGAGGATCTCGACAAGAAAGGAATGTTACAGTACGATGAGGAAGTCAGTTCTAGGAATAAAGGTGAGTCTGAAACTGATCGGCCGGAGGCCAGTACAATGTCTGAGGTCAGTAAGAAGCCTAAAGTAAATCGGAAAAGGGCTAGATCTGAGAAGGAAACAGTAACAACTGTTGTATGCTCTAACTGCAATAAGCAAGGCTATTTCTCGATAAGATGCAGAGCTTTAAAGAAACATGGGAAGTTTCAAGAGAACAGAAAGTGTAATCGATGCCTTCAGTCTGGTCACCTTTCAAAGGCTTGCCCACTATTCAAGAAGTCTAAAACGGTACATGTAAATGAAGTAGTAGAAACTTCTGAGCCCTCAGCTAGACAGGAAAGGCCAGATATTTTAGAAGGCACACTCAATGTCAAAAATATTCCAGTTAAAGTATTGTTTGATACAGGCACGTCACGAAGCTTTATTGCAAAGAATGCGGTTAAGAAACTGGATTTGAATTTGAAGAAGCTCAAAGAACCCATCACTGTCCAGAATCTGGTTGGGGGTTCCCTCGATCTCAGTTGGGTTTGTGCAGTACCTGTCTCTTTTTCCTGCTATAAATTCCCTACCATCTCTATTGTCATGAATTTTACTGAATTTGATCTTATCTTGGGATTAGACTGGTTGACCAAATATGAAGCTGAGGTTAAATGCGCCGACAGAGTCGTTAAGGCGAAGATTAAATCAGGTGATTATATAACTATTCCCTGTGAAGGTCAGAATTCTAATAGAAAAGACTTCTGGGCAGCTCTCGATGTTCCTCTAGCCCAAATAGAAGATATCCCTGTAGTCACAGAGAATATTTCCGACCTCATCAAAGATATTCCAGTCGTAAAGAATTATGCGGATGTGTTCGAAGAAGTTGTTTGCTTACCTCCGCAGAGGGAAATTGATTTCAAGATCGCTTTGATTCCGAATGCAAGGCCGGTAGTTCACGCTATTCGAAGAATGTCCTTGAAAGAGAAAGAGGAATTAGAAAATCAGACACGACAGCTCATATGGAAGGGTCTGATCCGGCCTAGTTTCTCTAATTAGGGAGCAGCAGTGGTGTTTGTCCCAAAATCTGACGGTACTCTACGGCTATGTGTGGATTATCGTGATTTGAACAAGCAGACAATAAAGAATAAATATCCATTGCCGCGAATCAATGATTTATTGGATTGCCTGAATGGAGCACAAGTATTTTCAAGGATGGACCTAGCTACAGGCTTCCATCAACTTCGAATTGCCGAAGAGTGTGTTCCTATGACAGCATTCAAAGGCCCAGACTTATTCTATGGGTGGTTAGTAATGTCGTTCGGCTTATGTAACGCTCCAGCTTACTTCGTCGATTTGATAAATAGAGTGTTCAGAGGTGTCCTGAATAAGTTTGTTCTGGTTTTTATTGACGATATTCTAATCTTCTCTAAATCAAAAGCTGAACATGAAAAACATTTGGAACAGGTTCTAAAAATTCTTAGAAGGAATGTATTGAAAGCCAAACTGTCCAAATGTATATTCTGGCAAGATGAAGTGAAATTTCTAGGCCATGTCGTATCGAAAGAAGGAATTGCTGTGGATCCAAATAAAATCACGGCTATTCAAAATTGGAAACAGCCTAGTACTCCTACAGAGGTTCGCAGTTTTCTTGGATTGGCTAGTTATTACCGGAAGTTCGTTAAAAACTTTTCGAAGATATCTGGTCACTTAATGAAGCTTACAAAGAAGTACTCAAAATTCAAATGGACTCTAGAATGTGAGGAGGCTTTTGAAAAGCTAAAGTTAAGATTAACGACTGCTCTAGTGTTAACCATTATTGACGGCAATCAGGATTTATAAGTCTAGACAGATGCCTTCTAAGGCCTGGGTGCAGTACTAATGCAAAGAGGTCAAGTGATCGCTTATGCTAGTCGTCAGCTGAAGCCGCACGAGAAAAACTACGTCACTCATGATCTTGAGTTGTTGGCTATAGTATTTGCTTTGAAAATCTGGAGGCATTATCTTCTGGGTGAGAGATTTGAACTGTTTACAGATCACCAGTCGTTAAAGTATCTGTTCACCCAGAAAGACTTGAATCTGAGGCAGCAACATTGGCTAGAATTCCTTGCAGCATACGATTTTGAGATTCTATACACTCCATGGAAAGCCAATGTCGTGGCCGATGCGTTAAGCCGAAAGAATGTAATGATCGCCAACTTTATTATTACGACTTCCTTGATTGACAAAATATCTATTCTTCAGAAGGAGGATAACTTTATTAAGGATATGATCAAAAGGATTCAGAAAGGCGAACCCTCGTGTTTTCAAATAGATAACGATGGGACCCTAAGATTGAAAGGAAGGATTTGTGTTCCCGACATCCTAGAGTTAAAAAGGGAAGTGTTAGATGAGTGTCACAAATCCAAGCTGAGTATCCATCCCGGTGTGGCCAAAATGTATAACGATCTCAAGCAAACATTCTGGTGGTAGGCTATGAAAAGAGACGTTTCAATATATGTTAGCCGATGCCCTACTTGCCAGCTAGTCAAAAGCGACCAACAGAAACTGGCTGGATTGTTACAACCGCTAGACGTTCCAGGTTGGAAGTGGGAACATATTTCCATGGACTTCATAGATGGTTTGCCTAGAACCAGAAAAGGAAATGACAGTATTTGGGTGATCGTAGATCGCTTCACGAAGACCGCCCATTTCATACCTGTCAAATCGAACAGAACTGCTCAGAGTCTGGCGCAGGTATATTTCAAGGAAATTGTTAGACTACACGGGGTGCCGATCAGTATAGTTAGAGATAGAGATCCAATATTCACTAGCAAATTCTGGGAGGCATTTCAAGTAGAACTGGTAACAAAGCTGAACTTGAGCATTGCCTATCATCCTCAGACAGATGGTCAGACTGAGAGGGTGAATCGTATTTTAGAAGATCTATTGCGGGCATGTGTTCTAGATTTCGGTAGATCATGGGAAGACCATCTGCATTTGGCTGAATTCTCATATAACAACAGCTACCAAGCGAGCCTGACGATGTCGCCATTCGAAGCATTATATGGTAGACTGTGCCGATCTCCTGCTTGTTGGGTCGAACCCGGTAATAGACTTGTATTGGGACCTGACATGATCCGAGAAGCTGCCGACAATGTCGATTTCATTAAGAAACGATTACTCGCCGCTCAAAGCCGACAAAAGAGCTATGCCGATAAGAGAAGAAGAGATATATCATTTGTTGTTGGTGGCTATGTATATTTGAAAGTATCGCCGATGAGAGGAGTTATCCGGTTCGGTAAAACTGGGAAGTTGGCACCCAAATTCATTGGTCCGTTTCCTATTCTTGAACGGATTGGAACTCTCGCTTATAAGGTTCAATTGCCTGATTGGTTTCCTGGAGTGCATGATGTATTTCACATATCTCAACTTCGAAAGCACGTTCATGATCCAGACTTGATCATGGAAGAAGCAGCTCAACAGGATATTGAAATTACTCCAGAATTAGCTGTTAGAAGAGAGCCGCTAAAAATTATCGGCAAAGAAACCAAAGAGCTGAGGAACAAGAAGGTTCACTTAGTCAAAGTGCAATGGAGTGGAGATCCGTGAGATTTTACTTGGGAAACTGAGGAGAGCATTCAGAAAACCTATCCTAGATGCCGAGTAGATATCTCTGATTGACTCCGGTGCAAGGTACATTTACCATACTTTGCATTACCATTGAGTTCTCTACTTTATTGTTATTTTCTTTCCATCGATGTGCACATTTAATTCTATAGTCTGAATAATTTGAAAAGAGTATAGGAATTAATTTGTATGATTTTGAAAAGTTAAAAACAAATTGCTCGTTGTTTGCATTGTGTGATAATAAATTTGATTAATCAAATTATTAGAACGATAGTTAATTTAATCAATAATAGGATGAATGGTAGAATTTATTCGATTAAATCACACATTGAACTGATTTAAAAATAGATAGAAATATATACATGTGCATTATATATGTTTAAACAGGTAATTGGAATAGCTGTTGAGTAAAGAATTTATTTGCGTGCCCGACAAATAGGTAAACCTTAATGAGTTGGATGCGAAATATTATTATATCAACTCCTGTGAAGGCCATTGGATGCGGAGTGCTGGTTGTTCTGTGTGTAATCATAAACGTCGCCATAGGATAGTAACAATTAATTTTGAACTACATTGCATGGCATACTTCTGCTAGATAGGCATACTTCATCATATACCACATAAGCATTTGGAGCTTGTGTGACGAGGTAGAAGATTTACCATACGAGCGAGAGGCTTGTATGGCGATGACTATATATTACAGGTTGAACTGATGACTGATATGGACCATATAAATTGTAACGATAAATGGCCAGATTAATAAAAAAACCACACGGGTCTGGAGTTGACAATAATTACGTCTCTCTAGTTATTAGATACGACACATGGAATATTTATTTCCCACACGGGACGAGGTAACGAGAATTTATTCTCTGGAGCAATTAAAATACACACTCCCTCAGGCTTTGACAGGGTGACGAAAATTTATTCTCTGGAGTTATTATCTATACACGCTCCCGTGTAAACACCAGAATATATCACTATAAATATGTGTATGCTTTATAGGATTTATTGGGTACCTAATACGGCCCAATAAAGTTCCAAACCCCTCCCCGTACAAAGGAGGTTATGGCGAAATTTTTCGTAAATTCCGGGTGTTAGCCAAATTTTTGAAGAATTTGAAAATTCTCAGAAACTGAAAAGTGGGAGAATGAAAGCCAGATTGAATGTAGAGTTGACTAATCAAACCACTTTCGACCTTGTTCCTTTTCGGGGACGAAAAGTTTTAAGTGGGGGAGATTGTAACGACCCGGAAAATCTGAAACAATTTAAAAAATTTAAATTGGCTAAAATAGTGGATTTTAAATATTTTAAATAAATATTTTAAATAATAACGATGAAAAGTAAGTTTGAATCAACATTTGAAAACGAATATAATTAATTCTAATTATAAACAAGGCCTGAAATGGCGCGGCAGTTTCAAAATTTGAATTCAAACTTTGACTGACTGTACTGGGTGCAAAACAAAACGGATTTGAGTGAAATAAAAAATATTTAAATCTGTTAGTGAATATCTTTCTAATGAATCTGAAAAATTGAAGTTTCATAGCGGGAAGCAAAAGTTATGGCTAAATGAATTTTCAGAAAGGTAGCTATGGAATTTATATAGCCCGTGAAAATGGCCATTCAGCAAACGACCTCGGAATTCGACGAAACCACTTTTGTTGGATCCGGGATGTGAAGTTATTGCTAGGTTTCAAATTTCATAATTTTTGAAGCTAGTATGTGAGCATGGCAAAAGAAAATGTGTTTTGGTCAAATTCAGTTAAATTGGATCGACCAGAAAGGGGCCATTTTTCAAACGGTCTCAGAATTCGACGAAACTAGTTTTGTTAGGACCGTATCGTCAAAACATAGCTGGATTTATTTTTCGGGAATTTTAAGAATCAGTATGTGGCCCCGGCAAATTGAAATATACGTTCAAATTAAATATTGAATGTTTTATATTTTAATTTGAAGGAAAACTGACTAAAAACATTCGAATGGGCCTTCGAAACATATCCCATTGTGTTCGGAATGGGGGTAAAATGCTAGGGACGACAGTCGTTGGGTTTGGATTGGGGTTCGTGTGTGAAAGGGGGTATTTTCGAAATTTAAAATTATATAAATTAAAGAAAAAATCTTATTGGCCCATCATTATTCTTCTTCCTCGATACCCCCTGAAGTCGACGGCGAAACTCATCCCCTCTTTCCCAGCCAATTTCCAGCGAATCCAGGCCGAGTTAGACCCCCCTCCAGTTAAGCTTTTTGAAGCTCTCCTCTCCAGCTCCAAATCCATACCCGTCTCCCCCCTCCTCGCCTCCTATTTCGCGCGAATCACCTCTCCAAAATCACGGTCTTCAAATCGCCGCCCCGCCGCCCCTGCTGCGACGAACTCCTCCCCCCTCCAGGCGCAGGCGCGCCTCACCAGCCCCGACGCTGTGGCGTAAGCCGATCGGCCCCTAGCTGCGCGGATTTCGAGAAAAGTGAAAACCTAGTTTTGAACGAACATGTGAGGTAACGGCTGAAATTAATTTCAACTATATAATAGCACTTTAAAGCGCTATGGTTTATAATTCCACTGTAAAAATCATATCTTTTTCATTTGTTGATGAAATTCAGTGAAACAAGAGACAGTGGACTCGTGTGGACGTCTTCTACATTCTAGAAGAGACCGCATATTTTTTCTGAGCCTTCTGCTATTTTTGGTGGAGTGGAACCCAATGTGAGATTTCTAATTTATAAACGATATGGAAAACGACGATGTATAAATTATATAGTTGATGTATGAGTTATATAAGCGTTGTACACCTCATGTATAAACATTGTATAAGTTGTACGTTCGATATATAAGTTATATATGCATCGTAAAAATTATATATGTGTTGAATTGAAGAGAAATGCTTTTATATATATATATATATATATATACGCCCCTCGTCCACAAACCATGGGCTATATTTATTGTTTGTGATTGGTGTGAAATTTGGTTGATTACGAATGGTTGATTAGAATTGTTTGTGGTTGAAATTGATTGATTGTGGTTGAAAAATACCCGTTTGTGGTTGAGAAATATTTGGTTGAAACCACATAGGATTAGTTTGTGGAAATGGAAAAAAAATATACATGCCGCCTGCGTGCGAACTAGATGCATGAATCCCCATTGTCTAAAGCTGCAAGGCTTTAAGGTAGAGCGAGGAGCCGTACTAGGGACGGACCCGGTTCTAACTACCCTGCCGTTATGCTGCCGAAATTTTGAATAATATTCATGTGTTAGAATTATTTTCCTGTGTTGAAACTATATTCGTGTGTTGAATAGAAAACCGTTCATGTGTTGAATAGAAATTCATTCGTTGAATTATATTCATGTGTTGAATGGTATTCGTGTTTTAAATAAATTGTTTTAACAATAAAAATCACATTTTTACTCTATATATACAAACTATAGAAAATATTCATGTGTTGAATCGAAATTCATTTGTTGAACAGAAATTCATGTGTTGAATGGTATTCGGGTTCAAAATAAATTGTTTTATAATAAAAACCATATTTTTATTACCTATATGAACTATATAAAATAATCGTGTTTTTGAAATAAATTGTTTTATAATAAAAACCATATTTTAATTACCTGTATGAACTATATAAAATAATCGTGTTTTTGAAATAAATTGTTTTATAATAAAAACTATATTTTTATTATCTATATGAACTATATAAAATGATCGTGTTTTGAAATGAATTGTTTTACAATAAAAAATCACATTTTTACTATATACACGAATAGTTGAAAATAGCGAAGTGTTGAAATAATTTTTGGTTGGATAAAAATATCATTTTTATCAAATGTATGAAAAGAATATAGTTTCAAAATCGAAGAATCGATATATATATATATAAAAATAGAATTGAAATATATCGAATAGCAAAGCTGCAGTTCGTGTTTTGAAACCGTGATTTCAAACGATTAGAAACGGGAGATCCGACCATCGGATTTTCCCGAAACAGAAACCGTTGGGTTCGCTTTGGAAATATCTTTCCAACGACACCAACTTTGTAAAGATCCAATGGCTGGATTGTCTGGAATGTTTAATTCAAATCTGAAGAAAAACAGCGCCAGAATCGATTATATATATATATATATAATTATATTTAATCGAGTAACGACGCTGCAGTTCGTATTTTGAAATCGAAACTTCAAACGATTATACCGGGAGATCAGACCGTCAGATTTTCCCGAAACTGGAACCGTTGGATTCGTTTTGAAAAGAACTTTCTAATGATATAAATTTTGTGAAGATCCAACGGTTGGATTGTCTGGAATGTTTAATTCAAATCTGAAGAAAAACAGCGCTAGAATCGATTATATTTATATATATATATATATAATTATATTTAATCGAATAACGACGCTGTAGTTTGTATTTTGAAATCGAAAATTCAAACGATTATACCGGGAGATCCGACCGTCGGATTTTCCCGAAACTAGAACCGTTGGATTCGTTTTGAAAAGAACTTTCTAATGATATAAATTTTGTGAAGATCCAACGGTTAGATTTTCAGATATGTGTAAATCAAATCTGAAGAAAAACAGTGCCACGGCCGCGTTATGGCCCGAAGCATCGTTTGAATAAATTGGCTATTTTAAAATAAATAAAAATAGCTATAAATCATTATTGAATATTATAAACGATATGAATGTGAAATTTAGAAATTAACTGAAGGTTAGCTAAGTCGAATGGTTTCCTGGATTTTGATCTGATGTTGGTTTCGGCCTTCAGGGTTAATATTTGGGAAATCGTTCTCTTACTGATTGACGGTTAGTGACTAATGAATTGAAATGATGCGTATGTAGTATTTGCGTAGCACTTGTTTATTATATACGTGAGTTGCTCAGAAAGACCGGGATTATCCCATTCTGAATAACTGAATCGACGATAAGAAATCGAAGATGAAGATGGCGGTCAAAGACTAGAGATCTTCACCTCGTTTGGATGGTAACTGATGTCCTGATTGGGAGGCATCCCGAAATATGGATAAGGAGTGGTGATCGTCCAGACGTACGTGGAGATTAATGGGTTTGCGAGGTATATAGTGCCTCCGGTTTCGTTCAGACCCAGAACGGACTTGTAAATGGATTGTGTGTCTGACATTGGATTTTATTCTGTATTGATTGATCTCTATTAAATATACATCTGTTTGGCGGTGGAGAATTTATTCTTTTGCTTAACGCCCTTCTCTGAGATGCATGAGCTCAGAGGTTGTATATCGATGGACATCAGTTGCATTGTGTGAATTGCCTGTGTGGCATGCTAAGATGCAGTGATCAGGGCTTCTGTTGAAAAGCAATGTCTTGTAATTGATGATCAAAGCACCGCCTGTGTGGCGTAGCTTTGTGTATAACGTGAATTTGCGAGCCTCACACCCCGGTATGAACCAGAAACGGGAGAGGACATCAGGGAGGGCATGCGTTTCCTTCTAGTTAGAAGTGGCGTCAGTGGTTTTACACACCCTGACGATTTTGACTTATGTGGTTGTTGCTGTTACGAGGCACCTCGGTTATATCGGTCGATCCGGGACCGATGGAGTCATTCGTTGGCTCATTTACGCCCCAAAGGGTGGGGAAACGCAATGTTCAGGCATTTTAATCCACATCGGTGGACCGGCCCTGACGATCCAAGGGTCACTCGAGCTCTGATCCTGAGGCTTGGGCTAGAAAGTCTCGAAGTCGGTGAGGACTATCTTTTGCCTTGGTTCATGACGGAAATCCAATTTCCAAATACGTGACTGTGCTGTTTTGATTGTATACCTATATATGGCGACATAGTGGTATGGGGCATTAATGTCGTATATGATTGATACTTATGATTCGAAATTGTTTTTGAAACATATAAACACTAGTAATAATATCAAATGCCTTTGTTTTATTCGTATCAAGCATATTTTGGCCGTTATAAGGTAAAAACTCTATCCTCCGGTTTCCGTTGCATTGTGTGATGGGAACTGAGTCTTATAATGGCTTCATTTTTATAAAAAGCATTGCGATGTTTTAAAAGAATGATTTGTTTTAGAGCACTGGCAATCCAATGGAGTAAACCCGTTCCACGAAAGTGGCGTGGTCCTGAGATTAGCCATACAGTAAATGTGTTAAGTAGATTTCTCATACCAATCCCATGACTGACTCGTAGTTTGTTTCACTTGCAAACTCGGGTGCCCCTCTTTCTACACGGGCAGCCTTGTATTTAGGTTTTAGCAGGCTCTTTCTGGATAGCTGGTGCTGAAGTTGGATTCTACCATTTATCTCTTTTTATGTCGTTCAGCTCCTATTGTACATATTATGTTTATTTCCGCTGTAGACATTTATGTATAGCTGCACTGTATTTGTACTAAGTATGATCCTGTATACTGTGTAACTCTGATGATTATGTTTATCCAGTGTATTATTTGTTCATTATCTGGTGTATTTATTTAATTCTGTTCTGCTGATATCTATTTATGTTTTATATTCCGAAGATTACCCTTGTCACCGTCAGTACGGGAAATGGAGTCGTCACACTGACACCTTCCCGAGCAATTTTTCTATTATGACAACGTCTCCTATACCTTCCATAAGCAGATTTGTTGTTTATACACAAAATGTTCCACAAGACTGGAAAACTCAAATAATTCACAAACAATCAAAAGATCAAAACCAAAAGGTGTTCATCAACGATCAACAGAAGAAGAGTAATTTACATTAAGCTGGCAGGCGAGTTTAGCCAAATGTCCCGTAAGCACCGACTTAACTCAAATATTTATGAACAAATTGCAAAATCTACTATAAAATCCAAAATGATCATAGAAAAATTGCAAAAGCCATAACCTAAATGTTACTCAATGAGGCTCTAAATGATCCTCATACCGGGTATAAGAAGAATGGAAACCAAAGTAAGCTGGTAAAACATTTTTCCCTAAGATTATGGTTCGGAATAATCATCCAGCTTGCGTATAAGACATTATCCCATTCACAGTAATACTTAGCTCTTAAATGTTATAACGTGACATTGTTTTGCAAAACAAGTAAAACTATTATACGTTATGCCTCTTAAATATCAATGTGCAAAATTGTTGTGCAAAATTGTCTCATCAAAGTATTTAGAAATCCCTATCGATACCGTGGCATCTTATGTCTCAACCAAAATTCATAACATACTCCATGGGCAAATTAACATAATAAAATAAATTACATCCATAGAGGGATGCAAAGGCATAAATAAATAACTGTTTTAGTTTTAAATCGAGAACTACCAAACTATAATTTTTCTGAAAAATTTCATCTAGACATATCTCAAAATCTACAAGATGGTATTTAAATATTTCACTTCCCTTAGAAAACTATAATCCAATAGATCGGATGATTCTTGTTTCAAAGAATTCCAACTTATATTGAATCCTATACATTCATTTGAACTTCAATTCACAATATCACGAACTACCACTACGCGATGATCTTGTTTCTATTAAACTTAATTAATTCATTTAATTTTCTTTAACTTTATATATTATAAACCTATTCTCTAATGATTTCAATATAAACTAGTTAAACATTCAAATTAAACTTGGAAATATCGACTATCCAAATTCGTCGAATATTCCATTTTATTAAAAGATGAAATCCATCAACCATCATAACAACATAAGATGCAACTATTTATCCATGAACTAAATTTTTAATTGTAAATAAATAAACAACTATTTCATAGTGCTTAGCGGAAATAATTTGTCTACTTTTGACTCATAAAGCTAATCTCAAACGGAATAGTATATTACTTGGCCAAAATCACTTTATTAAATCATTTTGTAAAATGATTTAAAAGTCTTCACGAATAAGTCCCAAAGACGATTTCAACTCAAAATAGGAAATAAATCTGAATTCCTACTCATGAAGACGGGATTCCAAGTTTGTCTATGCCAAGCTTTACAAAGATGAAGCTAAATAAATTTGATTGGTTGAATAAGGGATCATAGAATAACGTAGGATATGACGGGTCTTAAGACCCTAATTATATCCTAACACATGATTTCTTAAAAGAGACTTAGGACAATGATCCTCATCATAAAATATTACATCGTTCCAAACTTGGCTCTAATACCAAGCTGTGACTCCCCACCTTTGTACTTGCATTAGCCAAGGACATTACGAAGTAATTTTTTCAACTATCACGAAGAATAAGGCCGTTGAGGAACGACCATCTGTATAATAGTTGTGAACGAGTGTTAAATAAGCTGGATAATGTGGTCTCACTTTTCTTTCAAGAAGACATCCGACACATCTAATTCAAGTTCAAACCAACAACATAGTGGCTATATATAATTGGGAAACAATATAAAATAACATAACAATGTAATCAGATTCAGACACAAATATTCACATCACAAAGGCTGAAACAGATATGAATATAACATATAAGCATGTACATAAAGATAATGGTCATACTTGATCCATTAGACTAAATAAGAATAGGTACAAGTGTTAGCCTAAAGAATATGTGTACATATGGAGTGTCTATCTCATATACATGTGACCAAAAACTACAACACTAATGTAGTTACCCAAATACCAAGACCGCTACAAGTCATGTGGAAGCACATGTAATACCTCAGTTTGACCCGAGTATTATTTATAAGAAAATAAACAATAAACGGATCAGTCTAACTAAACTTATCATAATAAACCGAGATAGAATAAGAGATATAAACAGGTATAAACATATATGTAATAATAAACAAATAAGGGTGAAGTCCCAAAAATGTCCATATAATATCTCAAAAAAATCTCAGCGCTACAAAAGAGTATCCTATTCTAAATTATATAACTACTCACAAGAAATGGTATCACCTATCAAATAAACACATAATTTATAACATATTATCAAAACAACTCAAATTGATATCTCATTTCAAAAACACAAAATTCTTGAAACAAATAATTATAAATCCAAAATATCACAAGAGGGGGGACGCCTATCACAAGACGGGAGCTTGAAAACTCACCAACACATGTATCACAAATAAGATACAATCTCAAGGTAGCTAACCTATAGTTTTGATCCACAACTCCACAAGACGGTTTGAAGACCACGACTCACAACCCAATCGAATTTGAACCGAAGTTCCATAAGATGATTTGAAGATCATTGAAAGCACAAATCCACAAGAAGGTCACAGTTGATCTAAAGTAGTGTGAATTACTTCAAGCTAGTAAATATAAGAGTTAAGCTACATGTCCTATAACCACTCACTCTACTCAAATATTTACGAAAAAGTTGCAGGTTTCCACTCATAAAATGCCATAAATTCACTAAATGAGTCGAAGTTTCTCAAAGTGATCCGAAGATCCAAATCCATAAAATGAACCGAAATTCCTCAAAATGATCCAAAGATCCTCAAAAACATGAAATAAATTCCACAACCTAGAGACATCGCATAAAGCTAGTATAAATCTCAAAAAGATCGTAGTTGGTCCAAAATATTGTAATATATAATAAGTTAGTAAACATATAAATTTAAAAAAATGTCCTATAACCCCCAGCTTAACTCAAATGTTTACGAATAAACTGTATAGTCCACTAAAAACATAAGACAATCATTGCCACTGTTTTCAGTCGAACGAGTTCAAGAATTAGCTATCGAAGCAAACACAAGCAATTCATACTACTTGTTTTATTAAGGCATTTAACTGGATTTGTCATATAAGTGAGGAAAAGGTTTATTATATATACGTACTAGTAGATTTGGAAAACAATATATAAAACAATTTTATATGACGAAAGTAGAGATAGAAACCATCTTTAGTACTATTAATAGTATAAAACTCTTGTATATTCTTAAAGTGGAAAAAAATCATAGATAACATTGTTAGAACAAACGATTATATAATTCACATTTTAAATAACGTAAATTAAATCGTGTACAATTGAATCGATAAAACTCGAACTATCACAAGAAAAAGGCAAACATTGCCTTGCATGACAATTTAGACATCTGAATTTTTCATTCAGACAGTTGAATCTGGTTTCCAGTGACACCAATCTATCACTAAATTTCAGACGTCTGAATTGGAAACTTTGGTTGTTTGAATTCATATTCAAACGTCTGATTTTTCCAATTCAGATGTCTGAATCTGCTTCCTTCTTTTTTTATAAAATGTCAACAGATTAGACGTCTATATCCATAATTTAGATGTCTGAGTTTTTGCTAGGGTAATTGTTTGCCTTGGCCATGATTTCCTATTAAATTTCGGTCGAGCATGGACAAATGGTGATGGCTAATGACATTCCGACATTGAATCCTATAAAGCTCACTGAAACAACTCGAGAACCTACAACATAAAACTACATAAATATTTACACCAAAATTCATTGAATTGAAATCAAAATTCACAAATTTTTCACACACAAACAAACCAATTCACCTAATGCCACACAACCTAAAAGTGCCAAGGGGATACACGTCAAGCTTATTAGCTTGATTTCATAAATGTGAGTTCCTAATAATTCATATTTGATCACAACAAGCAAAGAAAGGCTCTAAAACCAAGAAGGATCAAATTATCTTCAATCAATACTTTAGACTCTCCAATCTAAACAAATATTCACAAGAATCCTAAGAGTTAGATATTATGAAATCACAAGAATTGAAGAGGAGTTGAGTTCGAGAAGATAGAGATTGAGCTTGCCTAAGCTTATCTTTGAATTTGCATTTGATTCCTACACGAATTAGAATTCCTAAGATCAAACTAGGGCTTAAGAATTTTAATTTCCCATCCTTATTTTCTATTTTTATTTTAAGTGTTAGGAATGAATGAGGTAGAGGGAGGGAGGTTAGGGGATTTGGTGGAAGAGATAGTCAAACTAAACCCAAATGGAAAATTACAAAATTCTAACTAACTCCAAACATATCAATGTTTGTACCTTTAAATATCGTAAACGACATTGTGAACTCAACAGAAATTGTCCTGAGATCAAATTCATCCTTTTACTAAAAGTCACAAATTTCGGGTTTTAAATCGAATGTACGATACGATATTTAAATAAATCTCTTAATTAAATAATAGTAAATTATGCCAGTTGTTGCATAAATCTTCTAGATGTGGTAATAACCTGAGCAACTAAAATTATAATGTTTTTTTAGGATTCATCGGTCTTTTGATCAATTGACCATCAGTTACATTGCGAAGTGGTTTTCTTTTTAGAAGAATGAGGACACTTGTATACATGTGTGTGTGTGTGTGTATATACACATGTGTGTGTATGTGCACGTATATGGTTAAGTAAGTTAGATACATCATATGTAGAAATGAAATAAAATGTAAAATCCTTAATGATAGATATAACACTTAAAAGAATATATAGCGCCAAAAAATAATATTATAAGCAAAGTACATAATTTACCCATACAATATGTTTTTACGACCCCTTCATATTATAACCAATAGGATGGATTTGGAGGAACACGACACTGGTATAAGATAGGTATGGTAAATGTAAAATTCTTGGCACTCATGCTCTACATTGAGAATGCGACTGAATATTCAGGGAATAATATCGATTCCAATGCAGAATCTTTAATCAACATATATGTTTTGTTAGTTTACTATTTATTGTGAGTTCATAAATACTTAAGTTTTCAATAGGTTACCAACACTAACGATCCATACCTCAATGGATTTAGGTTTCTTGTTTAGTCAATAACCAGGCCCATTATGGTTTCAGTTGTTACATTTGTTACCATAGCCAAGAGTGGTCAGTCATAATAATTATGATTGTTGAATGAAGTTATTTTTATTTTTAATATTGATATATATATATATATATATGTATGTATGTATGTATGTATGTATGTATGTATGTACGTACGTATCATGCCATTATAACTTACTACTATAAATGAAGTTGAGACCATATTCTAAAAACATCATAAAATAATTCTATCTAATCATACATGGCCATATTGTTCCATATTTTGTACGGTTCTTTGGGATATTTTACATGGCAAGATATTTGCCAAATTTTTATGTGATCATTTTGCCTTTGGAAAGTCTTGTTTCATATATAACTTTTGAAAGGTGCTGAAGTAGATGCTCTAACCACTCTCATTGCTTTGAGATGGTGTTTTCTTATTTGGTAGAGTGGTATATGAAGAAATCGGACAAACGGTAGGAAAATATGACAATTTAAGGCAGTTAGCCAGATTTCGAGTAGTGCTAATGAACTAAGATTAGCAGTTCCATTAGTCTAATCACCCTTAACTATAAACATGGGTTTAAGGCAGACATTTAAGGATTTCTCTCTCATTTCCTTTTCTCTATAACCTAAATCTACTCTAATTCTTTCCTAAAAAATTTAGCAGTTAAACTCATACCAAACATCTTTAATTACTCATTAGTGATTAGTCTGCATGGTTGGCTAGAGTTCTTAATTTTGTTTGCATATTCACTTAATTTCTTAAATTGGAAACTATGCTTGATTTGTGAGTTAGTTGTGTGCCTGTTAAGGACTTAGAAGGATGAACATAACATGTCAGGAGCAAAGTTCGTCTGAATCGTGCGAAACTTGAAGAATGGGCTTTAAAGCAAGGTAGCACCATCAATCATAACTTCATTGGAGGCAATAGTTATGGATCAGTGCTGATTCAAATGTGGTGGATCGATACTCAACCATATTGAAAGTACCAGTGAAGGAGCAACCTATATAGTCCAGTTCACCTTGTCTTGAAGAGTTTCTCCTGAAGATTTGGTTGTGATTTGAGAGAACAAGTAATGAGGGATTGATCAATTGACTTTGATGCTTAAATGTGAAGTTGGATGGGTAGGGGTCCGGAGTTTCAGGAACTATAGAATTGAAGACCAGAAGGCAACTTAACCAATATTTGGCTAATTATATGAATCAAGACCGGTCTATAAGGGATGGATTGGTATTGATTCATCTAGGCAGCTATGGTGACATAATCCATAGGTATAGTATAAGATTACTTTAAGAACATGATGTAAGTTATGTTTTGTTGATAGCTTATGAGGAAGTTATGGACAATTGACGTTGTGACCCTTCGATTGGGGACTCAGATGAAATACGATCGAAATAAATGTTATAGGCAACTCGAGATGGAATGGGACTATGGAATAATTAGCCAGTTTGGGTGGGACTCGAACCTAAAACAGAGTTATGGAAGCGCGTATGATTGGAAGTGCCAAGGAATTATGATAACTCAAAGTTTTCCCTTTGTTGACTTAGAGCATGGGAATCATAGGTAACCCCGTTAGGATTGGCATCAATGGTCGTGTACCCTGGATCACTCTAGGATTAGTTAATGCTAGACAACTAGGTCCAGAAGGTCGTGCTAGATAAATGGAGTCCTGCAAACATGGAAGTCTGACTAGAACATAGTTTTTCCATTAGCTCATGGCATAAGCGAGGATGGTTGCAAAGGTTATCACATATTCAAGGCTTCAGAAGATGATAGCTAGGATTTTATTAATGGTTGTTATAACTGCTAAGATGCTTTTTTGTTTTTGTTCTTCGGGTAGCAAAACACCACAGGATATTGAAGTGTGGATTGGAAATAAGAATAGTGAAGGAGGTTACTTAGACTATTCTACCCTATTCTATTATAACAACCTCTATTGTTTATTCATTTAAGTATCAAATATTAATTATTATATGTAAATCTTTGGTTACAAGGACATGTTAGAATGTGACTTAAATATGCATATCTTCTTGTATAGTTTTGACAGTCATTTATCGTGCATATCAAACTTTTTGACCTAAGATTTTATGTTTTCTCATATCATCTTGGATGTTCATTGATGGTGCTGATGAACAGATTAGGTAGCAGGTTTGTTGACGAGGTTGTTGAATGAAGTTGAGCTAGGAGATCTTCTATCATCAGTTAATTTATAGACATTTTTCATTGTTATTCATGTACTTTGAGAAGTATGTACCAAGGATTTGATGTATTCAAATATTACTGTATCTTGCACATAACTCAGTGATTCTATAAAGATGATGCTTCCATTTTTTTTCTCACTACATTTCTATTGTATATATTTTTATTATATTATATCCCCATGTCGTGAGATATACATCAAGTTTTATTATGTGTTTCTTTTATGATGGTCATCCCATATCAGCCTAGCATGTATGCAACGCTTCTTTTTTATGTTCGTAAAGGTAGTAGTAGGAGGCTGTCATAGTTAACCCAAGGAATGCAAGTCATAACATAAGGCATTGACTTAATAAAATCACTAGCAAGACATATAAAAAGTCCTCAAATCTGGATAAAACTTGAATCTTTTTGTGATACTTAAACTACCCTCACTATAAGAAAAGTGTTTATCCACAATACTAGAAGACAGCATTTTGGGTTGGGTGTTGTTGTTGAACCTTCAATAGATTGAAAATACAAAGTGAAAAACAAAGACAACGCCCCAAAATGCTGAGGTCTTCCTGTCCAAAATTTGTTAAGTTCCTTTCCCTCTAAAGATTTCATTTGTCGCGTTCTTTCACTATTATTTCCCTCTAAAAATTTATTCCTCCCGCTTCACATAATCTTCCTCAACCCTAAAATTTTGTCTACTGCTCTTCAGATTTTCCGTTCATGCCTTTCATTTTCCCGCTTCTCTTTTCATTTTCCCTTCCGTTTCAAGTTCAATTTACAGGGAGAGATGCATAACAAACTTGAGCATCCGATTCTTGTGCTACCACCATCGTATTGGTGGATTCAAAGTAAACTTATCTGATAAGAAATACCTAATTTTGTTCTTTCATGAAATCTCTCATGAAATTCCATTCGCCCCTAGTTATTCCAGCAACATCCAGTTTGCTCGAGCACTTACCCCCTCGAATCTGTCCTTGGAGTATATTGGAACGTGAATCCAACTCAAGGTTCACTTTAGAAAGCCAATTTGAGGTAAATTTCTAATCTATAGACACAACATTTAAAGTTTCTGTCTTTTAACCATTATTTATATATTGTGAATTATGTTTACAAGCTCTAGAAAAAGAAAATTACAGTTTTTTATATTATAGGGTTAATCGATAATGGGATTAGTTTAATCGAGAGGAGTGTGTTATGCCTAATGCCTACAAGTCTGGGGTTGATGGGAAGTGGTGTTGGGTGTTAGATAGAAACATGAATTTGTAAACTCCACCTTGATTTAATTCCATACTGGTAAAAGGCAATATAATCTGAAAATGAAAACTCATGTGGGATGGGTGGTCACATCCATTTGCTATAGACTCTGGTTGTTTTCATGTTTCGGTAAGAAGTATAAATTATAAATAGAAAACTGTTCCTCGGTTATATTTCTATTCAAGTATAAGTTGAAAGGAAAGGTTGAATAGGTGTACATTCAGTGATTTTGGAGAAATTAGTTGTCCTTGATATTATCAGTTTAGAGAAATTAGTTGTCCTTGATATTATCAGTTGTTGGTCCCAAATGATAGGTGGTTTCAGTTTACTGCCTCAGCATTTTGTTGGCTCAGGTGTTAGAAATGATGTTGCAGCTGCATTAGTAGGATAATTTTCTTTCCTAGTAAGGATGTTGTAGCTTCATTTATAATTGATTCATCGATTGTCAGTTTCTTCATCCAATATATCTGCTATGATCGAACTCCAATTTTTTTACCCTTTTTTAACTTTTAAGAACACCTCACTATGCAAAACAGCCTCGGGAGAGAAAGAATGAGAAGCATCACTTGCAGCTAGATAGACCAAAAGGTCCAATGGAGCTCCATTGATTGATAAATACATACTGACGTTTAAAATGTTTCTAAGCTTATATGTGGTTGTAATTGGAATGGGCATGTATACACTAATGTACAGTAATGGAAAGGAATTGAACTTGAGAGGGTGAATGCTCAAGGCTGTTTCTCTATGGAACTTTTGCGGACAAGAAAATCACAAGTGTCGAGACTATATTATTTTCTACAAACATGTTCATCTTGGAATAAGGAATATGCAGGTTTCACTGAATATGCAGGTTTTGATTGCAACTATATTTTGTATGTTCTTCCTTTATATTTAAATTTCAGTTACTTATCAAACCAGTTGTGCAATGTAAATTATTAGTTCAATAACTATGCTTGTTATAACATTTTGTGCAGGTATTTTGATAAAGCTTCACAGTATCACTTTCTTTGACATTACTTGCCACCAGACAACCCAGAAGAGGTGAGTAAATGTGATAATGTGCATAAAGTGTTGTTATTTTAGCTAAATCAAAATAAGTTATTCTTGTTTACAGGTTAGTGATAATGATTGGGAAACTCTTTATATAGAAACAAGTTTATTCATGTTAGCCTCACAATTATATTGGGCTTTATGGGCACTTATTCAGGTACTTTTTCCCTTTGGTTTTTTTGTCAATTATCTGAGCATCAGCTCAGTTTGACTCGAACTCTCTCAGTTTTGATACAAAAATGAGCCAGTTGTATCAAAACTGAGATAGTTTTGAGTCAGGCAAAGGAGATATCATGACATGTTCCAAGGACAAGAATTCAGAGCTCTTCTATGGGGTTTTAGGAGGTCTCGGACAATTTGGAGTCATAACAAGAGCCAAGATTATATTAGATCCCACTTATAAAATGGTAAATTCCTTTTCCAAATTAAACTTATAGTATACGTCACTTTAAGTAATGAAATACATCTACGCAGGAAAAAATGGTCACAGTGAGATATGATGACTTTGAAGAGTTTGCAAAAGCTTAAGAGTTGCTCATAATTGAAGGAGAAGTCGACTTTCTTGAAGAGATGATAAAATTACATACAACCAACAGGACTGTAAATTATTCACTGGTGTTCGCTATTTACTTCAATGATGAGGGTGATGCCCAGATGGTAAATTTTATGTACTAGTTGCTAAAATTTCCAAGTTTTAGGATCGGTGCTGCAACATTGTGATGTTATTACCAGAAACTAGATGTAGCATTAATGTAACACCGCACATTTTTTAATATAATTAAAAATATGTAACAATATGTGTATATGCATAGATAGGTAAATAATGGTGATGTATAATGAAAAAATTATTAATATATGGAAGAGAGGGAAAGATTAATTCAATGGCAGTGTTCGTAACAGAGAAGATAATAAAATAAGGATACTTAATTTAAATATCAGGAATTAAGTAAAACGGACATCACCATTGCGTTCGTCTCGGAATTCTGCTTGGAATAGAGTCCAAGTTTTCGAAAATAGGACTCTGTATGAAAGAGTTATGGCCTTTGGAAGATTCAATAAAAATTCAGAATTTACATAGGAAAATACCCAGGCAGGTCGACCTGGGGGTCGACCTACCCAGGGAGGTCGACCTACCCAGGGAGGTCGACCTGGGGGTCGACCTTAGTGTCGACCTCCCCCTGATTTTTCCAGATCTGGGCAGTGACGATTTTTGATGTGCTGGACGGACCAGATGGCTTTTAGGGCAATCTAATGGCTCTAAAACACTCTTTACACCTATAAAATAGTGCCTAGACCTAACCTAATTCATAAACAATTCCTTCTGAAACCTCCATGGTGCCAAAATTCAACCAAACATGGCGGCCGCCCCAAAACCCTAAATTAATTTGCAAGTTCTTCATCAACTTTGGAGTTTAATCAAATCAAGTAGCAAAATTCTTCAACAACAATTCATGCTCCTCACCAATAATCAAATAAGAAGATTAAATCAACATTCTACATCAACAACAAATCACTTATTTCTCCAATCCAGTCAAAATGAGTGGATTTGAACTATATTTGTTGTATAATATTGCTTCTATCATTTACCATTCCCCATAATATGAATATGATGATAATTTAATAAGATCAGTTATTTTATTTATGCCTACGTTTGAGTTCTCTCCTTTTTATTCTTTCCCCATTTTTATTTTTGGATCTAGGTTATCTCGAACCTAGACGAAAATCTTATTATGTATACATACGATTGAAATATGGGAATATTGGGGCATAATTTATCTTATGCAATCGAGGAATATAACCTGTAATTTGGGGATTGTGGCATAACAAATATTATTGCAAATACTGGGACAATTGGCGAATTGTACATTGGTATTATTCAATGAAATAAAGTCGAATTGGGGATTTTGGAGCGTATTTCAATAATGAATCTTTGGGTATGCTTTGGAAACATGAATCTATGCTGAATAGTGCGCAACTATGAATTTTGATTTATGATGTTAACATGAAATTGTGTAAATTTAATTGGAACTATTTGATTAGTGAAATTTATTTGTGACTTGAAAAGTAAGCCTAGAGGGTGAATTAGATTATATGTATGAACGTGGGAATGTTGGGATATATATTGGGAAAATATCGATTTTATGAAATTGGGGTATAATTGGATATTGGAAATTTGACATGTTTGGGTATGAATAACATGGAATTGGTGAATTTGGCTATAATTGAATAATTTGGGTAATATGAAATTTGGCTAACTATTATGTAATTGGTGCAGTGAATGACAAATTGGAAATAGACATAAAAACTGAAATGTAATTAAGTTGAATTTGGAACATAAGACAAGAATTTGGGGTTTGGGTGAAAGACGATTGTTAATGAACGCCTATGACACTAGGTTAGACGCGTTTGTAGTGTAAGACTGCCTGGAACCGCCCAGCAAATCCAGCAACCACAAGTGGACGTCTAATGTGAGACGTCAACGGCAAGAACTAGAGGCGTAACGGTTTATGACATGAGGTTACGCGCGTTTGTGGTGTAAGACTGCCTGGAACTGCCCGGCAAATCCAGCAGCCACGAACGGACGTCTAATGTGAGAGGTCATACATCGTTACGGCATTATAAATAAATTAAGAAATACTAACCATAATAAGACATGTGGGTGACATGGGTATGGTTAGAGGGTTAAGTAGTTGATATAAATGACATGTAAAGCATAACTAATGTGGACTTAACCGTTGTGAGACATGTGATGTAAGACATAACCAAGGTAGACTTAGCCGCAGTAAAACATGTGTAAGACATGGAAACTGTAATTAAAAGGGGTTAAGTGGGACACGTGTGACATGTGAAACAGAATTTAGATATGCTTAACCAAATGGGACCTGTAACGGTATCATAAATTAATTGAATTGGGTAAAGTTTAAGTAATGGGTTAAGTAAAAGGAAGGGTTAAGTCCAATCTAAAATTAATGACACAGTAATGGAGGAATGATAATTACCTATTATAAACTTGAGTTGCGGTGATCTAAAATTAAATAATAGGCAAACTTGTCATAGGGACAAGGGAAGGTTATGACTTAAGATGTAATACAAGACTTGAAGGGTAGGACGACTTAGACTATGAAATAAGTCAGATCTAAAATTAATGACAAGAAATGGAGAATGATAAGTAACCTATTATGAATAAACTTGTATAAGGCAAGAAAGGATAATAGGTGGAAATTATAACTTATGCGGCAAGATAAGTTATAGGAAACGATAAGGAAGATGAGATAACTTATATGTAAAGATATACTTAAATTAAGTGTTTTGGAAAGGAGAAATGTGAAATTAAAAATGATATAAGTTATATGAGTGGAAAAGAAGTAAATTAGAATCATATATGTTGGCTGGGTTGAGTAATTCTCTGGGTGCCAGTCTAATGTTGATTTCTGTCTTTGGGGCTGGTGTTTAGAGGGTTATTCTCCTAATCAGTATGTATGTAGGATAAGGCATACTTAACTATGAATTAATTATAATATGTTGTTGTAACCCAAAAAGGGAATAATTTATGAGATTGGAAAATACTATGTTGTGGGCTTATTAATGGACTTAAGTGGGTTAAGTATAAATTGAATTAATAAGCAAGGGTAACTTGGTGAATATGGAAAAAAGGGAAGCTAATGTGAATAACCAAGATAAATGAGAAAGTTGACGAGGTGGCACAAGCGTGAAATAAATGGTTAGGCTTAGGGTCTAATGACATATAAAACTAAGGCGCTTGAAGCAGTCCATACGTTGTAGGATGAATAACCCAACGAGGTAGATCATGATGATGTCATAAGGCACGAGGAGAGAGCACGTTCGCTATTTCGACAGCTCCAACGGACTGGAAGGGGAAGCACGCGGCTTCCTGAGACATTAAAGGTGCTCCTGGTAGTCCTCTGTAGTGGTTTAGCTTCGGGCTAGGATTACAGAGGTTGGGTCTACACGGAACTACCAGGTGGGCGGGCCTTGACTGCACAAGTAGGGGGCAGTCAGAATGTTGTACGCGGTGGCATTAAGGGTGGTTCGGCGATTGCCTCAGGTGGAGGTGGAGGGTCAAGACCAAACGATAGCAAGATCGTCGGACGCATGTCACCAGCAGCCTAAAGAATGCGAAAAGACAAGAGCTAACCCCTAGAGATCGTTAACCTTCGCTATCAAGGGACGGGTGTGGGGAGACCCCACATGGATGTTTAGATTGTTTGCTTGTTAGGGGTGGTTGCTTAGCTCGTGTGATCTTTACTAGTTGAGGGAAGGGCTGAGGTGGGGCCATAGCCACCATAGAAAAACCAGACCTGAGGGATATCTGTACATTGGACACTCTTAGATGCGGGCCCGTACAGATATAGAAAAGCTCCCGATCGAGTTCCGTGTTTTCTGGTGTAGCCCTGCCACAGAACTTGGGTGCACAAGTGAGGTTATGTGCAGTAGAAACATCGAGTACGATCGACGATACGTACGTGGGAAAGTCTAGGTACAACCATGTCTGCTCTGGGTGGTGTATCGTAGACTAGAGGGCATTATTCGGTGATGGAACCAAACTCAATCGAGTAGTTCGAGGATAGCAGTCAGTACGCTTACGTAGCACAATGATAGTGGTTCTATGCGGATGTAGCGTTGTACGTTACAATGGCATAGGATGAGGGATTGCGCATATTACTGTGGCGATAGAGTGGGGTATCACGGGGTGTACCTCAGTTTGGGGGTAGCTACATATACACTATATTAGGTTAATCTACTAGGGGTAGATGGGTGTGACGTGTGTGTAAGCTTTGAGTGCTAACAACACGTATAACCTAATAAATAAGAAAGTGTAATTGAATGGTATATGTAGGATTATTCAAGAAGTGTAGTTTAAATTCATTCACACAGAACTTATGTTCTGACCCCCTCCTCATAACATTCGCAGGTTAGACAGAGACTTATAGCTTTGGGAATACTGATTTAGCAGTATTGTGATTAAGGTAAAGCTATGTTTTAAATATATTATATTTTACTCCTTCCACTGTGAGGTGTTTTCCGAACTCTGACATATCTCTTTTCTCTGTCTTTTTCTGCAGGATACCAGAGCAACCAACTCGGGTTTCGGTGGATTAGATTTTTGAAAAGAAAATCGGTCCGTTGGAATCCGGGTTGTTACATCTGGTATCAGAGCCTTGGTTTAGTTATCTTAGGGAGATATTGAGTGAACGTATTTGTATTTTCTAAAATATAAATATATTATATATAAACCTAAATCCATAAAGTAGCCCACTAGGTAGGGAAAGAGTTGGGATATTTAGTTTGTACACTAAAGTAATAAACATAGAAATTTTCGAGACCCTCGGGTGGTTTGTTTGGAAAGTGTACAATATGAATTGGTATTTGATAAAGAAAGTATCCCATAGAATTAAAAATGGAATGTTATTTCAGAGTAGTGGGTTCGGAAGTGAAACCTTATAGATTGGAAAAGGTTAAGATGTGGAAAATGGATTAGGAATATATATAGTCGAGAGAATTAAATTTGCATAAGTGCCTAGGAAAGCCTAGTCGAGTTGAACACCCGCTTTGAGTCTAACCCAATGATAAGCTTTTAAGAACTTGAATTTGTAAGAGAGTTTGTGGTACTTTTCCAAGTTTTGATCTTAAAAGAATTTGAAGTTTTTACTGCATGATGGGTTTTAAAGTAAAGTGAGGTATATTGGGTAAAACAATGATTTCTTGTTTTAAAAGAATTCTCGCATGCAAAGGTGCATATTATGGAGCATAAATAGCTCGCTAGTTTTCATATATGAAAAGAAGTTTTGAAATCTCTATTCGGTTAACAATAAATTTTGATTATTGTTTTAAAAAGAAATTTTGTTGTGAAATAAGTGGTAGAGTGCAAGAATAGAGTACATATTTGCGCCTTAGCAACCAAAGTTAACATTGTAAATAGGAACAGTGTAACTCATTAGTCATCCTTGTCTACTCTAGTTTGTGATTTGAAAAAAAATTGCAATTTTACTTTGTAACATGTTTTTATGGTTTGGCAAAAGCAAGTTTTTGAGAAAAGAATAAAAGTTATACCACTTTAGTTTTTTTGAAAGAATAATGTAATAAAAAGAAAGAAGGCCAAACCATGTTTTAAAAACGGAGTAGTTAAGGATTAAGGCCTAGAAAGAACGAGATAAAGTTAAAGCTATTAGAACCAACTGGGAATTGGTTGAGATGAGAAATTCTCTGAGTATCAATCTAATGTTGATTTCGGTCTTCGGGGTTGATACTTAGAGAGTTATTTTCTTGCCAATTTACAGTCAGGGATTAGATAATATTAAACTAATGAAAAATTTCCGGTAGAATGCATAAGCATTGAGAAACCTAGGTTTGTTGCTTGAGAAAAAGAAAAAGGATTGTTGCTTGAAAGAGAAGTATAGGATAGTAATACACAACATGGACTAGTGGTGACTACTAGGCAGTGAAGGGCAAGCAAGTGTATAGATCATGTTGAGTGGACTCGTGACATAAGTCCTTTGATTCTTGGCCAATAGTAGTAGCTATGTAGGATGTTGTTTGAGTTGAAAACGAAAAGGCTTATTTGAAAATAATAAACTTAAGTAATTTGATTAAGTCAAATAAGCTAAGAAAGAAACTAGCCTAACAAAAAAGAAAACAACATAATCAATCAAGCAGCAAAACGTGACGGGAAAAGAAAATGGAAATCTTAAGAAAAAGATGGATAAATACGAAATTTTTCCAAGATAAGTGGAAAAAGAGAAGAAATTTTCTTATGTGGTTGTACTTGGATAGGAAAATAGGAAATCTTTATAGAATAGTTATGTAAAAATCCAAGTGCAATTAGAAAAGAAAAACGGAGGATGTAAGATTTTCCATTTTCATAACATAAGAAATCGAATTTAGAAGATTAGATTTTTTTCTAAATTTCGAATTTAATGATGGTTGGTAGGGTTTTGGATGCGAAAATTGGATGAACTATGCTCTTACTCTGTAAGAGTGTAGGAAAATTTGGATGAAAAACGTTTTGACTTTTCAAAAATATTGCATTTATATAGAACTGCAAGTATATTTAGGATGTGAGCATCATGTTTTGAAAGAGTTTTTAAAGTTTGCATACATATAGGTGGATCAAAATTAGGCATACATACTTTACTATGATGTATCTCACTTTGCACATGTGCACAATGTTTGCAACAATTGGATGCACACTTGATGGATGGATATTGCGGGGGGTTATCTATTTTACTCTTATCGAATTTCGGGGACGAAATTCTTTAAGGGTGGGAAAATGTAACACCCCGCATTTTTTAATATAATTAAAAATATGTAAAAATATGTGTATATGCATAGATAGATAAATAATGGTGATGTATAATGAAAAATTTATTAATATATGGAAGAGAGGAAAAGATTAATTCAATGGCAGTGTACGTAATAGAGAAGATAATAAAATAAGGATACTTAATTTAAATATCAGGAATTAAGTAAAACGGACATCACCATTTCTTTCGTCTCGGAATTCTGCGTGGAATAGAGTCCAAGTTTTCGAAAATCGGACTCCGTATGAAAGAGTTATGGCCTACGGAAGATTCAACAAAAATTCAGAATTTACATAGGAAAATACTCAGGGAGGTCGACCTGGCGGTTGACCTTAGTGTCGACCTCCCCCCTGATTTTTCCAGATTTGGGCAGTGACGATTTTTGATGTGCTGGACGGACCGGATGGCTTCTAGGGAAATCTAATGGCTCTAAAACACTCTTTACACCTATAAAATAGTGCCTAGACCTAACCTAATTCATAAACAATTCTTTCTGACACCTCCATGCCGCCAAACTTCAACCAAACATGGCCGCCGCCCCCAAAACCCTAAATTTATGTGCAAGTTCTTCATCAACTTTGGAGTTTAATCAAATCAAGTAGCAAAATTCTTCATAAACAATTCATTCTCCTCACCAATAATCAAATAAGAAGATTAAATCAGCGTTCTACATCAAAAACAAATCACTTATTTCTCCAATCCAGTCAAAGTGAGTGGATTTAAACTATATTTGTTGTATAATATTCCTTCTATCGTTTACCATTCCCCATAATATGAATATAATGATAATTTAATAAGATGAGTTATTTTATTTATGCCTACGTTTGAGTTCTCTCCTTTTTATTCTTTCCCCATTTTTATTTTTGGATCTAGCTTATCTCGAACCTAGACGAAAATCTTATTATGTGTACATACGATTGAAATATGGGAATATTGGGGCATAATTTATCTTATGCAATCGAGGAATATAACCTGTAATTTGGGGGTTGTGGCATAACAATTATTATTGCAAATATTGGGACAATTGGCGAATTGTACATTGGGATTATTCAATGAAATAAAGTCGAATTGGGGATTTTGGAGCATATTTCAATAATGAATCTTTGGGTATGCTTTGGAAACATGAATCTATGCTGAATAGTGCGCAACTATGAATTTTGATTTTTGATGTTAACATGAAATTGTGTAAATTTAATTGGAACTATTGGATTGGTGAAATTTATTTGTGACTTGAAAAGTAAGCCTAGAGGGTGAATTAGATTATATGTATGAACGTGGGAATGTTGGGATATATATTGGGAAAATATTGATTTTATGAAATTGGGGTATAATTGTATATTGGAAATTGGCATGTTTGGCTATGAATAACATGGAATTGGTGAATTTGGCTACAATTGGATAATTTGGGTAATATGAAATTTGGCTAACTAATAGGTAATTGGTGTAGTGAAAGACAAATTGGAAATAGGCATAAAAAATGAAATGTAATTAAGTTGAATTTGGAACATATGACATGAATTTGGGGTTTGGATGAAAGACGATTGTTAATGAACGCCTATGACACGAGGTTAAATGCGTTTGAGGTGTAAGACTGCTCGAAACCGCCTGGCAAATCTAGCAACCACAAGCGAACGTCTAATGTGAGAGGTCAACGGCAAGAACTAGAGGCGTAACAGTTTATGACATGAGGTTAGGCGCGTTTGTGGTGTAAGACTGCCCGGAATCGCCCGGCAAATCCAGCAGCCACGAACGGACGTCTAATGTGAGAGGTCATACATCGTTACGGCATTATAAATAAATTAAGAAATACTAACCATAATAAGACATGTGGGTGACATGGGTATGGTTAGAGGGTTAAGTGGGTGATATAAATGACATGTAAAGCATAACTAATGTGGACTGAACCATTGTGAGACATGTGATGTAAAACATAACCAAGGTAGACTTAACCGTAGTAAAACATGTATAAGACATGGAAACTGTAATAAAAAGGGGGTTAAGTGGGACACGTGTGACATGTGAAACAGAATTTAGATATGCTTAACCAAATGGGACCCGTAACCGTATCATAAATTAATTGAATTGGGTAAGGTTTAAGTAACAGGTTAAGTAAAAGGAAGGGTTAAGTCAAATCTAAAATTAATGACACGGTAATGGGGGAATGATAATTACCTATTATAAACTTGAGTTGCGGGATGTAAAATTAAATAATAGGCAAACTTGTCATAGGGACAAGGGAAGGTTATGACTTAAGATGTAATACAAGACTTGAAGGGTGGGACGACTTGTACTATGAAATAAGTCAAATCTAAAATTAATGACAAGAAATGGGGAATGATAAATAACCTATTATGAATAAACTTGAATAAGGAAAGAAAGGATAATAGGTGGAAATTATAACTTGTGGGACAAGATAAGTTATAGGAAACAATAAGGAAGATGAGATAACTTATATGTAAAGATATACTTAAATTAAGTGGTTTGGAAAGGAGAAATATATTAAAAATGATATAAGTTATATGAGTGAAAAAGAAGTAAATTAGAATCATATATGTTGGTTGAGTTGAGTAATTCTCTGGGTGCCAGTTTGATGTTGATTTCGGTCTTTGGGGCTGGTGTTTAGGGGGTTATTCTCCTAATCAGTATGTATGTGGGATAAGGCATACTTAACTAAGTATAATTTGTTGTTGTAACCCAAAAAGGGAATAATTTATGAGATTGGAAAATAACATGTTGTGGGCTTATTAATGGACTTAAGTGGGTTAAGTATAAATTGAATTAATAGGCAAGGGTAACTTGGTGAATACGGTGAAAAAAAGGGAAGCTAATGTGAATAACCAAGTTAAATGAGAAAGTTGACGAGGTGGCACAAGCGTGAAATAAATCATTAGATTTAGGGTCTAATGACATATAAAACTAAGGCGCTTGAAGCAGTCCGTACGTTGTAGGATGAATAACCCAACGAGGTAGATCATGATGATGTCGTAAGGCACGAGGAGAGCGCACGTTCGCTATTTTGGCGGCTCCAACGGACTGGAAGGGGAAGCACGCGGCTTCCTGAGACGTTAAAGGTGCTCCTGGTAGTCCTCTGTAGTGGTTTAGCTTCGTTCTAGGATTAAAGAGGTTAGGTATGCGCGGAACTACCAGGTGGGTGGGCCTTGACTGCACAAGTAGGGGGCAGTCAGAATGTTGTACGCGGTGGCATTAAGGGTGGTTCGGCGATTGCCTCAGGCGGAGGTGGAGGGTCAAGACCAAACGATAGCAAGATTGTCGGACGCCTGTCACCAGCAGCCTAAGGAATGCGAAAAGACAAGAGCTAACCCTTAGAGATCGTTAACCTTTGCTATCAAGGGACGGGTGCGGGGAGACCCCACATGGATGTTTAGATTGTTTGCTTGTTAGGGGTGGTCGCTTAGCTCGTGTGGTCTTTACTAGTTGAGGGAGGGGCTGAGGTGGGGCCAAAGCCACCATAGAAAAACCAGACCCGAGGGAAATCTGTACATTGGATACTCTTAGAGGCGGGCCCGTACAGATATAGAAAAGCTTCCGACTGAGTTCCGTGTTTTCTGGTGTAGTCCTGCCATGGAACTTAGGTGCACAAGTAGAGGTTATATGCAGTAGAAACATCGAGTACGATTGATGATACGTACGTGGGAAAGTCTAAGTACAACCATGTTTGCTCTAGGTGGTGTATCGTAGACTAGAGGGCATTATTCGGTGATGGAACCAAATTCGACCGAATAGTTCGAGGACAGCAGTCAGTACGCTTACGTAGCATGGCGATAGTGGTTCTATGCGGATGTAGCGTTGTATGTTACTATGGCATAGGATGAGGGACTGCGCATATTACTGTGGCGATACGGAGGAGACCGTGCGAGTGGGGTATCACGGGGTGTACCTCAGTTTGGGGGTAGCTACATATACACTATATTAGGTTAATCTACTAGGGGGTAGATGGGTGTGACGTGTGTGTAAGCTTTGAGTGCTAAGAACACGTATAACCTAATAAATAAGAAAGTGTAATTGAACGGTATATGTAGGATTATTCAAGAAGTGTAGTTTAAATTCATTCACACAGCTTATGTTCTGACCCCCTCCTCATAACATTCGCAGGTTAGACAGAGACTTATAGCTTTGGGAATACTGATTTAGCAGTATTGTGATTAAGGTAAAGCTATGTTTTAAATATATTATATTTTACTCCTTCCGCTGTGAGGTGTTTTCCGAACTCTGAAATATCTCTTTTCTCTGTCTTTTTCTGCAGGATACCAGAGCAATGAACTCGGGTTTCGGTGGATTGGATTTTTGAAAAGAAAATCGGTCCGTTGGAATCCGGGTTGTTACAATTAACAAAATTACGCTTGGCGCTGGCTGATGCAACTGTCTCGGGCTTGTCATATTTTGATTTTTTTGAATCGAGTAAGGGCAGAAGAAAAGAATCTAAGGAAAAAAGGATTGTGGGAGGTTCCACATCCTTGGATCTTTTTGTGATTTATTCATGACTGCATACAAGGTAATTAAAAAAAAGTTCATTCATTGATTTTATAGGAATATCTTTACTTTCATTTGAGCTTTGAGCACATTATTATTTTGTTACAAATGAAGTATGAAAATCTGTAGGGCTTCTAAATTGTTAGGTAATTATAAATTCAATAAAATATACATAATACTGGTTAGTTCTGTTTATGCTGCACTCAGGATGATTGTAACTAAGTTGTTGCATTGATATTAAGGCACCATTACCCGGTAATAAGTCTTTTGTTGGCATAACTGAGTATTTACAGCTTGGATTTTCGAGTTTGGTAATTGACTCCTAAACTTTATTTTTTAAATCCTTGCGTTCCGCTCTCAACTTCTGAAAGAGGCTTATGTGTATTAGGATCAATGCCTTTTTGTTTTAGCTTCTTTTTAATGCTTGAGTTCTACAGGTTCTTTATCTCATTATCTGTTTTACCTGGCAATTGTGTGGAAATTTGAGACCATCTACATAAAATAAAAATTGCATCAAACTATGGATTTGGTATGATAATTGCATTTGGTATACGACTGCAAATCAGACATGGGAGGAACAATGCAACTTGGATCGAGAATACTTTCAAAATATTTTTTCATTTGACTGCTAACTTTAAGCAGTCGTTTAATTTGTGTGATGGGCATGTTGTCTCATTGAACTGTAACGGATTTCTAAAACATATGTCTTGTTGTAGAATGATCTCAATGTAATGCACCAACAACATCTGGGACGGATCCATGTATACATATGCAATTGAGGATTTTGGTTCAATGATTTGCTTTGTTTGCACAAAGGTTAGCTAACCATTGTTTTGTTCTTATTAATAGGCATACCTAACCATTGTTTTAATTTTTTGTATGTTTTATAATTTGAGACACATTAGATCAGTTAGCAATTATTGGTATCAAGTATGCTGGAATGTATAGTCAGATGCATTCAATCAAGAAGGTATGTACTTTATAGCAACATGAACAGACATAATGTTTAGTATGCCCTTCATTAGCAGGTATACATATCAAAGCCCACTGGGAAACAATAACAAAATAGGTCAGACATCAAAAATAAGTTTCAGACATCTGTACCAAGCTTAGAAATTACCCGAGAACATTTTTAGATGTCTGAAATAAATTTCAGACGTCTGAAATGGTCTCAGGGTGTTGGCCGAAATCCATTTCAGACGTCTGGAACTTATTTTCAGACGTCTAAACTAGACCAGATGTCTGAAAATAGTTTTAGACGTCTGAAATTTTCTGTTGTTTCTAGTTTTCCTTCTATCGACTGGTTGGTTGTATGCGATGTCAATTTATTACTTGTTTTTCTTGTGCAGCTTATGACCCTTTTATTAATGAGACATGCCTTGAGCTTTTCCAATGACGACGATGATTATGATGCTTCTGCATATTTTTCTGTAAGTAATTATATTTATCACACTACATGTTCATGACATTCATAAAAATTAACTAAGTTTACTAATTTTATAAAAATTAACTAAGTATTATAAAAATTAACTAAGTTTACTAATTTTATTAATTAAGTATTATAAAAATTAACTAAGTTTACTAATTTTATAAAAATTAGCTAAGTATTATAAAAATTAACTAAGTTTACTAATTTTATAAAAAATTAACTAAGTATTATAAAAATTAACTAAGTATTATAAAATTAACTAAGTACTATAAAAATTAACTAACTATTATAAAAAATCAATTAAGTTTACTAATTTTATAAAAATTAACTAACTATTATAAAAATTAACTAAGTTTACTAATTTTATAAAAAAATAACTAAGTATTATAAAAATTAACTAAGTATTAGCAAAGTATTATAAAATTAACTAAGTATTATAAAATTAACTAAGTATTATAAAATTAACTAAGTATTATAAAATTAGCTAAGTATTATAAAAATTAACTAACTATTATAAAAAATTAATTAAGTTTACAAATTTTATAAAAATTAACTAAGTATTATAAAAATTAACTAAGTATTATAAAAATTAACTAAGTTCACTAATTTTATAAAAAATTAACTAAGTATTATAAAATTAACTAAGTATTAGGTATTATAAAATTAACTAAGTATTACAAAATTAACTGAGTATTATAAAAATTAACTAACTATTATAAAGTTAACTATTATAAAAATTAACTAAGTATTATAAAAATTAACTTAGTTTCCTAATTTTATAAAAAATTAACTAACTATTATAAAAAATTATCTAAGTATTATAAAAATTAACTAAGTTTACTAAATTTATAAAAAATTAGAAGTTTAGTTTATAAAAGTTAACTAAGTATATAAAAATATAAAATATTACCAAATATGACCAAATGCTAACATGAACACATGTGTACAGGTATTGGAGATGGGCATCGTTGTTTCGGCTATAATCAGAATATCGTTAGGTGCTTCTGAAGATCCCTCAATAAAAAGACCGCTTGTGGTATCTGATTACGGAGAAAGCGATAACTTTTAGATGTTCATTTTGTTGGTATTCGGCGTAAACTTGTTTTATGGAAATTTTGTTTTATTTGTAGATATCGTGACTTTGTTCGACGGATATTGTGTAGATTTAATTTATTGTGTTTTTTTAATGGAAATTATGTGAAGTTGGTTTATCAATGATGTCTGTGTATGAATATTGTGTTATAAAATTAGTTGGTTGATATATATATTTATATGTTGCTGGTATGTATGTACATGAATATTTTGATACTACAATGTGTAAATGTTGTGATAGATGTGGCAAAACGCTGTGAAAGTAAAGAGCATGTAAACTTCCAGAAATGATGTGATATGTGGCAAAACGCGGTAAGAAAGGGAAGATGATAACCTTTTTGAAACAATACAAAATGCTGTATAAACATAAGAACAACACTTTAAAATGTTGTTGTATGTCAATTTTCTACAGCATTTTTGGTATGTATTGTGATATTTTTCATGGCCTATAATAACTTGCTGATAGACAGCGTTCATCAAAATGCTGTAGTATGACATTTTTCTACAGCGTTTTGGAATGTATTATAATATTTCCATGATCTATAACAACGTGTTGGTAGACAACGTTCATCAAAACGTTGTAAAAGGATATAACAGCGTTTTTTCAACACTAATGGGCATATTTGTTGTAGTGCCTATAATTTTGGATTTTATGGGGCTCCGAATCGACACCATATAATTCATTCAAATAGGTGGAAAGTAAGAATCTATATATTGAAAACATACAGAGATAAGGTATAAACAGAAATGAGGAAGTTCCTCTAAGAAGATGTACATTATCTATCATAAGATGATGTTCTTTGATTTTATTATATAATATTAATATATATTAGTTTCTTTTACACAAATGACGTAAGAAA
Source organism: Allium sativum (assembly GCA_030737875.1). Classification (NCBI taxonomy): domain Eukaryota; kingdom Viridiplantae; phylum Streptophyta; class Magnoliopsida; order Asparagales; family Amaryllidaceae; genus Allium; species Allium sativum. Next base: position 370,162,730 of record CM060919.1, read on the forward strand.
AGTAATTAATTAATTTTAAAATACTTATTTTTACATCTAATATTCTTTTTTGCACATCCTCTATATACCTACTATTTCCCCGCTTTATCCTCGCTAAACCTTTTTGCACTTCTACCGCTACAGAACCGTTAAGCGCTTTAACCGCACATACGTGAATTACTTAGCATCGAGAAATTTTTGAAATTCTAATAAAATGAGATATTTCCATATTCCTAATTGAAACTAAAACTGGTTAGTCTTAAAATTCTAATTAAAGGTTCCCGAATAAGCTAACATTTCCTTTTGGAACATGGAGAGTATGGCTTTATGGCGTTTCCTTTTTTATAAATATTAAAAACATTTTTAAAATTCTTTTAAGGGTGGATAAATTCAAATGGTACTTTACTCAATTATGGGAGAATAATAGAAGGGTAAGGATGCTTAAAAATAAAAGCGAAAAAATATTCATATACTAAGAAGATGCGGAGAAAACAACTAGTGGATGATTTTCATAATTAAGCAGGTAGACTCGGATGTGAAGAAAACATAAGGTAGAAGTTAAATTAAGAGATACCATTACGGAGGCATGTTCGTTGGTCGTGTACATAGATAAATATAACCAAAGATGCATGAAAGAGAATATATAACGGCGTTAAGTTGAGTAGGTAATCAGTACTCACATTTATTCCCAGAGGTGCAAGTTACATAAGTGTAAATGATAGATTAGTTCATGCAAAGAAACCATCATTTCAATCCAAGCAGTAAAGGGTCTAAATAGCAACATTTTGTCTTTTTTAGTAAGTTCCAATATTAGTTTTTCAAGGACTGCACATAAGAAATGATAGTTCCCTCGAGGTAAACATCATTATACTATAGAAATCGGTTTAAATTGACATCAAAATCATATAGTATGTTTTCTAAGTTTCTCTAATCAAACTTCAGTCAAGCAATAAAAGCAAAAGAATGAGAATTAAAATATTATTATGGATAGTATCATAATTCAAATCCATAACATATTTGTGGTACGTTACAACCTTAGAACAGTGCCCCATCATCTTGTCGACTAAGCAAAAAATTATAGAGTGCATATGCCCAGTATTCTCATCAATCTATACTTCCATTGCACGTGACTTGATGTAGTGCCCTCACAGCGCATAAAAACCGTCAACTTACAATGCTTATATGTACTACAACTTATAGTTGCAGTTAAAAAATCTTTTTTATGAGTATTTCAGATTCTAGACTTAATGAACTCGCAAAGTGAACTGATAATAGTGATAAACAATTGATCAAACTATAGTTTCTGAAATGTTGCACAAATAAGGTTCTATAGTCCATGAACCATAAGCTGAGTACCAATAACGTTGAAAATTCAAAGTCATCAATAAGAGCTAGCGATAAAAATTCATATTCAAAGATAAACCTAACATAATGTTAATAAAAGGCATACAATTATCCGGTTTGTGAAACACATCAAGCTTTCTAATGTGTATATAAGAACTATTTGAAGTTATGAGTTTAGCTGAAAGTACAATGCATACATTTTAATTTTCCATTTTAACTTATATTACAGTAATTTATTTCGGAAAAATTCAACCCAGTTGAATTCATATTTTAATCAAAAGGTATTTACCGTATTCATAATTACAACAATGGATTTTCTTTTGATTTACTTGAAATGCTTCATGACTTCAACTGTTTATACAAAAAGGTTAAAAAAAATTAACTAATCGTATATTGAACATTTTGGTCTAGCTTTTTCAAACTACATATATCAATTGTACGAATTTCATATAAATCTAAAATCATATTCACATTTTAGTAATCTAAAGAAACAATGGACAATTATGCGGTTAATGATTAATCGAACTCATGCTTACTGATATGGCACATAGAGCATCCATCCTCGGTTTAATTGTGATCACGATAGTTAACATCTTTCACTACATAATGAAGAAAAAACATAGAATTGTTTTAAGCATACAAATTAATAAAATTAATCATATGAAGTAAATCAAATTTAACGAGTCAAAAATTAATACCATAGTACATTGTTTCAGTAATATATCAAGCCATCTTTACTTATGCTTACTGTATCTTTTGTCGTAAATAACCTTTACCCTGACTTCATCACTTGCTGATGTACTTATCCTTACTGTTTCTTTTCCCATGGGTAACCTCAATCCTAACTTCGTCATTTGCAGCTTTACTTGTGTTTGATTTGATTTAAAAAAGGAATGAATTTATGGGTTCGTGAATAACAAATGAAAGAAGAAATAGGAAAATTGAGTAATATAGAGGCTCCGAGAAATTATTTCTTATTGTATGCATTCATTCAGTAATTGTATATTTAGTCATAGTAGTATATGGTATATATTACTTAGAGATACACTGGTATTTATCACGAATCAAAAGCACACCTGAGAACAAAAAATTAAAAAGGAAAAATGATTAAACCTATATAAATCTTAATTCCAGATAAAAGTCAACATAAGTTGCAACTAAATTAAAAGTTGTTTTAGCTCTAAAACGTTTTTTTCATACCTTGTCGACGATGCACATGAGTTATTATTTAACTCGTTTGCGTTTTAGATTATTTTTTTCTAAGTCTCCTTATGTAGTTTACATGTAGACATTTTGGAGTATTTCAGAGCAAGTGAGGTAAAATTCTACTACTAGACGAAAACTGGAAAATTTCAAAGTGGTAAGAATGTTGAATTCTCCACAAAAATTCCTTTTTTCGACATAGGGGAATTGATAGGAAGCGATTATAGATCAGTTATCATTTTGGATGTTAGGATTTTGAATGCAAAATTGGTTGCGTCTCTCTTCTATTCATAGTCATGTGAAGGTTTTGAATGAAAAATGCTTTTCAAAAGTTATATAAATAAATAATTACCAATATATTTTAGGATACTTGCATCATGTTTTTTGAAATGTTTTCAAAATAAAATGCATTTATATAGGAGGATGTAATTTAGAATCATTATGCATACATGCTTTTATGGTCGTGACTCAGGGATAGTTTGGCTTAGGTCTAGTTTAAGTTTCAAAATATAAAAAAATGCTCTGTCAAAAACTCTATAAATTAGGCCTTTGTTATACGAAAATCATCAAAAAAACAATGTCAAAAAAACAATGTCAAAAACTCTATAAATTTAATTCAACACATAATCATCCTTGTATTCATGCAAGAAAACAAATAAAATATGGTTCAAATATATTCACGTTCCAGCTAATTCCAATAATTTTGCGGAAACTTGTAGACATCGCAGCAATTATTTCAAAAAATTGCAAGTTTTCATGCCAATTTGTTAATTTTTCTTCAAAATTTTAAATTCCAAACCTACACTTATTTAAACATCAAAGTATGGCATAAAAATCATTAGAAAAATATTTCATCTCTAGTAAATTGCTGAAAAAGATGCAACAGCTCGTAAAATTTGCAAAAATGTCAACAACTTTTCCATATAGTAACATATTTTTGCACTATACTATAAAACAGTTGCAGATATGTCTGCAATTATTTTTGCTACAACATTTTTTCTTCTTTTAATATTTGTAGTCCACTGTGTGAAAAATTGCAGAAATGCTTACACTTATTCACAAAAAGTACTGATATTTTAGTATTATTTTTTTGCATAATCCTCCCATGAATACTTTAATATATTTTTTTTGAAAAATTTTATACAATAAGTCAAAATTACAAAAAAAACGTTACTATAGGAAATATGGACCTGCTTTACATGAAAAGTTATAGAGTGAGCCGCATTGTATAAACTTCTAAAATAGGGACGCCTCCCTAATTTCCATTTAAGATAATTAAATGTTATCATCATGACTTAGTGAATGGTAATATTTCAGAATGAATTTTCTTTTAAGGAGAGAAGAATGTAGCACCCTGAAATATAAAATTAGTTAAGTTAGTTTTTATTTAGGTTTCAAAAATGGGATTAGAGAAAATGGTAGAATTTGACCATGAAACTTGCACCATTGTGTTCATGATAGAATTCTCATTAACTTTCGTGTTTGGAACTTTATGAACAGAGTCTGTATGGAAAAGTTACAGACAAAAAAACAAATAAGAATGGAAAATAATTCAATAATAAATAGTAATGAAAACTTACAATTAATTACCTACCTCGACCGGACGGTCAATCTGTAACGTCCTATATTTTTTATATGTAGATATTTTATTTAATTTATTATTTTAAATATTGATCTAGTATTTATAAATAGATTTATAATACATAATTTGTTTATATAACGAAGTTTGAACATATAATTTATATTTATAAATCAAGCTCGTAACGTCGTGGTAGTTCATAATTTACGATTCGAACTTCAATTGAATATACGGAATCCGATATATGTCGGAATTCTATGAAACAAGAAATGTTTGAATCTATTTGACTATAATTTTCTAATGAAAGAGAAAAATGGAGATTTCAGCTTATAGATTGTTAGTTATGTCCAATTCAAATTTTCGAATAGTCGCTATGGAATTCGTTAATAAATGATAACGTTTATTAAATAAATATAAGGTTTTTTTATATAATTTTAATATCATTTAACCTGGGATTTTAAATATGAGTTTAAATTGTATATTGGTTTATTCTGAAGTTGTATAAGATTTCAATTGGAGATATATGATTATAATAATTTATTATTATCGAATTGAATTATTTTGGATATAATTTTATTATATAAATATTATATAGGCCTTAAAAATGTTTTCTTTTCTAATGACCTCCATTTTCAACATAACGAAATTTATTGGAATATTTATAGCATGTTATTGCTGGATTTCCAGTTTGGAGCCAATCGGAGTTGTATTATCTGTATGTGCAATTTAAATGTGAACCGATGAATATATTGGAATTAAAAATAACGCCGTTATCCAAATGGAGTCGGTATTCAATGAAATTTATTTCATTGGGACCTGAACGTTAAGACGTAACAGTAGGACCATTTTCTTTGTATTTGGAGTTTGTGCATGGCGATACGTATATATATCGGTTAACAGTTGTAAGCCGTAGAGATTTAATACCGAGTATAAAACAAAAATTTAAATAAAAGTATAACTTAACTCTTAAGTAAAATAGGGTACTCACCTACCCCAAAAACACACCGCTAGATACCCTAAAACTTCATTTCAGCCCAACCGCTAATTGTACACACCTAAAACGCAGCTACCCTAAATCAAAACTCAAATCACAAGCAAGACTAGCTATACTACCTTTTGTAATTTATTTTCAAAAAATGTACAACGTGCTGCATTCCTAACCTATGCCTGCATACATATTTACAGCTACCTAACCCGACACATGAAAATTATGTAACCACTGATAGTAAGTTGCAAGCTTAGGTGCAAAGCAAAACCATATAACACGTTTCCCTGTTATCAAGTACAACAGCTACTCTAAAGCCTTCACATGCCTATCATGTGCCTTCCAAAACGTGATGGCCACACTTCTTCTTCTATAATAGTGATTACCATTGCATATGTTCCAACACGCAAGAATCATTTTTCCCATTTCTTTCTTGTCTTTCACGCTAGAAAAAAAGAAGATGCTAAAATTAAGACTCTCCTCTACCAAACCACGAAACGTATGCCGCTATTACAAAAAATGAGAGACTCTGGCCATGCCGGAGAGGAGGTGTAACACCCCATGTCCATTAATGTCACTCACAAAGGGAATGCATTAACTTCCATGGAGGTTATAAGTGAATATAGAACAGAAAAATTACAACAAGACAGATAATAAGTAGTACTTGTAAACTAAAGCTTCATTTTATTGCTGCGGAAACATGTTTATTACATCACAAAACCATTAATCAGAGTCAAGTACATTATCCATCTTCATAAAAACAAAATACATAACCCCATTACAAAATAGCCATTAAAGAAGATAACAAGCTGGACTTTACTTCAACGGTCCAAGCTTTCCAAAGAGAGATGAAGCAATTCAATCAAACTCCACTAGAGCTGGGCCCAACCTGAGGACCTGGAGGAGGAAAAGGATAGAAATGGAGGGGGTTAGACATAAAGTCTGGCGAGTATGATAATTCTAACAATACTATTATCAAAATAACTAGACTAAGGCATAAGCTGGAAGACAAGTAAATGTCTATGAACTATTTGGAAGAAAAAGATAGCGTTTAAGATAATGTTAAAGATAACGGTAAAGGCATACCTAATTACTAACGAATAATTACTATACTGCACCGCACATTACTACACTGCACCGCACCAGTCACCCTATTGTTTGATCCCACTTTCTTCACACAGAAACTTTATAAATAGCCTTACGTACCCCTAGCTGACTACATAGGTGCCGTCTGCCCCTATCTCCACTAGGTGTACCCCACTACCCACTTTCGATCGGCTCCCTACTCGTAGATACCCATGCTGGCCCCACAGTGGGGTGTATCACTCCCCTAAAGTGGCAACCCGATACAACTTGAGAATGCACGGCTTATACCTACACGATGCAACAACGTCTTACCTACCAGCCCGGGTCCACACACGCATATGAAGCCCGTTGGACTTGCGTTGCCAACGCTCCCCGTTTTGGCCTCTTATAGTCAAGCCCAGTATGCGTGTCCCGTCCTCGACTTGGGTCGAGCCCACAAAGATACGTTTGGGATACTGGTCGAAATGGGCCCCCACAAGCTACCCACCTAAGCTTGTCATTAACATATCCCACTTAACCCCCTTAGTCATGTTCATTTACATGTGTGTTTGGTTAAGTCTTACTAATCGTATTTCACCTGCCACTAAGGGCACCCACTAGATTCCTCATGCCACCCAAGGCACCTACTTAACCCCCATGTCCCACCTTACATGTTTATCTGGTTAAGTATTTCTTAATTCATTCAGGCCATAACCTCATAAAGACCTCTCACATTAGACTGGTGTTTATAGCAGCTGGATTTGTCGGGTGGGTCCGGGCAGTCTTACACCATAAAAGAGTCTAACCTCGTGTCTTTACAACTGTTATGCTTTAGTTTAGGCCTAGGACCTCTCAAATTGGGCTGACATTTGTGACCACTGGATTTGCCGGGCGGGTCCGGGCAGACTTACGTCATAAACGAGTCCAACCTCGTGTCCTAAGCATTGATTATCACTTATAATCTTTTACCCCAGTTTTAATAATTCCCTATCCAAATTACTAATTAAGTCCACTTTTATTGATGTCCATAATTGACTCAATTATGGTCATCAACTCTTGGTATGCAAAATCATATCAATTGCACCCCAACATCTTATTATTAAATCCTTAATATTACCCCTACCCCACGTTTATACGTTCGCTTATTCAACGCATAATATAGGCTAGACTTGTATAGTCTAACACCTAGCACAAAGATAAATTATCACAACATATAGACAATTAAAATAAATCTAATCATAATAGGGGTGAAACTTGCATAAACTACACATGTTAAGGATCAAAAGGTGTCAACTTGTTAAATGTCTCAATTTACATGATATGATCATAGCCCAAATCTATACATAAACTTGCATATGGGGTTTTTAGGCAACATAATGATGGTGTGAACTAGCATAGGATATCACATATGTCATAGCATAATTCTAGATGTCATAATAGATGTCATGGCATATGTTCATAACTTTTCTAATCAATCTAACTTGCATATGTGACTTGTCATATAGATCAACATAACCCAAACATGATGATTTAATTAATATGAACTAACTAGCATAGATGGTAACATCATGGCCTTTTTAACATGTATGATTCATCACAACTTAGCATAGAAACTTTCAACATACATAACATCATCATAGCATGATTTACAACATATAAGATATCATCATCACATAACATTGGATTTACAATATACATGATAGCAAAAGGGGTTTACAACAACATATATGATAATTCACATCATCTACTCATAATCCATTCATAACTCAACCTAATTAAAATGATAATAATCTTGTTAAGATCATCATACTCACAATTTAGGGAAGAAAAGAGAGAGTTTTGCTTTGCTTTAGGGTTAAGAGAATTAGAATTGAATTTGCTTTTCTTCTTTCTTAGTTGGCGGCGGCTCCATTGAATTCCATGGCGACGGTAACTATTCTATTTTAATTAGGTTTAGGGTTAGCATTAGGATGTATTTATAGGTGTAGGAAGTTATTTAGGACCATTAGATTAAACCTGAACCATGAGAACCAATCAAATGCAAAATCTGCATTTGAGCGAATCGGCCCACGGGTTGACAGCCAAACACCCTGGATTAACCCCTAGTAGACCCAGCAGAGCTCGGGTCGACCTCAAAAATGGGCCGGTTCGGTTATTCCCCCTCCCAATTCGCTGTTTTGAACTTTTTTGCATATTTATTTATTTAATTTTTAATTTTTATATATATATATATATCAATATATATATTTCTCTGCGCAACCCATTTCACTTAATTCTTTTCTAAAAATTAAGTATACTTTGATTTGTTAATTTTAATGTTATAAAATTACGGGGTGTTACATTCTCCCCTCCTTAAAGGATTTCGTCCCCGAAATCTCCAAGTCAAGAAGAATGTATATCCTACCATCTAATCGTCCATCTACTCAACCATCAAACACCAGCATCCATTGTCCTTAAAAGACTTCTAATGCTTTAATGTTTATATGCACAGTGTGTGTATATGTCCGTATCTAATGCAAAATTAGGCGGTCTAATGATTCAGTCGACCTCCTTAGTGCAATTCATGATAGTGCCATGCGTCCAATATGTATGCAAAAGATTCCTAATGATACATATTAATTCTATATGCGTGCACAACCATCCACCCGAATGCAGCAACCATATGATAATACAACCATTATACATCCATTTTACTAAATACATCCATATATATGCAATATGCAATATGAAGTGACTGAGCCGATCTAGTGCCTAATAGTGTGTGTATATGCATCCACGAGCAACCACTAGCAAACATTTGCATCCACTTTGCATCCACCATACATAACATGTCTCAAACACATGTTTCAACCATAGCATTATCCTAACTAAAGGTCAAAGATACTAGCGAGAGGATATATTAAAGATAAGATAAGTACAAGCTAAGCGATAAAGGAGAAATTAAAGGACATACCCTCAAAAAGAAAAGGGTATCGTGAATGCATCTTCTCTTCCGTCTCCCAAGTAGCGTTGCTCTCATCATCTCCCCATTGCACTTTGACTAGTCTGACCTCTCGATTCCTCAACCTCTTGATCTCCGACCCAAGAATGCGCGTAGGAGCTCGTCGAATTGTCGCATCACGCTCTATCTCCACCTCTCTAAGAAAGCTTGGCTTTACCACTTCCGCGGTCTCGTGCAAGCACTTCCTCAAATGTGACACATGGAATACGTCGTGTACACCACTAAGTCTCTCGGGCAACTCCACTCTATACGCCATCTGTCCAATTTTCTCCTTAATAGGAAACGGCCCTACAAACCTTGGAGCTAATTTCCCAACGGACCCAAAGCGAAAAACGTTTCGTAATGGAGACACTTTGACAAAGACCATGTCCCCAACCTCAAATTCAAGATCCGTCCTTCTCTTATCCGCATATGATTTCTACCTATCCTGTGCTGCTTTCATCCTCCTTCGAATCAAGTCGATCTTCTCCGAAGTCTCCCTAATCATATCGGGCCCAAGTAAGATCTTATCCGTAGATTCCCACTAACATGTAGGTGAACGACAAGGTCATCCATAAAGAGCTTCGAATGGTGCCATACCAATGTTGGACTGAAAGCTGTTATTATATGCGAACTCCACCAATGGAAGATGCTCTTCCCACGTACCCCCAAAGTCTAGGATACATAGCCTCAACAGATCATCTAGAATGCGATTCACCCTCTCGGTCTGGCCGTCCGTCTGAGGATGATATGCGGTGCTCAAACATAACTGAGTCCCTACCGCCTCTTGCAAGCTTCTCCAAAATTCGCTAGTGAAAATAGGATCGCGGTCGCTCACTATGCTAGAAGGAACACCGTGCAAACGAACTATCTCTCGGACGTATACAGAAGCTAACCATGGAGCAGTCCTCTTACTCTTCACGGGAATGAAATGGGCGCTCTTAGTAAGTCTATCTACTATAACCCAAATACCCGTATTACCCTTTCTCGATCTCGGTAATCCGTCAATAAAGTCCATTGAGACGCTTTCCCACTTCCATAGTGGAACCTCCAATGGGTGAAGCAACCCACCGGGTTTCTTTTTCTCCGCTTTTACTTGTTGGCACACCAAGCATCTAGCGACATACTCGTCCACATCTTTCTTCATGCCGTCCCAAAAGTAGACTCGTCTCATGTCCATGTACATCTTGTCCCCGCCGGGATGAATGGTCATCTTCGAGTGATGTGCTTCATCAAGAATAGTCTTCCTTAGGTCATCGTCTTTAGGTACACAAAGTCTACCGTCCCTACGCAACCAACCCTTATCATCTAGGGTATACCTACGGAGATGGCTTGATGACTCCCCTCCTTTGAGCTTTTCTACTAACTCAACCAACTGCTTGTCGTCTCGCTATGCCTCGCCAATCCGTCCTAAAAGCGTAGGTCTGACCTCCAAGGATGCTAGCAAACCGGGTACGAAGTCAACGGAAGGTCTAAAGTCAAACATCGAAATGAATTCTAAGCTTCGCCGCTCAACAAACAAAGGACTTAAGGATAATCTTTTTCTACTTAAGGCATCCGCCACCACGTTACCCTTGCCAGGGGTATATGCTATCTCGAAATCGTAGGATGCTAAGAACTCCATCCACCTTAACATATCTCCCTTCCCTAGAGACCACATGCCCTAAATTCCTCACTTCCTTCCTCTAAAAATGGTATCTTGGAGAACTTAGCTTTAAGCTAGTGCACTTGTAGGGTCCCTAAGCTTTCCCTAAGACATAGGGCATGCTCTTCTCTTCTTCTAGAGAAAACCAGGATATTATCCCATGTAAAATCGTCACAACTATCCATCTCTCACGCAGACCATCCTAGTCGAATTCGACATCCCCCAAGTGCAAGCCCCAAAGGCCTAAACCAATATCAGACAAACACCCAAGGGATACCTCCTTCGAATTCAGACGACCTACGTGAGATGATACTAGTAAGATGGTCAATCAATTGAGCACTTGACCGACTCTGGCCGTCCTTGCCAGTCTTGCTCCAAAACTAACGCTGATTACATAACGGGCTTTGCTTAATCTATTAAACACATACGAAAACTTATTTCGCGCCTATGGGTAAACCCCGCGCTTTATCAACGACGTCTCCATACTCACGGACCACACAAACAGGTTCCTAATCATCGTTAGATGCGTCAGAAGATTCTAGGAAGCTAAGCAGAGCTCGGGTCGACCTCAAAAATGGGCCGGTTCGGTTATTCCCCCTCCCAATTCGTTGTTTTGAACTTTTTCGCATATTTATTTATTTAATTTTTAATTCATATATATATATATATATCAATATATATATTTCTCTGCGCAACCCATTTCACTTAATTCTTTTCTAAAAATTAAGTATACTTTGATTTGTTAATTTTAATGTTATAAAATTACGGGGTGTTACAGGAGGGGTAGTCGTCGATGGTTCGTCGGAGGTCAAAGGGAGGTACATAGTTGAAGCCATGCATGGGTGTGTTGGTGGAGTTGCTTTTCGTTTTCCGGATAGTGTCCACTGAGTGGGTCGAGGGGGCAAGCTGATGCCAAGGAGGGACAAGCCACTAATGTGGTGGCATTTCGGTGGTGTGTGTAGTAGTGGAAGTAAGACGCGAAGATGGGGAGCAAAAGCCTGAAGCTGTTTGAAGAAGAAGAAGGCGTATTAGAAAACGACATGGGTTTTTAAGGGCTGAAGCTATTGGGCTTCGCAAGCCTGACCAAAAAAAGAAAAGAAAAAAAGAGGTAAGAGATGCAAAAACGTGGGGGGTTCGAAAGAGAGCAGCAGGAGATTTTGATGGAGTTTGAACTAAAATAAAATGGCAGGTGATCGGCTTCGAATGTATACAGCAGGAAGACATAACGTGTTTGAAAGAAACGAAAACAGTAGGAGACGGAAGAACTAGCAGGTGAAAATAAAGAGTAGATGTCTAATCAAATTATTAACATGCTGCCTGGTAGTTTATAACGTGGCCAACTTTGCCACTATATAATTTATTAATAGTAAAGTTTAGGTTTAAAAATGCCAAGTCGTATTAAGGTAGCCATATATATACAACGCATGACAATTAAAGTTAATTATAATTTAGTTAAGGTCTAATTGGTTTTAATTTAAACTAATACGTACAAATTTTTATAACATGCTCGTCTGTTACCAAAATTTGACAAGACCGGAAGCGTTGGAACCGTACGACGAGCATTTCATTCTAGAGCTGGTTTGGTTAGTGATGGTTGCTACTGGAATTGTTAATTAAATTAAACACAATTTTAATTTAACTAAAACAAACCTTTTAACGATGAATGGGAAGTCAAGGTGAGTACAAATCACTCAGTTTTATCCCACTTATATCTTATGGTCCGTTTGGCACAGGTCCCTATAAAGTTTCAATATTAGGCACACATCCAGCCCAAAACTTAATGTAAATTTAGTACCTATTTTTTATATATAAAATCTCATAAATTCATATTTATACAAAAAACGGAAACATTAAAAAAATCAAATTAAAAAACCATCAACAAGGATGTTAAAAACGAAAAAATAGAAAAACAATGAAATTGCAGTTAAATGCATAACAGTATGCACGTATTTGAATTTTCTTGCATGCATCCATGCAAGTATTTTTGTTATGCATCTGTGTTGATTTTCTTGCATACATCTGTGAAAGTATTGCAGAATTCTTGCATAAAAATGTATAATAATTCACGGCCATGCAAATCAGTTCACATTTATTTGCATTCAAGTGTGCAAATAAAATAGAAAAGTAGCACAGAAGTGTGCAACAATCTATATGCAAAATTTCAGTTAAGTTTTCTTTATGCAATACTTGCATACATGTGTGCAAGTATTTCAAAATAGTTGCACATATGTATGCAAGTTTCTGTCCAGATTTTCAATAGAAACAGCATATGCAATAGTTGCATACATGAGTGCAATTATTGGTAATAGTTGCATCCACGTATGCAAATTTTTTTAACTTGTGTGGACTTCCAAGAACATTTCCAGATTTTAGAATTATATTTTTTACTCAGCAGCGTATTATTTTTGGCCAGAAAAACGTAAAATGCGAAAGGTTTGAAAACAGGGACCGGGTTTGAAATGAAAACGTGGGAGGGACGTGGCTTACATATGAAACTGTAATAGGGGCGCAACCAAATTTCCACTATATTTTATATAAGTCGGGTTTAATAGATGTGTGCTATGGTTGTTTACTGTTGGATGATTACTGCATATATTATTTTATATTGACTGAACCGATTAAATTAAACGTTTGTTTAATTTAATTTGAATCAATCGTTATTTTTGACGATTGTAATCGATTGAAGTAACTTACCTTGTTGATCATGATTATATTTATATAAACGTATAAAATAAATAGTTGGATGTTTAAATTACTGTTATTGGTTGATTATTAGAAATCATATTCATATGTTGAATTGAATGATATTATTTGAGGTAACCTATTTGGATGCAGGGAAAAACAGGTTAGAGAGATCCTTTCCTTAAATATATTAAATGTTATTTATTTTCATATTATCATTATATGAACTGTTCTAATTGGATGATTGATTTGGTTGTTAATTGTTCACTGGGAATTCAACGTATGTTTTGTTTTAACCAATGGGTAGTATTGGTTGAGTAATTGGAAGCATATGACCTATAAATCAATCATTTATAAATATTGATTCACTGTCAGGTGAATCAACATGAATGAAGTTATAAAATTTATTTTTATAACTGAAGAGAGGTTTTTAAATCTATTATTCTGAATAAAAGTTTATAATAAGGAAATGAAGATTAATTTATTATTATTTAAAGTTTATAAGTAATTATCAAATGATTTTATAAAGTAAATACAGATGTTAATATAATTTATAAGCATTAAGCAGAAATTAACTTAACGGTTAAGAATTGGATTAATTGTTTATAAGAAACAATTAAATGAAGTTTAATGAATATGGTTTTAAATGTAATAAGATTTTAAAAAGGAATTTGATATTTACTTTTAGTTAATAAGTAAGTAAATTATTATTATTATTGATGACAATTTAAGTGAAAACTTCTTAAATGAAAATAATTTAAGTAAGAAATTAAGTGATAATAAAATACTGTTAAATTGTGAATTGAAACGAAAAGGGGTTTATATTAAACCCGAGTTTATTAATAAGGTTTATATAAAAAAAGTGTGAAATTAAAATGTTGATTTTAAGTTGGCAATACTTAATAATGATATTAAGTGAAATGAATGAGATTTTCAAAGCGAGAAATGGTTGAATGAATGAGAAATGGATTAATATGAGTTGATAAGGAGTTAATTAGATAATTGGAACCTAACTAAAGATCATTGAGTTGAGTGATTTTCTGAGTATTAATCTGATGTTGATTTTGGTCGTCAGGGTAAATACGTAAGAAATTATTCTCTTAAAAATTTACGGTCAGGTACAAATGAATGTTGAAGTATAGAAATGCGTGAATAAGGAATGGGCATGTTTCCAACTAATAAAAAGGATATGAGAATGTAAAATAGTATTTTCAGAGTAACTGAAATAAAACAAGAATTTATGAAAATATAACGATATTTTCAAGTTGAAAAGGAAGCGACGAATTGAGTTTGAATAAGTTTATTCAAAGGGGAAACGTTGATTATTGTTTTCGAGAAATGAAACAAAAGAGTTATCGTAACAATGTTTTGTGTGAAATTTGATTTAATCAAGGTGGGAATGTATATAATTTAATTCTAGAGTATTTAAATGATTTTGAAAATGTTCTTATATGAAAATAAGAAGTGAAAAGATATACTCGTAATATTGAAAGAATTAAGAGTTTTAAATTAACCTTTGTAAATTAATTTCAAATAAAAATGCCAAGTGATGTTGAGTACTAAATTAGTGAACTCGTTTTATTTTTATGGTTGAATGGATGTTTATTTGATAGTTAAATAACCAACTAACAAATCTAACCTATAAGATTGTTGGTACGAAAAGACCAGGATCAAATTTATATTCGAAAATCATTCCGAACCACTACAACAAAATGACCCTATTACAACGGTGGAACACCGTTGTAATAGGTTTTTACAACGGTGGGCAAACCGTCGTGTCTTAAGAAGTTGTAATAGCCTAATATCTTTTACAACTTTTCTGCACTGTTGCAAAACCGTTGTAATATGTATATTTTACAACTTTTTTCCACCGTTGTAATAAACTTTATTACAACAGTTATGCACCGTTGTGATTGATATTTGGGTTTTAAAAAAAATAAATTTTGCAAATGCAACAAAAGCTGAATAAACAGAAAACAAATTGATATAAATTCAAAGCAACAGATCCATTCATACAAAAAACATTACAACTTTATATTCAAAATGCAAAAAATTAATCATACATCATCACGTTAATATATCAATTCTTCATTACAAATAATGATTACAAATTAGTACCATCCAAAAACTTTGCTTCAACTATCAGCTTGCTTCATCTTTGCACTTCCTCAACTTCCCCACCAACACAAGACACCACCTGCACAATCACAAAACATGCATATATATAAACATAACCTTAAGCTTGTTGTAAACATAAAATGGTGGATATCTACTTTTCTTCCAAGTTGGATGAGGAGTTGAAACTATGTAAAATGCAATGCATGTATTTTTGTAGTAAGCTAAGAGTATATAAGAGTTTTACTGGTTTAAGAAATACGTAATGACCATGAACTGCTTCGCTCTTTTAATGTGTTTAAGTTAATTAAGGTAATGAAAGATGATAGTAAGGATTAAGCCAAAAAGGCTGTTAAAGAATTTTGTTTTAACTGTATATATTTACTGAAGCAAATGAAATGAGATTTAAAGCATGGTATGTTTAGACAGTCATGAGAAATGTATCATCAGTGAAATTCTTAGTTTCAATCACTAACTTAAAAGTTTGGATTGGAATAGCTAAACGTATGTACTGGAAATGAATCATTCTTCTTACGTTCAAAGGGAGTTTTCATGAGGTTGTTTTCATTGCTAATAAACTGGAATTGAGTACAGCTATATGTTAAAAATGAGTTTGCATGAGTTTGATTTTATTGCTAATAATCTGAGACTGAATACAACCGTGAATATAAAATAAAGTTAAGAGATATTACATAAAAGACATGAGTATGTGAAGCTGCGTTGATGTGATAGCATTTAGCTGTCATGATAAGGTGTATGGATGTAGATAAATTCATATATAAATGAATGTATTTGGCAGTATGGCCATAGAATTGGACACAATTGTATATTTAAACCGGTGAGGTAATTATTTGGTACCAGTTACGAGCTTACAATACAAATATGATTACAATAGTCAAACTAGTTCCGTATTTGCACACAACTGCAAAAATAAGCAGCACGGTGTTTATTCTAATCAATACAACAATAAATTGAGCAAACAAAAGTAATGGGTATAAAGAAGTAGAACTAACCAGACAGAAGAATTGCTATGCTGCTTTAGCTGTTGAAGTACATCAATCTCGATCATAGCATCCTCACGATACTTATCTACAGCTCGAACAATTTTTACGGCTACCATTTCTTTACCTTCCCTGTCCCAACTCCCAACACTCCAATACTTGACCAAACGTGCCTTCTCCTATCTTATATATGAGAAGCGCAACAACTGAAAAAACAAATTAAAACTTATCATGTCTTCAAAACTTAAATAGTAAAAGAAACAAAATGACAAACAATAGCAATCCTCATTTACTCGTAGCCACCCTTTCATGGAACCTGTATAACAACAACCTACTTTTTCTGTATAAGGAAAACATCTGAAAACTTATTGAACGACATCGGATTGATCCTCCTAGACTCGCTGCATCATCTTTCTTCTGTTGAGCATAGTTTAACAAGTTTTTATAATCAACACTACTCTTATCTCCAAATTATTAAAGACCCTTAACAGTATACCTTAACCAATTTTATTATTACTTGAAAAAAAAAAACGAACTACAAAGATTAAGTCATATGACTCCTTTCAGTGCAGTACAAGAGACCCCAACAAAGACAGCGTCGAAAAATTGAAAATGCACAGCCAACTCATCGACTACTCAAAAATTCAATGTCTAAAAAAAAATTTGGGTTGATAAAGCACAAGTGCATAAATCAGACTCACGCTAATGTTTAAGCAATTCAGGCCAGGTCAACATGTAGTTAGCAAAAGCAACTTATGGCAAACATCACAAGTGCAGTAGGCAAGCATGCACGACATAAAGCAAAGAAAAAGTAGGAACTGTGCACCTGAATATCAGACCAAGGCTCACCAATAACATTCAAATAATAAAATGATCAAAGTTTTAATATAATCTGTACAAATTAGACGCTCTCAGGACTAAACAATCCTTGTGTATGCAAGGGACAAAGAGTAATGGCCGAAACATACCCTTTAACGTGAATCCTCTACAGCAGACCCAAAGTAGCACTAACATTTATCATAATTTCTAATTATAGGTTGAGCGGGTTATCTAATACCAAAAGTTCTCACCCTTCATTTTAATTAAAAGAAGTAAAAGAAGTAAAGAAAATAGAACAGGAAAAAGTGATAGAAGCAAAATGAATTACCAGCGTTGACGACCGAGAAGCAAGAAGAGCGAGCATGAGTTCACGGTGACTGAGCTCCATTGGGTGAAGTTGTGGCACTGGTCTGAGTTGTGCGTTGTCCGATGGCAGCTCTGGCGATTTGGTTGACTGACTATGGGAAGGAGGAGATGGCAGCGCGATTGCTGAAAGGTGAAGCGGAGCAATCGGTTGAAGGAGCGGCTTCCGATGAGGAGGGAGGTCGGCTATTGGTTCAGGTGGCGACGGTGGAAGAAAGCGAACGGGTAGTGCAGCAGAGGGATGACGGCGATGGCCATTTCAGCGGCCATTCATTTCGAAATTTTTGGAGGATTTAATTTTGGGGAAAAAATGCTGAAATCTCATGGGAACAAACGTGCCTTCTCCTAGACTCGCTGCTCTCGCCCTCGAGTTCGTCTCCATCACGAATCCGACTACAAATCTGATGCGAGGCATCGGATTGATCGATTTTCCCCCAATTTCCAGTCGCTAGGGCTTCGGCCATTATTGTTGCCTTTTATTTTGAACGAGATAAATGAAAATGACGGCTCGTTTCTCCTTTCTTACATTAACACGGCTAGGGTTATTTTCCTGCCAATTGACAGCTTTGGCCCTAGGGTTTTATTGGGCTTTATAACCCTTAAGCCATTTTATAATACTTAAATCAATATTTACAACACTTGGACGAATTTTAATGTCGCACACACACACAATATATAAATTGGCATGTATATTTGTTCACAATTTAAAAAATGTACAATTTTTATATATTCAATATGTACATAAATAAATGATTTATTTATTTATTCATTTATCCACCCTAAATATATATATACATAAATATATATATATAATTGAGATCAATATTTTTTTTGAAAATTGAGATCAATATTATAAATTAACTATTAAATATAATCTTAGTTATTAATCTCTTCTTCTTAATTATTAATCTCTACTTCTTAATTATTAATAGCAATCATTGATTATTCATGATTAGCATTAATTATTATATTTTAATTATTAGTATTGAACAGTGAATTATTATTTTATAATTTTTAACTAGTATTTGATTAATTATTATTTATTGAAAATTATTATCAATCATTAATTACTAGTATTTAACAGTGAATTATTTGTAAATTATTAATTAATTAATTAATATTTATTTGTTTACTTATTATCGATTATTAATTATTACTTACTAATTAGTTATTAATTAAATGTTAATTATAAATTAGGATTATTTCATATTTTAAATTAATTATTAATTAGGATTATTTCATATTAACAATAGTTATTATTTAACTTTTACTTATTTCTACTTAGTTATAATCGAGTAATAACTATTAAAAGCTTATAATGTATATGTCACCTAAATATTAATTAATAAGCAGTTAACATTAACTATTAAACATTAATTACCACTTATTAACTATTAATTATTTAATAAATATTATTGATTCCTAAGTTTATTATTAATTATTAATTATTATTAAATATTAATATAATTAGTTATTAAATATAGATATTATAAACATGAAGTTTGTAATGGGCATCTATTACAACTAACAAAACAAAAAGTTGTTAAAAATACGTTTATTACAACTTTAGGGAATACCACCATTGTAAAAAACCATTTATTACAACGGTGCTTTTACCACCGTTGTAAAAAACCATTTATTACAACGGTGTCTTTACCACCGTTGTAAAAAATCATTTATTACAACGATGCTTTTACCACCGTTGAAAAAAATCATTTATTACAACGGTGCTTTTACCACCGTTGTAAAATTAAAGTTGTAATAGGGTCATTTTGTTGTAGTGAACAAGCACATACAAAATCATCGAAGATGCTGATTTATATTTGGAATCTTACATGAGACATACGAGGAAAAATCCTCAGTATTGATCAATAATGGTTCTGGTATGCCTTGTTCTTGGTATATGCATTCAGTGTGATCTGGGAATACAAGTTTTTTGGCAAGTCATGGTGTGAAGGACATGCAAGCAGTATTTTTAAGTGTTGGTTTTCTTTGATGCAAGCAGTATTTCGCAAAAGAGATATGATGATGGTTGGACCTAGTCTGGCTTTTTGTTATTTGTGGTTTTGAGTTTTTTTTCTGAGTTTCATTTATATATTTGTATATGTTTTTTTTCTCATTACTGCATACTACAGTAACATTGTGAACTGAATAGTGCTAGATTAGTTGGAGTTGTAATATTGTATACATTGTAATTAATTCATGAGTGAATAAATAATAAATGCCTTTCAAAAAAAGATGGAGCAGTTGAAGACCGTGGATCTTCATAAGCGAAAGTACAACTTGTTAAATTTCTTTGATGTTGCAACTAGAGCTATTGATTTGTGATTCTAACGTGACTGGAATCTATGGATTGCAAGGACTACTCGCTACTGATCTGTAGGGTGATTCCTAAGATGTGGTAGGAGGGTGCCTTCAGTTTGTCCAGTCCCAAGATAACTAGTATGGATGGATGTTTGACAGAGTATTTCCAAAGGGGTCACGTACGTTGATTTCCTCAAACGTATTTCTGTTGGTGGCAGAGAAGACACCTTCTCTTAGCTTAACACCAGCGTATTTTTGTGGATATCAACTAGTGATTTAATGGATCTGATGATGTGGCATTCAAAGTGAATGGTAATATGTTGTTTTAAAGATAATTTTTAAACCTCAAGCCTCACAACCAGGAAATGACAAAAATCTGGCATGCAGCACGGCTAAGTGGATCGCTTCCAAAAAGGGTGTATAATCACCTTTCTAGGGAAGATTCATTTCCTTCTTTATTCTATTTGAAGATGGGAAACATTGTTGATCCCAACCGTTGGAGATATACATTCGGTACACTCAAGCGAAATGAGTGGTCAGTCATGTGTTGCTGGGTTGCAAGATGTTCTTGTTGTACCCAATGTATTCCCCTCTAGAGATACACTATTGGTAGGTGGTTCCATCCCTTGTCATGGTCGGAATCTAATATCCAACAAGCCCCCCCCCCCCCGGTTTTGATTGTATACTATGTATGTGGAGCGTGAGATGCAAGCGTTCCACTAGATTGATATTTATTGTATTTAGACACTATCATAATATCAAAATAAGATATGATTTCAAAATGATTTTGGGTTATCGTGAGGTAAAAACCGTCTGTGTATATGTGTGGACTGGTCTTACGATTATATCTTTTGGCAAGGCCGAACAATTTTTAAGGTGACCGCAAACACCTTTTATTATAACTAACAATAAAATACATGAAGGTCCAGTTGATTATAGTTAAAAATCAGCTAATCCAGAAATAAAGTGTTCCGTTCACTCAATCCTACAGGTTTACAGCACAGGAGCTAGCCTAAATAACTAAACTACTTAACAAAATAAAAAGCAGGTGTGAGACAGCGTGACTCAACAGCTAATGTCATGGACTATTTCTCATAATCAAGGGAGGAATTACTTTGGGAGGCAGAAGACGCTGGTCCGCAGACCAGCATATATCCAGCAAATATAGAGACCAAGTCAGGTACAAATCCAATGTAATCTTTACAATAGAGGAAATTCCTACCCCAGCTTTCATCTTCTAACAATTCCTAATTTTTCTCACCCAAGAATCCATCATTAATTAGGACAAGTTCATTCTCAACGGCTTCATAATGCAGACGATGAGTCTCTTTTTCAGCCGCACTAACATACTTGAAAAAACCTTCACCGGACGGATCGAAGTGCATATCTGTAGGAGGATAATGCCATGCCTTCTCATGGGGACACCACAGAAACTTAGGAGAAGAGCACGGGAGCACCTCAGCAACAGCAGCATGCGAAGGCACAATAATAGCAACATCAACAGGAGATGAATGAACTGGAGTGGAGTCTTTGGCTTTCTCTTTAGGTTTCCATCTCCTAGATGGAGGATGGGGAAGAGGGATCTTAGGGGGTTCTGGAAATTTGGTGACAGCAGTGAAACGTGTACAAGTTTTAACAGTTTGGCCAAAGAAACAACATGTTAAGCATATGGCGGGTTTCTAGCTATACGTAACATTAATAATTTCAACTCTCCCTTCAATTATCACTTCAATTTTGGTAGGTAGAGTTTTCTCTGGCGTTATCTCAATTAAAGCACTTGCGTAGGTAAGCCTCTTCCTCTCAACCATATTCGTATCGAAACAAATGAGTTTGCCAATATGACACGCCAGCCAATTCAGTCCCATCAGCGACTGAAGAACATAAGGTACATGCGTGAACTGTGCCCAAACTGGAGTTGAAATTTTTTGTTCATGAGCACTATCAACTGAAGGTCTCCATGTGGTGATGATGAATGGTATACCGGCAAGGATAGATGGTTCGGATTCAAGCACACGTCTTCGTTCCTCCATATTAGAAAATTTGAGATAGAACGTCATCGACATAAGTCACCCCTCCTCGCAGTTTCCAAACATGCTTAACATGCTCATACACATCGATATCCGTTGGTAATCACTTAAGAAAAATCCTACAAGACAGATCAGAATTGAACTCCTGCTTGTACAACTTCATCGGGAAGATGCGCAGGACTACTCATATTAAATTGTATTGGAACAACATAGTCACCTGCAATTTTGGGTTTATTCTCAAACAGAGATTTCCACTGCGGTTTTGAGGACACTCCATTAATGCCACAAACAGTAGTAATACAAGATGGAACAGGGACAGGGTTACACAACAAGGGAGGTTGCATAACACCTAACCTTATTGCAATGCCCAACACACTTATGTCAGACAAATTTGGATAAATCACCGCTGTTTCACTAGGGCCATCGTCCACAACCAAAATGTTTTCCAAAGAACCCAATTTAATAATAGGAATATCCAGATTTTTCCATCGGTTGTCTTTTTCCATTAATAAGGACGTTACAGGGGAGGGATTAGAAACCTTACCGACACCAGAAAGAGGAGTAGCTAGCAGATCAGCAATCGCATTTTGAAGGCCAGGGACCGCAATAGGCACAGTGGCAGTTCCTCCGAGAGGAGGAAAATTAATTACATAATCAACTCTCAGCGGAGCTATTGGTTTAGGATTGGTGTTAGAGTAGGCTCTACCAGAGTGGGTTGTTGACGATTTCCCAGATGAGCATGGGGATGACATGAAGGAGGAGAGAGTAGACGATTTGTGCGGAGTAATTGGAAATGAAAGAGACAAAGCAGGAAGAATTTAGGGCACGTTGCAAGAGGAAAAGTCGCCATTATTACGAGAAAGCATGACTAATAATATTATTATTTATGATTATATTTTTTTTCTTTTAGAAAAGAATTGGTAACTTAAAAATCAAGTTGGATATTGTTTATAAACTTAGTGGGTTTCTCACTCTAGTTCACTAGACTGATCCATTTGAAATGCTCGAGTTAGACCGAGTTTTACAGGTTAAGGACGATACAGACTTCAGAAGACATGCTGAAGGAGTTCCGTTGTACTAGTATTTATTCCGTTGTGTGTTGTATATAAGGACAGATTATTATAAGTGTCCAGATGTATTGATGTACTTTGATGATTTATAAGTACTATTTCAACCTCTCAATAAAGATTTATTTCTATATCATATTTTGTTCTACTGTGATGTGAGACTCTGATTTTATCGTGTTGTTCTTCTTCTTTTTCTTCTATTCTAATATTTCTTTCTTATCCCACCCTCTATTTTCATTCATTAACTATCTGGTGTTTTTGATACATGGGTTTTGGAAAGTAATACGGGTTTTAAGTATTATTGTTGAAATTCAAGCGTCAAAATTCCCCAGGTCATTACACGATCGCTAGGTGCGACCTCCAGGTCGCTACTCCAATGACGGCTAGGGTTTATGTGAATTGCCTTTTTAGCTTCAAATCTACATGTGTTTTGGAATGTTTAAGTTTTTCTTTGATTTTTGTAAAATAGCTCTTTTGTCCCTTTTACCCAAAATGTAATAACCCGGAAATCTGAGGCAATTTAAAATTTTTATTTTGGAAATTTTATTGAATTTTGATTATTTAAAATGAATTATTTTAAATAATGACGACGAGAAATTTATTTTTAATAGAATTAGAATGTATATATTTATATAAATCATTGTTAGAATATAAATATTTTATTTTAATTATAAAAGGAATTGAAAATGGCGCAGTAGTTTGAAAATTCGATTTCGAAGTTCAAATGAATGTACAGGATTCAAAATAAACCGGATTTTAGCGAAACCAAAAATATTAGAATCTATTTGAAAATATCTTTCCAACGAATCCGAAAAATTGAAATTTCATAATGGGAATAAAAAGTTATGTCCAGTTGAAAATTCAAAATAGTCGCTATGGAATTCTGGCCCTTAAAAATAGAAATTTTGCAAACGACCTCGGTTTTCGACGAAACCACTTTTATTAGATCCGGGATGTCAAATTACTGCTAGATTCCAAAATTCGTAATTTTCTGAATCAGTATGCGAGCTTGGCAAAGGAGAACGTGTTTTGACAGTTTCAGTCAGTTTTAATCAACTGGAAAAATGGCCATTTTTCAAACGGTCTCAGAATTCAATGAAATTAGTTTTTGTTAGGACCGTATCGTCAATACGAAGCTAGAAAATATTTTTCTGGAATTTTTAGAATTAGTATGTGGCCCCGGTAAATTGAAATGTGCGTTCAAATTCAATATACGTTGGTTTATATTTTAATTTGAACGGAAATTCGTCGTAACAAGCGAATTGGGTTACGATACATATCCCATTGTGTTTGAAATGGGGGTAATTAGCTAGGGGCGACAGTCGTTGGGTGTAATTAGGGGATTCTAATGAAAGTCAACTTTCAAAGGATTAAAAAATAATAATAATAAAATATAAGGTCCCCCCCTTTTAGTTCTCTTTCCCTCCTCTCTCTCACCAGAAAAAAATCGAACTAAAATAAAAAAAAGGGAAACAAAAAATCGCGCCTCCCCATTGTCTGAGACCGCCGCCCTCCAATCGACGGAGCACCGCCGACCTGGCCAAACCCTCCGACCTGCTCCTTTTCTTCCTCGCGCTCCTCTCTCTCGTTTGGCCGCGATGCCCCACCTCCCTCGCGTGAACCACCGAAGCCCCAGATCCACAAAGAAACCCTAGCCGTCGTCCACCATACCCACCGCCGACAGCCACCACCTGCCCCGACGCCTGCACACCCCGGCGCGCCACCAGCGAGCTCCGACAACCCCTCCCCCTTTTTCGCTGAAAAAAAGTGAGTATTTACTTATTTTTATTTCTGTTTAAGGCAATCAGCTTTAAAAAAATAAAAATCAGTTTTGGCATAGATTGAAATCAGTTTTTATGTATGGTTTAATTTAAAAGATAAGATTTTTATTTAAGTTCAAGACGTGATTTTTATTAAGTTAAAGTTAAGATTTTTATGATAGGGAAAGACTAGATTTTTACTAATCTAAAGATGAGATCTTTTAATATATAAAGTCGTGATTTTTATCATATGAGATATATAATAAAAATATGATTTTTATATAATATAAATAATAAAAATATGATTTTTATATAGTAGAAATTATAAAAATATAATTTTTATAAGATAGAGAATATAAAAATACAATTTTTATATATGTAGCATAATAAAAATATAATTTTTATTATATGAGAAGTGAAATAAAAATATATTTACAGTATATGAAGTGAAATAAAAATATGAACTTTATTTTTATCATGAAGTAGTGAGGATAAAGATTATGTTTTTATATGAGTGGCGGATAAAAAAATAGAATTTTTATATAATAGAGGATATAAAAATACGATTTTTATATATATAGCGGTGAAATAAAAATATGATTTCTATTCTTTAGAAAACGAAATAAAAATGTGATTTTATATATGTAGTGAATACGAACGACGATAGTGACACAAGGAGAGCACGATGAAGATTTCCTACATATGAAGAGTCGCGGCGTTTGGTTTAGCTCTTGGTGAGAACTCCTCACTTTTATTTTATTTTCTAGTTAAAATATATACTAGGATGTAGACGGTGCTTATTAGCACCCGACACCTGTCGTCCACAGACCATGGATGTAACGACCCATATTTTTGACCGTTCAAATCGACAATAAACCACCCATGTCGACCCAAACAAATTGCAAATGCAGGTAGTTATTGGAAAAAAGAAGAAAAGAAAGAAAGAAGAGAAAAACCAATCATAGAACCTCACAGCGGAAGGACAACATATAATAAATAAATAGCAGTTTAAAAGCAGTTGAAATGTATACATCGATTATAACATTCAATGATTATCAGAGTTACATATACATACATCTGTACATAATAAGCAGCGGAAATAATGCAGCGGATATACATATGTATAGATAATAGATATACCAAATCTTCATCTTCGATCTCCAAGTCACAGTCATCCCTGTTAACTGCAAACGCCTGCTGACCTGAGCGTATTGCATAAAAATAAAACACAACAAACACTCGGATCAGCACTAAATCATTCTCATATTAGTCAAATTAAAATACGAATTAATATCAGTGTCATGGGTGCAGTAACTCAAGAGATGTTACGGGATTTTTTTTTCCATCTTTCGAGGATCCGTTAAACTAATATCTATATAATAATACGCTATTATTATAATGTCTATTCAGTAAAGTATAAATACTGAAAATAGCGTAAGCGGGATTACATTTTTACCCTTACACCGTTTATAATACCGTGGTCTATGCAGTACCGTAAACCCACCGTAAACGATGGCATCAGAGGCACTCCATAGGTACGATACAAATCAAAATCGTATGGGGTTCGATAAGGATAATATGACAAGGCACTCGAGGCAATGCCCAGGGTAGGATTCTACCAATTGCACTCCCGGACCGGTGGTAACGCATAGCAGCCACTACCGCCCACCTCGGAACACACTCCCAAAGTCATAAATGGGCCCAAATCATCATCATAGTCATAGAAATATTATCGAAGAAGTGTGTCCGATCAAAGGCGCTACCTCAGTTAGTCACGGTATAGCTCCTGTTTTAGTCATTTCAATTTTGACCCGAAGGTCAGGGCTATTTCATCATCGATCATCTTCTTCGATTCAATAATCGCCTCCAAGTTGTCATACTCAATCTGGATACGTCATAACGTTCACAGTTGTCAAAGTGGTATCGACACTGACAGAGAGTATGCCTTATGTCGACTCCGGTCTCTTTAACAACCAACGCTTACATCTTTCACATCAGTCGGTTCTTTTATATTTGATAAAGGTTCGCTTTCATATCAAAATATCATCTTCTGTTTCGAACCCAATTTATATTCAACGAATAAATTTTCATATCGACATATCATAATCATACCCAAACCGATTATATTCTAAAACTAGAATATATTTCATATCATTATATTATAATCATATAATATTTCAAAACAACTTATATTCAAGTAGAATATAATTTATCTCAAAGATTTCAAATTATCACGGATTCTTATCTCAACTCCATTTGAACCAGCGGTTCAAACTCAAGCATTTCCATTCGGAAGAAATTTATAATTCTAAAACACTTGTAAACTAAATGTTTATATATAATAATAGCAATAGTAATAATAATAATAATAAAATAAATTTTATATAAATAAATATATAGATGTACATATAGGATATAATAATTAAAATAAATCAGTAATTTAAATATTATATATTTACTTAAAATATAGGTTTACTAGAAAATTTTGAAAAATGAATTATAAGGAAAAATTTATTTAAAAAAAAATACAATAGTTATAAGTAAAGGCGAGTAATAAATTTAAAGCAAGAATAATTATTTGGAATCAAATGCATAAATATATTTAAAATAAATTTCTCTAATCAAAATCTTTCCTTCCTTCCAAATTTCAAATACTTGAATCTATCCTCCGGTCTCAACGGAGTTCATTAAATTCCATATCTCATTTCAACCCCGTTCCAAACAATTATTTGATTTCCAGAGTTCAAATATACATTCAAACTGAGTTAAAACAACTCAGATACCCTCGATTTCCAAATTTCCCAAGAATTTATTTCCTTCTAAACCAAACTCTTAATTTGAAAAGATTTTAAATCATATTCAAACCCAATTTAAATATTTTCACTTTGTTTTTGGAAAATTCCTTTAACCCTTTTTAATTAACATCCCAGTTCAGAATCTTTAAAGAATTAAATTATCGAGTATCGGTACATTCTTTAAAAGGGAAAATTCTATCAAACAAAATTTCAAATATTTAAAATCATTTAACCAACCGATGTCTGTATATAATTATCTATCCAACGGCCAAGTGATTTTAAATTTAATTTCTCGATATTTCAGGGATGGATCTATCATTTCAATCCAGATCAGGGTCACAGAGATTTATCATTTCACTCTGTGTTCTTAGTTTATTTTATCGATAGATCCCGGGTTCATTAGATGCCCGTAACATCAAGGGTAAATGGGATTTATCGTCAAAAATCAACATGCATTACAATATACTGAAATAAAGAGCATTTAAAAATGTCACTATAGATTCAGTAATAAATTTCAACCAACATCCATCACAACAATTTCATTCAACTAATTCAGCATTAACTGTTTCAGGATTTAACAAGGGTTCAAATTCAACTAGAGATTCAAATTTAATTAAATAACAAATCATTTACTTAGATTGCATGTTAACCCACTTGCATGTTAAATTTAAACCACACATCAACAATCCAACACAACCATGCAACCAAACTTACTTCATAATTTTATTCAATAAATATGGGAATAATTCAGTATTTTGTGAGTGAAGAATCACTCACCTTTGCGTCCATAGTTGATCGAACGTCCAACTAAGGGCCAAAATTTGACAGTCACCAAACGCAGCCCGGTTAGTGCCAAAACGTCCGCAATCTCGCCACGATCCCAACGCACCCAACCGCGTCCAAATCCGAGTCCATACGAGGAAGTTATGAGCATTTTACTATTGAAATTTAAATTATATAAAATTAATAAATTAAATTCCTCACCTAATCAACCCGTGACACATCAGCGCCTTCTCTCCCGCTCAGTTTCCTCTTAGCTACAGTAACTCGACGGAAACAACCCATACGCCCCACTACTTTGACCAACGATTCCTCCATGCTCCGACCGAACTTGAACCGACGACCACCAGCAAACCGAAGCTCCTCCAAACCCGCGTCCAATGGCCCCCGCCATCCCACCTCCGGTGCACTGTAGCGTCGTCCTCCGTCAGCCCTAAACCCGCAATTTCCGGCCTTCCAACCCCAAATTCCGGCGATACACTTAGCAATTGAACCTCCGACCGACGTCAATCAACTCCTATCGACCATCTCTTCAATACCCAGCTGCCAAATCTCTCGATTACTTTGTAAATCAAAAATCCCCAAAATCAATTCTAGGGTTTTCCGTTACAGCAAACTTTGACTGCGAGTTCAGGCAACTCTGGCCACTGCATGTCAAAACAAACTATACCAGAGGCTTCGTATCGTCGAGAGCTTCGAAACGGTATATAATAATCTAGGGTTTGAAGAGATTTGATTTTCAAGTTGAAATTTTTATTTTCAGATCTAGGGTTTGGACTTGATTTCTGCCATTAGAGAAAAGCTTGGTTGAGAAATTTTGTACGTATAATGGAAGTGGGCTGATGGGTGGAAATAGAGTTGGTATATGTATGTATATATAAGGTCCACTATAAGAAACAACCCACTATCTTATTACACTGATTCCATTCACATTTCCTCCTGTACGATCAAACGGTAAGTCGGATTGTAACGCAAATTTAAATCCAATCATAATTCACCGTTCCGGTTCAGATGGCGCCAGTTTCGTCGAATTCCGAGACCGTTGCCACAACAGTTAATTTTCACAGTTAAATTAAATAAATAAAATATTCAATTATTCGATTAACTGTTTTAATTCAAATTTAAATATTTATAAATTTCCCAATAAATCTAATTAACACTTAAATAAATTTCATAATTGATTTCATAAATTATAAGTTCCCAAAATCATTTATTTGGATTAAAATTTGAAATTCCAAATTTAACTTGACAACCTAAATTTTCATTTAAATCATTTAAATATTAAATCCCAAAATTACAACATTTTCAAATAAAGCTAAATTTGAAAATTTATTTATACTCAATTCAACAATCACCATCATTAAAATTAACAGAAATTTGACTTTCCCCAATATATTCCAATTTATTTATTTTAAATTGAAATTTAATTATACTGAAAATTGTGGGATGTTACATTCTCCCCCACTTAAAAATCTTTTCGTCCTCGAAAAGAGAACGAAACGATATTAAGTACATATCTATTTCAAATCCATACTTAAAATAGTATTTACAAAATAAGTATATAGTTGTAAAACTCATAAATTTTTCTAACTCCCGAAATTACGGAAAATTTCGGCAGCTTCTCCTTTGTACGGAGAGGCCTGGGAAAAATCCCAACATACATATAAACTCAAACATCATCCCATCATATGATGAGGCATCCCAAAAATGGGGAAAACACAAAACCAAAACCTCAAAACCCAAAATAATCCCCCAATACGTACCTCCTTAGCGTTCATATGCAAATTTATTTATTTCTAGCACTTAGCCTTTAGCGCAAGCGAACTCCAAGCGTAATTCCAAATCCCTGCACCTATTAATCACTCAACATGCATAAGAATCAGATATATAACAATCCATGGCAAATTTATATAGCTTACATAACATATACAAAACGATTCAACCACAAAATCAAGATTTTCATAGCAGACCAGCGAACAAATCATTGATTATCACCCCTTAGATGGTGGAATTTGATTAAAGAACACTAGGAAAAAGTTGTTGCATTCGTTTCAGGCTTTCCGAATTGTCCGGATTCGTCGAATTCGGATAATTCGTTCAAAAGTTATGGCAGTTTTAGTGAAGGAGAACTCCTCAGCCCGTACACCAAGAAATGCAGGTCTGAGTTGTTCAACCCAGTTTTTACCCCTTTAAATCTCAAAATTTCACCCAGCATATGGAAAAGTTTTAGTTCAGATTCTGGCCTTTCCGAATTGTACTCGCACATTAAAATCCGACGTTCCGTTAGGAAGTTATGGTCAAAACAATATAGGTATACGCTTCAGTTTTTAATTTTCTGCACATACAACTACGACTAAAACTTGCATTTCAACTTAGTAAACATAGGAATTCGACAGGGCTTTATAAACGAAAGTTTTAGCTTGGTTTCTAAGGTTTCCGAAAAGTCCGGAATCGTCAGATTCCGATCATCCTATCAAAAGTTATGCCTATTTTATTTCAGCTTATCGACTATTTCAGATTTTTACATAAACATTGACTTATTTCATTTCAAATTCAAACTTTCCGGTTCCAAAGATTTTAGCCAAGTTTAACCATCTAAATGGATTTTCATTTCATTATGTTCGAATATGTTTCACCCTTATTGCTTAAGTATACTCATGTTCATTCCCAACTTATTTATTCGTTCATTAAATCATTTACATTTACATTTACTTCATAATCCAAGAATTAGATTTTTCATTCAATCGCTTACTTCATCCAACATAAATTTTTATTCGTTTCTTGTTTCATTTCAAGCATTAGTTCTAGTTCAAACTTTGGATTTAATTTAACCTTTACTACAACTTAATTATTTTAAATCCTTAACTCATTTTACATGAATCAATTTACCAAACTCATTTACATCAATTTCCAAATTTCATTACTTATTCTTACTCCATCCATATTACAAGAATGTCGTTCCATATAGTCAACTTCCAAATCCAAAATCAGGGTTAAGATCCTTGATGGTTTCCTTTATATAAACCATTTCCTTTCCCTTGTTTTTTGAAAATTCCATTTCACTTACTAAATCCAACATCACATATAATTCCATATCGACTTATTTCATTTTCTTAAATTGGTTTCCTTATATTAAATCTATTCACCACAAAATAAGTCTATTTTTTTTTATATATCTCATTTCGATATCACTAGTTCCAAATTAAAAATTCGCTTAACTATCACTTTATTCTGAATAGCCAAATTTATATTTGCGTCTCATTATTCTTATTTCTTTCATTTATCTCAAATTACTCTCTCATTCCTTCGCTACATTCAATTGCTCGTTCGTCTCATTAATGTTAAATCATTATTCATTCAACCCTTTTCCTATTCTCTTATTCTATTTTCAACCTCACTTAAAGTTTATTCCATTTACTCAATCTACTTATTCGACTTTCAGGT
Source organism: Allium sativum (assembly GCA_030737875.1). Classification (NCBI taxonomy): domain Eukaryota; kingdom Viridiplantae; phylum Streptophyta; class Magnoliopsida; order Asparagales; family Amaryllidaceae; genus Allium; species Allium sativum. Next base: position 370,194,667 of record CM060919.1, read on the forward strand.
CATGAATTGGGTTGAAGACAGTCTATATTCAGTTTTACATTCCATTCATTTCATCGTCCACACTTGGATTCATGTTCGATATATCGTTCAAATGAGATTTAACCCATTTAGATTTTCTATATATTCATTCTCACGTACTCTAACTCACCATTTATTCCTTCAATTTTACTTTATCGACCATTTAGATTTTATCAACTAACCTAAGTTCTTTGATTTCTTCTCGAACTAGTTAAATCCCCTTATTAATTATTCCAAACCAAGAACCATTGCCAATTTATTTACACAACAAACTTTCCACTTTATTCTAGTCGACTTTAGTTGACTTATATTCCGAGGTAAACTTCAATCTCCTTTAACATTTTATCGACCAATTTGGAGTTTGTTTGAACTTAATTATTGTCCCCGTTTAAGCGTTTATATGACGATTTCTCTTCCTTATAATCTTTAAGTACATTTCCTGGTTCAAAAATCAAAATTCTAATGAATAGACTTACTTTAGTACTCCAATCGATATCATTAATTAAGACGAACCCAAATGCTTGACTTCGGGTTATTAACCAAGTTTAAAATACATATGTATTTATAAAATCCATAGTAAACATACCATAAATTGAAATCCATACTTTAATTAACAAAACAAACAAATTTCAATCCTGGTTAAATTTAAAATTCAACTTCTAATAACAGGTACTAATATCTTTATGTGAAATTTTATATCATATGTAATTAAATCCAAAACCTTTATTAACTAGTTATGAAAATACAAAGTGGTCTCCCCACTTAGACTCCTCAGAATAAACGTCGATAATGCGTGCACTCATTACCGAAGTTATTCTAAGGTCCAAGAAGGGGTTTCACTTATTCTATTTCAAATCCTTTGAGATCGCTTACCCTTCGAAAATACTTACTTATAATACCATAATATTCCAAACATCTTGGCAAATCTATTTCAAGAGTACCCCAGGATCAAGTTTCAAGTTCATTTCTATTTCATTTGCAAATCATATTCTGCAACCAATTATACTAGAGGATTTTATTCTTGAATTTCCCGAACCATTTAAATTTTCCATGAGTTTTATTATTGAATCACTCATCATAGGTAATGACTTAATATAATCACTTACTCGAACGAATACATATATACTTGAACCAATAATATATATTTGATATATTTAAAAATATAATCGATGACCATATTATGTCGATCATTCTGTTCGATTGTTTATAAATTCCTATCGTTTCTATGGCGTCCCATATATCGACCAGAACCTGTAAATATTCAACAGAACAATGAACATAATATAAAACCATTTCATATCAAAAAATACAAGTACGCTCTCTCATATATACTCTCAACTCATTCTAGGGCGTTTCTAATCCTATCTCTAATGAGTTTATTCCCAAACAGAGCCAAGGTTATCGCTAACCATCGCTCTGATACCAAAATGTAACGACCCATATTTCTGACCGTTCAAATCGACAATAAACCACCCATGTCGACCCAAACAAATCGCAAATGCAGGTTGTTATTGGAAAAAAGAAGAAAAGAAAGAAAGAAAGAAGAGAAAAACCAATCACAGAACCTCACAGCGGAAGGACAACATATAATAAACAAATAGCAGTTTAAAAGCAGTTGAAATGTATACATCGGTTATAACATTCAATGATTATCAGAGTTACATATACATATAGCTGTACATAATAAGCAGCGGAAATAATGCAGCTGATATACATATGTATAGATAATAGATATACCAAATCTTCGTCTTCGATCTCCTAGTCACAGTCATCCCTGTTAATTGCAAACGCCTGCTGACCCGAGCGTATTGCATAAAAATAAAACACAACAAACACTTGGATCAGCACTAAATCATTCTCATATTAGTCAAATTAAAATACGAATTAATATCAGTGTCATGGGTGCAGTAACTCAAGAGATGTTACGGGATTTTTTTTTCCATCTCTCGAGGATCCGTTAAACTAATATCTATATAATAATACGCTATTATTATAATGTCTATTCAGTAAAGTATAAATACTGAAAATAGCATAAGCGGGATTACATTTTTACCCTTACACCGTTTATAATACTGTAGTCTATACAGTACCGTAAACCCACCGTAAACGATGGCATCAGAGGGCACTCCATAGGTACGATACAAATCAAAATCATATGGGGTTCGATAAGGATAATATGACAAGGCACTCGAGGCAATGCCCAGGGTAGGATTCTACCAATTGCACTCCCGGACAGGTGGTAACACATAGCAGCCACTACCGCCCACCTCGGAACACACTCCCAAAGTCATAAATGGGCCCAAATCATCATCATCATAGTCATAGAAATATTATCGAAGAAGTGTGTCCGATCAAAGGCGCTACCTCAGTTAGTCACGGTATAGCTCCTGTTTTAGTCATTTCAATTCTGACCCGAAGGTCAGGGCTATTTCGTCATCGATCATCTTCTTCGATTCAATAATCGCCTCTAAGTTGTCATACTCAATCTGGATACGTCATAACGTTCACAGTTGTCAAATTGGTATCGACACTGACAGAGAGTATGCCTTATGTCGACTCCGGTCTCTTTAACAACCAACGCTTACATCTTTCACATCGGTCGGTTCTTTTATATTTGATAAAGGTTCGCTTTCATATCAAAATATCATCTTCTGTTTCGAACCCAATTTATATTCAACGAATAAATTTTCATATCGACATATTATAATCATACCCAAACCGATTATATTCTAAAACTAGAATATATTTCATATCATTATATTATAATCATATAATATTTCAAAACAACTTATATTCAAATAGAATATAATTTATCTCAAAGATTTCAAATTATCACGGATTCTTATCTCAACTCCATTTGAACCAGCGGTTCAAACTCAAGCATTTCCATTCGGAAGAAATTTATAATTCTAAAACACTTGTAAACTAAATGTTTATATATAATAATAACAATAGTAATAATAATAATAATAAAATAAATTTTATATAAATAAATATATAGATGTACATATAGGATATAATAATTAAAATAAATCAGTAATTTAAATATTATATATTTACTTAAAATATAGGTTTACTAGAAAATTTTGAAAAATGAATTATAAGGAAAAATTTATTTAAAAAAAATACAATAGTTATAAGTAAAGGCGAGTAATAAATTTAAAGCAAGAATAATTATTTGGAATCAAATGCATAAATATATTTAAAATAAATTTCTCTAATCAAAATCTTTCCTTCCTTCCAAATTTCAAATACTTGAATCTATCCTCCGGTCTCAACGGAGTTCATTAAATTCCATATCTCGTTTCAACCCCGTTCCAAACAATTATTTGATTTCCAGAGTTCAAATATACATTCAAACTGAGTTAAAACAACTCAGATACCCTCGATTTCCAAATTTCCCAAGAATTAGATTACATAAGAATTTATTTCCTTCTAAACCAAACTCTTAATTTGAAAAGATTTTAAATCATATTCAAACCCAATTTAAATATTTCCACTTTGTTTTTGGAAAATTCCTTTAACCCTTTTTAATTAACATCCCAGTTCAGAATCTTTAAAGAATTAAATTATCGAGTATCGGTACATTCTTTAAAAGGGAAAATTCTATCAAACAAAATTTCAAATATTTAAAATCATTTAACCAACCGATGTCTGTATATAATTATCTATCCAATAGCCAAGTGATTTTAAAATTAATTTCTCGATATTTCAGGGATGGATCTATCATTTCAATCCAGATCAGGGTCACAGAGATTTATCATTTCACTCTGTGTTCTTAGTTTATTTTATCGATAGATCCCGGGTTCATTAGATGCCGTAACATCAAGGGTAATTGGGATTTATCGTCAAAAATCAACATGCATTACAATATACTGAAATAAAGAGCATTTAAAAATGTCACTATAGATTCAGTAATAAATTTCAACCAACATCCATCACAACAATTTCATTCAACTAATTCAGCATTAACTGTTTCAGGATTTAACAAGGGTTCGAATTCAACTAGAGATTCAAATTTAATTAAATAACAAATCATTTACTTAGATTGCATGTTAACCCACTTGCATGTTAAATTTAAACCACACATCAACAATCCAGCACAACCATGCAACCAAACTTATTTCATAATTTAATTCAATAAATATGGGAATAATTCAGTATTTCGTGAGCGAAGAATCACTCACCTTTGCGTCTATAGTTGATCGAACATCCAACTAAGGGCCAAAATTTGACAGTCACCAAACGCAGCTCGGTTAGTGCCAAAACGTCCGCAATCTCGCCACGATCCCAACGCACCCAACCGCGTCCAAATCCGAGTCTATACGAGGAAGTTATGAGCATTTTACTATTGAAATTTAAATTATATAAAATTAATAAATTAAATTCCTCACCTAATCAACCCGTGACACATCAGCGTCTTCTCTCCCGCTCAGTTTCCTCTTAGCTACAGTAACTCGACGGAAACAACCCATACGCCCCCACTACTTTGACCAACGATTCCTCCATGCTCCGACCGAACTTGAACCGACGGCCACCAGCAAACCGAAGCTCCTCCAAACCCGCGTCCAATGGCCCCCGCCTTCCCACCTCCGGTGCACTGTAGCGCCGTCCTCCGTCATCCCTAAACCCGCAATTTCCGGCCTTCCAACCCCAAATTCCGGCGATACACTTAGCAATTGAACCTCCGACCGACGTCAATCAACTCCTATCGACCATCTCTTCAATACCCAGCTGCCAAATCTCTCGATTACTTTGTAAATCAAAAATCCCCAAAATCAATTCTAGGGTTTTCCGTTACAGCAAACTTTGACTGCGATTTCAGGCAACTCCGTCCACTACATGTTGAAACAAACTATACCAGAGGCTTCGTATCGTCGAGAGCTTCGAAACGGTATATAATAATCTAGGGTTTGAAGAGATTTGATTTTCAAGTTGAAATTTTTATTTTTAGATCTAGGGTTTGGACTTGATTTCTACCATTAGAGAAAAGCTTGGTTGAGAAATTTTGTACGTATAAAGGAAGTGGGCTGATGGGTGGAAATAGAGTTGGTATATATATGTATATATAAGGTCCACTATAAGAAACAACCCATTATCTTATTACACTGGTTCCATTCACATTTCCTCATGTACGATCAAACGGTAAGTCGGATTGTAACGCGAATTTAAATCCAATCATAATTCACCGTTCCGGTTCAGATGGCGCCAGTTTCGTCGAATTCCGAGACCGTTGCCACAACAGTTAATTTTCACAGTTAAATTAAATAAATAAAATATTCAATTATTCGATTAACTGTTTTAATTCAAATTTAAATATTTATAAATTTCCCAATAAATCTAATTAACACCTAAATAAATTTCATAATTGATTTCATGAATTATAAGTTCCCAAAATCATTTATTTGGATTAAAATTTGAAATTCCAAATTTAACTTGACAACCTAAATTTTCATTTAAATCATTTAAATATTAAATCCTAAAATTACAACATTTTCAAATAAAGCTAAATTTGAAAATTTATTTATACTCAATTCAACAATCACCATCATTAAAATTAACAGAAATTTGACTTTCCCCAATATATTCAAATTTATTTATTTTAAATTGAAATTTAATTATACTGAAAATTATGGGATGTTACAATGGATGACTTGTTTGTTTTATTGTTGTGTTGTGAAATTTGATTGTGTGATGTGGAATGAAATAAAATATTTTATTGTGGAAAATATTTTATAGTTAAAAAATATGATTTTTAACGTGTATATAAAATAAATATTTATAAACAAATCGGATGATTTGTTTATATACACTGATTTGACTGATATTGATTGGGACGATAAATTTTACACATCGCCCAACCACACAAATAAAATATGTGTTTGTTGATTTGAAACCCCACATGGGTATTGGGATGAGATTTGACATACACTAATCCCGATTGTTTAGTTGTATGTCAATCGATGGATTAACAAATTGTGTAATCGTTAATTATTGATATTTTATGCTTATGCAATTGTGTGGTGCACTCTGGATGATGGTTGATGATTTATCGTTGCTATTATATACATGTGTGGTATGGAAACCATATAATTAACATTATATGGTAATTGATTGGGTCTCATTCCAATTTGGAAAATTCATGTGTTGAATAAAAATATATATTCATGTGTTGAATAGAAAGAAAATTCATGTGTTGAATATAAAAGAAAATTCATGTGTCATATAGAATAAAAATTCATGTGTTGAATAAAATATATATTCATGTATTGAATAAAAATATATATTCATGTGTTGAAGAAAATTCATTTGTTGAATAGAATAACGAAGTTATTGAAATATATAAAGTCGTGTTGGTTATATATGCGCCATTTTGACGTGAACGATATTTATATCGATTTTATTCATTTATATAATGAATATAGAAAAGGAAGTGATTTCAAAGTATAACGTTTTGAAAATGTTATCATTTATAGATTAATGATATGAAATATTCAGTTTTGATTCGAAATTGAATATGAAGTTGAAATCATTTCGAAAACAAATTTAAAACGATTTATAAAATATGTTTTAAAGGGAAATCGATGAAATATATATAATATATATATATTATATATAATGGCCTGAATAGAACGCGCCGCGCCATGGCAGATCGCAAATTTCGACCATTGACTTCGAATGGATATTACGGGAGTTCCGACCGTCGGATTCTCCTAAAACCGGAACCTTTGGGTTCGTATCGAAAAGAGCATTGTAACGAATATTAGAAATTAGAAATCTAACGGTTGGATTTGGAATTATGTCCAAATAAAATCTGGAAAAGGTCGTTGTAAGTGCAGTTCGATGGCCGTTGATGGAAATCGACTGTACGGGCCTTGATAAAATTATTAAAAATAGTAATAATTTGTGTAAAATCATAAGAAATGATTTGTGAAGAATTGGGATGAAAAATTCCAAATTTGAAAAGATAAAAATAGATTTTTATCGAAATAAACTAGTTTTGAACTAGAATTAAAATCCCATTTATTTTTAAAATAAATAAAGTGGATTTGAAATGGTTTTGTAAATAACCAGAATTTCCAATATATGAAGTGGAAATGGATTTGGATCGAAATTGACTTTGGAACATTTCGATGTTGGATTTCATGACTATACAGATAGTGTTATGGAAATTTGAAAGATATATTTATATCGTTATTTCCAATACGATATTTGTTGGTCGTGGAATTTAATATTGAATATAAGCTGATATAGTTTCTATTCAGAGCCTTGTATTTAATATCAAATGTGATTTGGGTTTATCGTGAATGGTATCTTCATTAACACTGTTCTTAAACCCAGTTGAGAAAAAGATTAAATCTTTTTATTTAGATTTAATGAAGTTTACCAATTAAAAGGGATTTAATTGGAATTGGATTAGAATGTGATTTTGGGTTTATCGTGAACCGTGTTTTAAATGACATTGGTTCTTTAACCCAGTTAAAGACAGGATATGATTTCCCAAGTTAAATAATCGTTAATATTGATTTTTGGGAAGATTAAAACCAAGTGGAGTTTTAATGAATCTTTAATTAGATTGAAATGATCGAGAATGGAGTATCACCAGTTTTGCTCCAGGCGATAGTTAAATCTTTAATTAGATTTGAACGTGAAATGATAATTGAATTTACTGATAACACCATGGTGTTAGATATGAAGTATGACCAGTTTCACTTCATGGGATGAATAGGTTGGGATTGGGAAATAAAATAAATGATTACTTCGGTGTGGTTTGCTAATCCCGACTAGTTTGAATTGATATTCAAAGAAGATTAAAGAATGAATTTAAAGAATTTATCTTTGATAAAATTAATGGGAACCTTTCCCAAAGTATAAGAATATTTGAATAAAAGAATATTCTGAATTGGGATGAGGCGTATGTTGTGTTTGTGTAACACTTGTTTATTATATACGCGAGTTATTCAGAAAGACTGGGTTTATCCCATTCTGAATAACTGATTCGACGTGGTGTCGAGGATGAAGACGGTGGTCGAAAACCGGAGGTCTTCACATCGTTTGGTTGATTACTGATGATCTTGATTGGGCTGTACACACAAGAGGAGGGAATCAGTTGGTGATCGTCCAGACGTACTTGGAGATCGATGGATATGTGAGGTACAAGGTGCCTCCGGTTTCGTTCAGACCCAGAACGAACTTGTAAATGGACTGTGTGTCTAACATTGGATTTTATTCTGTGTGATTGATTTCTATTAAATACAAATCTGTTTAGCGGCGGAGAATTTATTCTCTTGCTTACCGCCCTTCTCTGAGACGTACGAGCTTAGGGGTTATATATTGATGGATATCAATCGCATGGTGTGAATTGCCTGTGTGGCATGCCTAAGTGGCAATTGATCAAGGCTTATGTTGAAAAGCAAAATCTTGTGGTTGATGATCAAAGCACCGCCTTTATGGCATAGCTTTGTGTAACGTTGATTCGCGAGCCTCACACCCCGGTTGTGAACCAGAAACGGGAGAGGACGGCTGGGAGGGCATGCGTTTCCTTCAAGCTAGGGTGGTGTCAGTAACCTACCAGCCCTGACATTTATATTATTTTCACCTGTGTGGTTGTTGCTGTTGCGAGGCGCCTCGTATATATCGGTGACTATGTGGAGCCGATGGAGTCATTTGGCTCATTTACGCCCCAAAGGGCAGGGAAACGTAGTGTCCAGGGTTTAAGTTTAATCCACATCGGTGGACCGACCCTGAAGCTCCAAGGGCCCACCTGAGTCTGGGTCCTGAGACACGGGCCAGAGCGTCTCGAATCGGTAGAGGACTATCTTTTGCCTCGGTTCACAGATGGAAATCCAACTTCCAATACGTGACTTTGCAATTTTATTTGTAGAGCCTAGTACGGCGACATAGTGGTATGGGGCACTTATGCCGTCTATGATTGATACTTATGATTGAAATTGTTTTGACACTATACACTTATAGTAATATCAAAATAATGTGTTTTTAAACGTATTAAGCATTCTTTTGCTATTATAAGGAAAAAAACCTCCTCTGGCTTGTGTTGCATTGTGTGATGGGACCTGGGTCTCATAATAGCTTCATTGTTCTTTATTTAGCATTGCGCTGTTGTTTTATGCACTGGTATTCTTGGGAGGAAACCCGTTCCGTGTTATACGGCATGGTCCCTTGATTTAACTAACTTTAAAATAAAGATTAATAACTGTTTTAGTTCTCACACCAGTCATATGACTGACCTGGAGTTTATTATGTTAACCTAAACTCTAGGTGCCCTTATTTTGACACGGGCAGCTAGTAGTTTTGGTTTTGCAGATTTATATTCACAGGAACCTAGTTTTCAGCTGGAATGATATCCGGAAAGCTCTGTATCCGTATATCTCTTTCATTTGTGTATTGTATTATTTTTCCGCTGCAGTAATGTATTTAAATCTCTGATATTTCTCTGATGTATAATATTTATTCATACTCTGTATATTCTTGTATTCTGATGGAATTGTTGTAATTAACAATGAAATGTTCTTCTGTTTGCGTTTCGATGTGGCTTGTTCTCAGTACAATCTGGGCTTTCCTTTCTGGGGAAGTTCGGGTCGTCTCACAAAAAGATCATTCTTGAAATTACAAGTAATGCGTAAAACAAACAAAAAGGAATAGATATGTAAAACACGTGCTTTCCACGTAATTTACAGTGTCAATTTCTAATAAATATTACCAGTTGCTTGTAATTTTGAATATATCTATATTTTCTCTTTTAAAGTATTTCGGTCAAATTTATAAAAATTATAACAAAGGACCTTTTGATGGGGATTTTAAATATTAGCAAGTCAAAACATAGAAGGATTGTTCTAGTCAGTAGTTTGGATTAAAATGTAAATTAATTGGAATTAAGAAACTTTTAAATAGATAAATAAAGAAATATAAAAATGAACACAAACGTAAAAAGTACACTACTATACACATGCATACAAAATATCCGTCCAAAAACACATAATTAATGATAGTTATTATTAATATTAGGTAAGCGTTAAATGTAAGTTTGAATTTGAAATGTTCCCCGTTGCTTGTAGATATTAACTACCATTATATAAAATAAATGAATAATGTACAATTTCAACTATTGGTTTTAATGAGAAATAAATGTAGGAATAAATGTTAGTGAATCGAATAAGGTTACACTCAATTTAAATGAGAAATTAATATTGTAACTCCAAAGATAGGGGCATTTGATATAATGAATATATATATAATAAAGAAATATATAATAGACAGTCATTGATGTAATAAACGGAAGTTATAATACATAGTAATAATGATATAAAAAGTGGCTCATGAAATTGATATTTATTTGAATGTTTGTTGCCTTAGGAAAAGTGACTGTAGTGGTTATTAATGGCATTCAACAGTTATGGTAGATAAATTAAATAGGGAATTGGGTAGAAACTACCATAATAAATACTAAGTCTAATAAATTCTCTTGAAACTAATAAAAATTATTAATGCTAAAAAGTTGGCACAACACCCAAAGAGTTCCAAGATAATGGAACTATACGTCCTAAGAGGAAAATATGCAATAAGGTTAATAATATAGTATTTTATAGTGGTTCGGCCCGCGAGAACCTACGTCCACTTTGAAGATGTTACTAATTTTATTCACTTTTACTCAAAGTACATTGGTTGGCACCATAGTTACATGTAGTTACAGAGGCAATGATGGAAAGTTGGCACAACCCCAAGGAGTTCCAAGATAATGGAACAATATGTCTGGATGGAAGTATGCAGGAAATAAATAACATGGTATTTTATAGTGAACCGGTTCGCGAGAACCTACGTCCACTTTGAAAATTTTGCTAGTTTTATTCACTTTTAGTCAAAGTACTGGTTGGCACCATAGTTACAAGTAGTTACAAAGGCAATGTTGGAAAGAAAGTTCTAGTAAGTCCGACAATGAGGCATATGTCCTTTTCTCGAGTTGCCTATGCAGCCCAAAAAGTCCAAGTCTTCAAGAAGGAGGTGAAATCTTCTTCCCAAAGCTTCAAGGTGGTTAGTAGTTTCCAAAGATCAATATCTCCTTGAAAAGTGACAAATCAGCAAAATTCAGCACTTTTCCCGTAGTAGGCTGAAGGGTATTTATAGAGAGAGGAGAAGTTGGGAGCAGGTAGGAAGTTGAGTCCACTCCCCGATTTTTATACCTCAGGATCAGTTGTATCCCAGGTGTTTCTTCTTTTGCATTACTTGTTGAGGCCTTAAACTCTTCTACTGTTCATTGCCTTAATCATTTTGTATGTGAAGGTATGAAATTGAGTGTACCGGTCAAGGATACTAGGTAGGATTTTAAGTGAACTTAGGGGATAAGAAAAACCATTATACCAATCTTGGGTGTCTAAATTGGCGATACGAAAAATGATGAAGAGATTAACGTCGACCATGGGAGTTGAAAACTGAGATATGAGATGAATTGGGGAAGGCTACACTGACCCCGCTACACTTAGGTGAATTCGAGCAGTTTCGAGAAGTCGCGATGACTATACTTTTACGAATCCATTTGGTCTTGATTCCTAGGTATCTTAGCGACAATTTTGGGTTGTTTAACCACGCAATGGGCCGAGCCGTAAGGGCTCGGACTGCTTTTGGTAACTGGGCCAAAAGGCAGGTTAACACTTTCCTACAAAAGTACGTTTTATCTTGACATAATGTGCTTCGAGTTGAGACAAGTATTTCTGGAAGTCGAAAAGATCTCCAAACGATGTCGGGCGATTGGTCATGACCCTTCCATTGAGTAGCCGTGACGGTTTGTCATAGCTTGTTGGCATAGATGTGTAGTTACAACATTGTTATGAATCCTAGTTTCTTTAAACTTCGTCGCTTGGACCAGAATCTATCCGATCGCTCAGGTTTGTGTTTAATTTCTATGGATTCAAGAAATTAAAGGTCAGTCGCCGACTCTTGCTTATATCAGAACTTAAACGTTGTCAGCACAGAGTCGCGTATGCGATCATACGTTTGCATGCGATTTTGCATGATGCGATTAGAGTTCATAATAAATCGTAACCGAGATGATATGTTATGGGCATGCGATCATGCAAGTAGGTTTTCAAAACATTATCGAATCGAGAACTCAATCGCTCGATGCATATTCTTGAACGTTTAAGTTCATATGACGCGGTTAGCTTGCAAATCGAGTCGATTTCGACAATTGAGATTTCAGAAATGGATAATCATGATTGTCGCCGAAGTTTAGAGTTTGAAAATTTTCACTAATCCTGTAGTAGTATTTTCACTTCTTTTCTTCTTGTTTTTTAAAAGTAACGAGGGTCGATATCGAACTTGGGACACTTAACAATTTTTGTTGTTGTTTCTACAACTCCACTGCCCCCTCTATAAAACATAGATCTGAAAACCCTCTCCCCTTTACTTGGCTATTTTTTACTTCTAAACTTAGTGGACTTCGAGATTTCTAGACCCATCAACAATTTCGTACACCCCTCTCGCCTTATCCCAATCGTAACTCAGGTGGGTTTGATTGGCATATAGTTTATTATTGACGTGAAGCAAGATTGGGGAAGGTGACGAGGCCAAGGCCAATGAGGCAGAGGTCGGAGGGCTCGTGGCTCTTATGACAGGCCAGTGGAGATGAAGGAAGAGGAGTGGCAATCTGAGGATTGGTGGGGTCAAAGAGGATGAAGAGGAGGCACGGTACGAAATACGGAAGGAGAAGAGGCAAAAACGTTAAATGTTGGAAGTACGAAAATCGATTTTGTATCCCAACACTATGGAGTTTTTAGAATTAGATTCTATTTTTCATACCCTAAAAACTTACTAATTTCGGGTAGTTGTGTTGGGAGACAAAGATGGAGAGGCTAGAGTGGATTTTATGTCCTTCGGGATACGAAAAGAAAAGGAAGATGGAGGGCCGGTGGAGATGAGGTGTTAAGTACATCGAGGATACGAAAACAAAATTGTACCCTGGTACTTAGCCGTTTTCATAGTTGAATTTTCAACTTTGAAAATCATCCTCGTGAATCTGTGTTGTTTTTGACATCTCACGATCGAATTGAGAGTTTAATGAGCATATCATCGCATAGTGTGTTACCAATCAAGAGTTGAACCTGCCTGGACTGATAACTCGAACATGAACATAGGATTAAAGCATGAAATCGGACTATGGACTTATGACTAAACTACCAATTCTTGGACTCGATTCTGAACCCGATCATGATGCAATCGCGATTCAATGTGAATTCAATGACCCTGGTCAGCGACAACGATGGTTTGAGTTTATGAGACGGGAAAACATAATCGCGTCTGATACATTTTACTATAATTACATCAGCACACATGACACTGCACGTTCCACATTAGTCTACACCAACATAAGGGGTATAGATTACTGTGTGCTTACTAACGCAAATATCTTGAGAGCATAACTTGCAATTGCATAAAGAGGCTCCAGACGACTTCAATGCTTAGAAGATAAAATCGTTGAACCATCATCTGGTTCTTCCAGGACTTCATACCATTCCACGCCTATAGGTAGCGAGCTTGAGACTTCCTTAGATTCCACCTCTTACCAATAAATAAAGCCTTATGACACACACGATCAGAAGGAGCAACCGAAGGGTCGCAACACTTTAGGGAGCATGCAGATGAGCTAACCATCCAAGGAGAGGCAAAATCCACGGGAGCAAAGCCGCACGAAGGAGAGAATGTTGGAGATGAACAAGAATGTGCTATGGTGGCACTGGACATGATGGTGAATATTGTTATCCTATAGAATCCATCGGATTTTGTTGTCTTGCGAATCAATGAATCTTTATTAAGAAGCATCTGCATGAAGTACTAAATGTCCTGGAATGATGTCCTAGTTCCCAGGAGGGACGATAGGGTGTGCGCGCCTCTGGAGGGCTACACTGCCGAGAATAGGCATATATTCTCTAGCGAGCTATAAGTGTTTTGAAACTTACATTACTCTTCAATTTATCGAGATGCAAGCTCTAGACTAACTTGCAAACTTGTGTGGAAGACATCCCTTGGATTCCCATGGACAACATTTATTTTGGCGAGTTTTGGAGCTGAGAAACGTGCCGAATGCATATCGTAACGCCTAGAATTGGTTATTAGACCATCTCCTCCACCTGTGATGCCTAATTTATGAAGGCTGGTCAGTGGGTTGTAAGGATGATGATGAATAAGGGAAAGGAGATGCGGAAGTTGAGGGAGGAGTGGATCATCCAGGCCTACAAATGGAACTGCCCTCTATCATGCATCCTGCCGTGCCCCCGATCGAAGAGAAAGTTGCAAGAGCTTAGGGGAAAGTTGGTGGCAATGACGGCGATGATGAGGAGGAATTTTCTGAGGGATTTGAGTTGATGCCTACCGCCTGTAATGACCCGCATTGGCAGATGTATTAGAATTAATTTATTTAATTATTTAAAAGGTAATTAAAAGAATTTATTGGTCGTGGAATTAAATAATGGTAAATATTTAATTAAAATAATAAATTAAATAATATATTTAATTCAGTAATAATAAAAAATAGTGAAATTCACAGTATGGTGTAATTTGGGTTATTTAAAATATATATATCAGTTAGGAGTTGAATTATATTGACAAATATATTCAATCGACGTCAGTTTGAACGTATAATTATAATATAATTAAAATAGAGCTTGAAATTGCGCTGTAGTTCGCTATTTGGCGATTTGAACTTCAACTGAATATACAGGGTTCGTTTTAAATCGGATTTCTGTGAAACAAGAAACGTGTGGAGCTGGTGGAGTATATCTTTCTAGTGGAAGAGAAAATTCGGGATTTCGTCGTGTAGATTTTGAGATATGTCCAAATCAAATTTTAAAAAAGTCGTTTTGGAATTCCTTTATAATTTATAAAGGAATTAATTATATTTTAAAATAGGAATTTCAATATAAATCGAATATCAGGTTGACCCAGATTGAAATATCGAGTTAGGAATCAATATAGGATTTTTCTGAGCTGTATGGTATTCCACTGTGAATATATATGATAATATATATTTATTTATATTTAATTTAATTTTATTTAAATATATTTATATATTTAAATGGGTCATCCAGAGCTTTAAAAATAGCCACTTTTGCAAACGAAGTCGGAATTCGACGAAACTAATTTTGTTGGATCCGCAATGTCAAATAGTTGTTAGATTTCCAGTTTCGTGATTTTTAGAGTCACTGTGTGGTCGTACGGATTTTGAGAGTGAGAAACAATCAGTATTTCGATGGTTAAAAATACGCTGTGTGAGCATACAGAGTCGGAATTCGACGAAACCAGTTTCGTTTGGACCGTAGTGTCGAACTGTAGCTGCATGTTCAGTTTCGTGATTTTTGGGTATCGTGTGTGATCACACGGATTTTTAGAGAGCAAAAATGAATATAGAAATGAGAATATACTAGGAATATTCCATTTTACAAATATCTAAAAATATCTAGATATTTTATCACCCTTATAAATACCACTACCTTAACACCTTAAACCTAATTCCATATTTCTTTCTGTCAAATGGTGTAGCCGCCGCATAGTTTTCACAGGAAAGCATTTCGCTATCTTCAAAAAAAGAAAATCAAAACCATTCATTCAAACTTCTAAAAATTGTATAAAATACATGTATAAATCCCTCTTGAGTTACCGGTCACTCCTATTTGTGTTTGGTGGAGCTCGATTCACAGTTACGGGTTCAACAGTGAAACTAGGGCTGCGTGTTGGAGCTGTTTGAGGCGGAGCTGGGTTCAAGAGGGAGTGGCGTTGAGTTTGTAGGGTGGAGGAGCACCTGTATTGGGATTTTTGTGAGGTGCGATGAGGTATTGAGTGGTCGTGACGAAGGGAGTCGGTCAGCCAAGGGTGACGTCGAACTGATTTTTGAGGGTATGAAGGGGAAGTGCTTTGAACGAGAAGAACAGTGGTGGTATTGGTTTTCGAATTCATGTTGTAAAGAAGGAGATGGAAGGATGGATTTACTGGCGTGAAATTGGATATCGGGAATACTGGAGCGCGTCTGAACAATTGGGGAAGAAGGGAAACGTGGGCTTTTGAAGTTGGGGTATGGGCCGATGTATGAATGGGGTGAGGCCCAATATGGTTTTAAATATTTATAATTCGGATATAAAAGTGTATTAACTTCGTAAATTTCATAACTTGATCATACGATATCAGATTGACGAATAGTAAGTTGCGTTGAGACCGTATGGACGAGAGCTTCACAATGAAGCTGACTGGAAGTGGATTGGGGCTTGTTTGAATTTATGGCGAAATAAATTGTTTGATTCAAATCAACTAACAGTTTATCGTTCTTTAACGATGAACTGCCAATGTGAGTAAATCTCACTAATTCTGAACAGTTTATAATTTCATCATGTAATTTTAGAACTGTTAGAAATGGTCTGATTGATTATGTGTTGACTGTTTGATTAAACTGCTAGTCAGTTAGTTAAATTTTCTATATTGATTCTGTTTAACAGAATATATCATATGGAACTGAAAGTGATGTTATCTATATTGTTTAACATCTGTGATGCAGGGAAACAGGTTGGAGGAATCCAACTGGATTCCTCAAGAGTTATTTTACTGTGATTTATATATTGTGATATATAATCTGACGTTGATTATGTGTGTTTGGACAATAGTTATCGTTGTTATATAGTGGGTTAAATACCATAAGTAAATACCAGAATGTAGAAAGGAGATTTTCAAAAGTATATTTTGAAAATGATTTATTTATATAAAATCACTGGATTTTATATATAAGAAAAAGGATTTTGATAAAGAATTATATTTGATTATTCAATTTAAAAGGAAATATATTTGTTAAACAAATATAAAGGAAACTATTTGTAAAACAAATAGGAGGAGGAATATTTATAAGACATTTACAAATAGGAAATCAAAGGAAATATTTGTGGAAAACATTTACAAATAGAATATATGGAAATATTTATTTGTTAGAATAAATAGAATTAAAAGGAGATATTTATTTGTTTAATAGAATAGAATAAATAAATAGAATAAAGGAATATTTATTGGGAAAACAAATGGGATTTATAAAAGGAAATTAACGCGATAGAAAAGAGTTAGTCGATTAGAGTTTATCAAATAACAGCCAATCAAATTAGTTTATTCGAAGACGTTAGTCAAACATAGTTATTCAGGATAAGTTGCCATTTAGCACGACTGCTAGCGTAATTCGCAGGGCTGTAGATAGCCTACGACGGTCGGATGTTTCCTGAGGGAATCAGGCGTAACCATTGTGATCGCTTCGATCTAGAGTTAAGCGAAAGGAGTCAATTGAACATGGTTATTCAAAAGGAGTCAATCGAACATAGTTATTCGAAAGGAGTCAATTGAACATAGTTATTTCAAAGGAGTCAATTGAACATAGTTATTCAAAAGGAGTTAATCGAACATAGGGGTAAAGAAATAGAGTTAAACAAAATTAGAAACTGACTAGAGATTAGTTAAATTGAATAGTTTTCTGAGTATCGATCTGATGATGGTTTCGGCCTTCGGGGTTTATACTTGGGAAGTTGTTCTCTTATTAGTTTACAGTTAGAATCTGATAGTTGTGGAATGATAGTGATTGATGATTGATCGATAAAATTTCCTTCTGGAAATGATATCGTTGTTTGCACACGTATTTTTCTTCGATAGTTAAATCATAGACTATCGAAGTTTTGACCATTTTAACGTTGTTAATATGGAGAGACCGGTTGGATTATTATCCAAAGAACCACTCTGTATTGGCATAAGCGTTGCGAATCATATATGCCAAAGATAATTGAAGACGGAGTAAAGTGCAAGGGCTATTGTATAAGTCTTAGATAACACTACCTAAGATGGATGTACTGAATAGTGCCTTCGGTTCATCCTGTTCCTGGATGACTTGTATGGACGGATGTCTGACAGAGTATTTCCAGACGATCACGTATATTGATTTCTCCAACCGTACCAAGAGTGAAAGCGGAGAAGAAAACTTCTTTTAGCTAACACATAATGTATTGTTGAGGACGTCAATCGGTGATTGGATGGATTTGATGATGTGACATTCTAAGTGAATGAAGATGTGGCGTGTAAAAGATAAGCGTAGCTTCTAGCCTCACATCCGGTAATGTCAGAAATCGGGCAGGCAACATGGCTAAGTCGGTCGCACCGAAGTAGGGTGTATAATCACCTATCTAGAGAATATTCATTTGCTTCTTTAATCTATCAATGTTGTCCCATATATATACGGGAACGGTTGCTGATCCCAACCTTTGGTGATGTACATTCGATACACTCAAGCGAAATGAGTGGTCGGTCATGTGTGGCTGAGTTGCAAGATGTTCTTGTTGAACTCCAGTGTATCGTTCCTAGAGTACACTGATCGGAAGGTGGTTCCATACCTTGTCATAGTTGGAAATCCATTATCCAATACGTGCTTGCGATTTTGATTGTATACTATATATGTAGAACGTGAGATGAAAGCGTTTCTGCTAGATGATTATTATATTGTGGTTATAGACATTATTATAATATCAAAAGGTTTTTGATATGAAGATAATTTGGATTCTCATAAGGGAAAAACCCGTTCCATTATGCGGCGTGGTCTTATGAGATATTGTTTACTTGTTCGAACTGTTTTTAAACTGTTTTACTTATACCAGTCCCATGACTGACCCGGAGTTTATTTGTTTGTTTCCCTAAACTCTTGGGTGCCTAAATTTGTACGGGCAGTCAAGTAGACGGGATTTTACAGATACACTTGAAGAGCTGGAGCAGGAGGCTTCAGGATCATATAGCTATAGTTATTTCCGCTGTGTTGTAAGTGTTGTACTGTGATAATGATGTATATTCAAGTACAGATGTATATTTCAAGTTATGTTATATATATTATATGTTATTCGTTCCGTTGTGAGATTCGTGTTACTCTGATGTTGTGTTCTTCTTCTTCTATTCTAAGTTTCTATCTTATCTTTCCTCACCCTCTAATTTCTTTCATTAATGACCGGTATTTTCGATCCTTGGACGTTCGATATGTGTTGTATATCGGATAACCAAGATCGCCAAAAACCCGGGTCATTACAGTTGGTATCAGAGCTTAAGTTAAGAATTACTTGGCTCTGTGGCGTGACTCGGTAGAGATAGGGTTAGTAATACCCTAGACTGAGATTGAGTGTATATATACGAGTGGACGTATTTGTTATTGATATAAAAATTTGTTTTATATTGTGGAGATTCATTGGTTGAGTTGTTTATGAGTTCTGGTCGATCAGTTTGATCCTCGTATCGGTAGGAGTTACTAAACACTTGAATACGATGGGTCGTCACGATATGTTTTGAAAAAGAAGGTAAATTAAAATAAGTTTACCCAAGGTATATCTTGATATAGAGAAGATATATATATAAAAATTATAATATAGTGGATATATTGGTTGATATTATAATCGAGTAAGATTATAAATTGAACGGTTATTTAAATAACCAATCAGAATTCATATAAGTGAAATATATGAAATTGAAATGAATTTAATCTGAAATTAAATCAGGATTGAAATTTCAAACTCTGGAAAATTGGACAAGTGTTTGTAAATGGATTTGGATTAAAAATAAGGAAAATTTAAGATCCTGGGAGATTTTAAATTGTTTTACAAGCAGTGTGAATTATATTTTGAAATGAATTTCAAAGTGGAAATGTTTAGAAATGGTTTTATAGTATTGAACTCACTTCGATCGCTGGAAAATAGATTCTGATGGTGATAGCTGCATCATCAGTATTCATTTTTCGAGTTGTAAGTGACGAATTACTACCAGAGATACTGTTTTGAATTTGTTTTGGGAAAGACAAGTTGTGTTGAATTTCAAAATGGGATTTATAATAAAGAATGAATAAAGAAAGTTTGAAATAGAAATTGAATATAGAAATTCAAAGGGAGTTTGAATATATGGAATTCAAATGGAATTATAATATAGAATTTGAATATAGAAAATATAAAGGAATTCAAATATAGAATTTGAATATATGGAATTTGAATATAGAAATTCAAATGGGATTTATAATATAAATTTTGAATAGAAATTGAATAGAATTAACTAAGTCGAAGAGAAATTAGTTAATCGAGTTTTGAATTTGAAGTTGAACTTTGAAAGGTGGTATTGATTATTCGAGTAAGTAGTCATATCTATTTTGACGTTATAAATGTTATTCAGTCAAGGTCTGAGAGGTAGTTATACCCCAACTTGATTGATTTCATTATTAACAAATAAATAGTAAGATTGCAGGCTCGAAGATCAATGTTGGATAAGAGTTAGTTGAATATAGTATTTGGATTGTCGTAACGATGTTTTACACAACATCTGTTTTAACCCAAATAAGTGTAAGCTTGGAAATATAATAAAGAATGTTTCCTAAGTATAGAAAATAAACGAGATCGGAAAAGAGATAAGTAATTGGAGTATTTTCCAATTATAAATAGGATTATAAAGGTTATTGATTTAAAAAATAAAGGAAGGCGATATTCGGAAATGTTTTCCAAATAACATAAAAGGCCAATATGATTATTGAAAATAATTGGTTAACAAATATTGATAAAGAAATAGAGAAGTGATTTAACTAATGGAATATTGATTAAGGGCTCAGTGAATTTCAAAAAAAAAGGAAAATTTGATTTTTGAAAAGAGTAAACTGTTTAAAAAACTCCCAGGGAAAAACTGTTTAAATTAAAAACAAATTTAACAGAAATTTGTGAAAGCAGATTTGAATTAAAGTAAAGTCAGTTAAGTGGTAACTGAAGTTGAATTGAAATCGAATAAGATTGGATTTGTGAAATTAGAATCCGAAATGGTATTGGATTGAGGAGTTAAGGAATTGAAAATCAAGAATATAACTTGAGTTGAAATGGGATTTGGCTTGGATATAAGCTAATGGTTGTGTTGGAGATAAAAGCAGATTGAAATTTGATTGGGATGACATTGGTATATGCTGAGTTAACAGCAGATGGAAAGGATATAATGATATGCCCAACAAAAAGGTACCAGTTTATATTATATATGAGTTTGGTGATTTTGATGAGCCAAATTGGCAAGCCGCTTGGCTGTTTGATTTTCTTTTGGGATGGAGATGGCCCAGAGAGGCGAGTTGGTGGTTTGACATATTGACCAGTACAAAGGAGGTGCTGGCGAAATTTTTCGAAGAGTTAAAGTGTTAGAAAATTTTCAGGATTTTTGGAAATTTTCGTTGATAAGAATTAATTAATAATTTAATTGAAATTAAATTGGTTCAGTTGAAAACTGAAGTTAAGGAGTGAACTAATATGTTCTAACCTGTCAATAGGGTCATCCCCTACCTTTTAGCAATTTCGAGGATGAAATTATTTTAAGTGGGAAAGATTGTAATGACCCGCATTGGCAGAGGTATTAGAATTAATTTATTTAATTATTTAAAAGGTAATTAAAAGAATTTATTGGTCGGGGAATTAAATAATGGTAAATATTTAATTAAAATAATAAATTAAATAATATATTTAATTCAGTAATAATCAAAAATAGTGAAATTCACAGTATGGTGTAATTTGGGTTATTTAAAATATATATATCAGTTAGGAGTTGAATTATTTTGACGAATATATTCAATCGACGTCAGTTTGAACGTATAATTATAATATAATTAAAATAGAGCTTGAAATGGCGCTGTAGTTCGCTATTTGGCGATTTGAACTTCAACTGAATATACAGGGTTCGTTTTAAATCGGATTTCTATGAAACAAGAAACGTGTGGAGCTGGTGGAGTATATCTTTCTAGTGGAAGAGAAAAATCGGGATTTCATCGTGTAGATTTTGAGATATGTCCAAATCAAATTTTAGAAAAGTCGCTGTGGAATTCCTTTATAATTTATAAAGGAATTAATTATATTTTAAAACAGGAATTTCAATATAAATCGAATATCGGGTTGACCCAGATTGAAATATCGAGTTAGGAATCAATATAGGATTTTTCTGAGCTTTATGGTATTCCACTGTGAATATATACGATAATATATATTTATTTATATTTAATTTAATTTTATTTAAATATATTTATATATTTAAATGGGTCATCCAGAGCTTTAAAAACAGCCACTTTTGCAAACGAAGTCGGAATTCGACGAAACTAATTTTGTTGGATCCGCAATGTCAAATAGTTGTTAGATTTCCAGTTTCGTGATTTTTAGAGTCACTGTGTGGTCGTACGGATTTTTAGAGTGAGAAACAATCAGTATTAAAAATACGCAGTGTGAGCATACGGAGTCGGAATTCGACGAAACCAGTTTCGTTGGGACCGTAGTGTCGAACTGTAGCTGCATGTTCAGTTTCGTGATTTTTGGGTATCGTGTGTGATCACACGGATTTTTAGAGAGCAAAAATGAATATAGAAATGAGAATATACCAGGAATATTCCATTTTACAAATATCTAAAAATATCTAGATATTTTATCACCCTTATAAATACCACTACCTTAACACCTTAAACCTAATTCCATATTTCTTTCTGTCAAATGTTGTAGCCGCCGCATAGTTTTCACAGGAAAGCATTTCGCTATCTTCAAAAAAAGAAAATCAAAACCATTCATTCAAACTTCTAAAAATTGTATAAAATACATGTATAAATCCCTCTTGAGTTACTGGTCACTCCTATTTGTGTTTGGTGGAGCTCGATTCACAGTTACGGGTTCAACAGTGAAACTAGGGCTACGTGTTGGAGCTGTTTGAGGCGGAGCTGGGTTCAAGAGGGAGTGGCGTTGAGTTTGTAGGGTGGAGGAGCACCTGTATTGGGATTTTTGTGAGGTGCGATGAGGTATTGAGTGGTCGTGACGAAGGGAGTCGGTCAGCCAAGGGTGACGTCGAACTGATTTTTGAGGGTATGAAGGGGAAGTGCTTTGAACGAGAAGAACAGTGGTGGTATTGGTTTTCGAATTCATGTTGTAAAGAAGGAGATGGAAGGATGGATTTACTGGCGTGAAATTGGATATCGGGAATACTGGAGCGCGTCTGAACAATTGGGGAAGAAGGGAAACGTGGGCTTTTGAAGTTGGGGTATGGGCCGATGTATGAATGGGGTGAGGCCCAATATGGTTTTAAATATTTATAATTCGGATATAAAAGTGTATTAACTTCGTAAATTTCATAACTTGATCATACGATATCAGATTGACGAACAGTAAGTTGCGTTGAGACCGTATGGACGAGAGCTTCACAATGAAGCTGACTGGAAGTGGATTGGGGCTTGTTTGAATTTATGGCGAAATAAATTGTTTGATTCAAATCAACTAACAGTTTATCGTTCTTTAACGATGAACTGCCAATGTGAGTAAATCTCACTAATTCTGAACAGTTTATAATTTCATCATGTAATTTTAGAACTGTTAGAAATGGTCTGATTGATTATGTGTTGACTGTTTGATTAAACTGCTAGTCAGTTAGTTAAATTTTCTATATTGATTCTGTTTAACATAATATATCATATGGAACTGAAAGTGATGTTATCTATATTGTTTAACATCTGTGATGCAGGGAAACAGGTTGGAGGAATCCAACTGGATTCCTCAACAGTTATTTTACTGTGATTTATATATTGTGATATATAATGTGATATATAATCTGACGTTGATTATGTGTGTTTGGACGATAGTTATCGTTGTTATATAGTGGGTTAAATACCATAAGTAAATACCAGAATGTAGAAAGGTGATTTTCAAAAGTATATTTTGAAAATGATTTATTTATATAAAATCACTGGATTTTATATATAAGAAAAAGGATTTTGATAAAGAATTATATTTGATTATTCAATTTAAAAGGAAATATATTTGTTAAACAAATATAAAGGAAACTATTTGTAAAACAAGTAGGAGGAGGAATATTTATAAGACATTTACAAATAGGAAATCAAAGGAAATATTTGTGGAAAACATTTACAAATAGAATATATGGAAATATTTATTTGTTAGAATAAATAGAATTAAAAGGAGATATTTATTTGTTTAATAGAATAGAATAAATAAATAGAATAAAGGAATATTTATTGGGAAAACAAATGGGATTTATAAAAGGAAATTAACGCGATAGAAAAGAGTTAGTCGATTAGAGTTTATCAAATAAAAGCCAATCAAATATAGTTTATTCGAAGACGTTAGTCAAACATAGTTATTCAGGATAAGTTGCCATTTAGCACGACTGCTAGCGTAATTCGCAGGGCTGTAGATAGCCTACGGCGGTCGGATGTTTCCTGAGGGAATCAGGCGTAACCATTGTGATCGCTGCGATCTAGAGTTAAGCGAAAGGAGTCAATTGAACATAGTTATTCAAAAGGAGTCAATCGAACATAGTTATTCGAAAGGAGTCAATTGAACATAGTTATTTCAAAGGAGTCAATTGAACATAGTTATTCAAAAGGAGTTAATCGAACATAGGGGTAAAGAAATAGAGTTAAACAAGATTAGAAACTGACTAGAGATTAGTTAAATTGAATAGTTTTCTGAGTATCGATCTGATGATGGTTTCGGCCTTCGGGGTTTATACTTGGGAAGTTGTTCTCTTATTAGTTTACAGTTAGAATCTGATAGTTGTGGAATGATAGTGATTGATGATTGATCGATAAAATTTCCTTCTGGAAATGATATCGTTGTTTGCACACGTATTTTTCTTCGATAGTTAAATCATAGACTATCGAAGTTTTGACCATTATAACGATGTTAATATGGAGAGACCGGTTGGATTATTATCCAAAGAACCACTCTGTATTGGCATAAGCGTTGCGAATCATATATGCCAAAGATAATTGAAGACGGAGTAAAGTGCAAGGGCTATTGTATAAGTCTTAGATAACACTACCTAAGATGGATGTACTGAATAGTGCCTTCAGTTCATCCTGTTCCTGGATGACTTGTATGGACGGATGTCTGACAGAGTATTTCCAGACGATCACGTATATTGATTTCTCCAACCGTACCAAGAGTGAAAGCGGAGAAGAAAACTTCTTTTAGCTAACACATAATGTATTGTTGAGGACGTCAATCGGTGATTGGATGGATTTGATGATGTGACATTCTTAGTGAATGAAGATGTGGCGTGTAAAAGATAAGCGTAGCTTCTAGCCTCACATCCGGTAATGACAGAAATCGGGCAGGCAACATGGCTAAGTCGGTCGCACCGAAGTAGGGTGTATAATCACCTATCTAGAGAATATTCATTTGCTTCTTTAATCTATCAATGTTGTCCCATATATATACGGGAACGGTTGCTGATCCCAACCGTTGGTGATGTACATTCGATACACTCAAGCGAAATGAGTGGTCGGTCATGTGTGGCTGAGTTGCAAGATGTTCTTGTTGAACTCCAGTGTATCGTTCCTAGAGTACACTGATCGGAAGGTGGTTCCATACCTTGTCATAGTTGGAAATCCATTATCCAATACGTGCTTGCGATTTTGATTGCATACTATATATGTAGAACGTGAGATGAAAGTGTTTCTGCTAGATGATTATTATATTGTGGTTGATAGACATTATTATAATATCAAAAGGTTTTTGACATGAAGATAATTTGGATTCTCATAAGGGAAAAACCCGTTCCATTATGCGGCGTGGTCTTATGAGATATCGTTTACTTGTTCGAACTGTTTTTAAACTGTTTTACTCATACCAGTCCCTTGACTGACCCGGAGTTTATTTGTTTGTTTCCCTAAACTCTTGGGTGCCTAAATTTGTACGGGCAGTCAAGTAGTCGGGATTTTACAGATACACTTGAAGAGCTGGAGCAGGAGGCTTCAGGATCATATAGCTATAGTTATTTCCGCTGTGTTGTAAGTGTTGTACTGTGATAATGATGTATATTCAAGTACAGATGTATATTTCAAGTTATGTTATATATATTATATGTTATTCGTTCCGCTGTGAGATTCGTGTTACTCTGATGTTGTGTTCTTCTTCTTCTTCTAGTCTAAGTTTCTATCTTATCTTTCCTCACCCTCTAATTTCTTTCATTAATGACCGGTATTGAGACGACCCGATTTCCCGTTCTCACGGAAACAAGGTTATCTTTTGGAATATAACGCAGAAACATATAATAGCAGAACAGAATTAAATAAATACACCAGAATGAACAACAAAATATACTGGATAAAAGTAATCATCAGAGTTACACAGTATACAGGATCTTACTTAGTACAAATACAGTTCAGCTATACATAAATGTCTACAGCGGAAATAAACAAAATATGTACAATAGGAGCTAAACAGCATAAAAAGAAATAAATGATAGAATCCATCTTCAGCTCCAGCTATCCAGAAAGAACCAGCTAAACCTGAATACAAGGCTGCCCGTGTGGAAAAAGGGGCACCCGAGTTTGAGAGTGAAACAAACTACGAGTCAGTCATGGGACTGGTATGAGAAATCTACTCAACACATATATAATTGGCTAATCACAGGACCACGCCACTTTCGTGGAACGGGTTTACTCCATTGGATTGCCAGTGCTTTAAAACAAATCTTTCTTTTAAATATCGCTATGCTTTCTATAAAAATGAAGCCGTTATAAGACTCAGTTCCCATCACACAATGCAACGCAAACCGGAGGATAGAGTTTTTACCTTATAACGGCCAAGATATGCTTGATACGAATAAAACAAAGGCATTTGATATTATTGCTAGTGTTTACATATTTTGAAAATAATTTCAAATCATAACTATCAATCATAGACGGCATTAATGCCCCATACCACTATGTCGCCATATATAGGTATACAATCAAAACCGCACGATGTCGTATTTGGAAATTGGATTTCCGTCATGAACCAAGGCAAAAGATAGTCCTTTCCGAATTCGAGACTGCCTAGCCCGAGCCTCAGGAACAGCCGCAACTGCCCCTTGGAGCGACAGGGCCGGTCCACCGATGTGGATTATTATACCTGAACAATACGTTTCCCCGCCCTTTGGGGCGTAAACGAGCCAACGAATGACTCCATCGGACCCGGATCGTCCGATCAAACCGAGGCGCCTCGCAACAGCAACAACCACATAGGTGAAAAGTATATAAATGTCAGGGCTGGTAGGTCACTGACACCACCCTAGCTAGGAAGAAACGCATGCCCTCCCTGAGGTCCTTCTCCCGTTTTAGGTTCATACCGGGGTGTGAGGCTCGCGAATTTACGTTATACACAAAGCTACGCCACACAGGCGGTGCTTTGATCGTCTCCACAGGACTTTGCTTTTCAACAGAAGCCCTGATCACTGCATCTTAGCATGCCACACAGAATAAATCCTATGTCAGACACACAGTCCATTTGCAAGTCCGTTCTGGGTCTGAACGAAACCGGAGGCACTAAATACCTCGCAAACCCTTCGATCAACACGTACGTCTGAACGATCACCACTCATTATCCATATTTCGGGATGCCTCCCAATCAGGACCTCGGTTACCATCCAAACGAGGTGAAGATCTCCGGTCTTCGACCGTCGTCTTCATCTTCGACTTTTAATCGTCGGTCAATTATTCGAAATGAGAATTAACTCGGCCTTTTCAAATAATTCACGTATATTTAGAATTTCAAATCGATTTATTTCTATGGTTAAATTATTTGACAACATCACGTTTGTTCTTTAATGTAATTTTCACACCAAACACATTCAACCATCAAACATCACATAAATCAAGCAAATTCAGTTTATTTCCATTCCATATCGCTTACGATATTTTATAACTATTTATCGCTATTTTTATTTATTTTAAAATAGCCATTTTATTCAAAACGACGCTTCGGGCCATAAGGCGGCCGTGGCGCTGTTTTTCTCCAGATTTGATTTACACATATCTGAAAATCTAACCGTTGGATCTTCACAAAATTTACTTCATTAGAAAGGTCTTTTCAAAACGAATCCAACGGTTCCAGTTTCGGGAAAATCCGACGGTCGGATCTCCCGGTACAATCGTTTGAATTTTCGATTTCAAAATACGAACTGCAGCGTCGTTATTCGATTAAATATAATTTTATTTATATATATAAATAAATATAATCGTTTCTGGCGCTGTTTTTCTTCAGATTTAAATTAAACATTCCAGACAATCCAACCGTTGGATTTCTACAAGGTTGGTGCCGTTGGAAAGATTATTCCAAGGCGAACCCGACGGTTGAGATTTCGGGAAAATCCAATGGTCGGATTTCCCGTACTAGTCGCTTGAAATCACGGTTTCAAAATACGAACTGCACGGCCTCGTTTCGTTTTAATTTTATTTATATTTATATAGTTATATAAATATAGTTCATTCAATGATTTCTATATCGTTTTCACTTCAAAAATTTTTCTAACACCTTAAATTTTGGAAAAATTTCGCCATAACCTCCCCTGCACCGGGAGCGTCGGGAAATCGCAAATAGCGTCCCGGTCCTTCTAATCTCAAAAAGAAAAAGAAGAAGCCAAGCGGCTAGCCAATAGGCTCAAAATCATCACCCAAACAAATCAGTAAATGTGTACCTATTTGTCGGGCACAAAATTTTATTCCTCTTCTCTAGTCCCTTTGCTATAACCTGTTCAATGAATATTGCATGTACATATATATACAGTTCATATCATTTTTCATTTTCTATTCAACTTCATATTTGATTTCTATTTGGTTTAAAAACACCATTCATTCTAATATTACATAAATAGGTGCAAATCATTTCATTAGCTAATTAATGAATATTTCAACTCATATATGTTTATTTTGAACAAGTGGCTATTTTTAACACTTCACATTTCAACGATTGATGCATACAATAAAAATGTGATTTTTATTGTAAAACAACTCATTTCAAAACACTATTTTTTTTTATATAGTTCATGTAGGTGATAAAATAGAATTTTTATCATAAAACAATTTATTTCAAAATATGAATACCATTCAACACATGAATTTCTAAACAACGAATGAATATCAATTCAACACATGAATGTTTTCAATAGGTTTTAGATATAGATAAAATGTGATTTTTATTGTCTAACGGTTTATTTCAAAATATGAATACCATCCAACACATGAATTTCTAAACAACGAATGAATATCAATTCAACACATGAATGTTTTCAATAGTTTTTAGATATAGATAAAAATGTGATTTTTGTTATCGAACAATTTATTTCAAAATATGAATACCATTCAACACATGAATTTCTAAACAATGAATGAATATCAATTCAACACATGAATGTTTTCAATAGAATGAATAAATATAGTTTAAGCATATGAAAATAATTCAAACACACAAATATTATTCAAAATTTCGGCAGCATAACGGCAGGGTAGTTACACCGGCACCGTCCCTAGTACGGCTCCTCGCTCTACCTTAAAACCTCGCGGTTTTTGACAATGGTAATCATGCATCTAGTTCGCACGCAGGCGGCATGTATATATTTATTTCATTTCCACAAACTAATCCTATGTGGTTTCAACCAAATATTTCTCAACCACAAATGGGTATTTTTCAACCACAATCAATCCAATATCAATCACAAACAATCCCAAACAATCATTCAATTTTCACCACAATTTCAACCAATAAATATCGTCCATGGTTTGTGGACGAGGGGGCGTATATATATATATATATATATATATTTATATATAGCAATTTATATATAGCTATTCACATTCAATTTCAACACATATATATATAATTTTTAAATCAGAAATCTCACCAATAGCTATCCAACTGCAAGACTCTTCTTAATAGAAATCTTCGCCTATTTGTCGCTTTCACCCGTATTCTCTGCATATGTAAAAATAGAAATTTTTTTTTTACTATGCTATTCAATATATAAAAATCGAATTTTGACTTCGCTATTCAATATATAAAAATATGATTTTTACTTTTGCTTTCAACATATAAAAATATGATTTTTACTTTTGCTTTCAACATATAAAAAATATGATTTTTACTTTTGCTTTCAACATATAAAAATATGATTTTTACTTTTGCTTTCAACATATAAAAAATATGATTTTTACTTTTGCTTTCAACATATAAAAAATATGATTTTTACTTTTGAAAGAAATCAGTTTTCAACCTTTCAAGAAAACCAGTTTTTATATTTTTATAAATCACAGTTTTTATACTTTTTATAAATTCAGTTTAAAATCTTTGAAATCAGTTTTAACTTTTAATAAAAATGCAGTTTTTATACTTTTTAAAAACAAAACAGATTTTATTTTTAAAAAATGCAGTTTTTATACTTTTTAAAAACAAAACAGATTTTATTTTTAAAAAATGCAGTTTTTATACTTTTTACTATTTCAGTTTTTTTTTTTTTTATTTCAACAAAATCAGTTTTTATTTCTGTTTGTAAAAACTCAGTTTTTTACTTTTTATAAAATCCAGTTTTACTTTAAAAATGAAATCCAGTTTTTACTGCTTTTTAAAAATTCAGTTTTAACTTTTCTTTAAAACAAATCAGTTTTACTTTATTTTAAAAACAAAAATCAGTTTTAATTTTCTTTAAAACAAATCTGTTTTTACTTTTCTTTAAAACGAATCAGTTTTAAACTTTAACAAAATCAATTCGGTTTTTATACTTTTAAAAAAAATCAGGCTTCATTTCCTTTTAAAAAAAAACAGTTTAAAAATCATTTTCAAGATCAGTTCTTAAATGTTTTAAAATCAGAATTTAAAACAAAAATAAACTAAATAAATAAAATGAAAGAAAACGTACCGAGGGGGGGTTTCTCGCAGATCGACGGCGGCATGGCTTCGAGGTGGCGGTCGGCGGTTCAGCGTTGTCAGCGAGCGGGGGGGCTAATCGGTGTCGCGACGCTCTGTGGGGGACGGGGTCTTCGTCGGCGGCTTCGATCGATGGAGGGGGGAAACAGGTGGAGGCCCAGTGCGGCGGAGCGGTGGGAGGTTGGTGGTTCGGCGGTGGATCGGCGGTCGATTAGGTTTAGGTCTCTTTTTTTTTCTCTGTTCAAATCGAAATGAAAAGAAAAAGGGGGGGGCCAGCAGAAGATAAGAGGGAGGGAAACGATTATATTTTTTTTTTATTATTATTTTATTATTTAAATTTCGCAAATAGGTTGACTTTTACACACGACCTCGAAACGAGGCCCACCGCCTGTCGTCCTTAGCGTTTTACCCCCATTCCGAACACACTGGGATATGTATCGCTAGCTGATTTGATCGTTACAGCCAGTTTCCTTTTGAATTTTCTTTTAAATCACTATATTGAATTTTAAACGCACGTTTCAAATTACCGGGGCCACATACTAACTAGAAAAATTTCAGAAAAATATTTTCTAGCTTCGTATTGACGATACGGTCCTAACCAAACTAGTTTCGTCGAATTCTGAGACCGTTTGAAAAATGGCCAATTTCCAGTCGATTAAAATCAACTGAAATCGGTCAAACGCGTTTTCCTTTGCCACGCTCACATATTAATTCGAAAAATTATGAAATTTGAAACCTAACAATAACTTGACACTGCGGATCTAACAAAAGTGGTTTCGTCGAAATCCGAGGTCATTTGCAAAATATCCATTTTTAAGGGCCTGAATTCCATAGCGACTATTCAGAATTTTCAACTGGACATACCTTTTGATTCCCGCTATCAAATTTCGATTGGTCGGATTCGTTAGAAAGATATCCTCAATTAGATACTAATGTTTTTGGTCTCACTAAAATCCGGATTGTTTTGCACCCGGTATATTCAATTGAAGTTTGAAATCGAATTATCGAACTACCGCGCCATTTTCAATTCTATATATAATTATAATTAATTATATTGGTTTTCAAATGTCGATTTCAACTCAGTTTTCATCGCCATTATTTAAAATATTTATTTTAAATATTTAAAATCCATTATTTTAGCCAATTTAAAAATTTTAAATTGGTTCAGATTTTCTGGGTCGTTACAATCTCCCCCACTTAAAACTTTTCGTCCCCGAAAAGGAATAAAGTCGAAAGTGGTTTGATAATTCTACGATCACACAATACAACAACCAATTTGTTTTTAATATTCAGAGTATAGAATAAATAGTGCACATCCATAGGAATTAAATTGCAATAGAATAGAGAATTAAATGGTGAGGTAAAGTATGGTAAGTATACCTTGCACCGGAGTCAATCAGAGATATCTACCCGGCATCTAGGATAAGCTTTCTGAATGCTCTCCTCAGTTTCCCAAGTACAATCTCGCGGATCTCCACTCCATTGCACTTTGACTAAGTGAACCTTCTTGTTCCTCAGCTCTTTGGTTTCTTTGCCGATAATCTTTAGCGGCTCTCGCCTCACAGCTAATTCTGGAGTAATTTCAATGTCCTGCTGAGCTGCTTCTTCCACGATCAAGTCTGGATCATGAACGTGCTTTCGAAGTTGAGATATATGAAATACATCATGAACTCCAGGCAACCAGTCAGGCAATTTGACCCTATAAGCGAGAGTCCCAATCCGTTCCAGAATAGGAAACGGACCAATAAATTTGGGCGCTAACTTTCCAGTTTTACCGAACCGGATAACTCCTCTCATCGGCGATACTTTCAAATATACATAGTCGCCAACTTCAAAGGATATATCTCTTCTTCTTCTATCGGCATAGCTCTTTTGTCGGCTTTGAGCGGCGAGTAATCTCTTCTTAATAAAATCGACTTTGTCGGCAGCTTCTCGAATCATATCAGGACCCAACACAAGTCTATTTCCAGGCTCGACCCAACAAGCAGGAGATCGGCACGGTCTACCATACAATGCTTCGAATGGCGACATTGTCAGACTCGCCTGGTAGCTGTTGTTATAAGAGAATTCAGCCAAATGCAGATGGTCTTCCCATGATCCACCGAAATCTATAACACAAGCCCGCAATAGATCTTCTAAAATACGATTCACCCTCTCAGTCTGACCGTCTGTCTGAGGATGATAAGCGGTGCTCAAGTTTAACTTCGTTCCTAGCTCGACTTGAAATGCTTCCCAGAATTTACTAGTGAATATTGTATCTCTATCACTGACTATACTGAGCGGCACTCCATGTAGTCTAACTATTTCCCTGAAGTATATCTGCGCCAGACTCTGAGCAGTTCTGTTTGATTTGACAGGTATAAAATGGGCGGTCTTCGTGAAACGATCTACGATCACCCAAATACTGTCATTCCCTTTCCTGGTTCTAGGCAAACCATCAATGAAATCCATATAAATATGTTCCCACTTCCAGCCCGGAACTTCTAGTGGTTGCAATAGTCCAGCCAATTTCTGTTGGTCGCTTTTAACTAGTTGGCAAGTAGGGCATCGACTAACATATATCGAAACGTCTCTTTTCATAGCCTTCCACCAGAAAGTTCTTTTGAGATCGTTATACATTTTGGCCACACCAGGATGGATACTCAGCTTGGACTTGTGACACTCGTCTAACACTTCCCTTTTTAGCTCAGGAACGTCAGGAACACAAATCCTTCCTTTTAACCTCAAGGTCTCGTCGTTATCTATTTGAAAACACGAGGGTTCGCCTTTCTGAATCCTTTTGATCATATCTTTAATGAAGTTATCCTCCTTCTGAAGAATAGATATTTTGTCAATCAAGGAAGTTGTGATAATAAAGCTGGCGATCATTACGTTCTTTCTGCTTAACGCATCAGCCACGACATTGGCTTTTCCTGGAGTGTATATAATTTCAAAGTCATATGCTGCAAGAAACTCCAGCCAACGTTGCTGTCTCAGATTTAAGTCCTTCTGAGTGAACAGATACTTTAATGACTGGTGATCTGTAAACAGTTCAAATCTCTCGCCCAGAAGATAGTGTCTCCAGATTTTCAAAGAGAATATGATAGCCAATAACTCAAGATCATGAGTTACGTAGTTTTTCTCGTGTGGTTTCAGTTGGCGGCTAGCATAAGCAATCACTTGGCCTCTTTGCATTAACACTGCGCCGAGGCCTTCTCTAGAAGCATCAGTCCAGACTTTTAAATCTTGATTGCCATCGATAATGGTTAACACTGGAGCAGTAGTTAATCTCAACTTTAGCTCTTCGAAAGCCTCCTCACTCTCCTCAGTCCATTTGAACTTAGAATGCTTCTTTGTAAGCTTCGTTAAGTGGCCAGATGTCTTAGAAAAGTCTTTAACGAACTTCCGATAATAACTAGCCAATCCGAGAAAACTGCGGACTTCAGTGGGAGTACTAGGCTGTTTCCAGTTCTGAATAGCTGTGATTTTGCTTGGATCCACAGCGATTCCATCTTTCGATACGACGTGGCCCAGAAATTTCACTTCATCTTGCCAGAATATACATTTGGAAAATTTGGCTTTTAATACATTCCTTCTGAGGATTTCTAGAACCTGTTCCAGATGCTTTTCATGTTCGGCCTTTGATTTAGAGAAGATTAGAATATCATCAATAAAAACCAGAACAAATTTATTCAAAACCCCTCTGAACACTCTATTCATCAGATCGACGAAATAAGCTGGAGCGTTACATAAGCCGAACGGCATTACTAACCACTCGTAGAATAAGTCGGGGCCTCTGAACGCTGTCATTGGAACACACTCTTCGGCAATTCGAAGTTGATGGAATCCTGTAGCTAGGTCCATTCGTGAGAATACTTGTGCTCCATTTAATCGATCTAACAAATCATCAATCCGCGGCAATGGATACTTATTCTTTATTGTCTGTTTGTTCAGATCACGATAGTCCACACATAGCCGTAGAGTACCGTCAGATTTTGGGACAAATACCACTGCTGCACCCCAGTCAGAGAAACTAGGCCTGATCAGACCTTTCCATACTAGCTGTCGTGTTTGATTGTCTAATTCCTCCTTCTCTTTCAAGGACATTCTTCGAATAGCGTGAACTACCGGCCTTGCATTGGGAATTAAAGCAATCTTGAAATCTATTTCTCTCTGCGGAGGTAAGCGAACGACTTCCTCAAACACATCCGCATAATCCTTGACGACAGGAATATCTTTAATGAGGTCAGGAATATTCTCAGTGATTTCAGGGATATTTTCTATTTGGGCTGGAGAAACATCGAGAGCTGACCAGAAATCTTTTCTATTTGAAGTCGGGCCTTCACATGGTATGGTTATATAATTCCCCGATTGGGCCTTTGCTTTAACCACTCTCTCGGCGCATTTAACTTCAGCTTCATATTTGGTTAGCCAATCCAATCCCAGAATAAGATCGAATTCATTAAAATTCATGATGATAGAGACCATGGGGAATTTATAGCAAGAAAAAGAGACGGGCACTGCACAAATCCAACTGAGATTAATGGAACCTCCAACTGGATTCTGAACAGTCATGGGCTCTTTGAGCTTTTTCAAATTCAAATCCAACTTCTTGACTGCACTCTTTGCAATAAAGCTTCGTGACGCGCCTGTGTCAAACAGTACTTTAACTGGGATGTTTTTGACATTGAGCGTGCCTTCCAAAACATCAGACCTCCCCTGATTACCTGAGGGATCAGAAGTTTCTGCTACTTCATTCACTTGAACTATTTCAGTCTTTTTCAGCTGCCAGCAATCTTGCTTTACGTGACCAGCCTGATGGCAGAGATTGCATTTTCTATTTCCTTTAACCTTGCCCTTTGATTTAGATCCCTCCTTCTTTTGCAATTTCAAGGACTTACATTTCCTGGACAAATGACCTTTTTGATTGCAGTTTAAGCACATAGCGGTCATTGGTGATTCTTTCTCAGGTCTGGCCCTTTTCCGACTTACTTTGGGCTTCTTACTGACCTCAGACACCGTACTGCCCTCAGGACAATCAGTTTCTGACTCTGTTTTGTCACTAGAATAGACTTCTTCTTCGTCGCGCAACATTCCTTTCTTGTCTAGATCTTCGTATTGATAAGCCATATAAATCATTTCTGAGAAAGGAAGCTTCACATGCCCCAATACTCTATTCTGGTATTTCCTTTGAAGTCCATGAATAAATCTCAGATTCTTTCTCTTTGTATTCTGAATCAGATGGGGAGCAAAGTGAGCAAGTTCATTGAATTTCTTGTGATATTCTGGGATGGTCATATCACCTTGAATCAAATAAGAAAATTCTTCACATAACCTCTCGGTTGCTTCGGGAGGAGTAAATCTCTCTAGGAAAATAACTTTGAATCTATCCCAGGTGATATCACCTTCTGGATTATTCTCTATAACTGAATCCCACCAGAACAAAGCTTCATCTTTGAATGCCCAGGAGGCCAGTAATCTTTTCTGGTCATCCCTCAGCTTTAATGCTTCAAAGATTTTCTCAGCCGAACGAATCCAAGCTTGTGTCTTCATAATAGATTCTTCACCAGAGAACGGTATTCCACCCATATTTCGATATTTGATTAATAGGGCCTCAATATCCGGTTCTGTATTCCTTCTGTTTCTGACACTCATTTTCTAGTACTTCTGCAAATGGCAGATCAAGTGTCAGGTCACAGAAAAGGTATTTTAAAATATAGAAACACATACTTCAAATGTAAATGTGTCTATCAAGGTGTAATTTCATTCTGCTTTACTCATACTAGGATATTGCTGATCCTATCTGTATTGAGTTACCCGTCCTAGAACACTACTGGTTCTATTTCTGACGAGTTCGTTCAAATGTTATATTCCAGAACTAAGCTTAACCAAAGCTCTGATACCACGATGAGACGACCCGATTTCCCGTTCTCACGGAAACAAGGTTATCTTTTGGAATATAACGCAGAAACATATAATAGCAGAACAGAATTAAATAAATACACCAGAATGAACAACAAAATATACTGGATAAAAGTAATCATCAGAGTTACACAGTATACAGGATCTTACTTAGTACAAATACAGTTCAGCTATACATAAATGTCTACAGCGGAAATAAACAAAATATGTACAATAGGAGCTGAACAGCATAAAAAGAAATAAATGATAGAATCCATCTTCAGCTCCAGCTATCCAGAAAGAACCAGCTAAACCTGAATACAAGGCTGCCCGTGTGGAAAAAGGGGCACCCGAGTTTGAGAGTGAAACAAACTACGAGTCAGTCATGGGACTGGTATGAGAAATCTACTCAACACATATATAATTGGCTAATCACAGGACCACGCCACTTTCGTGGAACGGGTTTACTCCATTGGATTGCCAGTGCTTTAAAACAAATCTTTCTTTTAAATATCGCTATGCTTTCTATAAAAATGAAGCCGTTATAAGACTCAGTTCCCATCACACAATGCAACGCAAACCGGAGGATAGAGTTTTTACCTTATAACGGCCAAGATATGCTTGATACGAATAAAACAAAGGCATTTGATATTATTGCTAGTGTTTACATATTTTGAAAATAATTTCAAATCATAACTATCAATCATAGACGGCATTAATGCCCCATACCACTATGTCGCCATATATAGGTATACAATCAAAACCGCACGATGTCGTATTTGGAAATTGGATTTCCGTCATGAACCAAGGCAAAAGATAGTCCTTTCCGAATTCGAGACTGCCTAGCCCGAGCCTCAGGAACAGCCGCAACTGCCCCTTGGAGCGACAGGGCCGGTCCACCGATGTGGATTATTATACCTGAACAATACGTTTCCCCGCCCTTTGGGGCGTAAACGAGCCAACGAATGACTCCATCGGACCCGGATCGTCCGATCAAACCGAGGCGCCTCGCAACAGCAACAACCACATAGGTGAAAAGTATATAAATGTCAGGGCTGGTAGGTCACTGACACCACCCTAGCTAGGAAGAAACGCATGCCCTCCCTGAGGTCCTTCTCCCGTTTTAGGTTCATACCGGGGTGTGAGGCTCGCGAATTTACGTTATACACAAAGCTACGCCACACAGGCGGTGCTTTGATCGTCTCCACAGGACTTTGCTTTTCAACAGAAGCCCTGATCACTGCATCTTAGCATGCCACACAGAATAAATCCTATGTCAGACACACAGTCCATTTGCAAGTCCGTTCTGGGTCTGAACGAAACCGGAGGCACTAAATACCTCGCAAACCCTTCGATCAACACGTACGTCTGAACGATCACCACTCATTATCCATATTTCGGGATGCCTCCCAATCAGGACCTCGGTTACCATCCAAACGAGGTGAAGATCTCCGGTCTTCGACCGTCGTCTTCATCTTCGACTTTTAATCGTCGGTCAATTATTCGAAATGAGAATTAACTCGGCCTTTTCAAATAATTCACGTATATTTAGAATTTCAAATCGATTTATTTCTATGGTTAAATTATTTGACAACATCACGTTTGTTCTTTAATGTAATTTTCACACCAAACACATTCAACCATCAAACATCACATAAATCAAGCAAATTCAGTTTATTTCCATTCCATATCGCTTACGATATTTTATAACTATTTATCGCTATTTTTATTTATTTTAAAATAGCCATTTTATTCAAAACGACGCTTCGGGCCATAAGGCGGCCGTGGCGCTGTTTTTCTCCAGATTTGATTTACACATATCTGAAAATCTAACCGTTGGATCTTCACAAAATTTACTTCATTAGAAAGGTCTTTTCAAAACGAATCCAACGGTTCCAGTTTCGGGAAAATCCGACGGTCGGATCTCCCGGTACAATCGTTTGAATTTTCGATTTCAAAATACGAACTGCAGCGTCGTTATTCGATTAAATATAATTTTATTTATATATATAAATAAATATAATCGTTTCTGGCGCTGTTTTTCTTCAGATTTAAATTAAACATTCCAGACAATCCAACCGTTGGATTTCTACAAGGTTGGTGCCGTTGGAAAGATTATTCCAAGGCGAACCCGACGGTTGAGATTTCGGGAAAATCCAATGGTCGGATTTCCCGTACTAGTCGCTTGAAATCACGGTTTCAAAATACGAACTGCACGGCCTCGTTTCGTTTTAATTTTATTTATATTTATATAGTTATATAAATATAGTTCATTCAATGATTTCTATATCGTTTTCACTTCAAAAATTTTTCTAACACCTTAAATTTTGGAAAAATTTCGCCATAACCTCCCCTGCACCGGGAGCGTCGGGAAATCGCAAATAGCGTCCCGGTCCTTCTAATCTCAAAAAGAAAAAGAAGAAGCCAAGCGGCTAGCCAATAGGCTCAAAATCATCACCCAAACAAATCAGTAAATGTGTACCTATTTGTCGGGCACAAAATTTTATTCCTCTTCTCTAGTCCCTTTGCTATAACCTGTTCAATGAATATTGCATGTACATATATATACAGTTCATATCATTTTTCATTTTCTATTCAACTTCATATTTGATTTCTATTTGGTTTAAAAACACCATTCATTCTAATATTACATAAATAGGTGCAAATCATTTCATTAGCTAATTAATGAATATTTCAACTCATATATGTTTATTTTGAACAAGTGGCTATTTTTAACACTTCACATTTCAACGATTGATGCATACAATAAAAATGTGATTTTTATTGTAAAACAACTCATTTCAAAACACTATTTTTTTTTATATAGTTCATGTAGGTGATAAAATAGAATTTTTATCATAAAACAATTTATTTCAAAATATGAATACCATTCAACACATGAATTTCTAAACAACGAATGAATATCAATTCAACACATGAATGTTTTCAATAGGTTTTAGATATAGATAAAATGTGATTTT
Organism: Allium sativum; assembly: GCA_030737875.1. Taxonomy (NCBI): domain Eukaryota; kingdom Viridiplantae; phylum Streptophyta; class Magnoliopsida; order Asparagales; family Amaryllidaceae; genus Allium; species Allium sativum. The sequence goes on from CM060919.1 coordinate 370,234,283, forward strand.
TATTGTCTAACGGTTTATTTCAAAATATGAATACCATCCAACACATGAATTTCTAAACAACGAATGAATATCAATTCAACACATGAATGTTTTCAATAGTTTTTAGATATAGATAAAAATGTGATTTTTGTTATCGAACAATTTATTTCAAAATATGAATACCATTCAACACATGAATTTCTAAACAACGAATGAATATCAATTCAACACATGAATGTTTTCAATAGAATGAATAAATATAGTTTAAGCATATGAAAATAATTCAAACACACAAATATTATTCAAAATTTCGGCAGCATAACGGCAGGGTAGTTACACCGGCACCGTCCCTAGTACGGCTCCTCGCTCTACCTTAAAACCTCGCGGTTTTTGACAATGGTAATCATGCATCTAGTTCGCACGCAGGCGGCATGTATATATTTATTTCATTTCCACAAACTAATCCTATGTGGTTTCAACCAAATATTTCTCAACCACAAATGGGTATTTTTCAACCACAATCAATCCAATATCAATCACAAACAATCCCAAACAATCATTCAATTTTCACCACAATTTCAACCAATAAATATCGTCCATGGTTTGTGGACGAGGGGGCGTGTATATATATATATATATATATATATTTATATATAGCAATTTATATATAGCTATTCACATTCAATTTCAACACATATATATATAATTTTTAAATCAGAAATCTCACCAATAGCTATCCAACTGCAAGACTCTTCTTAATAGAAATCTTCGCCTATTTGTCGCTTTCACCCGTATTCTCTGCATATGTAAAAATAGAAATTTTTTTTTTACTATGCTATTCAATATATAAAAATCGAATTTTGACTTCGCTATTCAATATATAAAAATATGATTTTTACTTTTGCTTTCAACATATAAAAATATGATTTTTACTTTTGCTTTCAACATATAAAAAATATGATTTTTACTTTTGCTTTCAACATATAAAAATATGATTTTTACTTTTGCTTTCAACATATAAAAAATATGATTTTTACTTTTGCTTTCAACATATAAAAAATATGATTTTTACTTTTGAAAGAAATCAGTTTTCAACCTTTCAAGAAAACCAGTTTTTATATTTTTATAAATCACAGTTTTTATACTTTTTATAAATTCAGTTTAAAATCTTTGAAATCAGTTTTAACTTTTAATAAAAATGCAGTTTTTATACTTTTTAAAAACAAAACAGATTTTATTTTTAAAAAATGCAGTTTTTATACTTTTTAAAAACAAAACAGATTTTATTTTTAAAAAATGCAGTTTTTATACTTTTTACTATTTCAGTTTTTTTTTTTTTATTTCAACAAAATCAGTTTTTATTTCTGTTTGTAAAAACTCAGTTTTTTACTTTTTATAAAATCCAGTTTTACTTTAAAAATGAAATCCAGTTTTTACTGCTTTTTAAAAATTCAGTTTTAACTTTTCTTTAAAACAAATCAGTTTTACTTTATTTTAAAAACAAAAATCAGTTTTAATTTTCTTTAAAACAAATCTGTTTTTACTTTTCTTTAAAACGAATCAGTTTTAAACTTTAACAAAATCAATTCGGTTTTTATACTTTTAAAAAAAATCAGGCTTCATTTCCTTTTAAAAAAAAACAGTTTAAAAATCATTTTCAAGATCAGTTCTTAAATGTTTTAAAATCAGAATTTAAAACAAAAATAAACTAAATAAATAAAATGAAAGAAAACGTACCGAGGGGGGGTTTCTCGCAGATCGACGGCGGCATGGCTTCGAGGTGGCGGTCGGCGGTTCAGCGTTGTCAGCGAGCGGGGGGGCTAATCGGTGTCGCGACGCTCTGTGGGGGACGGGGTCTTCGTCGGCGGCTTCGATCGATGGAGGGGGGAAACAGGTGGAGGCCCAGTGCGGCGGAGCGGTGGGAGGTTGGTGGTTCGGCGGTGGATCGGCGGTCGATTAGGTTTAGGTCTCTTTTTTTTTCTCTGTTCAAATCGAAATGAAAAGAAAAAGGGGGGGGCCAGCAGAAGATAAGAGGGAGGGAAACGATTATATTTTTTTTTTTATTATTATTTTATTATTTAAATTTCGCAAATAGGTTGACTTTTACACACGACCTCGAAACGAGGCCCACCGCCTGTCGTCCTTAGCGTTTTACCCCCATTCCGAACACACTGGGATATGTATCGCTAGCTGATTTGATCGTTACAGCCAGTTTCCTTTTGAATTTTCTTTTAAATCACTATATTGAATTTTAAACGCACGTTTCAAATTACCGGGGCCACATACTAACTAGAAAAATTTCAGAAAAATATTTTCTAGCTTCGTATTGACGATACGGTCCTAACCAAACTAGTTTCGTCGAATTCTGAGACCGTTTGAAAAATGGCCAATTTCCAGTCGATTAAAATCAACTGAAATCGGTCAAACGCGTTTTCCTTTGCCACGCTCACATATTAATTCGAAAAATTATGAAATTTGAAACCTAACAATAACTTGACACTGCGGATCTAACAAAAGTGGTTTCGTCGAAATCCGAGGTCATTTGCAAAATATCCATTTTTAAGGGCCTGAATTCCATAGCGACTATTCAGAATTTTCAACTGGACATACCTTTTGATTCCCGCTATCAAATTTCGATTGGTCGGATTCGTTAGAAAGATATCCTCAATTAGATACTAATGTTTTTGGTCTCACTAAAATCCGGATTGTTTTGCACCCGGTATATTCAATTGAAGTTTGAAATCGAATTATCGAACTACCGCGCCATTTTCAATTCTATATATAATTATAATTAATTATATTGGTTTTCAAATGTCGATTTCAACTCAGTTTTCATCGCCATTATTTAAAATATTTATTTTAAATATTTAAAATCCATTATTTTAGCCAATTTAAAAATTTTAAATTGGTTCAGATTTTCTGGGTCGTTACAATCTCCCCCACTTAAAACTTTTCGTCCCCGAAAAGGAATAAAGTCGAAAGTGGTTTGATAATTCTACGATCACACAATACAACAACCAATTTGTTTTTAATATTCAGAGTATAGAATAAATAGTGCACATCCATAGGAATTAAATTGCAATAGAATAGAGAATTAAATGGTGAGGTAAAGTATGGTAAGTATACCTTGCACCGGAGTCAATCAGAGATATCTACCCGGCATCTAGGATAAGCTTTCTGAATGCTCTCCTCAGTTTCCCAAGTACAATCTCGCGGATCTCCACTCCATTGCACTTTGACTAAGTGAACCTTCTTGTTCCTCAGCTCTTTGGTTTCTTTGCCGATAATCTTTAGCGGCTCTCGCCTCACAGCTAATTCTGGAGTAATTTCAATGTCCTGCTGAGCTGCTTCTTCCACGATCAAGTCTGGATCATGAACGTGCTTTCGAAGTTGAGATATATGAAATACATCATGAACTCCAGGCAACCAGTCAGGCAATTTGACCCTATAAGCGAGAGTCCCAATCCGTTCCAGAATAGGAAACGGACCAATAAATTTGGGCGCTAACTTTCCAGTTTTACCGAACCGGATAACTCCTCTCATCGGCGATACTTTCAAATATACATAGTCGCCAACTTCAAAGGATATATCTCTTCTTCTTCTATCGGCATAGCTCTTTTGTCGGCTTTGAGCGGCGAGTAATCTCTTCTTAATAAAATCGACTTTGTCGGCAGCTTCTCGAATCATATCAGGACCCAACACAAGTCTATTTCCAGGCTCGACCCAACAAGCAGGAGATCGGCACGGTCTACCATACAATGCTTCGAATGGCGACATTGTCAGACTCGCCTGGTAGCTGTTGTTATAAGAGAATTCAGCCAAATGCAGATGGTCTTCCCATGATCCACCGAAATCTATAACACAAGCCCGCAATAGATCTTCTAAAATACGATTCACCCTCTCAGTCTGACCGTCTGTCTGAGGATGATAAGCGGTGCTCAAGTTTAACTTCGTTCCTAGCTCGACTTGAAATGCTTCCCAGAATTTACTAGTGAATATTGTATCTCTATCACTGACTATACTGAGCGGCACTCCATGTAGTCTAACTATTTCCCTGAAGTATATCTGCGCCAGACTCTGAGCAGTTCTGTTTGATTTGACAGGTATAAAATGGGCGGTCTTCGTGAAACGATCTACGATCACCCAAATACTGTCATTCCCTTTCCTGGTTCTAGGCAAACCATCAATGAAATCCATATAAATATGTTCCCACTTCCAGCCCGGAACTTCTAGTGGTTGCAATAGTCCAGCCAATTTCTGTTGGTCGCTTTTAACTAGTTGGCAAGTAGGGCATCGACTAACATATATCGAAACGTCTCTTTTCATAGCCTTCCACCAGAAAGTTCTTTTGAGATCGTTATACATTTTGGCCACACCAGGATGGATACTCAGCTTGGACTTGTGACACTCGTCTAACACTTCCCTTTTTAGCTCAGGAACGTCAGGAACACAAATCCTTCCTTTTAACCTCAAGGTCTCGTCGTTATCTATTTGAAAACACGAGGGTTCGCCTTTCTGAATCCTTTTGATCATATCTTTAATGAAGTTATCCTCCTTCTGAAGAATAGATATTTTGTCAATCAAGGAAGTTGTGATAATAAAGCTGGCGATCATTACGTTCTTTCTGCTTAACGCATCAGCCACGACATTGGCTTTTCCTGGAGTGTATATAATTTCAAAGTCATATGCTGCAAGAAACTCCAGCCAACGTTGCTGTCTCAGATTTAAGTCCTTCTGAGTGAACAGATACTTTAATGACTGGTGATCTGTAAACAGTTCAAATCTCTCGCCCAGAAGATAGTGTCTCCAGATTTTCAAAGAGAATATGATAGCCAATAACTCAAGATCATGAGTTACGTAGTTTTTCTCGTGTGGTTTCAGTTGGCGGCTAGCATAAGCAATCACTTGGCCTCTTTGCATTAACACTGCGCCGAGGCCTTCTCTAGAAGCATCAGTCCAGACTTTTAAATCTTGATTGCCATCGATAATGGTTAACACTGGAGCAGTAGTTAATCTCAACTTTAGCTCTTCGAAAGCCTCCTCACTCTCCTCAGTCCATTTGAACTTAGAATGCTTCTTTGTAAGCTTCGTTAAGTGGCCAGATGTCTTAGAAAAGTCTTTAACGAACTTCCGATAATAACTAGCCAATCCGAGAAAACTGCGGACTTCAGTGGGAGTACTAGGCTGTTTCCAGTTCTGAATAGCTGTGATTTTGCTTGGATCCACAGCGATTCCATCTTTCGATACGACGTGGCCCAGAAATTTCACTTCATCTTGCCAGAATATACATTTGGAAAATTTGGCTTTTAATACATTCCTTCTGAGGATTTCTAGAACCTGTTCCAGATGCTTTTCATGTTCGGCCTTTGATTTAGAGAAGATTAGAATATCATCAATAAAAACCAGAACAAATTTATTCAAAACCCCTCTGAACACTCTATTCATCAGATCGACGAAATAAGCTGGAGCGTTACATAAGCCGAACGGCATTACTAACCACTCGTAGAATAAGTCGGGGCCTCTGAACGCTGTCATTGGAACACACTCTTCGGCAATTCGAAGTTGATGGAATCCTGTAGCTAGGTCCATTCGTGAGAATACTTGTGCTCCATTTAATCGATCTAACAAATCATCAATCCGCGGCAATGGATACTTATTCTTTATTGTCTGTTTGTTCAGATCACGATAGTCCACACATAGCCGTAGAGTACCGTCAGATTTTGGGACAAATACCACTGCTGCACCCCAGTCAGAGAAACTAGGCCTGATCAGACCTTTCCATACTAGCCGTCGTGTTTGATTGTCTAATTCCTCCTTCTCTTTCAAGGACATTCTTCGAATAGCGTGAACTACCGGCCTTGCATTGGGAATTAAAGCAATCTTGAAATCTATTTCTCTCTGCGGAGGTAAGCGAACGACTTCCTCAAACACATCCGCATAATCCTTGACGACAGGAATATCTTTAATGAGGTCAGGAATATTCTCAGTGATTTCAGGGATATTTTCTATTTGGGCTGGAGAAACATCGAGAGCTGACCAGAAATCTTTTCTATTTGAAGTCGGGCCTTCACATGGTATGGTTATATAATTCCCCGATTGGGCCTTTGCTTTAACCACTCTCTCGGCGCATTTAACTTCAGCTTCATATTTGGTTAGCCAATCCAATCCCAGAATAAGATCGAATTCATTAAAATTCATGATGATAGAGACCATGGGGAATTTATAGCAAGAAAAAGAGACGGGCACTGCACAAATCCAACTGAGATTAATGGAACCTCCAACTGGATTCTGAACAGTCATGGGCTCTTTGAGCTTTTTCAAATTCAAATCCAACTTCTTGACTGCACTCTTTGCAATAAAGCTTCGTGACGCGCCTGTGTCAAACAGTACTTTAACTGGGATGTTTTTGACATTGAGCGTGCCTTCCAAAACATCAGACCTCCCCTGATTACCTGAGGGATCAGAAGTTTCTGCTACTTCATTCACTTGAACTATTTCAGTCTTTTTCAGCTGCCAGCAATCTTGCTTTACGTGACCAGCCTGATGGCAGAGATTGCATTTTCTATTTCCTTTAACCTTGCCCTTTGATTTAGATCCCTCCTTCTTTTGCAATTTCAAGGACTTACATTTCCTGGACAAATGACCTTTTTGATTGCAGTTTAAGCACATAGCGGTCATTGGTGATTCTTTCTCAGGTCTGGCCCTTTTCCGACTTACTTTGGGCTTCTTACTGACCTCAGACACCGTACTGCCCTCAGGACAATCAGTTTCTGACTCTGTTTTGTCACTAGAATAGACTTCTTCTTCGTCGCGCAACATTCCTTTCTTGTCTAGATCTTCGTATTGATAAGCCATATAAATCATTTCTGAGAAAGGAAGCTTCACATGCCCCAATACTCTATTCTGGTATTTCCTTTGAAGTCCATGAATAAATCTCAGATTCTTTCTCTTTGTATTCTGAATCAGATGGGGAGCAAAGTGAGCAAGTTCATTGAATTTCTTGTGATATTCTGGGATGGTCATATCACCTTGAATCAAATAAGAAAATTCTTCACATAACCTCTCGGTTGCTTCGGGAGGAGTAAATCTCTCTAGGAAAATAACTTTGAATCTATCCCAGGTGATATCACCTTCTGGATTATTCTCTATAACTGAATCCCACCAGAACAAAGCTTCATCTTTGAATGCCCAGGAGGCCAGTAATCTTTTCTGGTCATCCCTCAGCTTTAATGCTTCAAAGATTTTCTCAGCCGAACGAATCCAAGCTTGTGTCTTCATAATAGATTCTTCACCAGAGAACGGTATTCCACCCATATTTCGATATTTGATTAATAGGGCCTCAATATCCGGTTCTGTATTCCTTCTGTTTCTGACACTCATTTTCTAGTACTTCTGCAAATGGCAGATCAAGTGTCAGGTCACAGAAAAGGTATTTTAAAATATAGAAACACATACTTCAAATGTAAATGTGTCTATCAAGGTGTAATTTCATTCTGCTTTACTCATACTAGGATATTGCTGATCCTATCTGTATTGAGTTACCCGTCCTAGAACACTACTGGTTCTATTTCTGACGAGTTCGTTCAAATGTTATATTCCAGAACTAAGCTTAACCAAAGCTCTGATACCACGATGAGACGACCCGATTTCCCGTTCTCACGGAAACAAGGTTATCTTTTGGAATATAACGCAGAAACATATAATAGCAGAACAGAATTAAATAAATACACCAGAATGAACAACAAAATATACTGGATAAAAGTAATCATCAGAGTTACACAGTATACAGGATCTTACTTAGTACAAATACAGTTCAGCTATACATAAATGTCTACAGCGGAAATAAACAAAATATGTACAATAGGAGCTGAACAGCATAAAAAGAAATAAATGATAGAATCCATCTTCAGCTCCAGCTATCCAGAAAGAACCAGCTAAACCTGAATACAAGGCTGCCCGTGTGGAAAAAGGGGCACCCGAGTTTGAGAGTGAAACAAACTACGAGTCAGTCATGGGACTGGTATGAGAAATCTACTCAACACATATATAATTGGCTAATCACAGGACCACGCCACTTTCGTGGAACGGGTTTACTCCATTGGATTGCCAGTGCTTTAAAACAAATCTTTCTTTTAAATATCGCTATGCTTTCTATAAAAATGAAGCCGTTATAAGACTCAGTTCCCATCACACAATGCAACGCAAACCGGAGGATAGAGTTTTTACCTTATAACGGCCAAGATATGCTTGATACGAATAAAACAAAGGCATTTGATATTATTGCTAGTGTTTACATATTTTGAAAATAATTTCAAATCATAACTATCAATCATAGACGGCATTAATGCCCCATACCACTATGTCGCCATATATAGGTATACAATCAAAACCGCACGATGTCGTATTTGGAAATTGGATTTCCGTCATGAACCAAGGCAAAAGATAGTCCTTTCCGAATTCGAGACTGCCTAGCCCGAGCCTCAGGAACAGCCGCAACTGCCCCTTGGAGCGACAGGGCCGGTCCACCGATGTGGATTATTATACCTGAACAATACGTTTCCCCGCCCTTTGGGGCGTAAACGAGCCAACGAATGACTCCATCGGACCCGGATCGTCCGATCAAACCGAGGCGCCTCGCAACAGCAACAACCACATAGGTGAAAAGTATATAAATGTCAGGGCTGGTAGGTCACTGACACCACCCTAGCTAGGAAGAAACGCATGCCCTCCCTGAGGTCCTTCTCCCGTTTTAGGTTCATACCGGGGTGTGAGGCTCGCGAATTTACGTTATACACAAAGCTACGCCACACAGGCGGTGCTTTGATCGTCTCCACAGGACTTTGCTTTTCAACAGAAGCCCTGATCACTGCATCTTAGCATGCCACACAGAATAAATCCTATGTCAGACACACAGTCCATTTGCAAGTCCGTTCTGGGTCTGAACGAAACCGGAGGCACTAAATACCTCGCAAACCCTTCGATCAACACGTACGTCTGAACGATCACCACTCATTATCCATATTTCGGGATGCCTCCCAATCAGGACCTCGGTTACCATCCAAACGAGGTGAAGATCTCCGGTCTTCGACCGTCGTCTTCATCTTCGACTTTTAATCGTCGGTCAATTATTCGAAATGAGAATTAACTCGGCCTTTTCAAATAATTCACGTATATTTAGAATTTCAAATCGATTTATTTCTATGGTTAAATTATTTGACAACATCACGTTTGTTCTTTAATGTAATTTTCACACCAAACACATTCAACCATCAAACATCACATAAATCAAGCAAATTCAGTTTATTTCCATTCCATATCGCTTACGATATTTTATAACTATTTATCGCTATTTTTATTTATTTTAAAATAGCCATTTTATTCAAAACGACGCTTCGGGCCATAAGGCGGCCGTGGCGCTGTTTTTCTCCAGATTTGATTTACACATATCTGAAAATCTAACCGTTGGATCTTCACAAAATTTACTTCATTAGAAAGGTCTTTTCAAAACGAATCCAACGGTTCCAGTTTCGGGAAAATCCGACGGTCGGATCTCCCGGTACAATCGTTTGAATTTTCGATTTCAAAATACGAACTGCAGCGTCGTTATTCGATTAAATATAATTTTATTTATATATATAAATAAATATAATCGTTTCTGGCGCTGTTTTTCTTCAGATTTAAATTAAACATTCCAGACAATCCAACCGTTGGATTTCTACAAGGTTGGTGCCGTTGGAAAGATTATTCCAAGGCGAACCCGACGGTTGAGATTTCGGGAAAATCCAATGGTCGGATTTCCCGTACTAGTCGCTTGAAATCACGGTTTCAAAATACGAACTGCACGGCCTCGTTTCGTTTTAATTTTATTTATATTTATATAGTTATATAAATATAGTTCATTCAATGATTTCTATATCGTTTTCACTTCAAAAATTTTTCTAACACCTTAAATTTTGGAAAAATTTCGCCATAACCTCCCCTGCACCGGGAGCGTCGGGAAATCGCAAATAGCGTCCCGGTCCTTCTAATCTCAAAAAGAAAAAGAAGAAGCCAAGCGGCTAGCCAATAGGCTCAAAATCATCACCCAAACAAATCAGTAAATGTGTACCTATTTGTCGGGCACAAAATTTTATTCCTCTTCTCTAGTCCCTTTGCTATAACCTGTTCAATGAATATTGCATGTACATATATATACAGTTCATATCATTTTTCATTTTCTATTCAACTTCATATTTGATTTCTATTTGGTTTAAAAACACCATTCATTCTAATATTACATAAATAGGTGCAAATCATTTCATTAGCTAATTAATGAATATTTCAACTCATATATGTTTATTTTGAACAAGTGGCTATTTTTAACACTTCACATTTCAACGATTGATGCATACAATAAAAATGTGATTTTTATTGTAAAACAACTCATTTCAAAACACTATTTTTTTTTATATAGTTCATGTAGGTGATAAAATAGAATTTTTATCATAAAACAATTTATTTCAAAATATGAATACCATTCAACACATGAATTTCTAAACAACGAATGAATATCAATTCAACACATGAATGTTTTCAATAGGTTTTAGATATAGATAAAATGTGATTTTTATTGTCTAACGGTTTATTTCAAAATATGAATACCATCCAACACATGAATTTCTAAACAACGAATGAATATCAATTCAACACATGAATGTTTTCAATAGTTTTTAGATATAGATAAAAATGTGATTTTTGTTATCGAACAATTTATTTCAAAATATGAATACCATTCAACACATGAATTTCTAAACAACGAATGAATATCAATTCAACACATGAATGTTTTCAATAGAATGAATAAATATAGTTTAAGCATATGAAAATAATTCAAACACACAAATATTATTCAAAATTTCGGCAGCATAACGGCAGGGTAGTTACACCGGCACCGTCCCTAGTACGGCTCCTCGCTCTACCTTAAAACCTCGCGGTTTTTGACAATGGTAATCATGCATCTAGTTCGCACGCAGGCGGCATGTATATATTTATTTCATTTCCACAAACTAATCCTATGTGGTTTCAACCAAATATTTCTCAACCACAAATGGGTATTTTTCAACCACAATCAATCCAATATCAATCACAAACAATCCCAAACAATCATTCAATTTTCACCACAATTTCAACCAATAAATATCGTCCATGGTTTGTGGACGAGGGGGCGTATATATATATATATATATTTATATATAGCAATTTATATATAGCTATTCACATTCAATTTCAACACATATATATATAATTTTTAAATCAGAAATCTCACCAATAGCTATCCAACTGCAAGACTCTTCTTAATAGAAATCTTCGCCTATTTGTCGCTTTCACCCGTATTCTCTGCATATGTAAAAATAGAAATTTTTTTTTACTATGCTATTCAATATATAAAAATCGAATTTTGACTTCGCTATTCAATATATAAAAATATGATTTTTACTTTTGCTTTCAACATATAAAAATATGATTTTTACTTTTGCTTTCAACATATAAAAAATATGATTTTTACTTTTGCTTTCAACATATAAAAATATGATTTTTACTTTTGCTTTCAACATATAAAAAATATGATTTTTACTTTTGCTTTCAACATATAAAAAATATGATTTTTACTTTTGAAAGAAATCAGTTTTCAACCTTTCAAGAAAACCAGTTTTTATATTTTTATAAATCACAGTTTTTATACTTTTTATAAATTCAGTTTAAAATCTTTGAAATCAGTTTTAACTTTTAATAAAAATGCAGTTTTTATACTTTTTAAAAACAAAACAGATTTTATTTTTAAAAAATGCAGTTTTTATACTTTTTAAAAACAAAACAGATTTTATTTTTAAAAAATGCAGTTTTTATACTTTTTACTATTTCAGTTTTTTTTTTTATTTCAACAAAATCAGTTTTTATTTCTGTTTGTAAAAACTCAGTTTTTTTACTTTTTATAAAATCCAGTTTTACTTTAAAAATGAAATCCAGTTTTTACTGCTTTTTAAAAATTCAGTTTTAACTTTTCTTTAAAACAAATCAGTTTTACTTTATTTTAAAAACAAAAATCAGTTTTAATTTTCTTTAAAACAAATCTGTTTTTACTTTTCTTTAAAACGAATCAGTTTTAAACTTTAACAAAATCAATTCGGTTTTTATACTTTTAAAAAAAATCAGGCTTCATTTCCTTTTAAAAAAAAACAGTTTAAAAATCATTTTCAAGATCAGTTCTTAAATGTTTTAAAATCAGAATTTAAAACAAAAATAAACTAAATAAATAAAATGAAAGAAAACGTACCGAGGGGGGGTTTCTCGCAGATCGACGGCGGCATGGCTTCGAGGTGGCGGTCGGCGGTTCAGCGTTGTCAGCGAGGGGGGGGGCTAATCGGTGTCGCGACGCTCTGTGGGGGACGGGGTCTTCGTCGGCGGCTTCGATCGATGGAGGGGGGAAACAGGTGGAGGCCCAGTGCGGCGGAGCGGTGGGAGGTTGGTGGTTCGGCGGTGGATCGGCGGTCGATTAGGTTTAGGTCTCTTTTTTTTTCTCTGTTCAAATCGAAATGAAAAGAAAAAGGGGGGGGCCAGCAGAAGATAAGAGGGAGGGAAACGATTATATTTTTTTTTTTTATTATTATTTTATTATTTAAATTTCGCAAATAGGTTGACTTTTACACACGACCTCGAAACGAGGCCCACCGCCTGTCGTCCTTAGCGTTTTACCCCCATTCCGAACACACTGGGATATGTATCGCTAGCTGATTTGATCGTTACAGCCAGTTTCCTTTTGAATTTTCTTTTAAATCACTATATTGAATTTTAAACGCACGTTTCAAATTACCGGGGCCACATACTAACTAGAAAAATTTCAGAAAAATATTTTCTAGCTTCGTATTGACGATACGGTCCTAACCAAACTAGTTTCGTCGAATTCTGAGACCGTTTGAAAAATGGCCAATTTCCAGTCGATTAAAATCAACTGAAATCGGTCAAACGCGTTTTCCTTTGCCACGCTCACATATTAATTCGAAAAATTATGAAATTTGAAACCTAACAATAACTTGACACTGCGGATCTAACAAAAGTGGTTTCGTCGAAATCCGAGGTCATTTGCAAAATATCCATTTTTAAGGGCCTGAATTCCATAGCGACTATTCAGAATTTTCAACTGGACATACCTTTTGATTCCCGCTATCAAATTTCGATTGGTCGGATTCGTTAGAAAGATATCCTCAATTAGATACTAATGTTTTTGGTCTCACTAAAATCCGGATTGTTTTGCACCCGGTATATTCAATTGAAGTTTGAAATCGAATTATCGAACTACCGCGCCATTTTCAATTCTATATATAATTATAATTAATTATATTGGTTTTCAAATGTCGATTTCAACTCAGTTTTCATCGCCATTATTTAAAATATTTATTTTAAATATTTAAAATCCATTATTTTAGCCAATTTAAAAATTTTAAATTGGTTCAGATTTTCTGGGTCGTTACAGGTATTTTCGATCCTTGGATGTTCGATATGTGTTGTATATCGGATAGCCAAGATCGCCAAAAACCCGGGTCATTACACCGCCGTTCCATCTTCGGAAGAAGAGATGAGGCTAGGAAAAGGTCTCGTACCACCTTCTCCAACAATGACCTCTAAGAACGCCGCATCAATGGAGATTGAACATCAGTTCTCGGGATTAGATATAGTCCATATTGAGACTTCTACTTTCGGGTTTGGCAACATAAATGTCGAGAGCCTATTGCTGAGCATTGGGGAGAGGTTACCCCTTCAAGCGGGCTGACATCTGGTCCATGGAGTTACACTTAGGACATACACACTTATAAACGTTGCACGACACAATACTTGTTTATGTGCGAGGGATGTTCGATTCTGACTCAGGGTTTGCTTCGTGCAGGCTTAGTGGCTCGAGCTGGCAATAGAGACTGATATAGAGGGTCTGGGATTTACCGACGATCAAAAGGTGGAGTCGTCAGCAGTTTTATAAGGAGTGCAGACTTGCAGTCGCTATCCCTATGATCTTACAACCAAGGTAGTAGTCGGCAACGCCGAGACCAACCCGTTCACTCAACATCTCCAACCCAGGAAGTTGGAGTAGAAAGGAGGTCAAAAATAGTTAGCACAAGGCAGTCGACGGCGATAATTCCTCCATATGTCCCACCTGCGACGTCCCTGGCGAATATCACTGAAAAAGAGAATACCAGAGGAAGCTCGGGATCCGACAGAAGAGACGTGAGGAAGCGCGGTCCGACAATGCATGATATGTTGGCGATTCTTTAGCTATGTAATGAGGAGAAGAGGAGATTTAAAGAAGTCCTTCCCTGGCTTCTATTTGGAAGAGCTGCCATGGATACCCGATCTGCACCAGATCCTACATCACATCGTCGAAGATACATGGTCCTAGGTATATAACATCTTTCACCAATATCGGGAATTGTACAATTATGCGAAGAGACTCTTAAAGCTTATCATTCAAAAGAATGTCAAGATCGAGGGTTTGAAGCTCGAGTTGAAGCTATGCAGTTTAATCCTCGCTAAACCCCGCAAAATCCTGCTATAGCCCATAACATCCTTCAACTGCTACATTGTTTCTATTTAGCATTGATGAACAACAAACTCGCTTTAAGCTGCTGCACCCTTTAAATCAACATTTTATAGCACCTGCTTTAGCAATAGTAATATACAAAGCTTGATTTGACTAGTTCACTTTTAAAACAAGTCAATAAAGTTAGTGTAAAAAGATAATTTTACTACATAAGTGCCTAATATAGTAAAAATCTATTATAGTCATCGATTCTAATGTATGTAACAATGATGTTCTATGATTTTATTATATAAGATTAATATATATATTGGTTTCTTCTACAAAATGATGTGAGAACAATAATTAATTAATTTTAAAATACTTATTTTTACATCTAATATTCCTTTTTGTGCATCCGCTATTCCCACTCTTTATCCCCGCTAAACCTTTTTGTACCTCCACCGCTACAGAAACACTAAGCACTTTGACTGAACAGACTTGAAGTTTGAATGAGTATATCTCGCGAATTCGGAAAAAGAGGTAGGTAAGACATGGTTCTAAGCCACGTCTATTTCAGCGTATTCAAGTAGCATGTTTATGTGTTAACCCTCTATAGCCGAAATGGGGTGCCTGAAGTGGGAATTGGTGGAGGTGAAAGCAGCAATGGCCAGGTCTCGGGACGAGCTTAAAGATGTGTTGTCCTCCATATCAGCTCGGACTACCACACTGTAGAAAGTCTGAAAGACAATAAAGCTGTATCTATGGAGAATCTCTAACTGTTGGAGGAAAACATTGAAGTACAGTAGCTTCATCAAAACAATGAGGCCTTGACAATGGAGATTGAAAAGATGTGAGAGAAGAAAGAGAAGTAGCAGCGACTGATTAAGGAGAAGAAGAGCTCAGAAAACTTCTAGAATCAAATCGTGTTGAGCTTGAATATACGAGGAACCATAAGGAGGCAGTCGAAGCTTCGAACAGGAAGGTACTAGACCAGGTGGAAGGCGTGAAGGTGGAGTTTGGGGCCCTATTGTAAAGACTTAGAGTTGAAGTTGGTGAGGATCGGGTGAAGGCAAAGGTGGAGCAAGTGCCAACGGTGTGGGGATTCTATGTCAAGATACTTCAATTACACAGAATTGAGGATTACACACGCTGGCTCTAACTTAGGAAAAGTTGGTGGAATATGAAGCTAGGGTCTAGAACGTAGAAACGGTGGATGATGCGGCGATGATGGCTCAATACTTAACAAACAAAGAGCACCAAATGTTGGCGGAAGGCAAAGCGATGTTGAAAGAGGATGCCGAGGAAGAAGAGGCGGAGCGACTTACTACCGAGTTTACTGTAGAGGCTTATCGGAGAAAGTTGGGATAGGATTTTGGTCTTCTGAATATGTTCTCGGGACTTGAGTTGGAAGAGATTGAATTGGATGACTTCGATAAGCTTTTCCCGAAGGAGAAAGGAAAGTAGGAGGCTGATCCTCAAGTGATCGGACCGATGGAGGTAGGCGGATAGACTATGCATGATCTAGTTAAATATCTAAAAGCCCAAATGATGATTAAATCGGCGGAGAGAAAAGCGAAGAGGAAAATCGACGTGGAAGACCTACTCAAGGCATAGGAGGAGGGGAGGTAACAAGGCGAAGAAAATGCCCGGGACAAGGTCGAGGAAGCTTGAAAAAAGGATGAGGAGGCAGCGATCTAGAAGAGGGCAGAGGAGAAGTTTTCCAGGTTAAAGGCTAAGGGGAGGAAAAGATAAAGGTGTAGGAGAAGGCACAGAAGAAAGCAAAGTGAAATGATAAGAGGAGGGCTTACAAGGACGCCAAGAAAGCTAGAAAGAGGTTGAGAGGACAACGCTCGTGGAAGGGGATCATACTGCAGTGTTGGCACTTCATGTGGAGCCTTCACTAAAACTTGAAAAGATCCTAGATGGGCCGATGTGGGAAGCACATCACAGAGATCCCAGGTGACTCTGATGAAGATCTGTTGCTCGAAGGGTATCCAAAGTTTGAGATAAGTTTTCGCCTTCATCCTACCTCACCGAAGGGATAGAAAGAAAGAGACAGTAGTGGCTCGAAGAAGAAGAGGAAAAGGAAAGAGGGTCCACTTGAATCCGAATCGGAGAAGAAGGAGAAAAGTGGCTCTCCACTTTGATTGTTACAGATGGATTTTTGTTTTTGTTGGCCAATAGGATACGCGAGTACGACCCTCGTATTTAGAGGCACGATGTGGTTTTTGTAATGTTATGTTTTTAATCAGTCTTGTTTAATAATAAATAATGATGTATAAATAAGATAATTAAAATAAAATTTAATTAGTAAACAAACTTAAATAACTAAGAACTTATGTGTAAATATATATATATATATATATATGAATATATATGCTAAAGGTATACATAAGTATTGAGATATACATGTATTTTGGCTTATGTCTTAACAATTGATACCCAATACAATCTCTTAAATTAAATCCTATGTGTACTGCTAAGTTAAAACACATGTATGGATGTATAATTAAAATGCAACTTGTATATATCTAAGCTAAGTTAAAATTTAAAACTGCAGCATAGATGTTTGTAAAAGAAATATAACTTGTATAATATTAAGCTAGACTTTATCTTAATAAAAATTGTTTCGAATTGTTACCATAGGAAGATCTTTGCTGCATATAAACAACAAAAGGAAGTCAACCCATAGTGTGATAAAAATCTTGAAATGGATGCAATGAAAGGAAAGGATATGGTTGCAGGCCATTCCCTAGACCAAATAGTACAAGGTTTAATTTGAGGTGTATTGCAAATCTTCTTTAAAGATCAAACTACCTAACCTAGTGTTGCTGCTAAGTTATTAAACAAACAAATAATCTATTTTATATTTTCAACAATATAACCTACCTAGTTACATTTCGCAGCACACATTAAATGGATATGGACTAAGGAAAAGATGTGTTTCTACAAACTAAGCAATAGTACAAAATAGGGTATATTTTTATTCTGATTAGCATGTGATTTCTGAAACAATCGAACTGGAAAAAAAAAGCTGAAGGTTGATCCTTAAATGAATTGTAATATCATATGTTTTATCTATAGGGAAAAAGTATAGCAAACATTTAATGAAGCTAGACTATTTTAATGCTTAAATGTATCTATATAAATACCCTAAGTCCCATAATTTTTCTCACGCAAATTCACTTGAAACTGAAAGATTAAAAGACAGCAAAGCCTTTAAGAAGAGCAAAGTTAAGAAGTGAGTAAACGTTCTTTCTTTTTTGATTTTTATACGTATATGGTAATACTGAAATATATACATGAATATTTGTTTATATGATTATCATACCTTCCATACACAACCAGGAACCAACTATAAACCATTTTCTTTGGTTTATTGACTATCATATGTTGCGAGAAAACTGAACTTTACCCTCTGTATTGTAAGCTTTTGAACTGTGATCCAGTAACATTGGATGGACGAGTATTAAGTATGGGATTCTATAAGTATGTATATCATATATATTAGTCTGTAGGAGGTAAAAAACAAACTGAAACTTTCAAGTAAACCTCTGTATATTTATATGAAAATCATAGTAAGGTAATACCACAAGGTTTAAAAATATTTATCTCAGATTCAAACGAGTTTTAGATCTTTGTTTTTCATGAAAAGTTGTTCATTTCGACCCCCAGTATACTGTAAAATTGGAAGTAAGTTTTAAAAACATGCGTGGACAGGTATATATATACTTTCCTGTATCCCGCTATAAAATCATGAATTTTCAAATGGCATGAATTCGAGTATTGATCATACGAATGGAATCGTACAATGAAATCATGAATTTTAAACCTGATTTCAAAAATTTTAAATATGGGATGATCAAGATATTTTGTAACCACTGAAAACCCTTGTTTGAGAAAACTATGATGATCTAGGTAGCCGAGTGCTAGAGCGTGTAGTATAGAGCAGTGTGAGTGTTCAGTAATCAAGGGGAAAATGCCCAATAATTTTTATAGCAAGTGATTTGAGTAAAGGAGGGGAAAATGGGTTTTTGGGTACTGTTTTACTTTCTCAACTTTAATGATGAACTGGACCATGATGGATGAATAGAGTGGGCTGAGATTTTGGGAGGAGGTACGGCCAAGGATCACTTCCATTCTGGTGAAGTTTGTCCAGCAACGGCATATGGTGGTGGTAGCAGTACGGACCAAGGTGGAAGTGACGAGGATGCCTGATTTTGGAGAAGTTGTGTTGAACATCAAAAATCTGATCGAGGTGACTAAGGGGTGATTGGAGTCCACAGACGAGATCAGGAGGTGAAGCAGAATGTATGGAGATTAGAGCGGAGGGGAGGTGGTTGAGGCCGCAGCTGTACATGTGTACAGCAAGCACGCTGTGCACTGTAATGGCAAAAAAAGTTAGAGGAGAAGAAAGGGTGGATCGGGCAGGAGTTTTTGTGTGATTAAATGGAGCGATCACGAGTTTTTGAGACGCCGGGATTTTTGATCTGGAAAAGGAAAATATGGTGATCGGGCAAGAGAAATTGGTGTGATCAGTGTGTTGATCACGCTGTTTTGCAAATGCTAAATGATAGGATCTGGCAAGGGAATAGAAGTGATCGGGCAAGGAAATATTGGAATCAATTGTAACCAGAACTTGGATTTGGAAAGTGAGAGAAATGAGGATGCAGGCTGAACAGTTTTGGGCCAGATTGGGCTTTAAGAAGAAAATATTTAAATAGAGAAGAAAAGTGGAAATAAAAGGAGATTTTTAAAAGAAGATTAAAGACGAGGGAAATGGGCCAACATATTGGGCCAAAGATGGGCTTTAGGGAAGGTTAAAGCAAATTAGAAATAAATTTAAATTAAATTAGGGAAAAGTTGAGATGGGCCAAAAGGAATTAGGTCGAGTTCATAAGGAAATAAACGAGAAGCCAGCAGGCCGGGATGAAATTGGGCCAAGTGTTTTAAATTTGAAATGTAAAGTAAAAATAGAAGAAGGAAAAAGGGGAAAGATAAGAAGTAAGAAACTAGGAAATGAGAGAAGAGGAAATAAATAGAAAACAAAGGAAATAAAGTAAAATAGGAAAATTTTGTATATCTTAATTTATTAGTGTTTGTTTAGAAATAAATAGACAATTTAAATATATTTATGAAGTGTGACAAAGGTATTGATTTCAAAATAATTGTCGTAATTAACGAACTAACATATTGTATTAATTGATGTGTGTGAAGCACGTGCCTTCTAGTTATATAATTAAATGTTGCGTGTAGTTGTTTATTTACAGAAGACAGTCAAATATATGGATTATAAACAATACAGAGATATGTGATTCTGTTTGGTCGAAGCTTTTAATTGAAATCATATATGAAATGAATTAATAATTAATAGATATCAAACTATAGTTGACATTATTATCGACTACCTAAGTAATTTGTTTGTATTGAGCCTTGAATTGTATTTAATTCAATCGTTTTTGAGTTAATAACTATATCCTTTGAAATAAGAAATGTTTTGAGATAAAATAAATATTGAAATCAAGTTTTCCTTAAGTATCGACTGACCATAAAAGACATTACGCTGATTGTTTCGAAGACTCCGAACTAATATTCCACTTCGATTCGATTTATACGTCGCGTGTCAGAGATTATTGAAGATAATTGAAGACGGAGATTCAAGGGCTATTTTGTTTTACATAATAGTATCTTCGGTTTGTCCAGTCCAAGGACAACTTGTATGAACGAATGTCTGACAGAGGATTTCCAACGGTCACGCCCGTTGATTTTTACAAATATGCCAAGTTGGTGGGGAGAAGGAAACTTCTCTTTATTTTACACCCAGTGTGTATTTGTATAATCAGTATGTGATTTTGGATTTGACAATGTGGCATTCAAAGTGAATGGTGAACAAGTGTTCTAGAAGATAACATAGCCTCTAGCCTCACAACCAGGAAATGACAAAAATCAGGCATGCAGCATGGCTAGGTGGGTCATTCCCAAGCAGGTTGTATGTAACGACCCGGTTTTTGACGACTTTGGTTATCGAATAAACATGGTGACGACTAACCAAACATCGAAAAATATCGGTCATTAATGAAAGAAATTAGAGGGTGAGGATAGATAAGATAGAAACTTAGAATAGAAGAAGAAAAAGAACATCATCATCAGAGTAAACACGAATCTCACAGCGGAACGAATAAAATATAACATAACTTTTGAAATACAAAGAGTATATGTATACAATAACATTGCAGAGTACAACACTTACAACATAGCGGAAATAAACAATAGCTATATAATCCTGAAGCCTCCTGCTCCAAGCTCTCTAAGTATATCTGTAAAATCCTGACTACTTGACTGCCCATACAAATTTAGGCACCCAAGAGTTTAGGGAAAAACAACAAAATAAACTCCGGGTCATTCATGGGACTGGTATGACTAAAACAGTTTAAACAGTTTGAACAAGTAAACGATATCTCATAAGACCACACCGTATAACGGAACGGGTTTTTCCCTTATAAGAATCCAAATTTTTATTTATATCAAAAACCTTTTGATATTAATATAATGTCTATCAACCACAATATAATAATCATCTAGCAGAAACGCTTGCATCTCATGTTCTACATATATAGTACACAATCAAAACCGCAAGCACGTATTGGGAAATGGATTTCCATCTACGACAAGGTATGGAACCAGCTTTCTCTAGTGTACCTCTAGAGTGGAATACACTGGGTTCAACAAGAACACCTTGCAACCCGGCCACACATGACCGACCACTCATTTCGCTTGAGTGTATCGAATGTATATCACCAACGGTTGGGATCAGTAATCGTTTCCCGAATGGGACAACATCAACAATAGATTTTTAGAAGTAAATGAAACTCTAGATCAGGTGATTATACACCCTAATAGGTGCGACCTACATAGCCATGCTACCTGCCCGATTTCTGTCATTTACCGGATGTGAGGCTAGAAGCTACGCTTATCTTTTACATACCACATCTTCATTCACTTTTGAATGTCACATCGTTATACCCGCCAAATCACAAATTGATTTCCCAAAAAATACCACGGCTATACAGCTAAGAGAAACGAATTCCTCTGCCACCAAACGTGAATACGTTTGAAGAGGTCAACTTACGCGATTTATTAGATATACTTTTTCAGACATTCTTCCGTACAGGTCGTCCTAGGACTGGACAAACCGAAGGTACTATTCAGTACATCCATCTTAGGCAATCTTTACCTAAGATTTATACAACAGCCCTTGCATTTTACTTCGTCTTCAATTATCTTTGGCATATATGATTCGCAACGCTTATGCCAATACAGAGTGGTTCTTCGGATAATAATCCAACCAGTCTCTCCATATTAATAATGTTAAAAAGGTCGAAAACTTCGATAGTCGGTGAGTTAACTATCAAAGAAAAGCAGGTGTGCAAACAACGATATTATTTCCAAATGGAAATTATATCGATCAATCATCATTTAACATATATATATATTCACATTTCCTTATTTTCTATGTTTAGAAAATATATGT
This sequence comes from Allium sativum, assembly GCA_030737875.1. Taxonomy (NCBI): domain Eukaryota; kingdom Viridiplantae; phylum Streptophyta; class Magnoliopsida; order Asparagales; family Amaryllidaceae; genus Allium; species Allium sativum. The sequence continues at coordinate 370,256,341 of CM060919.1, forward strand.
TATTAACACTGGAAAACATTTCCATAGCTTAATAACGTATCACTATTCTTCCACATCTATCAGACTCTAACTATAAACTAACAAGAGAACAACTTCCTAAGTATAAACCCCGAAGGCCGAAACCAACATCAGATCGATACTCAAGAAACCATTCAAATTATTAATCTCTAGTCAGTTTCTAATTTTTGTTTAACTCCATTTTGATTAACTATGTTCGATTAACTCCTTTCGATTAACTCGATTCGATTAACTCCTCTATTTATTTTCCCAATAAGTAATCCTTTATTCTATTTATTTTCTAAATAAATAATCCTTTATTCTATTTATTTTCTAAATAGATATTCCTTTATTCTATTCTATTCGTTTTATCAACATTTTCCTATAAAACTCTATTCGTTTTATAAACATTTTCCTTTTATTTACTTTCGAAATATTTCCTTTTATAAAATTTGTTGATTTTATAAAATCTCTTTATTTCAATATACATTGAAATAATTCTTTTTACATCCCAGGGTCTTTTTATGATATTTAAAATATTGAATAACAAGGATCAATATCATTCTAACACATAATCCATAACAGATTATATAACACATCATATATCACAATATATGAAAAACAGTAAAATAAATGTTGAGGAATCCAGTCGGATTCCTCCAACCTGTTTACCTGCATCACGGATGTTAAACAATATAATAACATCAACTTAACTTCGATATGAAATATTCTGCTAGACAAAATCAATATTTGATTAGCGATATATATCTGTATATCGTTATCTATAATTTCAACCAATACACAAGCAATTCAACCAAACAGTTAACACACAGCAATCAACATATGATTAACAGTTCTAAGAATACGTTATAAAATAAAATAGTTCAGAGTTGGTGAGTTTTACTCACATTGGCAGTTCATCGTTAAAGAACGATAAACTGTTGTTTGATTTGAATCAAACAATTTATTTCTCCATAAATTCAAACGAGCTCCAATCCACTCCCAGTCTGTTCCATTGGGTAGTGTCCGTCCATACGATCCTAACGGATCCAGTTTCGTCTAATTCTGATATCGTATGATAAAGTTACGGTACATTAAAGTTAGTACATGAATTGAAATTAAATAAAACATGAATTATTTTCTTTTGGGCTTACTTAACTTTCCCCGGCCCATTACCCTTCTAAACTACCAAACTCGCTCCACTCTTCTTCCTCTCCTCCCCAAACCCATATGCTCCAGTAAACCCAAACACCGTTTCGAATTGCTTCCTCCATCACAAATCCCGATCTTCACCCCATGAATTCCAAAAACAAAACTACCAAAATGATTCTCATCTCACTCTCTTCAACTACCACACCATTTAGTTCATCTCATACCCCATCAGTACATTCCGTCATCGAGCCATTCACGGTGACAGACCCGACCAAAATCCCATCACACCTCACAAACTAAACCCCAACTTGCACTAAATCCTCCCAGCAACTCAAATATACCATCAGTTTCTAGAAACGAAGCTCAAAATGCCCAAACGAACGAACCCTAGTTCGCTGCGTGTTTTCAAGCATCAGGAAACAAACGTCGCACCCCACAAAAAGTATAGCAGATCGAAGAGGAAACCGATGTGAAACCGAATATGTTTATGTGGTGATTTATAGGATTTATTTTGATTTGTATTTGATTTTCAAAACTTGCGTTTTGCTGAAAAATGAAATGCAGCGGCCAGAGGGTGTTTTATACAGGGATGAGATTTCTTGTGTGGTTGAAGAAGGTAGTAGGTGGCCTTGTTTTGACCTCAAAATGAGTTTTAGATATTTTCTTTTATTATTTTATTTTCGTTCTTCCTTTCGAAAAATTTGTGTGATCACACATGATACCTAGAAATCATGAAAATGGTCATGTAGCTATAGTTCGACATTACGGTCCCAACGAAACTGGTTTCGTCGAATTCCGACTCCGTTTGCTCATACAACATATTTCTAACCGTCAAAATACTGACTGTTCTCCACATTAAAATCCCATACGGCCACATATTGACTTCAAAAATCACAGAAATTGAAATCTAGCAATAATTTAATATTGCGGATCCAACAAAATTAGTTTCATCGAATTCTGAGGTTGTTTGCAAAACTGGTTATTTTTAAAGCTTTAAATAACCCTTTTAAATATATAGATATATTTAAAAACATTTTAATTTAATATTTATAATTAAATATTCTCGTATATATTCACACAGAATATTATTTAGCTCCACAATATTTCTATATGAATTTCTAACTCGATATTTCAAATCCCAATTAAATCGATATTCAATTTATAATGAAATTCCTTTTAAAGATATAAATAATTCCTTTATAAATTATAAAGGAATTCCACAGCGACTTTTCTAAAATTTGATTTGGACATAAATCAAAATCTACACGACGAAATCCTGATTTTTCTCTTCCATTAGAAAAATATACTTCACCAGCTCCGAACGTTTCTTGTTTCACAGAAATCCGGCTTAAAACGAATCCTGTACATTCAGTTAAAGTTCAAATCGCCAAATCGCGAACTGCCGCGCCATTTCAAGCTCGATTTTAATTATAATATAATTATACGTTCAAACTGTTGTTATTTAAATATATTCACCAATCTAATTCAATACTAAACTGAATTATATATTTTGAATTTCCCAATTCACACCATACCGCCATTTCAGCCCAATCTGATTATTTCAAAATTAAATATATTATTATATAATTATTTTAATTAAATATTCACTCTTATTTAATTCAACAACCATTAAATCCTCTTAATCACCTTTTAAATAATTAAATAAATTAATTATTATATCGCTGAAAAATGCGAGTCATTACATTCTTCCCTACTTAAAATAATTTCGTCCTCGAAATTGCTAAGGTAGGAAACAAACCCTATCGACTGGTTAGAACTTATTCGTCTACTTCAGTTTCAACTGAACCAATTTAATTTCAATTAAATTATTAATTAATTCTTATCAACGAAAATTTTCAAAAATCCTGAAAATTTTCTAATGCCTTAGTTTTTTCAGAAAATTCGCCAGCACCTCCTTTGTATTGGTCAATAGGTCAAACTCCAACTCGCCTCTCTGGGACATCTCCAACCCAAAAGAAAATCAAACAGCCAAGCGGCTTGCCAATTCGGCTCATAAATCTTATATCCAATAGAAATATAAACTTGTACCTTTTTGTCGGCATATCATTATATCCTTTCCACCTGTTATCAATTCAGCAGATACAAGGGTCATCCCAATCAAATTCCAGTCTGCTTTTATCCACAACACAATCATTCGCTTATATCCGAACCAAATATCATTTCAAACTCAAGTTTCATTCTCGATTCCCAACTCTCAACTTGATTATCAAATTACACTTCAAATTCGAATCTCGCAATCCAATTTGTCTTGATATCATTCTATTCCAATCTCAGTTACCACTTTACTAGCTTTACTTTAATTCAAATTGGCTTTCCCAAATTTTAATTCAGTTTGGTTTTAAATCAACGATATTTCCCTGGGAATTTTTAAATCACTTAGCTTTTCAGAAACCAAATATTCCTTTTTGGATTTCAACAACTTGTTTCTGTCAAAACAATTCAAAAACCAAATATTTTTGGTAGTAATCTGTCACTTACAACTCAAAATTGAACATCGATGATGTCATGATCATCATTGGAATTTGTTTCCCAGTTATCGAAGTGAGTTCAATACTACATCATTTTTCAACACTCATGCTTTAAACACTCTCATTTTGAAATCAACTTCGAAATATCATTCATAATGCTAGTGAAACAATTTAAAATCTCCCAGGATCTTAAATTTTCCTTATATTTAATCCAAATCCATTTATCAATACTTATTCAAATTTCCAGTGTTTAATTTCAATTCCGATTTGAATTCAGATTCAATTTAATTCATAACACTTACACGAATTCTACTTGGTTATTTATATAACCATTTAATTTATAATCTTACTCGATTATAATAACAACCAATATATCCAATATATTATAATTCCAATATATATATTTTTTCTCTATATCAAAAATTACTTTGTATAAGATTATTTTCATTTACCCTCTTTTCAAAACATATCGTGTCGACTCATTGTATTCGAGTGTTTAGAAACTCCTACCGATACAGTGGACCAAACTGATCGACCAGAACCCATAAACAACTCAACCAATAAATCTCCATAATATAAAACCATTTTATATCAAATAACAAATACGTTCACTCGTATGTATACACTCAACTCAATCTAGGGTATTACTAACCCCATCTCTACCGAGTCACACCACAAAGCCAAGGTAATTACTTAACCTTAAGCTCTGATACCAACTGTAACGACCCGGTTTTTGACGACTTTGGTTATCGACATAAACACGGTGACGACTAACCAAACATTGAAAAATACCGGTCATTAATGAAAGAAATTAGAGGGTGAGGATATATAAGATAGAAACTTAGAATAGAAGAAGAAGAACATCATCATCAGAGTAAACACGAATCTCACAGCGGAACGAATAAAATATAACATAACTTTTGAAATACAAATAGTATATGTATACAATAACATTGCAGAGTACAACACTTACAACACAGCGGAAATAAACAATATCTATATAATCCTGAAGCCTCCTGCTCCAAGCTCTCCAAGTATATCTATAAAATCCCGACTACTTGACCGTCCGTACAAATTTAGGCACCCAAGAGTTTAGGGAAAATAACAAAATAAACTCCAGGTCAGTCATGGGACTAGTATAAGTAAAACAGTTTAAACAGTTTGAACAAGTAAATGATATCTCATAAGACCACGCCGTATAACGGAACGGGTTTTTCCCTTATGAGAATCCAAATTTTTCTTTATATAAAAAACCTTTTGATATTAATATAATGTCTATCAACCACAATATAATAATCATCTAGCAGAAACGCTTGCATCTCACGTTCTACATATATAGTATACAATCAAAACCGCAAGCACGTATTGGGAAATGGATTTCCAACTATGACAAGGTATGGAACCACCTTTCGCTAGTGTACCTCTAGAGAGGAATACACTGGGTTCAACAAGAACATCTTGCAACCCGGCCACACATAACCGACCACTCATTTCGCTTGAGTGTATCGAATGTATATCACCAACGGTTGGGATCAGCAACCATTTCCCGAATGCGACAGCATCAACAATGGATTTTTAGAAGTAAATGAAACTCTAGATCAGGTGATTATACACCCTAATAGGTGCGACCTACATAGCCATGCTGCCTGCCCGATTTCTATCATTTACCGGATGTGAGGCTAGAAGCTACGCTTATCTTTTACATACCACATCTTCATTCACTTTGAATGTCACATCGTCATACCCACCAAATCACAAATTGATTTCCCCAAAAATAACACGGGTATACAGCTAAGAGAAACGAATTCCTCCGCCACCAAACGTGAATATGTTTGAAGAGATCAATTTATGCGATTTATAAAATATACTCTGTCAGACATTCTTCCATATAGGTCATCCTGGGACTGGACAAACCGAAGGCACTATTCAGTACATCCATCTTAGGCAATCTTTACCTAAGATTTATACAACAGCCCTTGCATTTTACTCCGTCTTCAATTATCTTTGGCATATATGATTCGCAACGCTTATGCCAATACATAGTGGTTCTTCGGATAATAATCCAACCTGTCTCTCCATATTAACAACGTTAAAATGGTTGAAAACTCCGATAGTTGGTGAGTTAACTATCAAAGAAAAACAGGTGTGCAAACAACGATATTATTTCCAAATGGAAATTATATCGATCAATCATCATTTAACATATATATATATATATATATATATATATATTCACATTTCCTTATTTTCTATGTTTAGAAAATATATGTTATTAACACTGGAAAATGTTTCCATAGCTTAATTACGTATCACTATTCTTCCACATCTATCAGACTCTAACTATAAACTAACAAGAGAACAACTTCCTAAGTATAAACCCCGAAGGCCGAAACCAACATCAGATCGATACTCAAGAAACCATTCAACTTATTAATCTCTAATCAGTTTCTGATTTTTGTTTAACTCCATTTTGATTAACTATATTCGATTAACTCCTTTCGATTAACTCGATTCGATTAACTCCTCTATTTATTTTCCCAATAAATAATCCTTTATTCTATTTATTTTCTAAATAAATAATCCTTTATTCTATTTATTTTCTAAATAGATATTCCTTTATTCTATTCTATTCGTTTTATCAACATTTTCCCTTTTATAAAGCTCTATTCGTTTTATAAACATTTTCCTTTTATTTACTTTCGAAATATTTCCTTTTATAAAATCTGTTGATTTTATAAAATCGCTTTATTTCAATATACATTGAAATAATTCTTTTTACATCCCAGGGTCTTTTTATGATATTTAAAATATCGAATAACAAGGATCAATATCATTCTAACATACATAATCCATAACAGATTATATAACACATCATATATCACAATATATGAAAAACAGTAAAATAAATGTTGAGGAATCCAGTCGGATTCCTCCGACCTATTTCCCTGCATCACAGATGTTAAACAATATAATAACATTGACTTCACTTCGATATGAAATATTCTGCTAGACAAAATCAATATTTGATTAACGATATATATCTATATATCGTTATCTATAATTTCAACCAATACACAAGCAATTCAACCAAACAGTTAACACACAGCAATCAACATATGATTAACAGTTCTAAGAATACGTTATAAAATATAACTACATAGAGTTGGTGAGTTTTACTCACATTGGTAGTTCATCGTTAAAGAACGATAAACTGTTGTTTGATTTGAATCAAACAATTTATTTCTATATAAATCCAAACGAGCTCCAATCCACTCCCAGTCAGTTCCATTGGGTAGTGTCCGTCCATACGATCCTAACGGATCCAATTTGTCTAATTCTGATATCGTATGATAAAGTTACGGTACATTAAAGTTAGTACATGGATTGAAATTAAATAAAACATGAATTATTTTCTTTTGGGCTTACTTAACTTTCCCCGGCCCATTACCCTTCTAAAGTACCAAACCCACTCCACTCTTCTTCCTCTCCTCCCCAAATCCGTACGCTCTAGTAAACCAAACACCATTTCGAATTGCTTCCTCCTTCACAAATCCCGATCTTCACCCCATGAATTCCAAAAACAAAACTACCAAAATGATTCTCATCTCACTCTCTTCAACTACCACACCATTTAGTTCATCTCGCACCCCATCAGTACATTCCGTCGTCGAGCCATTCACGGTGACAGACCCGACCAAAATCCCATCGCACCTCACAAACTAAACCACAACTTGCACTAAATCCTCCCAGCAACTCAAATATACCATCAGATTCTCGAATCGAAGCTCGAAATGCCCAAACAAATTAACCCTAGTTCGCTGCGTGTTTTCGAGCTTCAGGAAACAAACGTCGCACCCCATAAAAAGTATAGCAGATCGAAGAGGAAACCGAAGATGTTTATGTGGTGATTTATAGGATTTATTTTGATTTGTAAAACTTGCGTTTTGCTGAAAAATGAAATGCGGCGGCCAAAGGGTGTTTTATACAGGGATGAGATTTCTTGTGTGGTTGAAGAAGGCAGTAGGTGGCCTTGTTTTGACCTCAAAATGAGTTTTAGATATTTTCTTTTATTATTTTATTTTCGTTCTTCCTTTCTAAAAATTCGTGTGGTCACACACGATACTTAAAAATCAAGAAAATGGTATGTAGCTACATGTTGACATTACGGTCCCAACGAAACTGGTTTCATCGAATTCCGACTCCGTTTGCTCATACAGCGTATTTTTAACTGTCAAAATACTGACTGTTCCCCACATTAAAATCCCGTACGGCCACATACTGACTTCGAAAATCACAGAAATTGAAATCTAGCAATAATTTAATATTGCGGATCCAACAAAATTAGTTTCATCGAATTCTGAGGTCGTTCGCAAAACTGGCTATTTTTAAAGCTTTAAATAACCCTTTTAAATATATAAATATATTTAAAAACGTTTTAATTTAATATTTATAATTAAATATTCTCGTATATATTCACACAAAATATTATTCAGCTAAACAATATTCCTATATGAATTTCTAACTCGATATTTCAAATCCCGATTAAATCGATATTCGATTTATAATGAAATTCCTTTTAAAGATATAAATAATTCCTTTATAAATTATAAAGGAATTCCACAGTGACTTTTCTAAAATTTGATTTGGACATAAATCAAAATCTACGCGATGAAATCCCGATTTTTCTCTTCCATTAGAAAAATATACTTCACCAGCTTCGAACGTTTCTTGTTTCACAGAAATCCGGGTTAAAACGAATCTTGTACATTCAGTTGAAGTTCAAATCGCCAAATCGCGAACTGCCACGCCATTTCAAGCTTGATTTTAATTATAATATAATTATACGTTCAAACTGTCGTTATTTAAATATGTTCGCCAATCTAATTCAATATTAAACTGAATTATATATTTTGAATTTCCCAATTCACGCCATATCGCCATTTCAGCCCAATTTGATTATTTCAGAATTAAATATATTATTATATAATTATTTTAATTAAATATTCACTCTTATTTAATTCAACGACCATTAAATCCTCTTAATCACCTTTTAAATAATTAAATAAATTAATTATTATATCGCTGAAAAATGCGGGTCATTATAGTGTATTATCATCATCTAAAGAAATTCCTTTTTGTCTTCTTAATCCATATTTTGCTGCTGTAGCTTCCGGAAATGGTGGGTCGCACCCAACCGTGGGGGTGATAATATATTCGCTACACTCAAGCTAAATGAGTGGGCGTCATGTGTGGCCGGGTTGCAAGACGTTCTTGTTGAACCCCAGTTATCCCCTTTAAAGTACACTGATCGGTAGGTGGTCCCATACCTTGTCATAGTTGGAATCCAATCTCCAATAAAAGCCCGCAGTTTTTGATTTTATATTATGTATGTGGAGTGTGAGATGCAAGCATTCTGCTAGATGATTATTTATTTGATAAAAACTATTATAATATCAAAGAATTTTGATATCAAAAATATTTTGGGATATAGTAAGGTAAAAACCGTCCATGTTTATGTGTGGGCCGGTCTTTCTATTATCTTTTCTTTTAATTAGAATCTCAAAAATAGGAATTTCTGCAAACGATGGAATTTGACCACGAAACTTTAACTAATGCGTTCATCTTAGAATTCTATAAACTTTCATGTTTAGAGTTTCGCGAACGGAGTATGTAAGAAAACATTACAGAGAAAATATGAAAAATGGACAGAAATAAATAAATAAAATAATTAATAAATTTATTACCTTTTTTAACCCATCTTTATTAGGCATTCTGGCCAAAGGGAGGTCGACCGCTCCTAGGGGGTGTCGACGGCTTCGGGCATGTAGTTCCTAATGACGGCTAGGTTTTGAAGGGTGATTTCGCTATATTATATAATATAAATGGACGGATGTTTATTTAAATAAATCCAACGGTTCATGGCCAATTCCACTCTATAAATACAGGGGTAAGGCCTCACTCTTCTCCACAGAAGTCCTATAGGCAGCGACAAAGCTCTGCCATTTCCCTTTCTCTTCCAATCAAATTTCTTAATCAAAAATATATTCATATACAATTAATCAAACACGAATCATACAGAATTGAAAGGGATTATCAGATCCAATGGAAAAGAGTGTGAATTGACATTTAAAGCATCTGATTCTCCCCTCTTTTCCAATTTTCTTGCATGTCTACAGATCTGAAAGCATCCCCTTTTCAGATTAATTGTTGATCGGTAAGAATTTGCGAATTGTAGGCCTAAAAGGTTTTTTCATATCTCGGATTTGGATGCTTTCAGGTGAGTGGGAAATTTACATACAAAGTTATAATAGCTTGTTTATCTCATTTGAATTAGATCTCAAAATATATGCCAATTATCATCAGATCTGTTCATAATATTATTGAATTTTAATTGGCACCTATCAGGTCTATTATTAAATATTGTCAAAACTTGGAAATTGTGAATTGTGGTTAGGAATAATATAAATTGTAGGTTTACTTAAATTGTTTATGCATATTGCCTACAATTATGTTGAAAATTATATTGTGGCTATTGTAAAACACTGAAGATTTGGAAATCAGTCCTAGTAACATTGTTTAGATGTAGTTTTCTTCCAAATCTCTAGTTTCAGTGTTAAAAAGATAAATTATGTGATTTAGATTAAAAAGATGCAATGTTGAATTATGTGATTTTAGTTAAAAAAAGAAACATGCCTATTTGTATTCAATGTTGTTGAAGTTTTGGTTTAGTTGTTGTAAATATGTTGTTTTCCTCTTTTTGAACAAAAAGACATTATTTTGAATTCACAAGAGATACGACAAAAAGATTGAAAAAGTGAAAAGTTGTGCAAATGTACGTATAAATATAAATATATATTTATGCATAATTTGCATCAACTATTCTAAAATATTCATAAAAATATATATATTTCTTGTGGCTTTGAAATATGTCTATTCCATTAATCAGGCATAATTATTGATGTTGCAAAACACTGTAGATCTGGAAATCAATCTCATTAAACACCATTTAGATGTAGCTATGTTCCAGATCTCTTTTTTCAATGTTGAATAATAAATTATGTGAAAATTGGATAAAAGATTAAATTGTGTGATTGTAGTTTTAAAAGAAATATACCTTTTTGTATTCAATGTTGTTGGCTTTGGCTTAATTGTTGTAAATATATTGTTTTTCTCTTTCTGAATAATTAGGCATCGTTTTGAAATCAAAAGAGATATGAAAAAAAGATTGAAAAGGGAAAAGTGGTGCAAATGTATGTATAAATATACATATTTGTGCGTAATTTGCATTAACTATTTCCAATTTATACATTTACATATATTTCTTGTGATTTGTTAATATGTTAATTCCACTAATTAAGCAAAATTTACAATAACCATAGCTAACAAATTTTTTTGTAAGATTTGGAACCTTTTGGTAAGATTGAATGCAAAAAGGAATGTATGGTTATTAGTTAAACCAAATTATTAAATTCAACAATAAATAATAATTAAGAAAGATAACTACGTTGATCTCGCAATACATATATATATATCATCCACCCGAATCTACATAAAACAACAAAATATACATTATATTGAATGTTTGAGTGGTATTCATTTATGGAATCATACATGTAAATGTAATCGATATTAAATTAATATATTTGTTGTGACCGTTGTAGCAACTAATGTGGTTGGTTGCTATAAATAGGACCACAAATAAATAAATAGCCATTGTAAGCAATGATGATTTGGAGAAATTAAATTTAATAGGAGAAATTAAGTAAAATTGTTACGATTCCTAAGATATATTAGGATTAATGTTGTAAACCCAATTAGAGAATTTAATTTAACATGCATCTAGACACGAGGTTAGGCTCAACTTGTGGTAGAAGTCTGCTCGGAACTAACCGGCAAATCCAGCACCACAAGTGGTCAAGATAATGTGAGGGGTTTAGTGCATAAATATAATTGTATTGAGATACGAGGTTAGGCTCAACTTTTGGTAGACGTCTGCCCAGAACTGCACGGCAAATCCAACATTCACAAGTTGTAAGCTTAATGTGAGTGGTCTAGTGCATAAATATACATATGTATATATATAACATACAATAAATAAATAATAAATAAAATTAGTAATGTCTGTTAGGGTACAACAAATAGATATATTTGGGACTGATAAGATAAGGATATCCATTGTGAATTAATGCCTTAGGAAAATTATGGTCGTTAGGCTCATAAATGGCATTAATTATAATCAATGGTAATAAAGGAAATTTGGAATTTTATTGTTGCCTTAGGAAAACATGACCGTTACGGTTATAAATGGAAATTAATCTATGAACAGAAGTAAACAAAATAAAAAGGGGATAAATGGGTATTGATTGTTATTTAAATCTAAGTCCAATATGGGAAATGATCAAATAAATATCCTAGGGTAAGGAGGATATAGCTTTCCTTGTTTATATTAGTTAATATAACTTATAATTAAAAGTTAGAATCGGATTTAGTAGGTTAATGATAAAAAATATTATTAACCATAGGAACCCATGATGATAATAAATCTTGTGCGTATAGTATTTCTGCGAAGAGAAACTAAACGGAAATGACTTAATGACATATGCCACTTTATCCAAATAGGGAAAGGTATTAAAGGCAAATGGGGTACGAACTTAATAACCTTCGCATATAGTCCGCTTCCTGGGACTTAAGCGGCTGGGGTTGAAGAGTCCACCGGGGAGTAGTTCTTTCAGTTTAGGGGTCTTAAATGGCGTGAGTGTGTGGAGCTTACCCAAACCTGGAAACTTAAAAACGTCAGATATGGCTACCTATCCTACACGAATAGTATGCGAGTAAGGAGGTTATCCAATAAGGTCAGCTAGATTGTATAGCAAGTGGTAAAATACCATCTCTCACCTTACATGGGGCAAGGGTATATGTGTGAATGACGGAAGCTTTAACTAGTAGGGCTCGTAGCTAGTGCCCTCTAGTTTATGTTAACATTGAATATAATATCGAGGAATAATAAGTGACCAATAGGTCCGTCTAGGGTCTTAAGTGATCAGGGAGAATCTACCCTATCTATCATCTATAGTAAGGTATTAAATTATAAAGGATGAGCGAATGAAGATATATATAAAAAAAACACTGTAATTAGTGGTCTAACTTTGATTAAATAACTAGCCATGTTCTGGTATAAAGGCTTAAAAAATATATACATAAACGTTATATCTCAGTATTATACTTTGGGAATACTACTTTGGGAAGGGTAGTAGAGTCCTGTGTAAATATTTACAAGGTTATGATAGAATCACTAACCTTAGTAGACATACATCTAGGGTTGAACCAAACGGGATACATCTGTGTATTATAGTCTGTGTTGTACATTTCTTATTCACCAGAATCTTGTTGTTCTGACCCCCCTCCTCATTACAACCTCCCAGGTTTCTAGAGAAGGTCGGGTTCTCATAGGCGTTTTAGTTTGGCTTTGGTTCTCATCCTCTCTCATGCTTGGTATTGGCAAAGTGACTTACTTTAAAAAGGTAGTTACTTGAGTTAATACTAGTCTATCCTATTTTGTTTCCACTATGAATTATTTTATCATACTCCGATTATGCTTATGCTCATTTATTTGCAGGTACCAGATATACATGCTTCATACTTGGATGTATTCGAGTTTCGATTTTTATCGAAATTTGGGCATAGAACAGTGTGGGGTGTTACAGGAGTCATGGGTGGAAGTCGTTGTTTCGTCCTTCATATTATCCCGTCATTTCGTTTGGATTAGAGTTAAGGGCGTCGTTGGTTTTCCAGTTTTGCACCTGGGTTTGACCCTAAGGATTTGACTTAGCCAAGCAAGCAGTCTATATTACACTTACTCGACTAGTGGGTTTTCCCCAAGTCCGGAGACTAAGGGACAGATTTGGACACTAAAATAACAAGAATCGCTAGTTATTTATACTCGGACTCATCATTGGTTCAAGACTCGAGTTGGCTTAAGGAGGTTGGACCACGATACAAGGTTTGAGTCTTAGTGAAGACTTGGATGTTGGATCGATTCTAAGTTTTGAGGTGTCGATCCAGTGTTGTTCGTTTTTGCGTGCAAGTTAGTTGTGATTACAACTTTAATATATTGCGCAAAAATAACATACCAAGAACATGGAGACCTAAAAAACTTAACCAGTAAAAAGTCAGCTTTAACGGCCTTTTCTTTGCAATGCCTTGAATTGGAAACAAAACATTTAGGGAAAGCAGTAAGTCTATACAACAAGCTAGGTGAAGTAGCGGTGAAGATGCTTGGTGTTCCATGCCCTCGATAGTTCGGCACCATCAAAGGTCGTTAGTTTAAAAGTACTATCTCCTAACCTCCACTTAATGACGTACGGAACTTCCCAACGAGGACTGATTTCGGTCGGCGTAGTAAAGATCCACTAAAGGACGAGGTCGCAGATGTCGAAATGCTTCAGGCGAACTTTAGTGTTGTCTTATCGGATGACGCGTTACCAGTGTGCAACTAATCTAAGTTCAGACTCATCTATTTTCTCTTCGAGTAAGTCGAGAGATTCCAGAGGTATATCCCAATTGGTCTTCATATCGTAATAAGTGACTCAATGGGACAGCTTCGGATCTGTATGAGAGAGATGATGGTGTGTGGTCGGTTGTTGACTTATGGGTAGTCCAGTAAGTCCAAAGGGCTAGAGGGAGTCCATCAACCCACTAGCCTCCAGCCTTTTCCAAATGCTTCCTGATGATGGATTTAATGACTTTGTTGATAGCTTCGACTTATCCATTAGCTTGAGGATGAGCTATTTTCGAGTATCATTTCTCGATATGATGAGATTGGTAGAATTCTTTCTACTCAGAACTCTCAAATTGGGATCCATTATTAGAAATGATAGTCTTGGAAACTCAAAAATGACAGATGATGTCTCAAACGATGAAGTTGATTACTTTCTTGGTAGTGATTGTAGGAAGAGCCTCAGGTTTTGGCACATTTGGTAAAGTATTCTACAACGACGAAAATATATAGAGCACCGCTTTTTGCTATCGGACTAGTTTCGATAATATTGATTCCCCACATTACAAATGGCCATGGACTAACCATTTGCGTAAACTTTATAGGCGAGGCTCTAGAAATCTTGGAGAATATCTTGAACTTATCACATTTGCGGTGTAATCTACTGCACCACGTTCGATGATTGGCCAAAAGTAGCCATATCGAAGAATATTTTTTGCCAGAGTTTGGCCCCTGATGTCATCACCTCTCTCACCTTCATGCACATTCAGTAGTACACGTTTGGCATCGTTGTGGTCTGTACATCGGAGTAGTGTAACAGAGAATCCTCTTTGGTAGAGTCCTCCTTCGTGATGATTTACGAAGGAGAAATCGCTTTTCACTTCGGGAGAGAGGGAGGATTCCACATTGCAAGTAGCCTTTGATCGATATCACCAAGGATTCGGGTTCGGTCTCAATCTCAGTCATTGATATTGGATCCATCTGATCAATACTCGGAGAGTCGAGCACTTCGACTGGGAGAAGTCCCTAGAGCTGCACACCTCATGAACTTGCTAGCTTGGCCAATAAATCAACCTCTTTGTTATGTTCTCGAGGGATGTGAGTAATGACATAGTGGTTGAAGTTGATCAGCAATTCGCGAACCCGAGCTAGGTAAGGAGCATGTTGTGCTCCTTTCACTTGATATCCCTACATGCTTGGCAGACATGAGCTGCGAGTCTGAGAAAATTTGGAGAGCCTTGATGTTGAGTTTGATTGCAATTTTGAGTCCAGCGATCAAGGCTTCATATTCTGTATCATTGTTAGTTGTAGGGAAGTTGAGCTTTAAAGCGTAACAGATTGAGCGTTACTAAGGGGTAACAAGTACAACTCCAGCACCAGAACATTAATGCTTGACGAAACATCCACGTATATCTTCTATTGGATGTTGGGAGGTTTACTATATTCCGAAGAGTCTTCGGGAGTAGTGAACTCTACGATGAAATCTGATAGAGCTTGTCCGAAGATGGCTTGATGAGGAATGAAGGTGAGCTCGAATTGACTCGGCTCGATATTCGATTTCAAAAGTTTCCCAGATGCCTCAGGTTGTTAAAGGACATGTCGTAGTGGCAAATCAGTGTAAAATTGATTGTATGCGACTGAAAGTAGGGACAAAACTTTTAGGAAGAGATCATTAGGCATTAAGGGTGCTTTTCAAGCTTCGGGTAGTTCATTTCGGCTCCTATCAATCTCTTGTTGATGAAATAGACCAGCCTTCAGACACGGTCTTCTTCACGCATAAGCGCTGAACTAATTGCCATATTTACAGAAAACGTTGAACATCTATGTTAATTCGTTGACATGGTCATTCAACAGTTGTATATTCACGAGAATGCCATGCATATAAACTTCTATGTATCCTCTAATTTGGTCTTTGAACATTCGATTAGCGAGTCGTTGATAGGTGGCTCCAACTTTCTTAAGACCAAAGGGCATGTTAAATAGCAATACAACCCAAGGTTGATGATAAATGAAATGTGCTCATGATCTAGAATATACATTGGAATTTGATCGTAGCCAGTATGCGTCCACGAAGGAGACAAGCTGGTGACCTCCAGTTGAATCAACGGGTCAATTGATCTTCAGAAGCGAGAAGCTGTCCTTCGAGCATGCTTTATTCAAGTTACAATAATCGATAAATATCTGCCATTTCCCATTTTATTACTTAAATAAGACCAAATTGGAGATGCATTCTGTATAGATGGCATCGCGGATGGAACCGTTGTCGAGTAGTCTATCTACTTCCTCTATGAGTTTTGCTAATCTTTCTAACACCAAGATTTGATGTTTTTAAGATACTTCAGGTCGATACCAAGCATGTGACAAGCGATTCCTGGGTCGATGCAACACATATCAGAGTGGTTCCATGCAAATACATCCAATTTGGTCCGTAGAAAGTCCACATGTTATTCCCTAACTGCAAGGTGGAGTTATGATCCAACTTTCAAGACCCGCATTAGGTCAACAAGGTTGATCACAACATCAATGGTTGGTCCTGCTTTCGTACTCGGGGTTGTCATCCTTCTGCGGATCAAAGTCTTGGGAGAGACGGCTATGTCATGTAATCCATTACTCAGACTTCCGTTGCTGCAATGCGTTGAGAGCTTTGGTGCAGAGTGTCATCTCCATACCTTTTCCTTTCTCTTTGTTGAAAGCGTCTTCCCACTCAGTAAGTAGCAGGCTCTCGCTGTGACTTGGTCACCTTGGATGTGTCTGACCCCATAGTCTATCGGTAACTTAACAAGGAGGCACCAAGGTGCCATGAATATGTGGAACTCAATGAACACTAGTCATCCGAGAAAACATTGTAGCAAGAGGAAACTTCGATCACAACAAAGGTAAGGATCCTGACTCAGCTTTGATCCCCGGCCTTAAGTTGCACTGGCAGCTACATAAGACCGACTTGCCTGTTGGAAGCACCATTGAATCCATGAACGTTAGCATTACATGGCTTCAAATATTCAGCCTCGGTTTCATTTGATCCTAGAACTCTTCGAGTGAATGAAGACTTTATTGACATAGTTCGAACCTATGTAGATTGAGATGTCGAGTGGATCTATGGTGGGAATGTCGATTCCCATAGCATCCTTCTCTTAGAAGACTATGTCATCCCTCATAGTCTTCTACAGCTTCTCCGAGACAAATTCGTCCGTGGCGGCGGAGCACGCTTCCTGGTCGGCATGCTAGATGAAATTGGCATATCCTTACACAAATCGGAAGCTTTCATTCGTAGGGAGAGGCCCACCACAAATAGTATTAATCACAATACCCTAGAGGAGGTGTCAGATTGGATGACCCAGCTGCCGCTTGGATCTGAGGAGGAGCGGGCGTTGAAGGCCTCACGACTGCTCTTTTCGGAGCGGGATTCTAGACGTATTGCTCGATTCGTTTCTCACAAATGAGTTTCTCAATTGCATCCCCGAGGTATCGACAGGCATTTCTATTATAGCCGAACATGACACGGAACCTACGGCCGGAGTTCTTCTCTCAGTCGGTAGATTTTTGCAATGTTGGATTTTTTTACTACATGGTGTTGCAGGTAGCTAAGTAGATTTTCTCCAACTCAGTTTTGTGTGAAGTGTAGACCTGGTAAATCGAGAAGTGAATGTGCTTCTTTGAGTCCTCTTTAAGATTGTTGTGACTCCCTGGTTTACCATTATTCGGCTTAGCTTGAACTGACGCTATCCTTTTTCCCTTGTCAGAGCTCTCTCTAACTTATTTAGCTTTGACACAATCTTGTGTGGAAGCCTAGTGTGGGTTTTAAGGGTGGCCAGCTCGAGTAGCCCTATTCCAGCGTGCTTCTTCCTGGCACAGCTGATTCTCCTTTTATAGAATACTTCCATGCATTTCAATTGTTTCCTATCGATCCAAGCCCCAAACTTGGAATTGGGTAATACCCTTGAAAAGATGAACAAGGACGGTGCGAGGCTTGGGGTCTTCGATTTTGGCCAAGGTCTTATTAAAGCATTCGAGGTAGTTCTTAACGGCTTCCCCAGTGACTTGGTAAATATTGGAGAGGGAGAGAGTGTCCTTCAGCCTGGTGACATGTATTCAGAACTGATTCACTTATTCCATAGCAAGATGATCGAAAGTTATGACGGTTCTCGGCGAAAGTCGAGAGAACCAAAGCAAGGCCACTCCTTCAAGAAAGACAGGAAAGCACTTGTGCTTTACAGTGTCAGTGGCACGGGTCGAGTCAATATGCCCCTCGTAGCAGTTAAGAAAGTTGTTAGGATCGATCTTCCATGAGTAACCCATTTGTTGTGGCATGTTGAAGTACCTTGTCCATTCAACATTTAGGATAGCTGGAGTAAAGGGGTTATGTCTCATACCGGTTTCCTAGACGTGATTGATGTGTCACCGCGATTCTCTCAAGATCCTACAAACCATATCAGTAAGAACCGCAGGCTAGACCTCCGTTGGATTTCAACGGTCGTGGTCTATCTCGAGAGTTCATGGCCTAGGGCGCCTTTGCAAATGAACATCAACATCATCCTCAGGCAAATCATTAATCTTGAATCTTTGATTCTGTGGAGGTTAGTTAAGCAGAACTTGAGCATGTTGTGCAGCTGGCTGAGGCAGCACTAAGTTTTGAACAGTGGCAGGAGGAGGCTGCCTTGTAGAGGGTTGGGAGATAGTTACTGGATCAAGACTAGGTCCCAACTAGGAGCGGTTGGAATGATGGGCTCCCTCTCTGATTGTGAGCATAGCACCGTTATTGTTGATTCTTCTCCTTTGGCTATGGTTGGTGTGATAAGTATCGGAAGAGGAGCTATGGTTAACATATGAAACTATAATAGGGGCGCAACCTAATTTCCACTATATTTTATATAAGTCGGGTTTAATAGATGTGTGCTATGGTTGTTTACTGTTGGATGATTACTGCATATATTATTTTATATTGACTGAACCGATTAAATTAAACGTTTGTTTAATTTAATTTGAATCAATCGTTATTTTTGACGATTGTAATCGATTGAGGTAACTTACCTTGTTGATCATGATTATATTTATATAAACGTATAAAATAAATAATTGGATGTTTAAATTACTGTTATTGGTTGATTATTAGAAATCATATTCATATGTTGAATTGAAAGATATTATTTGAGGTAACCTATTTGGATGCAGGGAAAAACAGGTTAGAGGGATCCTTTCCTTAAATATATTAAATGTTATTTATTTTCATATTATCATTATATGAACTGTTCTAATTGGATGATTGATTTGGTTGTTAATTGTTCACTGGGAATTCAACGTATGTTTTGTTTTAACCAATGGTAGTATTGGTTGAGTAATTGGAAGCATATGACCTATAAATCAATCATTTATAAATATTGATTCACTGTCAGGTGAATCAACATGAATGAAGTTATAAAATTTATTTTTATAACTGAAGAGAGGTTTTTAAATCTATTATTCTGAATAAAAGTTTATAATAAGGAAATGAAGATTAATTTATTATTATTTAAAGTTTATAAGTAATTATCAAATGATTTTATAAAGTAAATACAGATGTTAATAGAATTTATAAGCATTAAGCAGAAATTAACTTAATGGTTAAGAATTGGATTAATTGTTTATAAGAAACAATTAAATGAAGTTTAATGAATATTGGTTTTAAATGTAATAAGATTTTAAAAAGGAATTTGATATTTACTTTTAGTTAATAAGTAAGTAAATTATTATTATTGATGACAATTTAAGTGAAAACTTCTTAAATGAAAATAATTTAAGTAAGAAATTAAGTGATAATAAAATAGTGTTAAATTGTGAATTGAAACGAAAAGGGGTTTATATTAAACCCGAGTTTATAAATAAGGTTTATATTAAAAAAAGTGTGAAATTAAAATGTTGATTTTAAGTTGGCAATACTTAATAATGATATTAAGTGAAAAGAATGAGATTTTCAAAGCGAGAAATGGTTGAATGAATGAGAAATGGATTAATATGAGTTGATAAGGAGTTAATTAGAGAATTGGAACCTAACTAAAGATCATTGAGTTGAGTGATTTTCTGAGTATTAATCTAATGTTGATTTTGGTCGTCAGGGTAAATACGTAAGAAATTATTCTTTTACCAATTTACGGTCAGGAACTAATGAATGTTGAAGTATTGAAATGCGTG
This sequence comes from Allium sativum, assembly GCA_030737875.1. Lineage (NCBI taxonomy): Eukaryota > Viridiplantae > Streptophyta > Magnoliopsida > Asparagales > Amaryllidaceae > Allium > Allium sativum. Next base: position 370,276,639 of record CM060919.1, read on the forward strand.
AATAAGGAATGGGCATGTTTCCAACTAATAAAAAGGATATGAGAATGTAAAATAGTATTTTCAGAGCAACTGAAATAAAACAAGAATTTATGAAAATATAACGATATTTTCAAGTTGAAAAGGAAGCGACGAATTGAGTTTGAATAAGTTTATTCAAAGGGGAAACGTTGATTATTGTTTTCGAGAAATGAAACAAAAGAGTTTTTGTAACAATGTTTTGTGTGAAATTTGATTTAATCAAGGTGGGAATGTATATAATTTAATTCTAGAGTATTTAAATGATTTTGAAAATGTTCTTATATGAAAATAGGAAGTGAAAAGATATACTCGTAATATTGAAAGAATTAAGAGTTTTAAATTAACCTTTGTTAATTAATTTCAAATAAAAATGCCAAGTGATGTTGAGTACTAAATTAGTGAACTCGTTTTATTTTTATGGTTGAATGGATGTTTATTTGATAGTTAAATAACCGACTAACAAATCTAACCTATAAGATTGTTGGTACGAAAAGACCAGGATCAAATTTATATTCGAAAATCATTCCGAACAAGCACATACAAAATCGTCGAAGATGCTGATTTATATTTGAAATCTTATATGTGACATACGAGGAAAAATCCTCATTATTGATCATTGATGGTTCTGGTATGCCTTGTTCTTGGTATATGCATTCAGTGTGATCTGGGAATACAAGTTTTTTGGCAAGTCATGGTGTGAAGGACATGCAAGAAGTATTTTTAAGTGTTGGTTTTCTTTGATGCAAGCAGTATTTCGCAAAAGAGATATGATGATGGTTGGACCTAGTCTGGCTTTTTGTTATTTGTGGTTTTGAGTTTTTTTCTGAGTTTCATTTATATATTTGTATATGTTTTTTTTCTCATTACTACATACTACAGTAACATAGTGAACTGAATAGTGCTAGATTAGTTGGAGTTGTAATCTTGTATACATTGTAATTAATTCATGAGTGAATAAATAATAAATGCCTTTCAAAAAAAGATGGAGCAGTTGAAGACCATGGATCTTCATAAGCGAAAGGACAACTTGTTAAATTTCTTTGATGTTGCAACTAGAGCTATTTGATTTGTGATTCAAACGTGACTGGAATCTATGGATTGCAAGGACTACTCGCTACTGATCTGTACGGTGATTCCTAAGATGTGGTAGGAGGGTGCCTTCAGTTTGTCCAGTCCCAAGATAACTAGTATGGATGGATGTTTGACAGAGTATTTCCAAAGGGGTCACGTACGTTGATTTCCTCAAACGTATTTCTATTGGTGGCAGAGAAGACACCTTCTCCTAGCTTAACACTAGGGTATTTTTGTGGATATCAACTAGTGATTTAATGGATCTAATGATGTGGCATTCAAAGTGAATGGTAATATGTTGTTTTAAAGATAATTTTTAAACCTCAAGCCTCACAACCAGGAAATGACAAAAATCTGGCATGCAGCACGGCTAAGTGGGTCGCTTCCAAATAGGGTGTATAATCACCTTTCTAGGGAAGATTCATTTCCTTCTTTATTCTATTTGAAGATGGGAAACGTTGTTGATCTCAACCGTTGGTGATATACATTCGGTACACTCAAGCGAAATGAGTGGTCAGTCTTGTGTGGCTGGGTCGCAAGATGTTCTTGTTGTACCCAATGTATTCCCCTCTAGAGATACACTATTGGCAGGTGGTTCCATCCCTTGTCATGGTCGGAATCTAATATCCAACAAGCCCCCCCCCCCCGTTTTGATTGTATACTATGTATGTGGAGCGTGAGATGCAAGCGTTCCGCTAGATTGATATTTATTGTATTTAGACACTATCATAATATCAAAATAAGATATGATTTCAAAATGATTTTGGGTTATCGTGAGGTAAAAACCGTCCGTGTATATGTGTGGACTGGTCTTACGATTATATCTTTTGGCAAGGCCGAACAATTTTTAAGGTGACCGCAAACACCTTTTATTATAACTAACAATAAAATACATGAAGGTCCAGTTGATTATAGCTAAAAATCAGCTAATCCAGAAATAAAGTGTTCCGTTCACTCAATCCTACAGGTTTACAGCACAGGAGCTAGCCTAAATAACTAAACTACTTAAAAAAATAAAAAGCAGGTGTGAGACAGCGTGACTCAACAGCTAATGTCATGGACTATTTCTCATAATCAAGGGAGGAATTACTTTGGGAGGCAGAAGACGCTGGTCCGCAGACCAGCATATATCCAGCAAATATAGAGACCAAGTCAGGTACAAATCCAACGTAATCTTTACAATAGAGGAAATTCCTACCCCAGCTTTCATCTTCTAACAATTCCTAATTTTTCTCACCCAAGAATCCATCATTAATTAGGACAAGTTCATTCTCAACGGCTTTATAATGCAGACGACGAGTCTCTTTTTCAGCCGCACTAACATACTTGAAAAAACCTTCACCGGACGGATCAAAGTGCATATCTGTAGGAGGATAATGCCATGCCTTCTCATGGGGACACCACAGAAACTTAGGAGAAGAGCACGGGAGCACCTCAGCAACAGCAGCATGCGAAGGCACAATAATAGCAACATCAACAGGAGGTGAATAAACTGGAGTGGAGTCTTTGGCTTTCTCTTTAGGTTTCCATCTCCTAGATGGAGGATGGGGAAGAGGGATCTTAGGGGGTTCTGGAAATTTGGTGACAGCAGTGAAACGTGTACAAGTTTTAACAGTTTGGCCAAAGAAACAACATGTTAAGCATATGGCGGGTTTCTAGCTGTAGGTAACATTAATAATTTCAACTTTCCCTTCAATTATCACTTCAATTTTGGTAGGTAGAGTTTTCTCTAGCGTTATCTCAATTAAAGCACTTGCGTAGGTAAGCATGTTCCTCTCAACCGTATTCGTATCGAAACAAATGAGTTTGCCAATATGATATGCCAGCCAATTCAGTCCCATCAGCGACTGAAGAACATAAGGTACATGCGTGAACTGTGCCCAAACTGGAGTTGAATTTTTTTGTTCATGAGCACTATCAACTGAAGGTCTCCATGTGGTGATGATGAACGGTATACCAGCAAGGATAGATGGTTCGGATTCAAGCACACGTCTTCGTTCCTCCATATTAGAAAATTTGAGATAGAACGTCATCGACATAAGTCACTCGTAACCCCTCCTCGCAGTTTCCAGACATGCTTAACATGCTCATACACATCGATGTCCGTTGGTAATCACTTAAGAAAAATCCTACAAGACAGATCAGAATTGAACTCCTGCTTGTACAACTTCATCGGGAAGATGCGCAGGACTACTCATATTAAATTGTATTGGAACAACATAGTCACCTACAATTTTTGGTTTCTTCTCAAACAGAGATTTCCACTGCGGTTTTGAGGACACTCCATTAATGCCACAAACAGTAGTAATATAAGACGGAACAGAGACAGAGTTACACAACAAGGGAGGTTGCATAACACCTAACCCTATTGCAATGCCCAACACACTTATGTCGGACAAATTTGGATCAATCACCGCTGTTTCACTAGGGCCATCGTCCACAACCAAAATGTTTTCCAAAGAACCCAATTTAATAATAGGAATATCCAGATTTTGCCATCGATTGTCTTTTTCCATTAATAAGGACGTTGTAGGGGAGGGATTAGAAACCTTACCGACACCAGAAAGAGGAGCAGCTAGTAGATCAGCAATCGCATTTTGAAGGCCAGGGACCGCAATAGGCACAGTGGCAGTTCCTCCGAGAGGAGGAAAATTAATTACAGAATCAACTCTCAGCAGAGCTATTGGTTTAGGATTGGTGTTAGAGTAGTGATCGACGCTAGTCTATGAATTAGAAAAGCGCGACATTTAAATTAAATTCTGCAAGCATACAGGTGTGTAGCATACAGGTCGAACACAGGGAGGTGAATTAAATCAATTATTTATCTAATCTCTTGGGCGAGTTAGACAAAGCTTAGAGGTTGATTTTGCAAAACAAAATAAAATTTGAAACTACAAATAAAAGATGCAATTAAATTCACTGCAGATTCGAATCTAATCGGATCTGTAATGAATTCAATGATGAAAGATAAAATAGAACAATGGAAATAAAATTTGCAGAACAAAATTAAACGAACAGAAAATAAGAATTAGGATTACCGCTGAATCTAATCAGACGGTCAATCGCTAATGAAAATAAGTGAAAAATACAATTAATGCTCTACCGAATCTAATCGTGTAGACACCACTAATTGCTAAGAAATTAGAAAATAGCAGAAAAATAAAAAGAAGAACTTTGTTAATGGCAGAAGAATTACAGAATAATCGATGATTGTTACAATGAATACAATGGGTATTTATAGGGGGTGTAGCCTCCATCCTATATGACTTTTGGGCCAAGAAATATCTCTTGAGATATTCTATTTACAAATAAAAGAGATATGGATATAGATTTGAGATGTTCTATGAAGATTCTCCCTCCTTGATTGTTGACATGTGGCATTTGATTGAGTTGCATTCTGGTAAATATATGTCAAGTCTTCTCGTCAATGGCAAGTAAATATGCAAGATTTTCAATTGATTTCTTTGAGAAGAAAATGTCTAGCTCTTCAAATCTTAGTGCATATGTTATATACATATAAATATATATATAATATAGCACTAGTCTCTTTATTCTTCAAAGCGACGGAGGCAATGTATATGTTCTTTTCTTCAGCAAAAAATAGGGCTTTGACGGTGGCTGAACTCAGAACACTCTGTCCAAATTTCCAGGCTTTATCAGTGTGCTATAGCTTCCTTTATGATTGAAAATTTGTTGATTCCAAGAAGTAGCATTTCCTATGCAATTGGTCTTTAATTGAATGAAGGAGACATTTATTTAACAACCTGTGAAAACACACGAAAATACCCAAAGTAATATTTATTTATTTACAATAAAGATAAGATATGAGCGTAAAAATAAACACATTTCTATGTCAATCAAGTAGGCTCTACCAGAGCGGGTTGTTGACGGTTTCACAGATGAGCATGGGGATGACATGAAGGAGGAGAGAGTAGACGATTTGTGCAGAGTAATTGGAAATGGAAGAGACAAAGCAGGAAGAATTTAGGGCACGTTGCAAGAGGAAAAGTCGCCATTATTACGAGAAAGCATGACTAATAATATTATTATTTATGATTATATTTTTTTCTTTTAGAAAAGAATTGCTAACTTAAAAATCAAGTTGGATATTGTTTATAAACTTAGTGGGTTTCTCACTCTAGTTCACTAGACTGATCCATTTGAAATGCTCGAGTTAGACCGAGTTTTACAGGTTAAGGACGATACGGACTTCAGAAGACATGCTGAAGAAGTTCCGTTGTACTAGTATTTATTCAGTTGTGTGTTGTATATAAGGACAGATTATTATAAGTGTCCAGATGTATTGATGTATTTTGATGATTTATTAGTATTATTTCAACCTCTCAATAAAGATTTATTTCTATATCATATTTTGTTCTACTGTGATGTGAGACTCTGATTTTATCGTGTTGTTCTTCTTCTTTTTCTTCTATTCTAATATTTCTTTCTTATCTCACCCTCTATTTTCTTTCATTAACTATCTGGTGTTTTTGATACTTGGGTTTTGGAAAGTAATACGGGTTTTAAGTATTATTGTTGAAATTTGAGCGTCAAAATTCCCCAGGTCATTACACGATCGCTAGGTGCAACTTCCAGGTCGTTGCTCCAATGACGGCTAGGGTTTATGTGAATTGCCTTTTTAGCTTCAAATCTACATGTGTTTTGGAATGTTTAAGTTTTTGTTTGATTTTTGTAAAATAGCCCTTTTGTCCCTTTTACCCAAAATGTAATAACCCGGAAATCTGAGGCAATTTAAATTTTTATTTTGGCAATTTTATTGAATTTTGAATATTTAAAATGAATTATTTTAAATAAAGACGACGAGAAATTTATTTTGAATAGAATTAGAACGTATATATTTATATAAATCGTCGTTAGAATATAAATATTTTATTTTAATTATAAAAGGAATTGAAAATGGCGCGGTAGTTTGAAAATTCGATTTCAAAGTTCAAATGAATGTACAGGATTCAAAATAAACCGGATTTTAGCGAAACCAAAAATATTAGAATCTATTTGAAAATATCTTTCCAATGAATCCGAAAAATTGAAATTTCATAATGGGAATAAAAAGTTATGTCCAGTTGAAAATTCAAAATAGTCACTATGGAATTCTGGCCCTTAAAAATAGAAATTTTGCAAACGACCTCGGTTTTCGACGAAACCACTTTTATTAGATCCGGGATGTCAAATTATTGCTAGATTCTAAAATTCGTAATTTTCTGAATCAGTATGTGAGCTTGGCAAAGGAGAACGTATTTTGACAGTTTCAGTCAGTTTTAATCAACTGGAAAAATGGCCTTTTTTCAAACGGTCTCAGAATTCGATGAAATTAGTTTTTGTTAGGACCGTATCGTCAATACGAAGCTAGAAAATATTTTTTCTGGAATTTTTAGAATTAGTATGTGGCCCCGGTAAATTGAAATGTGCGTTCCAATGCAATATACGTTAGTTTATATTTTAATTTGAACGGAAACTCGTCGTAACAAGCGAATTGGGTTATGATACATATCCCATTGTGTTTGAAATGGGGGTAATTAGCTAGGGGTGACAGTCGTTGGGTGTAATTAAGGGATTCGAATGAAAGTCAACTTTCAAAGGATTAAATAATAATAATAATAATAATAATAATAAAATATAAGGTCCCCCCTTTTTAGTTCTCTTTCCCTCCTCTCTCTCACCAAAAAAAAATCGAACTGAAATAAAAAAAAGGGAAACAAAAAATCGCGCCTCCCCATTGTCTGAGACCGCTGCCCTCCAATCGACGGAGCACCGCCGACCTGGCCAAACCCTCCGACCTCCTCCTTTTCTTCCTCGCGCTCCTCTCTCTCGTTTGGCCGCGATGCCCCACCTCCCTCACGTCAACCACCAAAGCCCCAGATCCGCGAAGAAACCCTAGTCGTCGTCCACCATACCCACCGCCGACAGCCACCACCTTCCCCGACGCCTGCACACCCCGGCGCGCCACCAGCGAGCTCCGACAACCCCTCCCCCTTTTTCGCTGAAAAACAGTGAGTATTTACTTATTTTTATTTTTGTTTAAGGCAATCAGCTTTAAAAATATAAAAATCAGTTTTGGCATAGATTGAAATCAGTTTTTATGTATGGTTTAATTTAAAAGATAAGATTTTTATTTAAGTTCAAGACGTGATTTTTATTAAGTTATAGTTAAGATTTTTATGATAGGGAAAGATTAGATTTTTACTAATCTAAAGATGAGATCTTTTAATATATAAAGTCGTGATTTTTATCATATGAGATATATAATAAAAATATGATTTTTATATAGTATAGATAATAAAAATATGATTTTTATATAGTATAAATAATAAAAATATGATTTTTATATAGTAGAAATTATAAAAATATAATTTTTATATGATAGAGAATATAAAAATACAATTTTTATATATGTAGCATAATAAAAATATAATTTTTATTATATGAAAAGTGAAATAAAAATATATTTACAGTATATGAAGTGAAATAAAAATATTAACTTTATTTTTATCATGAAGTAGTGAGGATAAAGATTAGGTTTTTATATGAGTGGCAGATAAAAAAAATAGAATTTTTATATAATAGAGGATATAAAAATACAATTTTTATATATATAGCGGTGAAATAAAAATATGATTTCTATTCCCTAGAAAACGAAACAAAAATGTGATTTTATATATGTAGTGAATACGAACGACGAAAGTGACACAAGGAGAGCACGATGAAGATTTCCTACATATGAAGAGTCGCGGCGTTTGGTTTAGCTCTTGGTGAGAACTCCTCACTTTTATTTTATTTTCTAGTTAAAATATATACTAGGATGCAGACGGTGCTTAGTAGCACCCGACACCCGTCGTCCACAGACCATGGATGACTTGTTTGTTTGATTGTTGTGTTGTGAAATTTGATTGTGTGATGTGGAATGAAATAAAATATTTTATAGTGGAAAATATTTTATAGTTAAAAATATGATTTTTAACGTGTTTATAAAATAAATATTTATAAACAAATCGAATGATTTGTTTATATACACTGATTTGACTGATATTGATTGGGACGATAAATTTTACACATCGTCCAACCACACAAATAAAATCTGTGTTTGTTGATTTGAAACCCCACACGGGTATTGGGATGAGATTTGACGTACACTAATCCCGATTGTTTAGTTGTATGTCAACCGATGGATTGACAGATTGTGTAAGCGTTAATTATTGATATTTAATGCTTATGCAGTTGTGTGGTGCACTCTGGATGATGGTTGATGATTTATCGTTGCTATTATATACATGTGTGGTATGGAAACCATATAATTAACATTATATGGTAATTGATTGGGTCTCATTCCAATTTGGAAAATTCATGTGTTGAATAAAAATATATATTCATATGTTGAATAGAAAGAAAATTCATGTGTTGAAAATAAAAGAAAATTCATGTGTTGAATAGAATAAAAATTCATGTGTTGAATAAAATATATATTCATGTGTTGAATAAAAATATATATTCATGTGTTGAAGAAAATTCATTTGTTGAATAGAATAACGAAGTTATTGAAATATATAAAGCCGTGTTGGTTATATATGCGCCATTTTGACGTGAACGATATTTATATCGATTTTATTCATTTTTGTAATGAATATAGAAAAGGAAGTGATTTCAAAGTATAACGTTTTGAAAATGTTATCATTTATAGATTAATGATATGAAATATTCAGTTTTGATCCAAAATTGAATATGAAGTTGAAATCGTTTCGAAAACGAATTTAAAACGATTTATAAAATACTTTTTAAAGGGAAATCGAAGAAATATATATAATATATATATATAATGGCCTAAATTGAACGCGCCGCGCCGCGGCAGTTCGCGAATTTCGACCATTGACTTCGAATGGATATTACGGGAGTTCCGACCGTCGGATTCTCCTAAAACCGGAACCGTTGGGTTCGTATTGAAAAGAGATTTGTAACGAATATTAGAAATTAGAAATCTAACGGTTGGATTTGGAATTATGTCCAAATAAAATCTGGAAAAGGTCGTTGTAAGTGCAGTTCGATGGCCGTTGATGGAAATCGACTGTACGGGCCTTGATAAAATTATTAAAAATAGTAATAATTTGTGTAAAATCATAAGAAATGATTTGTGAAGAATTAGGATGAAAAATTCCAAATTTGAAAAGATAAAAATAGATTTTTATCGAAATAAACTAGTTTTGAACTAGAATTAAAATCCCATTTATTTTTAAAATAAATAAAGTGGATTTGAAATGGTTTTGAAAATAACCAGAATTTCCAATATATGAAGTGGAAATGGATTTGGATCGAAATTGACTTTGGAACATTTCGATGTTGGATTTCATGATTATACAGATAGTGTTAGGGAAATTTGAAAGATATATTTATATCGTTATTTCCAATACGATATTTGTTGGTCGTGGAATTTGATATTGAATATAAGCTGATATATTTTCTATTCAGAGCCTTGTATTTAATATCAAATGTGATTTGGGTTTATCGTGAATGGTGTCTTCATTAACACTGTTCTTAAACCCAGTTGAGAAAAATATTAAATCTTTTTATTTAGATTTAATGAAGTTTACCAATTAAATGGGATTTAATTGGAATTGGATTAGAATGTGATTTTGGGTTTATCGTGAACCGTGTTTTAAATGACATTGGTTCTTTAACCCAGTTAAAGACAGGATATGATTTCCCAAGTTAAATAATCGTTAATATTGATTTTTGGGAAGATTAAAACCAAGTGGAGTTTTAACGAATCTTTAATTAGATTGAAATGATCGAGGATGGAGTATCACCAGTTTTGCTCCAGGCGATAGTTAAATCTTTAATTAGATTTGAACGTGAAATGGTAATTGAATTTACCGATAACACCGTGGGGTTAGATATGAAGTATGGCCAGTTTCACTTCATGGGATGAATAGGTTGGGATTGGGAAATAAAATAAATGATTACTTCGGTGTGGTTTGCTAATCCCGACTAGTTTGAATTGATATTCAAAGAAGATTAAAGAATGAATTTAAAGAATTTATCTTTGATAAAATTAATGGGAACCTTTCCCAAAGTATAAGAATATTTGAATAAAAGAATATTCTGAATTGGGATGAGGCGTATGTTGTGTTTGTGTAACACTTGTTTATTATATACGCGAGTTATTCAGAAAGACTGGGTTTATCCCATTCTGAATAACTGATTCGACGAGGTGTCGAGGATGAAGACGGTGGTCGAAGACCGGAGGTCTTCACATCATTTGGGTGATTACTGATGATCTTGATTGGGTTGTACACCCAAGAGGAGGGAATCAGTTGGTGATCGTCCAGACGTACTTGGAGATCGATGGATATGCGAGGTACAAGGTGCCTCCGGTTTCGTTTAGACCCAGAACGAACTTGTAAATGGACTTTGTGTCTGACATTGGATTTTATTCTGTGTGATTGATTTCTATTAAATATAAATCTGTTTGGCAGCGGAGAATTTATTCTCTTGCTTACCGCACTTCTCTGAGAAGTACGAGCTTAGGGGTTATATATTGATGGATATCAATCGCATGGTGTGAATTGCCCGTGTGGCATGCCTAAGTGGCAATTGATCAAGGCTTCTGTTGAAAAGCAAAATCTTTTGGTTGATGATCAAAGCACCGCCTGTATGGCATAGCTCTGTGTAACGTTGATTCGCGAGCCTCACACCCCGGTTGTAAACCAGAAACGGGAGAGGACGGCAGGGAGGGCATGCGTTTCCTTCTAGCTAGGGTGGTGTCAGTGACCTACCAGCCCTGACATTTATATTATTTTCACCTGTGTGGTTGTTGCTGTTGCGAGGCGCCTCGGATATATCGGTGACTATGTGGAGCCGATGGAGTCATTTGGCTAATTTACGCCTCAAAGGGCGGGGAAACGCAGTGTCCAGGGTTAAGTTTGATCCACATCGGTGGACCGGCCCTGAAGCTCCAAGGGCCCACCTGAGTCTGGGTCCTAAGACACGGGCTAGAGCGTCTCGAATCGATAGAGGACTATCTTTTGCCTCGGTTCCCAGATGGAAATCCAACTTCCAATACGTGACTTTGCGGTTTTATTTGTAGAGCCTAGTACGGCGACATAGTGGTATGGGGCACTTATGCCGTCAATGATTGATACTTATGATTGAAATTGTTTTGACACTATACACTTATAGTAATATCAAAATAATGTGTTTTTAAACGTATCAAGCATTCTTTTGCTATTATAAGGAAAAAACCCTATCCTCAGGCTTGTGTTGCATTGTGTGATGGGACTTGGGTCTCATAATAGCTTCATTGTTCTTTATTTAGCATTGCGTTGTTGTTTTATGCACTGGTATTCTTGGGAGGAAACCCGTTCCGTGTTATACGGCGTGGTCCCTTGATTTACCTAACTTTAAAATAAAGATTAATAACTATTTTAGTTCTCACACCAGTCACATGACTGACCTGGAGTTTATTATGTTAACCTAAACTCTAGGTGCCCTTATTTTGACACGGGCAGCTAGTAGTTTTGGTTTTGCAGATTTATATTCACAGGAACCTGGTTTACAGCTGGAATGATATCCGGAAAGCTCTGTATCCGTATATCTCTTTCAGTTATGTATTGTATTATTTTTCCGCTGCAGTAATGTATTTAAATCTCTGATATTTCTCTGATGTATAATAATTATTCATACTCTGTATATTCTTGTATTCTGATGGAATTGTTGTAATTAACAATGAAATGTTCTTCTGTTTGCGTTTCGATGTGGTTTGTTCTCAGTACAATCTGGGCTTTCCTTTCCGGGGAAGTTCGGGTCGTCTCACAAAAAGATCATTCTTGAAATTACAAGTAATGCGTAAAACAAACAAAAAGGAATAGATATGTAAAACACGTGCTTTCCACGTAATTTACAGTGTCAATTTCTAATAAATATTACCAGTTGCTTGTAATTTTGAATATATCTATATTTTCTCTTTTAAAGTATTTCGGTCAAATTTATAAAAATTATAACAAAGGACCTTTTAATGGGATTTTAAATATTAGCAAGTCAAAACATAGAAGGATTGTTCTAGTCAGTAGTTTGGATTAAAATGCAAATTAATTGGAATTAAGAAACTTTTAAATAGATAAATAAAGAAATATAAAAATGAACACAAACGTAAAAAGTACACTACTATACACATGCATACAAAATATCCATCCAAAAACACATAATTAATGATAGTTATTATTAATATTAGGTAAGCGTTAAATGTAAGTTTGAATTTGAAATGTTCCCCGTTACTTGTAGATATTAACTACCATTATATAAAATAAATGAATAATTTACAATTTCAACTATTGGTTTTAATGAGAAATAAATGTGGGAATAAATGTTAGTGAATCCAAAAAGGTTACACTCAATTTAAATGAGAAATTAATATTGTAACTCCAAAGATAGGGGCATTTGATATAATGAATATATATAATAAAGAGATAAATAATAGACAGTCATTGATGTAATAAACGGAAGTTATAATACATAGGAATAATGATATAAAAAGTGGCTCATGTAATTGATATTTATTTGAATTTTTGTTGCCTTAGGAAAAGTGACCGTAGTGGTTATTAATGGCATTCACCAGTTATGGTAGTAAAACTAAATAGGGAATTGGGTAGAAACTACCATAATAAATACTAAGTCTAATAAGTTCTCTTGAAACTAATAAAATTTATTAATGCTAAAAAGTTGGCACAACACCCAAAGAGTTCCAAGATAATGGAACTATATGTCCTAAGTGGAAAATATGCAGTAAGGTTAATAATATAGTATTTTATAGTGGTTCGGCCCGCGAGAACCTACGTCTACTTTGAAGATAATTTTATTCACTTTTACTCAAAGTACATTGGTTGGCACCATAGTTACATGTAGTTACAGAGGCAATGATGGAAAGTTGGCACAACCCCAAGGAGTTCCAAGATAATGGAACAATATGTCTGGATGGAAGTATGCAGGAAATAAATAACATGGTATTTTATAGTGAACCGGTTCGCGAGAACCTACGTCCACTTTGAAAATTTTGCTAGTTTTATTCACTTTTAGTCAAAGTACTGGTTGGCACCATAGTTACAAGTAGTTACAAAGGCAATGTTGGAAAAAAGTTCTAGTAAGTCCAACAATGAGGCATATGTCCTTTTCTCGAGTTGCCTATGCATCCCAAAAAGTCCAAGTCTTCAAGAAGGAGGTGAAATCTTCTTCCCAAAGCTTCAAGGTGGTTAGTAGTTTCCAAAGATTAATATCTCCTTGAAAAGTGACAAATCAGCAAAATTCAGCACTTTTCCCGTAGTAGGCTGAAGGGTATTTATAGAGAGAGGAGAAGTTGGGAGCAGGTAGGAAGTTGAGTCCACTCCCCGATTTTTATACCTCAGGATCAGTTGTATCCCAGGGGTTTCTTCTTTTGCATTACTTGTTGAGGCCTTAAACTCTTCTACTGTTCATTGCCATAATCATTTTGTATGTGACGGTATGAAATTGAGTGTACCAGTCAAGGATACTAGGTAGGATTTTAAGTGAACTTAGGGGATAAGAAAAACCATTATACCAATCATGGGTGTCTAAATTGGCAATACGAAAAATGATGAAGAGATTAACGTCGACCACGGGAGTTGAAAACTTAGATATGAGATGCGTTGGGGAAGGCTACACTGACCCCGCTACACTTAGGTGAATTCGAGCAGTTTCGAGAAGTCACGATGACTATACTTTTACGAATCCATTTGGTCTTGATTCCTAGGTATCTTAGCGACAATTTTGGGTTGTTTAACCACGCAATGGGCCGAGCCGTAAGGGCTCGGGCTGCTTTTGGTAACTGAGCCAAAAGGCAGGTTAACACTTTCCTACAAAAGTACGTTTTATCTTGACATGATGTGCTTCGAGTTAAGACAAGTATTTCTGGAAGTCGAAAAGATCTCCAAACGATGTCGGGCGATTGGTCATGACCCTTCCATTGAGTAGCCGTGACGATTTGTCGTAGTTTGTTGGCATAGATGTGCAGTTCCAACATTGTTATGAATCCCGGTTTCTTTGAACTTCATCGCTTGGACCAGAATCTATCTGATAGCTCAGGTTTGTGTTTAAGTTCTATCGATTCAAGAAATTAAAGGTCAGTCGCCGACTCTCGCTTATATCAGAACTTAAACGTTGTCAGCACAGAGTCGCGTATGCGCTCACACGTTTGCGTGCGATTTTGCATGATGTGATTAGAGTTCATAATAAATTGTAACTGAGATGATATGTTATGGGCATGCGATCATGCAAGTAGGTTTTCAAAACATTTTCGAATCGAGAACTCAATCGCTCGATGCATATTCTTGAATGTTTAAGTTCATATGACGCGATTAGCTTGCAAATCGAGTCAATTTCGACAATTGAGGTTTCAGAAATGGATAATCATGATTGCCGCCGAAGTTTAGAGTTTGAAAATTTTCACTAATCCTGTAGTAGTATTTTCACTTCTTTTCTTCTTGTTTTTTAAAAGTAACGAGGGTCGATATCGAACTTGGGACACTTAACAATTTTTGTTGTTGTTCCTACATCTCCACTCCCCCCTCTATAAAACATAGATCTGAAAACCCTCTCCCTTTTACTTGGCTATTTTGTACTTCTAAACTTAGTGGACTTCGAGATTTCTAGACCCATTAATAATTTCGTACACCCCTCTCGCCTTATCCCAATCGTAACTCAGGTGGGTTTGATTGGCATATAGTTTATTATTGACGTGAAGCAAGATTGGGGAAGGTAACGAGGCCAAGGCCAATGAGGCAGAGGTCGGAGGGCTCGTGGATCTTATGACAGGCCGGTGGAGATGAAGGAAGAGGAGTGGCGATCTGAGGATTGGTGAGGTCAAAGAGGATGAAGAGGAGGCGCGGTACGAAATATGGAAGGAGAAGAGGCAAAAACATCAAATGTTGGAAGTACGAAAATCGATTTTGTATCCCAACGCTATGGAGTTTTCAGAATTAGATTCTATTTTTCATATCCTAAAAACTTACTAATTTCGGGTAGTTGTGTTGGGAGACAAAGGTGGAGAGGCTAGAGTGGATTTTAGGTCCTTCGGGATACGAAAAGAAAAGGAAGATGGAGGGCCGGTGGAGATGAGGTGTTAAGTACATCGAGGATACACAAAAAATTGTACCCTGGTACTTAGCCGTTTTCATAGTTGAATTTTCAACTTCGAAAATCATCCTCATGAATCTGTGTTGTTTTTGACATCTCACGATCGAATTGAGAGTTTAATGAGCATATCATCGCATAGTGTGTTACCAATCAAGAGTTGAACCTGCCTGGACTGATAACTCGAACATGAACATAGGATTAAAGCATGAAATCGGACTATGGACTTATGACTAAACTACCAATTCTTGGACTCGATTCTGAACCCAATCATGATGCAATCGCGATTCAATGTGAATTCAATGACCCTGGTCAGCGACAACGATGGTTTGAGTTTATGAGACGGGAAAACATAATCGTGTCTGATTCGTTTTACTATAATTGCATCAGCACGCATAACACTGCACGTTCCACATTAGTCTACACCAACATAAGGGGTATAGATTACTGTGTGCTTACTAACACAAATATCTTGAGAGCATAACTTGCAATTGCATAAAGAGGCTCCAGACGACTTCAATGCTTGGAAGATAAAATCGTTGAACCATCATTTGGTTCTTCCAGGACTTCATACCATTCCACGCCTATAGATAGCGAGCTTGAGACTTCCTTAGATTCCACCCCTTACCAATAAATAAAGCCTTATGACACACACGATCAGAAGGAGCAACCGAAGGGTCGCAACACTTTAGGGAGCATGCAGATGAGCTAACCATCCAAGGAGAGGCAAAATCCACGGGAGCAAAGCCGCACGAAGGAGAGAATGTTGGAGATGAACAAGAATGTGCTATGGTGGCACTGGACATGATGGTGAATATTGTTATCCTACAGAATCCATCGGATTTTGTTGTCTTGCGAATCGATGAATCTTTGTTAAGGAGCATTTGCATGTAGTAATAAATGTCCTAGAACGATGTCCTAGTTCCCAGGAGGGACGATAGGGTGCGCGCGCCTCTGGAGGGCTACACTGCCGAGAATAGGCATATGTTCTCTAGCGAGCTGTAAGTGTTTTGAAACTTACATTACTCTTGAATTTATCAAGCTGCAAGCTCTAGACTAACTTGCAAACTTGTGTGGAAGACATCCCTTGGATTCCCATGGACAACATTTATTTTGGCGAGTTTTGGAGCTGAGAAACGTGCCGAATGCATATCGTAACGCCCAGAATTGGTTATCAGACCATCTCCTCCACCTGTTATGCCTGATTTATGAAGGTTGGTCAGTGGGTTGTAAGGATGATGATGAATAAGGGAAAGGAGATGCGGAAGTTGAGGGAGGAGTGGATCCTCCAGGCCTACAAATGGAACTGCCCTCTGTCATGCATCCCGCCATGCCCCCGATCGAAGAGAAAGTTGCAGGAGCTTAGGGGAAAGTTGGTGGCAATCACGGCGATGATGAGGAGGAATTTTCTGAGGGAGTTGAGTTGATGCCTACCGCTGTTCCATCTTCGGAAGAAGAGATGAGGCTAGGAAAAGGTCTCGTACCACCTTCTCCAGCAACGACCTCTAAGAACGTCGCATCAATGGAGATTGAGCATCAGTTCTCAGGATTAGATATAGTCCCTATTGAGACTTCTACTTTCGGGTTCGGCAACATAAATGTCGAGAGCCTATTGTTGAGCATTGGGGGGAGGTTACCCCTTCAAGCAGGCTGACATCTGGTCCATGGAGTTACACTTAGGACATACACACTTATAAAAGTTGCACGACACAATACTTGTTTATGTGCGAGGGATGTTCGATTTTGACTCAGGGTTTGCTTCATGCAGGCTTAGTGGCTCGAGATGGCAATAGAGACTGATATAGAGGGTCTGGGATTTACCGACGATCGAAAGGTGGAGTCGTCAGCAGTTTTGTAAGGAGTGCAGACTTGCATTCGCTATCCCTATGATCTTACAACCAAGGTAGTAGTCGGCAACGCCGAGACCAACCCGTTCACTCAACATCTCCAACCCAGGCAGTTGGAGTAGAAAGGAGGTCAAAAATAGTTAGCACAAGGCAGTCGACGGCGATAATTCCTCCCTATGTCCCACCTGCGACGTCCCTAACGAATATCACTGAAAAAGAGAATACCGGAGGAAGCTCGGGATCCGATAGAAGAGACATGAGGAAGCACGGTCTGACAATGCATGATATGTTGGCGATCCTATAGCTAAGTAATGAGGAGAAGAGGAGATTTAAAGAAGTCCTTCCCCGACTTCTGTTTGGAAGAGCTGCCATGGATACCCGATCTGCACCAGATCCTACATCACATCGTCGAAGATACATGGTCCTAGGTATATAACATCTTTCACCAATATCGGGAATTGTACAATTTTGCAAAGAGACTCTTAAAGCTTATCATTAAAAAGAATGCCAAGATCGAGGGTTTGAAGCTCGAGTTGAAGCTATGCAGTTTAATCCCCGCTAAACCCCGCAAAATCCTGTTATAGCCCATAACATCCTTCAACCGCTACATTGTTTCTATTTAGCATTGATGAACAACAAACTCGCTTTAAGCTGCTGCACCCTTTAAATCAACATTTTATAGCACTTGCTTTAGCAATAGTAATATACAAAGCTTGATTTGACTAGTTCACTTTTAAAACAAGTCAATAAAGTTAGTGTAAAAAGATAATTTTACTACATAAGTGTCTAATATAGTAAAAATCTATTATAGTCATCGATTCTAATGTATGTAACAATGATGTTCTATGATTTTATTATATAAGATTAATATATATATATATATTGGTTTCTTCTACAAAATGATGTGAGAACGATAATTAATTAATTTTAGAATACTTATTTTTACATCTAATATTCCTTTTTGTGCATCCGCTATTCCCACGCTTTATCCCCGCTAAACCTTTTTGTACCTCCACCGCTACAGAACCACTAAGCACTTTGACTGAACAGACTTGAAGTTCAAATGAGTGTATCTCGCGAATTCGGAAAAAGAGGTAGGTAAGACATGGTTCTAAGCCACGTCTATTTCAGCGTATTCAAGTAGCATGTTTATGTGTTAACCCTCTATGGCCGTAATGGGGTGCCTGAAGTGGGAGTTGGTGGAGGTGAAAGCAGCAATGGCCAGGTCTCGGGACGAGCTTAAAGATGTGTTGTCCTCCATATCAGCTCGGACTACCACACTGTAGAAAGTCTGAAAGACAATAAAGCTGTATCTATGGAGAATCTCTAACTGTTGGAGGAAAACATTGAAGTGCAGTAGCTTCATCAAAACAATGAGGCCTTGACAATGGAGATTGAAAAGATGTGAGAGAAGAAAGAGAAGTAGCAGCGACTGATTAAGGAGAAGAAGAGCTCAGACAACTTCTAGAATCAAATCGTGTTGAGCTTGAATATGCAAGGAACCATAAGGAGGCAGTCGAAACTTCGAACAGGAAGGTACTGGACCAGGTGGAAGGCGTGAAGGTGGAGTTTGGGGCCCTATTGTAAAGACTTAGAGTTGAAGTTGGTGAGGATCGGGAGAAGGCAGAGGTGGAGCAAGTGCCAACGGTGTGGGGATTCTATGTCAAGATACTTTAATTACACAGAATTGAGGATTACGCACGCTGGCTCTAACTTAGGAAAAGTTGGTGGAATATGAAGCTAGGGTCTAGAACGTAGAAACGGTGGATGATGCGGCAATGATTGCTCAATACTTAACAAACAAAGAGCACCAAATGTTGGCGGAAGGCAAAGCGATGCTGAAAGAGGATGCCGAGGAAGAAGAGGCGGAGCGACTTACTACCGAGAGGGGGAAAGCGCATGTTACGAAGAGTGTGGCTATTGCTCATGCATTAGAAGGATGTAGTTCCCAATAGTAGCAAGTCATTCTGCTTGGTTCCACTAGCGGTCCATCTGTGCCAACTGCGTTGTTACAGCTTATGATCCCGACTTCTCGAGGTTGGAGCACGAACTCTCCCTTCTACCAACAACTGAGAGAACAATGCCCATCGAATCCACGAAGACAACAACAAATGGTGCTCAAAAGTATGGTAACATGAATAGACTAACTTGTCCCCGTCATCATTGCGCTAGTTAATCTGAAGTATAGTTGACAACCGACTATGAGCTAACAGTGCATGGCGCGCCCGAGTTTGCCGTAGAGGCTTATCGGAGAAAGTTGGGATAGGATTTTGGTCTTCTGAATATGTTCTCGGGACTTGAGTTGGAAGAGATTGAAATGGATGACTTCGATAAGCTTTTCCCGAAGGAGAAAGGAAAGTAGGAGGCTGATCCTCAAGTGATCGGACCGATGGAGGTAGGCGGATAGACTATGCATGATCTAGTTAAATATCTAAAAGCCCAAATGATGATTAAGTCGGCGGAGAGAAAAGCGAAGAGGAAAATCGACGTGGAAGACCTACTCAAGGCATAGGAGGAGGGGAGGTAACAAGGCGAAGAAAATGCCCGGGACAAGGTCGAGGAAGCTTGAAAAAAGGATGAGGAGGCAGTGATCTAGAAGAGGGCAGAGGAGAAGTTTTCCAGGTTAAAGGCTAAGGGGAGGCAAAGATAAAGGTGTAGGAGAAGGCACAGAAGAAAGCAAAGTGAAATGATAAGAGGAGGGCTTACAAGGAGGCCAAGAAAGCTAGAAAGAGGTTGAGAGGACAACGGTCGTGGAAGGGGATCATACTGCGGTGTTGGCACTTCATGTGGAGCCTTCACTAAAACTTGAAAAGATCCTAGATGGCCCGATGTGGGAAGCACATCATAGAGATCCCAGGTGACTCTGATGAAGATTTGTTGCTCGAAGGGTATCCAAAGTTTGAGATAAGTTTTCGCCTTCATCCTACCTCGCCGAAGGGATAGAAAGAAAGAGACAGTAGTGGCTCGAAGAAGAAGAGGAAAAGGAAAGAGGGTCCACTTGAATCCGAATCGTAGAAGAAGGAGAAAAGTGGCTCTCCACTTTGATTGTTACAGATGGTTTTTTGTTTTTGTAGGCCAATAGGATACGCGAGTACGACCCTCGTATTTAGAGGCACGATGTGGTTTTTGTAATGTTATGTTTTTAATCAGTCTTGTTTAATAATAAATAATGATGTATAAATAAGATAATTAAAATAAAATTTAATTAGTAAACAAAATTAAATAACTAAGAACTTATGTGTAAATATATATATATATATATGAATATATATGCTAAAGGTATACATAAGTATAGAGATATACATGTATTTTGGCTTATGTCTTAACAATTGATACCTAAAACAATCTCTTAAATTAAATCCTATGTGTACTGCTAAGTTAAAACACATGTATAGACGTATAATTAAAATCCAACTTGTATATATCTAAGCTAAGTTAAAATTTAAAACTGCAGCATAGATGTTTGTAAAAGCAATATAACTTGTATAATATTAAGCTAGACTTTATCTTAATAAAAATTGTTTCGAATTGTTACCATAGGAAGAACTTTGCTGCATATAAACAACAAAAGGAAGTCAACCCATAGTGTAATAAAACTCTTGAAATGGATGCAATGAAAGGAAAGGATATGGTTGCAGGCCATTCCCTAGACCAAATAGTACAAGGTTTTAATTTGAGGTGTATTGCAAATCTTCTTTAAAGATCATACTACCTAACCTAGTGTTGCTGCTAAGTTATTAAACAAACAAATAATCTATTTTATATTTTCAACAATATAACCTACCTAGTTACATTTCGCAGCACACATTAAATGGATATGGACTAAGGAAAAGATGTGTTTCTACAAACTAAGCAATAGAACAAAATAGGGTATATTTTTATTCTGATTAGCATGTGATTTCTGAAACAATCGAACTGGAAAAAAAAAGCTGAAGGTTGATCCTTAAATGTATTGTAATATCATATGTTTTATCTATAGGGAAAAAGTATAGCAAACATTTAATGAAGCTAGACTATTTTAATGCTTAAATGTATCTATATAAATACCCTAAGTCCCATAATTTTTCTCACGCAAATTCACTTGAAACTGAAAGATTAAAAGACAGCAGAGCCTTTAAGAATATAGCAAAGTTAAGAAGTGAGTAAACGTTCTTTCTTTTTTGATTTTTATACGTATATGGTAATACTGAAATATATACATGAATATTTGTTTATATGATTATCATACCTTCCATACACAACCAGGAACCAACTATAAATAATTTTCTTTGGTTTATTGACTATCATATGTTGCGAGAAAACTGATCTTTACCCTCTGTATTGTAAGCTTTTGAACTGTGATCAAGTAACATTGGATGGACGAGTATTAAGTATGGGATTCTATAAGTATGTATATCATATATATTAGTCTGTAGGAGGTAAAAAACAAACTGAAACTTTCAAGTAAACCCCTGTATATTTATATGAAAATCATAGTAAGGTAATACCACAAGGTTTAAAAATATATATCTCAAATTCAAACGAGTTTTAGATCTTTGTTTTTCATGAAAAGTTGTTCATTTCGACCCCCAGTATACTGTAAAAATGGAAGTAAGTTTTAAAAACATGCGTGGACAAGTATATATATACTTTCCTGTATCCTGCTATAAAATCATAAATTTTCAAATGGCATGAATTCGAATGTTGATCATACGAATGGAATCGTACAATGAAATCATGAATTTTAAACCTGATTTCAAAAATTTTAAATATGGGATGATCAAGATATTTTGTAACCACTGAAAACCCTTGTTTGAGCAAACTATGATGATCTAGGTAGCCGAGTGCTAGAGCGTGTAATATAGAGCAGTGTGAGTGTTCAGTAATCAAGGGAAAATGCCCAATAATTTTTATAGCAAGTGATTTGAGTAAAGGAGGGGAAAATGGGTTTTTGGGTACTGTTTTACTTTCTCAACTTTAATGATGAACTGGACCATGATGGATGAATAGAGTGGGCTGAGATTTTGGGAGGAGGTACGGCCAAGGATCACTTCCATTCTGGTGAAGTTTGTCCAGCAACGGCATATGGTGGTGGTAGCAGTACGGACCAAGGTGGAAGTGACGAGGATGCCTGATTTTTGAGAAGCTGTGTTGAACATCAAAAATCTAATCGAGGTGACTAAGGGGTGATTGGAGTCCACAGACGAGATCAGGAGGTGAAGCAGAATGTGTGGAGATTAGAGCGGAGGGGAGGTGGTTGAGGCCGCAGCTGTACATGTGTACAGCGTGCACACTGTGCACCGTAATGGCACAAAGAGTTAGAGGGGAAGAAAGGGTGGATCGGGCAGGAGTTTTTGTGTGATTAAATGGAGTGATCACAAGTTTTTGAGACGCCGGGATTTTTGATCTGGAAAAGGAAAATATGGTGATCGGGCAAGAGAAATTGGTGTGATCAGTGTGTTGATCACGCTATTTTGCAAATGCCAAATGATAGGATCTGGCAAGGGAATAGAAGTGATCGGGCAAGGAAATATTGGAATCAATTGTAACCAGAACTTGGATTTGGCAAGTGAGATAAATGAGGATGCAGGCTGAACTGTTTTGGGCCAGATTGGGCTTTAAGAAGAAAATATTTAAATAGAGAAGAAAAGTGGAAATAAAAGGAGATTTTTAAAAGAAGATTAAAGACGAGGGAAATGGGCCAACATATTGGGCCAAAGATGGGCTTTAGGGAAGGTTAAAGCAAATTAGAAATAAATTTAAATTAAATTTGGGAAAAGTTGAGATGGGCCAAAAGGAATTAGGTCGAGTTCATAAGGAAATAAACGAGAAGCCAGCAGGCCGGGATGAAATTGGGCCAAGTGTTTTAAATTTGAAATGTAAAGTAAAAATAGAAGAAGGAAAAATGGGGAAAGATAAGAAGTAAGAAACTAGGAAATGAGAGAAGAGGAAATAAATAGAAAACAAAGGAAATAAAGTAAAATAGGAAAATTTTGTATATCTTAATTTATTAGTGTTTGTTTAGAAATAAATATACAATTTAAATATATTTATGAAGTGTGACAAAGGTATTGATTTCAAAATAATTGTCGTAATTAACGAACTAACATATTGTATTAATTGATGTGTGTGAAGCACATGCCTTCTAGTTATATAATTAAATGTTGCGTGTAGTTGTTTATTTACAGAAGACAGTCAAATATATGGATTATAAACAATACAAAGATATGTGATTCTGTTTGGTCGAAGCTTTTAATTGAAATCATATATGAAATGAATTAATAATTCACTGATATCAAACTATAGTTGACATTATTATCGACTACTTGAGTAATTCGTTTGTATTGAGCCTTGAATTGTATTTAATTCAATTGTTTTTGAGTTAATAACTATTTCCTTTGAAATAAGAAATGTTTTGAGATAAAATAAATATTGAAATCAAGTTTTCCTCAAGTATCGGCTGACCATAAAAGACATTACGCTGATCGTTTCGAAGAGTCCGAATTAATATTCCACTTCGATTAGATTTATACGTCGCGTGTCAGAGATTATTGAAGATAATTGAAGACGGAGATTCAAGGGCTATTTTGTTTTACAGAATAGTATCTTCGGTTTGTCCAGTCCTAGGACAACTTGTATGGTTGAATGTCTGACAGAGGATTTCCAACGGTCACGCCCGTTGATTTTTACAAATATGCCAAGTTGGTGGGGAGAAGGAAACTTCTCTTTATTTTACACCCAGTGTGTATTTGTATAATCAATATGTGATTATGGATTCGACAATGTGGCATTCAATGTGAATGGTGAACAAGTGTTCTAGAAGATAACATAGCCTCTAGCCTCATAACCAGGAAATGACAAAAATCAGGTATGCAGCATGGCTAGGTGGGTCATTCCCAAGCAGGGTGTATGTAACGACCCGGTTTTTGACGACTTTGGTTATCGAATAAACACGGTGACGACTAACCAAACATGGAAAAATATCGGTCATTAATGAAAGAAATTAGAGGGTGAGGATAGATAAGATAGAAACTTAGAATAGAAGAAGAAAAAGAACATCATCATAAGAGTAAACACGAATCTCACAGCGGAACGAATAAAATATAACATAACTTTTGAAATACAAATAGTATATGTATACAATAACATTGCAGAGTACAACACATAGCGGAAATAAACAATAGCTATATAATCCTGAAGACTCCTGCTCCAAGCTCTCCAAGTATATCTGTAAAATCACGACTACTTGACTGCCCGTACAAATTTAGGCACCCAAGAGTTTAGGGAAAAACAACAAAATAAACTCTGGGTCAGTCATGGGACTGGTATGAGTAAAACAATTTAAATAGTTTGAACAAGTAAATGATATCTCATAAGACCACGCCGTATAACGGAACGGGTTTTTCCCTTATGAGAATCCAAATTTTTCTTTATACCAAAAACCTTTTGATATTAATATAATGTCTATCAACCACAATATAATAATCATCTAGCAGAAACGCTTGCATCTCATGTTCTACATATATAGTATACAATCAAAACCGGAAGCACGTATTGGGAAATGGATTACCAACTACGACAAGGTATGGAACCAGCTTTCGCTAGTGTACCTCTAGGGAGGAATACACTGGGTTCAATAAGTACATCTTGCAACCCGGCCACACATGACCGACCACTCATTTCGCTTGAGTGTATCGAATGTATATCACCAACGGTTGGGATCAGCAATCGTTTCCCGAATGGGACAGCATCAACAATAGATTTTTAGAAGTAAATGAAACTCTAGATCAGGTGATTATACACCCTAATAGGTGCGACCTACATAGCCATGCTACCTGCCCGATTTCTGTCATTTACCGGATGTGAGGCTAGAAGCTACGCTTATCTTTTACATACCACATCTTCATTCACTTTGAATGTCACATCGTCATACCCGCCAAATCACAAATTGATTTCCCAAAAAATACCACGGCTATACAGCTAAGAGAAACGAATTCCTCTGCCACCAAACGTGAATACGTTTGAAGAGGTCAACTTACGCAATTTATTAGATATACTTTTTCAGACATTCTTCCATACAGGTCGTCCTGGGACTGGACAAACCGAAGGCACTATTCAGTACATCCATCTTAGGCAGTCTTTACCTAAGATTTATACAACAGCCCTTGCATTTTACTCTGTCTTCAATTATCTTTGGCATATATGATTCGCAACTCTTATGCCAATACAGAGTGGTTCTTCGGATAATAATCCAATCGGTCTCTCCATATTAACAACGTTAAAATGGTCGAAACTTCGATAGTCGGTGAGTTAACTATCAAAGAAAAGCAGGTGTGCAAACAACGATATTATTTCCAAATGGAAATTATATCGATCAATCATCATTTAACATATATATATATATATATTCACATTTCCTTATATTCTATGTTTAGAAAATATATGTTATTAACACTGGAAAACATTTCCATAGCTTAATAACGTATCACTATTCTTCCACATCTATCAGACTCTAACTATAAACTAACAAGAGAACAACTTCCTAAGTATAAACCCCGAAGGCCGAAACCAACATCAGATCGATACTCAAGAAACCATTCAACTTATTAATCTCTAGTCAGTTTCTAATTTTTGTTCAACTCCATTTTGATTAACTATGTTCGATTAACTCCTTTCGATTAACTCGATTCGATTAACTCCTCTATTTATTTTCCCAATAAATAATCCTTTATTCTATTTATTTTCTAAATAAATAATCCTTTATTCTATTTATTTTCTAAATAGATATTCCTTTATTCTATTCTATTCGTTTTATCAACATTTTCCTATAAAACTCTATTCGTTTTATAAACATTTTCCTTTTATTTACTTTCGAAATATTTCCTTTTATAAAATTTGTTAATTATATAAAATCCCTTTATTTCAATATACATTGAAATAATTCTTTTTACATCCCAGGGTCTTTTTATGATATTTAAAATATCGGATAACAAGGATCAATATCATTCTAACACATAATCCATAATAGATTATATAACACATCATATATCACAATATATGAAAAACAGTAAAATAAATGTTGAGGAATCCAGTCGGATTCCTCCAACCTGTTTACCTGCATCACAGATGTTAAACAATATAATAACATCGACTTCACTTCGATATGAAATATTCTGCTAGACAGAATCAATATTTGATTAGCGATATATATTTGTATATCGTTATCTATAATTTCAACCAATACACAAGTAATTCAACCGAACAGTTAACACACAACAATCAACATATGATTAACAGTTCTAAGAATACGTTATAAAATAAAATTGTTCAGAGTTGGTGAGTTTTACTCACATTGGCAGTTCATCGTTAAAGAACGATAAACTATTGTTTGATTTGAATCAAACAATTTATTTCTCCATAAATTCAAACGAGCTCCAATCCACTCCCAGTCAGTTCCATTGGGTAGTATCCGTCCATACGATCCTAACGGATCAAGTTTCGTCTAATTCTGATTTCGTATGATAAACTTACGGTACATTAAAGTTAGTACATGAATTGAAATTTATTAAAACATGGATTATTTTCTTTTGGGCTTACTTAACTTTCCCCTGCCCATTACCCTTCTAAAGTACCAAACTCTCTCCACTCTTCTTCCTCTCCTCCCCAAACCCATATGCTCCAGTAAACCCAAACACCATTTCGAATTGCTTCCTCCATCACAAATCCCGATCTTCACCCCATGAATTCCAAAACCAAAACTACCAAAATGATTCTCATCTCACTCTCTTCAACTACCACACCATTTAGTTCATCTCACACCCCATCAGTACATTCCATCATCGAGCCATTCACAGTGACAGACCCGACCAAAATCCCATCGCACCTCACAAACTAAACCACAACTTGCACTAAATCCTCCCAGCAACTCAAATATACCATCAGTTTCTCGAATCGAAGCTCAAAATGCCCAAACAAACGAACCCTAGTTCGCTGTGTGTTTTCGAGCATCAGGAAACAAATGTCGCACCCCACAAAAAGTATTGCGGATCGAAGAGGAAACCGATGTGAAACCGAATATGTTTATGTGGTGATTTATAGGATTTATTTTGATTTGTATTTGATTTTCAAAACTTGCGTTTTGCTGAAAAATGAAATGCGGCGGCCAAAGGGTGTTTTATACAGGGATGAGATTTCTTGTGTGGTTGAAGAAGGTAGTAGGTGGCCTTGTTTTGACCTCAAAATGAGTTTTAGATATTTTCTTTTATTATTTTATTTTTGTTCTTCCTTTCTAAAAATTCGTGTGATCAGACACGATACCTAAAAATCATGAAAATGGTCATGTAGCTACAGTTCGACATTACGGTCCAACGAAACTGGTTTCGTCGAATTCCGACTCCGTTTGCTCATACAGCATATTTCTAACTGTCAAAATACTGACTGTTCTCCACATTAAAATCCCGTATGGCCACATACTGACTTCAAAAATCACAGAAATTGAAATCTAGCAATAATTTAATATTGCGGATCCAACAAAATTAGTTTCATGGAATTCTGAGGTCGTTTGCAAAACTGGCTATTTTTAAAGCTTTAAATAACCCTTTTAAATATATAAATATATTTAAAAACATTTTAATTTAATATTTATAATTAAATATTCTCGTATATATTCACACAGAATATTATTTAGCTCCACAATATTCCTATATGAATTTCTAACTCGATATTTCAAATCCGGATTAAATTGATATTCGATTTATAATGAAATTCCTTTTAAAGATATAAATAATTCCTTTATAAATTACAAAGGAATTCCACAGCGACTTTTCTAAAATTTGATTTGGACATAAATCAAAATCTACACGACAAAATCCTGATTTTTCTCTTCCATTAGAAAAATATACTTCACCAGCTCCGAACTTTTCTTGTTTCACAGAAATCCGGCTTAAAACGAATCATGTACATTCAGTTAAAGTTCAAATCACCAAATCGCGAACTGCCGCGCCATTTCAAGCTCGATTTTAATTATAATATAATTATACGTTCAAACTATTGTTATTTAAATATATTCGCCAATCTAATTCAATACTAAACTGAATTATATATTTTTAATTTCCCAATTCACACCATATCGCCATTTCAGCCCAATCTGATTATTTCAGAATTAAATATATTATTATATAATTATTTTAATTAAATATTCACTCTTATTTAATTCAACAACCATTAAATCCTCTTAATCACCTTTTAAATAATTAAATAAATTAATTATTATATCGCTGAAAAATGCGAGTCATTACATTCTTCCCTACTTAAAATAATTTCGTCCTCGAAATTGCTAAGGTTGGAA
The DNA here is from genome assembly GCA_030737875.1 of Allium sativum. Classification (NCBI taxonomy): domain Eukaryota; kingdom Viridiplantae; phylum Streptophyta; class Magnoliopsida; order Asparagales; family Amaryllidaceae; genus Allium; species Allium sativum. The sequence continues at coordinate 370,305,052 of CM060919.1, forward strand.
ACAAACCCTATCAACTGGTTAGAACTTATTCGTCTACTTCTTAATTTCAGTTTCAACTGAACCAATTTAATTTCAATTAAATTATTAATTAATTCTTATCAACGAAAATTTTCAAAAATCCTGAAAATTTTCTAATGCCTTAATTTTTTCGGAAAATTCGCCAGCACCTCCTTTGTATTGGTCAATAGGTCAAACTCCAACTCGCCTCTCTGGGCCATCTCCAACCCAAAAGAAAATCAAACAGCCAAGCGGCTTGCTAATTCGGCTCATAAATCCTATATCCAATAGAAATATAAACTTGTACCTTTTTGTAGGCATATCATTATATCCTTTCCACCTGTTATCAATTCAGCAGATACAAGGGTCATCCCAATCAAATTCCAGTCTGCTTTTATCCACAACACAACCATTCGCTTATATCTGAACCAAATATCATTTCAAACTCGAGTTTCATTCTCGATTCACAACTCTCAACTTGATTATCAAATTACACTTCAAATTTGAATCTCACAATCCAATTTGTCATGATATCATTCTAATCCAATCTCAGTTACCACTTTACTGGCTTTACTTTAATTCAAATTGGCTTTCCCAAATTTTAATTCAGATTGGTTTTAAATCAACGATATTTCCCTGGGAATTTTTAAATCACTTAGCTTTTCAAAAACCAAATATTCCTTTTCGGATTTCAACAACTTGTTTCTGTCAAAACAATTCAAAAACCAAATCTTTTCGGTAGTAATCCGTCACTTACAACTCAAAATTGAACACCGATGATGTCATGATCATCATTGGAATTTGTTTCCCAGTTATAGAAGTGAGTTCAATACTACATCATTTTCAACACTCATGCTTTAAACACTCTCATTTTGAAATCAACTTCAAAATATCATTCATATTACTAGTGAAACAAATTAAAATCTCCCAGGATCTTAAATTTTCCTTATATTTAATCCAAATCCATTTACCAATACTTATTCAAATTTCCAGTGTTTAATTTCAATTCCAATTTGAATTCAGATTCAATTTAACACTTATATGAATTCTACTTGGTTATTTATATAACCATTTAATTTATAATCTTACTCGATTATAATAACAACCAATATATCCAATAGATTATAATTCCAATATATATATTTTCTCTATATCAAAAATTACTTTGGATAAGATTATTTTCATTTACCCTCTTTTCAAAACATATCATGTCGACCCATCGTATTCGAGTGTTTAGAAACTCCTACCGATACAGTGGACCAAACTGATCGACCAGAACCCATAAACAACTCAACCAATAAATCTCCACAATATAAAACCACTTTATATCAAATAACAAATACGTTCACTCGTATATATACACTCAACTCAATCTAGGGTATTACTAACCCCATCTCTACCGAGTCACACCACAAAGCCAAGGTAATTACTTAACCTTAAGCTCTGATACCAACTGTAACAACCCGGTTTTTGATGACTTTGGTTATCAACATAAACACGGTGACGACTAGCCAAACATTGAAAAATACCGGTCAATAATGAAAGAAATTAGAGGGTGAGGATAGATAAGATAGAAACTTAGAATAGAAGAAGAAGACGAACATCATCATCAGAGTAAACACGAATCTCACAGCGGAACGAATAAAATATAACATAACTTTTGAAATACAAACAGTATATGTATACAATAACATTGCAGAGTACAACACTTACAACACAGCGGAAATAAACAATAGCTATATAATCCTGAAGCCTCCAGCTCCAAGCTCTCCAAGTATATCTGTAGAATCCCGACTACTTGACTGCCCGTACAAATTTAGGCACCCAAGAGTTTAGGGAAAATAACAAAATAAACTCCGGGTCAGTCATGGGACTAGTATGAGTAAAACAGTTTTAAACAGTTTGAACAAGTAAATGATATCTCATAAGACCACGCCGTATAACGGAACGGGTTTTTCCCTTATGAGAATCCAAATTTTTCTTTATATCAAAAACCTTTTGATATTAATATAATGTCTATCAACCACAATATAATAATCATCTAGCAGAAACGCTTGCATCTCACGTTCTGCATATATAGTATACAATCAAAACCGCAAGCACGTATTGGGAAAAGGATTTCCAACTATGACAAGGTATGGAACCACCTTTTACTAGTGTACCTCTAGAGAGGAATACACTGGGTTCAACAAGAACATCTTGCAACCCGGCCACACATGACCGACCACTCATTTCGCTTGAGTGTATCGAATGTATATCACCAACGGTTGGGATCAGCAACCGTTTCCCGAATGGGACAGCATTAACAATAGATTTTTAGAAGTAAATGAAACTCTAGATCAGGTGATTATACACCCTAATAGGTGTGACCTACATAGCCATGCTGCCTGCCCGATTTCTGTCATTTACCGGATGTGAGGCTAGAAGCTACGCTTATCTTTTACATACCACATCTTCATTCACTTTGAATGTCACATCGTCATACCCGCCAAATCACAAATTGATTTCCCCAAAAATAACACGGGTATACAGCTAAGAGAAACGAATTCCTCCGCCACCAAACGTGAATATGTTTGAAGAGATCAACTTACGCGATTTATTAAATATACTCTGTCAGACATTCTTCCATACAGGTCGTCCTGGGACTGGTCAAACCGAAGGCACTATTCAGTACATCCATCTTAGGCAATCTTTACCTAAGATTTATACAACAGCCCTTGCATTTTACTCTGTCTTCAATTATCTTTGGCATATATGATTCGCAACGCTTATGCTAATACAGAGTGGTTCTTCGGATAATAATCCAACAGGTCTCTCCATATTAACAACGTTAAAATGGTCGAAAACTCCGATATTTGGTGAGTTAACTATCAAAGAAAAACAGGTGTGCAAACAACGATATTATTTCCAAATGGAAATTATATCGATCAATCATCATTTAACAAATATATATATATATATATATTCACATTTCCTTATTTTCTATGTTTAGAAAATATATGTTATTAACGCTGGAAAACATTTCCATAGCTTAATTACGTATCACTATTCTTCCACATCTATCAGTCTCTAACTATAAACTAATAAGAGAACAACTTCCTAAGTATAAACCCCGAAGGCCGAAACCAACATCAGATCGATACTCAAGAAACCATTCAACTTATTCATCTCTAGTCAGTTTCTAATTTTTGTTTAACTCCATTTTGATTAACTATGTTCGATTAACTCCTTTCGATTAACTCGATTCGATTAACTCCTCTATTTATTTTCCCAATAAATAATCCTTTATTCTATTTATTTTCTAAATAAATAATTCTTTATTCTATTTATTTTCCAAATAGATATTCCTTTATTCTATTCTATTCGTTTTATCAACATTTTCCCTTTTATAAAACTCTATTCGTTTTATAAACATTTTCCTTTTATTTACTTTCGAAATATTTCCTTTTATAAAATCTGTTGATTTTATAAAATCCCTTTATTTCAATATACATTGAAATAATTCTTTTTACATCCCAGGGTCTTTTTATGATATTTAAAATATCGAATAACAAGGATCAATATCATTCTAACATACATAATCCATAACAGATTATATAACACATCATATATCACAATATATGAAAAACAGTAAAATAAATGTTGAGGAGTCCAGTCGGATTCCTCCAACCTGTTTCCCTGCATCACAGATGTTACACAATATAATAACATTGACTTCACTTCGATATGAAATATTCTGCTAGACAAAATCAATATTTGATTAACGATATATATCTATATATCGTTATCTATAATTTCAACCAATACACAAGCAATTCAACCAAACAGTTAACACACAGCAATCAACATATGATTAACAGTTCTAAGAATACGTTATAAAATATAACTATTCAGAGTTGGTGAGTTTTACTCACATTGGCAGTTCATCGTTAAAGAACGATAAACTGTTGTTTGATTTGAATCAAACAATTTATTTCTCTATAAATTCAAACGAGCTCCAATCCACTCCCAGTCAGTTCCATTGGGTAGTGTCCGTCCATACGATCCTAACGGATCCAGTTTTGTCTAATTCTGATATCGTATGATAAAGTTACGGTACATTAAAGTTAGTATATGGATTGAAATTAAATAAAACATGGATTATTTTCTTTTGGGCTTACTTAGCTTTCCCCGGCCCATTACCCTTCTAAAGTACCAAACCCACTCCACTCTTCTTCCTCTCCTCCCCAAATCCGTACGCTCCAGTAAACCAAACACCATTTCGAATTGCTTCCTCCATCACAAATCCCGATCTTCACCCCATGAATTCCAAAAACAAAACTACCAAAACGATTCTCATCTCACTCTCTTCAACCACCACACCATTTAGTTCATCTCGCACCCCATCAGTACATTCCGTCGTCGAGCCATTCACGGTGACAGACCCGACCAAAATCCCATCGCACCTCACAAACTAAACCACAACTTGCACTAAATCCTCCAAGCAACTCAAATATACCATCAGATTCTCGAATCGAAGCTCGAAATGCCCAAACAAACGAACCCTAGTTCGCTGCGTGTTTTCGAGCATCAGGAAACAAACGTCACACCCCATAAAAAGTATAACAGATCGAAGAGGAAATTGATGTGAAACCGAAGATGTTTATGTGGTGATTTATAGGATTTATTTTGATTTGTAAAACTTTCATTTTACTGAAAAATGATATGCGACGGCCAAAGGGTGTTTTATACAGGGATGAGATTTCTTGTGTGGTTGAAGAAGGCAGTAGGTGGCCTTGTTTTGACCTCAAAATGAGTTTTAGATATTTTCTTTTATTATTTTATTTTCGTTCTTCCTTTCTAAAAATTCGTGTGGTCACACACGATACTTAAAAATCATGAAAATGGTCATGTAGCTACAGTTCGACATTACGGTCCCAACGAAACTGGTTTCGTCGAATTCTGACTCCGTTTGCTCATACAGCATATTTTTAACCGTCAAAATACTGACTGTTCTCCACATTAAAATCCCGTACGGCCACATACTGACTTCAAAAATCACGGAAATTGAAATCTAGCAATAATTTAATATTGCGGATCCAACAAAATTAGTTTCATCGAATTCTGAGGTCGTTTGCAAAACTGGCTATTTTTAAAGCTTTAAATAACCCTTTTAAATATATAAATATATTTAAAAACATTTTAATTTAATATTTATAATTAAATATTCTCGTATATATTCACACAGAATATTATTCAGCTCCACAATATTCCTATATGAATTTCTAACTCGATATTTCAAATCCCGATTAAATCGATATTCGATTTATAATGAAATTCCTTCCACAGCGTCTTTTCTAAAATTTGATTTCGACATAAATCAAAATCTACATGACGAAATCCCGATTTTTATTTTCCATTAGAAAAATATATTTCACCAGCTTCGAACGTTTCTTGTTTCACAGAAATCCGGCTTAAAACGAATCTTGTACATTCAGTTGAAGTTCAAATCGCCAAATCGCGAATTGCCGCGACATTTCAAGCTCGATTTTAATTATAATATAATTATACGTTCAAACTATCGTTATTTAAATATGTTCGCCAATCTAATTCAATATTAAACTGAATTATATATTTTGAATTTCCCAATTCACACCATATCGCCATTTCAGCCCAATCTGATTATTTCAGAATTAAATATATTATTATATTATTATTTTAATTAAATATTCACTCTTATTTAATTCAACGACCATTAAATCCTCTTAATCACCTTTTAAATAATTAAATAAATTAATTATTATATCGCTGAAAAATGCGGGTCATTATAGTGTATTATCATCATCTAAAGAAATTCCTTTTTGTCTTCTTAATCCATATTTTGCTACTGTAGCTTCTGGAAATGGTGGGTCGCACCCAACCGTGGGAGTGATAATATATTCGCTACACTCAAGCTAAATGAGTGGGCGTCATGTGTGGCCGGGTTGCAAGACATTCTTGTTGAACCCCAGTTATCCCCTCTAAAGTACACTGATCGGTAGGTGGTCCTATACCTTGTCATAGTTAGAATCCAATCTCCAATAAAAGCCCGCAGTTTTTGATTTTATATTATGTATGTGGAGTGTGAGATGCAAGCATTCTGCTAGATGATTATTTATTTGATAAAAACTATTATAATATCAAAGAATTTTGATATCAAAAATATTTTGGGTTATAGTAAGGTAATAACCGTCCATGTTTATGTGTGGGCCGGTCTTTCTATTATCTTTTCTTTTGGAAGATTTTCTAATATTAAATCAATCTGTTCTCATAAGAGAAAAACTCCATTCCATTATTTCCTTGTTTTCAAACTGTTTTTAAAATTGTTTACTCACACCAGTCCCTTGACTGACCCAGAGTTTGTTTTTCTGTGTTTTCCTAAACTCTTGGGTACTCAGAACAATTGTTATGAGTAGACATGTGATCCAGGTAGTCAATGGAAATCCGATGGAGTATTTTGGACTGGAAATCATGAAGTCAGCTTATTAGTTATATCTATATCTAATTATCAAGTTTGTACGTTGTATTTGGCCCGTAATCATGTATAATGTATTATAATGAAGTATTCTACGATGTAACAGACTCTGATATGTAATATATTAAGTGATATTATATTTTCTTAAATTTAGCTGTGAGATTCTGATGTTCTTGTTGGTTCTTTCCACTATTTATTTATATTTCTTAAATAACAACATGACTTCCGAGGTCATCGAAAGTCGGGCCATTACAGTTTTGATGTACATTGTGTCGTTAAAAAGAAAGATAGATGTATTTTGAATTGTAAATGAAAGCTAGTTTCTTTTGCTTATATCACATGATGTCTTAAGTGTTCTTTACATTTTCCAGTACTGTACTTATGTAAATTAATATGTCATGACACTTAGTTTCAAGTTGTTCTAGACATCACCTTTGAGAAGCCTAAGTCATGTAAAGTTCGAGTATGTTGACTCCATTCTCGATATCTCCTTTCGGTCATATATCTTTAGTCAATTGAAGTTAAGTGGATGAATTTCGCTCTCGAGACCTCATTTTGTTTATTACTCTTGAGTTCCTCGAAATCCAGTTTTGGTTACTTCCTTCTCAGGACCAGCTTGGGGTCGTGGATTATGAGTAACGAGGAGTTGTAACAACCCGAAATATTGACAAAAGATTGCTCATTTAATTAGAATCTCAAAAATAGGAATTTCTGCAAACGATGGAATTTGACCACGAAACTTTAACTAATGCGTTCATCTTAGAATTCTATAAACTTTCATGTTTAGAGTTCCGCGAACGGAGTCCGTAAGAAAACATTACAGAGAAAATACGAAAAATGGACAGAAATAAATAAATTAAATAATTAATAAATTTATTACCTTCTTTAACCCACCTTTATTAGGCATTCTGGGCAAAGGGAGGTCGACCGCTCCTGGGGGTGTCGACGGCTTCGGGCATATAGTTCCTAATGACGGCTAGGTTTTGAAGGGTGATTTCGCTATATTATATAATATAAATGGACGAATGTTTATTTAAATAAATCCAACGGTTCATGGCCAATTCCACTCTATAAATACAGGGTTAAGGCCTCACTCTTCTCCACAGAAGAACTGTAGGCAGCGACAAAGCTCTGCCATTTCCCTTTCTCTTCCAATCAAATTTCTTAATCAAAAATATATTCATATACAATTAATCAAACACGAATCATATAGAATTGAAAGGGATTATCAGATCCAATGGAAAAGAGTGTGAATTGACGTTTAAAGCATCTGATTCTCCCCTCTTTTCCTATTTTCTTGCATGTCTACAGATCTGAAAGCATCCCTTTTCAGATTAATTGCTGATCTGTAAAAATTTGCGAATTGTAGGCCTAAAAGGTTTTCTCATAACTTGGATTTGGATGCTTTCAGGTGAGTGGGAAATTTACATACAAAGTTATAATAGCTTGTTTATCTCGTTTGAATTAGATCTCAAAATATATTCCTATTATCATCAGATCTGTTCATAATATTATTGAATTTTAATTAGCACCTATCAGGTCTATTATTAAATATTGTCAAAACTTGGAAATTGTGAATTGTGGTTAGGAATAATATAAATTGTAGGTTTACTTAAATTGTTTATGCATATTGCCTACAATTATGTTGAAAATTATATTGTGTCTATTGTAAAACACTGAAGATTTGGAAATCAGTCCTAGTAACATTGTTTAGATGTAGTTTTCTTCCAAATCTCTAGTTTCAGTGTTAAAAAGATAAATTATGTGATTTAGATTAAAAAGATGCAATGTTGAATTATGTGATTTTAATTTAAAAAAGAAACATGCCTATTTGTATTCAATGTTGTTGAGGTTTTGGTTTAGTTGTTGTAAATATGTTGTTTTCCTCTTTTTGAACAAAAAGACGTTATTTTGAATTCACAAGAGATACGACAAAAAGATTGAAAAAGTGAAAAGTAGTGCAATTGTACGTATAAATATAAATATATATTTATGCATAATTTGCATCAACTATTCTAAAATATTCATAAAAATATATATATTTCTTGTGGCTTTGAAATATGTCTATTCCATTAATCAAGCATAATTATTGATGTTGCAAAACACTGTAGATCTGGAAATCAATCTCATTAAACACCATTCAGATGTAGCTATGTTCCAGATCTCTTTTTTCAATGTTGAATAATAAATTATTTGAAAATTGGATAAAAGATTAAATTGTTTGATTGTAGTTTTAAAAGAATTATACCTGTTTGTATTCAATGTTGTTGGTTTTGGCTTAATTGTTGTAAATATGTTGTTTTCCTCTTTTTGAATAATTAGGCATCATTTTGAAATCAGAAGAGATATGAAAAAAAGATTGAAAAGGGAAAAGTGGTGTAAATGTACGTATAAATATACATATTTGTGCGTAATTTGCATTAACTATTTCCAATTTATACATTAACATATATTTCTTGTGATTTGTTAATATGTCAATTCCACTAATTAAGCATAATTTACAATAACCATAGCTAACGATTTTTTTTGTAAGATTTGGAACCTTTTGGTAAGATTGAATGCAAAAAGGAATGTATGGTTATTAGTTAAACCAAATTATTAAATTCAACAATAAATAATAATTAAGAAAGATAACTACGTTGATCTCGCAATACATACATACATACATATATATATATATATATATATATATCATCCGCCCGAATCTACATAAAACAACAAAATATACATTATATTGAATGTTTGAGTGGTATTCATTTATGGAATCATACATGTAAATGTAATCGATATTAAATTAATATATTTGTTGTGACCGTTGTAGCAACTAATGTGATTGGTTGTTATAAATAGGACCACAAATAAATAAATAGCCATTGTAAGCAATGATGATTTGGAGAAATTAAATTTAATAGGAGAAATTAAGTAAAATTGTTTCGATTCCTAAGATATGTTAGGATTAATGTTGTAAACTCAATTAGAGAATTTAATTTAACATGCATCTAGACACGAGGTTAGGCTCAACTTGTGGTAGAAGTCTGCTCGGAAACAACCGGCAAATCCAGCACCACAAGTGGTCAAGATAATGTGAGGGGTTTAGTGCATAAATATAATTGTACTGAGATACGAGGTTAGGCTCAACTTTTGGTAGACGTCTGCCCAGAACTGCACGGCAAATCCAACATCTACAAGTTGTAAGCTTAATGTGAGTGGTCTAGTGCATAAATATACATATGTATATATATAACAGACAATAAATAAATAATAAATAAAATTAGTAATGTCTGTTGGGGTACAACAAATAGATATATTTGGGACTGATAAGATAAGGATATCCATTGTGAATTAATGCCTTAGGAAAATTATGGTCGTTAGGCTCATAAATGGCATTAATTATAATCAATGGTAACAAATAGGAAATTAGGAATTTTATTGTTGCCTTAGGGAAACATGACCGTTACGGTTATAAATGGAATTAATCTATGAACAGAAGTAAACAAAATAAAAAGGGGATAAATGGGTATTGATTGTTATTTAAATCTAAGTCCAATATGAGAAATGATCAAATAAATATCCTAGGGTAAGGAGGATATAGCTTTCCTTGTTTATATTAGTTAATATAACTTATAATTAAAAGTTAGAATTGGATTTAGTAGGTTAATGATAAAAAATATTATTAACCATAGGAACCCATGATGATAATAAATCTTGTGCGTATAGTATTTCCGCGAAGAGAAACTAAATGGAAATGACTTAATGACATATGCCACTTTATCCCAATACGTAAAGGTATGAAAGGCTAATGGGGTACGAACTTAATAACCTTCGCATATAGTCCGCTTCCTGGGACTTAAGCGGCTGGGGTTGAAGAGTCCACCTGGGAGTAGTTCTTTCAGTTTAGGGGTCTTAAATGGCGTGAGTGTGTGGAGCTTACCCAAACCTGGAAACTTAAAAACGTCAGATATGGCTACCTATCCTACACGAATAGTATGCGAGTAAGGAGGTTATCCAATAAGGTCAGCTAGATTGTATAGCAAGCGGTAAAATACCATCTCTCACCTTACATGGGGCAAGGGTATATGTGTGAATGACGGAAGCTTTAACTAGTAGGGCTCGTAGCTAGTGCCCTCTAGTTTATGTTAACATTGAATATATTATCGAGGAATAATAAGTGACCAATAGGTCCGTTTAGGGTCTTAAGTGATCAGGGAGAATCCACCCTATTTATCATCTATAGTAAGGCATTAAATTATAAAGGATGAGCGAATGAAGATATATATAAAAAACACTGTAATTAGTGGTCTAACTTTGATTAAATAACCAGCCATGTTCTGGTATAAAGGCTTAAAAAATATATGCATAAACGTTATATCTCAGTATTATACTTTGGGAATACTACTTTGGGAAGGGTAGTAGAGTCCTGTGTAAATATTTACAAGGTTATGATAGAATCACTAACCTTGGTAGGCATACATCTAGGGCTGAACCAAACGGGATACATCTGTGTATTATAATCTATGTTGTACATTTCATGTTCACCAGAATCTTGTTGTTCAGACCCCCCCTCCTCATTACAACCTCTCAGGTTTCTAGAGAAGGTCGGGTTCTCATAGGCGTTTTAGTTTGGCTTTGGTTCTCATCCTCTCTCATGCTTGGTATTGGCAAAGTGACTTACTTTATAAAGGTAGTTACTTGAGTTAATACTAGTCTATCCTATTTTGTTTCCACTATGAATTATTTTATCATACTCCGATTATGCTTATGCTCATTTATTTGCAGGTACCAGATATACATGCTTCATGCTTGGATGTATTCGAGTTTCGATGTTTATCAAAATTTGGGCACAGAACAGTGTGGGGTGTTACAGGAGTCATGGGTGGAAGTCGTTGTTTCGTCCTTCATATTATCCCATCATTTCGTTTGGATTAGAGTTAAGGGCGTCGTTGGTTTTCCAGTTTTGCACCTGGATCTGAACCGTAAGGATTTGACTTAGCCAAGCAAGCAGTCTATATTACACTTACTCGACTAGTGGGTTTTCCCCAAGTCCGGAGACTTAGGGACAGATTTGGACACTTAAATAACAAGAATCGCTAGTTATTTATACTCGGATTCATCTTTGGTTCAAGACTCGAGTTGGCTTAAGGAGGTTGGACCATGATACAAGGTTTGAGTCTTAGTGAAGACTTGGATGTTAGATTGATTCTAAGCTTTGAGGTGTCGATCCAGTGTTGTTCGATTTTGCGTGCAAGTTAGTTGTGATTACAACTTTAATATATTACGCAAAAATAACATACCAAGAACATGGAGACCTGAAAAACTTAACCAGTAAAAAGTCAGCTTTAACGGCCTTTTCTTTGCAATGCCTTGATTTGGAAACAAAACATTTAGGGAAAGCAGTAAGTCTATACAACAAGCTAGGTGAAGTAGCGGCGAAGATGCTTGGTGTTCCATGCCCTCAATTGTTCGGCACCATCAAAGGTCGTTAGTTTAAAAGTACTATCTCCTAACCTCCGCTTAATGACGTACGAAACTTCCCAATGAGGACTGATTTTGGTCGGCGTAGTAAAGATCCACTTAAGGACGAGGTCGCAGATGTCGAAATGCTTCAGGCGAACTTCAGTGTTGTCTTATCGGATGATGCGTTGCCAGTGTGCAACTACTCTAAGTTCAGACTCATCCATTTTCTCTTCGAGTAAGTCGAGAGATTCCAGAGGGATATCTCAATTGGTCTTCATATCGTAATAAGTGACTCAATGGGACAACTTCGGATCTGTACGAGAGAGATTATGGTGTGTGGTCGGTTGTTGACTTATGGGTAGTCCAGTAAGTCCAAAGGGCTAGAGGGAGTCCATCCACCCACTAGCCTCCAGCCTTTTCCAAATGCTTCTTGATGATGGATTTAATGACTTTGTTGATAGCTTCGACTTATCCATTAGCTTGAGGATGAGCTATTTTCGAGTATCATTTCTCGATATGATGAGATTGGTAGAATTCTTTCTACTCAGAACTCTCAATTTGGGATCCATTATCAGAAATGATAGTCTTGGAAACTCAAAAATGACAGATGATGTCTCAGACGATGAAGTTGATTACTTTCTTGGTAGTGATTGTAGGAAGAGCCTCAGCTTTGGCACATTTGGTAAAGTATTCTACAACGACGAAAATATATAGAGCACCGCTTTTTGCTATCGGACTAGTTTCGATAATATTGATTCCCCACACTGCAAATGGCCATGGACTAACCATTTGCGTAAGCTTTGTAGGCGAGGCTCTATAAATCTTGGAGAATATCTAGAACTTATCGCATTTGCGGGTGTAATCTACTGCATCACGTTCGATGATTGGCCAAAAGTAGCCATATCGAAGAATATTTTTTGCCAGAGTTTGGCCCCTGATGTCATCACCTCTCTCACCTTCATGCACAATCAGTAGTACACATTTGGCATCGTTGTGGTCTATACATCGGAGTAGTGTAACAGAGAATCCTCTTTGGTAGAGTCCTCCTTCATGATGATTTACGAAGGAGAAATCGCTTTTCACTTTGGGAGTGAGGGAGGATTCCACATTGCAAGTAACCTTTGATCGATATCACCAAGGATTCGGGTTCGGGCTCAATTTCAATCATTGATATTGGATCCATCTGATCAATACTCGGAGACTCGAGCACTCCGACTGGGAGAAGTCCCTAGAGCTGCACACCTCATGAACTTGCTAGCTTCGCCAATAAATCAACCTCTTTGTTATGTTCTCGAGGGATGTGAGTAATGACATAGTGGTTGAAGTTGATCAGCAATTCGCGAACCCGAGCTAGGTAAGGAGCATGTTGTGCTCCTTTCACTTGATATCCCTACATGCTTGGCAGACATGAGCTGCGAGTCTGAGAAAATTTGGAGAGCCTTGATGTTGAGTTCGATTGCAATTTTGAGTCCAGCGATCAAGGCTTCATATTCTGCATCATTGTTAGTTGTAGGGAAGTTGAGCTTTAAAGCGTAACAGATTGAGCGTTACTAAGGGGTAACAAGTACAACTCCAGCACCAGAACATTAATGCTTGACGAAACATCCACGTACAGCTTCTATTGGATGTTGGGAGGTTTACTATCTTCCGGAGAGTCTTCGGGAGTAGTGAACTCTACGATGAAATCTGATAGAGCTTGTCCGAAGATGGCTTGATGAGGAATGAAGGTGAGCTCAAATTGACTCGGCACGATATTCGATTTCAAAAGTTGCCCAGATGCCTCAGGTTGTTAAAGGACATGTCGTAGTGGCAAATCAGTGTAGAATTGATTGTATGCGACTGAAAGTAGGGACAAAACTTTTAGGAAGAGATCATTAGGCATTAAGGGTGCTTTTCAAGCTTCGGGTAGTTCATTTCGGCGACTATCAATCTCTTGTTGATGAAATAGACAAGCCTTCGGACACGGTCTTCTTCACGCATAAGCGCTGGACTAATTGCCATATTTATAGAAAACGTTGAACATCTATGTTAATTCATTGACATGGTCATTCAACAGTTGTATATTCACGAGCATGCCATGCATATAAACTTCTATATATCCTCGAATTTGGTCTTTGAACATTCGATTAACGAGTCGTTGATAGGTGGCTCCAACTTTCTTATGACCAAAGGCCATGTTAAATAGCAATACAACCCAAGGTTGATGATAAATGAAATGTGCTCATGATCTAGAATATACATCGGAATTTGATCGTAGCCAGTATGCGTCCACGAAGGAGACAAGCTGGTGACCTCCAGTTGAATCAACGGGTCAATTGATCTTCAGAAGCGAGAAGCTACCCTTCGAGCATGCTTTATTCAAGTCAGAATAATTGATACATATCTGCCATTTCCCATTTTATTACTTAAATAAGACCAAATTGTAGACGCATTCTGTATAGATGGCATCGCGGATGGAACCGTTGTCGAGTAGCCTATCTACTTCCTCTATGAGTTTTGCTAATCTTTCTAACACCAAGATTCGATGTTTTTAAGAGACTTCAGGTCGATACCAAGCATGTGACAAGCGATTCCTGGGTCGATGCAACACATATCAGAGTGGTTCCATGCAAATACATCCAATTTGATCCGTAGAAAGTCCACATGTTATTCCCTAACTGCAAGGTGGAGTTGTGATCCAACTTTCAAGACCCGCATTAGGTCAACAAGGTTGATAACAACATCAATGGTTGGTCCTTCTTTCGTTTGGTCCTGCTTTCGTACTCGGGGTTGTCATCCTTCTGCGGATCAAAGTCTTGGGAGAGACGGCTATGTCATTTAATCCATTACTCAGACTTCCGTTGATGCTATGGGTTGAGAGCATTGGTGCAGAGTGTCGTCTCCACACCTTTTCCTTTCTCTTTGTTGAAAGCGTCTTCCCACTCAGTAAGTAGCAGGCTCTCGCTGTGACTTGGTCACCTTGGATGAGTCCGACCCCATAGTCTATCGGTAACTTCACAAGGAGGCACCAAGGTGCCATGAATATGTGGAACTCAATGAGCACTAGTCATCCGAGAAAAACATTGTAGCAAGAGGAAACGTCGATCACAACAAAGGTAAGGATACTGACTCAGCTTTGATCCCCGGCCTTAAGTTGCACTGGCAGCTACATAAGACCGACTTGCCTGTTGGAAGCACCATTGAATCCATGAACGTTAGCATTACATGGCTTCAAATATTCAGCCTCGGTTTCATTTGATCCTAGAACTCTTCGAGTGAATGAAGACTTTATTGACATAGTTAGAACCTATGTAGATTGAGATGTCGAGTGGATCTATGGTGGGAATGTCGATTCCCATAGCATCCTTCTCTTAGAAGACTATGTCATCCCTCATAGTCTTCTACAGCTTCTCCGAGACAAATTCGTCCGTAGCGGCGGAGCACGCTTCCTGGTCGGCATGCTAGATGAAATTGGCATATCCTTACATACATCGGAAGCTTTCATTCGTAGGGAGAGGCCCGCCACAAATAGTATTAATCACGATACCCTAGAGGAGGTGTCAGATTGGATGACCCAGGTGCCGCTTGGATCTGAGGAGGAGCGGGCGTTGAAGGCCTCACGACTGCTCTTTTCAGAGCGGGATTCTAGACGTATTGCTCGATTCGTTTCTCACAAATGAGTTTCTCAATTGCATCCCTGAGGTATCGACAGGCATTTCAATTATGGCCGAACATGACACGGAACCTACGGCCGGAGTTCTTCTCTCAGTCGGTAGATTTTTGCGATGTTGGATTTTTTTTACTACATGGTGTTGCAGGTAGCTAAGTAGATTTTCTCCAACTCGGTTTTGTGTGAAGTGTAGACCTGGTAAATCGAGAAGTGAATGTGCTTCTTTGAGTCCTCTTTAAGATTGTTGCGACTCCCTGGTTTACCGTTATTCGGCTTGGCTTGAACTGACGCTATCCTTTTTCCCTTGTCAGAACTCTCTCTAACTTATTTAGCTTTGACGCAATCTTGTGTGGAAGCCTAGTGTGGGTTATAAGGGTGGCCAGCTCGAGTAGCCCTATTCCAGCGTGCTTCTTCCTGGCACAGCTGATTCTCGTTTTATAGAATACTTCCATGCATTTCAATTGTTTCCTATCGATCCAAGCCCCAAACTTGGAATTGGGTAATACCCTTGAAAAGATGAACAAGGATGGTGCGAGGCTTGGGGTTTTCGATTTTGGCCAAGGTGTTATTGAAGCATTCGAGGGAGTTCTTAACTACTTCCCCGGTGACGTGGTAAATATTGGAGAGGGAGAGAGTGTCCTTCAGCCTGGTGACATGTATTCAGAACTGCTTCGCTTATTCCATAGCAAGATGATCGAAAGTTGTGACGGTTCTCGGCGAAAGTCGAGAGAACCAAAGCAAGGCCACTCCTTCAAGAAAGACAGGAAAGCACTTGCGCTTTACAGCGTCAGTGGCGCGGGTCGAGTCAATATGCCACTCGTAGCAGTTAAGAAAGTTGTTAGGATCGATCTTCCATGAGTAACCTATTTGTTGTGGCATGTTGAAGTACCTTGTCCATTCAGCATTTAGGATAGCTGGAGTAAAGGGGTTATGTGTCATACCGGTTTCCTAGACGTGATTGATGTGTCACCGCGATTCTCTCAAGATCCTACAAACCATATCAGTAAGAACCGCAGGCTAGACCTCCGTTGGATTTCAACGGTCGTGGTCTATCTCGAGAGTTCATGGCCTAGGGCACCTTTGCAAATGAACATCAACATCATCCTCAGGCAAATCATTAATCTTGAATCTTTGATTCTGTGGAGGTTAGTTAAGCAGAACTTGAGCACGTTGTGCAACTGGCTGAGGTAGCACTAAGTTTTGAACAGTGGCAGGAGGAGGCTGCCTTGTAGAGGGTTGGGAGATAGTTACCGAATCAAGACTAGGTCCCAACTAGGAGTGGTTGGAACGACGGGCTCCCTCTCTAATTGTGAGCATAGCACCCTTATTGTTGATTCTTCTCCTTTGGCTATGGTTGGTGTGATAAGTATCGGAAGAAGAGCTTTCCAAAAGGTACTGAGTGGGAAGAGGGGCCATATTGGATTGAAGGCCCGTGATATCCCTGCGGGTATTTAGGTGTGATCTTTGCATCAAGTCAATATTTTATTTAATCTGATCATTGTGCTATCACTGAGTTTCCTCCAACTTTTTATACATCTTGAAGAATTGAGCTTGAGTGACCAGAGCTTCAGGGTTAGAGAGAGTCATCATATCCATGGCGACCGAACCTTCGTAAGTTTGTCATTGCAGGGAGGTTTCCGGTTTGATGGTCGAGGGTCTGGCTTAAGGAGATTTTCCTTTCTTCCCCTTAGTTGGTAAACTTGGTCGATAAGCCTAAGGGACATAAGTAGCACTTCCAAGTTTCGGTTGAACACGGTAGGGAAGATAAAGTCTCGCTATCAATGAAAACATGAGAATGTTGATGTGCAAAAGTTGGCACAATGGCCAAAGAGTTCCAAGATAATGGTACTATACGTCCAAAGTGGAAAATTGCAAGAAAGTAAATAACATATTATTTTATATTGGTTCGGTCCATGAGAAATTACGTTCACTTTGAAGATTTTTCTTATTTTATTCACTCAATTCAAAGTACAATTGTTGTTACCATAGGTACAACTAATTATAAAGTACTGGTAGAAAGTAAATTCTAATAAGTCCAAAAATGAGGCCTAAGTCCTTCCTGATTTGCCTATGCAGCCCAAAATGTCCAAGTCTTTAAGAAGGAGGTAAAATCTTCTTCTCAAAGATTCAATGTGGTCAATGGTGTCTAAGGATCAATATCCCCTTGCAAAAGTTCAAAAGGGACACATTGGTGTATTGTAGACAGTATTTTACATTTTCACCTCACCAATACTAAATATTCTAACATCCCCCTTCGTAACAACTCACAAGTTATCCTAGGGAAGACAAGTCATTGGAATTGTTCATATTTGGATTTTTGTTCTTGTTCTCTCATGCTCGATATTAATGCGACGATTTACTATCAAGGTAGTTGTCATAGTCAGTATTTGTTATCATACATTTTTTTCCCTTTACGGGCAGTTTTATTATACTCTAATTATGCTCATACTCATTATTTACATGTACCAGATTTACATGATCTGTGCTTAGATGGGTTTGAATTTTGATTTTTAACAAAATTTAAATTCAAAAAAGTGTGGCTAGTTACAACAATGGTAGCCTTCAACAAAAATTGATTTCTAGCTTTTGCTCCTTTCATATATATATATATATATATATATATATATATATATATATATATATATAATATGAAAGCTCAATCTTTATCTAAAGACCTTTCGGTTTCCTTTTTGTCAAAAAAATATTACATTGACACGTATCCAGAAAAATATATTAACGGTAATAAAAGCGAGTTCATACATATGCATCTCTTGATTTCCTGCAATAACATAACTTTCACACAATGTTAGACATTAACAATTTAAAACTTCTTCAGTTAATGCTAAAATGTCATCAAGCTGAAGTCTTTTTAACGTATTTGCTAACAATGTTGTCAATTACACTCTTCATTATCATTCTTATTATTACTATTTGTTATACAGTTCAAAAGAATTAATTTTAATGCTTTTATGTTAAAGTAATTTTCTATATTAGTTTTAGAAAAATCACATTTGTAGAATTAATATAAGGACAAATTTTCAAAATAGACTAACTTTTAAAACATATAGCACAAATAGGCCGTTTAAAAAGTATTAGCAGAAATAGGCTAATTTTTGCCACTTCAGCAATGAGGTGGCAAAAGTTATAACAAAATTAATCGGGGGCGCACTTGACAAGTGCGCCCCTTAAAATTAGAATGGGCGCACTTCTTAAGTGCGCCCGTTAAAATTATAACAGGCGCACTTGTCAAGTGCGCCCGTTAAAATTATATCGTCAAGTGCGCCCGTTATAATTTTTTCCAGCCCAACCTACTTCCTGCTACTCTCTGTCATTCTGGTTTTTACTATTTCGGGAAAAAAGTACCAATTCGTACCATTCTTCCACTAGCTCCAAAAAACCCTAAAATCTACCAAAATTATCAAAACAAACAAGGTTTATTGATTGGGTTACTTCTATCAGCTATTGCACATCAATTTGAAGGTATTGATTTAGTTTAAACTCAAACCCTATCTCAAATTCTTATGTTTCTTAATTTCATTCAAACCCTAGGTTTAGTTTTTTATGCTTTCTTATGTTACTAATATTTGTTTAACAATTGAGTATCCTTATGCCTTCCAAATTTTTCATTGTAGACTATGTCGGATTTTATTCCTATTATTTGCTATTTTGATGGGAAGTTGAACTTAAAAGAAAATAATATGCCGGTGTATGTTGGTGGCAAACAAAAAGGTTCAAAGATCAAATTTTTTTGCTCCTACCATGAATTAAAGGAAACAGTGTATAGGGTTACAAAAATTGATTCACAAAAGTACGATGTACGATTAGTAAGCAAGTGGGTGACGGATTCTGGATCTTCTGCTATCGATGTAAATGATGATGATGTCGATGCAATGTTTTCGGTTAGTATGAAAGTTATTGAGTTATTCGTAAAAAAAGAGTAGCTGAGACATTATGAAGAGGCAGGTGATACTAATTTAAACCAACATTCTACTCAAAATATTGGAACTATTCCGAGTTGTGCTCATCAAAGCAATCCAAGTCCAATATTTCCTCCATTCATGAATACAAAGTAAGTTTGTAAATTTTACATTTGAGTAGTTAAAATTGATAGTTTTCTGATCTCATCCTTTTTTAAATAGTTTTACGGTGAATGCGGGTGGTCCATGCTCTAGACCGACAAATGATGGTGTAGGTTGTAGCTCACCACATATTGATAGCATGCAAATTGCATCAATGGATAATGATATGGCATGGATGGAAAATATGGAAGCTAACAATGATCCGCTTGAGTTTGGAATTGGTAATGTGATTGAAAACGAAAATTATGAAGCATCGTTGGTGCAAGAAGATGAAGATGATAACAATGGACAAATGGAATTTGAGATGCCTTTGACAAATGATATATGTAGTGCACAAATTATGGCAGCATCGTTGATTCAAAATGTAGCTCCTATTAGAGACGCATTTACTGCAGATTGTGTTGACTCGGGCTTTCATGTGGGAATGCAATTTCAAACCAAGGAAGTGCTTATTCAACAACTTAGTGAGTGGTCTATAAAGAATTCTGTCTCTTTTAAACCTGTAAAATCCCACAAAAAAGCATACACCGCTCGTGCACCGCTTGAGCGAGATGTCGTACGTCTTTTACTTTGCTTTACTGTTTCACTTTACTGATTTAAATCTTAAAATGTGTGATTATAAATAACAAAATTCGCAGGTCGATGTGCTAGAGACGGTTAGTAAAGAATTGGGGGATATTGGACGTGGTCGAGTACCGGAGCCCGACATTCAACCACGATGTATTAGCTTGAAGAAACTCATTGACGCATTACTCTTTAGGCGTAGATTGGAACGCCCAGGAGAGCGAAGAACTAAAAGAAGGCATGATCCTTCTCAAGCTTCACTTCAACATGACCCAGCTCAATCGCAGGCGGCAGGACCTTCTCAACCTCCTCCTACTGAAGATTGAACTTAACCATGAACGTTTTATAAGTATCGTATTAGCGTATGTTTGTAAGCGAACCATGTCCACTTTGTATTTGTGATCGAATTCTATTTCGGTTCGTGTTCATGTTTGTAATCGAATTTTATTTAGACTTGTGTTTATGTTTGTAATAGAATATTAACGTTGTTTTTACGTATTTATGTTTGAAATTGATACGTATGTGTTTATGTTTTATTTGGGTTAGCGTATATTTGAAGTTGAATCAATAGAAAAGATCAAATCTGTATAAAAACTGCTGTGAAATAGCAAAGTAGATGAAGAGAGGCTGCTGTAAAGCAGCAGATAGTATGGGCGCACCTTGCAGGTGCGCCTTTACAAAATAACAAGGGCGCACTTGACAAGTGCGCCCTTGTTAATTTTTAAGAGCGCACTTGGCAAGTGCGCCCTTGTTATTTTGTAGGGTCGCACTTGCCAAGTGCGCCCCCCGGTATTTTTTTTATAACTTTTGCCACCTCATTGCTGAGGTGGCAAAAACTAGCCTATTTCTGCTAATACTTTTTAAACTGGCCTATTTGTGCTACATGTTTTAAAAATTAGCCTATTTTGAAAATTTGTCCTTATTATAAATTCAACAGTTAATATTCATAAGTTTTCGTTTCTATATTTTTATAATATATACATTCAAATTTTCGCCACTCGCATGTATCTATTTCACACTATTATAATTACATGTAAAAACGTTAATATGAGGCTATTCGGTATTCTGTTCTTCTCAGTCAATCTAAACTCATATACACCTCTTATAAATTTTAGAAAAATCATTAGCTCCTCTAGTTGTAAAATAAAAATTTGCACTATTTTCTATTTTGAAAAGTTAAGGGTTGCACTTTCACTTCAGTTTTTTGAATTAATTCTATTCTATTTTTTTAAGCGAGGCATTTAATTTTATTCTTTCTTTAGCACTTTGATCGAAATAATTTCATTTTCTCATTATCTTTGCTTCCTCGGTTTTAACTTATCTTCTCCATGCACGAGCAATAGTTCGTGTTTTCTATTTTTTTTACCACTAAGAAAAAAAATCACAAAGTCGAAAAAAAAAATCTTAGAATTCATCTTGATTAACTCATTGTACCATTCATTAAATTTTTATGCAAAATCTGTATGCATTCTATTCTATCTCAGATCTACGAAAATAATTATTTTCCTAAATTCTCGGGTATATTGTCAACATCAAAATTTATTTATTTTTCTTTAATTTTTAGTATATGTAATTGATTTTTATTATCTTATTTTTTAGTGGGATTCAATATTAAAGTGTACATAAGGTTCGTTAAATTATAATATGATTGAAAATTTCTTATTATATTACATGTTACCGATTTGTTTTCTTAATTTTATTAAATGTGAATCGAACTAGTTCATTATGCATTTATTAGGCTATTAGTATTCTCTACTTCTCAGTCAATCTCAAGTCATATACTAACCTCTTATTTGTTTCAGAAAAATCATTAGCTAGAATTAATATTTGCACCATTATTTTATATTTTGGAAGAGAATTATTAAAGTGACTCCACTTTTGGTTAAGGGGAGTACCATTTTCGGTTTATTTTAAAATTGTTAGGGGGGTTAAAAAAAAGTTAGCCTCCCCTTAAACATATTAATAAAATTTCCAATACTAACCCTATACTCTTCATTAATACAACCGTAAAACTTAAACTCTAACTTAATTTTGCACATAGAAAAATAATAATACATGAAACATAATCGTTCTGCACACATGAAAATAACATATTCAAGAATTATTTACTTTAGTTTTCGCTATCAAAGTAAGCATGGAACACAATAACAACAAATAAACACATACAAAACACACTAGCCACAAATGAAAAAAAAGTAACAACATACACATACGCTTAACACAGCATGAACATAAACATAAATTCGCTTAACAAACATTTGTTTTAATGTTGGAATATGTACACTGTTTAATGTAATTACTTTTGACAAATCATCTCACAACAAGGTTGTTTTTCTTATCAAACTTTAAGATCTAAACTGTAACACACTATATTCACGCTCAAACAAAATCAAACTTTCCATGACGAACTGTATTCATCATTCGTGCAAATGAATGAAATTCATGCTTTCTGCAAATTGTATTCATCTTTTTCAAAAATTTCATAAAGGGGATTTATCAATGTTTGAAATTTTTTTTTAACCTCATGGCGTGTTGGGATCGAAATCATATTGAATTTTGATCGATAGGGTTTAAGGGATGATGAAGCTTGGGACTTTAGTCTATATTTTATTTTATTTTTAAAATTCCAGAACCCCCCTTAACAAATAAAAAATAACATGGAGTCCCCTTAAATTTATCCTCCCCTTAACAAAAAATAGAGTCCCTTTAACAATCCCCTTTTGGAAAACCAAAGATTGCACTTTACCTTTAGTTATTTGTGTTAATTTACTTCAAACCTTTATTTACCACTCTATAAACTAATTTCATTTTCTCATGTCTTTATTTCTATGGTTTTAACTACAACCTCTCTATATGCCAATAAATTTTTATGCTTCTTACCTTCCAAATTCTTTTACTTCTAAATAAATTAAACAAACTAAAAAATAAAATAAAATTCTCCAGAGTTTATTGTGATTAACTCATTGTAATATGCGGTAAAACCTCAATAATACGCTGATATGTATTAAGAAAAATAAATCAACAGCGGACAAGCGAGTTCATACATGTACATCCCTTGGTTTCATGCAGTAACATAACTTTCACGTGCTTTTAGATATTTACAATTTATTTTTCATGAATTAATATTAAATTGTAATTATCTCGGAATCCTTTACGCCTACTTGTTAAAATTAATGTCAAATGAATGCTTCG
The DNA here is from genome assembly GCA_030737875.1 of Allium sativum. Lineage (NCBI taxonomy): Eukaryota > Viridiplantae > Streptophyta > Magnoliopsida > Asparagales > Amaryllidaceae > Allium > Allium sativum. The sequence continues at coordinate 370,328,480 of CM060919.1, forward strand.
TTATCATTCTTATTATTATATTTATTATACAGTTCAATAGAATTAATTTTATAATTTTTAACTCTAAGAAATTTTCTATATTAGTTTTAGAAAAATCACATACAAAATTAATATAATTTAAAAACTAATATTCAAATGTTTGCGTTTGTATATTTTCATAGTCAAAATATTCAAATTATCTTGAATCCCATGTACTCATTATATGTTATTATATATAAGAAAGAGACATGAGGCCATTAGTATTCTCTGCTTTTTTGTCAATGTCAACTCATATACACCTCCTATTCGTTTTAGAAAAATCATTAGCTCCTCTGGTTGTAAAATAAATATTTGCACTATTTTTTATTTGGGAAATCAAAGTTTGCACTTTCCTTTCAATTGTTTGGATTAATTTAATTCTATTCTTTCACTACCACTTTAATCAAACAAATTTCATTTTCCCATGTCCCTACTTCCATGGTTTTAACTACATCATCTCCCTACATCAATAAAATCTTGTTCTTCCTACCTTGCTAATTCTTTTACTTCTAAAATAAATTGTAGAAAATCAAAAGATAAAGTAAATTTCTCAGAAGTTATCATGACTAACTCATCTTACCATATATTAAAATTTAAAATTTTTTATTATGGAAAATCTATATGCATTATGTTCCATCTTACTGCGATGAGGTAACAATTTCCCTAAATTCTCGGTTAAATATTTTTTCCCCTCAAAACTGAAATTATTTTCACTTTATTAGTACTTTGATTTTTTTTCTATTGTTAACTAAATGGTTCTTTATCATTCTTATTATTACGTTTATTATAGAGTAAAAGAGAATTAATTTTAATTGTTTAAAATCTAAGCAATTTTCTATGTTAGTTTTAGAAAAGTCACATGTAGAATTAATATAAGTTCAACAATTAATATTCAAGTGTTTCCGTTTCTACATTTTTATAATCTAAATATTCAAACTGCAGCCAATCATAAATTTATTCTATTCTATAGTATGTAAAAAAAGAAGTATGAAATTATTAGTATTCTTCGCTTCTTGTTCAATCTCAACTCGTATACATGTCTAATTAGTTTTTAGAAATCACTGAATCCTCTGGTTGTAAAATAAATGTTTGCGCTATTATTCTATTTTTGAAAAACTAAGGGTTGCGCTTTCCCTTCGGTTATTTGAATTAATTTAATTCATCCTTTCCCAGCCACTCGATCAGACTAATTTCATTTTCCTATGGCCTTGATTCCACAACGTTGAATGCATTTCTCTGTACACCAACAACATTTTATGCTTTCTACCTCCTTAATTCTTTTACTTTTAAAAAAATCACAAAGTAATACAAATTTCTCAAAATTCAGCATGACCAACTCATAGTACAATTGCATTAAAATTTCAAATTTGATTGTACAAAATCTTTATGCATTATTTTCCATTTTACATATTGATATTCAAGTGTTTCCGTTTCTATATTTTTATCATCTAGATTGTCAAACCACCCCCAAAAATACATTTATTCGACTCTATTATATACTAAAAAAAGGAGAATATGAGGCCATTAATATTCTCTGTTTCTCAGTCAATCTCAACTCACGTTCTTATTAGCTTTAGAAAAATCATTGGCTCATTTGGTTGTAAATTAAATATTTTCACTATTATTCTATTTCAGAATCAAGAGTCGCACTTTCCTTTTAGTTATTTGGATTAATTTTATTTTTTCTCTACCACTCTATCAGACTAATTTCACTTTCTTATGTCCTTGCTTCCATGGCTTCAACTACGTTTCTTTGTACACCAACAATAATTTAAGTTTTCTAGCTCCTAAATTTTAATACTTCTAAAAAATCCATAAAATCATAACTAATATAAGTTCCTCTAAATTCATCATGACTAACTCATTGTACAATTACCCTAAAATTTCAACTTTTATTATGCAAAATTTATATGCATTATGTTTTATCTTGCATCAGTGAAGGTAATTATTCCCCATAATTCTCAGCTAAATATTTATCCATTAAGATTGATTTTTTTTTTCATTTTTAAGTTTATGTAATCAGTTTCTATCTAGCATCGGTGAAGGTAATTTTTTCATTATGTTCTATCTTGCAACAATGTAGTTTATTCAAACTAATTTTTCTTCTTATGAAAGGCAAACTAAGTTGAGTTGCATTTGTGTGATTCCATGTATTTAACAAATTTACCCATTACGATCATATAGCTATAAGGCCCGTAGGTATTATGCCTTAGTTTAAAACTTTATACTATTGTTTCTCAACTAAGTGTTAGTCTAATAAATTACTTTTGGTTATGCTTATAAAAGTGATTATTCTCTTATTCTTTTGTATTTAATATTTAAGTATTAACTATAATTGAATTTTCAGACTGATGAATTTTTTTAACTTTGACTAAGTAAAATTGATTCAAAAACTAATGTTTCATCAACTATCTAAATATATTTTCAATAATAAAACCTTAAGTTCACAATGTTAGTAATCTAAATTGTGTTGGTAGCTGGTGTTATCTTTGTACAATAAATCATGTAGGTTTTGGGAGAACTTTTAATCATTAGATCACCATGTTTTTTAACAAATTTTAATTTAAAATGCATTTATGTTAGAGATTTTTCTTTCTAAAAATGCTTTAAAATAAAATAACGTCAAATTACCCTTAAAATATTAGAAAATGTGCTTAGTTTCAAAAAATTATAAATCTCTTGAAGAATAGGAATAACTTAGTAAATTTAGTCTTTTGTTTTATTATTTTTATTGCTAATAAATAGCATTGTGGTACATTTCGAATTTTACGCTACAAAGTTTGTATATGAATTATTTGATACTTTAATAAATTCTTTTTTACTGTAGATAAATATTACAACAGGAACTTGCTACTTGTTCTTAACGAATTTTATTCACATTCATACTTTTGGTTAAAAAATATAAAGTAAATAAAAGAATATTTAGATAAATTTCTTCTACAAGAAACAAAATATTCTCAAAGTAATACTTTTTTATGCTTTTATAAGAAGCATTATAAAATTAGGAATTATCTATTGTTGAAATGAATGTTATTATATTTCATAAATGATAAAAATCTTTGTCATGGTTGTCTGGGTTATCTTTATACACTGAATTATGTAGGTTTGGACTACTTAGTAAACTTATAAGAATTTATGCTAGAGATTCTTCTTTCTTAAAATGCAACATTGTCAAATATTCCTTAAACATTCAAAAATATGCTTAGTTTTAAAAGTTATAAATTTGTTAAAGGATATGCACAACCTAGTAAATTTAGGTTTTTCTTTTTGTTCTTTTTATTATCGAACGGTGTATTTAAATTTTACACTACAAAAATTTTATATGGATCTTTGATACTTTAACAAATTATTTTTTACTATAGAAAAATATTATATTAGGAACATGTAATTCTTTCTTAACAAAATTTATTCATATTCATACATACTTTTGGTTAAAAATTTATAAACTTAATTGAAAGTATTTTGATAATTTTCTTTTATAACCAAGAAAAATACTGTTACAATAATATTTGTACATGCTTCTAAAGGCAATATTATAAATTTTGTAATCTTTTGTGGCTAAAATGAAACATTGCAAATCTTACATAAATGGTGAACAATATATATATATGTTTAAATGTATAAATATAAAATATTACAACCAGGAATAATGATGTTGAGTTGGTACTCCAAGCAAAATTCATATTTATTCCCCGAATGGGTCATGATGGGAAAATTCGGAATCTCAATATCAAGTGCGGTATAAATTTTAACGATGGCTACTTGCACGAAAATACAAGGCAAGCGGGATGAATTAAGATAAGAGTAAAATTAGAATCATGATATCTTTAAAATGTAGAGTTAGGTATTAGGTGAAGTCTGTTTGTTAAGGGTAGACATAGGACACATATTTTTTGAAACAAATTATTTTGATGAATTTCCAAGAAAATAATTAAGATTTTTAATAAATATCTTTACTAATAATTAGAATAGATTTGGTGTCACATTTTTGTGGTGTAGACGTAAACTACCGAAAATGCTCTTTATTCGAAATTATATCCTACATTTTCTCTTTTTTGAATCAAAATTTATATAAACACGCACATTTTAATTGCTTTATTTCCAGAAACATTCAATTCCTTAAAATTCTCTTACATATTCCTATAATATTAATTGCTCTATTTCCAGAAATAGTCAATTCCTTAAAATTCTCATACTCATTCCTATAATATTAACTACTCTATTTAAAGTGAGAAAAATATATATCTGCGATTAAAAACAAATGATCCGGCAAGACCATTGATTAAAAAACTTGACAGGTGGTACTTTAACTCGAGAGCAAATGTTTACAGAGGTAGTAGGGGTGCACAACATCACAGTTGAAAAAGATTGATGAAAGAGAGAAAGCTTCAAACCGCTTTCCGCTATGTTAGTATGAATATTCAACACAAAGTTACAGAAAGTACTTATTATGTATTTAGATGTTGTATCCGGATCATAGAGAATGGTTTTACCAATTACAGTAACATCTGGTGCAATTACAGTTTAGTCATATATTGAAGCATTCCATGTTTTTTGGTGTTAAGCATGTAGTCATCTTGAACACAAATTTTATTGACGGATTTTTTTTTTTTTTTTTGTAAGGCACAAATTCTTTATAATAAAATACTTTTGAATTTGTTTATGTTGTTATCTCTTTCTGAGTTTTTTTGTTTTACATAGTATTTATAAAATACACAATATCTGAGTAATAAAAATCCATGCGCGAAGCGCGTGCCTTTACACTCGTAATTAGAATTGAAGTTTTAACTTTCTTTTGTATAACAAAAGGCATATTTTATAGTAAAAGATTTTTTTTTAGGTTTTGACTCATAATAAAATGAACTACTTTTGCAACTTCATAAAACTTTCAAATCATTATTTTGCTATATATCACTAATACTTTTGTTTATTGTTTATATCTTCTTGCATAAACAAATATGTATGTTACAAAATACTTTTTTTACTATAAAATATAGTCATCCACAATTAATTTACTTTACGAATAATAAGTATTTTCATAAGTTTGTTTTCTGTTATATTTTTTGTTGTTCATTTGAATTAAATTTATTTTCAATCTATTGTCATGTGAAGTTTTTTTTTATAGTTATCTGGATATATTTTTAGTAGTATTGTTAGGTATATTCGACTTATGCTTTTGTCGTATTGTCTCAGCTATTAGATTTGCTTGAACAATTGAAGTAAATAGTAACACTATTTAGCTATTCCAAAAGATTATCTACATATGTATATATTACATATATTTCTCATGCCATATTTTGCTATGGTAATTGAAAATATGATGTTCCAATGTTGTTATAATATTTTTTTCCTAAGTTAATTAGAATTTTATAATTTCAAAAGGTTACGTCAATGTTTGATTGTTATTTAATTGAACTCAATATGAAACTTATATCGCTTCGAGCAAAAAAAAAATCTACTTCATATTTTGGAACACTACGATCAAACTATATTATTTCATATTTAAATTTATAAGTTAAATATAGAATAGACTTCTGTAATGCTTCATTGTTTACGCTAAATTAATACATTGGCATCTTTAGTAGTTTAACGATTAACAAACAGGAATAACTAATTGTTTATGTTATTTGTTGTATGAAACCATCATGTTCTTTAAGTATTAATTATATTTCATATGCTTCAAGGTTATGCAATTAGATTTAACATTAGACATATATCAATAATATTTAAGAAAATCTAATCAAAATATTACATTCTAAACTTATTATTTCACCTTTATATAACCAAAAAATCTATAATTATACAGTTAAGAAAATTATTGGTTGAATCTCATGTGTGTAGCATTTGTTCACACTACTTACAATCAATGAGTCATTTGTAATTTTCAATGGATCATTTTCGATCTCATACTTCAAGCCATGATTGCTCATGTTAGGAACCAAAAATTTGCCTCTCGAAAACTTGCACTAATGCCCTTAGCCACGAATTTCCCAAGCGGCGAAAAGTTGGAAACTCAAAGGTGAAATAAAGAACAAGAACATAACAAAAGGCAATGAAATATAACATAATCTCACAAGGAATAGAGAACATATAAAAAAACTAAATAATATTTACAGTAGTGTACAACAGATATATCATATTAAAGCGGAAAATACATACACAGCGGAATAATGTAACTACGCTCAGCGGAAGAACAAAATGCTTAGACACAACTCCAGCTCTAATCCAGAACCTGCTATAAAATGAATCCAAGAGTAAATATACAAAACCTAAACTACTGGGTTGCCTGTGTAACGACCTGACATTTAGACCATTCCAAGTAACTATAAAATAACTCAAACCATTCAAAACTTTAGATTGTTATTTAGCTTACAGGATTTAAATAGAATCAAACATAGAAATCACAGAATAATAAACTACAATATCTCACAGTGGAAGCATTTTACACAAAACATCAGAGTTGTACAATAAATTTTACATGGGAGAAATACATTAAAATAAAATTTACAGTAATTATCGAACTAGCTCACGCAACTCTTCACATGCCTCTAACTTCGATAGCTGAAATCTATAAACCTGCAACACTCAGTCTGACCCAAGCGTTCCATGCAAAACACAAAACATTCGAGTCAGGATTAACTTTATTCAAGTAAATCAATGTCAATGAAGTTCTGAAATAAAATAGTTAATCCTACCGAAATCTTAAAGTATCAAACATATATTTTCGGTCAATAACGAGGCTGCATGCTTGTTTTTTTCTTTTAGCAAGGACAGTAGAATATATAGCAAGTAATATGTGATCAAATACCTGCTGCGGCTCGAGTTAGATGTTAAATACATGCTGCAGAGATCCAAAAAGAAGAGGAGATTGGCTGAAGAAAGTTGGTGGGGGATTGACTGTTTGGATGAAGGTTAATTTATGGTGTGACTGCCGATTTTCCAGATTTGGGAAGAAGCTTTGTTCAAATATATTTTTCATTGATGAGGAAGTGTTTGTTGGCTTTTAAACTTCGGGATTTTATGGAGGACACGTGGTACTGTTTCGGCTGCGTTCACACTTGGACATTAGTTCCATTTGCTTCACCACTTGATGTAATAGGCTGTAGCCTTCTAGGCTTAGTATTTCTTTTGTTGTTTTTTTTCTTTCAATGGGTTCTGGCGGCACGTAATATGTTGTTAAATTGCTTGCCTTTTGTACATACTTTTGTACCTTTTATTGATGCGTTGTCAATAAAGCACCACACTCTTTTTTCCTGTCTAGATCTCACGCTGATTTCTAGAATTGGTTTTTAACGAGGCGGCTTATCCATTTTCAAAAACAATATGCGGTCAAATAGAAACAAATGTCCAGGAAAGAGCAAAATGTGGCAAAAACAAGGTTTAAACTCACGTGTACAAGTGTTCAACATGTCCACTTGAGCATTTATATCAAGGGAAACTATATATGATAATATATGGCAGCATTAACGTGTTGCAGCTAACTCCTAAAGGGTGGCAAGTCGTTTATCAATGATATAGTTGCAAACTGACAAATAGAAGAAGTGTGTCCCAACTATTTTCTTTTAATTTAAATATACAGTGTCCAAAGGCAGGTTAAAACATAGCCTAGCAATAGGTGCAAGCTAAGGAAGACACGAGATATCACAGAAACATGCGCATAGATTAATACATAATTAGACAAGCAAACAAGGCCAAAAATATATACATAAAATGCGTTTTATTTTGTCAAATATGTGCAGTACTAAAACATGCAAAGGTGGAATGTGGCAAATCTTCACATGCACTTTATTTTAGACAAGTGTGCGTTAAAGGTGCTAGTGGCATGTAGCAGGTGTATGCAAGTATCATTATGGTGGTTTTAAAGCAGAGACACGCTACCAAACCAACTATGAAATGATGCAATACTTGGCACAACAAAGATACTGATAATCATAAGCATGTTATAAATGGCTAACCAAGCATGTGAAGCATGCAAAAGCCACTTAATTTAGTAGCAAGCAAGATTTGCTCACATATGAATTATGTACAACAAGGAGAAGTGGATTATATCGTTGTAACAGGGTGTTCAACTTCATGAACAATCAAATTTCATGACATGCGAATGCTTGTATAAAATGAACAACAAGAAAATTAGAACAGGTGACACATGTATAAAATTGTAAAAGGGGTCAAGAAAGAAACATCCAAATTTTAGTAAACTATGCACGGATCTAGTTTAGGGTAGCAAGAAATATGTACATAAAAATCTTTAGTTACAAGTTTATGGCACAGTGACAGGTTCACATATGAGTGTTAAATTTTTGATTCAAATATTTTATGAAGAGAATGTAATCAATTAATTGATTTGATTGATTAATCAATTGACTAATTGATTTGACTGATTGATTGAGTTTATCATAGAAGAAAAGAAATGAAAGTTTATATTCTAGAGATATTTTGAAGGGGCACTTTGGATATTTTCCTAGGTTTCATATCCTCTATATATGCAACCTTCTTGGTTAGATCAGAAGAATCGAATCAGAAACCATGTAAACATATCCAGTGAGGAAAACGTAGGAATTTTAGGCTAAGAGTGTCTATTCCTTTTTACTACTGAAAGACGTAGTTGGTGCCTCCAAGTAGATTCAAGGGTTTGTCGTCGTTCTTCATTGCTCTTCTGCTCCAACAATATTTGTAGTCATATGGATATTCTTTGCCTGTCTCAATAAGGTTATTGATTCAATTGTATTTTGTTTATTTTTGGTTTTGACCCATTGAGTGTAAACAAAATTTGTTTTCGGTGAATCAATAAAGAGGGTGGTTAGGTGGAATATTTGTGTATTGCTATTATTTCTGATTTGTTGTGTTGTTATTTTCAGTTAAATTCATCTTTAAGTGATTAGGTGAAAAAGATCATTCACTTCGGGTGTTTTGTCAAACTTCCGCTGCGCACAAAACCCCAATAGTTGGTATCGGAGCTCAGCTCATTGCATAGCATAGAGTGATTTTGGATTGAAGATTGTAGATATTAGTGATGATGTTGTGACGACCGCCCATATCCCCTGCACCAAACAAGAGGACCAATGTGCTAAAAAATGTGGTAGGCAGCTATGGACGATAATCAAAGTAGGTAAACAACATAGGAACTTGTCGTAGAACTCATAATGTAAGGATAAAATATAATAGAACATATACAACAGGTAATAGTAATGAAGCATGATATAACAAACTTTTGAAACTTTCTCAACATCCTGAAAGGTTATCCAACTAGTACCAAAGTTTGTACATAAGGCCTCACTACAATCCTCATAGAGCACTCAAACAGCGGAAACAGAAATATAATATGATAATAAAATTGGTATGCCAGCCTCCTGCTTGCCTCTGCACAGCAGCATTGTCCTCACTAATCACCTGTAACTTGCTACTTAGTCTGCCCATCCACAGCCGGATGAACAGCCCAAGGTAATAAGAGGATACATTAAACCTTGAGTTAGACAACAACCTTAGTGAGCGATAAAACAGCTAACAAACTTCAACAATAAAGTATATGAGAATAGATAGATAAACATACTAATCTACCCACAACACCAGAGAAGAACTTAACCCTATCTTCCCCACATCGGACAGTGATAGCCTTTACGATAAACAATTCAACCATGGAAACCAGAACACCCATTTAATCATGGTAAAGCACTCATAATATCCAGATTATATATATATATATATATCACGTAAACCATCCTAATTGAATTCGACATCCCTCAAGCACAAGCCCTAAAGGCCTAAACCAATATCAAACAAGCACCCAAGGAACATCTCATTCGATGTTGGACAATCTATATGAGACGGTTCAAACAAGGCAACTAGTCAACCATGACAGACTCTGGTTATCACTGCCAATCCTGCTTCAAAACCATCGTTAATCGCATGACGGCCAACCTTGCCATATGTCAAGGGCTAATGGTAACCCCAGTTCTAGCATAAATTTCATATGTCCAACCTTGACAACTAGGCCTTTCTACAAGACCCAGGGTACTCGACCTACAACGGTCTTTTAGACGTCTCTAGTGTACCCCTGCTTCGAGCCTGCTAGAACTTACGACAACGATAATCTCTCGGCCATCGCATCTTTAGTCATCCAACTTGACGACTTTTCATAGCTCAAGCAACCTTTTCAAGCAATCATTATCCACCAACTCATGACCTTTGAGTTGTCATATCATTCGTTATTCTACACTGATCAACAAACGCCTTTCAACACTTCGAACCTTCCTTCTTGAATTTACTTCGAAGTCACACCATCACCGAGCCAATCACATCACTGCGCTGCTGCTAGGGTTCAGACCTTTTTGTTCAAATTTAAGTCGTACTTGAAAATAAAATTTTCAGAAACAATCAAGTGCGACCGACCGACCCCCCTTGGATATATAACTGACCGACCCCTTACTGGATACATGACCGACCCAACATCTCGTTCGACCAACCCTGCTCGACCAGCCCGACCGACCCTACTCGACCAGCCTGACCGACCCTGCTTGACTAGACCGACCGACCCTGCTCGACCAAACCAACCGACCCTACTCGACCAGTCCAATTCTTTTCCTCCAGGAAAACCTCCCCATGGTTCAACTGACCCACCATGTTTGACCCAAAACCTACATCCTCCAATGCAACTCCAATTTCGACCAAAACTTCGCCAAAATGATTCGATCGACGAGACCAACTCATCCAATTCATTTAATACTACCGCAAGCATGTTATGAAACCAACAATAACACCAATATGACAGTACCCTCAATGATTATATAAAATTCACCAAAATAACCATAAATGTGCATATGAACAAATCTATGGATCTAACTTGCACATTCACATGAAATATCATAGTAATTACTTATCCAAACTTGTTAAATCAGATCAAAGGGTGAATAATATGAAAAAGGTCTTACCAATGCATAGATCTATGGAAAAACACTTGAATTTGATGAAAAACATGAACAAACACTCTATGCTTTATTGAATCCATGTGAGAGAAGCATATCACTCACCGATTCTCCAAAACAAGCTAAAATTGATGAAATATGAATCCGGGCAGCAAGCACCTCGCACCAAACCACTTGATCCAATGAACTCTTGCTTTAATTGATGTAGATCTAGCCTCCAATGGTGTAGATTTATGATTTCCCTCCTTGGATTTTGATTTAATGGTGGAAAGCTGTTAGAGGAAGGAGGAGCACAAGGAACCAAATGAGAGAATGGAAAACTAAAACCATTTCCCATATCCGTTACCCCCTATTTATACCCTTCCAATAGCCCACCAACGGGCCTTCCCAAATCAGCCCATTGTGGCTCTCCAAACCTGAACAGCCAACTGAAAAACCTTAAAACAGCGATCCCTCCCAAACCGCTTAGCCAAATCTTTAATGTAACCAAGAAAGGCAATCATCAATTCCTTTCCAATGGCATAGGTCTCACCCTTTGATTCGACCTGAGTCAAAAGTTATGCCCCGTACAAGGCTGATAGGGGCAAAATAGTCACAAACAAAATTGTAAAAATTATGGACATGTCTCACATCCCCGTAAGCAACATGTCAAAAGATGAGAATGATCCAACCCTTAGGGAATGAAATGAAAATATTTTACGATCCTTCGATACGTAAAATGCGGGCTGTTACAGATGTTGCTTTCATGGATAACTATTTTTAATAGTAGATATTGGGGGATTTGGAAGCCTATGATGGTGGATGTTCCATGCCTCAATGGTCTTATTAATGGAGAAGAGAAGAAGCCCTCTTATATGGATGAGGGAAAATGGAAGAAGACAAAGAAGAAGGTAGGTGACAGTTGAAGAACCTAGTTCACATCAAGGTGGAGAGGTTAATATGGCCACTACTGATGGTCCTAGGGTGGAGGAGCATGGTATCGACAAGGGTCTAGATGTTAATGATGCTCGAGGGATCCCGGAGATGAAGAGATCATGGCAAATGGAAGACGAATGTCGAGTTGTGAAATCCACAAAGATGAGATGAAGGTCTTTGTGGTATTACAAACACTTTTAGACCATTAGTTTTGCACAGTGCAGCTCAGGTGTTCGATGCATCTTTTGCAGGTAGTGGGTTATGTTTGTAATTGAGGTGTGGTCGTAGTCCTTTCAAATTGACTGGGTATGATTGTTGCTCTGAAATATGTAGCACGGCGACAACGGTTCTATTCAGAACACGAAGATCCATATGTCGTTCCGGCATAGGATGAGGGACTACATATATTTCTGTGGCGTTACGGCAGTGACCGTGCGAGTGAGGGTACCATGAGGTGTACCTTAATGTTGGGGGTAGCTACATATATACTGTATTAGGTTAATCCACTGGGAATTAGATGGGTATGACATGTGTGTAAGCCTTGAGTATTGTTAACCCAAGTAACCTAATAAATAAGAAATTGTAACTGAATGGTATATGTAGGGTTATCCAAAATGTGTAGTTTAAATCCAGTCACCAGAACTTTTGTTCTGACCCCCTCCTTATAACATACTCACAGGTTAGATGTGTGACAGAGATACGGTAGCTCTGGATAATGGTTAGGCAGTATTATTATCTGGGTAAGGCTATATTTTGATTATATTTTATTTTATCCATTCCGCTGTGAGATGTTTTCTGAGCTCTGGTATATTTTATATCTCTGTCTTTTCTGCAGGATACCAGACAAACCAACATGAGTTTCAATAGACTAGATTTTTGAAGAAAAAAAACGATCTGTCGGAATTCGGGTTGTTACACGGAGTGGAAATGGTCAGGAAGATCAGGTGATAGGAAGGCGTGTTATTTAGCATAGTGGAAGGAGAACCACAACGGAGAAGGAAAAGAACTATAAGATGCCTCTCCTCCTCCCAAGGAGGTGGCAGCATAACAAGTAATGGACACATCTCAACCATAATCATCCAATCATCAATTCAAGGATATTGATCCCAGAGAAGATGAGGAGTTGGGATGTAGGAGGGGGCACCTAACGAAGCTACAATAGAAGTTTCGATCGATAACGAATACCTAACTTAGGTCTTGAGGATCGAATCCCATTTGGATTCCTTCCGGACGAGGAAATTGATTGATTTTCTTAAGTAAAACTTGGATGTGTTTTCTTGTTCCCATGCTGATATGCGTGGGATATCTCTATCAATTATGATCCATTCGTTGAGCATCAATCCAAAGTATGTTCCATTTAAGCAGAAAACGCGCATGCTTGGCTCGAAGAGGACAGCAGCTCTGAAGGAGGAGGTTGAAAAGCTAAAGGGCAATGTATTCGTTCGAGATGTGACATACCCGGAGTGGATATCAAGTCCGGTCCTTGTGAAGAAAGCCAATGGGAAATGGCGCACGTGAATCGATTTCTCAGATTTGAACAAGGTATGCACGAAGGATAGTTTTCCACTTTCGCAAATTGATCAACTAGTAAATTGGACGTCTGGACACGAACTTCTTTCATTCATGGATGCATACTCTAGATACAACCAAATTCTAATGCATGTTCCGGATCAGGAACGTACTAGCCTTTCGGATTGAAGAATGCTGGAGCAACGTACTAACGATTGGTTAACCGTATGTTCCATAACCAGATTGGGAAGTCGATGGAAGTGTATATGGATGACATGCTTGGGAAGTCGAAGCAATCAGCCAGTCATGTTAAAGATTTAGCAGAAATGTTCAACATCCTCTAACATTACGGAATGAAACTCAAACCTTTTAAATGCTTTTTCGGCGTTGCATTAGGGAAGTTTTTGATATTCATCGTCAGTTCGCATGGGATTAAAATAAACGTATACCAGGTCACAACAATCAAGAACATCCAAGAACCTAAAATATCAAGGATGTACAGAGTTTGGCAGTGAAAGTGGCAGCTTTGACCAGATTCATCTCCAAAGCTACCGACAAGTGTATTCCCTTCTTTGATTTAATAAAGCGAGGGAAACACAACTTTGAATGGACCCCAGATTGTGTCGAAGCTTTTCAAAATCTGCTAAATCACTTGGAGAGACCTCCAGTATTATCCAAGCATGTAGATCATGAGGACTTATTTACATGCTATTAGTTCAAAACTCATCCGGGTTTACTATATGAGCAAAATATTGAGGGGTCGGAATGCAACTATCCAAATATTGAAAACCTCACTTCCAGCTTGGTAGTCGCTTCAAGGAAACTCTACCACTATTTCTAGGCTCATCCGATCATGATATACACCGACCAGTCGCTACGACTGGTCCTTCAGCAACATGAGGGTCTGAAAGGTTACTTAAGTGGAATATTGGACTGAGTCAGTTTGACCTCACTTTCCTTCTGATAAAGTCAGTCTAAGGGCAAGCATTGGCTTTGTCGAGTTTACAAATCCTAAGGAAGGTGTCTTGGATGATGATGCAAGCCCTCCTGAGACTAAGTTGGAATTGAGCTTTTGGAAGCTATATACAGATGCGTAATGATCGACGTTGTGGTGCCGGGTTGTCTTGGTGACTCCTAAGGGATGATCGATCTATTATGCCTTAAGGATAAATTTTCCCGCTACTAACAATGATTCCAAGTATGAAGCCCTGATCGAAGGGCTGACACTCGCGAAGGAATTGGGAGTAGTTGCATTAGATATTTTCTGTGATTCTCACATTATTGTATTTTAGGTTTGGAAAGATTATCAGACAAAGGGATCATGGCTCACCGCTTACCTTGAACAGGTGGAAGAACTATTGGATGATCTCGAGTACCAAATCATTTCCCCTATTCCATGGGAGGATAATCAAAAGGTCCGTCAAAGATATCCCAGAGGAAACAAAAAATGGTTCCAATTGAAGTTCTAAATGCGCCGAGCATTAATCAAATGGAAGTTGATCAAATACTGGAAGCCGAGCCTGAAAGAGTGTCATGAATGACCTCTATAAAGAATTTCCTGTAGCATGGAACCCTTCCTGAATGGAAGAAAGAGAAGCACTCCTTATCCACAAATCTTTAAGACATATTATGCAGCATGGTACGCTTTACAGAAGAGGATTTTCAGTTCCTTTGCTCCAGTGCATCGCCAATGACGACGTCAAGCGCGTATTACAAGAAGTACACAAAGGCGATTGCGTCGACCACACCAGAGGAGAAACTTTGGCGAAGAAGATACTGCGGTACAACTATTTTTGGCCTACCGTTAATTGTGATGCAGTTGATTACTGGTGACGCTACAATAAATGCCAGAGGTTCGCTAAGATTCCTAGGGCATAGCTTAACCAACTCACCCAGATGGTGAGCGCTTGGCCATTTACAATTTGAGGAGCTGACATCATTGGAAGCCTTTTGATATCTAAGGGTGAAGCAAAGTATGCAATCGTGGCAGTGGATTACTTCACGAAGTGGGCTGAAGCAGAGCCATTTACTTTATCACGACTGAGCGGGTGATCAACTTTATCGTCAGAAACATCATATATCGATTTGGGCTCCCTAGGACCATAATTACTAATAATGGAACCCAATTTGATAGCATGGAATTCAAAGATTTCCGTCAACAACAACTTATCAAGAAGAATTACACAGCGGTTGCGCACCCGCAATCGAATGGACAAGCAAAAGCCATGAACATGATCATCAAGTCCATTATGAGGAAACGATTGGAGCAGGCAAAGGCCAAATGGGTTGATGAATTGCCACTAGCCCTTTGGGTGTATCAAACTACCCACAAGTCAACGACTGGTCATACTCCTTTCGCACTTTCTTACAATTCGAAGGTCGTCGTCCCAATAAAGCTAGAATTCCCTTTTTATAGAATGATGTATTATTATCCTTTGACTAATAAGGCTCTTCTCCTAGAGTCGTTGGATATGATTAATGAGAAGAGAGAGGAGGCGGACTTGCATGCTTCATAGCATAGACATCAAATCGCCCGATACTATAACTGGAAGTACGACCTAGTACCTTCGAGCCTGGCTACCTCGTTTTGAAGCATGCTTTCCTGGCCCCCGTCTAAATGGTCCCGTAGTGGGAAGGACCATATGTCATTCATCGGAAGCTTGATAATGGAGCTTTTAGGCTAACGACCATTGATGGCGATAATCTTCTGGAAGCATGGAATGTCAAGCATCTACGACACTATTTGACTTAAGCTTTTATTTTGTTTATTCCCAGATTGTGTAATGAGGAATGATTTGCCTGAAGTTATTGTTTAAAAATAAAGGCTCTTTCCAGGCTTTATGACTGTTTGTGTTGATTTGACTAAGCATCGTGATTCGATTGTCCTGGGTCAAACATGAACGAAAGGAGTGGTTATCTCCTTAATGACGTTCACTTGCTCACATGTCAACGAGCTAACTCAATTCCGTGACTAATCGGATTGGGCTAACCGAAGTCGAGCTCGACATTGACGCTCGACACAGCGGTCCCCACTTTGTAAACAAAAGTAAGGGATCAACACCTAAACGGCATATTCAACTCTTCCCTATCTCGTTGGGACGAGTTTAAATGATAGGGGTGGAATCCAACCATCCTTTATGACAATTTTTTCTCTTGACATGAGCGCAAAAGGACGATGCCCGACAAGTGTTACACGACCACTTGCCTTAGTAACTCCGTTCCTCAGAGCTTGGAATGGAGTATTAACTAAATACGAGTTCAATATCGACACTCTAATGGGAAAAATCCCACTTTCAGACTTAAAGTACATATTTGATGCCGAAGCGAATGTCATGAACTTTCGCACTATCAACCCTAACTCTCAGAACTTGAGAATGAGTATAAAAGAAAGGTAGGCGTGAAATAGTGCACCACGGCTTAAGATCGCTATAACCTACGACTCTAACCTGATTTCATGATGGAAGGATATAAAAACATTAGGATAGAACGTCCAAAAGACTCAGCTCGTACCCTATGGAAGGCTTGGGGGGCAATGAGCATAGATTTAGCCTAAGATTCCCACTGACGCTGGTGGAATTGGCATGGACTTACAAATTAACCTTGAATATGCCACGGACTTGGCATATAATTCAAGGTTAATAAGGGGCATATACACTATATATCCGAATTAGTAACGACCTAACTTGGTTGACCCTATCTTAAGTGGCACTTTTAACGTATGAGTTAAATATTGGTCTAAAAAATAAATTTCAAGTACATTTAATGGAAATAAAATAAAAGAGACAAACTACTTTGTTAATTGCAAGCTTGTACAGAATGATAACTACTTTATTAATTATCGGTTTTGCACAGAGTAATAAAGCAAAAGGTGAGAGCCGTAGTCACAACAACCACAGCAGGGCAATGGAAAACTAAAGAAACAAGTTTAAAAACATCTAAGACTTGGATGTTTTGGACTTCTTGAATCCCTGAGCTTATTTTGATCCTTTTTCTCAGTCTCGGTAAGTAGACGCTTTTTCTTTTTTATCTTACCAATTGAAGATTCTTCAGGTTCGGGAGTAGGTTAGGAGCTTGTATCCTTTAGAGGCAATTTGGGAAGTTTAGTGGAGACCTCTATGCTAGAAGGGAGGACCATACTGATGGGATCAGCAGGAAAAGGCATGGGCAAGACCTCGAACTTGATTTGCATGAGTTTTCTCTCATTCCTTGCATTCATCTCTGCAAGCGTCAATTCCCCGGTCTTTCCAATCTCTCCGGTGTTTCATGATATCATAATAGGCTTCCTTGCCACCGAGATCTTTCAATGCTGCTATCATCTCTCCTTCCTTCGAGGTATCGTCGCTGGAAGTCACTATAGACTCATCAGTTAGCTTGACTCCTTTACCCATCGCAGCATCAACATGCTTAGTACCTAAAAGGAGAGCAATGGTTATTAGCCCCGGAGAAATAACAGGTCTCTCAGTTGGAAGCCCCATAGCATGACGACATGTCATAATTGCTTTAGCGAATTGAGGAGAGAATGTGGAAATACCTTCCGCATAATGGTATCCAGGAATAGAAGGGGTTTTAGCCTCGATGATTGCGGAAAGAGACGTGCGTGTGACAAGCCCTGGATCCTCATGATCGTGCTCTTATGTCTTCTCATCCTTGGATGCTGCGGAAAAAGAAACAAAACTACCCCTAATGGCATCTTTGCCCTTAGCCTGACGTTTCACGGCATCCTCGGCTTCTTTTAGCCGTCTCCTTCCCTCTGCCAGATGCTCAGGCTCATCGCCCCTGAAGAATGTCCTCACCAATTCCTCCTCATCCATAATTTCAATCTTCAGCCTATGCTCGTCATTTTCAACAAGCTCGGTCCATGCATCAGCTAGAATGGTGGAATAGTCCTGCACCCATGATATGTCGCGACATCAGGGAACTTGTGTGAAGAAAGAGAAAATGAGAGGTCCCTACCAAGCAGGTCCTGTTTGGCTTCAATAAGTAGTTTCTCTAGTTCATCCTTGTCAACTTCAAATTGAGCCTTAGAGTTAGAGGCGAATTCAATAGAAGTGTTAGCATTTTCCTCAGCCCTCTTTACCCTCTCCTCAGCTTTAGCCATCTTGGCTCTTAGATCGACATTCTCCTTCTCAAGTTTATTTTTCTCGTGCTCAAGGCGAGTGCAAGAAAACATTAGATCAAAGTGTTTTCGGCTGTAACACTATGACACTTCTTAAGGGTTGTGCGTACCTTGCTATTAACATCCAGATCATTATGGAAACATTGTTGCAACTCATCGTGCAGTTTCTTGTATTTTCGGCTTCACGTATCACAAGTGCAAGTTTAGCCTGAACTTTTTTACATTCTTTCTCGACAGCATTGACACATGATATGACGCATTCCCCAAATGCCTTTGGTTGTCCAGGTCCAGTTGGAGATTCTGTATGATCTCGAATAGCTTCCGAGCATACTTGCATGTTTCCTTATATTGTTGGTCGACAAAGTCAATCTTTTACTTAACGCTATCAGATCAATTTTCAGGGACTGACTGGAGGTTAGGCACGAAGTGCATGTTCTTGAAGTGATATCGGGGGAATTTCTCTTTTAAAACTTTTATCCTTTCAGTAGTAGTGGCGTCAAGAACAATGGGCTTTGAAGTGGAAATATAAGTGGATTTGCATTTGAAGGGAATGATTGTTGCACCATCCTTATCCTTGGATTTATCCTTGGGGGTCAGAATGCTTCTTAGGATGCTTGTCTTGGATTTATCCTCAGGGTTAGGATAAGACTTAGAGAGACTGCTGCAGAACTTTCTAGGGTTGTAACTTCGATGATACATAGTTCCTGCAAATCAAAGTAAGCCAGTATTAGAATCAGGAATCAATGCAATATACATGTGATGTGACGTGCAGTGCCCATGTTGAGTGTGTCCTAGTGATCCCCCGACAAGCCGAAGCCTGGAATTTGGCTAATTGGTGTTGTTTACCCGCCTTTGTAGGTGTAACTTCCTCTTCGAAAGTCCGAAAAAAGGTGCCAGAGCCAATGTCTTGAGAAGAATATATAGTATCTAGCAAAGGAAGATAGCCTAAGCCTCGGAATAGGGACACCGATTTCTCTTGGCGAGAATCGTGAATTGACGATTTAGCTGGAGGCAGAGTCTCAAGAGAAGACCGATTCTCTGCAGTTGAGTTATATTTTGGAGAAATTTCCATAGGCTCCTCGTCAATGGTCTTTTCTAAGAGCTCCTCTATGAATACATTAATAGGAGAAGGGCTCTTAAGTCCTTCGCTGATAATTTTCTCGAGTGACTTCTCTTTCTCCCTCGGCTGAGGTTCCTGAATGGAACTTGCAATATCTTTGCTCTGAGGGGCCCCCTTGGCTTCAGATGAAATTGCTTCCTGGCACCCTACTAGGGGCACACCTTCTATCCCTGCTGACGCCAGTGGATTCTGAGCTGGGGGCATGTATACAAGAGCACGACCTCCACCAACTCTCATACTCCGTTGTAGACTGAGCAAATGGCATCGATGAAGAAATTAATCCACAAGGCAACTCCTTACGCTTAGCGAGGCCAGTGGAGAGTTTAGTAATGCAGTCAAGCGGTCCTGATACACCAAACTTATGGCTTCTTCGGGTTTGAAACTGACAATGAAAAGAAAGGTTTGAAATATTTCGCATAAGGTTAAAGAGAAGAGACTGGAACTTGAAGCTTACTAAATGGAAGTCATCTCCTACAACACCCGTCTTGATGTCAGATATAGAACCAATTCGGCCTTATGTCACCCACATTGTTAAATGCTTCAGTGATAATCTTTCTTTTAGGCATAGAATCAAAATACAGGAATGAAGGAGTCACTTGCTGGCGATGCTTGAAGTTATAGAAAAGGTTATATCATCATAGGTAGGCTACACACCTAGGATCTCCATATAAGCTATGAACGGAGTGTACAAATATGAGTAAGCTGTTGGATGAAGCTGTATAGGTGTTATATCACTAGTCTAAGGAAATCGAAGATGAAAGGTTGAAAGGGAGGAATGCTTCCGACTGAGCACATCTGTCGACTTATTGCCATATATATCCTTTCGACGGATTATGAGGTCTCTTTAAGACATCAGGGGGCCGGACGCCTTCCTAGGGGATTCTATGTTTTAAATATAATCGGCTTAGCCTTGATTCATCAGTGGCAGACACCCAAGAATCCTTAGGATCTTCCAGAAAGATTGCATCTTGAAAGGTATCAAGAGCATTATTATCTCCTACTCTCCGACCTCGTCACCCAAAGAAGTCCCCCTCCAAAAGATTCTATTTCTTCATGAAGGCCGACTTCAAATTACGGATCATCGCCATCAGAGTTAGAGTCTTGCGAAGGAACCTTTGGATCAGTCCCTGTCTCTGGAGCCCTGCCCTACTCAGATTCAAAATATCTTGTGGAGTATCTTCTAGACATGCTTGTTGTGCTATCCAAGAAATATTTGTAGTTAGAGTAGAGTAACCTGTGCCCCCTGTGCATGAGTGCATGTGTGTGCAATGCAAGTGTGCTGAAATGCATAAAGGAAGGAAGCATCAAATGCATGTAATTGTTTGATATGCGTCGCAGTGTTGAAAAGAAGTATATCCTTATGTCCAGACTATCCAAAGCTGTATAATATGCCATTGTGATTTAGGTCCCAAAAGGCTCTATCCTAACTGTCCATGAGTATGTTTGTCCGGATTAGCGCTAGACTATTCATCAGTTATATATTATGTGAAGATGTGTTAGTCATTCATTTGGATGGGAATGATAGAAGGAGTGGTCCCCAAAGGTAACAGTATTGGATCGAAGAGATATTTGAATCAAATTGTTTCAGATCAAAAATGATCCCAAATCGAACGGTTACAAGATCGAATGAGACCTCGAATCGAAAATTGTGACACCCCACGTACGTTAATGTCACTCACTAAGGGAATGCATTAAGTTCCGTGAAGCGTTATAGGTAAACAAACACAAAACAATTACAAGATAGATATAAATAAAATAGCAGCGGAAATTCAAACTTTTATTTCAAACATAAATCATACTGGATGGTCCAAAATACCATTAGTCACAAAAACTATTACAACAATATAACTTCTGTCTTGTACCATCAGAGTACATAAATATAAAAAAGCATAACATAATTCCCCAAGAAAATGAGCTAAGCTATAGTAGAGATAAGAACTTGAACTATACTTCGAAAGCAGCTTCTAGCAAGATGATAACTGAGTCTTGACTAAGCCTGAGAATTCCCTCCCTACGAACCTGGGGGGAGGGGGAACGGAAGAAAGAAGAGGAAACAAAAAGGGTCAGACATAATGTCTAGCGAGTTTAGTTACTTTTAGCAATTAAATAAATAAAAGTAGCATGACAGACATATAAAGTGGATAAGAGATATTACTATATAAAAGTCAAGTATGGCAAGGTAGACAGGATAAGGTGTGTATGCTTCCCTAATGATTACTCTACATTATTACTAGTATATCCAGAATGAGATGATCCCTTCCAATATAAGGTGGTAGAATTAGGCATACATCCAAATGTACCCTAACCACTACCCTAATCGATCGGCTCCCTAATCCGCGTAGATACTTTGTGTCGGCCCCACCATAGGATGTATCACGTCCTAAAGTGACAACCCCTCGCTGATATGCACAGCCCCATATTTATAGGTGTCACGGTCATCTTATCCCCCTCTGGCCGGCTCATGCACGCACATGGCCCGGTCGGTTTGCGCCGCCCACACCGTCTTCCACGTTTGGATCTCTTACAATCAGTCCAGTAAGTGTGCCCCTTCTCTGACCTAGTATGTAGTACATGTTTTGATACCTACTCCGGGTTGCTGGATTAAACGGATCCCACACAATATGATACAAGCTCTCCCTCTTGTCTTGTATCCCCCACTAGGTTTTCTTTAGCTATGTATACCATTAGGTGTCTTTAATTACATAATCCTATCATTTCTACAAGTTATGCTTACCCTAAAAGGTGTCTTTAATTACATAACTTTATTACCATTGGTTATGTATACCACTAGGTGTCTTTAATTACATAACCTTATCGGGTTAAGTTTTGGTGGGCTATATGTGTAAATATTACCCACCCCCTCCTGATTTGTTTAACCCACCCACTGTCCAACCAATTTTACTTAACCCTAACTTTAGTTCATAATCATACAGTCCCTACGGATTAGATTAGGTTAAGTAGTCCAATTCGTTATCATGTCCATTTATGGTTTATAATGGGCTAGACCTCTCACATTAGGCCTGCAACTTGTGGATGCTGGATATGTCGGTCGGGTCTGGGCAGTCTTATTCCACAAGTTGGGCCTAACCTCGTGTCTTAGCCCGATTTGTATTTATGCACTTAGACCTCTCACATTAGGTTCAACATCAGTGGTTGCTGGATATGCCGGTCGGGTCCGAACAGACTTACACTACTAATGCAACATAACCTCGTGTCATAAGTGCAATTACAATTTCTAATTGTAACTATTAGACATTTCATTCTTATTCAAATTTACCGACATCATTATAGGTAACTATGCCCCTATTTCCCCTTTTTGAATTAAATGCCCAATTCATAAACATTACTTAAATTATGCCAATTCTAACCTTTTTTCCCCCGTTCCCTAACTAAAGCATTCACATATATTTGGCAGCATATAGGCTAGAAAGTAACCTAGTCATAAACAATAAAAAGGGAAAAGCGATGGGAAAAATGACAATAGTGATCATTCTAAAAGTGACATAAACATATATACTAGCATAGACAAGTAATAGGCATAATAAGGTGGACATGAAAACAAATCTAGTAAAAAGGTAATGATAAAACTATATCCAATATACTTAGGATGAACATATCCAAATAAGATTTCATATGTCCAATAAAAATAGATCTCAATTATTCACAATATGATGATCTAGATCTAAACGAACGTTCAATTGTCCATATAATGATAATCCCAAATTAACCACAAACTTGACAAAGGTTCAGATCCACAAAGGTGACATTATAAACTAATCACAGGTGAATTAGATATATAAAAATAGATCTAACATGATAAGTTCTAGGATCCAAGAATATTATGGGTTCACAAATTATGATAGGTCCAATATGATTCAGTCACTGGCATATATATATATATATATATATATATATATATATATATATCCAAATCACAATCATATCACAAATTACTTTTAATCATTTAAATCTAAAAGCAACTAACTCACAGTGTTTGGATTGAAAGAAAAGGTAGAGGATAGAAGAGGTTTGATCTATGCTTGAATCTCTAAGTTTGATTTGCTTTAGTTGATAGTTGTAGAAGATAACGGATCAAATTCAGTTCAGACACCGGTTGAGTTTGGCCCCCATGGATTCTCAATGAAGAAAACAGAGAAAAGGGACCTCTATATATCGCTGCCAGCCCTCTCTAAAACGACTTCCACCTCAGCCCTAGGGGGGTCGACCCCCTGGGGTCAACCCCCCTTTAAGGGGTCAACCCCTCCTTAAGGGGTCGACGCCCCTGCTTAGGGGTCGACGCCCCTGGGGCAAGAGTTTTACTGCCAACGTAATTTTTGAAATTTGAACTGAATTCTGATTTTCTTGACCCTATATATATATAATTCTTCCGCCCATATACAAACTTCAAACCTTCATAACTTCTTCATACGATGTCTGTTTTATGCAAACCAAATGTCTATCTTGGCCAGAATTTCGAGACGGACGCAATGACATAGTCTGTTTCCCTTAATTCCGAATATTAAATTAATTATAATTTAATTTATCCCCTTTGATGTTAACAAATTACGGGGTGTTACAAAAATCCCAGTTCGAGTTGCTTCGAATCGAATTTTTTTAACTTGAATCCATTTGACCCCTTCCGACTTTCATAGCTCCTCCTTCCTTCCCGATTCTGCAAACCCATTAAGTACCGCTACCTCTAATTTTTTTGAGTTGAAGCCATCTAGCATATCTCTTCTCCTTCATCCCTGTTGGTCTTAATTTGTGCTTCTATACCTCCATGGAAAATAGGAGCTCCATTTCTCCAAGATAGTCACCCCAAGCCAGAAGGAAAGCATCGCACCACCAAGACAATGCCATAGAAGTCGCCGCTAGGCCAGTGATCACTCAGGCACCACCAACAATGGTGACGACCTCTTACATCAGCCTCGTGACAGATCAAAGTGAAGTAACACGGATTTGAGGCAACATTCGTATGCGATTTCAGATAAGAACATGAATTAAAAACCTAGCTTGAATGATTTGGTGTTGGATTCGAAGGTTAATCAGCAAACATAGGGTTTTTTGGTTTTTTCTCAATTCGAGATAGATTACAGTGAAGTCAAACAATAAGGAACAAAAAGGGGGAGATATGCCGACTTATATACTACGCTAAGCCAACTATTCATATCCCACCGAAAAACTGACATGACTTGGCCTTTATTTCAGAATCGAGCAGTATAGGGTGGCTTCAGATTGTAATAGCCAAGAGTTGAATTCGATCCAAAGTGAAGAGAAATTTTCTATCTAAAGGCCAGTATCCAGAAAGAATTGAAAGCAAGGTAAGGGACATCCCTACCAACCACCACAAGTTCTCGGTGGCGTGATGAACTCCTGTGATACCAAAGACCCGGCCTTGGTATTCACTAGAAAAAGTTGTTTGGAACGACTTGTATGTGTATGACCATGTATGAGAGCCAACAACCTAGAATGATTTAAAATAGGTAAATCTAACATTTTGGTTCGATAAGGTTTGAAGAATTTACCTATGTACTTGTCACTACTCCATACAAAGACTTTGACTTGCTGATTACAATAAAGAAAATTCTGGAAAATGATCTTCTATTTATACATAGTATAAGGGATCAATAGTCCAGACTTTATAAAGAGACACAACTGTCGACCATTTCTTATTCGGGAATGTATAGCTCAATGAGTTCAAAGCGCATCTCATCTACGATAAGATGTACTTTGGAGGGGAAAATGTTAGCCTGCCTTTTTGTAAGGCCGTCAAAGGTCCAGATAATCATAATCGAACGCCCCCAAATCCCAAAATAACATTTAAGTGTCGAGTTGATTCCGACTTGAAGAAAATCAGATCGAAAAATATGACATGCGCTTCTTCTAGCTTCGGGTCGAACAGAGTCTGGCCATCGAATCAGATAAGTTTGGATCGAAGGATATGCGGATCGACTGATTCGATCCGCAGATGGTCTGATTAACATAGAAATGTGTTTATTTTATGCTCTTGTATTTTATCTTTTGTAAATAAATAAATGATACTTTGGGTATTTTTATGTGTATTTACAGATTGTCAAGTTAGGCCTCTTTCATTTCAAATTAAAGGCCAACTACAAAGAAAAAGCTACTTCCTTATGTCAACACCTTCTCAATCCCAAAAGAAGTTGCAGCTCACTGGTAAAGGCATAGGAGTTTGCGCAGAGAGACCTGAGTTCGATTCCCGTCAAGCTCCCTTTTTTTTGCTGAACATTCACACTGCCTCCTCTACCTTGAAAAATACATGGATTGGTGTCATATTATAAATATATACATATATTCATATGTATGTATGTATGCATGATATACACTAATAAAAGGAATAAACAAATTCTTATCATGGAAATCAATTCAGAACATTCATTTTTTTTTCAAATTCCAATTAGAAGAATTTCTGATGGAAATATTGCCAAGAAAAGATCAATTTTGAAGATTTTATCCCTTGTTGCCTTTGGAGTCTAATGAGTATCCTTGTTTGGAAGAATTAATCACATACAATCTGCTCATCAATCAATCAATCAATTTGCCACATGAAAGATAGGGAAGATTTGGAAGATATTCACCGTGATTTGCTTTCCAATCAAGCTTGGTCAAGGAAGGCAAGAGATATGATATTACTTCTTGGGAAAAGAGGGCCATTTTGTCATTGATTTGATTAGGATTTGGTCTACATCTCTATAAATATACATGATGTTCCATTGTAAATGCCATTCATTTTTCTATTCTGTATTCTCTTTTGTTCTAATAAAAGTCTTTTCTTTTTTCTAGTTTTATTGTTATTTTAATTTCATACCAATTTGTGTTATCTACCTAATTAGGTTTGGGTAGAATGCATATTGTTAGTGTCTTTTATTACTGCTTGTTAGCGATTCACTGTTGATTAGTTTCAACAGGAATCCTACTTTTAATTTCTGTTATTGTTCTAGTTGTTATTCTCTTTTTCTAGTAATTGTTCCTTTTCTTTTCAATTGTTGAATTTGATACTGATTAGATTCAGAGTAATTTCAACAACATAAAAAAAACAACAACTCCAAACTTCGTCTAACTCGCCCAAGAATAAATAGATAATAATTTTTAATAACACCTCCCTGTGTTCGACCTGTATGCTACACACCTGTATGCTTGCATAATTTAATTTAAATGTCGCGCTTTTCTGATTCATTAGAAAGCGACGATCAAGTTTTTGGCGCCGTTGCCGGGGAGGTAACGATTAATTTTATTGTTTATTTAATATCTGATTCGTGTTAGTTTTTATTTTTGTTTTTGTTTTGCTAAAAAAAAATCTCTTTATTAGTTGATTTTGTATCAAACATTGGTGCTAGAATCATCTAAACAAGAGAAGAGAAAAAAAATTCTTGCCACTTTTGTCTCTTAGTTTCTTTTCTTTAGTCTCATCTATTCCTTCCTTCCCAATTTTTACATTTGTTTGTTCCCTCTTGCGAATTTATTCCTACTTTAGGCAAATAAAAAAAAACTTGCCAAATTTTCTTGACCTTATTTCCTTTTTTTTCTTTCATTTATTTATTTCCTTTTTATTTCTCAATCTCCTTCTTTTCTTTTATAAATTCTTCCTTCTTTTCAATTCTAAAGGAAAAAA
Source organism: Allium sativum (assembly GCA_030737875.1). NCBI lineage: Eukaryota > Viridiplantae > Streptophyta > Magnoliopsida > Asparagales > Amaryllidaceae > Allium > Allium sativum. The sequence continues at coordinate 370,355,713 of CM060919.1, forward strand.
AAAACCTTTCAATTTTTGCTTTATTTCTTTCCATCTTTCCATTTCTTTTCCCAATATTCTACGTTCTCTTTCTTCTTTTACAAATCAGAAAAAAAAAAATTGTCATTAAATTCTTCCCATTGTACAAATTCTTGCCATTTTCTTATAATTTCTTCCCACAAATCTACTTCTGTTGCAAATCTCTTACCCTTTAAAAAAAAAACAAATTTCTTTCTAAATTTTCTCGTTGTTGCTGAATAATTCCATTACCCAAATTTCTTTCCATTTTGCAATCACCTTTTTAGTTTTCACATCTTTAATTTGCTTGCTATTTTCTCTCATTGCTTTCCTTTTATAAAAAAAAATGCCACTTTTTCTTTTAATTTCTTACCAATTTTTCAGTTTCTTTCCTTCATTTCCTTTCCTATTTTTTATACACCCCTTTTCTTCATTTTACAAATTTTAAAAGGAAAAAAAAGTTACCAATTTTCACCTATTTCTTTCCTTTTTATTTCTCAATCACATTCTCTTCTTTTACAAATTCTTTCTTCTTTTCAAACATATTAATAAAAAAAAAATAACTCTTTCCTTTTGCTTTTTCGTTCCCTGTTTTCAATAGAATCTCCTTCCCTCTTTCTCTTTTCATTTATTTTGTTTCCTTTTACTTTAGATTTATTTTCTTCTAATACTATTCCTTTCCATTTTTTCTGAAAAAACTCTTGATTGGCAGATTTGATGTTATTTATTGACATTGCAATCTCCAAAAACAAGAAAAAAATATCTTGCTGGTTTTGTCTTTTATTCCTTTTTTTTTTCTTAATCTCTTTCCTTGTTTTAACAATTTGTTAAAAAAAAAAAAAAGAAATCAAAATCAAGATCAAGCGAAGGAAGGAAAACAAGCAAGACCGAAGTGGAGAAATTCAAAAGTCAAACAATTGCAAATAGTTGAAGTCGAATTGTTGGAGCGGTTGCACACCAAGTGGGGTGTGAACGCGCTAGCGCTACCCAATTTCACTGGAGGACTGCCGATCAAGGTGAGAAATTTTTAAAACTCTACAGGTGCTCTGCTGCAAAAGAAAAAAAAATAGACAATTGTTGTAAAAAAATTCTGCAGGGGCAGCGGCTTGAATGTAAATTTTTAATTTGTGCAATTAAATTGTGTGATTATTGCTATTTCTGCATTTTTTATTCATTCTGTTAAGGGCAATACCCCAATTCACATAAGGTGAGGGATTTCATCACCCTTTCCTTAGCCCACAAATTGCATTTCATCGTAGAATCTGACTAATAATAACGGTTAGACGTTGGACTTAAGGGAGTCACGGGCTCATCTAGGGCTTAATTGTATTGTGATAGTTGATTCATTTGGAATGAATTATTTCTCGGTGTCTAGACTACGGCAGAGAAATAACCGTTTATAAATATTATGGTGATTTGTAAATATTATATCGGTTGTTACTCTGAAGGTACTTAAACCTTCGGCTGCATTGCTAGGGTGATTCCTGGTGCACCGATAACCCCTGTTCGTTAACTGGCTGGGAAATCTTTTGATCTAAGTAATCAAACGCGTCACTTTATAATTTTGGGTTAGGAGCCAATAAGGACAGAAAATTTCATTGTAGCTAATTTCTGTGCTTGCATTTAACAACAATGAGTGAAAAAAGTGTTAGCCAACAAAATTCTCCTAGGGGTTCTCGAATCAACCAAAATTTTCCAACCGAATTGGATCAAAATCGAGTGAATCACAACTTTCCAAACTTTGGGGATCAAAATCAATTAAATCAAAATTTTCAAAATCTCAATATCCAAATGGATAGACCCTTGTCTCTTCGTGATCGATGTTATCCTACTAGGACCGTTCAACCCTCTGTCATCGTGTTCCCACCAGCTGAAGGAAACAATTTTGAGCTAAAACATTCTTTTATCCAAGGGGTACCAAAATTTACTGGGTCTGAAAATGCTTATGAATTTCTGAGTGAATTTGAATTGTATGCTTCCACAACAAAAATGCAACAACTATCTAACGAATCGATCAAGCTAAGGCTAATCCCATTTGCACTACTTGAAAGCGCTAAAAGATGGCTAAATTCTCTTCCAAGACATTCTATAAGAAGTTGGGATGAATTTGTCACTGCATTCTTGAAAAAGTTTTTCCCTTTTCATAAAACTCTAAAAATCCGAACCGAGATAAATCAATTTTGTCAAAATGAGGGGGAAACTTTTTCAAAATACTTTGAAAGATTCAACCAACTATTATATAGTTGTCCTCATCATGGAATTCTAAAATATCACTTATGTCAAATTGCATATGAAGGGCTAAACTATCAGACTAGAACTCAACTAGAATCAATGTGTGGAGGAGATTTTATGTCTAAGACAGCCGATGAAGCTTGGCGGTTCTTAGAAGATTATTCTGAAAAGGACATGCAATGGGAATCAATTTGTGTTCCCATTCGTACTTCTACTAGAGGAGTGCATGTCGTGGACCCAAGTCAAATTCCCTTAGAAAATCAAACTCCTCAAGCCGGAGAAGGGTTACCCCACTATTACTCTCAGGACCAAGCTAATGCCATAGCTCAAAATAACCCTTACTCAGCCACGTACAATCCTGGTTGGAGGAACCACCCAAACTTTTCTGGGTCAAACCCCAATAATTCGGCCAACCCAGCTCACATGCAACCCTTTATTCCCAATCCGAATTACCAAGCTCCTTCTTCCAATTCTCAAACCTCTCAAGCTGCACCTCAATCCAAACAACCTTATAGGCACCCCAATTTTCAATCATCGAACCAATCTTCTCAATCTTCTCAACCGTCATAAGAAATTGTGCGTTTAGAAAAACAGTTGAGCTCTTACGAAGCTAAAATAAACTCGCAAGACGCTAAAATGGACCAAATGATGAATATGATAAAGGAAATGGCGAAAAATAATGAGAGGGGAAAATTGCCTAGTCAACCCGAGATGAATCCAAAGTATAACTCTCGTGCTGTAAATTCTTGTGAGGACGAAAACCATAATCCGGTCAACGCTATTACAACCCTTCGATCTGGAAAAAGGATTGATAATAACGTGGGCAACCCTGGCGAACCTTCTAACTCGACCCCAATGCCAAATCTTGATGATCACCCGTTGGCTTCGAATGCCAATTCTTCTAAACCTCCTCTTCCCTTAAATGTTGGCAATCCCAACAGTTCTTCTTCCAGTGTCGACAAACCCGACCCACCTTCAAAAATTAATGTTGGCAATACCAACATTCCATCTTCTATGACCTTACCACCTTCTATTTCCTTGAATAAACCTTCTTCCTCGAATGATGAAACTGATCACAGAGTCGAAAAACCAATAGCTCCATTTCCCCATAGGCTCAATAATAAGAAGAAAGCGGCAAATTTTGATAAAATTTTGGAAATTTTCAAACAAGTCCATGTGAACATTCCCCTTTTAGACACAATTGAACAAATTCCTCAATATGCCAAATGTCTTAAGGAATTTTGCACACAAAAACGTGCAACTAATGTTCCAAAAACCGCCTTTCTAACTGCGAATACAAGCTCTGCTCTTTCGAATCTTACCCCAGTCAAGTACAAAGACCCTGGCTGCCCTACGATTGATTGCAAAATAGGAACACCCATATCTCTCGTGCCCTACTCGACCTTGGTGCCAGTGTCAATCTTCTTCCTTATACTGTTTATTGTCAACTTGGGTTAGGGGAAATTAAACCAACAAACATCACTCTTCAGTTAGCCGATCGATCTATCAAAAAGCCATTGGGAATTATCGAAGACGTCTTGATACAGATCGAACAGTTTTACTTCCCTGTCGATTTCATAGTTTTAGACACAGAGCCTGTCTCAAATCCCAAAGCCCAAATACCATTGATTTTAGGACGGCCCTTCTTAGCAACCTCAAATGTTGTCATTAATTGTAGGAATGGTCAGCTTCGACTTTCCTTCGGGCACCTGACCATTGAGCTAAACATTTTTAATCTCAACAAACAACCTAGGGATTTTGAGACCGATGAAATCGACATGATTCAAACCATAGTTGACGAAACCTCTAATGACACTTCTGAAGCCTTGAAAATGTGTCTGGAACATTTCGATTCCGATTTCGACGAACTGGAATACATTTCTGAACTGAATGAATTTCTTGACTCAAATCCTTCGTCTTCTGACTCTGACCAAGGAATGTTAACCAATGTTAACACTCAAGAACATCCTAAGTTAGATCTCAAACCCTTGCCACAAGACCTTAAGTACGCATACTTAGACTCCTCAGAAACTCTTCCCGTAATCTTGGCCTCTGATCTTACCAAGGACCAAGAAGAAAAACTCTTAGAAATTTTGCGGGAAAATAAAGAAGCCTTGGGGTGGGAACTGAGCGATATAAAAGGAATTAGCCCATCAATTGTGGAACATCGCATACACTTAGTTGATGAGGCTAAACCCACCCGTGAGGCTCAAAGGCGATTAAACCCAAACATGAGAGAAGTGGTCAAGGAGGAGATAATCAAATGTCTAGACAATAACATCATCTACCCCATCTCTGATAGTACCTGGGTGAGTCCGGTACAAGTCGTACCAAAGAAATCGGGAGTCACAGTGATCAGAAATGAAAGTAATGAGCTTGTCCCAACAAAAATCAAAACAAAATGGCGTGTGTGTATCGACTATCGAAAGCTCAACGCAGCCACACGAAAAGACCATTATCCCTTACCTTTTATTGACCAAATGCTCGAACACTTAGCAGGTCATGAGTACTATTGTTTTCTCGATGGATACTCTGGCTATAACCAAATTCCTGTTGCTTTGGAAGATCAACATAAGACCACCTTTACTTGTCCCTTTAGAACCTTTGCTTATCGTCGCATGCCTTTTGGTCTTTGTAATGCCCCCGCGACTTTCCAAAGGTGTATGATGAGTATCTTCTCTGATATGGTGGACAAATTCTTGGAAATATTCATGGATGATTTTTCAATCTATGGATCATCTTTTTCCCAATGCCTCACTCATTTAGAACTCGTCCTAAAACGTTGTAAGGAAAAATCACTCATGCTTAATTGGGAAAAATGTCACTTCATGGTAAAAAGGGGGATAGTTCTAGGTCATATCGTCTCCAAAGATGGCCTTGAAGTCGACAAATCTAAAATCGATTTGATTGCTAATCTGCCTCCTCCTAAGTCTGTTAAAGATGTTCGTTCATTTCTTGGCCATGCGGGATTCTATAGAAGATTCATTAAGGATTTCTCGAAAATTTCAAAACCTCTCTCAAATTTACTTGCCAAAGACGTTAAGTTCGATTTCTCCAATGACTGCAAAACATCTTTTGAAACTCTTAAGTCAATCTTGACCACAGCTCCCATCATTCAACCTCCTGATTGGACTCAACCCTTCGAACTCATGTGCGACGCTTCTGACTTTGCAATTGGAGCCATCTTAGGTCAGCGTATCGATAAACTCCCTCGAGTCATTTATTACGCTAGCAAAACCTTAAACGAGGCCCAATTGAATTACTCAACTACTGAAAAGGAATTTTTGGCAGTTGTCTTTGCTCTTGAGAAATTCAGACCATATCTCATAGGATCCAAAGTCATAGTTTACACTGATCATGCTGCCCTACGATATTTGCTTTCTAAAAAGGATGCCAAGGCCCGCTTGATTCGTTGGATCCTTCTTCTTCAAGAATTCGATATAGAAATACGAGATAAAAAGGGTTCTGAGAATGTTGTAGCTGATCATCTTTCTCGAATTGTGCACAAAAATGTTGATGACACCCAAATCGATGACTATTTTCCTGACGAACAAATCCTTTCGATCTCCAACACCCCTTGGTACGCTGACATTGTGAATTATCTTGTCACACAGCAAACACCCGCTGAATGGTCGAAACAAGATAAACAAAAATTTCTCTCGAAAGTTCGAAACTTCTATTGGGACGACCCATATCTTTTCAAATACTGTCCAGACCAAATCATTCGAAGGTGTGTGCCCGATCATGAACACCAAAGCATTCTCTCTTTCGCACATGACCATGCTTGTGGCGGTCATTTTGGAGCAAGAAAAACTGCTGCAAAAGTATTGCAAAGCGGTTTTTACTGGCCCACACTCTTTCGTGATGCTTTCGATTTTTGCTCTAAATGTGATCGATGTCAACGAACGGGTCGAATTACTAAGCGAAACATGATGCCTCTCAACCCCATTCTAGTGATTGAGCTATTCGATGTTTGGGGCATCGATTTCATGGGACCATTCCCTGATTCATTTGGGAATCTTTACATCTTGCTTGCGGTAGATTATGTCTCAAAATGGGTTGAAGCCATTCCGACCAAAACCAACGACACAAGGTTGTTGTCAAATTCCTCAAAGAAAACATCTTTTCGCGCTTTGGCACACCTCGAGCTATCATTAGCGATAATGGCACACACTTCTGTAATTGTGCTTTTGAGTCCTTGCTCAAGAAATACTCAATCACACACAAGCTGTCGACCCCTTACCATCCACAAACTAGTGGACAAGTAGAAGTTTCCAACAGACAAATCAAACAAATTCTTGAGAAAACCGTGAATTCCAATAGAAAAGATTGGTCCTTAAAACTGATTGATGCACTTTGGGCTTTTCGCACTACTTATAAAACCAATCTAGGGATGTCACCATACCGATTAGTCTTTGGAAAGGCCTGTCACTTACCTCTTGAATTAGAGCATCGTGCTCTTTGGGCCATAAAATTTTTGAACTTTGACTTAGAGAAAGCCGGCTCACATAGGAAGTTACAAATTTCGGAATTAGAGGAATTAAGAAATGAGGCGTATGAAAATGCGAAAATCTACAAAGAAAGAACCAAAGCCCAACACGACAAAAACATACTCCGTAAGGAATTCAACGTAGGTCAAAAAGTTCTTTTATACGACTCTAGACTTCACTTGTTTCCAGGAAAACTCAGATCTCGATGGACTGGACCTTATGTCGTGAAAACAGTATATCCTCATGGAGCGGTTGAAATTGAAAATCCTTGGGATGGAAAAGTCTTCAAAGTAAACGGTCAACGACTAAAACCATTTTTGGAATTCCAGCAATATGACGAAGATGACCCTATCAATCTGCATGAGCCTGATCATCCACCATAAAATCAGGTGGTACACGTTCTTTTTCTTTTATTTTTCTTTTTCATTTTTTATTTTATTTATGTTTTTCTGCCTTAGACAGTTGGGACACTGTCTCAATCAAGTGTGGGGGGAGTCTACATTGCATTCTTTTGTTTTTTCTTTAATTTTTCTTTCTTTCTTTTCATGTAGGACAATCATACATTTTATATCGTAGTAACATACCATATATTTTTTTTTTTGGAAAATACGACTCATTTTCAATTGATACAACAAAATAAGTTTACAATTTATATCCAGTTGATAGTATTTTTCTCTCTCAGCTAAGTTCGAATTTGAAATATAATGAAAAGTTTAATTTTGAGGATAATAGTGTAACCAGTACATAGGGAGATTCTTAGGTGATGGCCATGAAATCTATTCTATATTGTAGACTTTGTTTAAATAAGTGAAGGACTTAAAATACTTATAATGGCTTGTCAAACCTTTAAAACTAAGTTGTGTTAAGTTGAACTCGCGTAACTCTCTTTTTGTGCTTATAAATTCAATAATAATAATAGTAATCCAAGGGTATCCAACATTGCTTGTATATCGAGCGTTGGTGTGCAAACCCGCCAAGCTCTATCCGACACGTTGTTGACAAAGTCAGCGTTGGAATATCTTGGTCTCATTTTATGAGATTGGACACCTAAGGATTACCGACATGTTGTTGACAAAGTCAAAGTCGGCCTGCACAATCCGCCAAGCTCTTTACCCACTCTCCGTTAGTCCGCGAGGCAGTGCATGGGTGGTAAACCTTGGTCTTCTAAGTTAGGTGTATGTACTTAATCATAAATTTTAAAATTTTATAGAATAAGCGATGATGCCCAAACACTTCTTGACCTTATTGATTTGACTAGCCATACATGAGAAAATTAGAATACCACTTTGCAAACTGTGCCAAGCAAACTAAGAATTTATTTCATGGCTGCACTATGTTATCAACCGAACTAACTGGCCAAACTGGAATTTAACATTTGAAAACTTGATTGATATTGAAAATTTGTGACAAGTCAAGGTATCTAAAATAAAATCAACTGATTAGAAATTATTAACTTAATTTGTTGTACCACTTTCCTGAAATAAGTCGTGTTTTCATTTTTCGTTTTTATTTGCATATGTCCATTGCATTCATGTAGTTTCATTAGAATCATAGCATACTGCATTTGGATTTTGTGGGTAGTATCCGCTGAAAACCCTCAAGAGACACCACTCGTCCTACTAGGGACACCTAGAGGTTTAACGGCTTGTTGCATACGCTCAATGCAATCGTGTTTCCTACGAAAGTGCGACCTATCTAGTTAGTTTTTCATTTTCTTTTTTACTCGAGGATGAGTAAAAGATAAGTGTGGGGGTATTTGATTAACATAGAAATGTGTTTATTTTATGCTCTTATATTTTATCTTTTGTAAATAAATAAATGATACTTTGGGTATTTTTATGTGTATTTACAGATTGTCAAGTTAGGCCTCTTTCATTTCAAATTAAATGCCAACTACAAAGAAAAAGCTACTTCCTTATGTCAACACCTTCTCAATCCCAAAAGAAGTTGCAGCTCACTGGTAAAGGCATAGGAGTTTGCGCAGAGAGACCTGAGTTCGATTCCCGTCAAGCTCCCTTTTTTTTTGCTGAACATTCACACTGCCTCCTCTGCCTTGAAAAATACATGGATTGGTGTCATATTATAAATATATACATATATTCATATGTATGTATGTATGCATGATATACACTAATAAAAGGAATAAACAAATTCTTATCATGGAAATCAATTCAGAACATTCATTTTTTTTTCAAATTCCAATTAGAAGAATTTCTGATGGAAATATTGCCAAGAAAAGATCAATTTTGAAGATTTTATCCCTTGTTGCCTTTGGAGTCTAATGAGTATCTTTGTTTGGAAGAATTAATCACATACAATCTGCTCATCAATCAATCAATCAATTTGCCACATGAAAGATAGGGAAGATTTGGAAGATATTCACCGTGATTTTCTTTCCAATCAAGCTTGGTCAAGGAAGGCAAGAGATATGATATTACTTCTTGGGAAAAGAGGGCCATTTAGTCATTGATTTGATTAGGATTTGGTCTACATCTCTATAAATATACATGATGTTCCATTGTAAATGCCATTCATTTTTCTATTCTGTATTCTCTTTTGTTCTAATAAAAGTCTTTTCTTTTTTCTAGTTTTATTATTATTTTAATTTCATAACAATTTGTGTTATCTACCTAATTAGGTTTGGGTAGAATGCATATTGTTATTGTCTTTTATTACTGCTTGTTAGCGATTCACTGTTGATTAGTTTCAACAAGAATCCTACTTTTAATTCCTGTTATTGTTCTAGTTGTTATTCTCTTTTTCTAGTAATTGTTCCTTTTCTTTTCAATTGTTGAATTTGATATTGATTAGATTCAGAGTAATTTCAACAACATAAAAAAAAACAACAACTCCAAACTTCGTCTAACTCGCCCAAGAATAAATAGATAATAATTTTTAATAACACCTCCCTGTGTTCGACCTGTATGCTACACACCTGTATGCTTGCAGAATTTAATTTAAATGTCGCGCTTTTCTGATTCATTAGAAAGCGACGATCATGGTCCGATCCAAGGAAGAGATGATGATGACCTCTGTTACTCGCTCCATTATCAACATGTTCCCCATGATCTCCTGAAAACACGAGGATGCTGCCACGTGTCCACGTAGCCGTGATATGATCCCATAACCGCCACTACTAACTCCGAAAAATACAATTCGAGCTCCACGTATCCGATCCAGAAACCGGGCCACTACTATACCTATATACATGACTTTGAAGCGATAAAGAGGACTTTGGACACTCTACTACTTTACGCACACCCGAACCAGCCACCAAGATCATCGATTCCAGCCATTCTTCATTCTCAACTATTGAATTTTGAGAGTTTAAAGTGTTGTATCTTGAGTGATTGAAGATCATATCCGTTGTAATTGTAATTTTTTATCGAATCAAGGAATCATAAAGTGGACGTAGGCTCATTAACACGAACCACTATAAATTGTGTGTTTTTATTACTTTTTTCTTGTTTTCATTTGACATTTCTTCATTCTTCCCTACAAATTCTAGTCTTTAGGTTTTTGTGCTATCTTTTTGGTCACACCGTTGGGTTATATATATATAATTGAAACCCTAATTTGTACAGTTTAACAATTAAACTAAGGATCTTTGCAAGAATAATGAATTAAAACTAAGTGGCTTAAGGATTTTACCTGCCGTGTTGTATACCCGATAATCCCTGATGAAAGTCAAATTGAAGACATATGAACATCAAATCAAGAGCACGATAAGTACTACGCCTCTACAGTAGTCCATGAGAATGATTTCTTCTCCAATCGATTTTGAAGAAGAAGAAAGGGAATGGTGCTAGCCTCCATTGCTAGAGTTTTATTCCCTTTTTAGATCTAATCTCTAAAAGAAATGGTTTTCGGTGTATCATATTTTAAGGTAACGATTTACCCTTTATAAAATAAACATTTACCATAATTTTAGGAATGTAACGATTATACCATTTCAATTACCAAATAAAATTGTCAATGATTTGAAATTTTATTTATCTAATAAATGGCCTTTTTCCCTTTACTACGTTTTATATGTGTTACCCTATAGGTTATTACAACGCAGGCAATGACTTTAAATTGTATTTAAAATCATAAACAGTGATTAGCATATAGCAAAACGTCGTTGCTACCCAGGTTATAATAAGATCAATGATTCGATACAACCTTTTTCTGTGACTAGTGTCTCAATGTAATATAATATTTTTTAACCAATATATCCAGGATTAAACTCAAGGCATGGATCGCATCATCCTCTTCATAATTTAATCATTTTATCACGATCGATGACTAGACTGTTTAAATAAATCAATACTTAAGCACGGCCATGCATTTCATAGTCTCACTCAATCAAGAGGCCCACAAATGTTACTACAAATATATTATAGGGTTAATTCCATCTAGATCAATCATAATTTTCATTCGATTTGATATGTTTCTAATAATCATCGTTATCGTCTACTCTGTCACAAATAACTTTAGATGATATCAAAACACAAATATCCTCGAATAAAATTATAATGATTTCAGGTCCGAGAACCATTACATCTCTATCACCATGAGAATAACTTATGATATTGTTAATTATATTCCATGCAGTTTTCTCATGTTGGGTCAGCCCAATGCGTTATTCTCCAATACATATTTATGTCTTGACATTAATATCACGTATATTAATGATCAATGAGATGTGATCATCAGTCAATCAACACACTAGTCTCAATGTTTTATTGTTGTCCTATATAAACAATAAAACTTGACTAGGGACATTTAAGCATTATAACACTCAATAGACTATATAATCTCAAGTTCAAGTCTTACTTGAACTATATAATTCCGTATTATCATCTAAGGACTTCTGTTATGTCAATATTTATATTACACAATAAATATAACATAACAAAATAATTTTTATTCCAAATTAAACAATAATATCAACAATGTTATTAATACATCAAATGGATTACCTCTAGGGCATAAACTCTAACAATTTCCCACTTGCACTAAAGCTAATCATCCATGTGTCGTATACTCGTAAAACTAGTGTGACTATTAAACTTCTACTGTGACAGTTTAATTCAGCATGTCTGCAACATTACAACTTTTGCAACTTTGCAGATCTGTTCATTTCCTCTGTGAACAATTTCACATAAGAATTATATTTCTTAAATATATGTTTGGATCGATAACGAGTTTAAGGTTTTAGGCCTGAGCGATAGCCATATTATTATCGCAATGTAAATCAGGATCAAGAATGAATTAAGTTCAATTATGAACTTCTCAATCCAAACATTTTGTTTAGAATCAGTGTTTATTTCTT